>JAPQWS010000093.1:5122500-7522500 GCA_028651295.1 Catharanthus roseus | reverse complement strand
AGTGAATCTTTCATTGAAGTCCGTTCGAAATTACATTTTTCATTATTTTAAAAAGAATTTAATCACAATCATAAAATATTCTGAATACATTTGTATACATATCAAAGATATTTTAAACAATAATATAATCATATTAAATCTCGTTTCAGTTAAATAAATATTTCAGAGACAGTAAAATTTTTGTAAAAGACACTATCTCACTTGTTAAAGCTCTTTCTTATTTCAAGAATCTAAAAAAGAGACAAAATGCACAAAACAATTGTTGTTGTGGGTAGGACCAAACCAGAAAACGTTGTCGTCTTCAAAGTTTTCAATCCAAATGATTCCAACTATATTTAGTCCTTAATACCCACTCATCAAAAGCCTTGTGGACCAAACAAGAAGAGATAAAAAAGACATCTTTTGTTCTTATGAACCTTTCTCTTATGGGGAGAAAAAACTCTAAATTTTGTGGTCAAATCAACCTTTAATAAAAGTGGGGTTTTAATCTTGGCTCTCCTTTGCATTCCAAATTGAAAAAGGAGATAATGATTTAGAACCTTTTAATTGGAATCTAGTATGTCTTGTTTCATCATTAAATTAATATCTACCACTTAATTAACACAAATATAATACAAAAACATATAAATTTTAATATATATATATATATATGTATATAAAAGCCACACATGTCTTAGATTATGATATTTTTAGACCATCTTGAGGTTATTTGTCTTTCCTATTGTCTATGTGTGTGTTGGCATTGTTTAACTTATTGAGGCCATTGAGAATAATAATTTATTATTCTACTAATACATTTTGTTCCAATTTTGAAATTTTTAGTAAAAGAAGATTCTCGAATATATAGTATTCTTTTTTTTCTTGAAAAATAATAAAAAGTCATTAAAAATTTTTAGACGGTAATAAAATAATAACTCACTAATAGAAGTACTATTTATTATCAGGTTACTTTGTTTCAATGTATGGAAAAAAGACTTTTGAACCAATAGCAAAATATTCTGGTCAAATCTTAGGGTCAAATATCATTTTTTCTTCTAGGTAAAATATCATATTTTTGTACCTTATATGTTTATGCTACTATTATTTTCTTGGTTTTTTTTTTATTATTTTGAATCCACTATCTATCTTTCCCCCTTTCTCCTTTTTCCTGTTTTATTAATTAGCGCAGACATAGCAATAGTAAAAGTTTAAAACCATTAAAATTGACTTGTCTTATCTCAAAAGAAAATGTCTATATTTAAACAAATTAATTCAGTTGTTTTGAATCTAGCCACTAATTTATAGTCATTGAATTTGCTTTCGCTAGACATCCAGTACTCTAGTAAAATTAACCACATGCAAGAGAAGGGATAGGAATAGAAATCGAACTTAAAAGCCTAGTTTGGGAGAGAGGAGAGAAATAGAAAGCAAGAGACATTTTACACTTGTTCGGAAGTTTTTTAGAGAGAAATGGAAAAGAAAAGGAGAGAGATGAGAGGATGAAATTTCCTATTTTTTCAATTCTTAGAATTAATTCGATAACTTCAAAATTAAGTGATGAGAACAATCCATCTCCCCTTTATTATTTGGATTTAATGGATCCTGTCCATATGCTTCGGAGCCAAGAAATAAATACAAACTTATTTTTTCTTATTAAACTTTGAAAGCAACGTAAAAAGAGAAAGTTTCGAAATTTTATACACTCAAATAATTTGTAACATTTTTTATAAATTTTTTATTGTATTTAAAATTTTCTTAAGATAAAATTATTATTTATTTGGTAAATTTTATTACTAAAATATTATATTAAGAATATTACTGAAGTTATTACATAAAATCTCGACCAATTCTTTTGTCTAATCTAATAAGCCTCCCTCTGGTGTAGTTTTCTTATCAATCTAGACTATAATGGGGGATGAAAGAGCAGCCAAAAACTTATATAGATAGAGCAAAATGAACCAGATATTGGTATGCAACAAAGACAATAAAATTAAAGCAAAAGTCATGAGGCAAAATTCACATATGATCTCTAATTTGTACTTTTATAATCATCCAATTCCTAGCCATATTGTTGTTGGTCAACCGTGTAAATATGATTGAGAGAGAGAGAGAGAGAAAGAGAGAGTGAGAGAGAGAGAGAGAAGCTCATCAAGAACAACTAAGAACTTTTTGTTGGTTTCTTGAATTTATCTTTTGCACCACGATGAGATGAGACGCCGTGTGCGGCTGATTCTTGGGCGGTGCACGGCGTGTGGCACACTAGCAATGTCATGTCAACGTGCACATACAAAGGGACAAGTTTTTCCCTATCGATCATTTTCTTATGACCTAATGTCGTCAAGGTAAAATATACTTTATATGATTACGTGATAGTTTTATTGAGAAAAATGGATAATTGCAATACGGTAACTTTAAGTTTTGGTGATACTTAATATTATCAAATCGGTATGAAGTTCGCGGTCGAGATCACACTGCACTGTATTTATATAGTTATGGACTTTTAAAAATGAGATCGTTTAAATGCGATTTTTGAATTGGACTGCTTAGAGCGCGGATTTTGCAGTTTCGACTGCAAATTTTGCAGTCCAGACCGCTTATTTTTAAAAAAAATATTATATTATATATAATATAAATTACTGTAATACATATGTATTAAAGTTTGTTTTAATTTGATTAAAGTTTTTTTTCTAATTAAATGAGATTTTATTTTTTTTCTTTATAGAAATAACTTGAAGTTGATTGAGTGATAAAATATTACTAGATTAAAAAAAAAAAAAAAAAAAAAAAAAAAAAAAAAGGAGGATCGCGGACCGCAGGCTTTCATGTGGTGCGGTTATAGTATGCTCAACTTTGGACCGTGAAAATACGGTCTTTTTTTTACCGCACCATTTAACATGTGGCTCAATGCGGTGTAGTCCGATGCGGTCCGGACCGTTTGATAGTGCTAGTAGCACTTAATTTATGGCACTTATTATATATGTCTATAATTTGTAGCGCTTATTGTAAAATGACACATTTTAATGGCACTTTTTAATAAGTGCTATAAATTTTGTGGCACGTTTTAAAGTGTTATATAAAATACCACAAAGTTATGGCAATATAAGAAAATGCCATGAAAATATGATAAAACGCAAACGTCACAAATAATACCACTTAAATATGACGCAACCTCAAACAGCCACAAAAAATATCACTAAAATATCGTACACACTCAAATGCTACAAATAATGCCACAAAATATTACACAAATTTTCAAAGGCCACTATTTATCTCACACACACACAATATATAATACAAAACTAAAATTTTATATTAAAGTTACAGTTTAATAATATACTTTATAACTTTATATTATAATATTTATTCAAATAGAAAACACTTAGAAGAATTTAAAGTATTATTTTATAAATACTAATATTTTAAATAACATATCAACTCTTTTTTACCCAAAAAAATTAATAAATTGACTAAGGTTTTTATGTTATTTAAAATTTATGAAAAAAAATATGTTTTAGATATAGAAGAGGAAGAGAATATAGTGATACTTTGCAATATTTTACGTTTTAAATTTGGAATGACAATTTTTTTATTTTTGTTATTGTGATCGCTCTCAAAATTGTTAAATACTTGAATAATTATATTAGTGGTTTCAAAAATATTTTTTACATTTGTGAAATCTATAACGTCGTTATATAATTGAAATAAGAGAGAAATTACTAACTTATAAATTATTCTAGAGATAGAAAAGTGGCACCTATGTTTTACAAGAAATCTCTAAAATGTAAGAAATTTAGTGTACATATAAAATTTTATTTTTTATTATTTTGTAAGGACAAGTTCTTAAATAAACACACTATAAATAAAAAAATAATTAAATTTTAATTTATTGATATACAATATAAATAAAATTTAATGTAAAATTATCAAAAAAGTTTATGTGGTGCACTTGTTGGAATACTTATGATGGAATGAAGGTGTTGTGTGTTTGAATTTTATTTAGCAGAAAAAATAAATATTATTTAATATGTAGGTTCGAGATGTGGTCGTTTTTAATTTTGATTATTACCCTGCAAAACATAGTTTGACAAAGTAAGAGTAGAGTAAGAATAGAATAAAATATACATGAGAAATGAGTCACTTGCTTATATTTGTAAGTAGCTTCTAAAATTTATGTGTAAATCAATGTGGGATTCAGAAAGGTAGACTAACAGACTTCGTTGATCCTTTCCTAATTCAGAAATCCTAATTCAGAAAGGCCATACAGCTAATAGATTAACAAGTGAGGAACAAAGTTTTCTATATCGATCATTTTCTTCTAGCCTAATATACTTTTGTAACATGGGAAGAAACTTCATGATAACTTTTAATGCTTCAGAAAAAAAATTAGTAAGATTTTTTTTATAAATAAAAGAAAAATTAGTTATAAAATAATCATAAAATATTTTCTATTTATAACAATAAACTTTTAAATTTATTACAAATAGATCTCAAAATGCAGTTATTGATACTCTAGCTAAATTTGCATTTTCCATTAGTTTTACTTCTTTTAGATTTGGACAGTGTCCCGACTATATGTATCTCTATTGTCGTTAGTTCATATTTTTTGTTATAATATATGGTTCTGTTTTACTTTTTTTTTTTAAAAAAACTAAATGAACTTTTATTTTATTTTTTAGAATAGACTAAAAATGCCCTTGTATAATTAAGGTTTTTTCATTTGAGGATATTGTCTATTTCATTAGCCACTTTTGTCCAATAACTTTTTACAAGGGCAAAAAATGCTCTTATACTACGGCGATGGATAGTTTCTGATATGTCTATTTTTACTCTATTTGAGTGTTATTGTTTTCATTAATTTTTTAGTTTAATTGCTTATGAAATGGACTAATCGAACCCCGTTTCTTCTCTTATTGTTATAGGACCTTCAGAATTAAGATATGTTGAAAACAAGTCAAAACAAAGGCCTTTGGAGCGAAAACGAAGTAAAAAAAGAGAGGAAATAACAAGCTGCTCAAAAATAATATCTATGGCCGATTAATGCAGTTTTCAGTGGATTTTGACCTTCTTAATGATCTTAATTGAAGATGTGTTCTCTTGAATATTTTAGAGGACTTCATGAGATTTCCATAAATCTAAATTTTGTCTCAATCAGAGTTCATTTGATTATCTAAAATACAGTGCAAAAGTTCGCTTTCTCACATGACGTTCCAGTTTGACAGTTTTCGGTAAAAAGATCATAACTAGAGATATACAACTCCAATCAATATGATTCAAGATGTTTTGGAAAGGTAAGACATTTATCTACAAATTATATGAGACTCCAAGATCTGAATCGTGCATTAAAGGGCTCAAAGAGATTCAAGAAATACAACATACTTACTTGATCCGGAAAACATAACAAAGCATGGTGTTTTTGGGCAGTAGCTTTCCAGATCCGGAAAGCGGTTTTCTTGATCTAGAAAGTCGCGCAGAGGACTGCAATTCAATGTTGTGTACTTCTTATTTAGACTCTCATTTCTTTTTCTTATGTAATTTGATTAAAGTTTAGGACGAAATTAGTTGAAATTTTCTCTATTTAACATTTCATTAGCAACATTAATCTTCCGCTAGGGTTTTAGATTCAATTCCATATTTTGTAAAAAGAATTTAAAGACCCGAATTTTGGGAGTTTTTCGGGCAACTCGAGCGACGATCTCAGATGTTCACCGGAACCACAGAACCTTCAAGACTTCCCCTAAGCTCGTTTAAACTCTTTTTATGATTTTATGTGTTAGAATTATGTTTAACAGCTATTTCTTCTTGTGTTTGAATCGGGATGAACCCTAGAATTCTTAGTTGATATTTTATTTGAATTTCTTGTTTTAATTATCTAATTCTTGTTTGGTTGTTATTCAATTGTTGTGATTCTTTATCGATTTTTGAGGAATTAGTAATTTCGCAAGGTTAATTTGACTTTGAGAGAGGAAGGTTAACCTAGAGCTTAATTGAATAATAAGAATTAGTAATTGAGTAGAAAGATTAGAGTTTTTAGATCGTTAATTAATCACTATAATATATAATTCATTCATAATCGGATTACGGTGAGAAGGAATTCTTCTCTAAATGGCATAGTTGAATAAGAGGGTCTTCTCCTAGGAATAGAGTTTATCCGATGTTTGAGTGAGATCCAACCAATGAATTTTAATAATTTATTAAAACAATTTTCTAATTAAAATTAACTTAAGATTCTATGGAGATTCTACCATTTAAACACTCTTTTCTAAACTTACTTTAAAAACCTTTAATTGTTTTCATAGTTAATTTCTTTGAATTTTTTCTTAGTTTAAAAATATTTTCAACTATTTTATTTAATTAAACAGTAGAAACGTAGTTAGTACTAATGCTTGGCCGTCTCAAGAGTTAGACAATCTGTGGACTTTTTCCACGTTATTACTGATAGGTACGCTTCCCTTAAAGTGAAATTTTAGTAGGATAGTAAGCATAAACTTGTCTAATTACTATCATTCCAATTACTGATTGGCACTTATATTAATGCTTGAACAATTTTATCCTTACTAAAGATGATATGTGAGTGTCACATGACACAAATTGGGTGAAAACCAACCATCGCCGCTGTATAAGGGCATATTTAACCCGCGTAAAAAGTTATTGAGCAAAAGTGGCTAATGAAATAAATAATGTTCTAATGTGGCAAAACCTAAATTATTCAAGGGCCTTTTTGCCCAATTTCTCTTTTTTCTTTTTTTCCAACTATGAACTATTTTTGTTTTTTTGTTTATACAAAGATACTTTTATTTTGTTCCAGCTATGAATTATTTTTCTTTTCTGGAAATAGCCATGAAATCTTTTTTACCTTTCAAATATAGTAATTTACTAAAAATAATTCATAGCTATATTTGAGAGGTCAAAAATAATTTATGACTATTTTCAGAAAAAAAGAATTATAGTTATAAAAAACTAAAATCAAAGTTTATAGTTATAAATAAAAAAGTAAAAAAAAAAAAACAAAACTAGTTTATAGTTAAAAAAGATGAAATAAAAGTTATTATAAATGGAAAAATTAAAATAATTGATAGTTATTTATAGCAAATTTAAATTAGCAAGATTAGCTGATGTTTATATCTGTCCTCATTTTTCAAGAATGGTGATAAAATACATACCTCTAGTTAATGAAAATTGCAAGTGACTGATAGTTCGTATGTTTTTCAGAGAAAAAAAAAAAAGAAAAAGAGTTCGTGTGTTATTTATCTTTTTCCCTTAAGAGCATGTTTACTTATACAAATTTGACCTCCAATGATTTTCTACAAAAGGCAAAATATTTGGTACCCTCCAATATGAAGGGAAGAAACCAATAATGTCATTGTTCTAGTTCTTCTTTTGGTTCAAAAGACTCCAAAAAACCAAAAGAAAGATATATCAATTCATGATCAATTGATACAATCCAAATGGAGTGGAAAGCAATGTAAGTGATGCACATTAATCCATTGGTAATACACCAAAGAAACATGAAATATTTGTACCTTGTTAAAAAGGAAATATAAGACTATGATTGTCCATATATGAATATGATGATCACTCAACAAGAACATGAGAGGTGTGTTTTTCTTTTTTCTTTTTTTGATCAATTATTGTACAAGTGTTTAGTGGGAAGTTTCACAATCTTATGATCACTTTTATTTGGTCCTCTGTTTCTTGATAGATGGTAATCTTTTGTCTTATTCTTTTATATAACTTTCAGGGAAATAAAGTTTACTTTGGACTCATATTTCTTTTAGTCTCTTATTACTAATTTAGGTGACAAAATTTATTGTCTCCAATAAAACCAAATTTTGGGACATGCCAAAATAACAGTCAACAGTGATAATCATACATATCTTTATATCCGCCTGTTGAAAATAAGAAAATTTTTATTTAAAGATTAAAAATTCAACTCTTGCTTAATTTTTTTTTTAAAATTATTCTCTCCTTTATATAATTGTTATTATATTTAATTTGATTAATATTTATGTAATTTTTACCAATAGTGTGACAACTCTAGTAGATTATTAAATGGACATATAAGTAATGGAGAAAATCCACCTATATCCTAAAGACTAATGGATTTAAATGGATGAATTTAAATGGATTATGGATTTAAATGGGTTATCCATGGGCATCTTAAACATTAATCTTATAAGGTATCCATTGGACATCTAATAAACTTCCTATTAAACATTATAATTTATTAACAAACGGGTTTCTAAACCCATCAACCATTTTGCATTTTCTTCATTAACAAATGGTCTTATTTAAACCCATTAACTATTTACTTTTATTTTTACAAAATTTTCTTTAATTCTTGAGAGAGGAAATGTCATGAATTCTAGAGAGAAAAGTGTCATGAATTATAGAGAGAGAAAGTGAACGTGAATTATAGAGAAATAAAGTGAGCGTGAATTTTAGAGAGAAAGTTAGCGTAAATTTTACGTTATTGATTGGTTTCTTTGTACGGTATTGTAATTCCTTTTAAAAATATTTACAATATCGTCCGGCATCGTTGTAGATAGCACCGTAATTTGACTAAAAATTTACGATACTAATATTATTGTTCACGGTACGTGATTTTATAAAAAAAAAATTTACATACCGACCTTATACACAGTACTGTTATTTTTTAAAAAAAATTACGGTACGAGACAGTATCTTTGTTCATAGTACACTAATTTTAAAAATAGTACACTAATTTTAAAAAAAATTATAATACATGCTGGTATTGTTATTCACACGTTACTTTTTTAAAATCGGTTCTAGTTTTTTTTTTTGTTAAAAAAAACCAATTCCAGTTTTTTTTTTTTTTTTCTTGAGACCAATTTCAGGTGCTTAGATGAACACATTTGTTTTTTAATTTTTCGAATCCCAAAACCTTTTTCCACAATAAAAATATGAAATGAGTAAAAAAAAAATTCTCGAAATAGTCTACCATTTAGTTTGATATTTCCGTGCATACATTAATTTCAATCTATTAGTTCTACTGGAGCATACTATTAATTAACTCTTGTGGAGTTTTAATTTATATTACTATTCATTCTCCCAATATATATTTTTTCGTTATTCTTGAATTATAATAAATCAAGGAGCATATATATAATATGCAAAAACTCATATAAAATCATAAATAAAAAGTAATAACCTCTTACCCTCGTTCAACAAATAAAGTCAAATATGTCAGATGCTGAAACTTGTTGCATTTTTTAGTCTTTAATACGGTGAAAAAGATAAATAATAGATCGATTCCAGAGGTCGTAGAAGACGGTGCTTAAAGGTCTACAGAGTCAAATACTTTGTTTATGTTCCAAAGTATCCTTGCAAATGAGTTTTTTCTATTAAAAAAACCATTACTACCAGTTCCAATGCGAATTCTATAAAATTTAAAGAGACGATTTGTTTCTTTCCTCTAATTATTTCAAGGAATTGGCCTCATTCGGCCAATAATAATACATTCTCTTATTCAAGATATTTTTCTTTCAATATGACTACTACATGAGCATATTGAAGACATGAGAAAAAGGAAATCTTCCTCTACATTATTTATTTAAATTGAGAAAAAATATAGATTTGATATAATCTGTCATATTGATATACTCAAAAATATTGTAGTCATAAATATGTAGTGGCATAATGACCATCTTCTTATGGTTGTCTTTGTTTTAGATTTTACCAAAATATTTTATTAGTCTTCAAGATTTCATGACTTATTTAATGAGGAAAGAAAACTTATTAAGATATATCTTTTAATTGCGTTTTCAAGACTTCAATGGATTTTTACAAGAATTCATGATAAAAGATTTGATATTTTCATGACATCAAGTTATATATTAAAAATAAACATAAAACAAAGAAAATATTCGATTTTTTTTATCGAAAAGAGCTTACAAAATCGTAAAATGATTTAATTAAATTAATGGAGATGTCATAAATCCAACTAGAATTAGTATTTGAGAGTTTAGTTCTTCTGGGAACGAATTTCGACATTTGCTATATATACATTAATTTCATAACAAATATACTTTTATCTAATTTTAGGGAAACAATGTGCCATTATGTTTCTTCCTTTTTCTCCCCCAAGAAAAAAAAAAAGGTAGCACGAGGGAAATATATATATATATATTGTTGAATAAAGGATGAGGGATTTTTTTTCCCCTCTTTCATGGCCTTAACAATGCAATGTACAAGAACTTTCTTTTGGACTCCAAATAGAAGCTGTAGGCACAAATCGATAAACTAGCTGGATCCATTAACCATTCGGAAATAGGATAGGCTAATACTAACAGCCTACTTCCAAAATAACGAAAGTAGTCCATAAATTATATGTGGAAAAATTAAGGCCCATTTCCTCCTCACAATTTTTGTTTTCTTTAATAATAACAATAATAAAAAATAAAAAAGAAGGTTGTGTGATTCATCGAATAGAAAAAATTACATTATAAATCTTTCTTTACAGTTGATATACGTTTAACTCGAGTACACCTGGCAAGCTGCACTCTGAGTTCAAAACAGCGTCTTCTTACTAATTGAATAAATACACAAAAAAATACGCTTAATCGCAGATACGCTTGCTTTTTATGTCTCGTGCTTTCTCCCTTTCTCTCCAAGTACGCTTCCATCTTTTCGATTGTCAGTTCCTTCTCACAAATGTCCCAAAATTCCTCGATCCGTCTTGAATTACTCAGGATTCAATTTCAAAACCCTCTATCTTCGTTCAAAAACTTTCATTTCTGACAACCTCAAATAATTATGAATAACTTAAAAACACAAGAATTGTTGTTGTAATATGACAAAAATGGAATATTAATAACATAAAAATACGACACTAACATTATCGAAAATAAATAATTGAATTAAAAAATGATAACAACAATCATATGCACGAATTTTAATATACTAGGATAATATAAAACAATTGCAAATGCAATTATCAATTAGATGTTTGTAAGAATTCATATAAAAGAAAAAATAAAAAAACATCTTGTAGCTGAAATGAAAGTAGAACATTAATCACATAAAATTGGAATATTAACATAATATATATGAAATAGACAATAGAGCCAACATTCTTATACAAGAATTCCAGTACATTCGAATAAAACATAAAAACTATGTGTTATTATGAATTAGATGATTGTACGAATTCCAATACAATTAAGTTGGCGTAATATTCAATATATGATCACCTTCCCAACTACTTGAACCCGTTAACACTCCTAATAAAATCACTATTGATACTTAATAATCTAAAAGTCCTCACAACGTACTCTTCTACACTCTTTCTCCCCTCTACTTAGAACATCTTCTCCCATCTATGAATATCATTGACATGTCCTTAGAAGTACAAAGACTAGTCCTTCGTCACATGGTGAGAAAGAGGGACCTAATCAATCACTACCATATACATCTACAAAAACAAACAGGGTCTTTTCAATAAGTTGCATGATATCCTCCTCCAAATTAAACAAATTTGCTTTTAGAAATTTTGCCTCCTCTTTGAAGCTTACTTCTTATTGCTAAGAGATGCCATGACCCAGAGTTTGACTTTTGTTACATATATATATATATATATATATGACTGTGCATGTAAGGAAAGACTACAAGCTATAGTCCACCCTTATATGGTTGTAAAGTCAGTCTTAGATCCTTAGATGATGTTTTTCCCCACATCAAGAATTTGTTCAAAGCACTTGGAAAAGAGACATGATATATCTGTGAGATGATGATGATGAAGTAGATAATGATAAAAATCAAGTTGAAAACTGAAAAAGATAAAAGAAAATTGTTTTCTCATTGGAATGTAAAAGTTGTTTCTCTCATATAAAATCTTTGGAAAATGTTTTTCTGTACATCAAAATTTTGCCCCGTGCTCCTTGCAAAGACATGATTGGTTGATGCTGAAGAGGACGAATGTTTTTTTTATGTATAACTAATTATATGAATATAAATGATATTTTGGAATCTTTTTTCATGTACAAACTAGTGTTCCTGTTTTAAATAGAGTTTGTTTTGGTGTCATTTCTTTTTGCCTTTCTTTCTTCTTTCTTCATTTTTTGTCTTTAAAGTAGATGATGATCTACTAAAATTTACATTATATATTAAAATGGAACAATAATACATTTTCACATAGAATAATAATTCAAAAACAGTAGTAATACACTAATGAGGCACGACAATGGGACAATAATGATACAAGAATAGGAGAACACTTAACAATAAATAAAATACTAGATAATTGTACATGGAACAATAATAATAACAAAATGGAACTTCTAAACCATACCCATTGAACAACATGATTTATCTACGAAGGGAACAACAGTTATAGAGAAATAAAAGTATAGATATAAACAAATGGAAGAATAATAATAAATCTAACTTTTAGAACTATTTTTTTATGGTGAAAGAAGAGGAGCTTCTATAATAAAAAGGAGTGTGATTTAAACCAATAAACTTTAATATGATAATGATGTTTCTATTATTATTTTATTATTGAGTTACTACTATATCATTCACACAACTATTTTATAGAATTTAGAAAGATTTTAGAGGTGTAAAGATTTTAATATACACCTATCAAGATGCATATTATTTATTTTGGAAAAAGATGAAAATAAGTTGTCAATTGAAAATGTATAATAATATTCAAGTCCAAATTACAAAAAACAAAATGACATTGACTTTACATTACAATTTAGTTCAATATCCTTTTTGTTTAATATCAGACAAAACATAATTACTCTTATTATAATTGATAAGTCTAATTTTATCCTCTTAAGTGCTCTCGTTTTATCGGTTTTTGTACTTAAATGTTTATAAAATAGACTTCATTGATCCGTTTCTTCTCTTATTGATTGTAAGTACTTTGGGAATGAATATATGTTGAAAGCAAGCCAAAATGAAGGACTTAGGAGCAAAAAAAGAAGAAAAATGGAGAAGAAACACAAAATCAAGAAAGCTAGAAAAATCGTCAGATTCGGATAGGCACTTTCTAGATCCAAAAAGTGTTGCCATGATTTAGAGTTTCTTTCTAAAGAGTTTTCAGATCTAGAAAGCTCATCTTTCCTGACCCAGATAGTCGTCGTGGGACTATTATGTAATTTTTAGAAGTTTTTCTTTTTGTACCTTGATTTTATTTCCTTTGGTATTTTTGACCCTAAACCTTTTTAGAAAGGTATTCGAATAATTTTAGAGAAAGATTTGAAGATTTTTCTCCTCTATAAACCTTATTAAACACATTAATTCAATAACTTAAGTCTTAATTTCAGTTTTATGTTCTTGTACAAAAATCCAATTTAGGAGTTTATTCAAGTAAATCGAAATATGAGCTTGAGCAATTGCCCAGATCGTGGATCTTCAGTCTTTTCTCCTAAGCTCCCTAAACTTATTCTTTTATATGAATTTGTTTATGGTTTATATTTTAGAATAATATTTAGTGGCTAATTCGTTTTGTGTTTAAACGGGGATCAACCCTAGAATTCTGGCTTTAACCGGAAAGTCAAAAATTGTGCGATTAACCTTTTACATAATGAGAAACATATTGAATCGTTTTGAGAAATTTTATGGAGTAATATTTTTGGTACCTATATTTTGTAAAAAACTTGATGATTAGCCTACGAATTTGGGCCTCAAATGGCAAGTGAAACTAAGTATGATGTATCTTAATACCTAAGAAACATACAGAATCCTTCTGAGAAATTTATTTGAGAACTAGTTTTCGATCATAAATATTGTAAAAATGTAATAATTAGCACACGAATTCGGGCTTCAACGAGTAAGTCAAACATTGTGCGATGTATCTTTTACATAATGAGAAACATATTGAATCGTTTTAAGCAATTTTATGGAGTAATCTTTTTCGAACCTATATTTTGTAAAAAAACGTGATGATTAGTATTCGAATTCTGGCCTCAAATGGCAAGTGAAACTCAGTGCGATGTATCTTAATACTTAAGAAACATACAGAATCTTTTTGAGAAAATTTTTTGAGAACTAATTTCTGGTCCTAAATTTTGTAAAAACGTGATTATTAACACACGAATTCGGGCTTTAACGGGCAAGTCAAACATTGTACGACGTATCATTTACATAATGAGAAATATACTGAATCGTCCTGATCAATTTTAAGGAGTAATTTTTTTCGGACTTATATTTTGTAAAAAAACGATGATTAGCATACGAATGTAGGCCTAAAATGGCAAGCAAAACTAGGTGCGATGTATCATAGTATTTAAGAAAAATATAGAATCATTTTCAGAAACTTTTTTGAGAACCAATTTTTGGTCCTAAAATTTTGTAAAAACGTGATAATTAGCACACGAATTCAGGCTTTCACGACCAAGTCAAACATTGTGCGATGTGTCTTTCTCATAATAAAAAACATATTGAATCGTTTTGAGCAATATTTATTGAGTAATATTTTTCGAACCTATATTTTTAAAAACTTGTGATGATTAGCATGCGAATTCGAGTCTCAAATGACAAGTGAAACTCGGTGCGATGTATCTTAATAGTAAGAAACATATAGAATCTTTTTGAGAAATTTTTTAGAACTAATTTTCGATCCTAAATTTTATAAAACGTGATGATTACAACACAAATTTGGGTTTTAATGGGAAAGTAAAAAATTTGGCGATGTATCTTTTACATAATGAGAAACATACTGAATTGTTTTGAGCAATTTTATGGAGTAATCTTTTTCTTACCTATATTTTGTAAAAAACATGATGATTAGCATACGAATTCGGGCCTCAAATGGCAAGTGAAATTCAGTATGATGTATCTTAATACCTAAGAAACATACAGAATCCTTTTGAGAAATATTTTGAGAACTAGTTTTCGGTCCTAAATTTTGTAAAAACGTTGTGATTAGCACACGAATTTGGACTTTAACGGGAAAGTAAAAAATTGTGCAATGTATCTTTTACATAATGAGAAACATACTGAATCGTTTTGAGAAATTTTATTAAGTAATATTTTTACGTTCCTATATTTTGTAAAAAAATGTGATGATTAACATACAAATTCGGGCTTCAAATTGAGAGTGAAACTCAGTGTGATGTATCGTAATACCTAAGAAACATACAAAATCCTTGTGACAAATTTTTTGAGAACAAGTTTTCGATCCTAAATTTTGTAAAAACGTGATGATTAACGAATGAATTCGGGCTTCAACGGGCAAGTTAACCATTATGCGATGTATCTTTTATATAATGAGAAATCATTTTAAGCAATTTCATGGAGTAATCTTTTTCGGACATATATTTTTTAAAAAACATGATGATTAATGCATTCGAATTTGGCCCTAAAATGGCAAGTGAAACTCAAGGCGATGTATGTTAACAATTAAGAAACATACATAATCCGTTTGAGAAAGTTTTTGAAGAACTAATTTAAGGTCCTAAATTTTGAAAACATATGATGAATAGCACATGAATTCGGGCTTCAACAGGAAAGTCAACCATTGTGCGATGTATCTTTTAAATAATGAGAAATACTCAAATCTTTATGAGCTATTTTATGGAATAATCTTTTCTGGACCTATATGTTTTTAAAAATGTGATGATTAGCATGCGAATCGGGCCTCAAAGGGCAAGTGAAACTCGTTACAATGTATCTTAACAGTTAAGAAACATACAGAATCCGTTGAGAAATTTTTTTAAGAATTAATTTTCGGTCCTAAATTTTGTAAAAACGTGATGATTAGAACACGAGTTTGTGCTTCAACGGGCAAGTCAAACATTGTGCGATGTATCATTTATAAAATAAGAAACATACTGAAGCGTTTTGATCAATTTTATGGAGTAATCTTTTTCGGACCTATATTTTGTAAAAAATGTGATGATTAGTATACGAATTTGGGACTTAAATGGCAAGTGAAACTCGATGCGATGTATCTTAATACTTAAGAAACATACATAATTCTTTTGAGAAATTTTTTTAAGAACTAATTTCCAATCAGAACATTTGTAAAAACGTGATGATTAGCACTAGATTCGGGCTTTAACGGGCAAGTCAAAAATTGTGTGATATACCTTTTACATAATGAGAAACATACTAAATCGTTTTGATCAATTTTATGGAGTAATCTTTTTCGGACCCAGATTTTGTAAAAATGTGATGATTAGCATTTGAATCCGGACCTTAAATGACAAGAAAAACTCGTTACAATGTATCTTAATACTTTAGAAACATACAGAATCCTTTTTGAGAAATTTTTTTTAGAACTAATTTTCAGTCCTAAATTTTGTAAAAATGTGATGATTAGCACAAGAATTCGGGTTTCAAGGGGCAAGTTAACTATTGTGCGATGTATCTTTTACATAATGAGAAACATACTAAATCGTTTTGAGCAATTTTATGGAGTAATCTTTTCCGGACCTATATTTTGTAAAAAAAGTGATAATTAGCATCGAATTTGGGCCTCAAATGGCAAGTGAAACTCAGTGCGATGTATCTTAATACTTAAGAAACATACAAAATCCTTTAGAGAAATTTTTTTCAGAACTAATTTTCGGTCCTAAATTTTGTAAAAAGGTGATGATTAGCACATGAATTCGAGCTTCAACAGGCAAGTCAACTATTGTGCGATGTATCTTTTACATAATGAGAAACATATTGAATCGTTATGAGCAATTTTATGGACTAATCTTTTTCGAACCTATATTTTTTAAAAAATGTGACGATTAGCATACGAATTCGGGCCTCAAATGGTAAGTGAAACTCCGTGCGATGTATCTTAATAGTTAAGAAACATACAAAATCCTTTTGAGAAATTTTTTTGAGAAATAGTTTTCGGTCCTAAATTTTGAAAAACGTGATGATTAGCATACGAAATCAGTCTTCAACAGGTAAGTCAAACATTGTGCAGTGTATCATTTACATAATGAGAAACATATTGAAGCGTTTTGATCAATTTTAACGAGTAATCCTTTTCGTACCTATACTTTGTAAAAAACGTGATGATTAGCATATAAATTTGGACATCAAATGGCAAGTGAAACTCGGTGCGATATATCCTAATACTTAAGAGAAATACAGAATCCTTTTGAAAAATTTTTTTGAGAACTAATTTGGAGTCCAAAATTTTGTAAAAACGTGATGATTAGCACACGAATTTGGGCTTTAATGGGCAAGTCAAACATTGTGCGACGTATCTTTTATTTAATAAGAAACATACTGAATCGTTTTGAAAAATTTTAATGAGTAATCTTTTTCGGACCTATACTTTGTAAAAAATGTAATGATTAGCATGCATTTGGGCCTCAAATGGCAAGTGAAACTCGGTACGACGTATCTCAATAATTAAGAAATATACAAAATCCTTTTGAGAAATTTTTTCAGAACTAATTTTCGATCCTAAATTTTGTAAAAACGTGATAATTAACACATGAATTCGGGCTTTAACAGGAAAGTAAAAAAATTGTGCGATGTATCTTTTACATAACAAAAAACATACTGATAGTTTTGAGAAATTTTATGGAGTACTCTTTATGTTACCTATATTTTGTAAGAAACGTGTTGATTAGCATACAGATTTAGGCGTCAAATCGCAAGTAAAAATCAGTGTGATGTATCTTAATACCTAAGAAACATACAGAATCTTTGTGAGAAATTTTCTGAGAACTAGTTTTCGGTATAAAATTTTGTAAAATCGTGATGATTATCACACGAATTTGGGCTTTTACGGGCAAGTCAAATATTGTGCAATATATCTTTTACATAATCAGAAACATAGTGAATCGTTTTGAGCAATCTTATGGAGTGATCTTTTTCGGACCTATATTTTATAAAAAACGGGATGATTAGCTTTCGAATTCGGGCCTCAAATGGAAAGTGAAACTCGTGCGATGTATCTTAATATTTAAGAAACATACAGAATTCTTTTGAGAAATTTTTTTGTGAACTAATTTTCTGTCCTAAAAATTTTGTAAAAACGTGATCATTAGCACATGAATTTCGGCTTTAATAGGCAAGTCAAACATTGTGCCATGTATCATTTACATAATGAGAAACATACTGAATCGTTTTGAGCAATCTTATAGAGTAATCATTTTTGAACCTATATTTTGTAAAAAAACGGGATATTAGCATTCGAATTTGGGCCTCAAATGGCAAATGAAACACTGTGCGATGTATCTTAATACTTATGAAACATACAGAATCCTTTTGAGAAATGTTTTTGAGAACTAGTTTTTGGTCCTAAATTTTGTAAAAACGTGATGATTAGCACACGAATTCGGGTTTTAACGGGAAAGTAAAAAATCGTGAGATGTATCTTTTATATAATGGGAAACATACTGAATCGTTTTGAGCAATTTTATGGAGTAATCTTTTTCAGACCTATATTTTGTAAAAAATATGATGATTAGCATTCGAATTCGTCCTCAAATGGCAAGTGAAACCCGATGCGATGTTTCTTAATACTTAAGAAATGTACAGAATCCTTTTGAGAAATTTTTTTTAGAACTAGTTTTCGGTCCTAAATTTTGTAAAAACGTAATGATTAGCACACGAATTCAACTTCAACGGGCAATTCAAACACTGTGCGATGTATCTTTTACATAATGAGAAACATACTGAATCGTTTTGAGCAATTTTATAAAGTAATCTTTTTCGGACCTATATTTTTAAAAAATCGTGATGTATACGAATTCGGGTCTCAAATAGCAAGGGAAGCTCGGTGCAATATATCTTAGTACTTAAGAAACATACATAATCCTTTTGAGAAATTTTTTTGAGGACTAATTTTCTATCCTAAATTTTGTAAAAACATGATGATTAGCACACGGATTCGGGCTTTAATGGGAAAGTAAAAAATTGTGCGAGGTATCTTTTACATAACAAGAAACATACTGAATCGTTTTGAGCAATTTTATGGAGTAATGTTTTCGGTACCTATATTTTGTAAAAGTCATGATGATTAGCATACGAATTTGGGCCTTAAATGGCAAGTGAAACTTAGTGTGATATTTCTTAATACCTAAGAAACATACGGAATCCTAGTGAGAAAATTTTTTTAGACTAGTAAATTTTGTAAAACCGTGATGATTAGCACACGACTTCGGGCTTCAACGGGGAAGTCAAACATTGTGCGATGTATCTTTTACATAATGAGAAACATAGTGAATCGTTTTAAACAATTTTATAAAGTAATCTTTTTTGGACCTATATTTTTTTTAAAAATCGTGATGTATACGAATTCGGGCCTCAAATGGCAAGCGAAACTAGATGCGATATATCTTAGTACTTAAGAAACATACAGAATCTTTTTGAGAAATTTTTTTGTGAACTAATTTTCGGTCCCAAATTTGGTAAAAACGTGATGATTAGCTCACGAATTTGGAATTTAACAGGCAAGTCAAACATTGTGCGACGTATTATTTACATAATGAGAAACATACAGAATTGTTTTGATCAATTTTAAGGAGTAATATTTTTTAGGACCTATATTTTTGTAAAAAACGTGATGATTAGCATACGAATTCGGGCCTCAAATGGCAAGTGAAACTCGGTGTGATGTATCTTAATACTTAAAAAACATACAGAAGCCTTTTGAGAATTTTTTTGAGAAATAGTTTTCGGTCCTAAATTTTGTAAAAGCTTGATGATTAGCTCACGAATTCGGGCTTCAACGGGTAAATCAAACAATGGGCGATGTATCTTTTAAATAATGAGAAACATACTTAATCGTTTTGAGCAATTTTATGGGGTATTCTTTTTCGGACCTATATTTGTAAACAAAGTGGTGATTAGCATTGGAATTCGGGACTCAAATGTCAAGTGAAACTCAGTACGATATATCTTAATACATAAGAGACATACATAATTCTTTTGAGAAATTTTTTTGAGAAATAATTTTCTGTCCGAAAATTTGTAAAAACATAATGATGAGCACATGTATTCGGGCTTCAACAGGCAAGTCAAACATTGTGCAATGTATCTTTTACATAATGAAAAACATACTAAATCGTTTTGAGCAATTTTATAGAGTAATGTTTTTTGTACCTATATTTTGTAAAAAACATGATGATTTAATACGAATTCGAGCCTAAAATGGAAGGTGAAACTCAGTGCGATATATCATAATACTTAAGAAACATCAGAATCCTTTTGAAAAATTTTTTTGAGAACTAATTTTCAGTCCCAAATTTTGTAAAAACAGGAATATTAGCACACAAATTTGGCCTTTAACGGGCAAATTAAACATTGTGCGATGGATCTTTTACATAATGAGAAACACACTGAATCGTTTTGAGAAATTTTATAGAGTAATCTTTTTTAAAAAATGTGATGATTAGTATACAAATTCGGGCTTCAAATGGCAGGTAAAATTCAATGCGATGTATCTTAATACTTAAGAAACATATAGAATCCTTTTGAAAAATTATTTTGAGAATTAATTTTTGGTCCTAAATTTTGTAAAAACAAGATGATTAGCACACGAATTCGGCTTTAACGAACAAGTCAATCATTGTGCAATGTATCATTTACATAATGAAAAACGTATCGTTTTGATCAATTTTATGGGGTAATCTTTTTCGGACCTATCTTTGGTAAAAAACTTGATGATTAGCATAGGAATTCGAGCATTAAATTGCAAGTGAAACTCGATGCAATGTATCTTAATACTAAATATACAGAATCCTTTTGAGAAATTTTTTTTATAACTAATTTTCAGTCCAAAATTTCGTAAAAACGTAATTATTAGCACCCGAATTCCGATTTCAACGGGCATGTCAAACATCGTGTGATGTATCTTTTACATAATGAGAAACATACTGAATCGTTTTGAGATATTTTATAGAGTAATCTTTTTAAGACATATTTTTTAAAAAATGTGATGATTAACATACGAATTCGGGCTTCAAATGACAAGTGAAACTCGGTGCGATGTATTTTAAATACTTAAGAAACATATAGAATCTTTTCGAAAATTTGTTTTGAGAATTAATTTTCGATCCTAAATTTTGTAAAAACAAGATGATTAGCACACGAATTCGTGTTTTAACGGGCAAGTCAATCATTGTGCGGGGTATCATTTACATAATGAAAAACATATTGAATAGTTTTGAGCAATTTTATGGAGTAATCTTTTTTGTACCTATATTTTGTAAAAACGTGATGAGTAACATATGAATTCGGGCCTCAAATGGCAGGTGAAACTTGGGACGATTTATCTTAATTATAAAGAAACATACAGAATCCTTTGAGAAATTTTTTTTAGAACTAATTTTCGATCCTAAATTTTGTAAAAACGTGATGATTAACACATAAATTCGGGCTTTAATGGGCAAGTCAATCATTGTGCCATGTATCTTTTATATAATGAGAAACATACTGAATCGTTTTGAGAAATTTTATGCACTAATCTTTTTCGCCCCTATATTTTGTAAAAAAAAATGTGATGATTAGCCTTGAATTCGGGTCTCAAATGGCAGGTGAAACTTGGGACGATTTATCTTAATTATAAAGAAACATACAAAATCCTTTTGAGAAATTTTTTTGAAAACTAATTTTCGATCTTAAATTTTGTAAAAATGTGATGATTAGTACATAAATCAGGCTTTAACGGGCAAGCCAATCATTGTGCCATGTATCTTTTATATAATGAGAAACATACTGAATTATTTTGAGAAATTTTATGCACTAATCTTTTTTGCCCCTATATTTTGTAAAAAACGTGATGATTAGCCTTCGATTCGGGCCTCAAATGGCAAGTAAAACTCAGTGCGATATATCTTAATACTTAAGAAAACATACAGAATCCTTCTGAGAAATTTTTTTGAGAACTAATTTTCGGTCCTAAATTTTGTAAACAAGATCATTAGCACAAGAATTCGCGCTTTAACAGGCAAGTCAAACATTATGCGATGTACAATTTACATAATGAAAAATATACTGAATTGTTTTGATCAATTTAATAGAGTAATCTTTTTCAGACCTATATTTTGTAAAAAATGTGATTATTAACATACAAATTCAGGCCTCAAATGACAATTGAAACTCAATGCAAATGTATCTTAATACTAAACATACAGAATCTTTTTGAGTAACTTTTTTAAGAACTAATTTTTTGTCCTAAATTTTGTAAAAATGTGATGATTATAACACGAATTCGGGCTTTAACGGGCAAGTCAATCATCGTGCGATGTATCTTTTACATAATGAGAAACATACTGAATCGTTTTGAGCAATTTTATGCACTAATCTTTTTCAGCCCTATATTTTGTACAAAACGTGATGATTAGCATTCGAAATTGGGCCTCAAATGACAAGTGCAACTCAGTGCAATGTATCTTAATATTTAAGAAACATACAGAATCCTTTTGAGAAATTTTTTTAGAACTAATTTTCGCTCCTAAATTTTTTAAAAACGTAATGATTAACAGACGAATTCAGCTTTCAATGGGCAAGTCAAACACTGTATGATGTATCTTATACATAATGAGAAACATATTGAATCGTTTTGAGAAATTTTATAGAGTAATCTTTTTCAAACCTATATTTTTTTAAAGAAAACGTGATGATTAGCATACGAATTCAGGCTTCAAATCGCAAGTGAAACTCGGTGCGGTGTATCTTAATACTTAAGAAACATACAGAATCCTTTTGAGAAATTGTTTTGAGAAACTAATTTTTGGTCCTAAATATTGTAAAAACGTAATGATTAGCACACGAATTTGGGCTTCAACGGGCAAGTCAAATATCGTGCGATGTATCTTGTACATAATGAGAAATATACCGAATCGTTTTGAGCAATTTTACAGAGTAATCTTTTTCGGACCTATATTTTGTAAACAATGTGAGGATTAACATATGAATTCGGGCCTCAATTGGCAGGTGAAAAAAGAATCCAAATTTCTGCTAGATCCCTTATTTCCTCGGGATTGTAGTTCAATTAGTCAGAGCTGCCCTGTCAATGTGGAAGCTGTGGGTTCGAGCCCCATCAGTCCCGACGGATCTACTAAATACATCAATCAATTCGAAAGGGGGGCAGAATTTCATTCCGAAAAGAAAAAAGGAGTAGGAGAAAAAGGGGGTTAGTACAATTATTGGTGGCATTAGAGTAACAAGAAATACTGGATCTGTTTTTTCGATTGTTCCCAATCCACGAATCGAATACTATATATATATATATATATTTTTTTTTGGGGAGGGGGGAGGGGGGGAGGGGCACACATACACAAATACAATTCCCTCAATGCGATGTATCTTAATACTTAACAAACACACATAATCATTTTAAGAAATTTTTTTCAGAACAAATTTTCGCTCCTAAATTTTTTAAAAACATACTAATTAACAGGCGAATTGGGGATTCAATGGACAAATCAAACATTGTGCGGTATATCTTCTACATAATGAGAAACATACTGAAACGTTTTAAGAAATTTTATAGAGTAATCTTTTACAGACCTATATTTAAAAAAAAAAAAAACAAACATGATGATTAGCAAACGAATTCGAGCTTCAAATGGCAAGTGAAACTCGGTGTGATGTATCTTAATACTTAAGAAACATACAGAACCCATTTGACAAATTTTATTGATAACTAATTTTCGGTCCTAAATTTTGTAAAAACAAGATGATTAGCATACGAATTCGGGCTTCAATAGGTAAGTCAAACATTGTGCAATATATCATTTGCATAATGAGAAACATACTGAATCGTTTTGATAAATTTTATGGAGTAATCTTTTTCAGACCTTTATTTTATAAAAAACGTGATGCTTCGCATTCGAATTCAGGCCTCAAATGGCAAGTGAAACTCGATACAATGTAACTTAATACTAAAAATACATAATCCTTTTTAGAAATTTTTTTGAGAACGAATTTTCTCTCCTAAATTTTGTAAAAACATGATGAATAGCGCACAACTTCGGGCTTCAACGGGCAAGTCAAACATTGTGCATTGTATGTTTTACATAATGGAAACATACTGAATCGTTTTGAGCAATTTTATACACTTATCTTTTTCAGACCTATATTTTTTTTAAAAACATGATGATTAGCATGCGAATTCGGCCTCAAATGGCAGGTGAAACTCAGTGCGATGTATCTTAATACTTGAGAAACATACAGAATCCTTTTAAGAAATTTTTTTAAGAACTAATTTTCGGTCCTAAATTTTGTAAAAACGTGATGATTAAACTGGCAAATCAAACATTGTGCGATGTATCTTTTACATAATGAGAATCATATTGAATCGTTTTGAGAAATTTCATAGCGTAATCTTTTCCAAACCTATATTTTAAAAAAATGTGATAATTAGCATACGAATTCGGGCGTCAAATGGCAAGTGAAACTCGGTGCGATGTATATTAATACTTAAGAGACATACAGAATCCTTTAGAGAAATTTTTTTTAGAACTAATTTTCGGTCCTAAATTTTGTAAAAACGTAATGATGAGCAAACGTATTCGGGCTACAACAGGCAAGTCAAACATTGTGCGATGTATCTTTTACATAATGAGAAATATATTGAACCGTTTTGAGCAATTTTATGGAGTAATCTTTTTCGTACCTATATTTTGTAAACAACGTGATGATTAGCATATGAATTCGGGCCTCAAATGGCAGGTGAAACTCAATGCGATGTATCTTAATACTTAAGAAACATATAGAATCGTTTTGAGAAATAATTTTCGGTCCTAAATTTTGTAAAAATGTGATAATTAGCACACGAATATAGTTTTGACGGGCAAGTCAATCATTGTACGATGTATCTTTTACATAATGAGATACATACTGAATCATTTTGAGAAATTTATAGAGTAATCTTTTTATGACCTATATTTTTTAAAAAATGTGATGATTAACATACGAATTAGGGCTTCAAATGGCAAGTGAAACTTAGTGTGATGCATCTTAATACTTAAGAAACATACAGAATCCTTTTGAGAAACTGTTTTAAGAATTAATTTTTTGTCCGAAATTTTGTAAAAACAAGATGATTAGCACACGAATTCGGGCTTTAACGGGCAAGTCAAACATTATGCGATATATCATTTACATAATGAGAAACATACTGAATCGCTTTGTTTAATTTTATGAAGTAATCTTTTTGGGACCTATATTTGTAAAAAACGTGATGATTAGCATTCGAATTCGGTCCTCAAACGGTAAGTGAAACTCAGTGCAATGTATCTTAACACATAAAACATACAGAATCCTTTTGAGAAATTTTTTTGAGAACTAATTTTCGGTCCTAAATTTTGTAAAAACGTAATTATGAGTACACGTATTCGGGTTACAACATGCAAGTCAAACATTGTGCGATGTATCTTTTACATAATGAGAAACATACTAAATTATTTTGAACAATTTTATGGAGTAATCTTTTCATACCCATATTTTGTAAAAAACGTGATAATTAGCATACGAATTTAAGCCTCAACTGGCAAGTGAAACTCAGTGCGATGTATCTTAATACTTCAGAAACATACAGATTCTTTTTGAGAAATTTTTTTGAGACTAATTTTAGGTCCTAAATTTTGTAAAAACGTGATGATTAGCACACGAATTCGGGCTTCAACGGGCAAGTCAAACATTATGCGATGTATCTTTTACATAATGCGAAACATACTGAATCGTGTTGAGAAATTTTATGGAGTAATCTTTTTAAGACCTAAATTTTTAAAATAACGTGATGATTAGAATACGAATTCGGGCTTCAAATAGCAAGTGAAACTCGATGCGATGTATCTCAATACTTAAGAAACATATAGAATACTTTTAAGAAATTGTTTTGAGAATTAATTTTCGGTCCTAAATTTTCTTCAAACAAGATAATTAGCACAGGAATTGGGGTTTTAACTGGCAAGTCAAACATTGTGCAATGTAACATTTACATAATGAAAAACATACTGAATCGTTTTGATCAATTTTATGGATTAATATTTTTCAAACCTATATTTTGTAAAAAAATGTCATGATTAGCATACTAGTTTGGACCTCAAATTGCAAGTGAACCACGATGCAATATATCTTAATACTAAACTTACACAATCCTTTAGAGAATTTTTTTTTAGAACTAATTTTCGGTTCTAAATTTTATAAAAAACGTGATGATTAGCACATGAATTCAGGCTTCCACGTGCAAGTCAAACATTGTGCGATGTATGTTTTACATAATGAGAAACATACTGAATCGTTTTGAGCAATTTCATGAAGTACTCTTTTTTGGACCTATATTTCATAAACAACGTGATGATTAGCATACGAATTCGGGCCTCAAATGACAAGTGAAACTCGGTGCGATGTATCTTAATACTTATGAAATATACATAATCCTTTTGAGAAATTTTTTTGAAAACTTATTTTCGATCCTAAATTTTGTTAAAAACGTGATGAATTAGCACACGAATTTGGGCTACAACGCGTAACTCAAAAATTTTGCGATGTGTGTTTTACATAATGAGAAACATACTGAATCGTTTTGAGCATTTTCATGGAGTAATCTTTTTCAGACCTATATTTTATAAAAAACATGATAATTACCATTCGTATTCGGGCCTCAAATGGCAAGTGAAACCCAGTGCGATGTATCTTAATAGATAAGAAACATACAAAATCCTTTTGAGAACTAATTTTCGGTCCTAAATTTTGTAAAAACGTAATGATTATCAGACACATTCGGGCTTCAACGCACAAGTCAAACATTGTGCGATGTGTCTTTTACATAATGAGAAACATATTGAATCATTTTATGCAATTTTATAGAGTAATCTTTTTCGTACCTATATTTTTAAAAAACGTGATGATTAGCATACGAATTCGGGCCTTAAATGGCAGGTGAAATTCAATGCGATGTATCTTAATACTTAAGAAACATACAGAATCCTTTCAAGAAATTTTTTTGAGAACTAATTTTTTGTCCTAACTTTTCTTAAAAACGTGATGATTAGTACACGAATTCGGGCTTCAACGGGCAAGTCAAACATTTTGCGATGTATCTTTTACATAATAAGAAACATACTGAATCATTTTGAGAAATTTTATAGAGTAATCTTTTTAAGACTTATATTTTTTAAAAAAAACGTGATGATTAGTATACGAATTCAAGCTTCAAATGGCAAGTGAAACTCGGTGTGATGTATCTTAATACTTAAGAAACAAACAGAATCCTTTTGAGAAACTGTTTTGAGAATTAATTTTCGGTCCTAAATTTTGTTAAAACAAGATGATTAACAAACGAATTTGGGCTTTAACGGGAAAGTCAAACATTGTGCGATGTATCACTTACATAATGAGAAAGATACTGAATCGTTTTGATCAATTTTATGGAGTAATCTTTTTTAGACCTATATTTTATAAAAAACGTAATGATTAGCATACGAATTCGGGCCTCAAATGGCAAGTGAAACACGATGCTATGTATCTTAATACTAAACATACAAAATCCTTTAGAGAAACTTTTTTTGGAACTAATTTTCGGTCCTAAATTTTGTAAAAAACGTGATGATTAGCATACGAATTCATGCTTCAACGCGCAAGTCAAACACCTGCGATGTATGTTTTACATAATGAGAAATATATTGAATCGTTTTGAGCGATTTCATGGAGTACTCTTTTTCGGACCTACATTTTGTAAACAACATTATGATTAGCATACGAATTCGGGCCTCAAATGGCAAGTAAAACTCGGTGCGATGTATCTTAATACTTAAGAAACATATAGAATCCTTTTGAGAAATTTTTTTAGAACTAATTTTCGGTCCTAAATTTTGTAAAAACGTGATGATTAGCACACAGATTCAGGCATTAACGGACAAGTCAAACATTGTGCGATGTATCTTTTACCTATTGAGAAACATACTGAATCGTTTTGAGCAATTTTATGGAGTAATCTTTTTCGGACCTATATTTTGTAAACAACGTGATGATTAGCGTACGAATTCGGGCCTCAAATGGCAAGTGAAACTCGGTGTGATGTATCTTAATACTTAAGAAATATACATAATCCTTTTTAGAAATTTTTTTGAGAACTAATTTTCGGTCCTAAATTTTGTAAAACGTGATAATTAGCACACAAATTTGGGCATTAACGAACAAGTCAAACATTGTGCGATGTATCTTTTACCTATTGAGAAACATACTGAATCGTTTTGAGCCATTTTATGGAGTAACCATTTTCGGACCTATATTTCGTAAACAACATGATGATTAGCAGACGAATTCGGGCCTCAAATGGCAACTGAAACTCGATACGATGTATCTTTATACTTAAGAAACGTACAGAATCCTTTTGAGAAATTTGTTTGAGAACTAATCTTCGGTCCTAAATTTTTTAAAAACGTAATGATTAGCATACGAATTCGGGCATTCACGGGCAAGTAAACCACTATGCAATGTATCTTTTACATAATGAGAAACATATTGAATCGTTTTGAGTAATTTTATGGAGTAATATTTTTCATACCTATATTTTTTGAAAAAACGTAATGATTATTAGTATACGAATTGGGGCCTCAAATGGCAAGTGAAACTCAGTGCTAGGTATCTTAATACTTAAGAAACATAAAGAATCCTTTTGAGAAATTTTTTTGAAAACTAATTTTTTGTCCTAAATTTTGTAAAAATGTGATGAGCACACGAATTCGCGCTTCAACGGGCAAGTCAAACATTGTGTGATGTATCTTTTACATAATGAGAAACATACTGAATCATTTCGAGAAATTTTGTAGAGTAATCTTTATAAGACTTATATTTTTAAAAAAAGTGTGATTAGTATACGAATTCGGGCTTCAAATGGCAAGTAGAACTCAGTGCGATGTATCTTAATACTTAAGAAACATAAGGAATCCTTTTGAGAAATTGTTTTGAGAATTAATTTTCGGTCATAAATTTTGTAAAATCAAGATGATTAGCACACGAATTCGGGCTTTAACGGGAAGGTCAAACATTGTACGATGTATCATTTACATAATGAGAAACATACTGAATCGTTTTGAGTAATTTTATTGATTAATCTTTTTCGGACCTATAGTAGGAATACTAATTATGGTTTCGAGATCACTAAAATAACTATAATCTATATTCGTTCATAATCGAGTTACGGTGAGAAAGAATTCTTCTCTAAACGGTTAATTGAATGGAGGGTCTTTGCCTAGGAATAAGGAATATCTGATGTTTGAGTGAGATCTAAACAAATGAGTTTTAATAATTAATTGCAACGATTTTCTAATTAAAATTGACTTACGGTTCTAGGGGGATTCTACTATTTAAACACTCTTTTCCAATCTTGCTTTAAAAACCTTTGATTATTTTTTAATTAATTTTTTCTTAGTTTATATTTTCAAACTGTTTTATTTAATTAAACAGTAGAGACGTAGTTAGCGCTAGTGCTTGGCAATCCCAAGAGTTTGACAACACTGGGACTTTCCTTGCAATATTACACTGATAGGTACACTTGCCTAAAAGTGGAATTTTGTTAGGATATAAACCACACATCAATAATTCAGGTCAAAGCATAAAAATACATATTGACATCTTTTTAACATTATCACAATTGGACAACAATGATACACGAGTGGAAGAATATTTATGAATAAATGGAACACGAGTTAATTATAAGTAGAACAATAATAAAAAAAAATAGAACTTATGTTACACAACCACACACACTTAGAACAACATTTATTTACGAATAGATCAACAACTATATGAAAAATGAAAAATATAGACATAAAAAATGAAATAATAATAATGATGATGATAATAATAATAATAATAATAATAAAATGAAACCTTCAAACGTAGACAACAATTATCTACGAATGGAACATCAATTATAGAAAAAATGGAAGTATAACATAAAAAAAATGGAACAATAATAATAAATAAATAAATAAAATGTAACTTCTGTAAATAGCTCATATATGGATGTCATACTCATCGAACAATATTTATCCAACCCACACACCAAATTAACAAGTTTACACAAAACAACAAAAACTCAAATTCTCATAGCATACAGTATCTCTGCGATATAATCGAAGGACATGTATTGTTAGGTTCCATTTGTATACTTAGTGGAATCTGTCATATCTTAACTAAACCCTTTGCATGGGCTCGACGCACACTTGTATGGTCTCTATCTCAACGAGTTGTCTATTCTACATTAATCCGGTTTCCATTTGCTGCAACCCCAAATTCTCCACATTCTTCTATTGATTAGTCAAACAAAAAACGACAACGAAAAATAAACAAACCATACAAAAGTAACAAAAATTCGCGTGTCAATTAGGAAAGAACACAAAAAAAAAAAAAAAGCCACAGGAATGTTAAACATGGTTAACTAGAATATCAGCGACAACTTTCCATGAACAACAGATTAAAACTGAAGGTACATGTGAAAGCATCCAAAAAAATTGCGTATACAATAAAACCTTACAAATTGCCATTTAATTGGAACGTCGTCGTTCCAGTACTTGTAGTGCACATTGCAAATTGCACTCAAATGTAACGTATAATTTGCGCTATTAATAAGAAGGAAAAAACCGTTGAAATGAGTAAAATGACTTATAATACATATTTTATTCTTTAAATTGTTTGAGGTGAAGAGTTCTTATATTTTAATAGTTTTGTTAACGGAAGGTGAAGTGTCTCATGATAAAAATATGTTATTAATTTTCGTAAATTATTTAAGAATCATAAAAATAAAAAATAAATTTTAAACATTATATCAAGTCTAAATTTTTAAAACTAAATAACTAACTTTCTCCTTTTTTTTAATTATCGGCATAACCAAAAAAAAAAAATTTAAGCGCTGCATAAATTGTTCCCAAAAAAAAAAAAAAAAGGCTGCATAAAAGAATATCCTAATTTTAACTCCATGAAATGACAAGAATACCCGCAATTATCATTGGTCTATCAGCTACCTTCCTTTCTCGTTTGAACTTTGAACAGCGACAAGTGAAGAACAGGAAACTGTACTCTCTCTCTCTCTCTCTCTCTCTCTCTCTCTCACCTTTGTTGCATCACATTTCTCAATGACTTCGTAAAATCACTCTGAAAAAAAGGGGAAAAGAGGAAAAAAAATCAAGAACCCTAGAAAAATTTCCATGCAAAAATTGTAATGGGAATTGACAAATCTTTCAAATCAAAATAGTCTTTAGATATCTTCTGTTATGAATCACCCATCTTCATCTTCTCTGTCACCCCCTACTTCATCATCTTCGCCGTTATCCTCGCCTTCTTGGTTGTCAAGCTTAGTCCGTGGCCGCTCTGGCAGTGTAAAGATGCCAAATAATCCCTCCGCCTCATCCTCGGCTGCTGTCGGAGGTGATCTTGGAGGGCCAGTCAACAAGAGAAATCAGCTCCTCGGTGCCATGTTCAAGTACGGTCCTAAATCAGTTCAGGTCTGAGAATAAACGATGGGATTTCAGCTAATTTTTCAGTAATGTGTTATGAAATGGAGTTCATTTGCTCAGTGTTCTTGATTTTGTTAATGAATTGTGTCGTGATGTTCTTGCCCGTTTTTCATTATTTTCTTGGTTGATTTTGTAAAGCAAATTATGGATTGATTTGATTTTTCCGGTCTTCTGTTAACACTTTTAGTAAATTGATGGAAAAGATATCGAATTTGAGATTACTCATTCAGAACCTGCTTTGGATTAGAGAATGCAAATCTACAGTCGGTTTGATAGACCATTTACCAGTTCTCAACGAAATTTATATGAATCCAATTAAAGCAATTGAATTTTGTTAGTTTCAATTCTCCCGTACGTTTCCAGATTGCACAACATTACATGGTCTAGACCTGCAACATATTTTGATTCAGAATGCAATAATTCAATGGTGTGACCTCCTAAGCTGTTGCCATAATTTATATTAGGTAGTATGGTTTTTCAATTATTGGATTTCTTTTAGAGTTTAGGTAGTATCACATTATCAGAGTTTGCTTACGTTCAAAGCTGCTACATTTCTTTTAATTATGCCCATAAGTTAAGGGACGTGATGCTGATGATACATTTATTGTTGGTGCAGGTTGCCTTCAAAACAGGTGATTATAAACAACAAGTCATTTTCATCGGTGGACTGACGGATGGATTTTTGGCTACTCAGTATGACCTCTAGTCTCTGATACCATAGTATAAAAATCTGCTTCTAACATTTGAAGTTCTGAGCTTTTTGTTTCTCCAAGCTTTGGGTTCATTTATTATTCTAATGTGATTTCTGGTGCGTATTAAACAAGATTTTCACTTACTTAAGCTATATTTTCTTCATTAGTTAGAATAACTATTCCTTTTTCTGATCAAACTTCTCCATTTAAATTTCATTTCCGAACCCTGGTGCCACATGCACCAGAAGATAATATCTTTAGAAAAATGAGTTTCAAGCTCTGTGGTAAGTTTTGCTTAGAATTTCCACCTAACTGTTTTAATGTGGAAAGAGCTATTTTTATCAACTTAAATCAGGAATTTGCTTGTGGCTAACATGATTTCTTTTGAAATAAGATTAGGATTCCTAATTGAATTCTGTTTTACTACAAGAATCATTTTAGGTTGCATTTTAAAGGAGTTTAAATGAATTCTTGAACCATCTTCTTAAATAGGATTGGTTTTTTTTTTCACTTTTATGGCCTAATTTTTTGTTTGTTTTACCACTTGTTTTCTTTAAATGGATAACGTGTTTAAAATTACTTGATGCTAAGTAGTTTCTAGTATGAAATCAAAAGAGCTATGGTATCTTATGATTTGTTAAGTAAAAGGAATTTTTTTAATAGTAATATTATCTTGGTTGAGAGCACTTAGATGAGCTGCGACAGTTATGGTCTAATTATGCAGTGAAAAATTAGAGAGTAGTTGGTTAAAATTTCAAATCTGGAAAGCAATTGACTCACAAGAAAGATCACAAAATTGGTTGGTGGAGCGATGGTTGTACATTGAGTGTTTTGGGGAGAATTGTCAATGAATCCTGTTGGTGCGTATGGTTACTTAAATCATTTGAAGTAAGAGCATGCACAAATCTGTACGTTTCTGCCAAATTTTTGTCTTTACATGTTTAACTCATTATTTTTATGGACAACCCTTTTGCTTGTCTGCTGACTTTTCCCGAGTTCTTTATTTCATATCGAAGGACTTGATTTGTTGGTTGTAGCATGTTGGCTTCATGGTTATTCCCATCCTTTCCTCTTTAATGATCACATACAGAGTATATGAAGAACATTGTTGATATGTTTGTTTTTCTGTTAGTGGAATATTAGAAAGTGATATTTCTCTATACATGAATAATAGTCTTTCTCAACTTCTTTTGCTATAAGGTAGACCAATTGATTTTGCAGATATCTGGAGCCTTTGGCAATTGCCTTGGACAAAGAGAAATGGTCGCTTGTCCAGTTTCTGCTTTCATCTTCATATGGTGGATATGGCACATCAAGTTTGAAGCAAGTAACTAATTCTTGATTCACTATTCTCTTTAAAATTTCTTCAAACAACATTTTGCACGGTTGTGTGTGTGCCAGTGTTGTGTCCTTTTTGCTTGGTAAATATTTTCATCCCAAAGAATATGCATCAACACTGTACTTGCTTTCTTCAAAGGTAACCAGTAATCGGTCTCCCTACAAGGCTTCAATTTTGATGGCTTTACCCTATGGTTGTTGCTTGGTCACTGTAAATTTGCTAAATAAGCAGTTTCTGTACCATAAACGTTGTTGTTATAAGGTAATTAATGGTAACTTCACAAACTTCAGTGTGATCTATCATCAGCATTAAACAGAATTGTCCTTGTGCAAATTCCTCTGCGTATATCTACTTCTGAATGTTGCAAGGCATAGCGCCTTAGAGAATACTTATAATATTGGCAGAGTAGGTAGAAAAGTGAATCATCTTCTTGCTCTGTGTTTATTGCTTTCTCCTTTTCATTTTGAAGGATGTGTTTATTGCTTTCTCCTTTTCATTTTGAAGGATGCTATGGAGCTTGATCAATTAATAAGCTACTTAATAAACAAAGAAGATTCTGAAGGTGTGGTACTACTTGGTCACAGTACTGGCTGTCAGGTTATCACCAATATTTTTCTTCTTTGAACTATTATGCATGTCAATAAACACCTGAAAGTATCAAACAGTCAAGTGTCTCACTTGTTATCTTATGCAGGATATCATTTACTACATGCGTACAAATGCTGCATGCTCTAGAGCAGTTCGTGCAGTCATTTTACAGGTAATATGCTTCTTGAGATTTATTTTTTATTGACACCTCTCAGTGTTTATGTTGAGCTTTCTACATTATTCTGCTAGACTTGGTTGTGTGTGGGGACATAGTGTTGGTCTTTTTACAATATGATCTTGTTTATCATTTTATGCCTTGGAGGAAATTTCAGTTGAAGTATTTGGTCTTTTGAGCCACATAAAGTCAAGGAAGACAAAAACAAAAGCAATTGGTTAGGAGTTCTATGTATCTTGGATCCTCTTTCCTTTACTGGGCTTCCCCACCTCTGTTCTCCTAAAGAATATCTGTTTAACGATTGTGTCCTTTTGTTAGTTCATAGGACTTTGAAAGCTGCAATATATCTTGAGTCTTGCTTCAATTAGTGACTAGTAGCATTGTTCTCTCTGCATTTGGAAGTCCAACATAACTGCAAATGCACGAGGAGCAGAAAACATTTTCTGGAGAAAATCCTTGGAGCAAGTGAGTTATCAATGTAAACAATTGAATTTATCATGTGAGAAACTGTCAGGCAAAATACTTCTCAAACATTTAAACAATACACTTGCTCTTCTTGTTCATTTGCCAAAAGTATGTGAAACTTTTTTCGTCAGGGAAAAACTTGAGAAGCTACATTCTTCAAATTTAAATTATTTGTGATACTAGAGAGCAATGCAATGCTCCAAAATGTGACTCTTATAAAATAGAGAGCAGTTCTGATGATTACTTATAAATAATTGGTGAAATCTGATGTCTGCATCTCAAGAGAAAATGGAGATATGCAACCTTTTCTTGGTATGTTGATTTGGTGAAATCAATATACCATTCAGTGTCTTCCACTGCATGAACATTGTACTTGAATTTTCAGCTATCACTAAGATGTTGATTGGCTGTTCAGGCACCAGTCAGCGATCGGGAATACAATGCAACACTTCCTCAAACTGCTTCCATGATTGATTTGGCTTCAAAAATGATAAGTGAAGGTCAAGGTTTAGAATTAATGCCCAGGGAAGCAAGTCCTGATGTCCCTATAACTGCCTATAGGTGAGTCCTGATGAAAAATCACTTTTTTTTTTCCTTTTCTGGGTTCCTCCTAAATAACCATTCAATTGAGAGATGTAACTTCTTGGGATCCAAAGTTCATTACCCAGATGGGTTTCCCAGTTGAATTTTTTAAACTGAGCTATTTACTTTTGTGAAATGTTTTGTGAATCATCTTGCATTGGCAATAGTAGTGCTTAAAAAGTCTTTTGTAGTTGGTGAAATATAGAACATCAATCATAAAGTACCTCTGCAGATCCACATACACAGGGGGCCATAGATAAGGAACGAAAAAGTTTGTGCCTGTTATGTGTGGTTATTTGTAAATTTCTTTGTTAATATACGTTGGGGGTTTTGTTTCCTCTTAGCTAAATAACAAAGCTTTATTGCAGATATCATTCCTTATGTGCATACAATGGTGATGACGACATGTTCAGTTCTGACTTAAGTGAAGATCAGCTGAAGCAGAGACTTGGACACATGTCTAACACACCTTGTCAGGTGGGAACTAGTAGTTTCTTCAGTGCAATTTGTAAAGATCACTTTCCATCATTAGTTTATTGATGTCCCGCGTACTGTTAATTACTCTTTACAAGAACATTTAGTGCAAATAAAATTGGCTGCCATGGTTGATTCAATGGGTAGGGTGATCTGAAATTATGATGATTTCTCGGCTGCCTTCACTACTCAAGATTGCATTCATTTCTGGTTTCTTAAGTACTAGGCTTTTTAATAACATATCTTTTGGCAGGTTATTTTTTCCATGGCTGATGAGTATGTACCAGATTACGTCGACAAGAAATCATTAGTTGAAAGGCAAGAATCCTAAACACTTTTCAAACTTTCTTTTCTTTATCTTGTTAGAAACGCTTGCATCGTTGTAGCCCGATTATCTTCATTTCTTTGTGCAGACTGACTTGTTTTTTACTTCTTCCATTTTGATTATACCGTCTTCAACTTGTCCAGATTGTGCAGAGCAATGGGTGGTGCAGAAAAGGTAGAAGTTGAATGGGGGAACCATTCTCTTTCTAACAGAGTCCAAGAAGCTGTGCAGGCCATAGTAGATTTTGTTAAAAGAGATGGACCGAAAGGATGGGATGATCCATGGAGTTAATCTGGTGCACCTTCTGAATCTTACTTCAATTGGTTTTACAACTGTTTAATATAACTCATTTTTTCATATGACAAAATTCAGTCAGATTATTCATTGTTTGTTTTTTTTTTTTTTTTTTCCTTTATATTTTGTACATTAAAATGAGTACGTTTCGGAATTGTTTTCTTCTCTTTTAGTTGAAGTATTTACTTCTTTAGATGATTCTGCAAACACTTGTAATACTTGACATATATATTTTATTTTTTTGATAGAAAATTGAAGTGGAATGAAAATTTAATCCAAGTTTGAAAGATGTACTGTTGCATTTATTCAGTTGTTGAACAAACTATATTGTAGGGAAGTTACAAATAAGTACACATTGGGACTCTGTGGAAGCTTCCTCAAAAACTTCACTTTAGTACCCTTTTATTTGACAATTTAGTACTATTTGTTTGTTGATTTCTATTTTATTACATTTTTGTTTAACCATTTGATGATTTAATACCACTTGATTGTTGATTGACAATTAAGTGACTAAATCAAAATTTTGAACCACGGACCAGAAGAGTAGGTATGGATTCAAATATAGTCAAAAAATTACATCTGACAGTGGACCATAATATTTACAGTAAAATTGACTTGGCCAGAATTTTTATTTGGTCGTTTAATTTGTCAATCAACAAATAAGTGGTATTAAATTGTCAAAAAGAGATGAATTTTCACGTTTAAATATATATATATATATAATAAAAAAATCACATTGTATAGTGCTTCATAATATTCCCTATAAAATTGATTTTGCTGGAATTCTGAGTTAGTAACTTAATTTGTCAGGGTATTAAAATGGAATTAACCCATTATTGTGTTCCACTGTCTGTTGTGATTTTTTATTGTTTGTAGAGAGTTAAATATGAATGAAAATTCATTTAGTTTCTTCTGGTCTGTCAGGGTCAAGTGGTCATTCATATAAAAAATCAACAAACAAACAGTACTAAATCGTCAAATTATTAAACAGAAAGGTACTAAAATAAAAATCAACAATTAAATGTACTAAATTATCAATGGCACAAAAAAAATGTAATAAAATAGAATTGACCTTTTTCATTTTTTTTGTGGATTTCACAATTAAAAAACAGATACCTTTTATTTTCTTGCTCTATTGTGTTCAATTTGCCATATTTAGAGTTGGCTCATCTTCCCCAGAGAGCTTTTCCCTTTTTTTTTTTTTTTCTTTTAACTTTTCTTGATACGAATACATGACTAGCATATGAACTACCCTGGCCATGCATTGATCATTATTCACTAAGTCTTGAAATTCTTGAAGAATCCTTTTTCCCAAGTTTCTTGAGCGTTTTAAGGTCACATATATCGCACCCTATCCTTTTGCCGTGTCTCTAACGTCGCTCTCTCTCTCTCTCTCTCTCTCTCTCTCTCAAAGCTGTGATGTGAATGCCTGCCTCCCTCCGCAGCTACTTGTCTCTTCTGTTACAATGTGGAATTCATTGCTCGTCCAGGCTGTGCTAGCCAATATATACATTTCTCTCTTTTCATATAATTCGGGGAGCTCACATGCACTCAAAAGCTCTCCATTTCTTTTTCTCTCGAGACTCCTCGTTGGGTTGCTTTGAAAAAATAGTGAATTTTGTGAAAATTTAATAAAAATAATGTAAATTACATAAAATAGTAAAATTAGTAAGTTTAACGATAAATTATAAGTATATTTATAATTAATATAATTAATTTTATTTCAAAAAATTAAAATAAATGTATATCATAACAAATGAATAATTTATGAAGTCGTTTTGAAAAAATAATGAATTTTGTGAAACTTAGTGAAACTAATATAAATTACATAAAAAAATAACAATATCATAAGTATATTTATAAAGACAAATTATAAGTATATTTATAACTAATATAATTAATTTTATTTGAAAAAATAAAATAAATGTATATCATAACATATTAATAAATTACAATCGTTTTGAAAAAATAGAAGTTTCATGAAAACTTAGTGAAACTCATGTAAATTACATTAAAAAAAAAAAAGCCAAATTAGAAAGTTTAGAGAAAAATTATAAGTATATTTATAATTAATATAAGTAATTTTATTTGAAAAAAATAAAATAAATGTATACCATAACAGATTAATAAGTCATGGGATTAGTTTGAGAAAATAGTGAATTTGTGAAAACTTAGTGAAACTCATAAATTACATAAAAAAGCGAAATTAGTATTTTTTAGAGACGAATTATAAGTATCTTTATAATTAATATAAGTAATTTTATTTGGAAAAACTAAAATAAATGTATATCATATAAAATGAATAAGTTATGGTGTCATTTATAGAAATTAGTGAATTTTGTGAAAATTTAGCAAAACTAATGAAAATTACAAAAAATAATAAAATTAGTGGGTTTAGGGACACATTATAAGTATATTTATCATTTCTATAAGTAATTTTATTTGTAATACTAAAATAAATGTATATAATAACAAATGAATAAGTTATGGGGGTCATTTTGAGAATAGTAGATTTTGTTAAAACTTAATAAAACTAATATAATTACATAAAAATAGCAAAATTAGTGGGTTTAGTGACAAATTATAAGTATATTTATAATTACCTTAGGTAATTTTATTTGAAAATACTAAAATTAATGTATATCCTAACAAATGAATAAATTATGGGTTCATGTTGAGAAACTATTGAATTTTGTGAAAACTTAGTAAAATTAATAATTATGTAAATTCTGTAAACTAACGAAACTAGTGGAGTTAGAAAAAAATAAACGTATATTTATAATTACTATAAGTATTTTCATTTGAAAATATTAAAATAAATATATCATAAAAAATAAATAAGTTATAGGTTCATTTTGTGAAACTAGTGATTTTTTGTTAAAATTAGTGAAACTAATGTAAATTACGACATTATCGAGTTATGAAACCAATTATAAGTATATTTATAGTTATCATAGGTAGTTTTATTTGGAAAAACTAAAATAAATGTATATCATAACAAATGAATAAGTTATGTGGTAATTTTGAGAAACTATTGAATTTTGTATAAACTTAGTGAAACTAATCTAAATTACACAAAATAGCAAAATTAGGGGGTTTAGAGACAAATTATAAATATATTTATATTTACTATAAGTAATTAAATTTGAAAAATCTAAAATAGATGTTTATCGTAACAAATGAATATGTTATGGGGTCGTTTTGAGAAACTAGTGAATTTTTTAAAAACTTAGTGAAACTTATTCATTTTTTATAATATGTATTTATTTTAGTTTTTCCAAATAAAATTACTTATATTAATTATAAATACAATTCTAATTTATCTCTAAACGCTAATTTCTCTATTTTATGTAATTTAATTAGTTTTACAAAGTTTTCACAAAATTTTCTATTTTCTCAAAATGACCCTATAACTTATTCATTTATTATGATATACATTTATTTTAGTTTTTCCAAATAAAATTACTTATATTAATTGTAAATGTACTTGTAATTTGTCTCCATACCCTTTAATTTTGTTATTTTATGTAATTTATATTAGTTTCACTAAGTTTTCACAAAATTACTATTTTCTCAAAATGATCCAAATATTTTTTAATTTGTTATGATATACATTTATTTTACTTTTTCCAAATAAGATTACTCAAATTAATTATAAATATACATCTAACTTGTCTCTAAATGAGCTAATTTCGCTATTTTGTGCATTTATATTAATTTCACTAAATTTTTACAAAATTCACCATTTTTTACATATGAAACTCATAACTTATTTATTTGTTATGATATATATTTATTTTAGTTTTTCAAAATAAAACTACTTATATTAATTATAAATATACTTCTAATTTGTCTCTAAACCCGCTAATCTCATTATTTTATGTAACTTACATTAATTTCACTAAGTTTTCACAAAATTCACTATTTTTTTTCAAAATGACCCCATTACTTATTCATTTGTTATGATATACATTTATTTTAGTTTTTTTTAAATAAATTTAGTTATAAAAATTATAACTATACTTATAATTTTTCTCTAAACCCACTACTTTCGCTATTTTACTTAATTTATTAGTTTTACTAAATTTTCACTAAATTTATTATTTTATCAAAATAATCTCATAACTTATTCATATGACATGAAACATTTATTTTAGTTTCTTCGAATAAAATTACTTATTTTAATTGTAAATATACTTAGATTGCTCGCCTCACTTGCCTCACTGAATGAAAACTAATGTAAATTATGTAAAATAACGAAATTATTAAGTTCACAAACTAAAATATTTACTTATTATTAAGATTGCTCGCCCACACGCAATGATTCTTTAAAAGGAGACATTTTTTCTTGCTAGAGTTTCTTTGCCAAATTCCTTCCACCATTCCATCTCCTCCCCCATTCTTCACTCCCGTACTTCACAGATTGAACAGAATTGGTCGTCATTTATTCTCTAGGTTAGTTGCCGTCTTTTTGCCTTGCTTTTGCCGTTTGGATTTTACTCTGTTTTCACCGATGGTGGAGATGAGCTTTGGGGTCGGCCTGGTTTTGCTTATGGCTTTTTGCTGATTCTTGGGCATAGATGGTGGTCGGATGATCTTTGGTAAAAATAAAAATAAAAATAAAAAATCGCAGGAGCTCGTTTGACATTAACATTCTTGAATATTTGGATAAACTTAAAAAAAAAATTGGAGCTCGCCAAACTTCCAGATTATTTTGGAAAAAAAAAGAAAAATAAAAGAAGAGAGAACAGGCCAACACTTGCTCCAAAAAAAAAAAAAAAAAAAACTCAACATATTTGCTGTAAAAAATTTTAATTTTTAATTTTTTAGTGTGAATTGGAAAAGAAGAGAATGGAGTGGATAAAATGACATGTGATTGTAATAAAAAAGCAGCCACACCTAGTAAATGGTGCACCGTACTCATCATCTTGTAAAATTGATAAAGGACAAGTAATTTTGTTATTTATTTTTTCACAATTTTACCAAAATTACCTCCACTGTGGCGTCTATCACTGCTCTTTATAAACATTTTTACTCGAACTAAAAAGTGATATTTTTTTTCTTCTTGAAAGTTTGTGGAGGTTGGATGATTTGTTCGGGTGTGCATTTGTTGAAAATTTGTTTTTTATTTCTTTAATAGAAATTAATTGAACTATATTTAGTAAAACATCAAATAGACCAAAGCAAATCTTTTTTTAATACGATTCGATTCAGTTTCAACCAAATAAATAGAAATATTAAATTTTTTGTTGCTGAATAAATTGTTTTCCAATTCGATTTGGTTTCAACCAGAAGTTTGAAATAAACTATACAACTCATCCCAAAAGGTACTTCAAGAGGGGAGGACTGTCCAAGTCTTTATAACTTGTAAAGAATTTCTTTAATTAGCCAATGTGGGATTTTCATTCTCAACAGTTTCTCTTTTTTTTCCCCCAATTTCTTCAAATTGGAATGTTCTAATGGCCTTCCAATATAGATGTCGTGAATTTTAGAGAGAGGAAGTGTCGCAAATAGAAAAAATAAATATAAATTTTAGAGAGGGAAAATGTCGTGAACTTAGAGAGATGAAGTGTCGTGAATTTTAGAGAGAAGACGTGTATGTCAAGGAATATAAATATACAATTGTATAGTTGATAATGGAAGTGATGAATACAAAAATCTTTTGTAAATTGGAATTGTAGTTCTTAGATTTTTTATTTTGGATTGAAATTGGTGGGTTTTGTAAAATTAGAATTAGAATTAGTGAGTTTTGTAGAATTAGAATTAGAATTAGAATTGGTGGGTTTAATTTGTAGAATTGAAATTAAAATTAAAATATATTTTGAGCTTTTTTCATTTCCGTTTTTTTTATAACTAAAAATCGAAAGTCAAACTAAATATTATATACTTTCAAAAGTTAGATTGAATTGAACTAGAAAATCAAAAAGTCAAATCAAAATATAAAATTTAATTTAATTCAATTTGAAAGGAGATATGAGATAAAAAAAATTGTTTCAAAGCTAATCCAAACAAAACCTCACGCTTTGCTCCAAACAGGTAAACTATGAGAAAAAATGTATAGACTTTAATTGGAGTTTGTGGGTTAGTGATTCTCAAATCTTTGGATACATTTGTAATTCGAAAGAAAGTTTTACCGTTGTTGTTCTATTCAGCTTAAATGGGACATGGAAGTTATAGGAGCTTTCTACCGCTCTCAGTATCACTTTCTAATTTGACATATTTTATTCATAAAATTTATTAAATAAAAATACATTTTAAAAAATATATATTATATTAAAAAAATTATACATAAAATAGTATACAAAATAATAAAAACGATCTGGTATAATTTAAAAATGTTTTCCAAAATTACTTTATAGCCTCTTTTTTTTTTTTTTTAAAAAGTGTTAGAGCATAAGTGATTCTCAAACCTTTTGTTAGGTGCATAAAGAGGTTACAACAACAGCTCCTCACCAAGTTTTTATCCAATTATTTATCTTGAGTTTTGTTTCAGAATTTTCAAAAAAAAAAAAAAATTATAGGATTCTAGAGCCTCTTGTTTTTCCCTCATAAATTGCCATCAAGTTTTCTTGCCCAAGATGATGAATCTAGAAATGTCTAGAATATAGTGTTGATAATTTAATATAAATCTCTTTTTATAAATAGTTACGCATTTAAAATTATTTAATATATCTTTTAATAATACAATTTCCACGGATAATTAAGGCACTCTATATACTAGATAATGAACCAAAATCCTTTAGATCATATCTCTACTAATAATGAGTGAATTTTGAGTTCAATTCTAGCTAAATTTCAACAAACTAAACTCTAACATTGAAATATTTTTAGCCAGTTATATTGAACTGAAAGGAGTGAAACTACTATATGTTCAGAGAAACAAGAAACATAAATACTACTGTTATCAAACTAAAATGAAAACTAAAGATGATTATAATAAATAAACAAATAAAATTAGGATTAATTTAAAAAATATACGTAAAATTTGGAACTCATGTTAATTAAATATCCAATTTTCGATAATTGAATATCTAAATCAAATTTTCGTTTTTATAATAACTTTGTAAACTCTTGAATCTACATGTTAATTTTAAAATTTTGAATAATTTTATTTATTTTTTTAATATTAAAAATAAATTATTAAAGTATATGGATGATTTTATAAAATTAAAATGTCTCAATTTATATGAAATTTGATTTAAATATTTTAATTATCCAAGTTAAACGAAAAGAACCTAATGAATAATAACCCAAAGTGTTTGGTATGTTTTTTAAATTAATCCTACAAATGTGAGGAGAGAGATTCATGCCATAATCCCATGAAGCATGATATAATAATAGAGGAAGTAGGACAGATATATATATATATAGAGAGAGAGAGAGAGATAATGATATGAAGAGACAACATGTGCATGGGACCGAAACAGCCATGTGAGGCATGCATGTATGTCTCTGTTTGTGGTTGGTTCGTGCAGGTGCAGCCGCTACTGCTCTTACATTCAGGCATTTACTCCTCTCTCTTCTTCGTTGGTTGCTGCAGTAGCTCAGAGGGCAGAGATCAACACATAATTCAATTCACTGCCTTTCTTGCCAGGCCCCCGACCATAACTATCCACGCACATATATATATATATATATATTCTAAAAGATACAGCAGAATATAATAAAAATACACTTTGCTACATTTTATTAATTTGAATTTAATTTTTTTTTTACCATTTATGTCATTTATCTTTTTTATCATCAATAACAAAAAATATGAAAAATAGGGAGGATTTTAGTTAGGTGTTTTTGAAAAGATATCATAACACGAATTATACGTAACCAAATCATAATAGGAATGTTCTCCGTTTAAAAAAATTAAAAAACTATCATGTTTTGATATATTTTATCAATCATAAGAATTGAACGTATAAATAACAAAAAAAGAATTAGGATTCGTTTTTAATGCTTAAAACCCTAAATTCTAAGTAATCAATCAAACATTATATTGAGTCCGCTTCAATCTAAGATTTGAAATCCAATCCAGATAAAACATGCTTTATGGATGAACTAAGAACTTGGAAGCCTTGCTTGGAGCTAAGCAAACAAAGTACTAACAAACAAGTTGAGAGCTTTGCAAATAATGGGCATCAACTTCATTATCTTTTCATTCTTTGGTAATAGCTTTTTTTTTTTTTTTAATATTGGTAATAATAGTTAAATAGTCACTGAATATAGTTGAGAATTCGATTAGCATCATTCTTTTGCCAGACAAAAGCATATAATTTTTAACTAAAAATTGTAATTATTGGCAAAGAATACTGTAGCTGATGTACTGGCAAAGAATGCTATGTATCTATATCAGTTGAAATTTTGGTATAAGTTATGCATTTTTGACAGATAATTGTTCCTAATATATATGGTATTCTTTTATTCCTAAAAAAAAGATTCTAATTATTCTCTTCATTAGTTTCAAGAATTCTATTCTTTTTGGTCATTAAAGTGTAATATATATATATATTATTCCCTGACATTTTCTTGCTTAGAATTCATTTACATTTTCTTAATTTATTTCGTTTAGAAAATTAGAGTAGAAGATGTAATGTAATTATATGCATAGTAATAGGTTTAACAGAAAAGGATAGCACGTGTCGGTTGGGCTAGTGCAACAAAACCACCAATGCACATATTCCACAAAAGGACACAAATGCCCCAACAAAACCCACCGCGCTATGGGATCTAGAAAAATTCCCCTCCTCTCAATTTTAAAATTTTAATTTGTATTTTTTTTAATTATAAATTTTAAAAAATATTACTCTCTTCTCATCTCAAATTTTTTATCTCTCATTTTTCTTTGGTCCCAAATTATAGCCTCATCTCCTTTTATAAATGGTATTTAATTTTTTAATTTTACATTATGTCCCTATTATTATACATCTTAACTACTCTCTCCATTTTTTTACTTGTCACAATGTGTCAATTCTTGTATTTTTCTACTTGTCACATATGAAAACAATGCAATATTTAATGGACTTTAATTTCTATACCCTTCTATAAAAAACAAATTTCAATCTCTTTAACTCATCTAATATTGGAACTTGTATAAATAGCAAATTTCAACCGCGACAATGTGGGAATTTCAACCTCTCAAATGCGGGGTGTTTCCTTGTGCACATCAGAGTCTGCCCTCCAGTCTGCAGATTCGTGAGTCACCATGATTTACAGCCTGACCTCCAGTTTGCAGATTTGCTGGACAGGCAGGTGGAGGCCTTGAGGGCAAGGAATTTCGCATTTGGCAACAATAATGAGGAAATATGTTAATTTGAAGGGCATTCTAGTCCAGTAAGAAAAAAACTAAAACTTTCGCATTTTAACATGATGACTAATAAAAATAGAGGGAGTACTAAATATCTCCACTTTCCAAGAAATATTAATAAAACATAAACTACTCTAATAACTTCATGGCTATATTTTTAAAGTTTCAAGACAAAAAATTAAATTCATTTAGTATAAAAAAAGGGTACTACTTCTGTTTCATAATATAAGATTATTTGTGTTTCACACATATTAGGAAAAATATGATATCGATGTGTTTTGTAGAGTAAAATTCCTCGAATACATTTGTATTAATTTAATAAAATACATCTTTCCAAGGTTTTATCTTCTCTCTCTTCTCTCCATATTTCAACATTTTATCAAATGTGGATGAGTTTATAAACTAAAAAAGGTCCTAAAATCTTAAAAAGTTTCCTTAAAATGTTTAAAAAGTTTCAACTCCAATTTTTAATTAAAATTTTACGTTAAGTCATTACTAAAAATTCTAAGTTTTTTATAAGATTAAAAATATTTTGGCAGAGTTTCCTCTCTATTGTACACATTTCTCAGGCACACAGGCCATACAAACAAGCAATAAACTTACATTTTGACTCCCTATAACTCAATTTAGATTTAAGTGAAACTAGAAAAACTATAGTTTATGTACATAAACAAAATAGATTATGCATATAATAAAAATTGAAAATAAATTCATAAAACATTTTCCCTTAATAAACAAGGTTCCTCTCTTTATAATCTTAACAAAGTTTCAGTGTGTCGATTTAAAAAGTTTCAATTTCTTTAATTTTAAAATTTATATTTAGTCATTACTAAAAAATTAAGTCTTTTTAACATTGAAAACTTTTGGTAGAGTTTCTTTTGTATTATGGACACTTTCCAGACATACAGGCCACTCAAACAAGCAACACACAAAACCAAATAAAAAAATTAAGGGCCAGAGCTCCCCTGTAAAACTTTAAAGAATTAGGGCTCTCCCGTAAAACTTTAAAGAGCCAAGGCTCTGTAAAACAAAATTTAAACAAATTAAACACGTACGTCTAACGTGTATATGATGGACAATATGTCACTGAAATCTTCACGACCAAAACTATAAGAGTAAATAACTTATATTAGTAATCCACAAAATCATTCGATTTCTAAGTTATTGTTCTAGAAGAGTAAATAACTTATACCTCAGATGGAACAAGTACCTACAAAATACAAAGAAGAAGCTAAAGAAACCGTCACAAAATTAATGGGATTTCATAACCAAATTGTACCATTAACTGGTACACCTTTCAGCTACTCTCTCTCTCTCTCACACACACACACACACATATACATAAATATGTAGCAGGAAGCTCGTGGCTGCATCGGCTAGGTTATATTCAGAGCTCTATAATTTCATTTTCTTTTATAAGTTAAAATAGAGTGAGAAGGGCAAACCATCAGTTGCGGGAAAGTAACCTTTACCTTTTAAGGGCACTTCTACTTATTCACAAAATGGTCCCCAAATCCATCCAAATTTTGATATATAACTAGTTCTCTCCTTTTTTTTTCCAACATTAATGTACTCTTGAAGAATATCTTTTATCTGAGTCCTCTCCATTATGATACATTCAATTTTGAAGTAAATTTATAATAATGAAATTATAGTATTAGTTAGCATTTTCATAGTCCAAATAGTTAAAATAAATAAGGAAATAAATAAAAAATAAGCATGTAATTAGTTTATTATACATATATAGACTAAGATATGAACATCTCCCACAACACAAATGCTCTCTACCTTCTCCCTTTTGAATTCCATATATACTGAATTTAGGGTTTAAAAAGATATATAGAAACCAAACATTCAAAATAAAATTTAATTCCTCGAAATAGAAGCTAATATTGTTGGTAGATTTTTTTTTAATTATTATTATTTGTTTACAAAATGTGCCACACTTGTGGGGGGTATAATATAAGATGCCATAATCAATATTCTCCTTCACTTCTAGTGTATTGAAATCTTACTCGAGGAAACAAAATAAATGCATAGTAATTAACGGGGGAGTAGGAAGCCATTGTAAGGGAGAGGAGGAAAAGGAAAACTTAGAGCAAACAGAAGAGAATGCAAATAAAAGTGGAAGTAGAAGTGGAAATAAACAATAATTTCCACAAAAACTAGAAGATAAGTCATTTAACTATCTTTACTCCCAATTCAAGTTATTTCCACAAAATAGAAGAGAACAATAGCCATAGTAAATATTTAATTTTCTAAATTTTTCAAACACATGATCACTTTCTCAAAATAAATATCCCATTTTCTAGATTTTCATAAGAAAAAATTGCTCATTAGCCACTCACAAAATAAATAAAACTGAATTTTATAACAATAAAATGTATTAATTAGCTCATAGATGAAAAACAAGTAAAAAGTAACATCAACCCCCCCAAAAAAAAAGAAAAAAAATCCATACCTGAAACTCATCAACAGCAACAGCTCTAGCCAACAGCAACAACAACGAGTTCTGGCGGTAACACCACCTGTAGCAAGAGAAGGAGAAGATAAAGAAAAGGAATAGGAGAGAAGAAGAGAAGAAGAAGAAGAAGAAGAAGAAGAGAGAGAGAGAGAGAGAGAGAGAGAGAGAGAGAGAGAGAGAGAGAGAGAGAGAGAGAGAAGGGCGTCGGTGGCGAGACATCGATGAGGTAATCGCCGTCGGTGAGTAGGTGTGGGAGGCAAACCTTCCGTTGGAAAACCGTCGGTAACTTTCTAAACTGATGGCAGCCGCCATCGGTACCCACTTATCATTTTTTAGCACGTAATTCTCCTCTATTTTTTTGGCTGGAATTCCTAAATATCGACGATAATCTACGACACCGTCGGTCCCCGTCATTAAATACCGTCGGCCCTTTTTCCGTAGGTAAATGCCGTCGGTAAATGGAGCTTTTTTTGTAGTGTTGGATTGAGGATTACTCGGTAGTGATGCATTAATTGGATATGAGTATTCTTGAAAAAAAAAATTTATAAAGAAAAATCACCTTATGATATGAAACTCCAAATGTGACAACTTAATCTTATATTATGCAAGAGAGATAGTATAAAAGAGAAACCAAAAACAAAATTAATTAATCTAACTAAATTTCTTAATCTGTGTGAAAATTAAAATGTGACAAAAAATTTGGAAGGGAGGCCGGGAGTATAAATTTTACTCCCTCCGTTTCAAGATAAGTGTTGTTGGAACTTTTTGCACAAATATTAAGGGTTTTCAATTCTCATATAGATTAATAAAAATTAGTAGGACTAATAAATTTTGTTTTGATTTCTCTATTATACTCTTCTTTAATGTTAAATGAATTTGACATTTTGCTTTGAAACTACAAATATAAGTTGTGTTTTAGTAATAGAGAAATTTGTAAATTATACTCATACGATATTTATGCTTTTCAATTTGTAATTATAAGTTGTTTTTAGTAGTTTATACACAAAAAGTTTTACAAGTTATAAAAAATGACAATTAATGAATATAATGGCGGAATCCGAAAACTTTGTATATGTGACTAGCATGTGCTATCGTTGTAAGGGTACTTTTGTCTTTTCAAAAAGCTCCCACAATTTTGCAACGACAATCCATTTTGTTCGGGTCAAATAAGGGTTGAACCTGACCCACTAAACAATATAATTTGGGTAAAATACATTTTGTTTAGCCTTCTAAAAGAATAAAATATACCCATACAAGGGTAGTATTTCTTATAAAGTGGAGATTTTTAGTAATTAGAAGGTAGAATAATGAGGGGCATAAAAGAAAGTTAAGAAATTAGCTATCATTCATTGAAGGAAATGAGACTATAATTTTGGACGGAAGAAAAAGGAAAGTGAGACCATCTTTGTTGGATAGAGGGAGTAAAAAAAAAAAAAAAGAATGAAAGAAAGAAATAAATAAGGATAAAATTGAAAACAATAAGAATAAATGATCTTTAAAAATTAAACGGTAAGAAAACAATTATTATGAAAAAAATATGACTTCTAAAAATATTACTTATTTTAAAACTGAGGGGTATTAAACCATCTCAAGTTATTTATAAGTATTTAAAATTTTTGTATTTTTACTATTCAATTACTTTTGTAAATCTTGTAATGTTGAACTTGTACTTTAAACTACACTAGAGTTGTTGGCAAATTGGTTTATTTTCTTAGGATTGTTTTGTTGTTAGTGAAGAAGTTCATGACTATTGACTTGTTTTCTTAAAATTACTTTGTTTATGTAAGATGTATCCAACTAATTTAAGATGAATCTTTTTAGCATTAGGGGAGATTTAGTTCTTGAGTAGATGTTTTACCTATTTTGTAGGAAGAGGGGGAATGAAGATGGAGAAGTTTGCCACCCTTATCTAGTGTTTATGGGAATTACTCAAATTATGATCCAAATACAAAACTAAAAAATATATATATATATATATATCATGAGGCATAATGATTTCATTTTTCTCGTTGCCTTTCTATTAATTCAAGCCCTAACAAATTATATGTATGAACTTATTTCCAGTCATACAATTTTTGCAGAGTATTAAAGTCATACATATGTGAAGTATAAAATCCATCATCTTTTAAATATCAATGGCAATGAGAAAATAATTTTAAATTTTACAGATAAAGTGAACGTACATTTTTTAAGATTATAAATCTAAAATATAATAAAATAAAATTTATATATTATTTTTCTTTTTTTCTTCATATTTTATGAAAAAAATAATTCTTTTTGACTATTTTCCTCATTTAATTTTTGATACTATCCAATCTCATCATGATTCCTCCATTCCATCCATATCCGTACCTCGCCTGTCGGTGTTGTACTGTTATTCTATTCGGACCTCATGGTAATTTAAACCTCAACCCTAGGGGCATTATGGCCATCAAAATCTATCTGCATTTTTCACCGCTTCTCTCTCTCTCTCTCTGCTTCTTTTTGGTTCCATTATTCTACACAAAGAAGCACTCTAGTCTCTCTCTCTCTCTCTCTCTCTCTCTCTCTCTCTCTTCATTAGCTCCTTTCCTCTTCTACTCCAAAACAACTAAGGACAAGTTCATTCATACCCATATAAACTCTACTCCAAAGGAACAGGGAAAAAAAGGGTAGGAAGAAATTTCGCAGAATTTGAATTTTCCATTCCAAAAAAATTCCAATTGCTTGTATATGCATCTTTTTTCAGTGGTGGGTTTGAAGATAATTAGATAAAGGGTAAGTAGTGTTTACTATTTTTTTTACTACTATAGAATAATCCATGTTCTTTTTTTTGTGTTCTCGAGAAATCTTGTTTTTTTTTTTGGATTGTCAGCTACTTTTACGGTTGTTTTGGTTTAATAATGTTCAAGAATTTAATGGGTTTTTTTCCTTATGTTTAGGTAATGTGATGTCTACTCAAATGCCAGAAAAAGCTGGAAATTTTTCTTGGTTTTTGAGGTCTAATCCTGTGGTTAATGGATGGTTTAAGGTTTTGGTGATGACTGTGTTTTTTGGTATATTGATTGTTTGGGGTATTGATGGGCTTGTTTTGGGTAATTTACAGAGAGATTTTGTTCTTTTGAGATTCAACAGTACAAATAGATTAGCTCAAGACCTTAAAAGTTTATCCTTTTCTGATATTCCTCTTAGGCCGGTTTCAGAAGAAAGTTACGTGAATCTGAATCATACCCTTCTTGATTTAGTTAAAACCCATGAAAATTTGACTCCTGTTTCTGCTCCTTCTAATTCAGCTAGAAAGCAACTCAATGTTACCAATATTACTAACCCTTTTTTGCCAGAATCCAAGACTAAGAAGGACCAGCATTTGAAAGATTCTGCCAAATCCTCTGTTCTGCCATGGATTTCAGCTGAATTAGAGGAAAATTACTCTTCTAAGGTACTCAACGGTTGGTTGGCTCCAGGTGGTGAGCCTTGTAAGGACTCGAGAACTGTGGATATTAGAATCCCAGGTCTGGATGGCCTTGATAATAGCATAGAACTTTCTACTGGAGATATCCATGAGTTTAGTTTCCAAGCTGTGGATGAATCTGGGAAGCCCCATTGCCTTGGTGGAGATTACTTTGAGATTGATCTCTCTAGTGAAACATGGAAATCAAGGCCTCCAATTAAGGATTTTGGAAATGGGACTTACAAGTTTTCGCTCCAAGTCCACCAAGATTACCAAGGAACTTATAATCTTACCATAATTTTGCTTTTTAGACATTATGAGGGATTGAAATTCTCTACTAAAAGATTTGCATTTGATAGAGTTCTTCGCGACATCCCAGTCAAGTTCCGTAGATCCTCGGCTCAATTACCAGAAATTTCACAATGCAACAAGTCTGATTTTGTTAGAGATGTTTGGTCTGGTAGATGGACTAGGCATGCCAAGAATGATAGTTGCGCTATTAGTAAAGATGGAAGGTATAGATGTCAAGAACCAAAATTTCCATGCCAGCATCCATGGTGTAATGGCCCTTTGGGGTTGCTAGAGAGTAATGGTTGGGTATATTCAGCTCATTGTTCCTTTAAGATGTTTACTAGTAAACAAGCCTGGAATTGTTTGAACAATCGGTGGATCTTTTGGTGGGGAGATTCGAATCATTGTGATACTATTCGAAACATTCTCAACTTCATTTTGGATGTGAAAGACATTAATGTTGTTCCAAGAAGATTTGATATGAACATAACAAATCCAAAGAACCCTTCACAAGTATTCCGATTCACGAGCATTTTCAATGGTCATTGGAATGCTTCTGGTAATTATCTTGGTTTGAACTCTTTGGAAAATGCGGATTATAGAGAACTACTAAAGGGTTACTTTTCACAAGAAGTTGTTCCAGATACTTTGATAATGAATTCTGGTTTACATGATGGAATTTATTGGCCTAATCTTCGACGTTTCATCAATGGAGCAGACTATGCTGCAAAATTCTGGTCTGAAATCTTGGAAGGAGTCAAAAAGAGAGGGTTGGCACCACCAGAAGTTGTATATAGGACCACTGTGACAACTGGTGGATATGCTAGAAGTATGGCATTTAATCCTCATAAGATGGAGGTCTTCAATGGTGTAGTGATTGAGAAGATGAGGAAATATAATGTGATTAACAGAGTTATTGATGATTTTGATATGACCTTTCCTTGGCACTATGATAATAGGGCCAATGATGGGGTGCATTATGGCCGTGCACCGGCGAAAATGAGATGGAGGGATGGCCAGATTGGCCATCAATACTTTTTAGATCTCATGCTTGGTCATGTTCTGCTTAACACACTATGCACCAGATAGCATTTTGCTGATGGAATATTGCAGGAAAGATTATTAGCTCTTGGGGGCCTTGCCTTGCAAGATGAGCTGATGAAGAGTTTTGGTGATGGAAGGCATAATTATAGGAGGGAGGGCCTAATGTATATGGTTGTATACTTTTATTCTATTGAGTTCTGTGCATTTTTCTTGCTGGTCTTTTATCATTCCATAGGTTAGATATTACCACTATATCAAATACCATTGTTGAATATAGTTCTATAGTTTGGAGATTTATACATTCTTTATCATTCTTATATTGATGTAAAGTTAAATAAAGTTGCTATAATTCTACTTCATTTCATGAAGATGCTTTTTTTTGGCTGAGGTTTCAATTTGGTTGTTGCTTTACTTGGCTCAAGTTTTTATACTAAAACTTGTTGAGAGGTTCTCCATATATAGAGTACACAATTATGATTTAATTCGATCTTTCTAATATTTAATACACTAAATCGATTGAGTGTGACAATCTATTTTGCTCAGTCAATTTCAAAAGAAGGAAGTTAATCAACATGATAGGCTGTCCATTAAAGCTGTTAATGATTATAAAGATGTGCTTTTTGAAATTTCATCAAAACTTTGACCATTATTACACTTCCTCTTTTCCTCTTGTTAGGCAAAAGATGTACCCTTCTTTTCTTCATTTTAATCCCTAGATTGACTAGGTTGTCATGAATTTTTCTATTTTCTTGTTTTAATTGACAAATTTGCACCAAGGAAAGGGGAAAAGATAAAAGTAAAATTTTGTTTGTTATTTTTTCTTCTTTTTCTTTGAATATGTGAAAATTTTAACATCTTTAATGTGAATGGTAATTCTTTATGAATAAACATGATTTACATCTTCACCTTAGACGTCAGACAGTCTCATAAGAGTTATGTGAGGAAGAAATCTCAACTTTTTGGTATCAAGAAGTAGTAGGGACACAAAACTTTATGGGATTGGGCATCTTTAGAGTCCCCACTTACTTCTCTAATGGTTTGCAGATGGCAATGTTCTCTAAAGTTTTTTTTTTTAAATGAATGTTGCTGCCATAGTTGATAAATAGAGTAACTATTATTGATTTCTTGGATCTAAGTCTCCACACCCAAAAAAGCGATCTTCACATGACATCTTTCAGAGAGAGAAATTGTGTCCATCCACAAGCCTTAGATAATAGATGAGAGAAAGTGACCACAATTTGTAATGAAGATGCAGTGTGAAAAGTTAGAGTTTGACCTCTGACGTTAAAATTTAAATATAAAAATTTAATATATTATTTATTTTTTCTGACCATTGATATATTATTTATTTATAAATTGATATTTTTGTATTTAATAATTAATTTTTATTCATTTAGATGTCATGAAAGAAAAATATATTAATTTTTACATAAATAAAAATAATTTTATAACCCATATAAAACATAAATTTTTTTTTGAAGGGGGCATAGTTACCTAACGTCGAATACAAGTAACCTAACATTGAATTAGTGATTGTAATACTGTATTAAAATTAACAGGCTCAGACTCAATTTTATCCTAAAACTAAAACTATTTAGGGAAAAAAGTATCTAAATTTACAAGAGAATTTATTAATTATTTAACTAGTTAATGTGAGATTATTTTAATATTTACTATCTCGGCGGTCGAATAACTTGCTTTTAGCAGACACAGTAGGCAGTTGAAGTACTTTCTAATGAAAGAAAGGATTTAGGCATTGGGTAGTTTGGTAGAGCGTCTTTTTTTTTTTTACCAAGAAAGGATTTGAAATGGGCTTTGAGTTGGATGGGGCTAGTGTTGGTTCTGCTGTTTAGATTTTCCAGTCCATTTAGTGTTGGATTCTCTTCAAATTGGGCCATTTGCTAAAAAAGCTTTTGCAAACATTTGAGATAATTACCCAAAAAGACGAAAAAAGTATAAATTGAAGGCCATCCATCCAAAAACATAACTCATCTTTCTTTATTGCCAATAAACTTTCTTAAAAATACTTTTTGGTTACACAAATACATTCTCTATATGTTTTTTTATTATTGTTAAAAATAAGTTTTTGATTAAAAAATATGTATAATTTCCCAATTCGTAGTTAGAAAGTTAAATAATAAAATATAGCGGTAAAAAATTTAATTACATTTTTTCTCTATTCACATTTATCTTGTTTACCATCTTATTTTTCTATTTTATATAAACTAAAATTACATTCTTATTATTAAGTTTTACTATAATTTTAGCAAAAATAATAAAATTGTAATAAAAGATTTAAAATCATTTTAAAATATCATTTTATGAATTTAGTTCTTATTTAGTAATACTTCCGGTCATAAATGTAAATTATTTTAATAGAATTGAGGGCGGTTAAATATATAAATTCTTTTGCAGTTATTTATGAATATTTATTTTTTTCAATACATCTTATGTAATAAGTTTTGAACTTTTAAGTAGGGATGCGGAATAAGAAAAAAATATTTAAGATTAAAAAGTATTTTAATTTTAAAAATATTATATATGCGCTTGAGTAATTATATTTGTGACTGAAGGTAGCATTTATATATAAAAATAATAATATTATATATTACAAACTTATTATTATAAAATAATTACTTTCGATTATTTTTTTTATAAAATTAATAATAAATATATAGGCATAACAAATGTATTTATAATTTATATAAAAATAAAAAATAAAATTATAATGCAAATCTCATTAAGGAAAATGTAATTAACCGAGAAGAAAGCATGGCGTGCGGATAAAGCCCATAGCGGTGCCGCGTAGTATTGTTCTTCCCAGGGAGGAATGGGATTAAGGCCCTTCGCTTTGTAAAAAAACAACCATTAACAGCGTTACAAAGATCCAAAGAAAGAGAAGTAAAGAAACAGAAAATCCCTATTAACCCTCAACCAGAAAGTCTGTCCCAAAGAAAAAAAAAAAAAAATCAAGAACAGCCCCAAACCCATCATAGATTATTACCTAGATCACACCCAATCCACACACAAACACATACAGAGGTATTAATCAGAGACAACAGTGTGTTTTGTGTGTGGAATCCATAGTTAAATGGGCAAGATTTTTGTGCCAATGATTTTGTAGTTTACTGATTGAATTTTTATATTCTCATTTTCTTTTTCAATTCTGAAATCCTGGCAAATTTAGGGGGATTGAATCTAAGGCCTCGTTTGCCATTGAAACAATCCCATCCAGAGGACCAAGACGAAGAGGAGTGCAGGCCTTGGAGAAAGAAGATATCTTTATCAATAATGGCGTTCAAATTCAACTGGGTTTCTTTATTCAAAGTTACCCTTCTTTTGCTCCTTCTTGCAGCCATTGTCACAGCTTGTTACACGCTTCCTGTTGAAAAGGTTTGATTTTGCTATCCGGGTCCGCTTTAACTTTTTGAAATTTCATGGATTTGGTTCTTTCTTTGAGCATTGCAACTCTGCGTTTGCTCTGATCTGCTCTGGTTTGGTTTTGCTAATTGGATTTCTGTATTTTTTGTTTTTTCTCACTGGTATGGATATCAAATTCTAGTGTGATCTGTGTTGCTTATAGTATTTGCTCACTAAATTAGAACTGGATTGGTATTGTTTTGATGACTAATGGAAGTGAAAGTAAATTAGCTTATATCTTTTACAGTCCATTTGGGTATTTATTAAATTTCTGTTTTGCTGCTTACTTCTTTGAATCAAATGCTTAGATTGGCTAGAGTTTTTTTTTGTTCATTTTAAGCACCTGGTTTACCTGTATTGGAACACCATCATTTTCTGGTCAAGATGTCTTCTTTTCATCTTATTTATTTCCATAAGAATTGCGGAACTTTACATTCCACTTTGAGTTTTAGGTTCAATTCGATACTGGTAAGATGAAAAGGGAGAAGCTAAGTAAGAATCCAGTAATAAAGGGGCAAAATGAAACGGGGAAAAAGAAGCAAAATATTCTAAGTTGCTCAGATTAAGTATAGAAAAATTTCTTTTGAACATTTTAATTATCCTCTTATACAAGTTAATTGGATCTGCTGGTTGTGAAGTATACAATTTGATGGGTTTTGGCATATTTGAAGCTACAACATCCTATATCCTAAATTTGTACGTCACCATTATGCTAATATGACTTGGTGTCATGACGAGTAGTTTTTGAACTAATGCTAAACCTGAAATTGATAAATTTATAGAATATACCTTAATTTGTGGACTGAGGTTTCAGAGGGATTTTTACTCCTCATAAGAGTTGGTCTTCGATATGGCAAAGTACATATATAAACTACTAAAGAGAGTGATACATATATACTTCCATGTCTGATATATAACTTCCATTTGCCACATCTGCCGGCTAGTTAAGTCCGTGTTATGTTGTCAATGTGTAAATCTGTAGTATACACTAATCCATCATGAGTGCTTAAATAATTTTCCTCTCTCTTTTATGTTTCTATTTTCTATAATTATTCCCATCATAATGTTTACATTGTTGACTGATGAAAATGAGATTTCGATTTCTTGTTTCAAAAATAATTTTGATGGAATTGAGTTTCATTATGCCTTGAAACCTAAAGTATGAGTCATTCTATTGCTTGCTTTGTTTACTTGGAGTACTTTTTCATTTCTGAGAGATAATTTTTCTTTCAGATGCTGAAAGATTTTTTATTATGGGTAGACCAAGATCTGGGTGCTTGGGGTCCTCTTGTTCTGTAAGTACAATTTCAATTAATTGATTTCCGTCCTCATACAGGTGCAATTCTTATCTACTGGTCGAGTGTTTGTATGTTTGGTTCATTGAACGGAATGGTCATTCTTCTGTATAAAAGAATTTCCAGAGTAATTACTAATACATTTGGGTGCTTAAAAATACAGATTTGGCAGATTTGTTGACTTCAATTTTGGAAAAACGGTGATAGCATCAGATGGAGTTTTCCAAAATTTGATGGCACTATTTGCTAGAAATGCCAACTTAATAAAAGAGTTCTAGATTGATTTAAATGCACTGTGGTGATATTCTTAGATAGAAGATTAATGGTTTCAAGAAGCGTGTAAAATTGAATTCTAAGTCTTATTTGCTTTTACAACTTTCAGGGCTGTTGCATATATTCCCTTGACTGTATTGGCAGTCCCAGCTTCTATACTTACGGTATGATATCTACATTTTTCTTCTATAATTCATTCTGTTTATTGCCCTCTAACTTCAAAGAATTTCTGGAATATCCTTGATTCTCCAAATGAGGTCTTATGACTAATTCCATGTTTGTAGATTTTTAATACATCATAGGTTGAGTTATTGAACTTGACTTTATGCATCAACATGCTTCTAGAGCTTTGCTTGTGCTCCAAGCACTCTAAAATAACCCAACCCTCTTCCTTCTTAAGTTTAGGGATGGAGAAGATGAATTGGGTGAACAGTCTGTTGGAGGCTGCACTTGTTCAAATGTTAATACTGACTTTTTTTTTTTTTATTTATTAATTTTTTGTGTGGTCAATTTACAACATATCTGAGTGGAAGAAAGTGAAAGACATGCTTTCAAATCTTAGCGTGGTAAATAGAATGCCGTTCACCTTTACTTTATGAGTAGTACTGAAGTAGCTAACTTTTCAAAGGTGAATATATGTTAGCGAAAGTAGATGATGCTAAAAGAAAGTTTACCTGATAAAAGTTTAAATTAGAGTATTTGGAGAACTAAGACTTGATGAAAATCGCAAATTATATTGGCTGGGGAAATATAAACTTCTGACACACCTAAATAATTTGACATTCAGCATCATTGGCTGAGATAATCTTTATGAAAACTGAGATACCTTTATTTGGTTATACATAAACATGAATTCTTATGCTTCTGGTGGCTCAAGTCATCTGTTTATGTCCTGCTTTGGGGTTATTTTCTTATGAAAAACCAATTTCCTTTTCCTATTGATGTTTAAAATCTATTTGGTAATTTTATCAGCTAGGTGGTGGCTATCTCTTTGGCTTGCCTGTGGGTTTTGTTGCTGACTCCATTGGCGCAACAATTGGGGCTGCTGCAGCATTTCTTCTTGGTAGAACTGTAAGTACTTGAGTATCTTTCTATGGTATTTAATTTTCCCATGAACTAAAAAAAAAGTCAGTTTGAGTCTCAACTCAGTTTGGTTTTTATTTTGGGTGGGGTTGGGGGCGGGGAGGGCGGGGGGGTGGGGGGGGGGAATTTTTGGGTAGTCAAGTGTTCTGATCCTAGAGGATCAGTGAGAAAAAAACGTTTATCTTCTTTTAATGAGGGAATAAGTGGAGCTTGTCTAGACTCTAGAATTTATGATGAAGTCTGGATTTCATATCAGTATAGTAAAGCTTGTCTCGGAATTGTTATTATGTTCTACTCTTGCAATAGAACCATATGTTTCTCTTGTTTTCTTCCCACTAATTATCTTTTATCAGTTTTCTTTCCACTTTGCAATCTTAGATGATTTTTTGTGTTGCTGTTCCATGTCAGATTGGGAGGTCATTCGTTATTTCCAAACTAAAAGACTATCCAAAGTTCCGAGCAGTTGCAATTGCTATTCAGAGATCTGGATTTAAGGTTTGCTTGTTTCTTCTGTTCTTGTTACTTTTCCTCTGTGTGTGTGTGGGGGGAGGGGGTGTCTTATTTCCTTCTTTCTGTGTAACTTATTCTGTTGTTCCTCTATATTCTCTGCTTTTATGTGGCAGATTGTATTGCTCCTACGGCTTGTTCCTTTACTGCCATTTAACATGTTAAACTACCTCTTGTCCGTCACTCCGGTACCTATAGGGGAATATGTGCTGGCTTCTTGGTTGGGAATGATGGTAAGCTCGCTGAACTTCAGTTTGTTAGTAATGTCAGTCACTCATATTATTTCTTCAGTTATTTAGAAAAAAATGGTGCAAGGAGGTCCTGCTAGTTATTACTATAGTAGATGCCTTCTTTAACTTGGCTTTTTTTTCCCCCCTGAAATGACCTGGATTATGTCCTCTGTCTACGCGGATTTTCACCGCTATGCTTTTTTGATTGCTGAGAAGCTTACTACTCTTCTTGATACAGCCAATTACTTTCGCACTGGTGTATGTTGGAACCACATTGAAGGATTTGTCTGATGTAACTCATGGATGGAGTGAATTTTCAAAAACCCGCTGGGTAAGAACTCCAATTTTGTCACTCCTCTCTTCTTATGGATCGGAGTATCTTCCTTTTCTTTAAAATTCAACGGAAAGGTGCAAATTTCAACTTTCACCTGGGAAATCAATGTTCCCTTGTAATACATATGGGCAGAATAGATTATAAGGGAAGACTAGATTAATTTTGAAAAAGAGAAATTATTTTCTTTCTGCGGGAACCTTTTGATGAATTACTCTCTTTTCTGTCTTGCAGGCGTTTCTTGCACTGGGCCTTATAGTTTCTGGTAAGGTTCTTTTTCTTTTTTTTTTTTTTTAAAAAAAAAAATTAAGCTAGTAATGCTGTGAAAACTATTGAATGTAAAATGAGATAACTTGGTGGAATTGACCATTCATTTTCTCTGCAATTGCAGTCGTTCTAATGATTTGCGTAACAAGAGTAGCAAAGAAAGCTCTGGAAAAAGCATTGGCTGAAAACGAGGACTTAGAGGGCATTGATCCATTGCCACAACTACCTATAGTGGGTGATCCTCCTGGGCATCTTAACGAGCCGCTCATAATCAGGGTAGATCCATCTCAAGACGGCAAGTAATAGTTTCTATTTCCCTGTAAATTCTTTTTGACTATTCTGCTCTTGAAAGGATATCTCCATCCTATATGTTTGGCGTCTTTATGGTGATGCTGCTTGATATTCTTCATATGTACAGTAAAGATAATATCCGATACGAGTAGGTTGGACTTGCCATGAGAGGCTATGTTTAGATGTATTTATGAGTGAAATTGTTACTACAATCAGCCTCAAATCTTGTCCACAGGGAAAAAGAGCTATTAGCCTATGTAATAAAGATGGTTCATTTTTCATTTCCTTTTAGGGACCTCTTTTGGCACTTTGGTATAGTCATATTCTTGATGTTATTGTGAGGTACAGCCTTTGTTTAATGACATTTGTGACCCCCTTGATTGAAGTAGATTGCATTCTTGGTTCTTCCCTTGGCTTAGAATGGTATATATGTCTTATAAAGTGTCATGTGGATACAGTTAGTTATATTGTTTCTCGGTTGAAATCTGCCTGCCAAGGCGTGCCGAAATATGCCAAGATGTTTGAGGATATAAATGTAATTGAACATCTAGGAATGAAGTAGCCATCTTTCCCTAATAAGGTAACAAGAAAGAAAAAGAGAAATTATTCCAATTGGTTTTATTATGTCTCAAAGATACAGATGTCTTATTCCGAGAACATCATTTTGCCTCCCACAATTTTGGGAAACATCTCTTAGAGCCATGAGAAAAGTTTGCCCCTTTTTTTTTTTTTTTTTCTCAACTTTTGAGCACTTGTTTCTGGAGTTTGAAATGTTCCTTTTTTCCTCTTAAAAAGGTTTCATAGCTGTGTTGCATTTCTTCTTACATGGATGGATTTTGACATCTCAAGAACACAATTACTACCATACTTGATTTCCTATGTTGTCTTAATAACATAACAAAATGCTTAATTGTGTCATATCTAAATCATGATTTGGTACGACTAGAATCATAATGAAAAAAATGAAGATTTTTTATTCGAAATACATAAAAAGATAAAACAAAATTGTTTGTGAGAGTAAAAGTGGAACTCAAAATAAATCCAAATAGACTCTACGTATATGTGATCATTAGCTAGGGGTCATTGACTTCTCCTCTTTTGCTTAGCGCATCCAATATCTTGATTAATTTGGTCACACTAGTTTGAACTTGCTCGAGTCATGTTGCTTAATCTAGCTCTTGTTTGAGTTTCTTTTAACATGGCATCACATGCGAGAACTAAGCATTGTAAATCTTATATTAGTGATGAATACTGCACATACAGTGTTTTGTAAAACAAAAGAACAATCAAAGCGAAGGGAAGAGTCTCCAACTATATTGTAATGCCTAGGTCAAAAAAGATTTGACAGAATAAAAAAGTATAATAACAGTAAAGGTACAGTATTCATTGAGTATAAAGTGTATCAGAGTAGTACCTCTTATATAGGTGATGATCCTAAAGTTACAGAGACATCCTAATGGGCTGCGGGCCGTAGTTAGCTCAAGTGACTCTGGCTGATGCTCGTCCAGAATACTATTCAATCCTTACTCTCAAACCCATTCCAGAATACCCAAAGTAACAATATTTCTTTCTTAGTGTAATTTTCATTCTTCTACTTTTTTTTTCATTGGCCCCTTCTCAGAATTCTCTCTTATGGGAATGCAAATGCACAATTGCATGTGATCATAGCAGGAAGAAAACTAAAATTGATTGATTGCAGAATTGCTGTTTAAGGAAGGGGTCACCATCCATGGCTTATAATTAAGCTCTTTCATTAGTGGTGCTGTTGTCCATCTGGATTGCATTTGTAGTAGTCAAAATTTGGCTTCTGAAAGCTTTTCTATTCTTACCATTCTATTCCCGAATGAATGCTGATGGTTTACTGCCACCAATAATCATCCACTTCTGGTACCACCCACTCCATGTATTGTACTCCTCCTCTCTCTCTCTCTCTCTCTCTCTCTCTCTCTCTCTATATATATATATATATTCACTTGTTTGAAGAAACTTACCCATGAAATCTCAACCCAACTACTGTTCACCAAATGGATGGTGGATCATAGTCAGACTCACTTGTAAGGGATAGAAACTTTTTCAAACACAGTAAAGTTTAACTCTTATTTTAACGTGACGTGTTAGGAAGATTTGAACTCTTAGATTTCACATGATATTCATAGCGTACTATATACTGTGCCAAGATATTTGGTTAAGAGATAGGATTTCATCAAACGAAGAAACTGTTGGATTAAAAAATGTAGTTTACTATATGTGAAATTTTTAAAAAACCCATAAATTTTTTACTTTTCTTGGAATTAGGATTTAACTCATAGCCTTTAAACATGACACACTAGTAAGGTCCAAACCCTTGGATCTTGTGTGATATTAGCAATACGCTACTTATTATGCCAAGTTACTGAATTAAGAGACACAAATTCACCAAACGAAGAAGCCATTGGTGGTTTAGAAACGTTGCTTGAGATTGAATTACAAGTATATGTAATTATAGTTTTAGAGTAGAATGTACATGTATAAGATTAATAATACGTTTAAATGTTCATACAAGATTGTAGTTACAGAAAGTAGAAAAAGTAGGAGAGGGAAGGTAGGTAGTATTTGAAACTTGAAAGAGAAATGTATAACAGAAAAGCACAATGATCAAAGTAGAAGCAAAATTATAGCATTTTGAATGCGTGTGGGAGCCCTTTTCCTACCTTTTCCCTCTATAAACTAAGCCTCACTAATCTTAGCTGCCATTACTTTATCCATTGTCTTTCCTCAATTGTTAAAAGGGCAGATGACCATTTAGTTTTTTAAAGTTTAGGTCTTGAGATAATATATATGGTTCTTAAAATTTATTTTATATTATTATGGTATCTAAACAATTTGTGATAATGCAATAAAAGGATCATTTTATTGTTAAGCATTTAGTTTTTGTAAGAAGAAAAATGCGCAAAGTACAAATTTGAGTGGTGAAGTAGCTTTTATTTTCCCAAAATGAAGATTCAAATGTATTTCGTTTGGAGGTAATGAGTTATAATACATATTGTACTCTATAGGTCACCTCACGTGTGAGTAGTTCTGTGTTGTTTTTTTTAGAGATAGTGTTTGACGTTAAAATGGTCGTATTGAATTGCAATGATTTATTTAGGAATCAAAACAACCAAAAATACAATTTGAGAATCATATCATGTCCATGTCCGACCTAAACTTTGATACTAAATAGACTATTTTTCCAATTGTTAAATCTTCCAATAAAGAGTAGAAGAGCATGTATGATTCCTAGTCAACTTTTTACTTTCTTTGATTTCGTCTCTTGATTGAAGGAATGAACAATTGAACAATAAAGGACCCCCACCACCTAATGATCAAAATCAGCAAAGAATATATTTAAAGAAACACCGAAAGTTCATCCCACCAAACTTTAGTAACTAATATATAAATCCCCACCTGTTTCTTGAATTTTTGAGGCTGCTAGAAAACAGAAGAGGAAGAAAAAAAGAATGAGGAAAGTTACCCTTCTGTCCATTGTAAGATGCTTTAATGGATGTAAGGATCAGACACAAGTCACAGGAATTGGTACTAGAATTTGGAATCTAAGTGATAAGTCAATTGAACTTCAAATCAGAGTTGGATCAATATTGAAGAAAGTTCATAATTTGAAGCCAGGTTCATCAAAGAGATTGAAATGTAAGAATATTTACAAGTCTTATATGCCTGGTAATAAGGGAAAATGCAGCAGCAGCAATGGAAATGGAGGAGGAATGACAAGTTTTTTGTATTATTATGATGAAACTTGTCATCCTTATATATGGATTCATGATACTGGTTGTGATTTTTCAAGAATGGTTAAACAACAATATATTAGTCTTGAAGATTTGAGGGATTGTTCTGAGATTAGAATCTTTAGAGATTATAAAAAAGGTTGCATTTCTGTTAGGAAGAAATTGAGATCTGATTTCTGTTGAGAGATTGCTTTTATGGTTTGTTTTGTGAATGTTTGCCTTGTAAGTATTTGTGTTTCATAAGTCTGTGAAATGTGCCTGGAATTTGGAAGTACATACTCGCTCCCCAATCTACTGAGCGGTCACAGAGTTTGATCCTCACTGAAAAGTTTAAGTTTAGACATGGACATTTCTCGAGAAGAATTCAGTTAGATAATGTTTTTAGTTGATTTTGGGGGATCTTGTGGGATTTTAAGACTATGAATGCTGATTTTCTAGTAAAGTTTGATTTGATCAAATCACTCTCAGCCTTCCATATCCTTAGAGCTCTAACAACGGAACCCAAGGGCTCAAATCAGGCCGATTATTTTAGCATTTGTAAAAATTCTTTATAAGTATGTATTTTTTTTTTAAAAGTTTTTAAACATTTTGGTTCTTCCCACCAGTATTTTAAGAGTTTTCTTGACATAAGTTCTCAACCCCAAAATTAAAAGTCAGATTCTTTCAGGTTAAAGCTTATACTTAGTTTGGTTTTCTTTGCTCTTCCATAGCCTTTGAGCTCAAGGACAGAACCGAAGGTGTGAGGGGCAGTCGACTGCCAATATTTGTAAAAATCTTCTATTGAGTGTATGATTTTTTTTAAATTTTAGACATTTTGTATTGGTTCCTTCAATATTTTAAAATTCTCCCTCTAAAAGTTAAATGTTAGATTCTAAATTGGAGCTTATCCATAATCTTGCTTTGCTCTATCTATGCCCGCTACATCCTTAGAGCTCAAGGAAGAGTTGAGGGTGGACGACTATCTCAACATTTATAAAAATTCTTTATAATTATATGTTTTTTTAACTTGTAGACATTTTGATTCGCCCTTTCAAGTAAAAATTTATTTGCTCTTAAATAGATTGGTTCCGGCTACTTATGCTACAATGAGAAATATCCCCTTCTCATCAAGACAATCAATCAACAGTGGTCTGCTTTTATTTCAATTTCAGTAAAAAACACATATGAAGACTTTTTTTAAAGTTTTAACCACAGCGGTAACTGTTGTTTTTTGTACTACTAACCACCTTATTGTCTACAACAGCCAAGAAAAAAAAACACCATGATGATGAATCTCTTCATTTTTGTAGGAACATACAATTATAATATCAATGTCATAAATGCAAGTTTTCCTTTGTCAGAAACTAATAGGGAAGTCTCCTGTTTATTTACATAAACATTCATCTGCCTGATTTTGCCAGAATTCCTCCTCATGTTTTCACATGATTCTTAATATTCATGTCTGCTATGATTATGCAACTTAAGATTGTTAGCAACTAGTGAAAAGTTCAAACGAGTTTATGTATCTATCAGTGGAGTGCTTGTAGTTTTCTAGCATTGATTGAAGTTCTTCCACAAGAATCAGACAAGATAAACCAAAGACATCCATCTTTTCATCAGTCCTTTTGCCTCCTTTCTTTGTAGGCATCATAATTGATTAACTATTGACTTATCAGTGATATATATCTCTTCTTCTATGTGGGATAAGTTTGACGAAAATGGATGTTATAAGAGTATAAGTTTTTTAAGTTTCTATTGAATATCTATTATGTTATAACAAGAACAGTCGTTAGATAATAAGGCATTGATGCTTCACATATCCATTATGATCCATTTATGATCTATCGCATGTAAATCCAAGATCCAATGGATGTTATAATGATGTAAACATACATACCCTGTGGGGGACTCAATGAAATAGCCCCATTTGCCCACATCAAATTCTTGAATTCTTGAAGAAGGTAAGTTCCAAAACTATATATCTACTTGTATTTTTTGAATATTTTCTTCTAGATTTCTTACTTAAAGTCTGCTTGGGATTGTAGAAGGCTAATGAATGAATCTTGAATATATGGTTTTAGGTATATTAAGTATATTATGTTCATATTTTTAATTTCTATGTTTACAAAGAGCCAAAAAGGGCTGTGGTCTTAAAAGAGAGAATATTTACCATAGAAGTTAGCAATTGAGAGAGACAAAGTTTGCAACTCAAAAACTAGAGGTGGGGCTTTGCCCTAACAAAAGAATATACACATTTTTTCCTCTAATTTTGTGAATTTTGTATTCATATTCTTCATCTTGGGACCATCATCTCATCCCCTTCTTAGGCCTCCAATGGTACCTCTGTCAATCTTCTTCTTGAAACTTGACAAATCTTGTCTTTCTTATCTTTTTTTTTTTTTTAGATTGATGAAATACACTATCTTTTGTTCCACTTTTAACCCCACCCCTAGTAAGGAAACAAAGTTTTTTTAAAATAAAAAAGTAAGGTGCGATAGGATCGAATAGCAATCTCCACTAATTTTACTTGGCTGCATATTTAATTTGTCAAATTAATTGGTTGGGGTAAACCAAACTTGATCCTCATAACTTCACACAAAATATCAAGACGACTATTATATCTTTTATCTACATGGAATCATCATTTGTTCATGTAAGTGTTTTTGTTTAATCGAACTTGATCTTTAACTTTCAACCTGAAAACCCTTTCCACTTGGACTACGACCTTGATAGTAAGGGAACAAAGTATTTCTATGAGTTCAAATCAATTCATTAACATAATACTCCATCAGATAGATTTATTACGTGCGAGATAAGTATATCTTTTTTATATGTATAATAATATGATATATATATATATATATTCTTACCATAGAAAAAGAGAAGAAAAAGAAAAACATATTCAAAATTCACATTGAACAATATAAATAAACGAAACTAGAGTTTTAAGTTTGAAGGAATATAAGAATCTATAAATGCAAAATTAAGTGGGGAGCTGAATGAAATGTAATAATATCAAGTCTCACAATCACAGGGGCAGAAAAAAAATGGGAAAAACAAAAGTAACATTACAGCCTTTTTCTGTTTGGCATTTGTGGACCAGAAAAAGAAGTATGTTTGTTTCCAAAACGCATCAGAGATGTTGATGGAGCTGTTACCAAACACTGCTCACGTATCTTAGCTTAAGAAACTCAAAGATTTTCATTTGCTGGACATCAAATATATGGACAAATACGTAATTTTGTCATTATGCCTACCATGTTTTTAACCACGATATCAAAATTTTCAACATTTAATCACTAGGATCATCTGTAACATTTCTTGTAACGTCTCCTGTAAATTTTTTTTTATAATATATTTTTCCTTTTAGGGTTTATCTTTTATTTAGTAGGTTTTATTAATAAAATATACTAAATTATGAATGTTACAGAGTGATACAGGAAATGTTACAGACGATACGAACCGCATTTAATTTACTTTCCCAAATATTAAAGGTTAGTTTTATGTAATTTTTTCAAATCTATTTAAGAAAAGTCTCTATATTTTTAGAAATAGTTCATTACAAGGTATATTTTATATGTGTCACATATACCTACCATACTCTTAATCATTTAAAAATGTTTCCAATGTGTTATTTATTTTTCGAGATAGTATATGACACTTTTTAGCAACTTTTTCAAATCTCTTTAAGAAAGTCGCTACACTTATAGAAATGATTTACTAAAAAGATAACACCATATGTCACAAAGTGCTCTTAATCTCTTTATAAAATGTTTTTATTAAGTAACTTATTTCTTTTACCAGTAGATACTAGTTTTATTAACTTTCTCAAATCTATTTAAGAAAGTCTCCACATTTGTAGAAATGATTCATTACAAAGTATACATGATGTGTTATGGATCCCTACCATACTCTTAATCCATTTATAAAAAAAACATTTTTACTGTATAACATATTTTCTGAAATAGTAAATGTTAATTTTATATAATTTTCTTAAATTTATTTAAGAAAGTCTATATTTACAGAAATCGTTCATTAGACCTACAATCTTTTTAATTAACATTTCGATGTTAGTATCATACATAAGAATGTTATCAAGAGTTAAATTTTACCATAGTAAGTAGCTACATTTTGGAGGAACAACTAATGTCATAACATCATCATGCAAATGTCATAAATTCTTTTGAATTTTTTTTTCTCAAACATATATGTATAACCATTTTACAATTTACGACTGAACTGTTTGTTCTACTATCGAATCTCTTGTAATGGAAAAAATTTTCAACAGAGTTATATTTATAATATAAACAAGACTTGAACTTGAAATCTTGCTTAAGATACAATAATTTTTTTTTCACTCGAGCCAAGTCTTCTTCATATTTCTTCTGAAAGTAATTAAGCGAAGTTAAAGCAAGAGGCAAAGAAAGAAAGGAGAGGAAAGAAAAAGGTTAAATTCCAAAACAGAGGGAAAAGATTGGGAAGAAAAAAAAATCTAGTGAGCATTTAGATTTATGTGGAGAGAGTGAAAGGGCATATAGGAGGGCAGAAGATATTTGAATATTTGCTTTTACAGTAGACAGATGATTTCTGAAGTAAAAATCCAAAACAAGTGTTTGGCAACTATTTGATCTTTGGACACATAGCTAAAACTAAAAGATAGGTGAATGGAAAGAAAAGAAAAGAGGTCACTCTCATATGGACCAACCTCTCCATAATATGGCTGCCATGGTCAATTATTTTCATCCTTACAAAAAAATACCTCTCTCTCTCTCTCTCTCTGCATGTGTAGTACAGGGGTACATCCCTAATTGACTTTTCATGATGTTTTATGATCAAATTCATAGCACAGTTTCTTTCAATAGGGATTTGCCTTATCCCACTGAATGGAATGGAGCCAATTTTGCATGTCTTCATCACCTTCATTTTAATCCAGCAAAATGGCTTTCTTTCTTTCTCTTGTTGCTTTTGATCATTATTATGTGTGAAAATTATAAGCCGAAACCCAACCCACGACAACCTTAAATTTAAATGTTGATATTTGTCTTAAAAGAGATTTAAACATCTAATCTTCAAGTTGGAAATCTTAATTCTAACCACTTACACTATTTAAATTTTTATTTAACTTTTTTAATATATATTTAAAATTTTAAAAAAATAAATCAAAAAATAAAAAAATTAAATTACTGACCCCTTTTCATAAGTTACCGATATCGGTCAGTAAATTATATTTTTCTGAAGTGTGTGAAAGCTATAAGATCAGGAGTCTTAAGCTATAAGTATTAATTATTTACGACACCTCTGGAATATCTATTTTTAGTATATCGAGAACTTGGGGCATTGCATTATGATATCAGAGCATATTTATTAACTGAACACCCTACAAGGAGGATAGCTCTTAAGGAGGAGTGAATGTGGTACCGTATTCCACATGGATAAATGTGATATGTTTAGAAGCTATAAGATCAAGGACCTAAATACCCATGGTACCCATTAGAGATGGCAATTGGATGGGTCTAATCGAATATCCATCCGCACCTAATCCATCTGTACCATTTTACTCCGATTTCATTAGGGACCCACCTGGGGATTGAGATAAAATTTGTACTCGAACTTGAGGATGGACTGGGGGCGGGGATTAGGTTATACCAATTCCCACCCATCCCCAACCGCCCCACCCGCCCCCACTTATCCCCACCCATCCCAATTATTTTATATATTTATATTACTTGATCAATGAAGATTTTCACGAACTTGCCACATGTGCCTTTGAAGGTTATTTTTTTTATTTCACTTTTATTTATGCACTGATGTTATTGAACTTTTGCACTTATGTATTTTTTAGGTTGAAAATTGTTAAACTAGCTTATGAGTTTTTTTTTTTATTTTTTTTTTATTGTTCCACATGGTTAGCTTTTTTTGAAAGGATTAGTATGTGTATTTTTTTCCGTTTTAATTCGTTTAATTTTGTGGCATGTATATTATTATTTTGTGTTTAAGAGGGTTATTGAAAATAATACATGTAATCTTTTGTTTGGATCCGCAATTTTCCAGTAGGTTTGGAGAGAATGGGTTGGGGATGGGGCTATATTTTATGCCCAAGTGCGGAGATGGATTGGAGATGGGGCTTAATTAGGGAAAGTTGGATTGGGGTTGTGGATGAATTGTACAGAGATGGGGAGAAAGTAGGGAGATAGGAACAGGACCAGAGGTTGGGATCCCCACCCCCATTGCTATCCCTAATACTTATGAGATATTCATTTTTGACATAATAAAGACAATTGTGAAGTAAAGGCTGCGAGTATTGCCAGACCCATGATTTATATTTTAGAACCAGAAGACTTGAGATAAGAAAGCATCATCAAAGTCTCACTTGGAATAGTTTTTCTCGTTCAAGTACGATTTGGTTATTTATTTGATGAATGCAAATCTCACAGTATTATAAGGAGGAGTGGATGTAATAACTCTATTCTAGTTACATTGATGTGATATCTGTGGAAGTTATAAGATCAAGGACGGTTGAAAGTTGTAAAGTAAAGACTGTAGATGCTGTCAAACCCATAATTCGTGTTCTCGAACAAAAGACCCCAGGGCTTAAAAGCATCATCAAAGGCTCACTTGGAATAGTTCTTGCTCAAGGACGATTTGGTTATTTATTTAAGGAGGGTAAATCTCATAGTATTAAAAAAGAGTCAAATTTTTAACCTTTTAATTAAGCGATTCAACTCTTGCCAACTCAAGATCTCATAGACCACTTTAACTTAATCTTTGTTAGTAAATAATAATAAGATAAACCTTTTTCTTTTATATAATATCAACCATTATTTATATTTGAATTACAAAGCCACAACTAATCTGGCCAGCCACTCTACTGCCTTACCTCTCTTTGAAAGGAAGATAGCTCACTCCCAACAGAGTGTGTTCTCAATAGTTGCATAGCATGAAAGGTCTTTGTAAGAGTTCCAAGAGGAAAAGGGATTGTGCATTTTTCAAAAGTCTTTAAAGGGACCTAACTGCAGAAAAAGCAACTCACAACAATATACATTCAGAATGGTTATATATCTTAAGATTTGATTCCATCTACTATTTCACATCTTCCCTTGATTGGTCATTACTTGATTACATCTTTAATTCTCATAGTGGTACATTTCCTATAACTACAAAAAATCTTGCCAAAGAAGTCTATTAGGCCATGTGAATGTTGGTAAAAAAAAAAAATACCATATATATAATATGTAAGCACTATATGGGATATATAGATATCTTTATAGGGTAGATTAGATGGCCTTCCCTTTCAAGCTTCTTCTTACTATCAATCAATTCTTGTAGACCATGTGTTTGCACATGTAATACTTTGATCATAAATGGCAAAGAAATGCATAATTGTTCTAGCATTTATCTTCTCTTGAGACATGAAAAAAGATCAATCCCTAGTATAGTAGTGTCTTCATTCTTTGTGAAAACTATTGCATTATGTTTGAATCATCCTACAAATTCTGCAAAGATAGCCCACCGGCAATTCACTTTTTTATTTTATTTTTATGATTGATGATAGGAAAGAAGAGCAAGTATATGGTTGTAAATTTGTAACATCTCTATTCTCACAAGTTAAGCAATTAATTAAATGCAAATTTAGGCAAAAAGAAGATGATCAATATCAAACAATTACTCTCCAAAAGAACGAGAATATTTTTTTCTTTTTCTTGTTTTATAATGATTATAAATGTAATTGTGTATGATTGGTCGAAGCAATTATATATATATATATATATGATTATATATTTATAACGATTGTCACTTAAGAGGTACTAGAGTCTTTTCCTTTTCATTGTAGTAAAATATTATTTCTAGAAACAGAAAAGATCTCTTCAAATCCTCAATTCTTCCAAGGTGAAAGGGAGGAAAAAAGAAAAGAAAAAAAATCACAAGAAAAATTCTACCACTATGTGAATAAAAATGATGTCATATTTTCATCCCTAAAGAAGAATGAAGTTGATGGATTCAGCATGAAAGATGTTCCTTTTCTTACCAAAAAAAGACCTTATAGTATGAAATGAAACTCAAGAATTGTTTCCTTTTGTAAAGATTCAAAGTTCTTTGCTTCCACTTTATCCCAAAGCTGGTTAACATGGGCCAAATACGTCATTTTTGTACACAAATTATTCAAAGTTTTCTTTTTCAAAGCTCCAAATCTCTTGTGGGATGAAATGGATAAAATTCTTGAGTTCATTCCATCAACTCAAATAGTTGAATATTGGTTATTTTCATGCATAAGAGGGACAAATTCTTTAAGAATTTTGGGGAATTTGAGGTTGAATGAATAAGCAACAAGAAAAGTAATTTAAGGATCCATTCATGATTCCATCTATCGAGAATACAATATTTCTAGCCTTGTAAATATTAGATTAGACAACAGTTAACTTAAGAATATCCCTACTTTTGGGACTTTTATCCATATTGTTCAAATAGTTAGTATATTCGTTTTTTATTTATTTATTATAACAATGGGATGAACTATATTATTATTTGAAGTTTGTCCAAATTATAATCTTATTCTTTAATTTTATAAATAATTTTATATAGATTTATTATCGTTTATAATTCATAAGGGACTAATCTTTATGGTTAATTTTAGTAAAAAATAGATCTCATAAAATAATGATTATGTAACAAAAAATATTAATTCTTTAAAAAGATTATTTTATTGGTATAAATTTTGTATAGTACCATATATTAAGAAAACAACATTAAACTACTGACAAATATTTGAAAATGATATTATTACCATAATATGTGGTAGTTAATAAGAATTAGACCATTTAACAAAAGAAATAAAAATTAGACCAACCAAAATATATTTTAATAGGATTTTAAAGTTTTTGTTACAGAATTATTATTTTCTAATAAATTTTTAACTAAAATCTACCGTACCAATTAATTATTTATAAATATATTTGTTCAGGATGTACTTGCATTTCGTATAAAATAGAGGGTTCAGTTAAAAAAAATCCTGAAGTTAAGAAGCTTGGTCCACTAAGGTCCTGAATTTTATTTTTGGACAACTAGCACACAACCTTCTTTTACCTTTATAAAATTAATAGAAATATATGTATAATTCCTAAAATATCCTTTAATAGAGATAAACTTCATGAATTTTAGTTTGAAAACCCACCAAAGTTGAAAATTTGTCAATCTAGAACATAATTATTCAATCTTCTTGAATAATTATAACATTGATTGACAACTCGAACTTATATTCCTAAAGTTTTTTCTGTGTTAAAGGGTATTTTAGGAATTATGAGCTTGTTTTTTATTAATTTTTTAAAGGTAAAAGAATATTAGGGGCTAGCTGTTCAGAAATAAAGCGTAGAGCCTTAGTTGATGAAACCCCTAACTTTGGGGGATGTTTTAGACTTAACCTAAAATAAAAAGGTGAAATTATAATTTGAACAAATCTAAAGAAAGAAAATCCAATGAACCCTTTTCATTTTATGTATATCCTAGTAGAACAAACACAATTATGGGATTAAGATGACTTTAAGACGCGTTACAATGTTGTTTTCCTTGAGGCTTATTTCGTCCCATCAATGCCTTGGTATGCAACTGGGTTCAACAAAATACCTCAAGGATACAATGAAGTCTATGTTTGAAAGCGTCTTGCATTAACGATATCAAACCCTAAAGTATTACCGATTCTACAGAAATATGAGAACCTTATAAGATATTAATAAGAGACACTTTAGGATCATAATAGCCTTATGAGACTTTGAGTATAAGAGATCATGTTATCTCCTTCCATTTATGTGTGCCACCTATCCTTTTATAGATAGTCTTGCACCTCTGATTTAAGGTCATAATTCTTTAATTTATAATTATATCTCTAATAAATGGGCTTTCTTAAACAATTATAACTACTACGAACATTCATAATTGATACATAAAGATATATCAATTGGTTAGGTTCCAAGAACCTTCATGATTCATATGTCATGTTCATAGTATTCTAAAAATCCCCACCATTTTCAGAATATCTGAAAAAATCATATATCTAGAAATCATATGCATAAATAAAGGTATCTTGCAATTTGAACATTTACTTAGTAAAGTACGTCATAATTAATCAGATTAGCATGGTAGAATAAATTTTTGGACCAACGATTCTATATTGATTAACAAAATATATTCTATACATAGATTTCAAAACCAATGAATACTCTAATCAACTAACACCATTATGGCCATGTATCTGTATCCTTTTCATGAATAATGTAAGAGTCAAGTCCATAACTTTGAGAAGCGGCCATACTTCACAATCATATAGGTGAACTCTGCATATCGAGTGTTCCCATAATATACACTTTTTCACTAAACTTCCAGGTCCACTAAGAGTTTTAAACTCAACCTCCTTACCAAGTCTATGGGATACTAAGCACTTTACTGGAAATGAAGGGATGATAATATTATAGTACTTGCAATCACATATATAACAACTTTACCTCATTGAACTAAAGACTTTACATTGTATCATGCGTTAAGTCGAGTGCCTTTATTAGTGATTTTGTGATATGGATTTATGATCCATCCCTATTTAACTTTCTAAACACAAGAGCTCTCTTGCAAGATCTTTACCATTTGCTAGCATTTAACTTGATCTTACAAAATAAACAATAATCACTGTAATTAAATATTCGATATAACTGTAGTTATAAAACCCTCTTGTACTTTCGACAAGAAATTCATATTTTGGAACACAAGTCATAAGTCATGACTCTAATTGACTTATCATGTCATTTTCTCATTTTATGAGGATTCATTCATTAAGAGATGAACACTTTTAAATTTTAGGCATAGAATCAATTGAATTATGATTCATTGAGTACTTTCTTGATTCAATGAAAGTAACAATCCTCCATAGAACTCTTTTGTTCTATTGGTTATAAAATAATATGCAATATTATCATGCATATTCAATTCCTTTTCTGCAAAATTTTCATTGAAGTTATGAACATTTCCAACCCAGTAACTTTGAACTTCCAAATGCATTAGTATAGAGTTTTTCTTTTAATATATTTCTCTGATATGGTAATTTTATTAAATGTCAACAAGTTGTTAATACAATTTAATTCTTAATAGCATAGAGAACAAATAGAGTTTGATAATATGATATTGTCTTTTGCATGACACTCTATTTTCTTTCTCAATTACACGATTATATTGTGACATGTAAAAAATTGAAATTCAAATCCTAATGAATTTAGGAATACTGCATCATAATATTTCCACTTCTATCATGTTTTGAAAATTTAATATATAACTTGTTACAAAATGCAACTTTAGCTTTGTGAGTTTTTAATTCTCTCTTAAGATATAATCTTCTTAAACTAGAAAATACTCACAACATGGTATAGAATAATTATTTATAAACATATTAAGTTATCATGTTCACTAAAGATTAGATAAAATGCAAACCACATATGTATTACTATATATATCAAGTCTAGACATGTTTGCAATATATATATATATATCCATAAACATGCATGATATTATTAAAATTAAATATACATTTCGGTTTTTTTCGACAATTAGCCTTTTTTCCTGAAAAGGCTACTAAAGTGGCCCCCAATTTGTTTTATTTGTAATTTTGTCATAACGCATAATGGTTGTGCATTATTAATCAGGATAACGCACAACCATTGCGTGTTATTACTTAATTCAAGTTTTTCCTCCTTAATCCGTCGATGTGGCGAATAATGCATAACGTTTGTACGTTATCAGCCACATCAGTTCTTTTATTTTTTATTTTTTTTATGTTGATTAGAATTTTGAAAAACTTGAAATATGAATAACTCTGCGGTCGGTGGTCCGTTTCACGCGTATGACCACTCGTTTTGATGGTTTTCATAAAGATAAATGCAACCGCATCGTCGAAAAAGTGATCCGGACGTGTTATGGGGCAAAAAAATTGTCCTGTATAGTCAAAAACTTTGACGGGGTATAACTTTGCGCTCAGACGTCCGATTGAGGCGATTCTTGTAGGCATTTCATATATTTTTTCGGTATCTACGCGTGACGGGGCATACCTCCTATTTTCCTTTTAATTTACATTTTTGTAATTTTCTAATACTTTCTCTCTTATTAACTAAAAAATTACGGCACCAATTTGAAAATTAAACAGAGGAGCAGTCTTCTTTTTGCTCTAATTAAAAATTTAAATGATTGAAGTTGGTAAATATTGGAAATACGTATGTTATTATTAAACAAAATCTCATACACATATTAAATAAGATCCAATGGTGGTCTATTGGTAAGTCTTCTATATTATTTTTCATGAGGTTAAGGGTTTAAATCCTGTTACGATACTTTTTTTAAAAAAAATAAATGAAAGGATGATGTGACAGATAACACACAATAAAGATGCGTTATCTGCCAACTAGGATATGTTTAAGGAGGAAAAACTTGAATTAAGGGTTCAAATCCTAGAATGCAACAATATAGATGATTCGGTCTGAAGCTAACAATTTTTAATTCAATCATTAAAAGATGATCTCCACCATTCATATTGAAGCACTTCCTCCCATCTACCACCAATCCAAATTTCAACTTAATCTAAGAAGCACTGACCAATCGATCATGCGCTAGAAGATGAATGTACAACAAGAATTTTTTTTCCAACTCTCTCTGCCTCTTTTCTACTCTCTTTCACGGTTGCTTCTCATTTGTCTCTCTTTATCCAACAACAACTTCAATATGATAAAGTAGCCTTCTCACATTATAACATCAGAATCATTTTCGAAATAAGCTTTAAAAAAAGCAACATTGTAATGCTTGGAATTGTTTTAATCCCGTAACTATTTTTGTTCTAACATATGCGAATGGTATCTAAAAGTTCTATTTTTTAGGAGAAAGTTTGCTTTATTTATGAGTTACTATCTCGTTTTATATGATTTTAAATGAAATAAGATTCATGACTAAAATATGTACCTTCTACAAATGCAATTCATTTGGCATGATAGACTTTTTTTCTTAACTTGTTCGTATTTTTGTTTCATAAATAGAGTTATCAAAGATAGTTACCCCGATAAAATTAAGAAGATTTTTATTGGGGATTAAGTTCAAAAAATTTCTCCAAGTTAGGAGATCTGGACAATTAGGATCTTGAATTTTTTTTGGATAATTAAACCCAATTTTTTCATGCCATTAAAAAACTTATGCAAGTAAACATATAATTCTTAAAATATTTTCTAATAAAACTTTAAGATTTGTCAATCAATATCATAATTACTCAGTCTTTTCTTGAATAATTATAACCTTAGTTGAGAATTCAAATTTACATCTTTAAAATTTTCATTCTATTAAAGGGTATTTTAAGAATGGTAAACTTAATTCAAATAATTTTTTAATTTGGGAAAAGGTCGGAGGTATTTGTCCCAAAAAAAAAAAAAATAATTCAGGACCTTCGTTGTCCAAAATCCCTAACTTCAGGGAGTTTTTTAGACTTAACCATTTTTATTATAACAATGAAAGAGAAAATTTGAAACTTCGAGCGTATTGTGTGATATTCTTATGGATTAATTTCAAGTACATACTCAAAGTCTATATTTATGTTGATTAGGTACTTTATCCTTTAATTTGGAGAATTGAGTATCAAAATTTTTCATTTAAATTGAGTTACTTGTTTTATAAAATTAATGGGATATTTTACGAATTTTAGTTCTAATATTAAAAAACAAGTAAAATTGCTCAAATTTTAAAACTTACTTAAACAATTCAAACTTTACACATCAATTTTGAGTTTTATCAAACAAGACATAATCACTGAATTTAAAAATTGAATCTAAATATTTAATTAATTAATAAGTGGTAACTATATATTAAAGAACATCAGTGTAATAATTTAGCAATCAATATCTATGTTCAAATTTCAGAGTTCAAGAGCTAAGAAAAAATTCACTTAAAATTTAAATTGAGCACCCATTAAACAATTAAGTGATTTATGAAAATTATTATCAAACGCACTTAAATTATTAAATAATTAATAATTTCTATTATTAAACATACTTAATTCAATAAGTTATTAACTAATTAATTTTAATAGGTAAATTAATTTTACAAACAAGACTCAATATTCTTTTTTCTCTGTTTATTTTTCAAATTATTTTACCAAATGAAGTGTATATTTACAGTCATGTTACATCAAAGTTTTATAGCTAAAAATTATCAAAAAAAATCATAGGGTTTAGAAAATTCATGAAACCATCGTTTTAAAATTTAATTTTTTCCATTGCTTTTGTAATATTCATCTTTTTTTTTTTAAATAAGAAATACTTTTGAAATATTCAAAACCATGTACATACCCCACCGTTGTATTTAAATGCAAAAGTAAAATGTATACCCATGGTATTTCTTAAAAAAAAAAACCATGTACCACAAGTTTGTCCCAGTTCCAACGGTTTCAATATCTTTTTGCTAAACCTAAATTAAATAAAGGTATTTCCATCTAGTATGTCAAGTAAGAAATAACGTGTTTGAATTATTTAGAGAGCGATTTAATAATGTATATTAACATTAGTGATAATTCTCGTATATTGAATTACTAGAATTACTAAAACAAATTAAATTCAAAATTAAGAAAACTTTTCGCCATTCAAACTTGGGCCCAAACCTTTTGTTTTCCACCATTTAATTGATCAAGAACCAATTACCATTATTTCCCCTTTTAAATTTGGAAAAATAAAGAAACAAACTATTTTGTCAAATAGTGCAACCGTTTTTAATTGCTAGCCAAGGTTAAAATTGAGAAAGTAAAAAAAAGGAATCTCAATGCCTCCAAACTTGGGCCCAAATCTATTGTTTTTATCTTAAAAAAGGAAAAGATAATTCAACCATTGCATTTTTATTAGATACTCTATAACAAATCACCTTTTGACATTTGGTATATAACTTATTTACTCATAAAAACAAAAGAAAATAAATTGGAAATTTTAATAATGAGGGTTATAACACAAAATAAGGATCCAAATTTTTTGTTAGCATTTCTTGTAACATCTCCTGTAATATTTTCTTTTATAATATGTTTCTTTCCTTAAAGTTTACCTTTTTTCCTTATGATTTATCTTTTATTTGGTAGATTTTCTTACTAAAATATATTAAATTATGAATGTTACAGAGAGCGTGACAGGAAATGTTGTAGACGATCTGAACCAGACAATTTGAGGCACTCAAATCCTATGTAATATTTCCTTTTATAATATATTTTTCTCTTAGATTTTACCTTTTTCTCTTATGATTTATCTTTTATTTGGTATGTTTTATTAATAAAATATAACAAATTAGAAATATTACAAAAAATAGAACAGGAAATATAGAAAATATTGTAGACAATCCGAACCGGACAATTTGAGGGGTATCACAATATACTGCATTATATGTAACTTACCTTTTTGTTTTTTTGTATTGTTATTTTCTTCTTTGCTTTTAATTTTATATTATGGTAATTTGCCTTCCTTCACAAGCCCCTTAATTGTAATTATAATTTGTTTAGATTTCTGTTACATATAATGACAATTTGGACAAAGGAAAAATGCTTGAAACGTTTCATATAATGCTTTTTAGACTTGTTTAGGGGTCTATTAAGAATTTGTAAGAAATGTTAAGACTTATTTGGCTCGAGTGACCTTTAATTTTGGTTTATTTGTATATTAGCTACACCAATTTATCTCTTAGTTTTCACTACTATTGTATTATGTATGGATATTGTTAGGAAAATTAATTCCAAATTTCTTGAAATAAAATGAATAGCTCCCAAAAATATGATAATAATTGTGTTAATTATAAATAATCTATATATAATTTTATCTTTGAAAATTAACATAAATTGTTTGTACATATTGGAATGGTGATGATAAAATATGTTTGTCTAATACAACAATATGTTTTATAATGGGATAATCATATACACGTTACGCTTTCCTCCTCGTTAGAGTGACTAGAGGAAATATTAAAAAATATCATACTAGATTCATAATTTTGTTACTAACAAAACAATAAAGCATGGGAAAAATTTAATGTCACCGCCCCTTTTCCTTTAATATAACGGCATATACACGTGTTAGATATTTGAGAATTTTTACGTTATAAATTAATATTTTATTTTATAATTTTTCTTAAATTTGATCGCTAAACGTAACTGCTCTTCCCTTCTTTCACTTATATAACGCTTCCTCTCACTTGATAATTTCTTGTTTCCTTTCTAACTATATCTCTCCTCTACTACAGGCGCGATATCTTGTTCTGGTTCCAACACGATTTAGAAGCTCCGGGCAATTTCACCTATCAAGGTATACTTAACCCTAATTTTTGCCATAACGCCATAACCATTTAGTTGTGCTCATTTCGTTTTTTATTACTTGTTGTAATGCCATTCCAGATTATGTTATTCGTAGTTTGTGTCCTTTTCTTTTTTTTTTTTTCATATACATATATATGATTAAAGGTATGTATACTTAATTCTCAACATGAAGTTGGAAAAAATGTGAAAGAATGATAAAATTATATCAATTATATATATGTATGTAAAAAAATTAAATTCATTATATAATTGATTTATTGTTATTTTCTATCATTTGGGTTTATTTTGTTTGAGTTTAAAATAAGATTAAATCAATTTTACCAAAGAAAAAATCACAAAATATTTTTATATTAATTTCTACAAAATATTTATTTTTTATCGTGAAATTAAATTTCTATTTTTTAATCACCATTTCTATAGTAAAGTTCAAATTCCTAACATTTTATTTACTTGAATTTTAATTAATTTTATTGATAATTAAATCTAATTATTGGATACGAATTGGTATTATTTTATCAGATCTAAACGTATTCATTTTATCTTTCGAATAATCCAGCATTGACAAATCTATAAGCGATCAAATCATCAGAATGTTAAATATTGAATCGATTGATATTTTAGTTTTATAATAAATAGATAAAAAAACCCATTGTATTCTCTAGTTTTCTTGGCTAAAACTTTTGAGGGGCTGGGTGTCTAGTGAAACTATGAACGAATTTTAGTAGGCTAGAGTGAAAATAACCCAAAGAAGAGAGTAAAAAGAAAAAAGTTGGATAGAAGACAAAACCAAAGAAATAAAACGGAAGAGGGCTAGTTGTAACAGTTTCAGCTAAGGCTCAAAAAGCTTTAAGCCATAGCCAAGCCATCATGACTAAAAGCCAAAGAAAGAAAAAAAGAAAAGAAAAAAAGGAATCAAAAGGGGAGGGAGAATGGAGATTTATCAGTTCTTGTTTCTGTAATCTGAATTTGATTTAAAAATTTTTAAGTATAAATTAAGGGTGAAGTGAGGCCATTTGTGTAATGCAAGCTCTTCCTCTCTCTTGTTCTTTGTTCTTGTTGGTCTTTCTCTCTCATCACTTCTTGTGCCAGTCTGCCCCTTTTTGTTAACTAGTAGTAGTAACAATAGAGCTCTAGAACCCCCCTCTCCCCCCGACCCCCACCCCGAGCCTTTAGTTACCTGTTCTTCACCTTGGTCCCCAATTTCTCTCTTTCTCTTTGTTTTCTCTCTCTAACTCTGAATTAGAGGAAGCAGATACTCACAGAGAGCAGTTTAATGTCCACCCACCGCCTCTGAGTTTCTCTCTCTCTCTTGAAGTGAGAGGCTGAACCCAACCCCCCTTTGTCCTTAAAAGTTTTTCTTGAAACTTCTCTCTCTTTAATCAGTGCATTTTTTCAGTCCCCATTTTTTTCCTCTCATTTTGAGTCTTGTTTTTGCTGGTTTTGAGAAAAAAAACCCATAAAACACTTTAGAGTTTTTGCATGTCAATTCAAGAATACCTTCTTATTAGTACCTCCATGGCTATGTTGTTTTAGTAGTTTTCTTTCAGATCTACCAGAAACCTACCTAACTTTGGAGGGCTCTCATTCCCTTTTTTTTTCTCTTCTATTTATCTTCTCTATTGTTTTTGTTCTGTTTTTGCGTGTGAAAAGATGAGTAAAGAAGAGTTCTTGAAGATCCAGGTATGGCCTAATAAATGTTTATTTCCACATCCCACATTTTTTCTGCCAATTGGTTTTTCTAATGTCTTTTGCTTTTAAGGGAGGCTTTGCTTGAGTTAAACTCAAAATCTTTCAGAACTTTTTCTTGGTTTTGCTGTTTTTTTCTCTTTAACTTCTTTTTCCACATTTCTCTTTTCTTTTTCTCTGGTTCTTGATTTTGATTTTTAGTGTTCTATGTTTTTGTCTTTTGGGTTTTTTTTATTTTAGATGGTAAAAATTGACAAAGTTTGCAACTTTAACTCTGTTGTTTCCTCTGTGGCTTTGCTTCTTGTGCATGCAGACATGTGTGCTTAAAGTCAACATACACTGTGATGGCTGCAAACATAAAGTCAAGAAAATCTTGCAGAAGATTGATGGTACATTCTATTTCAAGATTCAATTTTTATTCTATCCAACTTCATAAGTTTTCTTCAAAAGTAGTAAATTCCCTCAATCTTCTGCTAATTTTTGCTTTTGGGCATGTGAAATTTCTGCCAATTTCTTGATTTTTTTTTTCTTGCAGGGGTTTACACAACCCAAATTGATTCAGAACAGGGGAAGGTCACTGTTTCTGGAAATGTTGATCCTGATACATTGATTAAGAAGCTTGCAAAAAGTGGCAAACATGCTGAAATCTGGGGAGCTGCTCCAAAAGCCATTACCATCAATCCTCAGCAGCCAAATCAACTCAACAATCCCTTCAAGAATATGCAAATTGGCAATGGAAAAGATGGGAATAACAAAAACCCAGCTGCTGCTGTTCAAAAGGGGGGGAATAATCCTATGCCCAATCCTAATCAGGCTCAGCAGCAGGGGCAAAAAGGTGGACAGCTTCCTCCAGGGCTAATGAATGGGATGATAAATCCACAGCAACTTCAGCAATTGAAAGCATTACAAGAAGGGATGAAATTGCCTCAAATGAAGGACTTGAAAATGCCCCCTTTTGGTGGCGGTGGTGGTAAAGATCAGAATCAAAAGGCGGTGAAATTTAACCTCCCTGAGGATGAGGATTTAAGTGATGACGAGTATGATGACGAAGATGACGATGATGATGACGACGACTACGATGAAGATGATTTAGATGATGAAATTGATGATGCCCCTGCTAACAAGATGAAGCCCTTAATGGGAAATTCACAAGGAGGAGGGATGCCTAAAGGAATGATGCCCCCAGGTGGACTTCCTAAGGGTATGATGATGCCTCAGGGACAGGGAATGCCTAAAGGGATGCAGGGGATGCCCCCAAACATGTTTATGACTGGCGGACAGCCTAATGGGCAGCCTGGTAAGGGTGGTAACAATGGTGGAGGTAATAATGGTGGAGGAAATGCGAAAAAAGGAGGCCCTGGCAGCGGCGGAGGGAATTTACCTGTTCAGGTGAACATTGGTGGTGGTGGGAAAAAGGGGGGAAATGGGAATAACAATAATAATCAGAACCCAGGTGGTGGATCAGCTCAAAAGGGTGGTAAAAATGGTGGTGGGCAGCCTCAAGATGGTAAAAATGGTGGCGGTGGTGGCGGAGGTGGTGGTGGTCAAAACCTGAACAAGAATGGGAATGGTGGTGGAATGGGTGGAGGTGCTGCTGGAGGAGGTGGTGGTGGTTTTGGTAACATTAATGGTAATGGGGTCAAGAAAATGAATGATGGGCCTCAAGGCATGCCAAACATGATGGCTATGAATGCTGGTGGGGGTGGTAATATGGGGGGCCCAATGGGAGGCATGCCAATGGGTCCAATGGGTAATGTACCTATGGGCCAAATGGCTAACATGGCTGCAGTTCAAGGTCTTCCGGCTGCCGCCATGAATGGTGGTGGCGGTCCTCATGGCGGTGGTGGTATTGGTGGTGGCTACTTCCAAGGTGCTGGTCCTGAAATGATGGCTGGGAACCCTTACTACCAACAACAAATGGCTGCTATGATGATGAACCAACAAAGGGCTAATGGCAATGAGAGGTTTCAACCAATGATGTATGCTCGGCCACCACCCGCGGTCAACTACTTGCCACCATATCCTACCTACCCTTACCACCCTTATCCTCCACCCGGCGAGCATTACCATGCCTTTAGCGACGAGAACACGTCGAGCTGCAGCGTGATGTGAATGCGCTCGGCTCGGCCTGGCCAGGTGCTCAGGGGCCGGAGGAATCGTTGGAGGTGAAGAACAAGGAAGATGGTGGACTAGTGGGACTTGCTGATAGTTTTCAAGAACTTTGGTAGCATTGATGGGATAATATACAAGGAAAATGGGAATTTACCCCTCTGATCTTTTTAGTCGTTTTTTCTTTTTTACCCTTTTATTATAAAATCTTGAGTTTCTAGAGTTGAGTTTTTAGTATAGGGAGTCAATGATGATAGGAAAAAAGTAACTTAAGTATATGGAAAGCCTAAGGAAGAAGAAAGGAGATGCCATGGACTTGTTTGGCTGAGAGACTGATAATGGGATGTTTATATATGATGTTTATATGTTGAAGAAAAAGAGCAATAAAATTGACTTTGGGAATGGGATTTGAAGAAGAAACAAACTCCATTCTCTTTGCCAAACAAACAACCTTTCTTTTTTTTTTTTCTCTCTGCTTTCCCTATTTATATTTTTGCAAATTGTTTCTATGGGAAATAAAATAGATTATAAAGTGAAAGTTCTATATTGAGTTTTGATTGAAAAATGGAATAAATATATTATAAAGTGAGAATTTTATCTAAATTAGAAAATGATAGTAAGATGGAAGGACCATTAATGTACAAAAATAAAGAGACATGCCATTGCCAAGGCAGATATTAATTAACCATATGTTTGGGATTGAATAATAGAGGGCACAAACCAGTGAAGTGTGGATGGTAGGGGGTGGGGTGGGGGGCTTGTGGACCCACCACCACTGAAGTAGGAGTGGGGTGTCCCACCCTCCCTCCAATTGTAAATAGATATTAATGGATAAAAAACTCAACAAAGATTGAACATATATATATATAGTTTTTATTTATTAATATTATTTTTATGAATGAATTATATAAAGTTAATAAAAAGTAATATAACATGTTACTAAAGTTAATAAAACTTTCTCTCAATTTTTCCCTCTCTTTTGTTTTCTGTTTTCTCATAATATGTACAACACCACTTTCCTATAAACTAGGAAGTTGTTACAAAATATCAGCATGTTATCAGTTCAGCTAAACTAAATCATCTCAACATACAATTATAATCCTAACTAATTCAACACTCCCCCTCAAGTTGGTGCATGAAGATCACAAATGCCCAACTTGCCAGATAACTTGCGAAACTGCGGGAGATGTAGAGCCTTGGTGAGAAGATCTGCTGGTTGGGAATCACTCGGAATATAAACAGGAGTAATCAATCGTTCTTGGAATGCATCTCGCACGAAGTGACAATCAATTTCTATGTGCTTCGTGCGTTCGTAAAAAACTGGATTAGCAGCGATGTAAATTGCTACTTGACTATCGCAATGAAGTGGGATAGAATGTTGTACTGGAACTTGTAGATCAATAAGAAGTTGAGTGAGCTACTTTAATTCACACAGTGTCATCGCCATTGCACGATACTCGGCTTCTGCGGAAGATCGAGAGATAGTGTGTTGTTTCTTTGTCTTCCAAGAAATAGGAGAGTGCCCGAGAGAGATAAAATATCCAGTCACTGACCGACGGGTAATCGGGCAGCTGGCCCAATCAGAATCACGGTACGCCCGTAAATGAAGAGATGTATTAGAACGAAGTAAAATACCTCTCCCGGCGAACCTTTGAGGAAACGAATCACGCGGAGAGCAGCTTCCCAATGTTCCTTGCGAGGATTTTGCATGAACTGAGCAAGGATGTGTATAGTGTAAGCAAGATCTAGACGTGTGGTGGATAAATAAATCAATTTACCAATAAGACACCGATACCGGTCTGGCTGATCATAAAATTCTCCACAAGATTTTGCTAATTGAGTATTTGGGTCCAACGGAATTGACACGGGTTTACACCCAAGCATCCCAGCATCAGCAATAATTTCCAAGGCATATTTTCGTTGATTAAGGTAAAACCCGGCCTCACTCCAAACAACTTCTATACCAAGAAAATATTTAAGATGACCTAAATCCTTCATGTGAAAACACGACCCTAGGTAAGACTTAAATCGGGCAATACAAGATGCACTATTGCCGGAGATTAAAATGTCGTCAACATAAATAAGAATACACAGGAAAATATCATTTTTCGTGTAAGTAAAGAGAGCAGAGTCAGCATAGGATTATACAAACCCACATTGACGAAGAGAAGCTGTAAGTTTCGAGAACCAGCACCGAGGTGCTTGACGGAGTCCATATAATGATTTGTTAAGACGACAAACTTGATGAGGGTTGGAAGCACGGAACTCGGGAGGAATTTTCATATACACTTCTTCAGTCAGATCACCATGCAGAAAGGCGTTATGAACATCCATCTGATGAACCTCCCAATTTCGAACAGCAGCAATAGATAATAGGGTCCTCACAGTCGCCATTTTGGCCACAGGAGCAAACGTTTCAGTGTAATCAACCCCCTCCTGTTGAGTATTCCCAAATACTACCAAGCGTGCTTTGTACTGTTCTATAGAGCCACCAGATTTGTATTTGATCCGGTAAAGCCATTTGCTACCCAATGCGCGCTTTCCAGGAGGTAGAGTAGTCATAGTCCCATAGTCCACGTATTATTTTTCTCAAGGGCATTTATCTCCTGTTTCATAGCATGACGCCATTCTGGTACTAATGCTGCTTCAGAATACTTGGTAGGTTCTGTTCCTGCATTAACAGCTGCTACAAAACCCCGATGTGAAGAGGAAAATTTGTCATAAGAAATGTACTGTGTTAAAGGATACAAGGAAGTACCTGAGGGACCCGATGAAGAGGATGAAACGAGAAAGAGAGAGATATACCAGGAGACGACTGAGTCATATTACAGATATAATCCTTCAATTTCCCTGGGGGTTGATGTTGTCTGTTACTTCAACGAATATTCAAGGGAGCAGCATTTTGTGCTGCAATGTGGTTACTATCTGTAGAAGCACTAGACCCTGAGTGAGTATTTGCAGCAGTACTGGATAAATCATCTGAAGGGCTCTGGTCCTCTAATGGAGCCAAGGTCCCCCCTGGTGTAGAAAAAATCCCCGGACCATTTTCTTTTTGATGCTGAGTGTGAGCTGTTTCAAATGGTTGAGAAAGCTCAGCCAGATTACTCCCCCTGGTTTCTTCATTGGGTGTAGGAACTTCACCAAAATCGCACCTCATACTGTTCTCATTCGATAACACTTCTCGAGACTTGGACAAAAATGGAAATTCATGTTCAACAAATATTACATCCCGAGAGGTAATGAATTCGTGTGTTTGTAAATAAAAAAATTTCCATCCTTTTTTCCTATACGGATACCCCAAAAAATACACATTTACGTCCTCGAGCTCTAAATTTATCTTTAGGCAATCCGTGATCATGTACATAAGCCAAGCAACCAAAACATTTGAGATGAGAATAAGGTGGTATTTTATTAAACAATAGTTCGAATGGTGTTTTCCCATCTAACACAGATAAAGGTGTACGATTTATTAAATATCCAGCTTTCAGCACACTTTCACCCCAAAATTGAATTGAAAGATTTGCCTGAAAGAGCAAAGCACGAGCCACATTTAGGATATGACGATGCTTACGCTCTACACGTCTATTTTGTTGGGGGTATGTACCATAGATGTTTGATGCAGCATGCCATGTTCCAAAAAATATGATTTCATACAAGTAAACTTTGTTCCATTATCTGTACGTATCACTTTTACTCGTTTAAGAAACTGGGTTTCAACCATAGCAAAAAATTGTTTAAGAGTAGCTGCCTCCTTTTTTTCTTTGAGCAAAAATATTCAAACACACCTCGAAAAATCATTTACTACGGTCAAAAAATAACTTGCACCACAAGAAGACGAAGTTTTATAAGGTCCCGACAAATCACAGTTTATCAAGTCAAAAGAAGCAACCGCATTATTTAAACTAATAGGGAAAGGTTCAGGCGTCTGTTTAGCACGCAAACAGATTGAACAATTATTCAAAGAATCACATGTTAAATTTGATCCCAAAAATTTTTTAATTGCGAATTTAGAAGGGTGGCCCAATCTGTGATGCCACAACGTACTCATGTCTGAGATTTGAGCAGAACACGCAAAATTCAACTTCTTGTTCAGAGGTCTGAAAAAGTATATCTCATCTCTCTCTTCACTCACTCCAATTGGCATCCCCGAGGTACGGTCCTGTAACATCAACACACTATCATTAATTATAACAACGCAATTATTTGCTTTAGAAAGCTGAGAGAGAGACAATAAATTACACCGGAGTTGAGGTATAAAAAGAACATTATCAATTTTTAATTTAGAAGGCAAATTTATGGAACCCAATTCTGCTCCACTTGTTTTAGAGCCATTTGGAAGAGTAATTGTATAAGGATGAGATGGTTTAGTATCGTTCAAGAAAATCTTCCTGCCTTTCATGTAGTGGGAGCATCCACTGTCTAAAATCTATTCATCTCCTATCTTACCAGAGAGATTTTTCCAAAGCTTGGTTGCTATTTTTCTGATTGCTCAAAAGTTGGAGAAATGAGTTCCACTGCTCCGGTGAAAGACTCGGGATGCCGAATGGTGCACTTGCCGATGCCGAAGCTGCCATTCCCAGTCACTCGTCGGTGCCGTCCGGATCTGCTCCTCCACGGCTGCTTCTGTGAGCAAGTGAGTGTGCCGCACGACTGTGAGCATCCCAGCCGAGGTGGTTTGAGAAGGATGAACTAGTTGCAGTACTGGCAGCCCAACCGAGCATCGTCAGAGAAGATGAACTAGGCGCAGCCGCTGTCCAGCTATGGCTCGCCGGAGAAGATCCAGCCAGTCTGTGGCCAGTCCCTGCTCTTCCGCGCTCTCTATCTCGGAATGTCCTTCCCCGACCTCTGCGACCGCCGGCGCCGGTTTCGGTGCTTCAGTCTGACCACCGTTGCTCCGAGGTACGATCTGGATAACCCACTAGCAGGTAGCAATTTCTTGCTTTATGTCCTAACTTGAGACAGTAAGTGCATTGCAATGTATTCTGTACAGATTTGGGGGTTGCAAACACAATAGCTTCACTGCCAATTTCTGAATTTCTTGTTAATTTTCTATGTGCTTCTTCTTTGATTATCATATCATAAGTTTTCTTAATGTTTGAAATTGGTTCTAATTGCAAAATACTTGATCGTACAGTTCCGAAAATTGAATCATCTAAGCCTATGAGAAATTGATGAACTTTGTCTTCTTTCTTTTGCTTAGTAATCTCATTAATCATCCCACAAGTACAATTAGGCAATTGTTCATAGTTAATTAATTCATCCAATATTTTCTTTAATTTTGCATAATAGGCTGAAATAGACATACCAGACTATTTACGGTTTATCGGTGCAGTCTTCAATTCATGCTTCCTTGGTGCATTACCTGACATGAATCGTTCTTTCAGATCAGCCCATAGTTCATCGCACCTTTCTGCATAAGATATTGTAGTTCTCAAATTAGGATCTATGGTGTTTAAGATCCACGAACCCACCATAGTGTTGATAGTCTACCATTCTTCTTCTTCTGTAGTTCCGGGTTTCGGCTTCGGAATTAAACCTTCCACAAAGCTGAGTTTTTTCTTAACACGCAGTGCTAACCGCATTGCCTTCACCCATTCGTCATAATTATCTTCCTTGAGTTGAACTTGTGTGAGAATTAGATGCGGACTGTCTGAAGATGCAAGATGGTATGCATATTTTCGACCATGATTATGGAAATGGTCATCATCATCTAAAACAACAGTATTAATCTGCCTTGGATCGCTCATTTTTAATGAATCTTGAACTGAAATTATGAAACCGTGAAACTTAGCTCTGATACCATAAAGTTTCCAGTGACGAAAAACTTTCTCTGAATTTCTCTCTCTTTTGTTTTCTGTGTTCTCATAATATGTACAACATCACTATCCTATAAACTAGGAAGTGGTTACAAAATATCAGCATGTTATCCGTTCATCTCAACATACAATTATAATCTTAATTACTTCAACAGTTACTTTTAATTTATATTGTCTTTGTTCAAAATAATTATATTCTATATCTATATAATGATAATTAAAATAACTATAAAGTTATTTTGTATATAATTTAATCAAAGTTTAAAAAGCTCAAATATATGTACGCTTTCTCTTTTTTTTTTTAGAGTTATTAAATCCTAAGGTTATTTTGGGATTCGGAGAAAGTAAAGTTTGTGCACTAAGAATTTCACAATTCACGGTTGAATTGAGGTGTAATTATATTCATTTTTTTTATAAATGAAAAATAAAAATTTTTAGCATAAGACATGTCACATTATTGATTATTGATGAACGTCATATAAATATTAAATAAAGTAAATCTAGTTACAATTCTATAAGGGGAAGAATAAACTTTTTATAGAGTGGAATTTGATATTATCCCAAATATAAATATTAATTTTGAAACTCACCATCCCTTTAACAAATTATTCTACTTTTACAGAATAAAATGTAAAATTTTAAAATTAAATTATATTCATGTATACATATTCTGCTTTATGTAGGAGTTAAAACTCTTACCATATGATCGGGAGGCCTCACTCTTACTACTTAAATAAGCCTTCAAGAACTAGTGAAAAATAACTAAATAATTAGAAAAAAATAAAAATAAAAAATACAAGTGTAACTAAATACTAAATTCCACTTAATTAGGATTTTATTTAAATTGGTGAGAGTTGAAGTCTTCAATTGAAATGTTAAAAATATGATTTTTACTTGATTAAGAATTTATCTTTCTTTTCAATAGAATTATATTATTTTTTCTAAGGATTTTTTATAAACTTGAATAGTTAATACTTATTATAATATAATCTTATATCTTATGTGACGCGTTCGGATTTGATTTGAAGAAAAAAAACTCTTGAATAAAAAATAAAAACATATTTGTGAGAGAAATGAAAATTTTTTTGAAGTATTTTTGGGAGAGGAAAATTTGATTTAAACACAATACTTATGACAATTATTTTTATCTACTTAATTATACTACCTGTCACTAAAAAAGAAAGTAAAAGAAAGAAAACGTGTGACAAAGACAAGTTAACTACTTTATTACATATTGGAAAATCCAACGGCGTTGACACTTGAACGATTTCTTGTAATAAGTGTAGTCTTATCAATGGAAAGCGCATCAACCAGAGAAACCAAATGCTCATCCTCTCCATTTTAGCACTGAAAAGCCAGATTTCTCGCTCACAAAATTTTCATTAAATTATTTGATGTTTAAATAAAAAATGTAAATTATAATAACTAAACAATTCTGCATATTAAAAATTAGACATTAATATACACTAAAAATTATCCTTACATTAAAAATATTGAAATTTTTGCTCTGACGCCGTTGTCTGGATGTAAATAAGACTCATCCTATTAATCTTGTTCTTATGGCTCCTCAAACTTCATCTTCCTCCTGGATTGGTTGCATATGTCTCATGATATTTATATATTTATACAGTAGAAAAAAAGTATTACTTCCTCTCTCTCTTTTCTTTTTTCATTTCACACATTTCAATATTATATTTAACAAAAAAAAAAAAAAAGAAATTAGCAATATATACAGGGTTAAACTATTTCTTACTTTTTTAATTAGCTATCTAAAAAGAAATTAGTCATGAACATTGTTTTTAGTTATTTATAGTAAATAAATTCTATTTCATCTTTTTCTAACCCTAAAATAATTTTAATATAACAAATTTATAACAATTTAATGATTTCACAGTAACATTTAGTATATTTTTACACGTAATCATAATTAAAAAAGTTCTAATTATTTTTATCATTGTATTGAATCTATAGTCAAAATGTACTGAATTCCATCATAAAATCTCTAAATTGCTATAATGTCAAAAGAGTTCATATCTATGAAAATATAAAATAAAAGTTGATGAATATAAATGAAAAATAAAAAATAATTTAAAGTTATATATAGTCAATTTCTCTGTTAAATATTTTTAATTTTAAACTTTTTTAATACAAATTAAAATACATGTAATTAAAATTTAATCTCTCCATGTTATTACATTTATAAATTTATACATTAGAAGAGTTAAAGGGGGAAGAATTTTTTTATAATAGAATAATATAATATAAAAGTACATTAAATATTATTTTATTTTCATATAATAAGCAAAAAGATCACAACTAATTGTAAATATGACACACAAATGAAAAGAGTACATTTTTACTATTCTTTTAACATCTTCTTAAGGTGCTTGGTTCTTGACATATAATTTTAACTAATTCAGATTTGACTTATATATTTAGAGCTCGCACAAAATTTAATTTTTATTGACAAATTAGGACCTAATTTTGAATATTTCATGTTACTATAAAAAAAATTTGAACATTCAACTTTTTAAATATTTACAATATAATTACTTATTATTCTAAGTGAATCGATATTATTATTATGAATTAAGAAGAAGATGCCTGCACCGTCATATCTTCGTTAATTTCAAAGCTGCAAAGTTAATTATAAGAATAGTTATAATGCGGAGATTTTATTTTCCTTGAGAAAGATCTCACATACATACAAGGTAAAGAACCTCAAATTTAGTGAGAAAAATATTTCTCCATTTTCTCCGAGAAGGAAATGTTTAGAGGAAATGCATGCATGAGCGTAACTCATTTGGTCTTGAATTGCATAATTGGTACTAAAGTTTAAATTCTAGTAGCGGTAGTGTGAGAATTTCAACTTTTCTAATGTGAGGATGGTTCCTTGTAAGACCTGGCCTCCAGTCTGCAGAACCGCTGGGTTACCATGATTTACATCCTCCACCTGTATGTTGAACAATCTGATAAGAGTCCTGTAAGCGAGGAATTTCGCATGTTGAACAATCTGATAAGAGTCCTGTAAGCGAGGAATTTCGCATTCGGTACCAAGATGTTTAGAGGGAACGAGAGAGAGATGGGAAGGTGGGACCCATATCAATTGTCTAATCAGAGACAGTGAAGAAGTAGGTCCTTAGTACTTTTTGTTTTTCTAAAAGTACTTCTCTGTTTCTTAGGTGCATCCGTGGCCAAGCTAACCTTCTTTTTTTTATTTTTTTTATTTTACCCTTTTCCGATTAACCCAATGCCATCTATAAATATTTGAAGCTAATATATTGAGACCAAATTTCATTTTGGGAATAAAAAACAATAATTAAATTGTGAAAGAAAAAAGTGAATATTATGAATAAAACCTTTTTATTAATATTTTTATTAAAAAAGAAAAAATTATAAATGTCCTCCAACTATTTACGCGATTGAAAATATTTTTAAATTTTTTTCACTAATTTTACGCTCAAATTATTTTTGACCTTGTAAATGTACTTTTTCGACGGATTTAGTTATTTGCGGTAAAATTCACGGCAAATCTGTCAGTAATGACAAAAGTATTACAATTTATGCTTAAAAAGAATCTAATTTTTATATGTTACGTTATTCTAATTTTGATGTCATGTAATGATTTTGACACATAATATATAATTTTTTTTTGAGTAAACATAATATATAATATTAAAAAAATTTAATAATCATACTTCTTTCTAGCATTTGATTGCACTATGAATCAGATAATTATCTAATATTGAGCTATTATTATAATAATAATCGAGAATTAAGTTGGACTTCAACACTTAAGCAGGTCAAAATTTAAATATTAAACTTTGATGTATATTTAGGTATAAATTAATATTTTTATATTTAATAACTTAATTTTTATTTATTTAAGAGAGTATAATAAAAAAATATATTAATTTTTATATAAAATGAATATAATTTTATACAACATATAACATACAAAGTATAAAAAATTTTGAGAGAAGCCGAGCTCTCACAAACCCCTCCATAGTTCTACCCCTGATAATTATACAACCTTTACTTTTATTTTGCTCATTAAGAGAATAAAAGCAAAACTATTTTCTTTCTTTCATAAAAAAATCATATTATAAAAATTGTTTTTAACTGGTTAAGTTATTACGTTGACATGCCTTTGCCAGCATAATTTGGATGATGAATTTGAGGAACAAATTCTAAAAAAAAAAAAAAAAAAGGATGGTATTAATTGAAGAGAAAAAGAAACCAAAAGTGAATAATTATCTAAAGGAATAATATTATTATAGTATATGATGTGAAATATATATATATATATTCCATAAGTCATTTATTAAAATTGGGTACAATCGCAGCTAACTCCAACGGTGCACTTGTCCCTCATCACTTATTATCATTGGTTGAGAAAAATACAATAGAACCTTCTTAATTATAGTATTTCTTCTTCTCAATTTCCTTTTCTTTTTTTGTTTAAAAAATATGTTGTAATGATATCGTACATAATAACATTTCAATTTGAAGTCTCCCACAAATAATCCTTCATATTTATTTTTTATTTTTATATTTCTTTACATATTTTCAAGTTTCATAAATTAATGATATTTAACATTTAATTTTCACTTTTATGATTCTCAATATGTTTTTTGCATCAGTGAATGATCTTTAAAATTTAATTTTACATATTTTCAGGCTCCATTAATGCTCCTTTCCGTCTAACTTAACACCTTCCTTATATTTGTGTTAATTTATTAAAGATATTAATGGAATAACATAAAACTCTTTAATTTGAGAAAAAAATAATGTCATAGTCATTAATAAAAAATAAACAGAATGTCTTCTTGGTGCCATCACCACTGCTTAGTGATTTTTCCCTCAAATTTTTGGGTCAAAATTGATGAAATTTCTAACTAATATTGTTTTTTGTTGTTAAACAATGATTTTCGTGCAGTGATATATATATATACTTAGATATATCAAAACTTAGTACCTTATAAGAAATATTAGAAATTCCTAAGAAAATAAAAAAATTTAAATTGAAAACTTAATTGATCATACAAATTTGAATATGTTAATTGAATTAAAGAATTGAACACATCACGAGTCAATAGATCTTTATAATCAAAAACACCATTGTATGATTTTGTAGAAGTGAAGATAGATAGTCGGAGACCAACTAAATCATTTAATCTTAAAATCATAAGAATTAAGACCACTCACATCAATTATTAAAGCATTATTGTTAATTATCGGACTAATTATTTAAGGCCAATCATATGATTAATTCCATACTATACTAGATGTATAATCCCTAATAGTGAATTTTAATTAGCACTCTCATTACTAAATTAAACGAAGCATTCCAAACCTAATTCTTCTAAATTAAAGAAAATCTTTCAAGCTTATAATCATTAATTAAAGATTTACTTGAGTTGTAAGAATAAAAACTCAATATTTATACATCACAACAAAACAATTACAAAGTAAAATTGCACTCATATACACTTGGTAGTGTGCACAGTTACATATATATATATATATATGTACATGAAAGTTATGAATTTAACACGTGTCAAACTTGAGAACATAGACAGAATCAGATGACTACAATTTATATAAAAAAAATTAAAATATTAGAACAAAACATTTTGAAAAATAGACCTAAAAAACAAATCATCAAAAATAATTTTTAAAGGGAATGTCACCATTCAAATCTCTTGGTTCCTTTCTTACTTGAGGAGCAAGTTAGTAGTAGGGTTTTGCATGAAATATTCATGTGGTAGCTGCGTTCAAAACTACAAGAACCTAACAATCAAAATTGTATTAAAAATAAATATGCGTCCTCTTTTAATATTTAATGAGTTTTTTTTTTTTTTTAAAAAAGAGAAATCGGGGCTGAAAATTGGGAGAGAATCCAGAGCTTTGTTCCTGGAAAGGAAGGAGCGTTTTTCTTTTTTCTTACACCATCATCATTGAAAAGTCGTTTCCTTTTCTCCTTTTTTATTTCTTCTTTCGGCCCCCTCCTCCTATTTTTGACCTCAACTATTTTCCTCAAAATTCAACAGATTGGATCCAAAACTCCCCAAGGAAATGAAACTATAAGAACATCATCTTAGTTATTGTTATGAAGAAAGATTTAGAGAAGAGAATTTGGCTCTATATATATATATAGCCTTTTGTTTTTCTAACGTTATGAACTTTTATTTTAACAGAAAATTTTTTATTTTATTGTTTTAGCATGAATTATTTTTAATTTAGCAAATTTAAAATAATTTAATAATTTCACGATAAAATGTAATGAATTTTTTTTGCATGTGCTGTTTAAAATTTAACTTGAAGTATTTAATTATTTTCTTCATTCAGTTGGCCGCATGTGTAATCTACTTGACAAAATGAATCGAATTCCTTCATAAAATCATTACATTGCTACACATGCATGACATGTCTATAGAAAAATAAAATAAAATTTATGCACATAAAAAAATAAAAATAGTTTAAAGTTATAAATAACAATTTTGCTTTAAAAAATTTAGAACCACATTTTCATCCCTAGTTTCTATAACTTCACCTATGAATCTTTAAGAGCTACTAATATGTAAAATACTTATAAAATTTAACTCTTACTTGAAATTAAGATTTAGTTTTTTTTTTTATAAATAATTAAATTAGGGTCTAATCGTAAACATGTTTTATGGAGGCATAAAGAGAATTCAACCGCTTCCTTACACCCAGCCACCAAGCTAAGTAATCTCAAAATATTGGTAAAGCAAAATTACGACTGAACAACAGTTTAATAAATTTTCCACTTCTTTTATTCAATTTTATTAATATAAATTTTATAAAATAAAAAATAAATCTTAAATGCTAAAAAGATAAACTCTAAAAAAATTACTATTAAAGAAATGTATTAAATAATATATTGAGTTGCAAAATTGTAATACATTTATTCTAGCTCTACCAACATGTTGAAATTTAGATTTATGTCTAATTTACTTAAAATAATATCTCAAGAGAAAGAGAATTGTTTAAACTTATGAAAAGTTTATTTATTCTCTACTTATATAATGACAATTACAATGATAAAAAATAATAAGCTAAAATATTTTGTAAGAATCATTATATTTGCTGTTTTTTTAAAAAAAAAAGTAAAAACAATTATATCGGGAAAGGAAAGAAAAACAGTTTTTGCAAACAAAAGTCATTAAACCTAATTATTACTCCTACTAGGTAAAAAGCATAAAGAAGCATAAATAATAGTGTAATTTCGTACCATCGAACGATGAAAAGAAATGATGGAGCTTCCATCGGACGGCGGGCAAAAGGCCAACTCTTCTTTTTTTTTTTTTCCTTCTGCCCATATGCACGTTGCTAATGGTACGTAACCTCGAGTTTCACAAGTTTCTATTATTATTATTATTATTATTATTATTATTATTATTATTATTATTATTTATTATTATTTTAGTTTAGTACAAACTACATTTCTTTTTTGCCAAATAAGGACCTGTCTACAATTTCCTTTCTCATATTACTCCCTACATTCAAAGCCTATTGTAATCTTCCTTTTATGGCATTTTTTCCCTTTCTCTTTCTAGGTATTAGCATGATTATTTATTCATTCATCCAAAAAAAAAATAAGAAAAGCACGATTATTTATTCCATTCCATTGTTTGACCATCCAAATATGAATCACATAAATTGAACTCGTTAAAATGCTATTTAGATCAAATCGAGGCCAAATGTATAGTTTGATATGAAGGTAAAGTGTAATTTAATAAATTTAACCTCAAGTTGAGCTAAAGATCATTTTCTTTTCTAAAAGATATAACATATTGAAAATTCTTGAAAAAAATTATAAACCCCTTACTAATAACAAGTTTTATTTTTTTGGCTTTACCTAACCACTATTGGCTTTTTTACATTATCCAATATTTATAATCTATAGAATTTGTCCATTTCTTTTATAACAATAATGTAATAAATCAAAAGAGATATTGATGTCTCCTAATTCATTAAATGAAAGCCAAGAAACTCCATACTAGACAAATCAATAATGCAAACACCTTTAAAAAGGGGCACCACCATATGAGATTGGCCATTTTATGAACTTTTAGACAAGTTTACCAGCTGAGACACAGTCCAAGTCACTTGCTAGCATAGTATATATAAAATGAGATGTTGGATGGAGAGAGACTTGAGTCCCAAGTTGTTGAAATTCATTCTTAATTTCTTCCCTTTTTCAAACACTTATGATATGTCATTTTTATTATATGGTCCTCGTCAATTATCACATCCAATACTTGGTGTATGTGTCGAATTTTCTAATACATCTTTTACTATATTTTTTATTATTATATCTTCAATGACACTTTTACTGTAATAATTTTATTAATAAATTTTATAGAGCGAATTAAAAGATAAAAGATAGTCATAAATTAAAAATTATCATAAAAATAAGTATATTAGAGAGTAAATTAAGTATATCAGAGAGTAAATTAGAAAATGTAGTAAAGAATCAAAAGTTTAAGTTCATGTCATCCTATTTACAAAGTATCAAAAGCTTAAAATTTTCCAAAATTTCAAAGAATTTTAGGGTAGCATAATTATCAAAAAGTTACAAGCAATAAAAGACAAATAGGGGAAAAAGTATATGTGATTTTTTATATGTTTCTGTATAATGATTGATTCAAAAATTTCAAAGGATTTGTCCTTGCCAAAATATCTTGTAAAAGAATTACATTTTTTTTTTTTTTTTACAATTTTTAGAATCATAAAGAAATATTGATCTTTCTTTTTCTTTCTCTCAAAACTAATTTTTTGAATCTTGAAAGGATTAACACGATTGATTTTTTACAATATTGTAAGTTTTTTATTTGATTAGTATTGAATTACAACATCAATTAATGAAGTTGTTAAACTTATAAGTAGAATGAAGATTCAATAAGGAGAAATTATCAATGAGAAATATGCTCGTAAAAGATTGGAGTACGATGGTCAAGGTCTCAAGGGAACAAGCAATGGTGAATATCCTGTGAAAAACAGTGGTGAATATCCTAAGTGGTTGAGAAAGAAGGATATCGATGGTGACCATGAACTGAAAATTCATAGTGGAAGGACATGATTTGAACATTCACAAATCGTTTGTTCTCATCAGTCTTTCACATTTTTTGGCTCAAGACAATTGACGCATAATAAAATTAATTTTTTTCGTTTTTCATTATTATTGGAGTTGTAGCATATAACTCAATGTGGATAATGATTATATCAAGCCAACATTATATGTAAGTTTAATGAGATAAAAAGGAAAAGTCTTTCTTGCTCTTTTACTTTATAATCCTTAATAGGATAGTAACGAATTCGAGAAGAATATTCATTCTCTATAAAATAGAGGTACTGTTGTTCTATTTGGATTACGTAATTTTAAATGTATATTGTTTGTCAAATCGTGAGCTGACTTAATCGGAGGTGAAACGAGAGAATAGCCCTGCCTTGTTTTTCTTCTGTGTTGTTTTGCAGGTGAACTTTCATAAAGGGTAATCAGTAGAAGAACTCATTATTTGGCACTGTTAGAAATTTAGGACGAAGAGAATAATAATATTGAATGCTTCAATTGATTTCTTCTTATTTATTATGATCTACTATTTATAGGTGTAGGCTTTTAAAGCCCATGTTCTCCCAATATTTTCAGCATTTTTCAGCCAAAATTTCTCCTCCCCTTTTTCACCCCATGATGTAATGGGCCTCAGCCCCTTTTGGAATAGACTTCTCTTTATTATCCTTGATTGGGTCAAGGGATGCTCGGGCGGTTCGGGCTGGCCACCCGGGTCGTCCGTTGGTGACCTGCGCTCTTCCCTCTTTTTATTATTGCTGCTTCGTTTTCTGTGCAGTCTCTTGCTCTCTTTCTCTGAACCGTCTCTCCATTCTCTGTCTTTTGGAGTCTTCGAGACTCTCTGGTTTTCTCCTGATTCTGCGGCTCTCCGTTGCTTTCCTCTCTCTATTCCGGTGTTCTATGCCCATCTGTTGTTCACCGGTCTTCTTTGTCACCCTTGATTGTCTGTTGGTGAGGTTAGAGAGTGAGCCGTGAAGAAAGAAAAGAGAGAGAGAGAGAGAGAGAGAGAGAGAGAGAGAGAGATAGAGGAAGAAGATTACCGGTGATTCCATCACGGCTGAGGCCATTTTATTAAAGCAAATTAGAAGAAATATTAAAAACCTAAAAAAGAATTATTCAAACTGAACAAAAAGAATTGTTCAAGCTGAAAGAAAAGAGAATAAAGTCATAGATGTGAAAGATTTTTTTCTTTTTCTTCTTCTTTTTCAAACCTGGCTCTGGCTCTGGTACCATGTTAGTTTCCAGTGGGGAAAACAATATATTGTTTTCTGTCCATTATTGTAAAAAAGTGTACATTATATAGTTGTCACCATGTGTGACCATTCGTAAACCAACTATAATTAGGAAACTAATAAACTAAATTTACATGGATTAGGAGATATAAATCCTAACAACAATAATAATCCTAATCATAGTAGAATTTTAATCCTTAACACTTCCCCTCAAGTTGGAGCATGAAGGTCTGAAATGCCCAACTTGGAAACTAAATGATGAAAGTGAGTGGGATGAAGAGCTTTAGTGAGAACATCGGCCGGCTGATGTTCGCTTCGAATATAATAATCAATTTATCCGTCTTGAAATGCATCACGGAAAAAATGATAATCAATATGTTTAGTACGTTCATAGAATACAGGATTTTCGGCAATGTGAAGAGCAGCTTGATTATCACAGTGTAATAAAATGGAGCGTGTGATAGGCACATGAAGATCGCTAAAGAGGCTAGATAACCATTTTAGTTCACATAAAGTCATCGCCATGGAGCGATATTCAGCTTCAGCAGAAGAGCGAGAAACGGTATACTGTTTCTCTGTTTTTCACGAAATAGGAGAACCACCGAGTGAAATAAAATAGCCGGTAACAAAACGCCGAGTAATGGGGCATGTGGCCCAATCGGAGTCACAGTATGCAGTTAGGACAAGAGGAGAATTAGACTGAAGAAGAATGCCACGACCAGGATTACCTTTGAGATATCGAACAACCCTGATAGCCGCATCCCAATGAGCTTGGCGAGGAGCGTGCATAAACTGAGCGAGCATGTGAACAGAGTAAGCGAGCTCAGGTCGTGTAAGAGTAAGGTAGATCAGTTTACCAATGAGTCTGCGGTATTGTTCTGGGTTATTGAAATAAGATCCAGTAGCCTTGGCTAACTGATGATTGGGTTCAATAGGTAGACATGCTGGTTTGGCCCCTAACAAACCAGTTTCAGAAAGAATTTCCAAAGTATACTTTCGTTGGCATAAAAATAAACCCGAAGGGTTTCTTGCAATTTCAACACCCAAAAAATATTTGAGAGGACCCAAATCCTTCATATGAAAGCACTTATTCAAGGAAGCTTTGAATTTATTGAGAGTGGGTGGTGAATTTCTAGTAATTAGTAAATCATCCACATAAATGAGCACACATAAAAAAATATTCCCGCGAGAGTATGTGAAGAGAGAATAATCTGCATAAGACTGAGAAAAGACACACTTACGAAGAGCAGCAATCAGTTTTGAAAACCAGCACCGAGGAGCTTGGCGAAGGCCGTATAAAGATTTCTTCAGAAGACAGACTTGTCCTTGGAAAGAGGGCCGAAAACTAGGTGGTGGTCACATATAAACTTCTTCCTGTAAATCTCCATGGAGAAACACATTGTGGAAATCCATCTGATGAATAGGCCAATTTCGAGCAGTAAAAGAAGAAGAAAAAGAAAAAGAAAAAATAATCTTTCACATCTATGACTTTATTCTCTTTTCATTCAGCTTGAACAATTCTTTTCATTCAGTTTGAATAATTTTTTTTTTAGGTTTTTAATATTTCTTCTAATTTGCTTTAATAAAAATTTAGGAGATTATATTTTTTTATAACTCATATTCAAGTCAGGTAGCTTCATCGATAAAAATTTGAAGCGCCTAGTTTTAGAAATTGAAATTGGACATTGATGGATGCTTTATCGGAAAAAACTCTAAAGTGACATCAAAGGAATTTTCGATGATGGATTACGGAAGCCATTGCGACTGATGGAAGAAAACTACAATGACTGCGACTGATTGAAGAAGATCACAACGACTGCGACTGATGGAAGAACCACAACGATAGCGATTAATGACAAAAAAACCCACAGCGACAGCGATTGATGACAAAAACCATAGCGACAGCGAGTGATGGTAAGACGACAACGATAGATGGTGGAAGACTACCAGATGCGCAATTTGCACGTTACAAAAAAATTTGAAAATTTTGGCAAGTTAGACATGCAATTTTGCACGTTCCAACTTGAGGGAGGGTGTTGAAGATATTACATCAGTATGTGATTCTCCTAGATTATCTTGGATTCTATAAGAGATTATTTGGTTAGAATCCTATATTGATTATAACTAGGATACTTTGTATTATTCTATTATTATAGCAGTATTCCTTATTAGTGGTTAGTTAGAATCCTATATTGATTAGGATTAGGATACTTTGTAGCCTATAAATAGTAGATCATAATGAATAAGAAGAACAATCAATTGAAGCATTCAATATTATCCTTTTTTACACTCTTTTGCCTTTTATATATACCCACAACTGGAGTTATGGCTACTTATCCTGATAACAAGGAGGAAATCCCTTCTGCTGATCCTCCTCCGTCACTTTCATCTGCACAACCTATCATTGTGACACTTCCATTCCCTTTCGCTATGCCCAATACACAAATAACAGAAACTTTCACTTATTTTTTTTACTCCTATTACTAGCACAACTAGTTCTATTTTACAACCGCAACAAAGTTTACAGTTACAAACTCTTCTTGCTTCCTTACAACCGATGTTGGCTCAACAATCTCTTCCTGTTGTTTCCACCATGACCACTTCTACCAATTGACCACAATTTACTGTCCCAAAATTTCCATCTCTATCGTTTCCTTCTAACATAACTTTGAGGGATGTATTCTCTTACTTAATTTATGTAAATCCATATCTTCATTTGCGTAGAAACCAACTGCTTCTATTAGATTTTCATCCCAATTCCCTTATCTCAATGTCGTTCCAAATGAATAATCTACCAATTTCTTTCTATAATATTCATCGAATGGATGATTTGATGCTACCTCGTAGTTTGGTGACATTCTTCGTCGGTTCCACGGGATTTCTGAGAAATTTTGACCATTTGTTATATAAAAGAATCCATTTTCCATCCATGAATGGATAGTGGTAGCTTTACCATAAATTTCTCTTCTCCAGTTTTCTTCTTAAATGTATGCCACCCAGGACCCTCTTTTAATGGCTTTATGTCAAACATTTTCATGAATACGTCCACATTAGTTGGGAGTCTGAAAGCTTTACAAATCAAAATGAAAGCTACAATTTGTCGTATTCCATTCAGGGCAATTTTCCCAATTTCAATTTCCCACTAATCCATTATTTCTATAAATAAGAAATGCACTAGAAATATCGTGCCTTCAATTAATCCCAATAGACTATGAAATACCCTCGTAGGGGCATATGGGCTCTATCTTTCCTGACAACTACCATTAATCCATATTAGAGAGATATCCTAAACGTTTTTCAAAGGTTTTCTAAACTAGAAAATCGGGGGGTTAGAACAATATAACACAGCTCTCGCTTCACATATATATCAGCACCATCATTAGGGTCAGATTGGATTGGGGGTTCTAAACCGGAAATATGTTTTGTCATGTAACAGCTTGGTCATGATCAACGGGAGGATACATAATTTTATAGTCTCTAATTGAAAATTTCCACCCTCCAAGTGTTATGTTAGATTTGGGATGAAATTGAAACACACAGTTCAAAGGAACTATATGGATTGAAGGATTTAAATTTTGAAGATTTTTGGGAACTCTGCTTGGAATTCTTGGAAGTTATTTGATTAGAACTTGAAATTTTGAAAAATAACTAGATTTCTGTAAGAAGGTAATGTTAGCAACTATCAAGAAAAGTAAGTAACTTATAATCACATAAGAGGTAGTTATATCTAAATTGTCCTCGAAGAGTTTTTTCTCTGAAGAACCAATTTGAACTTTCACCCAAAAATTTAAGTAATTCAAAAACCAAAAAATCATAGCTCATTTATGATTCTTTTTGGAGCCTTATGATGGAAACAACCCATCAGGCTTTCATATTTTGGGCTCATGACAATTGGTGCATGATAAAATTAGCCCTTTCGGCTTTTATTATTATTGGGTTTGTAGCATATGACCCAATGTGGATAATGATTACACCGAGCCCACATTACATATGTAGGTTCAATGGGATGAAAGGAAAAAGTCTTTCTTGCCCTTTTACATTATAATCCTTAGTAGGACAGCGGCGGATCCGAGGGGGACATTCTTCTCTATAAATAGAGGTACGAATATTGTTCTATTTGGATTGTGTAATTTAAAATATATACAGTTACTCTATCAAATCGTGGGGTAACTTATGTATCGAAAGTGAAACGAGGGAACAATCCCGCTTTTCTTTTCTTCTGTGTTGTCTTGCAGGTGAACTTTCATAAAGGATGATTAGTAGAACTCGTTATAACCAACCAAAAACAAACAAAAAAAGTGTGATACTCTATCCCACCTGATAAGTGTGTATGATATTTTTTTCGATAGAATAAAAGATTTATTTATTGGTCAGTTCAGTGTACAAAAGAATAAGTGTGTATGATGATACGACTATTATAAGAACATATGTTGAAATACTTATGTTCATCTTTAGAATGCTTGCGAAATAGTGAATTGTAAATGATGTACGTCAAGCCATGAGTCACGTTCATGACCCATTAGGATGTAGGATTTGGGACTCATAAGCTAAGAGAGTCAAGTACAATAGTTTACCATTACAATCTCACTATTACTCAATATATACCACTTTTAGCCTATCAAATTGAAAGAAATTAAAGAAGCTTTAGGAAACAACACAAAATAAAAGAAAAAGATCCAAAAACTTCATTGAAGAAATTTGTAAGAGTAATAATAGGGGAATCAATAAAGAATGGTAAAGTGTTTTAGGCATGTTAACAATGTAGATAATATTTGCCCTCCACTATATTGCAAAACATTGTTTAGAATGACAAAGTATCTCTAGGATACAAAGAAATAAAAGAACATAAATTTTGAAATTGATTGATTTTTTTTTTTTTGGTAATTATTGTAAGAAAATATGAGAAATCTATTGTAATTCTTTTTTGTGCAATCATTTGATAAACGTCAAACTCGCATTCAATTTTGATTAAAAAAAAGAAATGATTAAACTAAGGGTGTTTGCATTGGATTTAAAAACTAGAATTCTTTTGTTTTTAAGGATTGGATCCCACATTTTGTCTCACAACTTACCTACTTTTTACTAATTCTAAGTAAAACCTTTTCACCTTTTTCAAATTTAAATCCAATCCAAATGCATTGAAAAAGGTTTTGAGAAGGTGACATAATGATACATGTCAAAATTAATATGCGCTTAGGCCTAAATCATTCTCAAGAGATATCTCAAAAGAAGTATTTCCAAAATTACATTAGAATAGATGATACCATGTCAAAATTAATGGGGTTAAGCCTAAGTCACCCCAAAAAAGATAGCTCAAGTATGCAGTATTGTTCAAACTTATAAAAGTTCATTTATTCTTTAACGGGCTAATATGGGATTTTCAATAATACCTTTATCAATCTCACTTTGAGATATTATATGGCATCATAGTAAAAAAAGTCTAGGTCATGCCCTTCCTGAATAAGTATTCATGACTATCTTAAAACATGTTATATTTTAATATAGTATGGATCGTCAATGGTATATCATTATAAAAAAAGGTCATTTACTGACGGCTATTACCGACGGTTTCCTTGTCCATCGGTACATACCAACGGAATACCAACAGCAAGTATGTATCTTATCTTCATTTAACAATTCCAGCCAAAAAATGGAGGAAAACTGTACACTAAAAAGTGATGGCTTGTTATCGATAGAAAAGACCATCGATTCAGCATGTTACTGACAAAATTTCCTATAGAGCCGTTTCCGTCGGTACCTAGATATCGTTTATGATGGCCTTACATACATTGCATTGGTAATTACTTTATTTACCTATAGTGCTACTGATGGAATTTCCGTCAGTACCTTTTTATATGATGTTACTATTCTTCTTCTTCTTCCCTCCCATTGAGATTGAATGCAGCTGCTGCTCAAGATAAATTGGCCAGAAATTTGCCTGCTAGAAATTTGCCCTGCTACTCGTTGGAATTTCTGGTAGGTTTCTCTTCTAGGTTTATTTTCCAACTTTGATTTTGTGGGTGCCCATTTTTATTTGACTGGTTATTTTTGAAGCTTTTTATCTATGGTACAGAATGCCCTAAACATTTAATTTTTTAAATATGTTAGGTAGCTTTTATAATTTTTTTACTTTTTAGGTTGGCTTAGGTTTGTATCTTTCTTTACATTTTCTGCCTCATTCTCCTATGGCACTACAATTCCAAATTCATTGAGTAGAGTTTCACAATTAAAAGGATTTGCAATTATCGTTTTTACTTTCTAACATGTTATAGTGCATTACTTGCTGTGTCATATCCCTTCCAAAAGAGTCATTGACTTTGAATACGATCCAACTTACTGTTGAGAATTTTTGTTAGTGATTAGTTAGATATAGTATTCTTCTCCTTCATTTTTTATATGAAATTTGCATCACCTACTATTTAGAATTTTTTCTTAAGAAAAACTAATAGAAATAGTCCATCAAGTTTCTTAAGATGTATTGTACTTATCTTTGGTTGACCTTCCTTGATTGCTCGTATACCATACAAAGTTCCCTGTTTTTAGTTGAAAAACTACTTTATTTAACCAGCACTTTATCTAACACTTTCAGAAGCTTGACAACTCATTGAACTCATCATGATTTGAAGACATTCTAACAGTTCGTAGGAGATAGATAGGTCATTTTATTAGCTTTTTTGTTATAGATAATGAGTGGAGTGATTAAAAAAATGTGTGCATGGATAGCTGCATCACTTTTTAACTTTCAAGAAAGAAGGGGATAAAAACTATTATTAGTTTATAATATTTTGCTGTAAATGATAGTGTATATATGATGATTAATGAAGCATCTTTCTGTTTTACATTATATATATATAAAATTTCTATCTAGTATCATTATGAAATGAGAAGAAGATAACCCTAACTAATTCAAAAAAAAAAGTGAAATAAAAATAAGTAAATCTCTTTCTAAGTTCTAATGTGAATGCTGGGCTTTAAGAAAATAATTGACACATGTCATTCTCAAAGTGCCACACTCATACGTATCTTATTTTTATAAGTTGGAAATGAGATTTTTGGATCTATATATATCTCCTGATTAATTAGCATCATGTAATTTTGTTATTTAGACATAGTATTAAGGACGGATGGATGTGGATAAGAAAAAGAGAAATTAAGGATAGAAGTTTATGATAGTGGAATGGCACGATAAATTTTCCTACATTTTGTTACGAGTTGCAGTTATTTTTTAACCACAAAAAGTTAATTCCTTAAAACTCCCTTGAAAGAAAGAAATGATGTTGATAACTCATGTTTAATATTTTGTCACCATTTAAAGTGTTACTACTTATTAGCTCTCTCTCTCTCTCTCTCTCTCTCTCTCTCATGGCCTTAAATGGTTTTGAGACCTTATAAAGCCATCCCTAATCCTCTCTTGCTCACTTTCACTTGTAAAAGACACCATTATGCAAAGTTACAAATTTAGTTAGACCTAAGGTTTTTAAGAAAAATTTGACATGATTATGCTTTTTGTTAGAATTACTTATTTTACTATTTCGAGTTTGAGTTTCTTAATGGTGGAAGTGGAAGAAGTTCTTGAATTCTCTCATTTCTCTTTGAAAGTTTTGATTAATTAGTCTTAAACAAATTATTGCTTTTTTTATTAGTATTCTATCACTTTGAATTCTATGTGTTTGCTAATGCAATCGTTTCAGAAGAAATGTCTCGTACAATCTCTCTTTTAAAGAAAGTGTAGATTTAAATTTAAGTAGTTTGACTAGTTAAATTACTTTTAGTTTACGACTTTAAGTTAAGTTTAAAATTTAATATTATTCTTTTTTTCCTTATAATTTTGGTCGTGTGAATTTCGGTGACATATTCTCCATACATGTTAGAGGTATGTATTTAATTAGTTTAAATTTTATTTTACGGGGAAGCTCTGACTTTTTAAAGTTTTACGAGGGAGCCCTGACTCTTTAAAACTTTATGGGGGAGCCATTACTCGTAACTTTTTGTTTGCTATGTGTTTGTTGCTTGTTTGAGTGGCCTGTTTGCTTGGAAATGTCCATAGCACAGAGGAAACTCTGCCACAATTTTTTCAATATTAAAAAAATTTAGATATTTTTAGTAATGACTTAACGCAAAACTTAAAATGAAAGGAGAGGTTGAAACTTTGTTAGGGTTTCAAAAGAGAGGAACCTTATTTATAAAGATTATAAATGATTAGAAGATATATCTTCTTGTTACTAAAGATTATAAAACTTTTGAATACGTCTAACATTTTAACTTTATAATCATAACTTAGAAGTTATGAACTAACAATTCTTTCTCTTAATCATTCTTAGCATCTATACAAAATATACCATATCGTAGTTAGATATATAAAGAATGACTTGTGCTCAGGGTTAAGGTTCTTAAAAGTGAATTCATTCATGGGTTTAATTATTTTATTTGTCATTGTCTTGAAATGAATAATGGAAGATGAGGTGTCTGTGTGCAAAGTGTAAAAATAAGGGATTTATAACAGCAGAGATGAGGTGTCATTATATTTTGAGATGGAGTTTTGTGCCTTGTTATCATAATTGAGCAGGTCAATATGAAAAAATGTAGCCACATGATGAGGGAAGTGTTCTCGCGGAACGTGCTAGTACAATCTAGTAAAATACTGGGGGTAAAAAGTTCACAGTCAATGCCGGCTGAAATCAACTCATATTGTGAGATGGTATTTGATGCAGCCGTTTCGAACTTTTTCCCTCATGAAGAAACCAATCATAAAGAACCACCTAATCCTGTGGAAAAAAGTTTTTTAATGTGATAAAAGCGATAGAGACACCATTGGGTGAAGGCGATGATAGACATCCAGTGCTATCTGCTTGTGCGAAATTGTTGTACGTTAAGTTGGAGAATCAATGGACTCAAAAGTCATACGATGATGTTTGTGCATTCATAAAGAAGTATTTATTGCTAGGAAATAATATGGCCAAAGATTGGTATGCAACGCAGAAATTGATATCCGAGTTAGGATTGCCCATGCAAAGGATTAGGGATGGCAATGGGGGTGGGTAGGGACGAAGACCCTAACCCTCAGCCCTATCCCCACCTCTCTATCTTGTCCCCATCCCTTACCCACCTGTATTGGGCATGAAAATCATCCCCATTCCCAAACAACCCTTCCTTAAGTAATCCCCATCTCCAACCCATTCCCGCACTTGAGATGAAATCAAGCCCTATTCTTGTCCAAACCCACTGGGAATTGGGAACCCAAGTTGGGATTTTTTTTTTTTGAAGAGGCCACGCAGGAAATTAGATATATTATTTATAATAACCCTTTTAAATACAAAATAATAATATTTATGCTACAAGATCAAATGAACTAAAACCCTGTTAAATACAAGTAATAATCATTTAAAAAAAGTCAAACCATGTTAAAAATATAAAAAAAAATATAAAATAATGGGATGGGTGGGGGCGAGTAGGGATTAGGAGAACCTGATCCCCGCCCATCCTGCTCCCAACCCAACCCCAAGCTTGGACACAAAATCCATCCCCATTCCCACTTGAGTCCCCATCAAACCGGAGTCGGACAGGTATATATGTGTTTGAGACAGGTGGATACCTAGTTAGACCCGTCCTATTTTCATTCCTACGAAGGATTGATGTGTGTGCCGATAGTTTTATGCTTTATTGGAAGGAGACTTCGATAGAATGGAATATAAGTTCTATGGTTGTCACCGGTACAAGATCAGTAGGAAGAAGAGAGGGAATAAAGAAGAAACTGGGGCCAAAGAGACTAGTGAAGACAATGTTTTATTTTCCTTTAACTCCTAGATTGCAAAGATTGTATATGCCGAAAAGAACTGCCGAACACATGAGATAGCATTCTGAAAGCTCACAGGAGACTATATGATGAGTCATCCTAGAAATGGAGAAGTTTGGAAGCATTTTGTTTAGGACTTACTCAAAGTTTTCAACAGAAACAAGGGACATGAGACTTGGCTTGTGTACGGATGGATTTTCACCTTTTAGAATGGCGAGAAAGACATATTCTTCGTGGCCAGTAATGGTAACCTTGTATAACTTGCCACCTTGGATGTGTATGAAAAAGGAGGTAACGGTCTTGACATTTCTCATCTCGAGTCCGAAGAATATGAAAAATAACATGGATTTTTTATTTGCATATGTTGATAGAAGAACTAAATCAATTATGGGATGTTGGACACTTACTTATGACATAGTGAAGAAAAAAAATTTCCAAATGCGAGCCGCACTTCTTTGGAGCATTAGTGACTTTCCGGCATACTGTATATTGAGTGGTTAGAGTATAGCAGGGGGCATTGGCACGTACGTATTGCATGGAACAAACATAGTCATTACGATTGTAAAATGGGGGAAAACAATATTGGTTCGATTGCCATCAATGTTCCTTGCCACCGGGTCATCAATTTAGATGAGATTCAAGGTCTTTCAAGAAGAGTAGAGGTGAAGAATAGTCGTTGCCACCACCGAGACTTTCGGGAGAATGGATATGGGAACAAGGTCTAGCACTTTTCAAAAATCACAGAAACAGGAAAAGAATCAGGCAAGGAAGATGGTAAAGGAAAAGATCACTGGACAAGGTGAAGTATATTTTGGGATCTTCCTTATTGGTGTACCATTTTAGTCCGTCATGATATTGAGGTGATGCGCAATGAGAAGAATGTTTTCGATAATATCTTCAACACGGTTATGGATGTAAAAGGGAAGTAAAAAGAAAATATCAAAGCTAGACAAGATCTACATTTGCATTGCAACCGATCGAACTTATTAATAGAAGAGAGCGGTGGGGTTAAGTGTTCGAAGTTAATGACATGTTGTAGCTTGACGAAGGAACAAAAGAAAATGGTACTTGATTGGGTTAAAGAGTTACACCTACAAGATGGATATATATCTAACTTGGCAATATGTGTTGAATAAAGACATGAAGATGACTAGCATGAAAATTCATGATTGTCACGTGTTCATGAAATGACTGATGCCTATCTCCTTTAGATAGCGTCTTCCGGCGAAGGTGTGGAGTTGTTTGGCCTAGTTAAGTCTCTTCTATTAGGACTTGTGCACGCCGAATATAAGTGAGTCTCATATGCATGAACTAGATGAAAGCATTTTTATTTTGATATGCAAGTTAGAACGTGTATTCCCTCCGAGTTTTTTCAATGTTATGGAGCATTTAATGATTCATTTGCCATACGAGATGATGGTATGCGGTCCCGTCCAATACAGGTATATGTACCACTTCGAGAGGTAACCTACATAACTTCACTTAATTATTTGTCAAATATCGTCTTAAATTTTGTGACACATTCTAATATACTTGCAATATATTAGGTACTTGCACCATATAAAGAAGACAATGAAAAATAAGACAAGAGTCAAATGATCAATTTGCAATGCTTACTTAATTGAGGAGGCTGAGATATTCTTCAACTACTACTTTGAGGAGAGCATACCTACACTCCACAAATGAGTTAGGTGAAATAATGATGTCGGGAATCCTCTTCATCAGGGTAAGGTTCTATCAATATACAATCAATAAGGAAAAACATTTGGCGAAATAAAAAAAAAAAGATTCTTGAATAATTGAGAATAGAAGGTGGCCAGGAACTATATCTTCCTTAATTGCGAGGAAGTGGAACCTTAACCTCAGTAAGTTAATCGATGTTCTTCACTTCACACATATTTCGTATACATATATACATATCTTTTAAGCTTTAAATTTATTTATTCAGGAAATACGAATTAAATTGAGAAATCACAATTCGAATATAACGGATAATGAAATTCAAGAAAAAATAAGCGAGGGATTCGCAGAGTGGTTTAGAGTTGAAGTAAGTTAATCTCTTTGAAAGCATTTAAATTTAATTAGAAATGATTGTTACATAACCTCATTAATCCTCTCAAATGTGTTTTGGTGCATACGGATGCACAATTCCACAAAAGCATATAGTCAACTCATAAAAAATCTATCTTGGGGTCCTTCTAAAAAAGTTAAGACGTATTTGGAATACATTGCCAATAGCTTTCGGTTTCACACAAGCAATAGGAGTGAGGAGGGAGAAACTTATAATGATTGTGTGTGTGTGAAACCAAACTATTACGATATTTTAAGGAAATAGTTGAGATAGAGTTGATTGGAACACTAATCCAAAAGGTCGTCTTGTATCATTTTGATTGGTTTGATTCTTCTATTCTAGAAATGAGGATTTTTCCTTAATATAAAATTGTTGAGTTGCGCAAAGACTGGAGGTATGAAGGATACGATCCTTTAGTTTCATTCCTCCCATATCCTGGCTTAGAGGACCGATTTTGTAAGTGTTATGAAATCTCGACCCCGATTAATAGATATTCCAGTTCAAGATGATTCATTCCAAGAGAACATAGACGTTCATGATGGTTCGCAATAGATGTGACAATTGAAGATGTAGGACCTCTTGTCTATGAGTCTCGTTCTTCGGAGAATTAGATATAGCCGTCAAACATATTTCGAGGAAGTATAAAATGATAATCTAAAATAGAATGGGATTTCGATGAAGATTCCGATGATGAATTCTGTAATGATTCCGATGAGGATTCCAATACATAGAACATTGTATGATTAACTTTTATTGTACTTATGTTATAATTATATTTATGTCACTATACTTATTATATTTATGTTATTACACTTATGTTTATTATATTTATGTCATTATACTTATCTTTATTATATATAACTAATTCTATCATGTTACTTATATTACAGGTTCGATGGCCCAAAGACGCAAGAGAAAGGATCCACCGCCTCCGACATAACAGGATCCACTCTGACATGGCAAGATCCAGTGACACAGACACAAAAGGAGGTATGTTCCAACGCTCCCGCTTCATCTACCGCACTTACCACACAGTCGTCATCCTTTACGGCTCCCGGGAAGGATCCTGCAGCTTGGAAGCTGTCTCCTAGTGATACTTGGCAGTTATTAACGTTGAATGCTGATCGATAAGATTACTTAACATAAAAAACATATACATATCATTAATAAAATATAATAAAATATAATATATATACTAACACTAATTTTTTGTAATATGTAAGACTATATCCGTCTTAGAGAGCCGCCACAATTGGACTGAAGTCCTACCGGATGTTTGAGATATGTGGTGGGGAGACTTTCAGATAAATGAATCTGATATTGTACTTGTTTTACTTGTCTTAAGTTTTTTCTATGTCTTTATACATATAATATTTTGAATCTTATACTTGTTATGCTTATACAAATATAATTTATACTTTTACTTGTTATATTCTATTATTTATACTTATATTTTCATATTATTTTCAAATATTTTGAATTTCCATTGAATTTTCAGAAAATATGCGTATGGGACCCAACATACCCATCACTAAGATGAGGCATACATAAGAGGTCAAGGTCACCGACGAGATAAGGATTTGCTTGGTGATGCTCGGGCCGCGAGGTAGAGGTTCGTTTGGGTTTCGGAGATGTTCTAGAAGCAGATGATGAAGTATTGGGAGAGTGTTGAGTGCAAAGCTTTTTGCGAACGGAATAAAGGAAATAGGAATAAGGGACGGGGGCGGAGAGACTGGAAGCACACAAGTGGTTCCATCTCCTTCACATAATAGATGTCAAAGAAGGTAAGAACTCTTTGATTCATTACTTCATTATAAGGTAATTAAAACCATGTTGTTGTTTTATAGCAAGCAGATTTATCAGAGAGTTTCTCCAAGTGTAAGCACTTGGAGGAGCTCCACAAGCATAAAAAAGGGAATAAGAAGGGGCAGTATGTGGATTTTCAGTTAGTAGAATTCTGGGTAAGTTCAGTAAATTTATAACTAAAATTTATATAATGTTTTGTAACTTATAACTTTAAAGTTTATATGATTTTTATAACTTATTATCCAACTAGCATTTCATATTGTAGTCAAAATTTCACGAGCTACAACAGAAGGCCGAGGAAGAAGCTGCAGCCACGGGCACTGCTACGCTGTATGAACTCCACTTGATGGCTATTGTAGATGGTGGCTTGAGTCGTGGTCGGTTATGTGGAGCTGGTTTCGAGAAAGCTCACCTCAGAGCTGAGAACAATTGGGGTGCTGCTGGAATGCCACTTTACTACTTGGATGTGGAGCAGAAGATCAAAAGGAGGGGTGGAGTCTGCTGTCTCTAGCGTTTCCACTGCTTTCGACGAGCACATGAAGCAGTTTACTGAGTAGAACTACTTGGCATACACCCCAATACCACTGATGATGGACCTCGTCAGAGCTGCTTGGGTCTTGTACATCAACGATATCTTCATCGACAGTAGCTGTGGGGACCTCTGAAGCGAGGGTGTCTTCTTCTACTTCTCCCCTCTATCGATGTCTCGGGCACCAACACCCTTGATTCCCCTCCCCCTCCCTCCCTCTCTCCTCTTCCCTCTAGTGATATTAGGAGTCTTGAGCATGTTTGATAATTGTAGATTTTATGTTTATTTGATATTTCACATAGGAAAAAAAATTTTTATTAAATTAGTTACCAATGGTCGTTGTCGTCGGTATCATTGAACGACGGTTCTTCTATCGTCGGTAATGTTGTTGGCATTTATTACTAACGGAAAGAGTACGTCGGCTAGTGAAACCCTACAGAACAAAATAACTCCGTCGAAAACACCGTCGAAATAAGTATTCGAAATAAGTATTGATACCGTCGAAATAAGTATTATCAATAGACACTTCTTCGTAATTAGTACTACCAACAAAAAGAGCCGACGATCGTGTTTTCGTTAGTAATATCTAAATACCAACTGATCTTTAACCGTTCTTTCTGTCGGTAAACACTTACTTTTTTGTAATAGTGTATGTTGTTAACTCGATTGCACTCTCGAGTGCAAGCATATGCTTCATTACAAGGCTCTAGAAGTGAGGAAAATAAATACAAAGAATTACATAACGCCCTAAATATAGCATGGGTTAACTAAAGAGGGATGTCACACGCAAATGATTACATAAGGTGTCTTTAAAGGTTGATTAAGTTTAAAGAAAGAAGTAAGAAAAGCTGGCATTCATAAGCTGTTCATTTGATGACTTTTTCAGTTATAGTTATGTTCTTTCACGTGATTTTTGTTTTCCTTTTTTTTTTTTCTCTTTGTATTTGATTTGTGACCAATCATGCTATATAACAATGATTATGTTGTTAAAGAAAGTATGTTTAAAGGTGACATTATAACCATCTTCTACAAGATTGGAATCATTGCCCCCTTCACCACCTCTAAAACCCTTCACATTTTACCTTCTCCTTTTCTATTCAAGTAATTTTTTAGCTTCATTAATCATATATATTTTTAGGATTTTATCTTGTATTTTTAATCTGAATTTAATTAAGATTAATTTTGTTTAAAATAGAAAAATATACTTTAATCCTCACATTGTTATGTTAGAAAAATTACTTTTGTACTATAAATTATAAGACTTTAGTACTAGGATTTTTATGACTGAAAAATATGTAAGATTTTAGTCATTTATCTAGCTATAGAAACTATTTTTGTTGAGTTTCTTCAAAATATATAATTGTAGTTTAGTTATAACTAATGAGTTTGTGAAACTTTCTCAACACTGAGATTCTCTCCATAGCTGTAATTTTCCATGCTCCAAAACATAGTGTAGACTATATGTAATTTATTTCTCTTTTAGAAAACGTATATTAGAATCTATATATATATATATATATATGAAGTAAAAAATTTAGTCCAAAATAATGGGTTAGAAGAAGAGGAATTATCTGCCTCGAAGCAAACGAAAGAAAATTGACACATGATCGATTTAGAGAATTAGGAAGACAAGTATGTATAGAACTTAGAAGCAAGGGATTGTGAGTCTATTGATTCTTTGGACAAAGTCATAGAAAACATCACAATTTATTCTGTTTGAAACCACCATCCAAATGTGAATCCTCTGTAATCGAAGATCAAAAATTTGAGCATTGCACACTTTTGGCCTATATATAGATGTTGCATAGAAAATTATCCAATGAATTAATATAGGATAAAACTTTTTGTATTTTCTATTTATAGGTTTTGTATAGGAAACATAATTCATGAAGTCAAATGGATTTGGTCGAACAGCACTTGCTGTTTCCATTATTTTTAATAATTGAAAAAAATAAAAAGGCATACTACCTTCTACTTTTCAAAAGTTGATGTTTCAAAGCTAATCATTTCTTGCATTTTAACCTCTATCTATATATAGAGAGAGAGAAAAAAAAACACTAAAACTTATTTTTAAAAAAACCTCAACAAAATGCTATGTTATTATTATCTTTTTTTTGGAGCGAAAATGTCTTTTAGTTTAAAAAAACTCATAATTTCATTGCATATTAAAAGAAAGAATTATACCAGTGGAGTACAAATGCAATAAGGATAAAAATAATTCTGTGGAAGTCAAATTATATATTACAATATATTCTCATACAAAAATGCATAAAACACTATATTTCTTAATATAAGAAGAACAAAAACACAATTCACAAGAATGACAAGTAATGACATTCAAAACTTATGACCAATATATTTAGTAGGATAAACAATAAAAATAAAAGAAAAAACTATATGCTAGGAGGGATCTTGTTCTTCTACCCTTTTGTCCTAATTTTTTTTTTTTTTTTTTGCTAACCCTTTTGTCCCAATTAGCAAAAGTTAGTTATGTTCTAATACTACTTAATTAAGCTAGTAATGGGTTACATACTGTCTATTGAGTACTACTACACTTGGAAAACTTGTGGTATTGTATAGGCCTCTCTTTTTGTGGTGTTATATAGTCCTCTCGATGAAGGAACAATGGGAAAACTTACACGGAATTCTAACTTTAAACTTGATTTAATTCTCTAATTTATTTCGATTTGATGATGCCCTCGATTTACGTAAGGGCTAGCCCTATAGTCCACACCTCCAATTATTTATTGCAACAAAGCCATGTTACCAATAAAGCAAGTCTGCGTTTGATCAATAAATATATATATATATATATATAAGCTAAGTCTAGGTGAAAAATTCATTTTCAGGCACCTTTTGAATGGATTTTTTTTTTTTTTAATTTTAGCATAAGAGTGTCATGGTAATGGATATTACATAATTACCAAATCAGATATTAAAATTAATATAACAAAGTTAAGTCCCATCAAAAGAGCAAATTAAATCAACCTAATAAAAAAACATCATACAAAAGTTAAACTCTCAATCTCCAATTGAAGTACCTCAATTTTTGTCAATCAAAGAAAACTTTACAGACTTGAATGGACAAATTTGAGCATGGTTAGTCAGTAATTAATGATATAGTGTTAAATTGGTCAAATTCATTATCTACGTATAGATTAAATGAAAGCATATTAAGTTTTTATGGCTTTTAATTTTGTTTGTTTTATTTTTGTAATCTATTTCTTGTGGGTGGTTTCAGGTTGGTTTTCCGGCCTTGAGGGCAAGGTTTTTTCTTTTCTTCGGTAAATATGTGTTAATTTTCTCTTTTAGCTTGTTGGTGGTTGGACAATGATGGGTCTGGCAAGGTTTTAGCCTAGGTGTAGTTCTAGTATTTTGCCTCTGGTTTTTCCTGCACTGGTAATACTGTTGGTTGTGCTTGGTTATGAGGAGAGCTGGTTGGTTATGGGAGCCTTGTTGACTGAGAGTGGTATTACTCCCCGAGTATGGTTTGTTTCGATTGTATAGTGCCGGGTTCTTTTTGGGGCATCAATGGCAAAGCAATTACGGGTGCAGAGACTGGGACAAAGATGGTCTGGTGTTGGCAACAAGGGACAATGCACCGATTTGGCTGATGTAGGCCGTTCTTTTTCGCCGAGATTATGGCTATGATAGCTTCTTTTTGGGAATGTTCCTTTGCAGATTACTCTTGTCATGTTGTATTGCTACTGTTGTTATTGGTTAGTCCTGACTAACACGGGATTTCACTTAAGCTAGAGTGAGCTTCTATGATTCACTAGTTCATAGTTTTGAAAGCTTGTCTACGCCAACTTTGTGATCATCCTTAATAGTCGTCCAATGATGGATTCTTCAGTCGAACAACCGGTGACGTCGAGATTTTAGAGCTAGTTGTCAAAATGATTTAGTACATCTTAAACCAAGTTAATTTTCTATTTGTTGTCTTACTTAGTCAAATAATGCAGTTCTGTAATTTACAATTGAAATAGTCAGCTTTGAGGAAGTCTTCAGCAGAAATATCATGACATGTTTTATTTTAGATAGTAGCAGGTTTTTAGGAGAGGTTAGCTAGTAATTTTTGCATATAAATATATTTAGTATTGCTATAGTTTTCTTCAGTTCAGAATTCAATAAAAATCAGTCATATTCTGCATATTCTTCTGTTATTTTATTTCCATTTCTACTGTTCTCTGTATCTCTTTTGTTTTATGGTATCAGAGCTTCGTTGAAGCTTCAAAATACATTTTTCTCTCTTATTGTCTATCAAGTGGTGTTGTCTTGTTGGAGTAGATTGAAAGTTGTGAAAAGAGATGGAAATTGCAAATGGAGGTAGTTCAAACACCCAATACGGTGTCGATAAACTTGTAGGGACAAACTACAAGTACTGAAGAATGTGTATAGAGGCATATCTTCAAGGGCAAGACCTGTGGGATTTAATTGTAGGAGATGATGGTGAAATTCCTGCTGACACTTCGGAAAATTCTGAACCCCACAGGAAATGGAAGATTAAATGCGGTAAAGCTCTCTTTGCTCTAAGAACTTCTATTAGCAAAGAGTTCATTGATCATGTTCGGGACATCAGCTCATCAAAAGAAGTATGGGAAACGTTGGAGAGACTATTTTCGAAAAAAAATACAGTAAGGCTGCAATTGTTGGAAAATAAGTTGGCATCATCGACACAAGGAGGTATGTCTATTTCTAAATATTTCCTACGAGTTAAAAGCCTTTGTGCCGAAATTTCAGAACTAGATGCGGATGAGAAAATCAGCGAAGGCAGGTTACGACGATATCTCATTCGAGGTTTGGCGAAGGAGTACATTCCTTTCGTCACCTCCATTCAAGGGTGAGCGAATCAACCTTTGGTAGAAGAGTTAGAGAGTTTACTTTCTAATCAAGAGGCCTTAGCAAAACAAATGGCTAAGAATCATAATATATATTCTGCTCTGTTCTCAAAATTGAAGCAATACAAGAAAAACACATGAGCATGGAATAAAAATAATGAGAAGAAGTCAAACACAGGAAAAGCTACAAACTATGACTCAGAAAATGACAACTCTTTTAAGTCTTATAGGTGTGGTAAAACTGGACATATGAAGAAGAATTGTAGAGTAAAGCTATCAAAAGCAAATGTTGCCAGCGAAAAACAAGATCAACTTAAATGGGAGCAATGTTTCACTATAGAAGTTGGTGAAAGTAGCGGCACAAAATCACCACCAGATCAAGCTCTCTTAAGTCATGGAAAATGTAAGGAGGAGTGGATCATTGATTCAGGCTGCTCTCATCATGTAACAGGAAATGATGAGCCACTCTCGGAGCTGCGTCAACACAAAGGAGAGTGACTTATCTTTACAGCAGATAATTCAGCCTATCCAGTAGCAAAAGAAGGGGTTGTGAAGATTGAAACGGATGACAGGAGCATAGTCAAGTTAAATGATGTTTTCCATATTCTAGGTTTGAAGAGAAATTTAATTTATGTTTCTCAAATTACTGATTCTGGGAAATATGTTTTATTTGGGCCTAAAAATGTTAAAGTTCCTGATAACGTGAAAAACGTATCTGCTGATGTTGTTAACTCTGGTGAGAAGAAAGGTTTTTTATTTGTCATGATAGCAGGAGAAGCTTATGTGAAAAGGACAAGCCAAATTGAAAGTGTAGCAATTTGGCACGCTCGATTGGGTCACATAGGCTATCAACTGTTGCAGAAAATTTCCTCAAAGAAGTTGATGGATGGCATGCTGTTGCTGTGAAATGTTCATGAAGATGTAGTTTGTCAAGGGTGCCAATTTGGAAAGTCGCATCGCCTTCCTTTCACAAACTCGTCAAATCGCAAATCTTCTATGCTTGAATTGGTGCATTCAGATCTGATGAGACCAACAAAAACACCAAGTTACAGTAGTTGTCACTACGTCATGGTGTTTGTCGATGATTTTTCAAGGTACACCTAGGTGAAATTCATGAAAGAAAAGGATGAAGCCTTAACAAAGTTTGCTGAATTCAGAGATGCAGTAGAAAAAGAATTTGGGAAGAAAACTAAATGCCTTCGAAGTGACAACGGCGGAGAGTATATGTCTAATGACTTCTTCACATATTGCAATGATAATGGAATTATGCGGCAGATGACAGGTCCAAATACACCTCAACAAAATGGCGTTCCAGAAAGGAAGCTGGCTCATCTTGTTTCTACGAGTCTCTCATGGTTGCATGATAAAAGTCTCCCTCGAGAGCTGTGGGATGAAGCTATGAGTGTGCTTGCCATGTAATCAATCGCTTACCTCCGTGGCCAGGTAAAGAGAAGTCTCCTTTTGAAACTCTATATAGTGCCAAGCCAAATGTTAATTACTTTCGGGTGTTTGGTTCAATTTGCTATGTCCATATTACAAAATCTAACAGAACCAAGCTAGACCCGAAAGCGAAAAGGTGTATCTTTGTTGGCTATGACACCTACAGGAAAGGATGGAGATGTATGGATGCAGAAACAAAGAAATTTATCACCTCTAGAGATGTTTTCGATGAAGTGTCATCCTATTATCAAGAAGTTGTGCATGATAATGCGGAGAGAAGCTCATAGCTACTACCGGAGAACAATACGGAAGTTGTGTGTAATGGTGATGATGAACTTCCTGTGTTTGATATCTCAGATGTAGAAGGAGAAGAGCAAGAAACTCGGAAGATGTCTGCAAGAGAAAAGAGACAGCCACAATACCTAAAAGATTATGAGGTAGAAATCAACAATTGTTCCACTACTTCATGCTTCTTTATTGGAGCAATGGATGATGAAGAACCAACTAGCTATGAGCTAAAGATAAACCAGAATGGCAGACAGCTATGATGGAAGAAATTGATGCTTTGGACAAAAATCAGACTTGGGAGTTGGTGCCAAAACCATATAAGTGTAAGCCCGTCACCTGCAAGTGGGTACATCGCTTAAAGAAAAAACCAAATGGGATTGTTTATAAATGCAATGCTCGGCTTGTCGCACGTGGATTTTCACAAAGCTATGGGTTGGATTATGAGGAAACATTCAGCCCGGTAGCAAAAATGATAACGCTGAGAACAATTTTTTCTCTAGCAGCCTTCAAGAAGTGGAAGTTATGGTAGCTTGATGTAAAGAATGTATTTTTTTACGGAGATTTTGATTGTGAAGTGTTTATGGAACAGCCTAAGGGATATGTTTCTAAACAGCATCCTCACCATGTTTGCAGGCTCAAGAAAGCATTATATGGGCTTAAGCAAGCACCACGTGCTTGGTATGGTAAAGTGGCTCAATACTTTATCTTCTGTGGATTTAAAGTTTCTAATGCAGATTCTAGTTTGTTTGTTAAATTAGAATTAAATGTGCACTTGTTGGTGTTGTTGTATGTGGACGATATGATTATTACAGGAAATAATGAAGCTGAAATCTCAAAGCTGAAAAGTGATTTATCGGTTCGCTTTGAGATGAAAAATTTGAGAGAAGTTGGCTGTTTTCTTGGTTTGGAAATTGAAAATTAAGATATTGGATATTTCATCTCTCAAAAGGCTTACGCCAGCAAAGCTTTTGCAACGATTTGGCATGGGGGAGTCGAAGGAAAAAGTAACTCCAATGGAACCACATGTCAAGTTAATGAAAGAAGAAGGAAAGTTGCTGCAAGATGTTACAAAATTTCGGCAACTTGTTGGTAGCTTAATTTATTTAACAATCACAAGACCAGAAATTGCTTATTCTGTCAGTGTGGTCTCTCCATTCATGTAGTCTCCAAGAAGTACTCATCTAGAGGCAGCAAAGAGGATTTTGCGATATATAAAAGGCTCTCTTGATTATGGTCTAATATATGAGAATTATGAGAGTTTTGTGCTCAAGGGGTTTACTGATGCTGATTGGGCAGGAGATGCAAATGACAGACATTCTACTTCAGGCTATTGTTTTAATGTTGGATCAGTTGCTATATCCTGGTGTAGCAAGAAGCAGAATGTGGTTACTCTATCTAGCACTGAAGCTGAATATGTGGCAGCAACTATGGCTGCACAAGAATGCATGTGGTTGAAGAGTTTGATAAAATATATAATGTGCGAAGTTGAGTATGTTGTACAGGTTAAGTGTGATAATGAAAGTGCTCTCAAACTTGCTTCCAATTCTATTTTTCATGCTCGAACAAAGCATATAGAAGTTCGCCATCACTACATTCGAGAGAAGGTGTTGAATCAAGAAATTGAGTTGTTGGGAATCTCTACAAATAACCAAGTTGCAGATATTTTTACAAAAGCATTGGGGAAGCCCAAGTTCGAAGAGTTTAGAGCTGCACTTGGTGTTACTAAATTTAAGCATGCACTAAGGGGGAGTGTCAAAATAATTTAGTGCATCTTAAACCAAGTTAATTTTCTATTCTGTTGTCTTACTTAGTTAAATAATGCAGTTCTGTAATTTACAATTGAAATAGTCAGCTTTGAGGAAGTCTTCAGTAGAAATATCAGGACATGTTTTATTTTAGATAGTCGCAGGCTTTTAGGAGAGGTTAGTTAGTAATTTTTGCATATAAATACATTCAGTATTGCTGTAGTTTTCTTCAGTTCAGAATTCAATAAAAATCAGTCATATTCTGCATATTCTTCTGTTATTCTATTTCCATTTCTACTGTTCTCTGCGTCTCTTTTGTTTTACTAGTGTTTGCAAAAGTTGGTCACGTTGTTGTGTTGATGGCTCACCCAGGGTAGTGGCAGCAGTTGTTTCTAGCTACTACTGATGCCCTAGTATGAATGCAGTGGGCCACTCTGTGGGTTGTGGTTTACATTTTAGGTTGCGCCTCCTATTTGGACTTTAAATTCGTGCCTTTAGTTTTCTAGGTCTTTTTTGTTTACTGTTCTTTTGGGTTGGCCCTGTTGGGTTTTTTTTTTTTTAGTTAGTTTTATAGTTCGTTAGTTTAAAGTGCAAGTAGTTTGAGAAAAGGAGGGAAAAGGGCAATACGCATTAGTAAGCCAGTAAATTTGAATAGCAGAGATAGCGCTCTTTGTGGAAGAATCTGACCAACTTCATCGGAGTGTTAAGAAATACAAGCAACAAAATAAGAGTGAACCCATGTGTGATGACGGAGAGGGCTATGTAGATGGAGTTCAAGCCATCTCATATATGGAGGTTGTTAGTCAAGGAGGTCGTCGTAGACTATTCTATACGGCTGCAGGGGAGGTTGATGGTTTACAGGATGATGCTGAATGGTTTCAGATGATGGAACAAGCTAATGGACATCTGAGTGCATATCTGAATGTTGCACGACCTTTGGTGGAAGTATCAATAGAGAAGTATCGGCAACTCTGGGAACCATGGTAGCGGGCACTAATTATCAAGCTATTAGGGAAAATGGTTAGTCTGAAGGTGCTAGAACCTCAAGTTTGCTCTCTCTGGAAGTCGGAGATGAGATATGAGATCATTGATATGGATAATGGTTTTTTCTCTGTGCGGTTCTTTAGCCGACAGGATTATGTAAAGGTCTTGAGTGTGACCCTGGATTGTTCTTGGAAATTACTTGACAGTGGCCAAATGGCGACCCAATTTCCGACCCTTCAAGGAGTTTATTTTATCTACTGTTGTTAGATACGATTACCTAGTATTCCTTTGGAATTTTTTAAGGAGAGAATTCTATTGATAGTGGTTGGAAAGCTGGGAAAAGCCATGAAGGTTGATAAAACGACAATGTCAATGATACGAGGAAGTTTGCTCGTATCTGTGTTGAAGTCGATCTTCTCAACAACTCATATCTTGGGTGCAGATTATAGGGCATCTTCAAAATGTGGAGCATGAGGGTCTCTATCTTGTTTGTTATTCATGTGATCAATACAGACATAAGGCATTTGAATGCCTGAGCATTGCAGTCACTGGTGCAGCCCCACTACCAGGATTTTCTGTCCCTCAACTGAATACTGTAGAGCCCCCAATGATGGAGGAGCGGACCGCTACATATGGACCTTGGATGGTGGTCCAGCCAGGTCGACAGCGACGGCCAAGAAATAGTGGAGAGAAGATAGAGCTTTCGATAATTACGGATGTACAGCTAATGTTCAAGGATTCGACCGGGATTCGGGATTCTCGAAGGGTGGCGGATGTAACTAGCCTTGATCTCAGGGATTCTGTACTATTCCAATTTGGGCAACACGAATCCACCTCGATACCTATATAGAGTAATAGAGTTTCATAAGGACTCCAAGTTGCTTCTGGTTCATGGTTTGATGTTTTCAATGGTATGGAGGAGGATGTCTAATAGCAATTTACGGATATGTAAAGGGAAAGAGTTGCAACCATTCAGATCCCTACAACTGGCGTTGGGGTCCAGAGCACTACAGAGGAGAATGGGAGAAGGAGTAGGCCTCAAAAGAAAGGTGTTGGTCGGCCCAACTTTTCCACAAATCCCTCTGACCCGTGGGGCCGATCAACGTCGATTGGTCTAACAGCCCAATGGGTTAGAGTTTTCTCCCGATCACCAAGTCCAGCTGCGAGATTGGCCCATGAAACTGGCCCAATCCAGCAACCAGAGTAGACTGTAAAGCCAAATTTAGGGCCTATTATTTTGTCCCAGTATCGCCCCATGGAGGATGTTGTCAAGGGAATTTAAGGCTGCCAATATAGGGTACAAATTTGGCTAAGCGTGATGGCCAGACTCCTATGCAATTATGAGTACTATCTATGAATTTAATTTGTTGGAATTGTGTGGGTATTGGCTCCTCTAAATTCTTTACAAATTTAAAAGACATGGTACAAATTCACAAACTGGTATTTTTATTTTTACTTGAACCTAGGCTACTTAGTGTTAAAGCTAGGCGCATTCTATGCCGTTTGTATTTTACTAATATGGTTGTTGTTGAGGCACAAGGCTTCTCTGGCGGAATTTGGTGCTTTTGGGTTGCTTCCAGGGTTGAAATTTCTATGATCACAGCCAATGCTCAATCAATGACTATTGCTATCATGAGGGAGGAGGTGGTGAAATGGTGTCTCACAGTAGTCTATACCTCGCATATTGTTATCCACTAGGAGGAGTTGTGGTCCTCTTTACAGTAGTTGGGGTTGTGTCTTTTGACTGCTTAGGTGTTAATGGGTGACTTTAATCAATATGTATGTCCAGCAGATAAGAAAGGTGGAGCCAGATTTAAGTACCAGCATGCAAAGAAATTACGTGATGCACTTGATAGTTATGGGATGGTGGATTTAGTTTACATAGGACCTAGTTCACACGGACTAATTTGAGGAAAGGAAGAGCAAAAATTTGGAAGCGAATTGATCGTGTTTGGTGTAATTGGCTTTGGCATGAGAAGTTTCCAAATGCTGTAGTGTACATCACTTTCCTAGAGTGCATTCAGACCATCACCCAATTTTGGTGCACTGTGAGCCGCCTATCTTGAAACCATCAAATGGGAGGTTTTCGTTCCTTGCTGCATGGCTGACACATGCTCAATTTGGGGACTTTTTACGTGATGCATAGAAGTTGCATGAGGAAGAGCAAAAATTTGGAAGCGAATTGATCGTGTTTGGTGTAATTGGCTTTGGCATGAGAAGTTTCCAAATGCTGTAGTACATCACTTTTCTAGAGTGCATTTCAGACCATCACCCAATTTTGGTGCACTGTGAGCCGCCTATCTTGAAACCATCAAATGGGAGGTTTTCGTTCCTTGCTGCATGGCTGACACATGCTCAATTTGGGGACTTTTTACGTGATGCATAGAAGTTGCATGATGCATACTTGGGGCATACAATCAAGGAATCCACCATGCAAGCACAGCAGTGGAATAGATTTGTGTTTGGTAATATTAATCTCCGGAAAAAGAGAGTGTCAGCCCGCTTGGGAGGTATTCAAAAATAGTTATTAGGTCATGAGTTTGTATTTCTAGAACAGTTAGAGGGGGAGCTTATTCTGGAATATAATGATGTTATTGAACAAGAGGAGCTTTTTTGGTGGCAAAAGTCTAGAGAAGAGTAGTGGGTAGATGGAGAGGATAACACCCAATTTTTCATGTTGGAGATGTTGTGCGAAGAAAACAAAGCACGGTGCATTAATTGAAGGACGAGTCAAGGATTTGGATAGATAATGTAGAATGTTTGCGAAACATGGCAAGGGCATTTTATGTAGAGCTATACTCAGCTAAACCAACCATTCTGTATAGCTCTATTCACTTTGTTTTCCCTAGTATCTTTTTGCTAGACAGGAAGGTGCTACATCGGTCAGTGTGTGAAGTGGAAGTTCACCTAGCGTTTGTCTGGATGTGTGCGAACAAAGCTCCTGGGCTAGATGGATTACCATCATTTTTCTTTCAGAAAAATTGGGAGATTGTGAGACCAGCAGTATTCAAATTTATTCAGAAAGCCTTCAACAATGGATCTTTTCCGGTGGAGATAAACGAGACCTTAGTCACTCTTATACCAAAACAAGAGCATCCAGAGTGGATTTTACCCTTCTTGCCAATAGCACTTTGCAATGTTTTGTGAAAGGCATTACCAAGATCGTTGCGAACCAGTTGAAAGTGTTGATGTCGAAGTTAGTAGGGGAGCAACAGTGTAGCTTTGTGCCAAGAAGACAGGGAATTGATAATGTAGTCATCGTCCCATAGGTGATACATAGCATGATGAAGAAAACTGGAAAAAAAAAAAGGTGGATGGCGGTGAAACTTGATCTTGAAATAGCTTATGACAAGATCAGTTGGAGTTTCCTGAGGTCGGTTTTGATTGTTGTGGGGCTGGATACGCATATGGTGAATCTGATTATGTTTTGTGTTACATCAGCATCTCTCTTGGTTCTATGGCATGGTGAAAAGCTAGAGGCATTCCAACCATCTATCTCTCATTTATTCTTTGCGGATGACCTGTTTTTATTTGGTGAGGCCTCAGAGTACAGGCTTGTTTGATGGATTCGGTTGCTTTATGATTTTTGTGGCACATCTTGCCAAAAAGTCAATGTTGTGAAGTCTAAGCTCTATGTCTCCAAGAATACCAATAAGGCGATTTTGAGCTTGCTATTAGCTCTAATTGGGTATTCCATTGACTTTAGATTTGGGAAAATATTTGGGATGCCCAGTTCGTCATACATGGTTGAGTGAATAAGCATAGTTATCACGAGATGGCTACAAGGGTATTGGTTGGAGCATATTGCTTTTATCTAAAGCGCGAAGAGCTTACTCATTAGAACAGCGACTACAGCCATTCCTTTGTACACCATGCAAGTTGCGAAAATTCTTATGCATACCATTGATGAGATTGAGATATACAATAGGAAATTCTTTTGGGGAGATGAGTTTGATGTGCGGAAGACCCATTCCATCTCTTCAGATCAAATTTGTAAGCCCACTGAAGCGGGAGGTTTGGAATTAAGAGTTTGAAGGAAATGAATGTAGCACTGCTAGCAAAATTGGGGTGGCATATGCTCAAGCATCCAACCGCTTTGTGGGCAAGGATATTATGGAGTAAATGGGAATAATCCTTTGTCTGAGACGTAGAAACGTGGGAATATCTCACAAATATGGCAAGGGATACTTGCAGTACGTGTTGTGTTGGAAGAAGGGATTAATAGAGGCCCTGGACAAGAGGAAGTTTACATCTAATGGACTAATATCGATTAAATCCGCTTATGAGGTGGCTAGCGAATTTGTTCAACCAGATGATCATGAAGCTTAGACAACAATTTGGAGATTACAAGGCCCTTAGAGGTTAAATTTACTGCTATGGCAACTTAGACATGATAGGCTTCATACGGCGGAGCTGTTTTGACAGCCTGGGATGGATGTTGAGCCGGCATATTGCAGGTATAGAGCAGGGATTGAACGTGGGTTTGCACGTTGTAAGGGATTGTGTTATAGCAAGGGCAGTCTGGTGTGAGTTGTTGCCACCGAAGAAATATTGGCAGCTTCTTTGGGGAACGACTTCTTTGGTGAGCACTAACTGGGTAGATGGAAATATCTTGGGGAAATTAGGATAAGATGTCATAGATTTGGAATAGGCGCATGTGTTTCTGGAAGCGTAAATTCCCTTTGGTATTGGCGAAATACTAAGTTTCAGATTTTGATGACAAGATTCCAGATAGTTTGGAGGCGATTAATATCATTCTTTCTAGAGTTAAGGAGTTACGAGCTGTTATAACTTGTAGATTGTTACAGACATTTAGGTCTTCATCTAATGGTGAACAAACCGTTCGATTTGTAAGATTGTACAATAACATCATACTAGTAATGAATATCCCATTTTAACCCAAAAAAGTGCCAGTAAAATATAGTTTGACTATCATGGGCTCTATTTACTTGTCCAATTAATGACATTTCTATAGACTAGTGCACTAGAATTGTGTGAATTACCTGGAATTCAGATGTATTCTAATATTCCGCTTTTGATATTCAAAATAAAATTCGCTCGGATTTGATATTTAATATTCAAGAGCCATTAATTAATTCGAAAGAATCGGAAAGTACAACGCCTTTAAACGAAAGCACAAAATAAATATGCGTTATTAAACCGTTCTCTATATAACTCGAACTTAAAACTTCTTATTTGATATATCAAATTAAAATATTTAAATGAAGTATTTTACCATCAGACCACACGCTCTCCGGTCAAAATACTAATAATATAACATAAGCTTAAAGGAGTTTCACTTTAGTGAATTTACCATTTCCAGACAATTAATTTGTTAGAAGAAACAGTATTTTTTCACTGATAAATGGGAGACAATTCCAATTTCAACGCACATAATGCAGTAGCCCACATGTGAAAGCAACGAATAAAATGTAATTCTTCTTATAATAATAAGAATAATAAATCAGCAGCAGCAGCAGCTGTCTGTTAATTGGGTCTTGAACAAAGAGTGTGAGAGAGACATTCATTTACAAATTGCCTGCAGCCACATTTTGAAATTGGGAATTTTTTTGTTTTGAAGGAAACATTATTTTATCAAAACTCTCTGTTTTCCAATTTATCTGTAAACTTGTTTTGCTAAATGCTGCTCCTCCCAATTATTTTCCTTATTGCATTATTTAAAAAATATAAAATTTTAAATTTTTTTTACTCTATAAATTAAAATGTCCTTCGAACTTATTACACTCTTCATCTTCTACTAATTTTCATATTATAAGAATAAAAAAAATGTTATAATTTATTATTAATGAGAAATATAATGAAAATATTCATAAATATTACTTTAAAATCACAATGTGATAAATATAAAAAAATACCAAAATTAATAAAATTTGACAATTAAAAACACAATAAGTGTGCTTCCATTTCATATAATCTGTCACTTAAATACATTTTTTCTCACTTTAATAAATTAAGATATCATACTAAATAATACATGTCCATATATTACCTTATCTTATTTGAATTAAACAATTATCTAAAATTTTTTATTAGAAGTATTAATGACAGTTCAAAATAACTTAATTTATTTCCTTTTTAATTTAGACAATCTAATCCTCTTTTTAATTTGTGTATCTTATTTTAAGGTGACAAATAATATAAAGTAAAGGTAATAATTTATTAATAATTTAGATATGCTTAATTTTCTCATTTTTTAATGTTTTTACTTTAGTATATTAATGTATTATAAAATAAAAAATATTTACAAGTGTCTTTATTTATTTGTATAAATAAAATTTAATATATATAAAATTTAAATAAACTAATATTTTTAAATAAAAATATTAATTGGAATTAAAATAGTGTAGTTATTTTTTAATACTTATAACATATCTTTAAATGATGGACAAATTAAAATATAATAAGAATTACTTAATAATATCACTGTGAAGTTCATAATTTAATAAAGGGAAGAATAAACTAATAAAGTTTTTTAATACACTAATTAAAATAATGAGGTGAAGGATAAAAGTCAAAAAAGGTCGTAGGGTAGGGGGATGATTCCGAGGGGAAATTCTTCTACGTTCAAAGCTCAATGTCCGAGGAATGATTAGCAGAATATCACATGATCCATCGGGTTGCCCCATCTTGCCCACCACCTGCCACCCCTCATCTCCCCCATCCGTCCTCTACCTCCATTTATTAAAAATTTTACTTTATTTCTTTGTTGCAAACTAAAGCCGTAAGCGGAATGGTTCTTAATCGTACTTGGACAGATTTATATATGTCTATAACAAATAAAATTAAAATTTATATTCATAACTTGGATTCGTATTCGTACTTATATAATTTTTATTAAATAAACTTAGACAAAATATTATGATATCCACACCCTTTTATTCTTATGCGGTTATAATAAATAATAATATATTTATATATTATATGATTTTTATATTTTTTTATGAATATATAATTTATACTGTATTGAATTAGAAGTTTTATTTTTATTGGATTAATATATTCATGAGGATTTTTATGTACTTGAACTTTTAATTATTTGAACTAAAATGTTTTTTTAAAAATTTTAAAGATGTTTAAGTATTGTATTTGTTGAAAGAAATGTTAAAGAAATTGTGTTAATTGAGTTATAATTTTCTTTTTAGGGTTATATATTATTTTATATATATAATTTAATAAGAAAAAGAAAAAAATAATAGACAAGTATATCTAAATCCTATCCAAGATCCTTGAATGTGGGTTATAGGTCTATAAATTTTATATCCAGGGTGAAGTCATCTCGTACTAAACTGACCGACTTTCACTTTCCATAACCAAATGAAAGAAAATCAACATATTTCTGCAATTGTTGAGTCTGAATCTGAGACCATATTTCACTATAAATGTTTAGGTTTGGTATCAGGAACACCGTACTCATCTGGACCTTTTTACAGCCCTATTCCAAACCCACATAAATCTTTTTTCCTTTTTTTTTTTTTTTCTTTGAACAATCAAACACACAGTTTCTTCTTCATTTCTTTTTTTTAAAAAAAAGAAACCAATCAAACTCACATAATAGGTAAAACTTGCAACAAAATTCATACAAAATTGTGAGAGGATTATATAGTTCGGAGTGAAAAAAAAAAGTAAAAAATTTATTTTAAAAAACTTAAGGAAATGTGTCTACTGAAATTAGATTGAGCTTTCATTCACGAAAATTCGGAATTCGGTGAAAAAGAATCGTTATGAGAAAAAAATTATTAATTATCTACTAAAAAATTTATTTTCATTTTTGAAAATGTGATACTATATGTTCTTCTTTTCAAAATATTACTACACTATTTGAGATACTCTTTTTGGATCCCTTTTTAGTTTAGAAAAATATGCAAATTTTAAAATTTATAAGAGATAAATTATTTATAAAAAGATAGATATTAAATTAAAAAGGATAATTGGTAAATTTGGTCCTATAACTATTTATTCCGTCTTAATTTTGGTTGTATATCTTTTTATTCATCTTAGTTCGATAACTATTTATTTTGTCCAAATTTGGTCATATATTTTTTATTTACTCATTTTAGTCCAATCGCTATTTATCTTTAATATTTTTTCTCCAAATTATTTTTGTATATATTTCAAATTAATCCCTCAAAATATGAATATATATATATTCATCAATTGAGCACCTCTAATTATAAAGTTAAATTTGTGCGATATCTATCTAATATAAAAAAGTAACTAACTTCTTTATTTTTAAATCAGCTAACGTGTCAGTAATTGGTTATCAGTTGCCCAAAGATTTCAATAATATTGGTAGCAAAAGAATTTATCAATGGAATATCTATTCGAAATTGGTAAACAGTCTAATAATTCGTATCGGATTCGATAATAACTAATCAATCGGATACCCGTAAATTACAACTCCTAATATGAGAGGTTGAAGATAATGAATTTGTAATTTTTCTTTTTCAAAGTTTATATTTCAAGTTGTTCAAATGAGGTTGACTATTTAGAGATCGAGTGTTTAAATCCTCACTTCTGTGAGGTAGGCTAGTTGATTGATAAGTTTTTTTATATTTTGAATGACCTTTCAGAGAAATTTATAATTTGAGGTGCTCAATTGCCACATTTTCATATTTTCATGGATCAATTTGAAATTTATCCAAAAGTATTTCGGAACAAAAATATCAAAGATAAATTGTTATCGGACTAAAATAAGTAAATAAAAGATATAAGACCAAAATGCGGCAGGATAAATAGTTGTCAGATTAAAATGAGTAATTTAAAAGATATAGTTCGGATTGTCTATACCATTTCTTGTATCATTCTCTATCCTATTCCTAATTTGGTATTACCTCATATTATAAAATTATTTGTTATTTCACATATATTAAAAAAATTTGAAATCTATGTGTTTTTTAAATTAAAATAACTCTAATATTCTTGTATTAATTTAATAAACTCCATCTTTCAAGGTTTTATTTTTCCCATGCAGGGAACTACGTTAAAAGAAGGAGGTCAACTGCCTCCTTTCATCGGAAAATTGACATAGAATTATTATAGTAATGGCTGAATTTTAAGAAAAGTAAAGAGCAAAATGGAAAATTTTGTTTGCAAATGCTTATAATTATTTAGAAAATTATGGAGAATGATTAATATATAATATTTTTTGGGTTAAATTTAAAATTGTTTGAGCAATCTTTATGATTGAAAAGTGTCCGTTATATAGACAAAATTCTCGTAAAATTTATAGTGTAATTTTGCTCCCCCATAATTCCATCCTAATTTTCCCTTTCCTCTTTCTTCTCTTCATATTCCAAACTTGTATCAGATGTAAATATGTTTAGATTTTGAGAATTATTAGTTAGTTAGTGATGTATATAGGAATATTTTTAGAGAAAAAATATTTATGAAGAAAAATAATTTTTTATAATAAAAAACTCTAAATATAATAATTTTATTTTATAATATGTGACGAAAATAATATATTTTATCGATCCCGAATGTTTCTCTTCAGCCATAACCTCAATCGGGTTACCGCTTTCCCATTTTCTCAGCCTGTGTCTTTTTTTTCTTTAAATAAAACGAAAAAGAAACATCGCATTCATCAAAGATAACAAATCTGCATGAACGGCAGTGACAATACAAAGGGGAAAGTCCCTATCCATGCATTTGCTCAAACAATATGATCAAGGTCTAACTATTGGCCCTTCAAAAACGCAAAAAAAAATGTTAATTTTTAGGAGGTGGCATTTCACAATTCAATGGTTTACAAGTGGTTAAAATTTTAATCTCTAAAAACAATATGTCCATTCAGTTTAAAATATGAAATTTATGGCAATTAAAGCATAATAATGTATAGGGTTTATTTTTCCTTTTGTAAAGCTTATACTTAATTAGTTATTACTTATGTATATTTTTTACAAATAGTTTCTGTGATTTTGTGTGAATGGTAAGAGTTGAGACATTTCAATCAAAAGGTTAGGAGTTCAACTCTTGCATTATGTAGGTTGTTGCCGCTTGTTATAAGATTTATTTCGATCTTTAACAGGGTTATACTTAATTTGATTAATATCATTAAAATTTTCGCCAATAATATAGCACCTTTTTATCTTAAAAAAAACTCCACCGGTAGTATGGGATAATAGTATCAATTTGGTTCTTTTGTATGGGATTATTTGTAAATTTGCAATGCAAGTATCAAAACTTCCTTCTCAACGTTTCCTTCTCCATTTCACGTGTAAAAATTCTCATTTCGGGATTCATTCTCTCTCTCATAAATTATTCATTTATTATTAATACAAAAAATAATTAAAACCAAACTCAGAATCCATATGCTTACGATATGCAAAATGTATGAAGTAGTTTTGAACTTGATACTTTTGTAATAGGTTTAGTTTTGTAATATTAATAGTCATGAGATGGATTTTCCAAAAAAAATATTTCTTAAAATAATATCGAAAAAGATACTCCAATTTTAGTCTCTATTTCTTTTCTTTTTTCTTACAAAGAAACTATATACCAAAGCGAATATAAAAGCATCCTACATGTTACTGCATCTTGAAATTTTGAAATGCAAAAAGAACCATGTAACCTAAACTCAGTATATGGAAAGCAATTAAAAGTCATTACTTGGAAATAAGAAAAATTAAAAATTTATCAAAAACAATTTTCCTTTGAGTTTCCTTTTGATCAAAATTCTTTTTTATTTTACGAAAATAAAAAACAACATTATTATGATACATAAAGATTTATCTTTTATTTTTCCTTCTAAAAAAATTCTATTCTTCATTTTTATCTTTAATTTTCACTATTTATATCTCCAAATTAATATAAAAAAATATTAAGAGAAAGTTACTAATAATATACTGAAAAAAGTGTTACAAATTGAAATATCAACCAAAATACACTTTTCATACAAAGAAGTTAGAAGAGTTTATCATCCCTGCTTTCCGGGATAAATAGTTTTATGCTATTTACGAATTGTTTGAAATATTTTTAACAAATTTATCCTTCAATTATTTTTGAGTCACCAACACTATTTATCTAACAATTTTTATGATAATTTTCGCATAATTTTGTGATGGTTTAAGTATGAGACATTAGAAAATTGATCATAAGAAAAATTTTAACGTTCGAAAATAATTGAAAGATAAAAATAGAAGATTTAAAAATATCTTAAGCAATCTGTAAATAATATGGGATATTTATAATCTTTTACCTTGATTTTTTTCTTTTTTATGTTTATTTATTTTTTTGAGAACCTTACCTATGTTTATTTAAATTACTTTTTCCTTTTATTTTGGGGGGTTAAAATAATACTAGAAGAAAAGGTTTTCAGCCAAAAAAAAAAAGAAGAGGGGGACACAGCCAAGCCGCCAAGCCGCCAAGCCGAGTCATGAGAAAAGCCACCAGTGGTTAAATAAAAACGGTTAAGGTGGCAAAAGGGGAAATAAAGCACGAAATCGAGGCTAAAGTCGAGAAAAAGAGAAGAAGAAAGTAAAAACGATGACGGACATTAACGGTGAAAATTGTCCGTTAGCCTGTTACAGTGATGAGGGAAGTGAGTCAGGGAAGGGAGTGAGCGGGTCCCACAAAACAATCCTCTCTGAATAGACGGAATCTTTTTTGTTTGTAATGGTGGGGTTCAAAACGGGTCCTACTTACGGGACCCACACATCTCCTCACTCACGCCTCCGTCATTATTACGAGTTCCACATCCATGTGCCTTTTCTCGACTCTCAATTATTCCTTATTTTATTGCAAATTTTACAAACTTTGATTTTTGTTTTTCCCCTTTTAAGTATTTAAATGGACTTTTAATTTAAAAATTCAAATTTAATATAATATAAATTATTATAGATCTATGAGACTCAAAGGAAAAAAAATTTAGGTGAAATGAATTCTGATATATAGGATTTTGTTTACCTTATTTTAAAATTTTTGAAATCAAGAAATTCCTCTCTTAGAAAATATTAGAAAATTATATAAATTAATTCTTATTAAAATTAAATATACAAGTTGTTTATGTCTTTTACGTAAGATTATACTTGATGTGATTAATATTAATGTAATCTTCACTAATAGCATCCCCACCGATTATATTCAGAAAAGAGAAAAAAAAAATAAGTTACATCTATTGGTTAAAGGATTATTATGTTAAGATATTTTTGCTAATATTTCAAAATTTTATATTCCATAAAATTATAATAGGAATTTTTTTAAAAAAATCACTATAAATACTTATCAATAATTTTACGTTTTTATCAAATTACCAGTAATATTTTATTTTTTATACTCATAAATAATTTTCAAGTAATAAATTTGGCCAAGTTATGCATATAGTCACAGAATTTATTTAAAATATTCATACTCAAGTCATCCCTACATCAGAATGAAAGTATAAATAAAAAATATAAACGTAAAAATGACTTTATTCTAATGAGTATGTGTGTATAATTACTTTAATATAATTTTATTAGATAACATAACTTATCAAAATCAATTACTCAAAATTTATTAGTTTGTATAAAAATATAAATTAAAAATTTATAAATAATTTAAAAATAAACATAAATTATTGATGAACATTTATAGTGATTTACTAAACAAAATTTCATGTATCTTAATCAAGGTTAAACAATTATTTATCTAATATGTACTTTTCTACATAATCTTAATTATATGGAATAAAAAACATAAAAAGAATACATAGATTATTTATCTAATGTATTTTTGTTAGAGAAAAGGGAAACATATAAAAGAAAAAATTAAAAAAAAAATACAAGAAGAGTGAAGTTGTACAAGTTCCTATCTAAAGTTGTACCAATATGAAATTTCATCTTTTGAGTGGGAACAATTTGATAAAATTTATATTCTATAGGGAGTAGATTGCAAATCACGTAAAGATCATTGTTGAATTTGCCTCTTACTTATGTTGACTTCGGAACACCTGGCGTGATGACTTGGGCATGCATTTGATGACAGGAAGTGATGACATGGCAGTGTGAGGTCACGTGCAAGGGAGGGCGTCAGTAGTAATTAACAAGATTTGGTAGTCAAAGCCTTTTCGGTTCTACTTCTCTTTAGAACTCAAAGGCAGTTAAAGAGGAGTCCTTTTTTAGTTTATTGACGTCGGCTTCTTCAATCTGTCTTATTCCCAAAATAGCCCCACTTTTTTTTTTTTTGGTTCATTTTGTATTTCCATGAGGAATAACATATATGTTTTTTTTAAATCCAAGAAGTACATTATTTGGGGTGAAAAATGGAAGGAAAGTAGTTTTTATTATATATAATTTACCATTATATTAATTGCACAAAGGTAAGAATGTTGTATATATTGAGTAAGAGTTAGTTTAAGATAAATTTGTATTAGACTAATTTGTAAAAGGATAAAATAGACTTTTTAACAACATTTATGTCACAATCCGTTCATTTTGGGAAGGGCTAATTTGCTGATGTGGAGCTTTCCCTCTTTATTTACATCCTCTCCACCTTTACGTCGTTTTTTACATCTCCTTCAACTCTCCTACTTGATTTTCCTCCAACCAAAGTAAGTGTTAGACATATATTTAAAATAGGATTACTATTAATCATAAACTGTGTATAGTTGTGTTTCCTAGTTGTATTTAGTTAGGACTTCTACTTCTAATTTGCTTAGGATTTGTCACTTGGACAAATCTATAAATTGTACACTATTCTCACAGTAATGAGACAGAAAACATAAGATTGTTTTCCCCACTGGAAACTTTCATGGTATCAGAGCCAGGTGTCTGAAATTTCTCAAAATGAGTAACGACAATATTGGCAATGTTGATAATGACATGGTGGAAGAAAGCCATGTTCACAAAATAAAGAAAGATGCTTATTATGTGGCATCCACTGATGGACCTGGATTGATCCTAACAACAGTCCAGTTGAAAGAGACAGAAACAGATAATAATTATGCAGAATGGGCAAGAGCTATGCGCATTGCCTTGAGATCGAAGAAGAAATTGGGATTCATTGATGGAATAATTCCAATTCCTGAAGGTGATCCAGATAAAGAAGAAGAATGGTGGGAGATCAATAATCTTGTAAACTCTTGGATTCTCAATACTATCGAACCCTCTCTCCGATCCACCATATATCATTCAGAGAGAGCTGATGAATTGTGGATAGACTTGAAGGAACGATTTCTAGTTGGCACCGGCCCACGAATATATGAATTAAAAGCAGCATTGGCAAATTGTAAGCAAGGCGGTGATTCGTACACGTGTATTTTTCACGTCTAAAAAAGGTATGGGACGAACTAGAAAACTATACTCAACTTCCGCCCAGCACAGACACAGATCTGTTGAATTTTATCATAAAAGAAAGAGAAAACGAGAAGGTTTTCCAATTTTTAATGGGATTAAATAGTGCAATTTATGGCACTGTTCGTTCCCATATGATCCAACAAGAACCTATACCCAAATTACGTACCGTTCTTGCTCAAATCTGTAAAGAATAACAACACAAAAATTCGACACGAAAAGAAGATTATTCTGGAGATGACGCCGCCGTAGCCGCCGGAGCCGCCGCCGGAGACGCCGCCGCTGCCAGAACCGAAAAAAATTCCAGAAATTTTTCTTCATCAAATTTCTGCTCCCACTGCAGACGCGCCGGCCACGATGTCACTGGATGTTTCCAGCTTGTTAGCTATCCGGATTGGTGGCCTCGGAATCCTCCCAAACTCGCCGGCCGCGGCTTTTCACCGGCGACTCACAGCTCTTGGCGAGGAGGTAGGTCAGGGCCTGGGCGAGGCGGCAGACAGCCACCGGCGATGCCCAGACCGCGCGATGGAGGAAGATCGACCGAGGCGTGGGCCTATTCTGCAACAACCGCGGCGGCAGCAACTCCCAGCGGTCGCCGGCGCGCTGGAGAAGAAGAAGACTGCGGGCCGATCTACAGTACCGGGCCGGGCAGTGCCGGGCCAGGCCCGGGCCCTTTACCAGCTTTGACTGTTGACCAGTGGTCAACCCTGTTGACTGCCCTCCAAACCTCAAATAATATGCAATCTGAAAAGCTATTTGGTGTGGAAAATTTTTGGATTTTAGATTCAGGGTGTTCTAACCATATGACTGGTAGGAAATTTTTTTTACAAAATTTACATCCTATCTGTCCGCATATTATTGGATTACCTAACGGTGCCAAAACTTTTGCTTTGTGCACGAAGGAATGGTCTCTTTAAGTCCTACATTACAACTCCACGAGTGTTGCTAATTCTGAACTCGACATGCAATTTAATTTCTTTGTCTCAATTGGCAAGAGATTTGCAATGCTTTATCACACTCTCCGACAAATTTTGTTTTATACGGGGACCCAGTATCTCGATGAGGCCGATTGGAGTGGGTGAGCGGAGGAATGGGATCTTCTTCTACAAACCTATGGAATTGAAGGAATTATACACCTTTTCTAGCACAGTCCTTGATTCAAGCACACTATGGCATATACGGTTGGGACATCCTTCAGATTATGTAATCAATCATTTTTTGGGTAATTCTAAAGACTCTACAACTAGAACATCACCTTGTAATATTTGTCTACGTGCCAAACAAACTCGTGATTGTTTTCCTCTTAGCATCAATAAAGCATCTATAATTTTTGACCTAATTCATTGTGATCTATGGGGCCCATATAAATCCAAATCCACTATAGGTGCTTCATATTTTCTTACTATCTTAGATGATTATTCTAGGGCTATTTGGATATATTTCTTGTCGAGAGAAAAGTGAGGTTGCCTCTATTCTTCAAGATTACCTTACCATGATCAAAACCCAATTTCACAAAAGCTGTCAAGACAATCAGTAGCGATAATGGGACGGAATTTGCACCCCCTAAAGTCGTATCTTGCTAACCATGGCATAATCCACCAAACTACTATTCTTTGGCACACCACAACAAAATGGAAGAGTTGAACGCAAGCATCGCCATATCTTAAATGTAGCTCGGGCATTACGATTTCAAGCAAATTTACCTATAAAGTTTTGGGGAGAATGCATTTTGACGGCTGGCTATCTCATTAATCGAACTCCCTCAAAATTGTTACAAGGTAAGACTCCTTATGAATTGCTATACGATGAGAAACCATCCTACTCTCACATCAAAACTTTTGGGTGCTTAGCTTATGTTCATAACCACGATATCCCAAAAGATAAATTTCGAGCCCGCAGCAAACCGTGTGTCTTCCTTGGCTACCCTCTTCATAAGAAAGGATGGAGATTTTATGACCTGCAAAAAGAAAAATTCCTTGTGTCCCGAGATGTGATTTTTGATGAAACAAAGTTTCCATTCCATGAAAAATCAGGTACTTCCATTTCTACAGACTTCACACAATCTTACAATTTTGGGGAACAAGTTTTGGGCTCCAAGCAACAAAGTATGCAAAAGAGGGGGAGTTTAGCACATAACACACCTAGCCCAGATCAAATAAATCCTTCCCACAGCCCACCTGCAAACCCAGATCCACTATACCCTTCCCACAGCCCATCTCCACTTTCACACCCTGATCCACACCCACAACTCCGCAGCCCAGTTCAGCAAAGCCCACCACCAACCTCTCCAACCGCCCCTCTCCAAACTAGTCCAAATAGCAATCCACATCCGCCTTCTTGCGACGAATCAACCATTGAGCCAACTTATAGCCCAATTCCGGATGATAATCCTGCCAGCTTCCCGCAAGACAATCCGCAAATTAATGCCCCAAGACGAAGCACTCGAATTAAACATATTCTGACTCGGCTCCAAGATTATGATTGCAATGCCATATGGAAGTCCTCTATATCCCATTCCTCCTCTGCTCTCTCACCCTCTTCGGATCTCTCAGGTACGTCCCTTTATCCTATCACAAAATTTGTGGACTATAGTAAATTTTCTAATACACACAGACAATTTTTAGCATCTGTAGCAACAGAATCCGAGCCTACCACTTATTACGAGGCGGTCTCTAATCCTCTGCAGGCGCATTTGCTATGCGTCAAGAGATTGATGCTCTTGAACAAAATGGTACATGGACTTTAACCTCCTTGCCTCTTGGAAAACGTGCCTTTGGGGAGTAAATGGGTCTCTGGGATAAAGTACAAAGCCGATGGCACCATCGAGCGATATAAAGCCCGCTTGGTAATTTTGGGAAATACACAAATGGCGGGTATTGATTTCACGGACACCTTTGCTCCCGTTGCTAAAATGGTCACCGTTCGTACTCTCCTTTCAGTTACCACTTTGCTGCATAGCTGGCCTATCCATCAAATGGATGTTCACAACGCTTTTTTGCATGGAGATTTACAAGAAGAAGTATATATGCGACCACCTCCAGGATTTCGTACCTGTTACAAAGGACAAGTTTGTCATTTAAAGAAGTCTTTATATGGTCTTCGCCAAGCCCCTCGATGTTGGTTTTCCAAACTCACCACCACTCTCCGTAGGTATGGTTTTTCTCAGTCTTATGCAGATTACTCTCTTTTCACATATTCTCGAGGGAATATTTATCTATGTGTTCTTATTTATGTGGATGATTTACTCATTACTGGAAATTCCCTATCCACACTTGAAAAATTCAAAGCTTCATTACACAAGTGCTTTCACATGAAGGATTTGGGGTCGCTCAAATATTTTTTGGGCATAGAAATTGCGAGAAACTCCACGGGATTATTTTTATCTCAACGAAAATACACATTGGAAATTCTCTCTGAAATGGGTTTATTAGGTGCCAAGCCGGCATCTACTCCTGTGGAACCTAATCATCAGCTGGCAAAAGCATCTGGATCATTGTTTGACAACCCAGATCGCTACCGAAGACTCATAGGCAAGCTAATATATCTCACACTTACTCGGCCCGAACTTGCATATGCTGTACATACACTTGCTCAATTTATGCACGCCCCTTGTCATGCTCATTGGGATGCTGCTATCCGAGTTGTACGTTATCTGAAAGGGAGTCCTAGACGTGGCATTTTTCTTTCCTCTAACTCTCCTTTTTTGTTAACTGCATATTGTGACTCCGATTGGGCCACATGCCCGATAACTCGCCGCTCTCTCACTGGTTATTTTATCTCTCTTGGTGGGTCCCCTATTTCTTGGAAGACAAAGAAACAACATACTGTTTCTCGTTCATTTGTCGAAGCTGAATATCGCTCTATGGCTATGACTTTATGTGAACTTAAATGGTTATCTATTCTTCTGCGAGATCTTCATGTCCCTGTCACTCGCCCCATTCCATTGCATTGTGATAACCAGGCTGCTCTTCATATCGCTGAAAATCCTGTTTTCCATGAACGCACTAAATACATTGAAATAGATTGTCATTTTGTTCATGATGCTTTTCAAGACGGTTTTATCTATCCTGCCTATATTCGAAGTGAAGAGCAACCTGCCGATATTCTTACTAAAGCACTTCATCCGACACATTTTCATCGATTAGCTTCCAAGTTGGGCATTTCTGACCTTCATGCTCCAACTTGAGGGGGAGTGTTAGACATATATTTAAAATAGGATTACTATTAATCATAAATTGTGTATAGTTGTGTTTCCTAGTTGTATTTAGTTAGAACTTCTACTTCTAATCTGCTTAGGATTTGTCACTTGGACAAATCTATAAATTGTCCACTATTCTCACAGTAATGAGACAGAAAACATAAGATTGTTTTCCCCACTGGAAACTTTCAGTAAGGCTTAAGTATCTCTACCTAATGTATCAAATAAGAGATCTTGAATTCACGTAATCCAGGAAGCGGTTTAATGTTGCATGTCAGTGTTGTGCTACTGTTTGAAGCTTTGTATTTTTTATATCTCCCGAATTAGTCGATGACTCTCGAATACCAAGTTACCAAAAGAAGAAAATATGAAAAGAAAAAATATATAAATACTTTGTGGATTAATATGGTAAGAACGCTGTAAATGTCTAGAAAGTAAAAAGTTTAAATTATTTATATGGCATCTTGAGTAAGAGTTAAACTTTGCGAGTATTTTGGAAACTGAGAGTCTGATGATCACACCCATGAAAACATTTGTGTATTAAGGAGTTGGTTTAGGTATTGCTTTTTTTGCATTAAAATGACATGGTTAACCTATCCCTTTTACTCTCTTTTGTGATGGAGAGGTTCACCAAATGCAGCAATCTTTATCCTCCTAACTCCTATGGGGCCTTTAACGGATAAGTTTTTCCATGGCCTAACAAAACAAGGCCCACCTTCATGGGTACAAAGGTTAAAGAGGTCAATCATATTGCCACAAACTTATCTTCCCAAAAAAAAAAAAAAAAAACAAAACAAAAAAAGGTAAAAAAAGAAGAATACTGTACATGATAATTCAATTAATTTAGAAGAACTCTAACGTAATGATAGGACTTGGACCATTTATATCCTCATTCCATATATATTAAATAAAATTATATGTTGTCTAACTTTTCTTGATTTATTAATAACATTCTCTTTTTTGTGTTTTTTTTTTTAAATAAGCATAATCTTATTAACAATTAAAATACTTTCAAAGCAATTAACAATGCTTGATTGATTAGTAATTAATTGATTATATAGCACATTTATGTTCATCCCCTCTTCATCAAGGACTTGATGAGTCTCCCCATAAAGTATTTCCACGTGTATATGACAAAATGTATAAAAAGATAAAGATAAATTTATAAATTACTTATTTTTAAAATATTTCGAGTTTGAACATTATGTACCAAAAAATTTTTATTTGAAGTTCTTATTCTTGTAAAAAATACAAAATTAAAGCGATAAAATTAGAAATAAATCATAAAATGTATACAGATATTAATCTTATTATTAAAAAAGATAAAATCTAATGTAAAAAGGATTGGGGTGTAAGGAATGACAGTAAATTGACAAAAAAAAAAAAAATAGTAATAGAAACAATAATATTTACTATTAATTTTCATGTGACAAAGCAATGAAGATGAGGATACAAATAGTCCAATAATGGGGTGATATGAACTGATCAATTCCAGTGTTTTTATGGGTTCAAATGCCCAATAATTTTGTTATAACAAGGGCAACCCCTCCCCCCCCAACCAAACCAATAGCTAGGGGACTATAAAAAGAAAAAGAAAAAAAAGTATTGGACTATGGTGGGAGCTTCATAATTTTGGTAAAAAATAGTACTACCAAAGTGCACCACTAGGATTTGGTTCCTCTATGAAAAGACTACTAAAAAGCAGTTTTATTAAAAAGTTTATTTATATAATTATATATTATCTCGACATCAAGTTCTCTTTTTCCTTTTTAATTTCTGCTAAATTTCTTAGAAAACAATCTTTGTCATTCTCATTCTCAAGAAAAACCCAAAAAAGAAAAACCCAAGAAGAGTACTTTGAAATGGATTTTAATTTTTATCAAAGTTAATTCGAAAAATATGTGCATATATTTATATATATATGTATATATATTAAAATTTGTAAAATTTGTAAGATAAGATGCAACTTTCAAAATAAGACAATACAAGAGTTTTTAATTGAAAACTGGTTCAAGTTGATTTTTCTTTCCTTTCTTTGTTTGCTTTTTCTTTTCTTCTTGAGAAAATTAGGCTCTTTTTGTTTGGTGGAATATAAAGTGGTATTTTTATTTTCTAATATGTGTCTTTTTTACTTTTTTTTTTTTATTTTTTAAAAGTTACATGAGTCTTTTGTCCCTAATAGACAGAAATACCTAAACATTTAAGTACATTATTTTTTGTATTTGAGTTGTATTACTTCTATATTTTGCTATTAAAATACTATATTCTTTTTATATTAATAGTCGTTTGGATATACTATTTCTATTTCAAAATATCTGTCACTTTATGAAATTAAAGGAGTATTAATTTAGAGTTTTCTAAATATACCCCTACTTTGAGTTAATAAGACACTAATTTTCTATGTTTATTTTTTTATTAACTTTGAATTCCAAATAATTTTAATTCCAATTCATTATCCAAGAAATTTATTATCCCAACTATTATTATTATAGCATCTGTGAGTCTATTAAGATATAGAAAATTTAAATTTTTGAAATTAAAAGTATCACTATTATATTAATGACAGGGGTACTTTAGTCTATTTATATTTGAATTTAAACAACATAATAATTTTCTTAATTTTTATACTATTATAAAGTTATTATAAAGCCACAATTAATACGGATAGGACATAGCAATAACCTATTTATTACCATAAAACATAAAAGATTGTGCCCAAAATGGACTTAGCTAAGTGGATCCATAGATAGGCCTTTGTCTTTTTAGCTGAACTAGTTTCTGCTGATATTGGGCCATAATATAACATGAAGCCAAGTGACCCAGCCCAATTTATTCTAATCTCCATATCTCTTCCAAACATTATAATTTCAACAGGCTTGCCTAAACTTGAACTCATTTCATTTGTTATCAATCTAGATTGAAGAAATTGAGTCATGAAAATTGCAAAAAAAATATCAGATAGAGAAATTTTTTTAAAAAATTATCTCAAAATCTTTGCAAACTTTTGTCATCATATGTTTTGTACATTTAAAAGGTTAACTAATTACTAGTGTTTGTTATGATAAGTTCTTTTCTAATTCTTAATTCATGAGAGTTAACTAATTAATATGATGCTTCCTCCCCCTTTCATTATTATCACTCGGGATATTTTGTAATATTTTTTTATAGGAAAATGATAAATTTGGAATATTAATTTAAAATTCAAGACAACCTTTTTAATATATCTATTTAAATGTCTTTCTTCTTTTTCTTCTTCTGCTTTCCTTGAGGATTCATTGTTACATAGTTGTTCTATTTTTTATCCTTTTTGTTATGATTTTGGAGTTATGAATAATGTTTCCATTGGGCCTATAATTGTTCGTTTAGGATTATTTGGTGCTTTATTTGATATTCTACATAATAAATGTTTAGGAAAGTTTGTTGAGAATGTTAGTTTTGTTTCTTCTTTCTTTGATACTTTTATGGAGAATCATAATGATTTTGTTTTCTTAAATTAACTTATGTCCTTTGTGAGTGGTCAAGTTGAGTTTTCTTACAATGAACAAAAGCTTTTAAATGTCTACATCCTTGAACATTTTATTTGAAAATATATTTGGTTTCTAATTTTATCATTTGCATTTCAAGGAACTCTTATTGAAAGATTTTGAAAACCAAATGCAAACTAATCTTGAGTTGTTCAAAGTCAATTCTTTGGCATTTGAAAAATCTATTTTGAGAAATGAAACCTTCAAATAAATTTGCAAATATTTTGTTGTTAAGCATTTTTATTATCACAAACCTTTCAAGGATTGTTTTCAAAATTGTTCATTTTATGTGCTAGCATTCAAAAGAACTCTTGTACATTAATATTGGAATATGAATTTGAAGCTACATTGTTTTATCATGTACTTTTAAAAGAGTTCTCTGATAAAACGGAATTAAAAAAGGAATGTAGACAATCTTGAAATGTTGGAAATTTCATGTTTATATTTTCTCATCTCATTTTGAGCAATACTATTAGAGACACGAGATGCTTCTATGCCAAAGAAAGTGACTTCATAGAGGCCATGAGAAAGGCGAGTTGGTTTTACTTCTCTATTGTAAAGAGGAACTTAGTGGACTATTTCCATTGAAGGAAATGGAACATCAAACTGAATGGGTAAGCGGAGCGATATTGAGATATGATATTCATGATGAGGAACTCTATGCATTGTTTCTCAATGGATAACAAAAGCTCAACAAGAGGTGTACAAGAGGAATGAAATTCATAAATACATTTCCATATATTAATTGGTACAAGAAAGGTAAAGAAAATGTTGCAGCCAATGCTTTGTCAAAAAGGTACATTCTATTCTTTACTTTACAAGCTCAATTATTTGGTTTTGATATGCTTAAGGAACTACATGTTAGTGATAATAAGTTCAAGGACATAATTGATGCTTGTTTGGTTGTGCATAATGATGAATACCTTATACATTGAAAAACCTCAGAGGAGGGGGGAGTGAATAAGATTTTTGTCTAATTTTCAAAAATATTTTGTGTAATTAAAAGATAAATCTTCAATTTTGTTTGAGAAGGAAGACTAAAACTGTTTTTAATAAAAATCCAAATCAAACAAAATCTGACAGTTATGACAATCAAGTAAAAAGCATAGAATAAGATGCACAATAATTTATAGTGGTTCACTATCTCAAAGAGCTACATCCACTACCTTGAGTCAACACCCAAGGATTTATCAAATCCACTATAATCACAATGTACAACAAACACAAGTTTGAGGATCACCCAACAAGGGTTTTTGCACACAACCTCAATTCTCAACACAATATAAATCAAAGGATGACCCAAGGAGTTTTTCAACACAAACATTTGATATCAAAGAACAAGAGATAAGTAGGGAACAATGTTACCAAGTGAGCTTGAGATAAATAATACAACTCAATGAAATACTTCTACAAGCTCCTCTTTACTTCTTCTTTGATTGATGATCACAAGTAAAGCTCCAAGAAGATTGTTCTATTTGTTTTTATGAGATGAAGATATTTGAAATAATGTACTTTTAAAGCTCTTTAAATGTTCTAAAATGATCTCAATAAATTTTCAACCCAACATCTTTTTTTTACTGCAGATGAAAAACTCAATTTATAGAAGAGGAAGCAAGTGACCGTTACTGTTCTGTAACGATAGTATTTCAACGGTAAAAACTAAAAACTGGACGACCGATTTCAGAAATCGAACATCCGATTTCATTGTAAAACAAAAATCGGATGAGCTGTTTTTTAAAATAGGAAGACCGGTTTTGAAAAAGAAAGATTCGAACGCATCCTACAAAAAATCGGACGACTGATTTTTTAAAACTAGAAAATCGGACGACCTGTTTTAAAACCGGATGACCGGTTTTTGAAAAGGATTTTACAGCCAATATTTTACAAGAAAAGAGCTTTCCTTCCTATTTTAAAAACATGTATTCTTGATACTCTTTAGAGATAAGAAACCTTTTCAAATGCATAAAAAACTCTATCAATAATATTTGGATTTCAAGAAAAGTTTATAAAAAGAATTCATCTAAGGAGCTTCACACATGATCAACAATCAACGATGAGAGTTAGGGAGTTTTACACAAAAAAACAAAAACAAAAACTTAGCACATCCCTAACTAAGACATAAGTCTTCAAGGTCTTTAATGCCTTGATCTTGGAATGGCTTGATCTCTCCTTCTTCATTATGCTTTGATTGCTAAAATCTTTTACTTCTTATGTAGTGTAGCCTTGAGACTCTAAAAATGCTTCTTTTGTTCTATAGAGACTAAGCTATACTTATTACACAAACATATGTTAATTATAATAAAAAAAATATATGCAATAATGCCCTTAGAGCTAACATACATGATGGTATTTTTTACCATGTTGGTAAATTATGCATTCTTTCTTGTTACTTTAAATTGTTGTTAGCTAAAGAAGCTCATAGTGGTGGTTTGATGGATTGTTTTGATGTTTCCAAAACTTATGTTATTTTACATGAGCATTTCTTTTGGGTTTGCATAAAGAGAGATGTAGGAAAGTTTATTGATAATTTCTTAGAGTATAAAAGGGTTATATCTACATCTTTTGCACATGAACTTTATATTTCTTTGAATGTGCCTAGAAAACCTTGTGTAGACATATCTATGGAGTTTATATTTGGACTATTTAGGTTTCTTAAAAGCATGGATTCTTTATTTGTTGTGGCTTATTTTGACGAGATCTTGAATGATAGCAAAACCTTTGAAGATAATTGGTTGCATTTTCAACAAGTTTTGTTTGTTTTGAGAAATGAGAATCACATGCTAACCTTGGGATATATGAGTTTTGTGTTGAACATGGTACTTTCTTATGTGGTAAATTTTCATGGTTTCCAAGTGGGTGCAAATATGGTACAGCAATCCAAGATTGACTTATTTCTAAAAGTGTCTTTGAGGAGGGAAGCTTCCATGATTTAACAAGCTTTTATAAGAGCTTCAATAAGGAACTTTGCATTCTAGCTAGTCTCTTTATGGATGTACCAAGAAGAAGACCGGATTTTCATGACAAATTCGTTTACATCTTAATGGGATTGCTTCCAATCAAACTTATTATTCCGCTCCTCTTTATTCTTCTCTTGAAGTTGACTATGGTTTCACACTTCTAACATTTTTTGCTTTGATTCCTTCTCTATAGGTTGTGTTTTGTGCTTGGATGAAAAGACGCATATGAAGTTAATCAAATATATCATTTCCAAGAATCATGACGTTGTTAATGCCAACAACAAAAAGTTTGGAATGAAACTTTTGGTCTTTGATCCCGGAGGTTTGGGTTGGGGTCACTTTGGATTCAAATAAAGTGCTTCCCAACATCAATCTAAGTTTGATGCCCATGCCGGAGCACCTTTTGCACATTCTTGAATGCTTTAGTGCTTCTATAATTACTTTTCCGGTTGAATTTCATTTATCGCTACCTTCAATATTTTGATATATCTTTGTTTGATGTAGGTAAAGATTCAAGGACGAATCTTTTCAAATGATGGGCGGATGATTTAGATCGGGAAAGTCAAGAAGCTAACGATTTGTTGCTTGGACCATTCACTAGTGCAAGGCCGAAAAAGATCAAAAATAATGATGGAAATGTGGATAATAGCATGGTCATTTATATGGAAAATGCTTTAGCTTCCAAGTTGTTCTCAATTTGTTCAATTAGCAAGGATAAATCAAGGGAACAAATTGGAGATGAAAATTAACTAAGTATTGGAGAAAAGTGACCTACCACCGACGGTAGCCCTACCCCTACCGTTGTCGGTAGGCTTCTGCCCGGTGAAACTCTTGGAAGATGGCACCCTACCGCATCCGGTAGGTCTCCCTTACTGTCGCTGATAGGGTTCGGCTGGGACAATGCTAATGCGATCTATTTGAGGGTTTTTTGTTATTTAACTTGTCTTTTCAATTTTCTAATCAATGGTTTAATGATTAATTTAAGTCATTATGCTAAAGGTTAGCTAGGGTTAGACTTTAGTTTATAAATATCTCATTATAACTCATTGTAAACAACTATGATGAATTTGCTGAAATTTGAGAGAGAATTCTCCAATTGCTTCTGGGTTTCTTCACCTTCTTAGACTAGCTTGCTAAGGGTTAATGTCCTTAGTGTTGTGAATAATTGTTGCCTTAGATTCTAGAATCTATGGAACCAATTGATCATTCAAATTCCTTTCATTAGTTGATTTATAGAGTTTCCTTTTTTTGAATCAATTGATTTTCAGTCTTCTAATTGCGTAATTAGGGTTTTGAGGCCTTTGTTTCCTCAAGATTCTAATTATCAATCTAGGAAAGAACTTTAGCCTCTCAATATTAGGTTTATGAGGCTTAGATCCTCATAGGTTTCTTATTGGAGTGTTGAGTTTAAAAATTTTCAATAGAGGTTCTTCAAAAAAAGGAGGTGATCCTTGGGAATGAGTAGAATCCAAACTACAATCAAAAGTAGATCTATATCAATCCTCCCACCCCCTCCTCCGCCTTTTAGTGATGTTAGGGGTCCCAAGGATATTTGATACTCGTACATTTTATATTTATCTGATATTTATGTATGAATTTTAGTTTATGAATGTTTTATGTATGAACATCAGTTTATGAATATATATTGTTGTTGTTGGGTTTTGCGCATTTCAGAGGATTTCGGGTTCGTTTTATAAATTATATAAAAAAACTAAATTACCGTTGACCGTAGGAAACAAATTTTTGTTAAATTAGTTACAGACGGTCATTTTCGTCGGAAAGTGTCGTCGGTACTATTTACCGACGGAAACATTTCATCAGCTGGTGAAACCCCACGGAACAAAATATTTCCGTCGGGAACATCAACGAAAGCCTGTCGATAAGTTTTTGTTACCGATGAAAAAGGCCTAACGATCGTGTTTCTATTAATTTGTCGTGGATAATAACCAAATACCAACGAGTCTCCTACGATTCATTCTGTCGGTAAATACCTATTTTTTTAATGAAAAATATTATAAAAAATATTACAAAAGATTCGAACTATTATTTGATTACAAAGCTTCTTTTACAATAGGCAAGCCTTTGTTATTTAGCATTGCACTTATAATCATTTGTAATATCTTCTTTTATCATTTCATGTAATATTTCTCTTTCTTTATATTACTTTTTTACTTAGGGTGTGTTTGGTGCCATAAGAATTGGGAGTTTAGAATTAGAATTGAAATTTCAATTCTAATTATTTTGTTTTGTTGAACAATTAATTATGAAATTAGAATTGAATTCCAATTTCAATTCTACAAAATTCACTAATTGACATTTCAAATCAAAACCTAACAATTAAAATTTCAATTCTATAATATTTTTATATTCATCACTTTCATTATTACTTATACAATTTTATATTCATATTTTCTCCCACACTCACACACTTTCTCTCACACTTTCTCTTTCTAAAACTCATGACACTCTCTAGTATTCACAACACTTTCTCTCTCTAAAACTCACGATACTTTCTCTCTCTAGAATTCACAACACTCTCTCTCTCTAAAACTTAGGACACATTCTCTCACTAAAATTTACGATACTTTCTCTCTCTAGAATTTACACTCACTTTCTCTCTAAAAAATTCAAGTTCACTTTTCCTCTAAAAAATTCACGTTTACTTTCTATCTCTAAATGCACTTATTTTTTTCTCTCACTCTTATACATATACACATTTTGAGTAAATACATATTTACATTTTAAATTCTAATTCTATAATTTTTTTGGACGAATTAGAATTAGAAAATGAATTCCATAACAATTCTATAGTTTACCAAATAAAAGAAATTGGAATTACAATTCTTAAAATTTTATAGAATTCCAATTCTAATTCCAATCCAATTTTAGGAACCAAACATTAAACTTAAGATTTATTTTTCATAATTTAAGATTTTAATAGATTTTATAATAAAATACCATCTTACAAACTGTTGCAAAATTCTCGATAGGAACTCCAAGAAAGATATATAAGTGGAAAATTCTTGTTTCGTTGAAGAAATCCTTATAAGAACTATATATAGTGTTACTGAGTAGGTACTTAATTAGCATATAGAGCTGACTTACTCTTTTTTATATATGATGAAGATAAATATATAGATGTAGGTCTACTATATATATACTTCTTCATCTCCTACATATGACGAAGCACATTTTTTTTTTCTTTTTAATAAAACTGATGTGAATTTCTTCATTTTTGGGCATGTATGAGTTGGCAGCTAACACCTCCAATCTCTACGGTTCTATTTGTTTGGAGCAAACCACTTGTTCTGATGAGCAGAAACTTTGTTGAACTTCCATAGCTAGTTCTTCCAAGCTCAGCTGACATTCAAGCCCTATCTGTAAACATCAACAAAACTATATTCATTTAATGATCATATTCAAGATTTTGATCCTATGTTCTCCTATTGTTGATCTGAACTCAAACTCGAGCTCGAGAATTTTAAAAAAATTAAAGATCATTTTGATTTTAACTGCATGAATAGACAAATAATTTTATCTTCACCAATAAATAATGTATATTTATGATCATAAAATTTACACATCAGTCAATCATATTTAAACAATTAATATGGAAAATCGTTTAGATAATCTGTAATATTTCTTTTTATAATATTTTTTATTTAGCACATTTTATTAATAAAGTATTATATTATAAATGTTAAAAAAAAAAAAGAAAAGAGTAAGAGTGTTACCTTGACGACAAAGGAATAAAGAACAGTATCTTCCATGCTAGAGATATTCAAATGAAGTATTTCAAGAGAAAACTTCTCCAACACTTTGATTATCTTCACAATCTGACCAGGAATTCTCTTAGAAACAGTTCTTAAGACAACATTTGATCCTGCTATCTTTGCTTCAACATCTGCCAAAGAAGAGTTACAACATGTTCCAACTTCCTTAAAATTCTCAAGCCCAAATGAACATTCTGATTTAGGACTATTAATTAGTTGAAGTGTTGGCCTTGGACTTGGTCCTGGACTAGGGCTTAAACTCTTCCTTCTCTTTTTTGCTTCAAGGGATTGTAAAACTTGGTGCAATTCCTTTATGAATTCTATCACACCACCTATGATTGATGCTTGATCTCCCTTCATAATTATAAAAACAAAACAAGTTTTATATTTAGTCCATCAAATATACATGAAAAATTACCATTTTTCATGCCAACAATTTACGATTAATTGCGTATTGAGAATCACATGTTGACTAGTTAATGAGTATTTTTATAAGGTTTAGTCAATCCTCTTCCTGTTAAGATACCGTTTGATAGTGTAGTTAGGACACAAGCTCAATTTTTCAACAAACTACGTAGGATATGATTCGTATTAGTCTAAATATTAAAAAATTATGCTTGACCGGGCCTAACTTCATTTCTGAAGGTATCTTAAAGGACATGGATTGCTTAATACTTATAAGATAAATTTGTTCACAAATTAGTAATTAGGGTTATCTAATATCTCTTTGGATAGACTTTTGCAACACTAATTTTATAATATTTCTATTAATAAATCATATTAAAATAAAAGACAACCCACAAAGAATAATTATATATATGAAGATGAATTAAAATATCATGAGTGTGTATAAACTAGTCTTGTAGAATAATTCTTAATATGCACTCATAACTAGACTATGTATATCATGAAGTTTGCAATATTGAACATTTATAAGTAGTTCAACAATTATAAATTAGAAGACTTATATAATATTTTGAAATTCTAGATTTGGGTTTAATACTAAATAAAGAAATAGCTAGAATTAAAGGAAATGATGAATATATATATATATATATATGTATATATACCCGTTTAATGTAGAAACAAGGTGTCAAGGAACGTAAGACCTTGAGATGTTCATTCATTTGTCTTCTCCTGTTTCTTTCCACTGCTATGTGAGACATCGTTTTTAACTTGGGACAATTGCTATCTTCAGCAGAGATAATGGGTTTTTTGGTTTATATCTCTCTCTATATATAGTCCAAGAATAACCCATCAAGAATACCTAGAAAAAGGGCGGGGAAAGGGGGGGGGGTTTATCTGTAACTACGTAGTACTATAGTATAGGACTAGGTTGGTATATTAAATGCTAAATGTTGGAGTCTCGTGAGGTGAATTATTTTTACTCCTCTTTTCCCATAAGCCAAATCTCTCTCTCTCTCTCTCTACCCCAAATGTGTTTCTTTCTCTCTCTCCCAAGTTGGTTGTATTTTAGTATGTGCATGTGTGTGTATAAATATTAAGGTCTCACGTTTATGATCTTTGGACAATTACGTACCTACGTTGTTGCCCGCGTGAGAAATTTTAGAGATATAAAAGATGGCTGCTGCGTTTACTCTCTCTGTCTCTCTCTCTGTCTCTCTCTCTATGGATCCATCGATCTTCAATATATGTTCATGCGCATTACCTGCTGCCCCTTTGCGATTCTCATGCTTGCCACGCTCCCTTCTTATTCATCCACCAATCACCACCTTTTCCATTAGTATATTATATAGGAGAAATTTTTGTTATATATATATACTCATAAATTATTATTATTATTATTATTTCTCTATTCATATCAAAAAAATTTTAAAAAAAAATTTATACTTATGAACTATTTATCAATTTTCTTAACAGTGACAAAACTATCACAGGGCAAGAGGGTGGTTTGCCAATCCAATTTGGAAATAAATATCTTGTATATGGTGTATTCCAGTAATGTCCTAAGATAGATTCAAGGGGTCGCTGCCATTGCAGTTTAGGACAAATTCTGTATGTCATTATATATATTATTTTAAAGGATGCAAGCAAAACATGGTTTCCCTAGGGAAATTTTTTTAAGAAAAAAAAAGAAAAAACATAAATCTAAAGGGCCCTATGTTGTAAATATGAAAATGTTCTTCTTTCCCCAAATACATTGTCACATTCTCAATTAAAGTAGCCTCCTAAGTTCCCTCCAAATACACTGCCACCATATACTGTTTATGATCCTCCTAAGTATCTTGACATCCATTTTATATTTCTAGTTTTGCCACTACTTGCTGGTAATAGTCTCTTACACATTTTAAAAAATTTTATTTTTGAAGTGTTGAATTGTAAAACAAAAACAACTTTTTGAAGTGATATATATTGGAAGATGATGGAGATGTATATATTTGTTGAATATTTTTTTCTAAGTTTATTTGCGTAGTTATAGCTTAATAAGAGACTCACGTATAGGGCACCCCATTAAATATAATTAATCACATACGTAATGTTGTAAATAGTTTATAAACACTATTATTTTTTTAAAAAATTATTAAATATAAGTTATGAGTGTATATATATTTAATTTCTCATTATAAATTCAATTCATGGTGTTTTGGAAACTTCTTGCCAAGTACTTCGCAATCACAAACACCAGCTAGAGAGGATAGGAGAGGTGTGATTTGCAGTGAATTTAACAGCTTCAGCTGCATAGCAAAATGAAGAAATCCACTCGGTTAACGTGACTTCTTGATTTTTTTTCCTAAATTGGCTTTTGAGAAATTGACAAAATTAATCTCAAAGAAAAAAATAATTTTAGTTCTTCGAAATTTATTTTTTTGAAAAATATTAAATTCAACCAGATAGAATTGGATAAATTTTTGTATGTATCATTATATATATATATATATACACGAAAGTTATTATCCTAATATCAACTCATCAATCTATAATTCCAACTCAATAAAAATAGAAAAAACTACTGGTGACTTATACAAGCATATACGTGCAAAAGAATAAAACTTGACGGTGACAACTAAATTTTTAAAAAAAAAATAATTCTGATAATAATTCCGAGACTAAATCAAAACTAAATAAATAGTATCAAGACTAGTTTTTTGCCAATTTCACAGTCCTATATGAAATCAATCGAGCAAATTACATTCTAGAAAGAAAAAATCAAGCAAATTACGAAAAAAACCTAAAAAATTAAGGGAAAAAACGGAGCTAAGCGGGTGAGAGCCAACGAGAACCCTAACCCTAATAGTACATAACGGAGGCCCACTAAATAATTCAAGAGGTTCAGGTACCTACTTTTTGAGTGAAAAAGATATGGGCCCTGCTCCGGATAGTTTCGGGCCCCCCGTGGCCCGTATCACAATCACAATCACCCACCCCCAAAATAAATAAAATAAAATAAAATACAATCACCTAAAGATAACATTGTAATTGGATCTTATATGCCAGCCATTAGCTAGTTTTATTTCATAAATTGGCAATTTTATCAATTTTGAACACTCAAAATCTTCTGTAATATTATCCTTTTTTGAACATTCAAAATACTCTGTAACATTACACTTACCCTGTAAATGATATCATTTATGGAGAAAGTGAGAAAGTATTACAAAGAGAATCAAACTACTTTTGAATCACTTTCACCATCAAACAAATAAAAATGTCACTTGCTTTGAAATTTTATACACTTGGGAAATTCAGGGCGTTCATTTGCAATCCCCTGCATCATAACAGTGATATGACAGATCAGTACCAAAAAAAAAGATGAGTAATAATGCAGAAGATAAATAAGCACTGGTGGCATACATACACCAGGACCGGTTAGGATCCTCTGTAATATTTTATTTTATGTAACAAACTTTCCGTAGCATTGTTAATAGTAGTATTTTATCAATAAAACCTACCAAATGAATGTAAATCCTAAAGGAAAAAGATATTATAAAATGAAATGTTACAAGAGATATCACAAAGAATGTGTTAGAAATGATTCTGAGTGAATGAGAGCTGTAAGGGAAGTATGATACTCTAGAGACTTCACTAAAGTTCACATATCGTAATGATCTTGCCACGATAAGATGAAAAGGCAAAAGACTCGTCCGTGTAGAAGGTCTGAGGACACCCATATATATTTCTTGAAACATTGACGGATAATTTAAAAGACTAGACTGTCGCGTTAACTTAGTACCAAAACTTTGCAAGACTTTTCATGTTGTTCATGTTACAAGGACCATTATGCTAACAAATGTCAAATGCATATCTTAAAGAACGGATCATAACAAATAGGAGCTTCTTGCAGGCTATATTTCCCTTGAGATGGTTCCCCAGCTAATACTTTTTCTTCTCATTGAACTACTAGCAAGTATTAGCTTTAATTAAAACACAATAAAATTCCGTCAACTTTGGATGACATTCTCCGGGTTATCTTATCTTTCTTTTGCTTCTTATGGTATTCTTTTAGCTACTTATGGACTACCGGTAAGTGTAGCTTCTAGCAAGCATAGGTGAAGCGAGCAAGGACCTCATATATCCAAATAAAACTGATGTCAATTGAGTTCAACTACTAACAGCCTATGTTTCATTGTGGTAAAGAGCAATGGTCATATGAAGTTTCTTACTCAAGGCTGTGCAAGAGCAGATAACATTATTATTTCTCTTCGACATATTAAAAAATTATAAGCCCACAGGCAAAGTTGATTATTTTTTCTAAATTCTAAGTGAGAGTACGAATAATTTCTCGGGCAGACAAGGACAACTACTAGATAGAATTTGAACGTCCAGTAGAAATAATAAACCATATTCTGAATCTAGAAAACAATAGAAGTGTCTATCCAAGTCAGCATAATTGTTATTGAATTACCTTGAAGAGTTTTCTCCAAGTTCTGCAGCTGTGCAATAAAACCAGAGTTGGGTCCGGCTACGGGCCTTCGTTCTTTTACATGTGCCAAAGCTTGAGCAAGGCTCATACCATGCTTTTTCATCAGATAAGCAACTACTATAGTAGCACTGTAGGGAAAATGATGTAAATCTCAGCTTTTCCCATTTCATCTTTACGATTTATATGGAACTCTAAGTAAAAAGATTCAGTAATTTAAAATGATTCATGTCAGATTGTCCAAGGCACCGAATAGTTCACATCAATCCTGTAAATTAAAGTGATATTCCAACTAAAAGGGAAAAAGAAAAGCTACAGAAGGTGGCACATTGGCCCTCTAGTTCCTAATTCTTGCAGGTTTTCTTTCCCAATTTGAGGTCACATAATATCAGCACCTGCATCTCAACTAGAATGATTTTTCGTCCACAAGAATTGAAACCTCCAAAGATTCTATGTGATTCATTTGTTCTGCAAACGAACAATAGCCACAGGAAATACAGGAACTTAATCATCTTCTCTTTGAGACCAAAAGCTAATCAGCTCAACCCGAGAAGTTCCTCTACTAAGGAATACATCTAAGTAGCAGTTTTTGCTATTTAAGTAGCATTTATAATGTCCAATGAAGTTTCTTGAACATAAAGATACAGGTGACCAATGCTAGTTGTGTAGCAGTTCTGACAAATGCGAAGGATACTACCTTCGGTCAGTTAGGCACAATATGCTCCACTCATTTCCCCTCATTAAAGTTCTCTTCCCTCATTAAAGTTCTCTTCTTTGACATTTCCTAAATGTTTTAAAGCATAAATTACTCCTTGTTAGTAATAGACGAGTTGAACTCAAAATCACCATATCAAAATTGCAGAACCATTTTAACCGCTAAAACAATCCTTCGATGCTGGTAAAATCCAAAATCACATACAAAACTTTCTCAAATTTTGCTTTAATGCTAAATCAGAAACTAAAAGGTGCCGAGCTATGTGATAATTCTTCACCATCAACAAGCAAAACAGCTTTAAATATCAGATGCATAGGTATAACAAAGATTACCTCCGGGATCTTCCCAGAAAGCAATGAACCAAAACACCGCCGCCACTTTTCTTAGCTTCTTCAATGAATTCAAAGCACTCCTCAAAATACTGTGATATATTTACATCTTCTCTATCTGATACTGCGTCAATTTTAAAATTACACAAGTTAACAAACTGTTATACTCAAATTCTTCAAAGATGAAGCAAATGAAAGTGTCAAAAGAGCCCTTCAATTGCATATTAAAAGGCTAACTGGCAAGAAAACAGAAATTGGTGCTTCCATAACAAGAGAAAACTGAAATAGCTTTACGAAAATGATATAGTTCAAATGACATTTCAGAGTTGTTTACGTCACTATTGCTTTGGCTCAAAGAGTCTGAAAACGAAGTAGGTAACTGTATCCTAATTTTCACTATTTTAAGGACAACATTTCCCGTAAAAATGAAAGGAAAACCAACAACTGAGTTACTAAAACATAGTAATAGTAATAACAGCAGTTTCTTTTAGTCTTTTTTCTTATTTTTCTTGGAAAAAGGGGCTATACCCAACCTCTGATGCTCTAGCTCCAGCAACAGAAACAAAGAGAGCTAAATATGGTAAAAGGAACAGGATTAAGTGAAATATCATACTGCTAACAATCTTATATACAAAATCATTTGGATGTAGAGGGGGCAAGGAATTTGCAACAGTCAAGATATGTGTGATATTCAAGCTTTTCAGTGCACTTTTATTACTAGCAGCTCCAAAAGAACCCAGGTACAGACCCTGAGAAGTAAAAGGAAAGCTTACATTATGCAGGGTTAGTGAAAAAAATAAGATTGCCAGCCTGCTGCTAATAATCATACATCGGTAAGATTTGTTAGATCTACTACCTCTTCTATCTTGCATGGTACATTATCCTTTCTCATGGATGATCTTGTTCGCAATAGTATTTTATAAATTTCTGCCAGTGGATCCATTGCTAGAAAATGGAATCAAAATGGTGTATCCTTTTAGATAGGTCCTGAAGCTTCCAAAATTTCAATAAAGCACCAGAAACTAAATTTTTCTTCAATTTTGATATTGATGTATAGCTGCTTCCTTCTGTTCAAGATAAGAAACCAGTTCATGCATCTGTAAACTTTTGGTTTGAACAAATAAGGGAAGATATGAAATGCTAGAAATCATATAATACAGTGCTAATGGAACCAATAGATTGTAGACTCATGTTAATTTGATTTAAGGCATAAAAAGCAGACAAAGACATTCAAAAGATATAAAATTTCCATTTTTTGTCTATTTCCAGCAATCACAACAAGAATCCCTTATCCACGATCATCTAGCAAAATAGCAAACTCCTAACTGAATTAAAACATTGACATCTTGATGCCAGAAAGCAAACATCAACAAATTAAAACAAAAAAACAGACTTACTATTCATCTATTCAGCCCAGACAGCTGAAGATAAACCTCTGCTAACTCTATTAGCTACTAAACTAGCTAAAAAGACAAAAGACCTCACCAAAAAAATCAAGAATTGAATCGATATCTCTTACTCAGATCAAGCATGAATTTGGAGACCCAATTTCCAATCAAAGGCGTTAACACCATCTGGGCTTATGCTGTAAAATTCAGAATGAAAAAATAAAATATTTTTCAAAATTGAAAAGCTATCCAAGTAAAGATTGATCATTCAATTTAAACCACACAGACATGCCATTGATAGTGTTCTACAAGAGGGGCGGAAAAATAAAATCAAACTATGAGAGCATTCTTCTTGATGCTTTGAGACGAAAACTCACCGATCAAATATCATCCAGAGAAAAAAAGGGAGTGCATGAATAATTGAATTCAAATAACGGAGAAACTGCAGAACCCTTCAATGATTGTACAATGGAACAGTGAAAGAATGATTCTAGAATTAACAAAGAATAGTTCTTTCTAGAGATGTATAACCATTAACCACAAGTTTTTGCCTTTTTGGCATGGCAGCAAAGAATATTATGGGCCAATTCTATTTTTCCATTTTCCAGGGGAGATTCCACCAAGAAATCAAGAATTGATAACCCAGCACCCAGGTAAAATGGAAAATGCTTCCTTTCACCGAAAATCTCCAAAGAGAATTCATCATGGGCATGGGCTCTCTATGGAATTAAAAACATAAGACACCATTCATGGACTTGACTGAATTTGTGATGGGCTTGTCCAACACAATGATCTCTATTTTCTGGAGCTCAACAATGATGACGGTCTTTTGGGCCTCTTAGGTTGTATTTGGATAATCACTTTGTATCATGTCCGAAATGGTACAAGAACTTGCAATTAGGTTACGTTCTCATTTACTGGAAAAGTAGATATGAAAAGTAATCACTTTCTTACATTTTAAATTTTAATATTTAATTTATTAATTATGTTTTGAAAAAGGAATCAAGATTCCTATGAAATGAAAAAATAAACAGAAAATTGTAAGATTGTGAATTTTTAGCTAGAGATGATACTATGGTTATTTTCTTTAGAATTCTAATAAAAATGTATTTTAAAATGAATAAAAAAGATATGCAAGACTATTTTTTTAATTACATATTTATAATTTTCTTTATTCTTATTTATTCATTTCTCTCATATTCATGACATTTCTTCAACTTCTTGCTAGTATATTATTGCATAAAAATATTAAATCTTCTCTAAATTAATTTATAAAAGTGGACTCTCTCTCTCTCTCTCTCTCTCTCTCTCTCTCTCTCTCTCTCTCTCTCTCTCTCTCTCTCTCTCTCTCTCTCTCTCTCTCTCTCTCCCCCCACAATCACATATTAAAATTTATACCTCAAATGAAAAATTATTTTTTTATTAAACTAGATGGACATTAAATTTTTTTTAAAGGTAGATAAATATCAAATTAACGAAGAATAATGTATAGAAATACAATTAATTTTTTTTGTTTAAGAATAACAACGTTTTTTATTATGGAATTTAGAGTTTTATTCCATTTTTCTAAAAAAATATATTTAAATTGTATAACCATTTTTTTAAGGACAGTTATAAAAAAATAAATTTATATAAGATATTTATATGTAATATAAAATAGTAATATTAATCTCTAAAAAAATTGTAATATTAAATTTTGAGTTAGATAAATGTACTAGGGTCATTTTTGTCAAATTGATGTAAATATAAATTTCTTACCCAGTTTGATTTTATTAAACTAAATATTTAGAAAATACTGTTGTTATTTTTCGTCTTAACATTCTGGTACATCTCAAACAAAGTAAAGAATTATAAACGGATTACATTCAATGGATATAGATTCTAAGTAATTATATTTCTACTTCAACTTTTCTTTCCCGTCAATCAAACGGGATCTCATTGGAAGTACTTAAAAAAGGGGTGGATTGACCGTCATTATTATTTAAAATTATATTTTATTTCATAATAAGTGTCTTTTTATAAACTTCAAATATTATTTATTATATTTTTTCTCATTTTATACTTTTCTCTCCTTACTTATTCCTTTATATTTGTGAAGAGCATAGAAGTCGCATTGCAGAAAGTACTTCCTAAATTTTTAAACCATTAATATTTGTGCAAGAAATTACAACAATACTTATTTTTTTGTATATTGAGAGTAAGTAGTTCAAATCCAAAACCTCTGCTACCACTTTATGTAACATATTTAATATGAGATATCTTACCAAAATGTTATGGACAATCTTGTGTTACTGAGATACCTTGCGCTACAACAATCAGGGTAGAGCTATGAAGGAGTCCCGGAGGGCCCCTTCCCCCTTTAAAATTTTTTCAAATACTTTATATGTGCTATAAAATTATGTTTATTATATGTAAAAATTAGTATTATCTCTGATAAAGAATATAAGTCTTTTTAGAGGATTGATGGGTGACCAAGAATATAAGTCATTTTACAATTTTCGATAAACATTTATTGAATTTTTTTCATCTTACCCATCTTCCTATTCCTTTATTTCACATTCAATATATATCTCTTTCCTTATTTATTACGGCTCGAAAGGGTATTGTATTTTAAAAGTTCTCTTGTGACTCTTAATCTTTGTGCACAAGTCCAAAAGGACTTATATTTCCAATCGGAGGTTGTATAGTTTTCTATTATGCTCCAAATAATTAAAAATCAAACTATAAAATACAAAAAATACTACTTGCTCCGTTTCATATTAACTGCCACTTAGATATACTATTTCCGTTTCAAAATATCTGTCACTTTTTGCAAATCAATGGAGTCTTAAATGAAAGTTTTACATATGTACATTTATTTAGTATTATGAGGATGGTACAATATAATAAATGCTTAGAAACAATTCAATAAACTCATATTCTCAAACAAGGACAATTTAGTTGTTAGATTTCACTTGGATTCCTAATTCAAATTAAAGATTTATTAAAAATTTACTTGGATTCATAGTTAATGGTGATTAGGATTAGGGAACTTTTTTAAATGAGTTTTGATATAATCCCACATTTCTTTCCCATAAAAATTACTCTTGTATAAGTCCCTATACAAGGGGGCTTGGTTAAGCCTTTTGGAGGGTAAGATATACTTGGAAGTTTTAGCCATTATACAACTTCTGGGCTTTAGCCTAAGTTAGTTAGTTTGTGAGAGTAGTTGTAGTTGGGCCTTAAGCCTTTTGGGCTTTGTGGGTTTTGAGATATTATTTTGTGTTCTCCACATTGAGTTAGTAGAATTGCTTCTTTTCCTCCACTCGCAAATGTAGGTCGAATAACTGAACCACGTAAATTCTATGTGTCTTGTCTTTATTGCTTTCGTATTATATTTCTGTGTTATCTTGTTTATTTGTTTTAGGTCCAATAAATTGGTATCAAAGCTTGGTAAGTTCTAGATGAGATGGCCACAGTGAACGTCAAGTACGACATCAAGAAACATGATCATGATTCAAGGTTTCTTCTTTGGCAAAGGAGGATGAAAGCAATCCTGACGCAGATGAATCTTGAGGATGGCGCTGCTCAGATTCAATAAAATTCCAACAAGCATGTTCAAAGATGAGAATAAGAGCAAGAACAACAAGCTGTCAGCCAGATCCAACTACATCTCTCTAACAAGATTATGAAAGACTTCCTCACAAAAGTGTCTGCACTAATTTTATGGCAGAAGTTGGAAGAAAAGTGCTTGAAGAAGAATCTCACCAACAAACTTCGCCTGAAATAACAATTTTACTCATTCAGACTAAAGAAAGGCAAATCTCTGAAATCACATATTGAAGTTAGATGTGAAGTACGAAGAAGAAGACTTGGCTCTCCTATTATTGTCTTCGTTATCTTCACAATACAAGCACCTCAGAGACACGTTGCTCTACAGCCATAACACCAACAAATTAGAAGATGTTCACGAAGCATTATTGAGCAAAGAATCAATCGATGGTGACATCAGTGGCTCTACTTCAGAAAATCAAGGAGATGGCCTTGTAGCTCGCAGCAGAAATGCCAACAGAAACTTTGACGACAATAAGAAAAGATCAAGGTCAAAGTCAAGGTACAGAGGCGTCATGTGTTATTATTTCAAGAAAAGAGGCCACATCAATATGCAATACTATATATAAGCTGAGACAAAAAGTCAAAGCAAAGAACCAATACACAAGCATAAAGAAGACTCTGTAGAAGCTAATGTTGCATATGAAGAAAGTGATGAAAGTGTCATATCAGTGAGGTCTGATAAACCACGATCGTCTAACGAGTGGGTTCTTGACTGTAGCTGCTCTTTTCACATGTGCCCCAAGAGAGATTGGTTTTCAGCTTATGAAGTTGTCAACAACGGTGATGTATTGATGGGTAACAACGCATCATGCAAGGTTGTTAGAAGAGGAACAATCAAGATAAAGATGCGTGACGACATTATTTAGAACTTTGACAAATGAAAGATGATATGTGTCATTTAGTATTACATTTATATATATATTATTTTCTTCATTTTACGATGTTTTTAATGTATAAGATGTATAATTTATATAATTTACTTCTACTCTTACCTTAGGTGCTTTCTGATGAATAAGATGGAGAATAAAGGCGAAAATAGAGAGAATGGAACTGTCGGCACCAAGGAAGAACGCCTATTGCCGATGGTAGATTAACCTACAACACGCAGTAGGTATAAGAGTCAAAAGAAGATGTCAAACTGAAGTCTACCATAGATGGTAGGCTAGACCTACCAAATGCGATAGGTCCTAACAGTTGTGCAGTTAATACATGTTTAGCACTTATTTATGTAATTTTTTCCTCTTTTTCAATATTGAATAGTTTTGAGTTTAGAGAGGAGGAATTAGGAGAGAACATTGGCAGTAAAAATCCTCTCAATTCTTCTTCAATTAGGTAGTTTCTCATTAATTAACATCAAATTGAAATTCTTGGGAAAAGATTGAAGAGGTTTTACGGAGTAATTTCGGGTTTCATCAAGCTAATCGAGAGACGAGCTCAGGTGGCTTTCAGAATCATGGATTCGAACCTTCTTCAGCCTAAGCCTTCTTTCTCTTATTAATTATGAATTTTATCATTGATTTGAGTATTGTTAGAATGTTTAGTAGCTAATTTTTCATTGTTTGAATTGAGGGTTGAACCCTAACTTTTGGATGATGTGAATTTTGGTTGAATTTTATGAAATTGATTGTTTGTTTTACTTTGGGTTATTGTTTAACTATGTCCTTTTGATAATTGATTTGCGCGGAATCGATTATTTCGCAGGATTAGCTGGAATTAAAAAAGGAAGATCAATCTAGGGCAACTAGTTGAATAATAAAAGTTGACAATTGAATAGACATTCGTTGCACTTTTAGGTTATTAGATCACTTAATTCTAATTACATTCATAATCAGATAGAGAGAGAAGAGATTCTCCTCTAAAAGTTAGTGAGTAGAGTGGCATTCACTTAGAGATAGGGATTGCCCAATTTTCGTGTGATAACCTTTAGTTTTTAAACATCTTTTTATGATTTTCCAATTGAAATAGTTGACAAAAGTTTAGGGGATTCTATCATTCAAACACTTTTCCTCAAATTATACGTTTTTAACTATTGCTTTCAATTAATTGTTCTTAGTAGTTTTAAAAATAATTTCTCAAAAATTAATTTGTTAGACTAGACATTAGGTAAAACGGTGAGTACTTGAGCTTATTTGTTCCCTGAGTTCGACAACCAGGGTGTATTTCTGATACTACAGTAATAGGTACACTTGTCTGTTACTTTAATTTTAACTATACCGGTTTTAACACATCATCAGACATGTTCTAGACTTAAAGAAGAACTTAATCTCTATGGGCATACTTGATGATAAAGAATATCACTTCAATGGCATTGGTGGAGTCCTCAAAGTTGACGAAGAAGCTTTAGTATCAATGAAAGGAAGAAAAGTAGGTGGCAATCTCTACATTTTGGAAGGCTCAATAGTAGTTGATGTAGCCACAGTTTCTTCATCAGATGTAGACATCACCAAATTATGGCATATGCGACTAGGGTATATGAGCTTGAAAGGTTTGAAAATCTTAAGTAAAAGAGGTCTTCTCCGCGGTCAAACTACAATCGACATGGACTTCTTCGAAAACTGTGTTTTTAGAAAGCGAAGAAGAATTACTTTCAACAAAGTTGTTCACAAAACTAAAGGAATATTAGACTACACTCATTCGGATCTTTAGGGTCCTTTAAGAGTTCCTTCATTGGGTAGATCATGATACATGTTAACCTTCATCGATGATTTCTCCAGGAAGGTTTGGGTGTTCTTCCTAAAGCACAAGGATGATGTGTTCGAAACTTTCAAGTAATGGAAAAGAATGACTGTGAAGCAAACTGGAAGACACATCAACCGGCTGCGAACTGACAATAGGTTAGAGTTTTGTTCTGGTAAATTTAATGCTTTTTGTAAGAAAGAAGGCATCGAGCAACATCTAACAGATGTTAGTACACCTCAGCAGAATGGAGTAGCTGAACGTATGAACCACACTTTGATTGATAAACCAAGATGCTTGCTTTCAAATGCTGGATTGTCAAAGAAATTTTGGGCAAAAGCAACTTTAACATCGGCTTATTTGGTGAATCGATCTCCTTCTACATCGATTAAGTTCAAGATTCCAAAGGAAATATGTTTGGAAAACCTTGAGACTGTTCAAAGTTGAAGATTTGTGGATGTCCTGCATATGCTCATGTGAATGAAAGGAAATTAGAGCCTAGATCTATGAAATGCATCTTTCTGGGATATTCTTCAAGAGTTAAGGGATTTAGGTTGTGGTGTCCAAAACATCCAAAGTAATTAATAGTGGGGATGTTATATTTGATGAGATGAGTAAGGTGAATCCAAAGGATTAGAACTCAAGAACAAAACATACAAATATTAAAGAGACATCCAAAATAGTAGAGGTCGAGATTCAAATCCAACCACAAGTGATCTCTTCGAATAAAAAAAGTCCAATTGATGATGGAGATAATGGAGAAAGTGAAGAGCAATATTCTATTGTTAGACATCGTCCAAAGAGACAAACTAGACTCTCAAAGAGATATGCCGATCAAGATTTTGTTGCATACGCATTAAATGTTGTTGAAGATACTTGCTTTGATGATGAAGTTGTTAAAACAAATCAAACAGAAAATGGATTGGCACCATGGCTGAAGAAATGAAGTCCTTTCACAATAATAAAACTTGGGAGTTGATGAAACCTCGAGTAGGTCAAAAGATTGTTGGTTGCAAGTGGTTCTTCAAGAAAAAGACTCAAGCTGCGGAGAATAAATTTGTAAGATACAAGGAAAAACTTGTTGAGAAAGGCTGCACTCAGAGATATATAGTGTATTTCAATCAAGTGTTTTCACCAGTTGTTAAGCATAGCTAGATCCAAGTGTTATTGGCTTTGGTTGCTAAGTATGATTTTAAACTTGAGCAACTTGACGTGAAAACTACTTTTTTTCATGGAGAGCTTGAGCAGACTATCTACATGAAACGACTTAAAGGTTTTGAGGTTCGTGGAAAGGAAGATCATGTATGCTTATTGAAGAGATCTCTTTATAGACTCAAAATAGTCTTCAAGGCAGTGGTACAAGTGTTTTGATGGCTTTTTGATCAAGATCGATTTCAAGAGAAGTGATTATGACGCTTGTGTATATTATCGGAAATCTTCCGATATTTTATTCTTGTACTTGTTACTTTATGTTGATGATATATTGATTGTTGGAAAAGTGAACAAGTTGAAGGCTCAATTGAGTAGTGAATTTGAGATGAAGGATTTAAGTGCTTCCAAGAGAATCTTAGGCAGGGAGATTCACAGAGATCGACAAGCAAGAAACTTACACTTGTCTCAGAGTCAATACATTAAGAAAGTTCTTGAACATTTTGGCATGGAGAAGGCAAAACAAGTAAGTACACCACCAGCAGCACACTTTAAGTTGTTAGGAAAGTTATTTCCAAAGACTGTGGAGGAAGAGGAATACATGTAACGTGTTCCTTATGCTCAAGTTGTTGGAAGTTTGATGTATGCTACGGTTTGCACGTGTCATAATATTGTTCACGTAATAAGTGTTCTTAGCCGATACATGGCTAACCTTAGAAATGAGCATTGGCAAGTTGTTAAGTGGATTCTGCGGTATCTCAAAGGTACTGTAGACTTAGGTTTAACTTAAGATGGAAATTCATCTACTCAAGATAGAATCACTGGTTATGTGGACTCCGATTACGCTAGTGACTTAGATAAAAGACGATCTATCAATTGATATGTCTTCACTTTGTTTGAAGTTGTCATTAGTTGGAGTTGTGTTACAGTTTACTGTTGCTTTATCTACAATTGAAACTGAGTATATGGCACTATTCGAAGCTGTGAAACAAGCTTTATGGGTGAGAGACTTGGTTAAAAGTTTCGATTTGGAAGATCAGACTTCGATAATTGTGATAGTCAAAGCGCTATTGACTTGTATGAGAACCAAATGTATCATGAAGGACGAAACACATTGATATGAGTGGAGTGGTGGCCTGTGGGGTGGGAACAAACCCAAGTAAAACTATACGAAATCTACTCAGAAAAGTCTCAGCCCTTATCTATTCTATTCTTCGATTCCCATTTGTTCTTATCCCTCCCTTTTTGACTTATCAAATACTATACCCTGCATTACGGCGACCCTCTGCAGATTCCTTCACATTTCTCAGATTCACAGTCTTCCTCTTGTTGTTGCAATGGCTTCTACAATTCAATTTCCCATACCTTTTCTTACTTTCATCTTCTTTAGTACTCTGTCAATGGCCCAAAACCCATTTTTGCCTAATGCCATGGTTCTTCCTGTGACTAAAGATGTTTCAACACTTCAATAACTGACAGAATTGCAGATGGGTAAGCCATTGTCTCCTGTGAAGCTTGTAATTGATCTTTCTGGACCATTTTTGTGGCTTGATTGTGCCTCTTTTACTCTCTCTTTATCTCAATTTCCCGTTCAATCTTGCTCAATTGAGTGCTCTATGGCAAAATCTGGCGGCTACAATACTAGGCCTACTATAAAAGATCAAAACAAGACTTGTTCTGTTCAATTAGAAAATCCCATCTCAAAAATGGTTTCTTTTGGAGAATTAAAAGAAGGGATTGTTGCTATTGAAGTTACTGAAGGGCTAAAGCCTGGATCTTTAGCTACCATTCCTCGTTTCTTGTTTTCTTGTACACAGAAATCTTTGTTGAATGGTTTAGGTAATGGGGTTAAAGGTATTTTAGGCCAAAAATAGTTATATTTAAAATTGCTAAAAACGATTTTGTATATTTTCATGTCTTATAGATACATCAAAGAAAATTTTACTTTAACGTTAAAGCCGGAATTTGCGTGCTAATTATCACTTTTTTTAATAATTTTTGTCCCAAAAATAGTTCTCCACAAAATTACTCAAAATAATTATGTATGTTTCTCATGTTTTAAAAATAATGGTACAAAGTTTTACTTGTGCTTTGATGGCCAAATCTGTGAGTTAATCATTACGTTTTTTATAAAATTTATGCCCACAAATAAATTCTCTATAAAATTGCTCAAAATGATTCACTATTTTTCTCATGCTGTAAAGATACATCGCACAATGTTTTACTTACCGTTGAAGCCTGAATTTGTGTGTTAATTATCATGTTTTTACAAAATTTAGGTCCGAAAAATATTTCTTCGTAAAATTGCTTAGAACAATTTTGTATGTTTTTCATGTTATTTAGATATATGACACAAAGTTTCACTTGTCTTTAGAAGGCCGAACTCGTGTCCTAGTGATCACCGTTTTTTCAAAATTTAGGTTTGAACAACTTTTTTCATAAAATTAATGAAAACGATTCAATATGCATCTCATTATGTAAAGATGTAGTACACAAGGTTTGACTTGCCCATTGAAGCCCGAATTCGTTTGCTAATTATTATGTTTTTAAGAAATTGAGATCCAAAAATAGTTAATCCTTAAAATTGCTAAAAACAATTTTGTATGCTTTTTACGTTATATAGATAAATCCGACAAAGTTTCACTTTCCCGTTAAAGCCTGAATTAGTGTACTAATCATTACGTTTTTTTTTTAATTTCTCCAAAAAATATTTCTCCATAAAATTGCTCAAAATAATTTTGTATATTTCTCATGTCCTAAAAATAATTGAACAAAATTTCACTTATCCTTCAAAGGCCGAATCTGTGAGTTAATCATTACGTTTTTTACGAAATTTATGTCCGCAAAACAATATTTCTCATGTTGTAAAGATACATCGCACAATGTTTCACTTGCTTGTTTAAGCCAGAATTCGTGTGTTGATTATCATGCTTTTGAAACAATTTAGGTTCGAAAAATAGACCTCCATAAAATCGCTTAAAACAATTATGCATGTTTTTCATGTTGTATAGATTCATCGGTACAATGCTTCACTTGTCTGTAGAAGACAAATTCGTGTGCTAACTATCATGTTTTTTTCAAAATTTAGATCCGAAAAAAAAGTTTCTCATAAAACTATTCAAAACGATTCTGTATATTTCTCATTACATAAATATTCGCACAAGGTTTGACTTGCCCTTTGAAACCCAAATCATGTGCTAATTAGCACGTTTCACACAAAATTAAGGTCCGAAAGCAGTTATCCTTAAAATTGCTCAAAATGATCATGTATGTTTGTCATGTTGTAAATTTACATCGCATAATATTTCACTTGTTTGTAGAAGGCCGAATCCGTGTGCTATTTATCACTTTTTTTCATAATTTAGGTCCGACAAAAAGTTTTCATAAAATTGCTCAAAACGATTCAATATGTTTTTCATTACGTAAAGATATATTGCACAAGGTTTGCCTTGGCTATTAAATCCAGGATTCAATGTGCTAATTATTATATTTTTTAAAAACTAAGGAATGAAAATAGTTATCCTTAAAATTGCTAAAAAAGATTCTGTATGTTTTTCATGTTGTATAGATGTATCGGACAAAGCTTCACTTTCCCGTTAAAGCCCGAATTCGTGTGCTTACATCACGATTTTTTAAAAATTTTGGTCCAAAAAATAGTTCTCCAAAAAGTTGCTCAACATAATTCTGTCTGTTTCTCATGTTTTAAAAATAATCACACAAAGTTTCACTTGTCCTTTGAAGGCCAAATCTTTGAGTTAATCATTATGTTTTTCACAAAAGTGTCTGCAAAGCAATTCTCTATAAAATTGTTCAAAATGATTCACTATGTTTCTAATATTGTAAAGATACATCAAACATTTCATTTTGCCTGTTATAGCCCGATTTTGTGTGCTAATTATCACGTTTTTTACAAAATTTCAGTCTGAAAAATATTTCTCTGTAAAATTACTCAGAACAATTCTCTATGTTTTTTTTTTAATGTTTTATAGATATATGGCATAATGTTTCACTTGTCTGTAGAAGGCCAAATCCATGTGCTAGTTATCACTTTTTTGAAAAATTTAGGTTCGAGAAAAAAATTTTCAAAAAATTGCTCAGAACGATTCAATATGTTTTTCATTACCTAAAGATACATTCCATAAGGTTTGACTTGCCTGTTAAAGAATAAATTCGTGAGCTAATTATCATGTTTTTACATAATTATGGTCTGAAAATAGTTATACTTAAAATTGTTAAAAACAATTCTGTATGTTTTTCATGTTGTATAGATAAATCGGACAAAGTTTCTCTTTCCCGTTAAAGCCCGATTTTATGAGCTAATCATCACGTTTTTTTTAAAGTTTTTGTCCAAAAAATAGTTCCCAATAAAATTGCTCAACATAATTATGTATGTTTCTAATGTTTTAAAAATAAACGCATATAGTTGACTTGTCCTTTGAAAGCCGAATATGTGAGTTAATCATTTCGATTTTACAAAATTTATGTTCGCAAAACAATTCTCTATAAAATTGCTCAAAATTATTCACTATGTTTCTCATGTTGTAAAGATACATCACACAATGTTTCACTTGCGTGTTGAAGCCCGAATTCGTGTGTTAATCATCACATTTTAAAAAAAATTTAGGTCAAAAAAATATACCTCCGTAAAACTGCTCAAAACAATTCTGTAAGTTTTTTCATTTTGTATAGATACATCAACACATTTGTCCACTTGTTTGTAGAAGGCCAAATCCATGTGTTAATTATAATTTTTTTTTCAAAATTTATATTCGAAAAAAGTTTCTCATAAAACTGTTCAAAACAATTCTGTAGGTTTCTCATTACGTACAGATACATCACACAAGGTTTTAATTGCCCGTTGAAACCCAAATTCATGTGCTAATTATCACGTTTCTCACAAAATTAAGGACCGAAAATAGTTATCCTTAAATATGCCCAAAACGATTCTTTATGTTTGTCATGTCGTAAAGATACATCATAAAGTTTTATTTTCCCATTGAAGCCCGAATTCATGTGCTAATCATCACGTCTTTTAAAAAATTTAGGTCTGGGAAAAAATTCTCCACAAAATTGCTTAAAACGATTCTGAATCTTTTCATGTTATATAAATACAAAAGACAAAGTTTCACATTCCAATTAAAACCCGAATTTGTGTGCTAATCATCACATTTTTTTCAAAATTTAGATCCGAAAAATAGTTCTCCCTAAAATGGCTCAAAATGACTTGGTATGCTTCTCATGTTTTAAACATACCTTGCACAAAGTTTCAATTGTTCTTTGAAGGCCGAAATTGCGAGTTAATCATTACGCTTTTTATAAATTTATATTCGAAAAAAAGTTCTCAGTAAAATTGCTAAAACACCTCGCACAACGTTTCACTTGCCTATTGAAGCCCGAATTCATGTGCTAATCATCACGTTTTTAAGAAAATATAACTCCGAAAAATATTTCTCCGTAAAATTGCTTAGAACAATTATGTATGTTTTTCATGTTGTATAGATATATGGCAGAACATTTCACTTATTTGTAGAAGGTCGAATCCGTTTGCTAATTATAACTTTTTTTCCTAATATAGGTCCGAAAAAAAGTTTTTCATAAAATTGCTCAAAACGATTCAATATGTTTCTCATTACATAAAGATACATTACACAAGGCCGAATTCAGTGTGCTAATTATCATGTTTTTAAAAAACTGAGGTCCGAAAATAGTTATCCTTAAAATTGCTAAAAACGATTATGTATGTTTTTCATGTTGTATAGATGTATTGGACAAAGCTTCACTTTCCCGTTAAAGCCCGAATTCGTGTGCTAATCATTACGATTTTTTGAAAATTTTGGTCCGAAAAATAGTTCTCCAAAAAGTTACTCAAAATAATTATGTATGTTTCTCATGTTTTAAAAAATAATCACACAAAGTTTCACTTGTCTTTGAAGGTCGAATCTTTGAGTTAATCATTACGTTTTTTACAAAATTTATTTCCGCAAAACAATTCTCTATAAAATTGCTCAAAATGATTCACTATGTTTCTCATGTTGTAAAGATACATCGCAAATATTTCACTTGCCTATTGCAACCCGAGTTCATGTGCTAATCATCACATTTTTTTTACAAACTTTCAGTCCGAAAAAAATATTTCTCCATAAAATTGCTCAGAATAATTCTCTATGTTTTTTATGTTTTATAGATATATGGCACAATGTTTCATTTGTCTATAGAAGGCCAAATCCATGTGCTACTTATCACTTTTTAAAAAATTTAGTTCCGAGAAAATTTCTTTCATAAAATTGCTCAGAACGATTCAATATGTTTCTCATTACGTAAAGATACATTGCATAAGATTTGACTTGCTCGTTAAAGCCCGAATTCGTGAACTAATTATCATGTTAATACAAAATTACGGTCCGAAAATAGTTATCCTTAAAATTGTTAAAAACGATTCTTTATGTTTTTCATGTTGTATAGATAAATCGGACAAGGTTTCTCTTTCCCATTAAAACCCGAATTTGTTTGCTAATCATTATATTTTTTTAAAAATTTTTATCCAAAAAATAGTTCTCCTATAAAATTGCTAAAAATAATTACGTATGTTTCTCATATTTTACAAATAATCGCACAAAGTTTTACTTGTCCTTTGAAGGCCGAACTGTGAGTTAATCATTACGCAAAATTTATATTTGAAAAACAATTCTTTATAAAATTGCTCAAAATTATTCACTATGTTTCTCATGTTGTAAAGATACATCGTAAAAAGTTTCACTTGCGTGTTGTAGCCCGAATTCGTGTGTTAATCATCACATTTTAAAAAAAATTTAGGTCTGAAAAATAAACCTCCATAAAACTGCTCAAAACGATTCTGTAAGTTTTTCATGTTGTATAGATACATCAGCACAGTTGTTCACTGGTTTGTAGAAGGCCAAATCCGTGTGCTAATTATAATTTTTTTTCAAAATTTAGATTAAAAAAAAATTCTCGTAAAACTGTTCAAAACGATTATGTAGGTTTCTCATTACGTAAAGATACATCGCACAAGGTTTTATTTGCCCGTTGAAGCCTAAATTCATGTACTAATTTTCACGTTTCTTACAAAATTAAGGTCCGAAAATAGTTATCCTTAAATATGCCCAAACCAATTCTTTTATGTTTGTCATGTTGTAAAGATACATCGTATAAAGTTTCACTTTCCCGTTAAAACCCAAATTCTTGTGCTAATCATCACGTTTTTAAGAAAATATAGGTCCGAAAAATATTTCTCCATAAAATTGCTCATAACAATTATGTACGTTTTTTATGTTGTATAGATATATGACAAAATATTTTACTTGTTTGTAGAAGGCCGAATTCGTGTGCTAATTATCATTTTTTTTCAAAATTTTGGTCCGAAAAAAAGTTTTTTATAAAATTGTTCAACACGATTTAATATGTTTCTTATTACGTAAAGATACATTGCACAAGGTTTGCCTTGCCCGTTGAAGCCTGAATTCAGTGTACTAATTATCATGTTTTTAAAAAACAAAAGAATCATACTGATATGTTAACAAAACCAGTTCTGATTTTCAAGTTCAAGCATTGTTTGGATTTAGTTGGTGTTCTAAATGGTTGATACCATTTGGGTTTATTTGGAGAAGGTGAAGCCAGTCATAACTTATTTAAAGTGTTCTTCAGAAAACAAGTTAAGGGGAGATTTGTGATATTTAACTTGGATTCCTAATTCAAGTTGAAGAGTTATTAAAGATTTACTTAGATTCCTAATTAATATGGATTAGAGGATTAGAAAATTTCTTTAAAAGAGTATTGATGTTAATCTCACATTACTTTCTCATAAAAGCTACTCTTGTATGAGTCTCTATATAACGAGGCTTGTGTTAAGCCTTTCGTAGGGTGAGAGATACTTGGATTTTAGAAATTATATAACTTTTGGGCTTTAGCCTAAGTTAGTTAAATATTTTAGGAGAGTAGTTATAGTTAAGCCTTGGATCTTTTGAGCTTTGCACGTTTAAGAGAATATTCTCTATTTTGTATTCTTTCCATTGAGTTAGTAGATTTGTTTCTGATAAGTTGAAATTGACCTAACCACGTAAATTCTTTATATATTCTCTTTATTGCTTTTATATTATATTTCTGTATTATCTTATTTATTTGTCTTAGAATCAATATTAATATATTTAACTTTAAATTAAAATAACTAAATTATTTTTTTAATACTAGTATCATATATTAACCTAAAAAATAATATAACATGATTTTATAGCTAAATCATATATTAAATTTTTGACCGTAAAGGTTGACATGTAACTTCCTCCCCCACAACAACACTTATCTGAGTACGTGTTTTTGTGTTTTTTGGTTGGGCCTATTTTATCCTATCTACAATTCTACAACGTGGTTATTCTCACATTTATATTTGTCATGTGTCGTTGTCCAAAAAGATATACTAGTCGTATATATCAGCAAAAAATTTCCAGCAGACTCTTTTGCCTTCTTACTTACTTGGCATGGGTGGAGTGGTGGCCTGTGGGGTGGGAACAAACCCAAGTAAAACTGTACGAAATCTACTCAGCGAAGACTCAGCCCTTATCTATTCTATTCTTAAATTCCCATTTGTTCTTATCCCTCCCTTTTTGACTTATCAAATACTATACCCTGCACTGCGGCGGCCCTCCGCAGATTCCTCACATTTCTCATATTCACAGTCTTCCTCTTGTTCTTGCAATGGCTTCTACAGTTCAATTTCCCATACCTTTTCTTACTTTCATCTTCTTTAGTACTCTGTCAATGGCCCAAAACCCATTTTTGCCTGATTCCATGGTTCTTCCTGTGACTAAAGATCTTTCAACACTTCAATATGTGACAGAATTGCAGATGGGTAAGCCACTGTCTCCTGTGAAGCTTGTAATTGATCTTTCTGGACCATTTTTGTGGCTTGATTGTGCCTCTTTTACTCCCTCTTTATCTCAATTTCCCGTTCAATCTTGCTCAATTGAGTGCTCTATGGCAAAATCTGGCGGCTACAGTACTAGGCCTACTGTAAAAGATCAAAACAAGACATGCTCTGTTCAATTAGAAAATCCCATCTCAAAAATGGTTTCTTTTGGAGAATTAAAAGAAGGGATTGTTGCTATTGAAGTTACTGATGGGCTAAAGACTGGATCTTTAGCTACCGTTCCTCGTTTCTTGTTTTCTTGTACAGAGAAATCTTTGTTGAATGGTTTAGGTAATGGGGTTAAAGGTATTTTAGGCCTTGGAAAATCAAGAATTTCATTGCCATCTCAAGTTTCCAGCACATTTAACTTTCTTAGGAAAGTTTCTCTGTGTTTATCTTCATCAAATGGGTTTATAATTTCTGGTGAAAATCCTCAGTTTGATGGTGGTCATGTATCTAGATCTATGTTATATACTCCCCTGGCTTTCAATGAAGAAAAGTCTTCAAAGGGCTACTACCTCAAGGTAAACTCCATCAAAATCAACAGCAAGAAATTATCAATCAGCAAATCCTTGTTCAAGTTAAATCAAGAAAGTGGTGGAGGAACAAGAATTAGTCTCACAGTTCCTTATACAACTATGGAGAGTACTTTATATTCTACATTCACTAAGGCCTATATACAAGCAGCCACTGCTGTGAACATAACCAGAGTTTCATCAATGGCACCATTTGGGGTTTGTTTTAGTTCAAAAGGTGTAGAGAAAACAAGGGTTGGACCAAAAGTGCCCATCATTGAGCTTGTTTTGCAGAGTGAAATGGTTAAATGGAAGATTGAAGGGAGGAATTCAATGGTACATGTTAGTGATGAAGTTATGTGCTTGGGATTCTTGGATGGAGGATTGAGTTCTTCAATTGTGATTGGAAGTTATCAATTGGAAGATAGATTTTTGGAGTTCAATTTGGGGAATTCTATGCTTGGATTTTCAGCTTCATCTTTGTTGATGGGAGGGAGAAGTTGCTCTGATTTGATATCAAATTCTATAACAACATTGTAGAGTTTATTTTGTAGAAATTCAATAGAGATTATAACCCTTGACCTTCTTCTATCTTGTATAGTATAGGTTTTTTTGCCAAATCTATTTTATTTATTGAGAAGTGGCTGCCATCAACTAAACTCTAATTTTTTGTTTAGATCTGCCCTTGAAATGAGAACTTGAATTTAGATATTTAAGGAACTCTTTTTTTTTTTTTTTTTTATTCTGTTTAAATAATTTACAGTATTTCCAATAACATTTTTATTTTATGGATGGATTTAAAAAACTTTGCGAATTGACTTGAATTACCACATTTTATTAATTATTGAGCGGTAAAAATTATAACATGTCTATTTGAAGCTATTCCCGTAATAGGTGGAACAATCCACTTCCCCTTTTTTGTTTATAATTTACACATTTTTGTCTTGCCCTTTAAGAAAATGTCATAAACAGTTTGGGTGGTTTTATGCCTATCAAGTTTGAAGTTTTATTAAGATACAAGGGGCAGCTCTTGTATTAAACAAAGTTCTTAAAGTTTGACAAATTGGCAAACTTGAAAAAGAAAATTTGAATGGATAATCTAATCTTATCCATTTCTGCTTTCAAATTTAGACCAAATAGATTATTTATGAGGTTTTATAATAAATTAGTATCACATCATGGAGACATGGAGCTTCAAGATTCAAACATTTGGGATTTGTTAACATTATTAATAAGTGGATAATATCATGATATGACTTGTGGGAGAAGTATAGCTCTTGAGTTAGTTTAGTCCCTCAAGGAAAGAATACCGAAAAAGAGAAAAAGAAAAAAGAAAAAAAGGATTTGGAAGCCCCTATATGTTTAGATAAATAAAACTAATGAAATTAATAATTACCACTAATTTGATTATTAAGAAATTTAATTTGAATTTTCTATAACATTCTTAATAAAATCTAAGGAAATGAATATTGAGAAAACATCAAATTAGCTTTTTAACCAAGCTATTGAAAAAGTTGAAATCTTAAACTTCTCATGACATTCACATTATGGTAGCTTACTAAACTATTGAATTATATTTTTCCTTATTAGAGTATGGAAAAAAAATTAACTATATATAATTTTAAATTATTTTTATTCTCTATTTGTAACCATGAAGTTTTATTTTATTTATTTATAGCTAAAACTATTTATTTAATATTTGTTTAGACATGAACTATTCTTAATACTAGTTTATATCAATTTAATAATTTTACAATAACATCCACTATTTTTTGGACAAATTTTTATAAGCTAATTTAAAAATTTTAGTTATATTTTATTATTTTATTAGATTCATATATTAATATTCGTCAAATTCTATCGTGAAAATTTTAAATTACTATGATTAAAATACGAAAATAGTTCATATTTATGAAAACTTCTCAATTCAAGAAATACCAATAACACACCATGTAAAAACAATATAACTATACAACCATTTCCAATTCGATTAACAATCAAGAACATAATAGAAGTACTCGGCTAGAGGACTAAAGAAATATTACTTTTTTTTGGTCGGAAATGATGAAGTTTTAGCTTTATTGAATATGCTAAAAATAAAAATATTACTTTCGATCATATTAATATAAGAAGTTTTAACCGCATTAAGGATGATAAAAATTGAAATAGTATTTATTAAATTTTTTTCATATTAATTCGTCTTTATATTCATTTATTTTATTTTTATATTTACTATCCATTTTTTTATTTATAAAGTAAAACGGATATTGTAGTTAAAAGATTATCTCTTTCTAACCTTGTTAATCTTTGTAGGCAAATTCAAAATCCTAGTGCTATTTCTTACAAGAAGTAATAGTACGTAATCCATGATCACATTCAATTTCAAAGTCAAAATTTTAGGGTATCCATTTTTCTGGACGCGTTGAGTTGGCAATCTTAAGTCGCCATCCCTGAAATCTTTCAACTTCATCACATTCATTGTTAGAAACTCCCTAGCATATATTTAAAAAAACACAATTTCAAACCGAATATCTTTTCTTTTGGGATAATCAACCATTTGGGCAGATTAAGAGAATTTTGAATAAAGTTTATTTTCGAGTTTGAATTAAATTTTGCATGGTATAAATTTAACTTAGTCTTATCAAATAATGAAAATATTCGTACTCTCATAATGTCGTGATTTCTTTTTTAAATGATAATAAGTTATTTGTGCAAGAATATATATATCATACCACTCTTAGACTAATTCACCTATTTGAACAGAATGGGAATACAAGTATGGTGAATCTCTTCTACAAAACATAGTCCGTTCATAACACACGTACATTTTCATTTTCAAGATTTGAATTCCGACCGAAGCTCTTGTAATGCTAGAATAAACATTAACCATCTTACTCAATTGTGCTACCAAAATTGGAACTTGAATTTCTTGATCTATTTTAAACCTACCAAATAACTATAAATAAGCATCAGCTTTCTCTTGCATAAACCAACTTCCACTTTTGATCAAACTAAGCATTTCTTCCTTCATCTCATGATCATGGCTGCTTCTGCTTCTTCTTTCTTGACCATTCTTTTTTGCTCTGTTCTTGTTTTCATATCTTCATCTTCAGCTCAAACTTCATTCAGACCAAAAGCTCTAATCCTTCCCGTTTCAAAAGATCCCTCAACTCTCCAATACACAACTCAAATCAGCCAAAGAACTCCAATTGTCCCAGTTTCTTTAACTCTTGATCTTGGTGGCCAATTCCTATGGGTAGATTGTGATCAATCCTATACTTCATCCACCTACCGTCCTGCACGTTGCCGATCAGCACAATGCTCACTCGCCGGAGCTGCCGGCAATTGCGGAGATTGTTTCTCAACTCCAAGACCAGGTTGCAATAATAACACATGCGGTTCCCTTCCGGCTAACACAGTCACCGGAACCGCCACCGGAGGTCAACTCGGCTCCGATATCGTCTCTCTTCAATCCACCGACGGAAAAAACCCCGGAAGAAATGTCTCTGTTCCTCAATTCTTATTCGTTTGTGGTTCCACGTTTCTTCTAGAAGGTCTGGCAGGCGGCGTTACCGGAATGGCCGGTCTCGGAAGGACTAGAATCGGACTTCCTTCACAATTCTCTTCCACTTTCAGCTTCGATCGAAAATTCGCAATTTGTTTAAGTTCTTCAATTAGGGCACGAGGCGTCGTGATTTTTGGGGATGGACCGTACATTTTCCTCCCAAATCTGGACGCCTCCACAAATCTAATCTACACACCGTTAATCATAAATCCGGTGAGTACAGCTCCCGCATTCTCCGCCGGCGAACGCTCATCAGAATACTTCATCGGAGTAAAATCAATAAAAATCAACGAAAAAACCGTTCCGATAAACACGACTCTGTTATCAATTAATTCACAAGGAATTGGGGGAACAAAAATCAGTACAGTTAATCCATACACAGTTCTAGAAACATCAATTTACAATGCGATTGTAAATACCTTCATTAGAGAGATGGGGAACATTACTAGAGTTTCATCAGTATCGCCATTTGGAGCATGTTTTGATTCGAGAAACATCGGTAGTACTCGGGTCGGACCTGCTGTGCCGACAATTGATCTGGTTTTGCAGAGTGAAAGTGTGTTTTGGAGGATTTTTGGAGCAAATTCAATGGTTGAGGTTGGAAATAATGTTCTTTGCCTTGGATTTGTTGATGGAGGGGTAAATCCAAGAACTTCAATTGTGATTGGAGGACATCAAATTGAAGATAATTTATTGCAGTTTGATCTTGCTACTTCAAGATTGGGATTCAGTTCTTCTTTGTTGTTTAGACAAACAACTTGTGCCAACTTCAATTTTACCTCTGCTGCTTAGACTCATTATATATATATATATATATATGTAGTTTTTGTGTAAATTCATCGCATGAATAATGAAATGCCATACATGATATTTTGAGATGGCTTCTAAGATTTTGTTGATTCCTTGGTTGTAATTATGTGATAAACAAATTCAAATAAATAAACTTGTGGATTTTTTTGTGACAAATGCAATAATTCAGTATAAAAGTTGATAAAGGCTTTTATTCCAGAAAATACAATTAGTTTCATAATTACATAAGTAATTGTTCTTGAATATTAAGTTGTGTATTTTTTTGTGCTAACTCTACAACCTCAGAACAACTAAGTTATGCACATGCGGTAGTTGTTGTGTATTTTTTTTCAGTATGAGTGGGTAATAACATTATATGTTTCAAGTTTCATGATTAAACTCTAATACATAATACACGGAACAATATTAATTACAACAACACAAAGCTCGCATAAAACCCAAGGAAGATCAATATTATTTCTATTGATCTCTAACAAAAACTTATGTAACGTGCATTATATTTCTATGAAATCCAACAAACAATTGGAATTCAGGAAGAAAAATTAGAAAATACCATAGGACATGTATTTTATTTCTATGAAACTCCTATGATATATTTCCTTGGAATATTAATACAGAACTAATAGAATCTCGTCATAACCAAAACTATAAAATATGCATAATATTATATTCATGGAACCCAACCACACAAAATTCATGCGTGTGTAATTTTATTTTGACTGAGACTATTTTTTGCTTTTGCTCTATATTTAAGTGGAACAACGTCATTTTGCGCTGGGTTATCTTGCATGGTGTACCCAGGTGCAAGATATAAATTGCCTGCACCTCCTTCCCTAAATGTTTAAGCAAATAGGATTAATTTCGTTTTCAAATTTCATCCCTCTATTTTGTATAAGTTATAAATACATACTTATCATTTATATTTTCCATAACTAATTAATCCTTACTACTAATTCAACAAAAATTATTAGAAAATAATGATTGTACAATAAAAAGTTTAAAATCTTCGTAAAATATCATTCCATGGGTTTACTTCTTGTTAGATTTTTGGACTTAATTCATGTGCACACGTATTTATATAGCATTTAGACATGTAAACATACATGTATTGCTTAATTTAATTATGTGTTTGTTATTATATATATTTTTTGAGACCCAATTAAGGTAATCTATATTTATATAGGTGGGTCTGTCGTCTTAATAAAAGTGTGGGGTCTCTTTATAAATGTGTAGAAATCTAGGGATTGTATTGCAAAACTATGATGGGCTGTTTAGCAAATACATATATATATATATATATATTAGGGTTATGATCCCTGATTGCACGTATGCTTAGATCATTAGCCACCTCTAAAAGTCTCCATCTCTTTGAGGAAATCAGGCGGCGTACGTAACAATCAGAAAATTCAAACCCGGTCTTCAAATTCATCAATTTTCATGGATCAAGGTACACGTTTCGATTCGTTATTCTAAATAATCTATTGAGTAAGGTTAATTCTTGGGTTTTATTTATTCAAGTTCCATCAATCCTTACTACTAATTCAACAAAAATTATTAGAAAATAATGATTGTACAGTAAAAAGTTTAAAATCTTCGTAAAATATCATTCCATGGGTTTACTTCTTGTTTGTTATCATATATTAATACAATAGTGTACTTCATTAATGAAATTAGACTAGTAAAAAAATTTCAACAAAGGTTTTATAGTCTTCATATGTGGTAGTAAATAAGAATTAGATATACAAAATAATATTTCTTAGGAAAATTTTAAATTTTTTTCTACCAAATCATTATTTTCTGATACATATTTTTACTAAAATTAATAGTAGAGTTAATTGTTATGAAAATATAAATGATAAAGATTTATTTATAATATATAAAAAATAGAGGGATGGAACAATTATTTAGACAAACTTCGAAAGAAAAAGGTAAATAACTCAAACAAATATGATTTTGTTCTTTTTATTTTTTATTTTTTTATTCTTTTTTAGGAAAGTTCACTCTCATTCATAAAGGTCATAAAGATCAACCAAAATTGATACGATACAAGTCCATGGAGTACAATTGGAAGTAACTTAACTAAAATGATCGAGAAATCTCAAATAACAATTTGAGATAAGGCGATACAAGTCCATGGAGTACAATTGGAAGTAACTTAACTAAAATGATCGAGAAATCTCAAATAACAATTTGAGATAAGGCCATTCATCAGCGGCCATTCTTAGCCTACCTATGCCTACAACTCAGACTATTTGAAGCAAACTCTAAAACTTAAAGGGCACGCAAGAAAATAACAAACATGAGACTTTTAAAAAAGCAAACTAAAACAAAGTAAAGAAATCAATGCCACGACATCCACCTGAACACATGCCCCTAAGGAGTCTAACACGTACTGAGCAGAAGCCGCTGAAGAAGACACGTGGCCATCGAAAATCTGGTGTTGGCAAAGAAACCACCAGCAATGTCGCCAGTAAAGTAGAGCTGAATGAAGAAGACTACATAAGAACATTGGGGCACAGTCACTTGAACCTTCACTGGGTGCCGAACACTAGATTTTCAACGGCCATGGGCAACTACTACCTATGTCCATCAAAGCACCAGACACCACAACAACAATAGGAGCAAACAAGAACGACCAAATTTCCATTTATCTAGCACAGATATTGGGCAACACCAAAGTGACCCAATTAGATGAAAAGGTCGATAATCGAATGGGTATTGGGCATTGTTTATATTCACTATTTCAATATAAGTTTGTTAGAGCTTCTTTCACAAATAAATATTAATATAAAAAGAAATATAAATAAGAAGAGATGGAAGGAATAAATAAATGAAGTAGGAGGATAAGATGAAAAAAAATATAATAAATCATATCTAAAATTTGTAAAAAAAACACTGATTATGATATAAAATAAAATTTTTAAAAACAAACATATTTTGAAATGGTTAAATTTGGTTACTTTAAATTGTTGAAAAATAGTTTCTCAAACAAGATTGACAAGTGTAAAAGGTTGTTTGAAAAGAATTCAAAAAATATTTTTTTAATTGGGTAAACTTCTTGCACTAAAGGAAAATATATTACCCTATTCTTTTATAAAATTTCTTCTTTTGCTTTTGTCCTTGAATAAAGAACTTATTACGATGATGGGTTCTTCGCATTTTTTAATTTTTTAAAATTTTGTTATACTTTTTATTGTAATCTTTTTAATATAACTTTATAAATATTGCAATGTCTTGAGAAATCTCTAAAAAATTATATTAGAGGCTCTCTTTTATATTTTTCTAAAAAAGAAATATCATCTATGTTAGTCTTAAGGGCATTATTGCATATGATTTTGATTATGATTAACATATATTTGTGTGATGATTATTACGTTTAGTTTCTATAGAATAAAAGAAGTATTTTTGGAGTCTTAAGGCTACACTACATAGAAGCAAAAGATCTTGATGATCAAGATATAATGAAGAAAAAAAGATCAAGCCATTCCAATATTAAGGCATAATGAAGAAGAAAAGATCAAGCTATTGAAGACCTTGAAGACTTATGTCTTAGTTAGGGATATGCTAAGGTACTTTGTAAAACTCCCTAACTTTTACCTTTGATTTTTGATTAAGTGTGGAAACTCCTTGGATGAAATATCTTTCACAAACTATACTTGAAAAACTTAAGTATTCTTATAAAGTTTTTTATATTTTTAAATGTTTTATTTTTCTAAAGAGTATCAAGAATACATGGTATTGAAATGTGAAGGAAAGCTCTTTTTGTTAAGGAAAACTATTGTCAAATTTTTCTAAAAAAAAGGGTCATCAGATTTATCTAAAGGAAAAGAAAAATCGGTTGTCCGTTTTTCAAAAGGATCATCTGATTTTTTCTTGTAGAACAAAAACTGGTCTTCCTATTTCTAAAATGGCTCATCTGATTTTTTTTTTACAAGGAAATAAGACATTTATTTTTAGAAACCGGTCATCCGGTTTTCTATTTTTTACTGTTAAAATGTTACCGTTACACAAACAATAACGTTATTTTTTCTTTCCTCTATAAATAGAGAATTTGATCTGTAGTAAATGCTAACTTGTTGAGAAAAAAATTGAGATCACTTAAGAACATTTAAAGAGTTTTAAAGTACACTTTTAAAATCATCTTTATCTCACAAAAACAAAAAGAAAAATCTTCTTGGAGCTTCATTGTTGATCATCCATTAAGGAAAAAGAAAAGAGGAGCTTGTGGAAACAATTATTGTGTTGTATATTTCCCATCTCAAGCTCATTTGGTAACATTGTTCCTTACTTATCTCATTCTTTTATTGTGATCAAAGGTTTATGGAAAACCCTGTGGGTGATCCTTTGATAATTTATCATATTGTTATGTTATGTAAACTTTGATATTTTTGTGTAAAACTCTTGAAGAGTGATCTTCATTGTGTTTCGTGTAAACAACTTTAAAAGTGGATTTGTGAAATTCTTGAGTTGAGTCTCAAGGTAGTGAATGTAACTCTTTGAGAGAGTGAACCACTATAAATATCTTGTCTCTCTTGTTTTCCATATTCCTTTTGTATGCTTCCTATATAATCCTTGTTTTTTGAAGTGGTTTTGTTTGGCTAGGAATTTCATTAAAAAGAGTTATTAAATTCTTCTTCAAACAAAATCGTAGGTTTTATTTCTAACATTGTTAAAAAAAAGTGTTTTATTAGCTAAAAACTTTATTCACTCTCTCCCCCTCCCCCCCTTCCCCCAAAGATTTTTCACTCTATGAATTTTTAAAAAGACCTTATGTTTTGTTTAAAACAGAAAAATAAAGATTAAAATACATAAAATATGTAAATATATGCAACAGAAACTATCTAAATAAAGAAACAAAAATGATAGGTTGAATGTTTAATTGCTTATAAAGTAGGCACTGTTAGCTATAAAAGTAGGCACTCTCACTTATAAAAATATGCACTACTAAATGTTAAAACACAACAAAAAGTATTTAAAAAAATCAGCAACCAAGAAAATATAAAGTTTCCAATTGTAATAAACATATGCACTGTTAGTTCAAAAACTAAGCATTGTCACATATAAAAGTAGGCACTTTTACTTATGAAAGTAGGCACTCCCACTTATAAAGTATGTACTACTATGCGTTAAAAAAAAACACAAAACAATTATATAAAAACCAACAAAAAGTATCTAAGAAAAGCAACAAACAAGAAAATATAAAGTTTCCAACGGTAATAAACATAGCCACTCTCAGAATAAAAACTAGACACCTATGCATAAAAATAGGCACTCTAATATATAAAAGTCGGTACTGCTAACTATAGATATTCAACTACATAATAAACTATAATGAAACCATTACCAGCTTATTATAATTAAAACTAATGATGAAAACACAAAAATTTAAAAGTAAAACAAACGAATAAATCATCTAAATACACAAACAAAAATAAAAAGTTTGAAGTTCCACTGTTCATAATCATAGGCACTACTTGTTGAAAAACTAGGACTCTTAGTTGAACGACTCGGCGTTGTTAGTTGAAAAACTCGATACATATACATTTAGACATACATACAAACACCGAATAACAAAACAATAAAAAATCAACAATGCCTTACTTGTAACTTTTTATTCCACGGATTCCAGAAGCATAGAATCATCACTAATATACGAAGAATGATTGATAACATCACAACTGAACTCCTCCACATCAACAAATGCCACAAATATTTGCTTCTTTACAATTCTCTATTGATTTCACAATGTTGCAGAATGAAGACGATGGTCGATGATTAATTGAATAAAAATTGCAAGAAATAACAAGAAATCTGGTGAATTGATGATACTTCGAAGAAGACAACCATGAAAGGAGAAGAAATCCCACAAAGTAAGGAGGAAAATATTTGATTTTCTCGGACGATTTGATTTGAATTTATCTAATCAGGCGCGTGATTTTTGAAACTATAATGATTTTGTTTATAACTTACATAAAAAATGGCGTGGTTTTGATAAGTGATTATATCATGCAAAATGTAACCGAGTACATGATATAATTTACCGCTTGTGATCGTATAGAAGATTGTGTAGTTTGGCTAGATGATCCTCCTACTTGTGTATCCTCAATAGTTTAGGCTTATAAGCTTTCTTGATATTTATAATATTCTTCCTTTAAAAAAATGTTGAAGTATCATTTAAATTGACCATTAAGTATGGGTATGTGGCATTGCACATTTTTTAAGAGCTATTTTTCTTTTTCTTTTTTTTTTTTTGGTTCAAATTGTTATCCGAGTAATAGATTCTAATGGGGACCAATAAAATACGCACAGAAATATAAAAGATACGTGCAAAAAATTTTCTTCGCTCACTTTCTCTCTCTCCCTCCTTTCTCTAAACATTCAAGAGTATTTTTCAAATTCTTGAAGAAATTCAAGTAAAAAATAGATGATTTTGAAGATTTTATTGAAAAAAATTAAAAATTCCTAGTTTCGACCCGGAGAGCCCAAATTATGCAATAATTTTGACCCAACTAGCCGAAACTAAGGAGTTTCAATTTTTCTTAGTTATGGAATTTGTAGTTTTTGTTAGAGATTGGTATCATATTTAGTGCTATTGATTTTATCGATGTGTTTTGTATGTATCAATCAAATTCTATATTGATTTTCATTGTAATTAATTGGTACAACATAGTATCGTTAGTTTCCTTAGGTTGATTTTGGCAATGTATTTGGTATGTATCAATCAAATCCTATGTCCATTTTCATTATAATTAATTGGTACAACATAGTATAGTTAGTTTCCTTATCTTGATTTTGGCAATATATTTTATATGTATGAATCAAATCACATATTGATTCTCATTGTAATTAAATGGCATATTATAATATAGTTAGTTTCCGTATGAGCTTAATTTCTAATGAAAATTAAAAAATTCATAAAAATAAAATAAAGTAAAAAAAAATAGAAATAGAGACTTTCGGCCATTTGGGTCGAAAATTTCCAATAATTTTGGCTGATCCGATCAAAATTATTGGAGATTTCGATCCAATTAACTGAAAGTCTCTATTTTTTATTTTTTCACTAATTTGTAAGATTTTGAAATCAAAATCAATATTTTATAAATAAAAATTCTCACGTATTCACGTAGTCGATAATTCTAACTTGAGAATGTGAATGTATAACGCGAAAAAAATCATTATTTTCCCTCCTCTTTCTCTCTCTACACAATTTCTCTCTAACGTCTCTTAATATTGAACTTGTATTGGAGATAGATATGGATCAGTATGAAGAATTTGTAGAAGAAAATATCGATTTAGATGTAAGAAAAGTTGAAATTATTTTTTTTCAAAACTGAGGCTCGGATCACCCGGAAGGCAACCCGGACATGAGCGGATCGCCCAGATGGCCGACCAGCACATGTCCGCGTCCCAGGTCCGGATGACCCCTCAGGTCCGGGTCGCCAGTCCATGCGACCCGACCCCCAGTTTTTTTTTTTTAGGAAGAAAGAATTTTTGTAGGTATTTAGAAAACTTGAAACATGAATAACTCTGTGATCGGAGGTCCGTTTCACGCGTATGACCTCTCGTTTTGATGATTCTCGTAAAGATAAACGCAACGGCATTGTCAAAAAAGTGATCCAGACGCGTTTTGGACCAAAAAAATTATCTCGTACAGTCGAAAACTTTAACGGGCATATCTTTGCGCTCGGACGTCCGATTGAAGCGATTCTTTTGGACATTTCATGTATTTTTTCGAGATCTACGCGATGGAAATAGCCTCTAGGCGGTTTCTATCAACCGTTTTCAAAAGAACGTGCTATTTTCGTTTTAATTCACGTTTTTGTAATTTTCTAATGCTTTCTCTTTTATTAACTAAAAAATTAAGGCACCAATTTGAAAATTAAACAGATGAGTAGTCTTCTTTTTACTCTAATTAAAAATTCAAATGATTGAAGTTGGTAAATATTGGAATACGTAAATACTTTATTATTAAATAAAATCTCATGCACTTGTTGTAATAATGTTTCTATGTTATTTTCCATGAGGTCAAGGTTCCAATCTTCTTACAAATTTTAAATAAATGAAAGGATGATGTGGCAAATAATGCACAATCAAGGTGCGTATTTGCCACATAGGATATTTAGCCTGTAAAATTGTGAATTAGTGATAGCGCACAATGAAGATACAAATAGATCTAAATTACAGAACGACGTAGATCCAAATATATTTGAAGAACTTTTAGAACTGGAAGAATACGTTTATCACGGATATTTATTTGCAACTAATCGAATCTACGTCTTTCTATTATGATATAGTACGAAACAATTAAAATCTTAATACATTTCATATTAAAAATAAAATTGTAAAATCAGTGTAATGAACAAAAATTTCAAAAACTAACATTTAAAAATGACTTTTTCGGCGATGCTATTGCGTTTGTCTTTATGAGAACCATCGAAACGGCTGGTCATATGCATTAAATGGACATCCGATCGCAGAATTATTCATGTTTCAAAATTTTCAAATACCAACAAAAATTCTTTCATCCTAAAAGAATAATAATGGGGCTCGGATCGTCCGGACGGGCGACTCGAACATGTGCGGGTCGCCTATCTAGGCGATCTGCTCATGTCTGGGTCGCCCTTCTGGATGATTCGAGCCCTGATTTTAAAAAAAAATAATTTCAACTTTTCGCATATCTAAATTAATATTTTTTTTTACAAATTCTTTATCTTAAGGAAGAAGAGAAAAAATAATAATTTTTTTACGTTATATTTATATTTCTGAGTTAAATTTATGAATATTTTATCGATGTAAACCTCACGTGCAATATCATTAGAAAAAAAGGAAATCACGTGGGAGACAATATCATCACCGGCACCTCACCGCTTTGGGAATCGGAATTTCAAGAAAGTACTCCACTGGAGAATGGAGATGAGATAAGAATGGTTAAATTTCTCCTCCTCAGTCAGACGCCAAATTCATTCTTTATTCCAATCTCCATTCTCCCTCCATAACCCCTCTCTGAGACAGGCCAGCGTCTCTTATGCTGCAGCTTCAATTATTTTTACCCCAACTGCTCCATTCTTCCAAAATCCATTAGTATTCCAGTTCCTATAGTGTATGCTTGGAACCTAGCAAAAAAGAAAAAAAATGGAAAGAATCCAGCCAGAAACTCTATAAAAGGATGCATGGTTCTTCATGCTCGTACCCTCACTAGTAGTAAAAAATGGCTCCCTCAGTTGCTCTCTATTTGCTTGTTTCTCTTCTCTTCTCTGTTTCCTTCTCCATAGCCAAAACCCCTTCACTTTCTTCAAGGCCACCTCGAGCCCTTTTTCTTCCAGTAACTAAAGATCATTCCACTAACCAATACATAACTCAAATCAATCAAAGAACTCCATTTTCCCCAGTAAAACTAGTAGTAGATCTTGGTGGTGAATCCCTTTGGGTTGACTGTGACAAAGGCTATAAAAGTTCAACTTATAAACCTGTCCATTGCCGTTCTTCTCTTTGTTCCCTTCTCAAAACCCCATTTGGTTGTGGAGAATGTTATGGAGGTCCAAAACCAGGTTGCTATAACCATAGTTGTTCATTCTTCCCAACAAATAGTGTTACTGGGGTTACAACTGATGGGGAATTAGCAAAAGATATTGTTTCTCTTCAATCTACTAACGGATCAAATCCGGGACCTCTCGTTTCTGTGCCAAGATTTGTTTTTACTTGTGGGGCTACATTTCTTTTGAAAAATCTTGCAAAAGGGGCAAATGGGATGGCTGGATTTGGAAGAACCCCAATTGGGCTTCCTTCTCAATTTTCTCACGCTTTTAGGTTTTCAAGAAAATTTGCCATTTGTTTGAGTTCTTATGGTACTGGTGTTATTTTCTTTGGGGATGGCCCTTATGTAATGCTTCCAGGAATTGACATTTCTTACCGCCTAAATTATACACCTTTACTTGTCAACAAAATTGGTGCCCCATATTCAACAACTATTGCAGGAAGTGACCCTTCTGCTGAATACTATATTGGAGTCAGAGGAATCAAAATCAATGGAGAACCAGTGGCTATAAATACCACATTGTTGAAAATTAACAAAGAAGGTTATGGAGGAACTAAAATTAGCACTACAGTTCCTTACACAACTCTGGAGACATCAATTTATAAAGCTGTTACAAATACATTAATCAAGATGCTTTCTGGGGTTCCAAGAATGAAACCTGTGGCTCCATTTAAGCTCTGTTATAATGCTAGTAGCTTTGGAAGTACCCGTCTTGGTCCAGGTTTTCCTCCTGTTGATCTTGTTTTGCAAGATGGAAAAACTTTGTGGACATTTTTTGGTGCAAATTCTTTGGTTTCTGTTGAAGGTGGCAGATTATGTCTTGCATTTGTTGATGGAGGTGTTGGCTCTGTAAATGCAATTGTCATTGGAGGTTATCAGCTTGAGAATGCTATTTTGCAGTTTGATCTTGAAAAATCAAGACTTGGGTTCATTTCAACAATCTTGGGTGCTAGAACTACTTGTGGCAACTTCAACTTTACATCCATAGCTTGATCTAAACTGTGTAGAACTTCCACTTGTTCTTGAATTCGAAGAAAGTTTTCCTTTTGTCCTAACTTATTCATTTTTTTATCTTTGATTTGAGAGTAGTTTTTTCCTTATAATGTGCATTTACATCTTTTTAAATATATCATCTGCAAGTTGTGTTAATATTCAATTAGCAAATGAACTCATCAATGAGAATAAAAGCCCACAAATTTGCATAAATTTCCAGTTGGAAGAATATCATGGTCTGATTCTTAGTGCTCAAAACCATTCCATAGCCTTGTTTCATGGTGAGAGAACCCACAGATGAGGACGTTTCCAGGCCACTGTTTCGTGAATATTAACAAAACCATCTACACCTCACCACAGGAAAAGTTGAGTTGAGTCAATGAGAAGCTCTTATAAAATGCCAGCAGCAATACAAATTTTCTCCAGTGCAATATTGGTTTCCTCTGACAATATGGCTTTCACTAATGTTTGTATCTGTCTGTTTCTGTGTTTTCTCTTCTGCTTATCTTCCTCCTCCATAGCAATAACGCCTCCAAGCCCACGTGCCCTTCTTCTTCCGGTAACTAAAGATCCTTCCACTAAGCAATACATAGTTCAAATCAAGCAAAGAACTCCATTTGTGCCTGTGAAACTTGCATTAGATCTTGGTGGTGAATCTTTATGGGTTGACTGTGGGATAAGCTATGTTAGTTCGACATATAAGCCTCTCCATTGCCGCTCTTCTTTATGCTCACTTCTTAAGAGTACATGGGGATGTGGAGAATGCTATCCTGGTCCAAGACCAGGCTGTATGGATCATCCATGTGCTATTACTCCAGGCTGCAACAATCATTCATGTCATATATGGCCTGAAAACAGCATAACCAGGACTAACACTCTTGGTGAGGTAGCAAAAGATGTTGTTTCTCTTCAATCTACAGATGGATCGAATCCAGGACCAATTGTTTCAGTGCCAGAATTAGTCTTCACTTGTGCTGATACTTCTCTTTTACAAGGTCTAGCGAAGGGAGTTAAAGGCATGGCTGGACTAGGAAGGACACCAATTGGACTTCCTTCTCAGTTTTCTAATGCCTTCAATTTTCCCCAAAAATTTGCCATGTGTTTGAGCTCTTCCACAGGTGTACTATTCTTTGGTGATGGTCCATATATAATGCTTCCAGGCATAGATGTTTCAACAGGCCTTACTTATACTCCTCTCATAATGAACCATGTTGGCGCACCATGGACAAAGAATGTTGAAGGAAATGATCCTTCTGGCGAATACTTCATTGGAGTTAAAGGCATAAGAGTTGATGGTGAATTAGTACCTATAAACAAAACATTACTCCAAATCAACAAAGAAGGCTATGGAGGAACCAAAATTAGTACTGTTGTACCTTACACAACAATGGAGACATCAATTTACAATGCTGTTACAAATGCATTTGTAAATTCAATTGCAAAATTCCCTCGAGTAGCAGAGCGAGTGAAGGCTGTAGCTCCTTTTAAGGTTTGTTACAGATCGAACACCCTTGATAGTACTCGTGTTGGATATTCCGGTCCTCCTATTACACTTGTCTTGCAAAATGAGACAACTTCATGGACATTTTTTGGTTCAAATGCATTTGTAACTATTAATAATGCTGTTGTCTGTCTTGGAATCTTGGATGGTGGTGTAGGACAAGTTACTTCCATTGTTATAGGAGGACATCAGCTTCAGAATGCTGTTTTAGAATTTGATCTTGCAAGATCAAGACTTGGATTTACCCCTTCACTCTTAGGTTCAAGAACTTCATGTAACTTCAACTTTACCTCTTAAGGCTTGAAGGGTATATAAGTTCTTGTGTTAAGTTCTTGATATGCACGGAAGAAGTTCCATCACTTTTATTCCCTTCTTTGTTGCAGGTTTGTATATTGAATAATATGTTCTTTTACTTATAGTAGAAACTTCTAGTCTTACATTCTTCTTAAATTTCCAAGGACTTTCAGAATATGGCAGGCGTTGACTTCCTGTGCTGAAAATAAATTAGTCAACAGGATCTTGATCTTAATCCAGATTACAAATTCTTATCTAATTCATGGTTGACAATTTGTTGTTTGAATGTTGAAAATGCATTATTAGCTGTCCATTGACTAAAAGGATATATTATATTAAGTCCTTCATAGCTAGATTTTCCAAATTCTTCAAGAAATCACCTTCAATGGCCTTCTATTTCCATTCCCTTTTCCATCCTTTTATGTTCGCTTTTCTTCTTCATCTCTCCCTTAACTGCTCAAACATCTTTTAATCCCAAAGCCCTTGTCCTTCAAGTCACAAAAGACTTACAAACCCTTCAATATGTCACTCAAATTAGCCAAAGAACTCCACTTGTTCCTGTCAAACTAAGCATTCATCTTGGAGGTCAAACCTTGATGGGTAGATTGTGAAAATGGCTTCATTAGTTCATCATGTAGGCCTGCTCAATGCAATTCTTCTGAATGCACAATTGCCAAGCCTAATACATGTTACAACTGCTCTTTTTTGCCGGCTCCTAGACCGGGTTGTAATCAGAATTCGTGCCTAAACACACCTGAAAATCCTTTCATTAATACTTTTAGTGATAAATCCATTTGGAACTGGTTCTGTTCCTTTCTTGAATGAGCCATCTTCTGAATACTTCATTAAGGTAACATCTATCAAGATAAATGACAAAAGAGTGGCAATTAACAAAAAGTTGTTTACAATTGACAGAGAAGGCAAGGGTGGAACAAAAATCAGCACAGGTAGACTTTATACAGTTCTAAAACCATCAATTTACAAGGCTATATCGGAAGTTTTCATCAATGAGCTCTCAAACGCCACTAGAGTTGATCCAGTAGCTCCTTTTGGGGCGTGTTTTAGTGCTAAAAGTATTGTTAGCACAAGTGTTGGACCTGATGTTCCTCCTATTGATCTAATCTTGCAAAGTAAAAATGTGTATTGGAGAATCTTTGGTTCTAACTCAATGGTGCAGGTTAATAAAGATGTAGTTTGTTTAGGGTTTGTTGATGGTGGTGATAGACTTACAACTTCAATTGTTATTGGTGGACATCAAATTGAGGATAATCTTCTAGAGTTTGATCTCTCTAAATCAGTACTAGGTTTCAGTTCTTCACTCTTGTTTAGACAAACTACTTGTGCTAATTTCAAATTTACTTCCAGCATTTAAAGTTCATTACTTTTTCATTCATGTTTTATCTGTAAGAATTGTTCTCTGCTGTAACTTTCGACAAGTTTAAGAAGCATGAATTTGATGTGTCTTTTTATGATCTGATCCTTTATGTACCGTATGAACTTATTTTCACTGAATACATCTTCTTGATCTGCTTTCTGGCTCCTTTCGCCTTTTTATAGTCTTAGAAGCTCATAAACCATAATATAAAACTGAAGAAATTCGGGTGATTCTGATGATCTGATTCTCAAAATCTTCAAGAATTTTTGTTAATGGTTTGATATGGTTAATATTCAAGTACAAATAACTTAGATTCAACCATATTTCTGTTCATGTTATTACAAGAAACCTCTTCCTTAGGTTGAACATATTAATGTTATGACGTTGCTTCCTAAGATTATGAGAAGATCAATCTAAGAAAAATGCAAAAATCTTTAGGATCATTAAACTTCTTTTGCACAAATGCATACCAAGAAGTCTAATATCATTCTCATTCTTGAAAATGACAAATGAAACGCAATATTTTGACGCGTTTACTAGTCAATTAAGAACGTTTTTAGCTCCTAATACAAAATTATTGTAAATAAGAGACTTTAACAGAAACAGAATCTGTTACAAAAAAGTTGGAAAAATTGGATTATTTAGAGGAACATTTAAGGAGCATGAATTACTTGTACTCAAAACTGAAAAAAGGCAATCACACAAGGATTGTGTTGAAGAAACATATGTTAGTTTAACTAATCTTAAAAAACTCCTTAAACAATGTGAACAACAAAACATCTCCAATAATCCAACCTAAACTTAAGAAATAAGTATAAGAAATGAAGGAACTAATAAAGAATATAAGGTAGACATAATCTTTAAACCCCATTTGGTTCATTTAAAGAAATTCAAAGAGACATAAAAAGAAGATTCAAGTTTTGCAGCTGAGAAAGCTGATGATGATGATATCACCTGAAGATCCAACGCCTCCTGATCTTGTTTCAATCGAAAATCATCAAACAAATCAAGATCAGAATCAAGGGTCCAAGACAGAATCAATCAATAAGGCCTATCCATATCAAATGGAACTTGAACTTATCCGAAAGGTAAGAAGATCATAAGAAAAAAAAGACACTGAGTTTTTTCAAAAGACTGGATTTTGATCACAACCCATGATTTGAATTTGCGAAAAATGCAGGTTGTAGCTGAGGGAATAGGTTGTTTTGTAATGATTTTTTGCATTTCTGGGATTCTCGCAAGCATGGAAATTCCAGGAGTTGAAGTTGGACTAATGGAGTATGCAATAACAGCTGCTTTAACTGTGATCCTTCTTGTTATCTCTCTTGGTCCTATCTCTGGTGCTCATATTAATCCTGCTATTACAATAGCTTTTGCTGCTGCTGGTCCATTTCCTTGGTCCAAGGTACTCATCAAGGACACAACCAAAAAGGGCGAGGGCGAGGGCGAGGGCTAATTCTGCCTCTTATATTTGGCAAAATCCTTTATGAGTGTTCATTTTTTAAAGGTTTTAAATATTTTTCCTTTATATGATTTCTCATGTTTTATAAGTTAAAAGTTCGATTCTATCTATGGAAAGTTTCTGCTTTATGCATCGGTACAAATAGAAGGCTCTATGTTGGTAATCTATGCATGAAGTTTAACATTGCCTCCTATATTTATAAAAATCATTTATGAGCCTTCATTTTTTTAAAGGTTTTAAATATTTTTTCTTTATATGATTTCTCGCATTTTCAAAGTTGAAAGTTTGATTATGTCTATGCCAAGGTTCCGCTTTATGTATTGACGCAAATAGAAGGCTTTGTGTTGACAACCTATGCGAGAAACTTAACATTATATCCTATATTTATAAAAATCCTTTATAAAGGTTTATTTTTTAAGTGTTTTACGCGTTTTTTCTATATATATATGATTTCTCGTCTTCTCAAAATTAAAAGTTTAATTCTATTTATGATAAGGTTCCGCTTTATGTATTGGCACAAGTAGGAGGTTCTGTGTTGGCAACCTATGCAGGAAGTTTAACTTATGGAGTAAAATCAGAGCTACTAATGACAAAACCACTCAATGGGAACAATGCTGCATTTGCTGTTGAATTCATAGCAACAATGTTCATTCTCTTTGTCATTGCTTCTTTATCAGATGATTCTCATGTTGTAAGAATTTCCATTTTTCTTTCTGGTTTTCTCGCGACAAATTGAGATGGTTAACCACTAAAATTTGCTATCACATTTACTTAAAATAAGTTGAATTTTTATACTTTTCTTTTAAAAACGAAAAAAAAGTGATACCAATACTTATAAAATTATGTATTATAAAGTTTATTTTTGGATATGAATTATGAGTTTACAATGAAATCATGTAGAATGGGCAACTAGCTGCATTTGTGGCTGGAGTGGCAATTGGGCTTGGAGTGCTAATTACCGGGTACGTTCTATATAGACTATAACTATAGACTATACCTGTTAAAATTTGGATTTGGACTTTAACTCACTTCAAAAATTATCTTTCTCTAAATTTACTAAGGATTCATTAATTAGACATGTGAGATTCAAATTGAGCTCTAAGTTATAGCATATCATATCCCTGAATTAAATATAGTTTTATAAAAGAAAAAATTATAAATATACACAATACACACTTTTCATATCAAGTTAATAGTTCATCAATAAAGCTTTTGGTTATAAGGCATATTTTTATTTACTCATATAATTGGATTATTTCATCCCTATTGCTTTAGCTCTTGGACATTTTAGCCCCTGTCAATTATTTTTAATATTTTGTATCCCTAACTTATTTTTGTGCAAATTAATATGTTCTTATGACCGATGTTATAAAGTTTTATAACTAAATTAGGCACATGCTTCGAACAATACAATATAATATGAAATTCACTCCTAATCACGTGAGCCAACTGTTGCTTAACTTAGCCGAAACAATTTACAAAATTGGTTAGAAGAATTTATTAATTTGCACAAAAATACATTAGGGACCCAAAAAAACTTTAAAATAATAGAAAGGGACTAAAGTGTTCAAGAGATAAAACAATAGGGACGAAATAGTCCAAATTAGACTTGTGCCCATTGATCATTTTCAATCTAGATCCTTTTTACATTTTCTGTAACATTTTCTTTTATAATATATTTACCCTTTTCTCTTAAAATTTATCTTTTATTTAATAGGTTTTATTAATAAAATATATCAAATTAAAAACGTTACAGAAAGTGTTATAATAAATGTTACAATGATCCGAACCAAATCATTCTTTATTGACCTTATAGTTTCTACTGTTGTGTGTTTTAGGCCTATTTCGGGTGGATCAATGAATCCAGCAAGATCACTTGGGCCAGCCCTTGTTTCGTGGGACTTTGATAGACTATGGATCTATATGGTTGCCCCAACTTTTGGGGCCATTTCTGGTGGGCTTTTGTACCGTATTCTACGCCTTCAAGGCTGGTCTTGTACCCCATCCTCCCCAATCAAATATTAGTCTCTTATTATTAATAATAAGCCATTAATAATTCTGTTGAGTCTTTGTAAATTATACATTTTAAGATGTTGTATTACGTGTCTATTTAGAGTTATAATTTTTAAAAGTATATAATATTTTTTAAACTTTTGATTTACAGAAATTCAATTCATGACTAAATAATTTATAATAAAGGACTTATTTTTCTTAAATATTTGTTAAGATATTTCTTTAATTTTGTCTTAGGATACATGTGTACTCACAACTTTTTTTTTCTTAATTATCTAATAATATTTGTAAATTTGCATGGCAAGATATTACTTTAGTGTTAAAAGAATTTCGTAGCATATTAGAATTCGAACTACATTTTCCGTAATGTTTAAGAAAATATTTGTAGATTAGTGCTAATTTTATATGAGAGAGAGAGAGAGAGAGAGAGAGAGAGAGAGAGAGAGAGAGAGAGAGCTTTTAGTGGCTGCTTCAACCAAACAAGTTGGAAGGCTTAAGATGACTCATAAAATGAATCCCTCCAATTGCTGAGGACAACTAGTCACCTTCCATAAACCCTAGAAAACATTGGCCTTAGAAATCTTTCATCATATTATATATCTATATATATACTAATAGGAAGGCTACATCATGATGACTCACAAAAGGTAAAGCTAAGTAAAACCTTGATTATTGAAGAAGGTCTATCATTTGTACTAATTCAAGGAGATTTGGTATTCCTAGAAAGCAGGGACTTTTATCCTATTCTATTTGGCACACCAAAAGTTGTTTTTTTTTCCCCTAAAATTATGTCTTAAAAATTGGGTCCAAAGAGAAAATAAATGAATTTATTAAATCATTAAAACTTTTTTCATATCACGAGACATATATAAAAAATAGTTAGAATCTCTTCTAAATTTAATTATAAGACTCGAATTTAAATTATCTTAATATAAATGTATTTGGTGCAGATGTGTGATGTACAATTTATGTTATAGATAGTAGTCTACTTCATGAATAATTTGAATATTGGCATAATAAAGATCCCTCTCCAGTAATTTGGTGAGACAAAAGAAGCAAAGCAAAGTTTAATGGAGAAATCTATAGCTTTCTACATCGAAATAGTCGTTTTCAAAGTTGGAATGCGCCCAAGGTCAAGGGGAAAAACAATGAAGAATATATGTGGCCATGGCCTGCCTATTGCTTTCATTTGGTTTTATTTGAAGCTACGGCCTCTATTTGTACCATTAGTTTCAATTTCTTCTTCAAAAGAAATCAAGAGTCTTAGTTTTCAAAAAGGGGAAGTGAACTTTTTTTTTTTTTTTTTATTGATAAGTAACAAATGATATATTTATTTTTAAAAGTTTAGACTTTAACATTACATGGTTTACAATGTTTATTTTTTCTTATTATGATCAAAAAAATATATGACAAGTTAATAAAAAAAATTTTCCTTCAAAGACTTAACTTTCAATTAAAAAATTATATAACAATTCACATGTGATAATACGAAGGATACAATAAATATAAGTCATTATCCGTAAAAAAAACACATACGCGTTGTGATTTTAAAGAGGGAAAATAATTTTTATTTCCTCCCAAACTAGATGTGTGTTTAGTTTGGATAAAATAGTTTATCTTTCAAGTTACCTCATATGAACAATGCATATCATTTTTTTTACGAGAGTTCAAACGTTTCACGACAAAACGATCTTATTAATGAATTGTCGCAAATTATTTAAAAATCATAACAACACAAAATAAACTCTAAGAAATAATATATTAAAGATCAAACTCAAAATAAGTTATTTTCTTTTAAAAAAATTTAAGATTCTTGAGTCTTCCTTTGAAGCTTCATGTTTGGAATGGACCCAACAAAGCAATAAGAATTTGTTAGGTTTTCTAATGTTAGCTTGGTTGCCATAGTTTGTTGTATCTTAAACAAAATTTATTTGAAATAGGAGTTCTTTATCTCCTTAGTTTTATCCTTGTAGTCTTTATCTCAACATAAGAGTTTTAGCAGCTATTTATATGAAGACGTTTTTTCCATTAGTTTTTCAAGCAATTGAGAGTGCATATGCATAGTATTCGGGTATTTTTCAGAAGTTTTATTAATTGAAAATTAATTTACAACTGTACTGTGCTGTGTAAATTACAGAGTTGCTGGAGTTATTAGATCAAGTGTTAGTCTAATCCCCAACTAGTGAATTGGGTCAATAATCATGATCCCGCAAATGTAAATAAACAAATTTTCAGAATTCGACATTGAGTAATTTAATACTGTTTGAACGTATGTTAAGAATATTCTCAACCTATCATAATTCAATCTCAAACTTTTTGGAATTATGGTTTTAGAAATTTCGTCCACAAGAATGGTACTTGTTAACCATCTCTTTTGTGGTTCTTGGCATTCAATAAATAGCTAGACTCTTTGTATCGACTCATGAATAAAGATATGGTAGATCATCATCTTATTGGTCCTTTTAATAGATTTTTCTTTTCTTATGTGCCACATAATTAAAAGTCTCTTTACTAGTTTTTTTTTTTTTTTTTTTTTCCTTACATTGAATTGGTTGCTTGAGAAATTGGGATTTCTCTTATGGGAGTCAAATCAGCCATAGTGCATTTGTCTATTTTTGTATCTTTGGATAAAAGGGATTTGGTGAAATTCTTTAATGCAATATGAAACCTATTGTTTCTTGATTTTTTTTTTTTAATTTTACTTTACAAAAAGTATGTTGGAAAAGTATAGGTAGGTGATATAATTTGGTTTGACATTTATGTAAAAGAAATAGTTTAATAGTGGATAGACTCAAAAAGCCTTAACCAATTAGTAGCCAAGATTCAAAAACAGGAGTATTCTTTGTTTTTGTGAACTACAAGGATTCTAAATAGACAGATTCTTTGAGAATAATAATCTTATGGATGATATTCATGTGAAATAGTTTCAAATGCATGTTAAAAGTTTTGGGCCTTTTAATTTTTTTATGAGTAGATAAATTTAATTTGGGAATATGAATATATAGCACGACCTCATATTTCTCTCTCTACATAGTTTCTCTCTAACTTCTCTCTACTCCTTCTCCACTTTAAAACTAAAATATTTAACATTGAACTTGAATTTGATGTACATATAGATCATTATGAAGAATTTGTAGAAGAAAATATTAATTTACATGTAAGAAAAATTAAAAATTTTTTTTTTTCAAAACTGGGCTCGGATCGCCCGGACGGGTGACCTGAACATGGGCGGATCGCCAAGATGGGCGACTAGCACACATCCGGGTCGCCGGCCCGGGCGATCCGAGATTTTTTTTTTTTTTTAACGAATAAAGAATTTTTGTAGGTATTTGAAAAACTTGAAACATGAATAACTCTGCGATCGGATGTCCGTTTCACACGTATGACCACTCGTTTTGATGGTTCTCGCAAAGAGGATAACAAAGGCATCGTCGAAAAAGTGATCCGGACACATTTCGGAGCAAAAAAAATCGTTTCGTATAATCGAAAACTTTGACGGGGCATAACTTTGTGCTCGGACGTCCGATTGAGGCGATTCTTGTGGGCATTTCGGTTTTTTTTTTTTAGACCTACGCGTTGCAAGCATTTTAATGGTTTCCCACCGACCGTTCCTACAAAAATCTCCTATTTTCGTTTTAATTTACGTTTTTGTAATTTTCTAATACTTTCTCTCTTGTTAACTAAAAAATTACGGCACCAATTTGAAAATTAAACAGATGGGCAATCTTATTTTTGCTCTAATTAAAAATTCAAATAATTGAAGTTGTTAAATATTAGAATTCTTTTTGCACGCAATTTTTTCTCCGAAACACGTCCGGATCACTTTTTCGACGATGTCGTTGCGTTTATCTTTATGAGAACCATCAAAACGAGTGGTCATACGCGTGAAACGAACATCCGATCGCAAAGTTATTCATGTTTCAAGTTTTTCAAATACCTACAAAAATTCTTTCTTCTTTAAAAAAAAAAAAACCTCGGATTGCCCGGGCTGGCGACCCGGACGTGAGTCGGTCGCCCGAGCTGGCGACCCGGATGTGTTCTGGTCACCCATCTGGGCGATCCACCCATGTTCGGGTCGCCTGTACGGGCGATCCGAGCCCAATTTTGAAAAAAAAAATTTTAAAATTTTTCTTACATGTAAATTAATATTTTCTTCTACAAATTCTTCATAATGATCTATATGTACCTCAAATTTAAGTTCAATGTTAAAGATTTTAGTTTTAGAGTGGAGAAGGAATAGAGATAAGTTAGAGAGAAACTGTGTAGATAGAGAAAGATGAGGGAAAATAATGATTTTTTTTTTTTTTGCGCTACACATTCATATTCTCGATTTATTAGTTTTAATTGATAAAAAAAAATATATAACTTTTTTATATATTAGGAGGGAAGAAAGGTTTCTATTGCTAAACTCCTAACTTACCACAATTAAAAAAATTAAAATTTGAAAGTTTTAGCTTCTAATTTTTTGTCTCACTAAATATTATTTATAACTCAAACATAAATAATTTCAATTGTAATGAAAACTATTATAATTAATAATAATGTATATAGTCCATGATGACTTTTAATTAAAATCCAACTTAAAAAAAAAAATAGAAGTACAAACCAAGTAATAATGTAATTGTTGAACTTGGATTACAGTTTAAGAGAATAGATAAATTATGGGAGCACTAAAAAAATACCAATTAATAAAGGAAAATTACAAAGTTTAGAAGAAATGGGTGATGGAAGAATCTTCCAAAGGGAGAAAATGTTATAGGTGGACAAAACCTTGGGCCACATCCCATTACTATGGGCGTCACCATCATAATAAAACAACTTGCATAAATTCAGAAAAAAATTTTTTTTTGCATCATAAATTTTATATCTTTATAATGATTAACGTTTCAAAAAAGAAAATAATGATGATGCAACGTGAAAACTGAAAAAAAGCTGTAGAGTTCGAATATTTGAATCTTTATCATAATATCATGAAATGTTTAGAGTTTACATTTTAAATTTTGAATAAGAGTTGAATTTTATAAGCTCTCATATATCTTGTGTTATATTATTTTTTTACTAAGATTTTACGATGTATCGTGTATTATATTTTACATAACATGTCAGGTAATATTTTCGTTTATAATATATTTTTTATAATTTATCTTTTAACTGATAGATTTTATTAACAAAATATATCAAATTAAAAATAACAAGAAGAGTGTAGAGGAGATGTTACAAATGCGAATCTGTCAAACCATATATCCTAAATATCAGGAAATACTTTTCTAACTAGTAATTTTATTTAGAGCTTATATATTTTTGAGTTTAGTGTTTTATCTTTTATTTTATAAAATTAATTGATAAAATTATTTTTAAAAAAATGTATCAAAAGGTTGAATGACCCGTTCAAGTTAAAAAATCCCATAAAGAGTATTGTATTAAATAAATTGTATACCTATTTATAATTTAGTTATTCCCAACTTATCAAAAAATTTTGAAAAAAGAATTTATTTTTCTTCTAATTTTTACTAATAAACTAAGGATACACTTGGATGAATTTAAAATAAAAACATTTTATTTTGGATCACATATTCTTTTAGAGAAATATATTCTTTCTAGAGAAATAGTTCACTTTTTATATTTATGTCAAGAAAAAAAAGTATTAGACAATTTTGAATGACCTCGTAACCAAGATTATTCAGTTTGCTATAGAATCCTTTTAGATTCCAAAACAAAGTAAGTAATATAGGTATGACTCAGATTGCAATATAATTATAATTTCATACCCTGGCTTTCGGGACAAAAGTACTACTAACCACATATAATAATATTACAAGGAAAAGAATGCCAATTTTAAGAATAATTAATTGGAGGATAACGTCAGATTTGGACATCCAAAACTTGGGTCCATCCACGGTTTTGGACATCTTAATTAAGGTTTGGACTAGTCCTTAATTTTCTTGGGCAGAAAACAATCAAGACAATTCATGTCTTTTATTAATTTTTTTTTTCTTCTTAAATTTCCTAGGCTCATATATTAGACTAGATTCTTTTTTCTTTTTTTTAGCTTAGTACATATTAGACTATATTTTTTTTTTAAAATGCATAGTAGACTAGATTCAATGCATGATGATTGATAGGAAAAAAAACTCAATGCATGATGAATGACGAATGTGTTGCAGGTGTAACAAGTAGAAAAATGATAATGTTAATGAATATTATCTAAATAATAAATTTAAATTAAATATACTTATTGGCGATAAAATGAATTATTTGTACGTTCAACCATAAATTTTGGCTTAATATAGAGGTAAATTTGTTCTAGCAAAATTTTAAATAAACTTATATAAAGTAAATTAATTACTCACTATGATAAAAAAAAAACACACACACATTTTCAACCTCGTCATCAAATGTCACTAATTGGCCACATTCTATAATAGCATATTTGGACCATGTCAAAAAAGAAAAAATAAAATAAAATTGAAGTTACAAATTTAGTCTCTACTTTGATAGATTTTTCTTTTTCTAAAATTTTTTTAATTTTTTTATTCTAAATCTCACTTCTACTTTTATAAAAAAAGTTTAACCTTTACAAACAAAAAAAAATCAAAATAAAGCTTAAAACAATATTTCAAGAATGGGAATTTCATTTTGCTTGTCATGATCAAAAAATGGACCCAAAGCAAAGCGAGATAGAAATATCAAACCGCACCAATTTTGACTAAAGAACATGCTTATCCTATTTTTGATGTATGAAAGTAATTTTACATCTTTCATTTTTTAATCCCCATAGAAAACTCAATTTACCAATTGGATCCCATATATTATTTTGTATGAAAATTGTACAAATCTAATTAGTGACGAGAATCTAAATTGAATCATAATGAATGTATTGTTTAGTATATACATAGTTTTATTATTAATAAAATCATATATAATGGAAAATATATATTTTATTGAAAAGGGTTACTATGAAAAAAGTTTATTAAAAAAATGTATTATAATATGTATTTTAAGCGATTTTGAATACTTACGATTGTCTATATCATTTTGTGTACCACTCTCTCTTTCCACTTTCTTTTTATAATATATTTTTCTTTTAGTATTTATCTTTTTTCCTTAGCCTTCGTTTGGTTAGGATGAAATCAGGGAGGGGATATAAACCAAGACGTAAATGTGCTATTTACGTTATTTGTTTGCAACGTAAAAGTGTAGGGAAGTAAATGAAGAGAGGTGGAACTCTCCCCCTCCATGTTAGTAAATTAGCCCCTCCCAAAATGAATGCATTGGGACCTAAATGAAGTTTAAAAATTCAATTTTACCCTCTTACAAATTAATTTATTACAAATTTATCATAAACTAAACTCCTACCCATATAGATAACATTCCTAAATTTACACAATGGACATAATGGTGAATTATATATAATAAAAAATATTTACCTTCCACCTTCCATCTTTCACCCTAACCAAATGGAAAGGAGTAAATGAGATTTACTTCCCTCCCACCTCTATCAAAATAATTTTGGAGTGAATGAATATACTTCCCCTATTCGAAGTAAATAGTGTCACTTTCCTTCCCCCTTTCCATCTGCGAATCAAACTAGATCTTATGTTTTATCTTTTATTTAATAAGTCTTATTAATAAAATATATTAAATTAGGAAGTGGTATAGAGAGTAGTATATAAAGTGAAACAAACAATTCGAACCGATCTTGAATAAGAATTTGTGTGATGTGTATCAATGAATATGCATTAATGTGTTAATTTTTTTTTCTAAAGTTGAATATATTTTTTATAAATTTTATAAAATTTATTAAATTTAAATTTCTATATATATAATATTTTATTCATATTAATATATTTAAAAAAATTCTAATAGTAATAGTAAATTAAGTAATCAATCAATGGACTGTAATTGATGGTCATCAATTAGTATTGATTGCGTGTATATAACTAATTACTGAGTTTGGATTGTCTATCTCGCTTTATATTTTATGTGATGTATTACATGTCCGGTTATAATCAGATTTTTACAGGGTATTTTTTTAATTTAGACGAACCTATAAAAAAAAAAAGAAAAAATTATAAAGAAGAAGTGTTTGTTTATATATTGGAAGAGGGAAGTGTGAAATTGTGAATTGAACTCATGATCAGTCGCATGGTAAATGATACTTCTGAAGCGCTAAAACCAAAAAAGAAAAAGGTAAATCCTAAGGAAAAAAATTATAGAAAAGAATGTTACGGGAGATATTATAGAGAATGTTACAGATATTTTAGAGGTGAGAAGGAGGAGTGGGGAGAAAGGTTATGATTGACACAATCAAGATAAATAAATATAGATGATTATTAATTATTATAAAATTTCCATAGGTGATTTAATAAGATTATTTTATATTTGAATTACAAAAAATAATACAAATTTATTCGTATTAATGTGTACTTTAAAGACACAAATCCATAAAATACTGAAATAGTTGTATCTAAAGGGATTAAATACTCTTACATCAAATTTTGTAAGAAATTAATGTCTTTCAAAATGAGATGCTGTATATAAAAAAAATGGATCGATATATTTTTATATATGTTAATTTTTTTTTGTTTTGGATGTAAATGTGAAATTCTCATTATAACAAAACAAACAAAAACCTTGGGGCAACAAACTTGCAACGCAGCAAAGAAAAACCCACTAAGGGCGAAGGAAAGAAATTAATTAAACTTACATAACCTTCTAATATATGTTGTAATCGCCTTAAGAATTTCATTTGCGAAGTAACCTTCCATTTCTTTGCTCGCAACATCATCTCACTAGCAAGCAAGTTGAGTGTGCCAAGGTACCTATTTCTCTGTGCCAAACACTTTTGCGTTTAGCCAAAACCATATAGTATGCACAGCTTCTCGAAACACAAATTTCTACTGGATATCCATATCGTTTTCCTCTTCCAGCATTACCGTATTAAAATTGACCCAGTCATCAAGTGCCAAAGCATTAAAAAATTCAATTTCAAGCACTCCCCTTCACTAGCTTTTCCTAGATCCCCTGAATGCTCTCAAGGGATGGAGCACAAACTCTACCGCTTCCTCACAGCATAAATAAAGCACTAAAAATAATGTTGCTCTTTTTTTTTTTTTATTATTAAATATATTTATATATGTCCGACTAATCTAGGAGGAATTAAATCCGGCATAAAGCCAAGCAAAATATGACTCGAACTCAGGACTTCTCACTTGACATGTCAGGTATGAAAAGTTTTCCAGTAGGAAAAATACTTTGAAAACTTGAATGAATTTTTATTAGAGCCAAAAGTCTTGATCGTAAGAATTACAAAAGTATATATTTATACATAGAAGACTAATTAGGAAAAAGACTAATTCGGGAGTATTTAGAATCCTTATAGATACATAATGATCTTGATTCTCCTTGATTTCTTCCCTAATTTTTTATATTTGAAATCTTGATGATTGAGGTTTTGATTGATCCTCCTTAATACTTTCCTTGTCATTACCTCTCAAAATGGAGGCGGAGTGAGAATGAAGTCCCATCTTGCTCTGAAGTTGGGAAAAAGAAGACCATGGCAAAGGTTTGGTGAAGATGCCGTCTATTTGCTGAGAGGAAGGTACAAACTGTGTAACAAAGGTTCCCCATGGCCACTTTAGCATGTTGAATGTCCGAACAAGTGAACATGATATACTAAAGAACTCCAACAATACTTCAATATATGCAGCATCAACTAAATCATCTGAAACGGACGTCTTCTCTTTAAGTACTATAAGAGTTGCGGTTTAGCCGTCAAAGTAACTCCTTAAGATACTTGCTTTGTGAGATAATAATACCACTATCAAACTCTTTAATTTCAACACTCAAAAATTAATAAAAACCGAGCCAAGATCCTTGATAGCAAATTCAGAACTCAAATAGTGAATCAAGTTTGAAATAAATAATGCATTGCTACCAATAACCAAAATATCATCGACATAGTGAGTAACAAAAAAGTAATGACATTGTGATGATATATAAATAAAGAAGAATCAGCTTGCTACAATAAAAACCAAGATGAAAAAGGAACTTGAAAAATCAATCAAATCAAGCACGAGGTGCTTGTTTCAACCCATAAAGAGATTTGTGAAGGAGACACACATGATCAGGTTTACTTGGATCTACTAAGCTAGGTGCCTTCTTTATATACCAACTCCTTGAGCTCTCCGTGCAAAACTACATTTTTCACATCAAGTTGTCGTCGACACTAATTTAGAGAGGTCGAGATAGCCAGAACCAGTCGAATGGTGGTGTGGCGAATGACTGGACTGTAGGTCTCATCAAAGTTAAGGCCAGAGACTTGACTGAAATCTTGAGTTACCAAATGAGCCTTCAATCTATCGAAAGAGTCATGTTCCTTTTGTTTCACTTGAAACACCTATTTTGAACCAACAACATTAGTGGCAGTATATCGCGGAACTAAAGACCATGTTCTGTTGGAATGAAGAGCTTCTAATTCTTCTTTCATGGCTTCCACCCGATGTGGGTCCTTGAGTGCTTGATAATAGTGTCGCGGTGCGATGGGTAAAGTATTCTCAGTAAGATTACAGTCATAATCCTGCAAATATTTTGGGACTAATGAGTTCGTTGTGGTCGAGATGATGAAGTATCTTCTATACTATCCACGCCAATAGTAGGAGAAGAAGTGTCGACATTAATGTCAATGATGTTGACAGTATCCGCAGCATCAGTAGAAAGAGTACCAACATGAACAATAGGAGTATTGTTAGTGTCAACAGTAGTGCCATCATCACTGTCAGTACCAATAGTATCTGGAGACAGAGTATTGGTACCAGCAGGAACATAATTGACTACAATAGTATCTTTTGTGTTGTCCATGTCGATAGTGGGAGAAGAAGTGTCGACAGTGGGAGTAATATCATCGATTGTGAAGATAGCAAAAGTTTCAGGTGCTATTTTTGTATCCATCTTTGTCGGTGAAGGTGATATATTATCATCTGCAGCAGACTTGTGAAACTATTCATCAAGACTGGAGAATTCAAAAAGCTCTAGAGATGAAGAAATTACCTCTAGTAAAGATGGCAGATAGAAGAATTTACTTTCATCAAAGACAACATGTCGTGATATATATACCCGCTTCGTAGAGAGATCATAGAATCAGTATTCTTTGTACAATGAACTATATCCAATAAACACACAAGGATAAGTTTTCTTGACAAATTTATTTCCTTAGTGACAACGTAGAGAAGGAAAACACAAACATTCAAAAACTCGCAAATTTTTGTAGTCAGGACCTCTGGAAAACAACTTGGAATATGGTGATGTATTTTGAAGCACTCCAAAAGACATTTTGTTGATAAGATAAGATGCTGTGAGAAATACCTCAATCCATAAAAACATTGGTAAGTTGGCATCAAATAACATGGTTAAGCCAATTTCCATAATATGCCTGTGTTTTCGTTCTGTGACACCATTTTGTTTTGGTGTTCCTGGATATGAAACCTGTAATTGAATACCACAGTCACTAATATGATTAAAAAATTGATTTGAGTTAAATTCTCCATCCCCATCACACTGAAAATTTTTAATTTTTCTATTAAATTGATTTTCAACCAACCTTTGAAATTTGATAAAGCATGAGATGAAATTTAATTTTTTCCTTAAGGGGTACAACCAGTTGAAACAGAAAAATAGCATAAAAATAAAATCCTTGATTAGAACTAATAGAAGCAGGTCCCTAGAGATCACAGTGTATTTTTGCAAAGGAAAGTCACAAATTTTGTTATTTAGACTAAAAGAAAGTTTGCAACTTTTTCCAAATTAACAATTAGTACAAATAGAAGGTTTAGATTGCCAATTAGTTACATCAATTATTTTCTTTCCCTTCAACAGTTGCATAATCTGTCTACTAGGATGTCCTAGCCGACGATGCCGTACAAAAGATGGGTTGTTGCATTTTATTGCTGTCAACGTTGGATGAAAGTTTGAGTCAAAAGAGTACAGTTGGTTTTTCTCATGCCCCTTCCCTATTGTTCTCTTTCTTTGATCCTTAATAAGAAAATCAAAAGTTGTGAATTCAGCATTACATGAGTTATCAATAGTAATGTTACTTACAGAAATCAGATTCTTTTTTCAATTTAGGCACAACAAGATCATCTCGCAAATTTCATTTTCCAACACAAGTTTCACCAGTATGTGTTATGGCAAGTTTATTATCATTCCTAACACAAATACCATCACTCCTTTATAAGGTTTTAAATCAGATAAAATGCCTGCATTATTTGTCATGTGAGATGTAGCTCCTGAATCCATATAACGAGAAAGACCACTGTTGCTTAAATTGAGAGTTGCTAATGCTTGTGGATGTGTCTCTGACTGATATGAACAATCAAATCTATACCAGCATTCAAGAGCGACATGATTCCTTTTCCCACAAATTTGGCAGGTGGGTTTATTGTCTATTCCTTTTTCATCTTTGTCGAAAACACTTGTGCTGGTGTTGACAGTGTTGTAGTGACAACAGGAGTAAGACCTTTGCCCCTGGAACTAAAGCCTCCTTGATTTCTTCCCTAATTTTTGATATTTGAAATCTTGATAATTGGGATCTTGATTGATCCTCCTCAATACTTTTCTTATCAAGATAGAAGCACCTAAGGGAGGGAGTTGCCACTGGAGTACTACCTCGTTCTCAATACACCCTTTTTTTTTTTTTGTTGAATTTATGCAAATATACTTCTAATGTACATTTCTTGACAGAATATGCGGCCATTTCATGGCTACTATTGTTGAGCGGATCAAATATGTATGTTTAATCAAAGGTTTGATATTGTTGGATGGAAATGAATGTAAAGATCTGAGTAGGAACAGCTCCCCTTGTTCTGGTTCGTGAAAAAAAAAACGAAAAAATAAATTGAAAGAGATGCACAAAATGAAAAGAAGTCTCGAGATATGTGGGGATTAATCTTCAACATTCATCTCATTTGTTTTATAGAGGGATGGGTTCATGTTACGTTGATACTCTATACTTTTCCAAAAAGGCAGACACATTATCAATCAACTCAATGATGACAAAATCTCAATTTTAATTGAAAAGAGATTGTTTATAATTTTTTTTTAAAATAAGAATTTGGATTCTCCACAATATTTCTAGTATATTATTTGATTAATAAAATTTTATAAAATAAAAGATAAACTATAAATTATAAAGATAAAGCATCGTCAAATAAATTTTAAGAAGAATGTTGCTCATGACCCTGAGTGTTTTTTCTGTGACCGACTTCGACAACCTCTACTCTACACCTAAACTACATGATCCTAAAGGAAAATAGATAATAAGAAATACATTAGGAAATACGACTGCAAGGTAATCTAATAACATACATTTAATCCAAAATGCCCCTACAGCTAACACTAGCATGTTGGTTGGCAACCCCCAACAAAAGGACAACTTAAGTTTAATGTTGATATCACTATAACAAAAGTGGCTGTTTGCGATGTTATATGACACATACGAAACCAACACAATATGTACTTATATACGACGGTTCAAACTGTTGCAAATAAATTATATATCATGGTTCAGACTGTCGTATATAGACAACTTAAAGCGACGATTTTGACATATAAGGTCAAACTTATATTCCTCCCATATCTCCCATTTTTTACGATGTTACCGTCGTGAATACTATATACGACGGCCATTAGTGCATTGTTAAAGCATAAACAACGTCTTTTTTGTAGACAGTTCTAAGTCTGTCGTTTGGTTGTCGTAAAAGTGAGTTTTCTTGTAATGTATCGCTTAGATAAAAGAGGCAACTAGGATAAGAGGATTATTGAGGAATCCTGAAGGAAAAGATATATTGCCTTTAACTAGACAACTATCAAATTCTCTCCTTCAACAAAACATGCACAACCTTTAGGCATCCTTAAAAGCCTTAAGTTAGTGACGGTTTCAACTATACTCTGGGTTTATTCTGAAAAGTGATTATAAAAGTGTAGTTGATAGTCTGTTATTTGATAATTCACATTTTAGTATGTTTAGGATACATACACAGCCAGATTAAAGACTTATTAGCAAAACTTTATAGCACTATATTTTTTGTTAGGAGGGCTAAGAATATCCCTACATACATGCTTGCTCAATATGTTACCTCAACTTACTTTTCTAACATTTGAATGGAAGTAGTTCCTTTTGCAATATCTTTTGCTATCAAGATGATATAATCTAATATCCATGTTCCCCCTTAAAAAAGTTTGGTTGTAAGAGGATAATTTCGAGAGTGACAATTTTACATTAAAATTTTGTAGCAACACTTAATAGGCCGTGAGTTTGAGTCACCATGAGAAAACTATGGAAAGTCATACCTTGGTTTCTATGATTAAATTCCATTAATTCTCACTTGTTGACTTTAAATTTTAAAAGGTAATTTTTATATACAAATATTTATTGAAGAAATGTTATAAGACATTATATAAATTTATGCGTATTTTTATTTCAATAAAATAATTTTTAGATAAATGTTTATTCATACTATTCAATTACCTCTTGTAATGGAATCCAACTAGATTTGCTCACTACATGTCCAACACTATTACATATAAAATAATCAACACGAGCACATTTTCTTTGGATTTGAAATAAATAAAAGTATGCGGGAGAGAGGAGAAAAGACAAAAATAGGCGGAAAATGAAAAGTTAACGAGATGATATAGACTCTTGCACATAGATTACTTCCTTCCTTCTTTAAAAAAGTTTTACGTGTGTGCCGTTGTCTGAACATGGTAAATTTTGCCAAATCTTATCTTAAGAGGTAGTTGGGTGATATTAAGAAATGAACAAAATTGTTTATTTTCCTTAAAAAAGTAAAAAATAACATTTAGTAAGAGAAAAGAAAATATGATTTTTTCAGTGGTAAAAACAAAATTTGTAAAAGTTCAAACCCCAAACTTCAAATAAAATGAAAAAAAAAAGTGCAACATCACTAGCGATTTGATTTGACGTGGCACAATCAGGAAGTATCTACAGAATGTCAGTATCTTAATATGGGCACACCTAATACTTCCTCCTCTCTAGATTTCATCCTCATTTGTTGCCACGTGATCATGTACCTCCAAAAATTACAAGTAAGCCATTCCTCCTGTGGGTCCCACATCCGGGCCCCACGAGTCCTAAGCTCACACGGGAATCGTCGCCCATCACTGGACCCCACTTCACATGCTTCTGCACTCCCATTGGATATTTCTGTACATAATAAAAGAATTTTTAAGAAAAATTTTGTCCTAATGAAATTACTCAAATACCCATCCGTCATCTTCTATATATTTCTGCGTTTATCGCTCTGCAACCTTCCATCTCTTTTGTCCAAAACCCCTTCCCTTTTCTAGAGAGAGAGAAAAAGTGTATTATCGTTTTGTGTATATATAGATTATATACATATAGAGTGAGAAAGTTTCGTCGCTTTTCTGAGGTGAGAGAAAGAAATATGTTGGGGGTTTTTAGCAGTGCGATAGTGTCGCCGCCGGATGAGCTGGTGGCTGCCGGTAGCAGGACACCTTCGCCGAAGATCAGCGCGGCAGCGTTAGTGAATCGGTTTCTGGAAACCAATTCCTCGGCGTTGTCCGTTCAGATCGGCGATCACGTCCAGCTGGCTTTCACTCACGCCAACGAGTCGGCTTTACAGCCCAGGTAATTAATTAAATTGAAGAAATGCAAAATTAATCCTTCAATTGATCGAAGGAAAACTGAGATTAGAAATTAAAACATTAGTCATAATTGGTCTTAGCCATAAACGAGTGAAATGAAAACTGGCCAGGAACTAATAATCTCGCGCATAGTCATACTAATAACCTCGTAACTTTCTGCAAATTCTCTTTAAGTCAATCTAAATTAGTTATGAAAATAATAAAAAATAGAACCTATCCATGTATGAGTTAGATTCTGTCAATTTTTTAGATTAAGTTTAAATTAATTAACACCGTCTATCTCTGTATCTAGAAAAAAAAAAAAAAGAGTGACCGGATCAGCAGCTGGAAATCTCTGATCAATTAATTAATGGATTTTAACTTCATATGGCCATGTAGAGAACTTTTAGAGGATGCCTGAGGAGTCGATAATTGTCCGTTCATCGATGACTTAATTTCATTTGATTAAAAATTTTCGCCAGTAAATACGAATTATTTGGTGTCACAAATTTGGAATGGGCATAAACAATTGAATTTGAACATATATAATTGCATATATTTCTGCTTTGCCTTTTCAGTTTTCTGGTATTTTTGAACTTTTCCTGTATAAATTAAGTAATTAGTATAAACAATTAGATACTTGTTTCTTTTGTTTATGGAATCAATCTTGTCGGTTATGAAGTATATTTTGTTATTCTTCTTTAATTTTTATTGTGTTAAGGAATATTTCAATATTACCCAAGAAAAAAAAAAGGGTATCTTGGCCGAATTATGGGGGTATTTAGATAATCAATATTTTAAGGGTCATGATTTTACAATCATGTTAAGGTTTTTAGCGATCTCGCGGTCCAAGATGAGGCATCAAGAGGTGCAGTTTTCCTCGCATGCTTGCCACGTATAGGATTCCGTTACTCGATCTTTCCAGAAACCAAGAGCTATTATTTTGATGTCATCTTGCTGCTAGATTATGACACGTATTACCGAAAGAATTTTTTCTAAAAACTAAAATCCACTGTCCGCGGTGATACCGTAAGGCGTAAAGAGGGTCAATAACCGAGTCCATGTGATGCTACCGTCAATAGGCCTTTGTGTTTCCGAGTCGTCCGTTTCTTTCCTGATGAGAGCATGGGTTATGTGGACGGTTGGATTTCGTATTATTTTTAACTTTTTATGTGAAGTGGGTCCATCTTATCCGGTGCCTCTGCAGTAGATATGAGCGTACTCCCTCCGTTTTACGTTTCGGTTGTTATATGATTAAAAAAATATAAAATTAAAAAAAAATTTGTGTATATAAATTAAATTATTTTTAATATGAATTTTTTATTTAATCTATTGAAGATGAAAATTTTTGAAATTTAAAATTTATGTAGAATAATGAATGATGGCTAAAATAGATATTGAGAAATAAGAAAAATATTAAGGAGTGATTACACTTTTTCATAACAAAGGCATTGAGAGAAAAGTTGACATGTTAAAAAGATATAACGGGACATTTTGATTAAAATTGTATTTTTTTATAATTTGATAAGGAAAAAATACGAAATTCACACAATATAACAAGTAAAAAAAATAAAAAAAGTATAAGAAAAAAGAATTACGAATACATCTTTTCAAATTAAATTACAAAAATTAAGAAAATGTAACAAGTAAAACATAATTGAGTGAGTATGATGAAGTTGTTCCTATCCCCCTCTCTTGAAGTTGGTGTTTAGGTAGTATTTATAGAGTATGAACTCATATTGTTAGGATTTTGACTTATATTTCTATTTAAATTTTATTAGAATTTAAGAGTTTAAAAAATCATATTTTAGCAGTAAATTGCTTTTTTTGAAAGTTATTCCTTTTTTTTAAAAGGAGAAAAATCATTCTTATATTACTCTATTCTACCTGAGAAGAGAGAAATATGTGGGATTGGGCAATTTGTCTTAGTCATGGGTTGTTTGTCTAGACTTTAAACTCAACAGATTAGTTGTAGAGATTTTTGTCTAAGAAATGGTTACTCTTTATGAATATGGAAGTTTATAGCATGATGTGATTGATTATTCTATGGTGGAACCACTTTCTACAAGTGGCTTGAAAATCATGAAAGTTGGGCAAGTTAATCAAATCTCGACAATATTCTAGCATATATAGTGGTGATAAGGGACTTGTTTAGTGGTAAAATGTAAATCTTGAGTCTTTTTTTTCTTTTGTTTGCTTCTAAAAAGAAAATGACTCAATCGTAAATTTGGTTCAGCTTAACAAGTGCAACTAAACAAGTCTTGTTGATCTGTAGGATTTGTGATTTTCTCTGGTGGTTTTGTTGGTGATGACTAATTTTAGAAAAGTTACCACTACTACAAGTTTTCTTGACTTTTTCAAGCTCAATAGTATTGATTCACCTACTTACCTACCTACCTTCCTTGAGAATACACTTTCTTGAACCTGCAAGAAAAACCAGGGATATAATCTTAAACAAGTTCTATTTGTCTTGCTAGTGAATTTAGGGTTTTTTTAGCAGTAATTGGCGCCTGAAGAAATATTATTTCAGTTGTTTCTTAAAAGTTTCATATGAAACCTTTTTGTTACTTCAGCTGACTGAAATTGACCATTGGAAACTGCAGATCATTTGCAGCTAAGGATGATATCTTTTGCTTGTTTGAGGGAGCACTTGACAACTTAGGGAGTTTGAAGCAACAGTATGGCCTTGCAAAATCTGCGAATGAGGTAGTTTTGGTGATAGAAGCATACAAGGCTTTGCGTGACAGGGCTCCTTATCCTCCCAACCATGTGGTTGGCCACCTTGAAGGGAATTTTTCATTCATAGTGTTTGATAAAGCCACCTCCACTTTGTTTGTGGCTACTGTAAGTAGATCCCACCAACCAAACAAAATATTCTTAATAGAAGCTTTTCAACTTTGAGGTGATTTATAAGGAATAATATTGTTGTTGGTGATGTTGTTGACAGGATCAATTTGCTAAGGTTCCTTTATATTGGGGAATCACTGCTGATGGATGTGTGGCATTTTCGGATGATGCTAACCTGCTTAAAGGTGCTTGTGGCAAGTCACTCGCATCTTTCCCTCAAGGTAGGTTTGCTTAATCAAATATCCTTGTGCTTTGGTTAATTAACTTTTGAATAGGTATGAAGTGTTTGAATCATATATAAACATGGCCTAAGTATCAACAGTCACCTTTGGGATATTCATTTTGATATAGCAAGAACAGTTGCTAAATAAGGGTCATAGATGCTACCAGACAGACCCTAGGGCGTGACAAACTGATTCACAACTTTGTTTTTGCAGAATATTTCTCTTTTGCTTTATGAATTACCTCCAGTATTGTTCTGATAATTTGGCTGGTACTTGATTCTTCAGGATGCTTCTATTCCACTGCTGTTGGTGGGCTGAGAAGCTACGAGAATCCAAAGAACAAGATCACAGCCGTTCCTGCTAAAGAGGAAGAAATATGGGGAGCAAAGTTTATGGTAAGATGAGGCTTCATACATATAAATTATGTCTATATCTTGGAAGTATCAGAATCTATAGCCTTAAAGATGATTCATTATGTGGGTTCTCTAAATTGCATCATGGCCACAATCTCCATGCTCCCCACCTTGTGGTCTACATCATACAGGAAATCTATGTCATTTTTTTTTTTTTTTTCTGAGTAGGATGAAGTTGACTAACAATAATGCTTAATTTATCTTAAACAAGAACATAGATTATATTATATAATTATAATATGGCTAAAATTATGCAATCAAGTTCATATTTTATACCAAAGTTTGAAACTTTTGCTGAGGGCACCATATTTCTCTATGCACCAAACCTAGCCTTCTTGATGTTGAAATCTTGCTTTCTATAGTATATATGATATGTTGGCATAAGCTTTTCCATAGTAGAGATTGAAAAAAAAAATTCAAACACAAGCTTCTTACCTCATTCTTTGGAGAGTAATATATTCCTAATGAAGACACTTGAATCCTTCACCTCTGGAATATGTTATTAATCAACACCCAATACTCTTGACTATTCCAAAACATACTGCTTAACAACCCCACTAAGAAAGATTGGACCCCGGCTGGCCAGATGAAAGCAATTATGTGGTATCATATAGAAAAATGCCAGACTTTTACCTCGAGGAGACGAGAATTTATATAAAGAAAAATATCAGCTGTTGAAGTGAACTTGAAGTAAACATGTCTAAAACCCTAAGAAATTGAAACTTATAAAACGAAAAACTAGAAATGTTGGAGGCGACTGTCTACCTGCCCCTTCAGTTCCGTCCTTGATATGCCATCCATGTTATTATGGAAATCAATTCATGATGATAATGAGCCTGTGTCTTTTCTGCTACAAGCCGATTTTCTGATGTGTTTATTATGTACAATATGAAATTTACAGGTTGAAGGGTCAGCAGTTCTTGCAGCCACAGAATAGAAGAATGTCTTTCTGTTTCAATTAAGTTGCTTCAAAACCATGAAGAAAGTGGAAGGAATGGGTGGGTGGGGGAGATGATGGAGGTTTGAGATGAGAACATGTAAATGCGTTGATGATGAGTGTCTTTGTAGTAGTTGTGCTGTAGTTGTTAATGCGTTGTGCTTGTTGCTAAGTTGTACAAGTGGGGTAAAGCTGCAATTTGTTTGTTCGCTTTCTCTAGTCTACTAGTGTCGAAAACTGCTTCAATCAGTGTACAGTTATCTTTTCTATAAAAATAAAAATCTGGTTACTTTGAAAATTTTGGCTGATTTTTTTATTTTTAAGGTCTATTTATTTTAGTGAATGCTAAACTATTTTGACAAGAGAAAATACAAACCACACCATTTTTTTTTTTTTTTGTAGGAAACGAACCACACTTGGAGCCCATAACGAATCTCTACACCACTCTTGCCCAAAATATTATCTAATAGCCAGTCTAATGAAAAAAATCCGAGGCAGCCCAAAACCAAAATCAACAAATTCTTATTTGGAAAATTCTACAGAAAAAACTTTTATGAAGAAATTTTCTCCTATATATAATGAATAATATTATATTAGTAGATGTCCATCACATATAACTCTTATTATTCCGTATATTTTATATCATTCAACTTTTTTTGCTTTTACCAACTTTGTATTGGAGTAATAATTCTTAAGCTGATAAATATAGGCTAAGGTGGGAGATAAAGAATGAATTAAAAGAGAAGGAAGAATCTACGTATTTTGTCTTGTTTTTGATCATCTTCTCCATATCTCCTAACATTGATATATTGGTAATATTTTTAGAATATGTTATTAGTACGGAATTCTAGTCAACTGAAATACATCTTTTGGGTCAATAAAGTATGTTCATTTATTTATTTTATATCCATGGCAGTTTTTTCTTATCTATGGCTAACCTTGCAAAACTTGAGTTTGGAATTCTTGATATTATGGAAATAACTTCATGTGATGGGTACTAGATACTCCTTGCTGGAATTTAATTAGATGTAAATGGACTCGAAGAAATCATCAAAGAAGTAAAACACTAATAAACACTAGAAGTGAAAAAGTGTACCAAGACTAACCACCACAAGTAGAAAAATCAACATTTTATAAATTACCAGAAGTGAAAATGTATACAAAATGTTACTTTGTAGTATAAAGTACTACTGGTTTTATACTAAAAACATCCTGACAATGTCTATTAAGAATTTATGAAGAAATAAGAAAAGGAGATAGAGATAAATTTTATTAGAAATGATGTCAGATTTGAGCGTGATCACGTTGACAACCATTTATTAATTTTACCTCTTTGAATGCTGATGATTTTTTTATCAATCACCTTGAAAGTGATACTAGTCACTTGTATAGTAACATAAATGTTCAAAGATAGTTTTACTTTTTATGTTACTATTAAGAAATTTAGGACGCAGATACTATAAGATATCACATTAGTATGTGATTCTCCAACAGTTGCTATCTTAAAGTTATAATTTTCTATTTAATGTTTTTCAATAAGATGTTTTTCTTAATGTTTATCTTTAATATTAATTTCTTGTAACTTATAAATAATATATTAAAGAGAAAAGAAAAAACATTTTATTTCATTTGAGGAAAATAGTTGTTACAAGGATCAATGATAAATAAATGTGTCTGGCAGACGATGTATTTTACTCATTTCATGATGAAAGAAACCCAGGATAATACTATTTATGAAATATAAATATTTTCTTCAAAATCTCAAAGGAATTTGTTAAGTTTTAAAGATATTGGCCGAAATGGATATAATATTGCTGGAAAAATAGTAAAGGTAATATTGAATGTAAGTAACAAGTTTCTTTCAGCAGCTCACAGTCTTCTGTCCGCACCCCATTAGTATCTTTTAATCTCAAAAATTTTCCTTTCCTTGTATTAATAACAGTGATATTGTGGAAGAATCGAGTATTCTGCTCCCCTTCAGCTATCCACTTTACTCGAGATTTCTTACGCTAGTAAGATTCCTCTTGAGTTAAAATGACATCGTACTCTTTAATGAGTTAAGTTTCAAGATAGGTGTAGAATTTTGAGAGGCATTCTGGAAGCCGAACTTGGATCCCTAGTAGCCTGGTGAACGTCAGACCTGGGAACCCAAGGTGGATGAGGTTGGTCCCTTCAATGAGTTCCCAGAGAGAATTAGATTGGGGGTGAATCACTGCTGCTACTCTTTGCTTATCACTCTCTGGTTGAAGTCGCCAGTAATTAACCATGGCCATTCTATTCTTCCAGCCAGACTCTACATATACTTCCAAAGCTTTGATCTGAACTTCACTTTTGGGGATGCATAGACTGCAGATATGAGCTAGTCTATATAAACCCCTGATTTTATCGCTGAAGTGACCATCTGATCATTAGGTGCAACAATTTCAATATCCAAAAGCACCAAATTCCCTCTGAAAAGCCCCTAGCTTCCGCAACCATCAAAATTACCTGCCCTAGATATGTGCTCTACAAGAGAGCTTGGCATACGAGGTTCCAACAAAAACAAAATAAATGGTTTATGCAGTTGTAACAAATCACATATATTTTGAAAAAAGGATTTTGAGCTGGCCCCCCGGCACTTGTATGTGAGTATATTCATTAAAAAAATACCTCAAATTATCATTTCGTCTTGTTCAGGCAGGACTGCATCCTCAATCGCTGTGTCTACAACCTCCAGTGGTGTTTCAGCAACGCCACTATGGAGGGTTTTATCTGGGTCTTAAGGTTCTAGGAGCTGTTCTTCTGACAGACTATGAACCAAGCGCCTCTGTAAACGCCAAAATATCAGGTGGGTGGGATTTAATGTGCTCTACCATATCTACATCAACCTGCCCACTGGTGCCCCATGCTTTTCCATGTCTGCAATTGGAGCCCCAGTACTATTTTGGGTATGTCCATGTACTTTAGCCATCTTTTGGTTTGTGAGAGTTTGTAGCATATTCTTTTTGGGCCATGTGAGAATTGTCTTGGGTGAAGATTTGCCCGGGTCCGACCAGACTGATTTGGACCTGAGGAAATGTTGAATCTCTTCAAGGGTTGCCAAATCACCGACCTTGTTTATTCTTGGGCTGAGAAGACCCCTTCAATTTAGGACCTGCTTTAGTCGTTAGGCCAACTACAAAACCTTGTGATTTCTTCTTTGGACTGAGCTTGGGCTCAATGGCTGCTTGGAAGACCTCATATTTGTTTAAATGATAATCAAAGCAAAAACCAATAATTAAAGAATGATATTTGTTTATAATTATTTGTAGTTTATGGTAAATACTTTTAACTTTGATTACCTAATAACACCTTGACAAAAACCCACCACTCATGGTTAGCCAGCAGCAGCTACTCTCCACTACTCATGGTTCCCAAAGTTTAAACAATAATAAAAATGTACAAATTACGTGTCCTTTAACTAAATATTCTCTTCATTTTAAATTGAATGTCAAATATTCTCGTTGGAAGCCAACAACATCCGTGCTCTTTCCTCCTTTTATTTTTCCTATAGCTGTGAGGGTTGCCCAACATATGGGGATGTACAAATCTCACTAATATACATACAATTTATTGAGCGTATATAAAATTTAACTTTTATTCCATAATTAAAATTTTATTTTAATATTTTATAATATTATAAAAGAAATTCACTTTTTTATTTTTGAATAGTTATAATACATTTATTTATTCATTGTATCAATTGTTTGGGTTAAACATTATCTTTTAAACTCGTAATCCTTTTCATATAAACTTATGATAAATTTGATTTATTATGAAATGACTTTTCTAACTTTTTTTTCATCTCAACTTTTGATATTCAAACTATAAATAAAAAGAATTTTCACGGGAAAATTCATCCCGGAAAGGAATGGGAAAAACTTTTACATACCAAAATATATGAAACTTTTCAACACAAGTAGGAAAGAAACAAATATTTTTTGTCTGCTATACATTCACAATATTTTATAAAAAATATTACTATTTAGTTATAATTTCATCTATAGAAAAGAATATATGCAATATTTGTGTGAATTTTAATACAAAACAAAAATTATAACCGATGTAAAAATTCTAATTTTCTTATATTTTACTATTTTTATTTATATTTTATTGTATATTTATGTCTTCATAACATTTATATTCTAAATATTAACTTTTAAATATTAAACTAATATAGTATGAAGACATTTAAGTAATTTATTGCAAAATTTTGTTACATTTCGATATTAAATAATATTAGTTCCAAATAAAAAAAAATTATCATTTTATTTTTCAATTTTCTTCTAAACACTGAAACGAAAAATGAATTATGATTACATTAGGAGTGAGAAAGAATTCTAAATGATAAAGAATTGCATTCTACATAATTCTAACGTATCAAAAAGTACCATTAGATTGCATTTGAGTTGGAGTTTAAAATGATAATTATTTTATTTTATTTTTTACTTCACATTCTCTTTCTCTAATACACTTATTCTAACTTATTCTATAGTAATTTTATTAATGTAAATTATTTAAAATAAAAAATAAATTATAAACTATAAAAGATAAATTTTTTAAAAAATTACTATTAATAAAAATGTACTTAAAGCTTAAACGTATATATTTGGTAGATAACTGCGTCCATACAAAAAATTGAGTAATGACACATTTTTTGCAAATTTAATTCAATTAAATGTACCCTTAAAATATTAATTAAAAGTTGGGAGTTTGACGAACCACCTCTGTGTTGGGATGTTGGCCTTTTATAAGCTTTTCTTTTTTGTTTAATTGAAATTGGCCTCATAGGCTATTGCCAAAGCCCACGTATGCAAATACAACCTTTAAAAATATGAGAATAATCAGAAGAAGACATATTCTAGTGGGACTTATATTTATTGTCTCGTGTTACATAGCATTTGGACAACATAACATGCACTTTCGGAGTTTTGATTCAATCGGTTGTGCCCTTTTCTCTCCCCTTCTTTGCCTCTTCTTCTTGAACCCTTAAAAACTCTCTTTTCAATCAGATACCAAGAGATCCCAGGTTTGGTTATACTTTTTTTAAAATTTTTTTTTTTATATATTTGTGTTCTCAATTTGCAGATGAATCTTTTCTTATAAAGGGTTTTGTGGGCCATTTTCTGTTTTCTTGATTTTTTTGTTAATGTAATTTGATTTGCACTTCCGGGTTGTTTTTGTTTTGGTGTTGTAGAGTTCTTGATCGCTTTGCAGAATTGAGGGTTTAAAGGAAGCATCACGTCGAAGGTATCAATTTTAGCTTATCGAGTCTTAGTTTTACTGGTTTCTAGATTGAAAGTTTGGTAAAGATTGAATTTTTATGACTATTTGGGGTTTCTTTCGGCGGAGTTTGGTACCTGGTTTTCTATATGAACCTTTCTTGTATCAGTTTGTATGAGTTTGTGTATGCAGATGTGACTGTCTTAGTTGGATGGAGTAATTTCGGCGTTATCTGAAATTGGAGTGATACAAATTAGCTTAATTATGCCTTGTGAAGGGTTCTTCGATTCTTTTTTTAAGGAAAAACAAATGGATGTTGCTTCAGACTGACCTTTTACAAGCCATCCATACTTTATATGGTATCAATTCTTTAAAGGGTCACTTGCATTTTTTTATCTTGGATGCTTGTTTGGTATATAAAGTGGGGTTTTGCAGTTAAAGTTCTTATCTTGGCTACTTGTTTGGTAATAAAAGAACAATTTTTCTTGTTAGCAAATTGGGTTTTCTCTGATCCAACAAATCAACTGTGTCAAAAAGTAACTGCAAGAGATGAGATACTTGCTTTGACTTAACACTGAACCATACATACCAAAAGGAAGGAAATAGATTTCGCGTTCTGGCTATGGGAAACTGCACCAAAGGCTTTTTTTTTGCAGTGAAAACTACTTATTTTTTATCAGATGATCTTGCAATCATCTTGAAAGGAAGATAGTGTATTCTCACATGCTGGCAATAGTGGATAGATATAAAGGTCTTAACCTAGATATCTATGAATTATTAGCAGTTCTCTCTCATTTGCCCTACACACACGTGTACTGCTGGATATTTGCTGCTATCGTTCTGTGGTACAGGCTGGTTTCGCCTCTTTAGTGCTATTTTTTGTCCGCAGACATGAAGTGACCTATAATTTCCTCTCCTCTCTTTCTCTATCTCTCATGATTTATCTCTCTTTCATCGTGATTTATCTCTCTTTCATATACAGAGATTTGCTGCTACACTTGTGTTGAGTTATCCGGTTTTGGCTCTTTATTGATTTTTGTTTGTTCACAGATAAAGGTTGCATTCAAGTTCTCATTCTTTCCTCTGTTAAAGGGGAGAGATTTGCAGCTACTCTTGTGTGGCATGACATGTTTTGGCTCTTATTAACCTGTTTGTTCATGGAGATTGAGTTTGCTTTTAAGTTATTAATTCACAGGGCTACAGTTGTATAGTCAATTCTTTGTCATGGAATGGAATTTTAATTGTCATTGTGAATTTGGCATTGACTTCCGCACCCGTTCCTTATTCTTCAGTGCAATTAAGTGATGGGAAGAGGCGCCATATATTTTATTCTTCTTCCTCAGCCTTTAAATAAATAAGATGAAACTATATCGACATAGTTTTTAGTAGTTGGAAGATCTCCATCTGATTTATATGGTTATTGTTTGAGGTAGGGTTGCTATGTAGCTTCCAAGTAATTTATTGATGTAGCATTGTATGCATAGTTCCTGTACATGGAGGAAGAATTAAATGTAATTTACTCTAGCTAGCTATTTTCTTTTATGTACTTGTTATCAAATGTTCAATTGTTTGATTCTGTTATGTAGGAGTTCAGTATCGCACAGTTTGCAAGCAAGATTCAGGTCAAAATGGATCAGCAAGGAAATGGACAGCCTCCAGGTATGGGGGTGGTTGGTAGCTCTGCTCATGTGCCATATACTATTGCACCATATCAAACTAATCAAATGACGAGCCACTCTCCTCCTGCATCAGCTGGTGCGGTTCAAACCCCTCAAACAGCAGGCCTTCCCTCTTCTGCTCAAATGGCGCAACACCAGCTTGCTTATCAGCACATACACCACCAGCAGCAACAGCAATTGCAGCAGCAACTTCAGAATTTTTGGTCAAACCAATATCAAGAAATTGAGCAGGTCACCGATTTCAAAAATCATAGCTTGCCATTGGCTAGGATCAAGAAAATAATGAAAGCAGATGAGGATGTTAGGATGATATCAGCTGAAGCTCCTGTTATATTTGCCCGGGCTTGTGAAATGTTTATCCTCGAGTTAACCCTCCGAGCATGGAACCATACGGAGGAAAATAAGAGGAGGACACTTCAGAAAAACGATATTGCAGCTGCCATCACAAGGACTGATATATTTGATTTCCTAGTTGATATTGTGCCAAGAGAGGAGTTGAAAGATGAGATGCTTGCATCAATCCCTAGAGGAAGCCTTCCTGTTGGAGCTCCTGCAGAAGGCGTTCCTTACTACTACATGCCAACTCAGTCTGCTCCACAGGTTGGAGCTTCAGGGATGTATGTTGGTAAGCCTGTCGATCAAGCCCTTTATGGCCAGCAGCCTCGTCCTCCTTATATGCCTCCGCAAATGTGGCCTCATCAGCAGCCACCACCTGCAGATTCTTAGGACTCATGCAAGGCAATGTGAGTAGTGTATTATGAGAAACATGTAGTTAAATTTTCAAAAACTGACAGTTGGTATAGACCTAGATCTTTTTATTCTATGCTTATCTATAGTTACATTGGTGCGTTCGATAGGTAGATTTTGCCATTTGTTTTTAGGTCTTTAGCGATTGCGATGTCAAAGTCCTTTTTTCGTGAACGATTTTTCAACTGTTGTTTCTTTTTCTTAGTTATTATAACAATGCTTAGGATGATAGAGATATTCCTATTCATGCTCCTTGTCCCATGGACCATTTGTGTTTTATCATATGGTTTCTTTGATTCTTTCTCAGTCTATGGGACACATTGCTGGAAGTAGGGGATGAAAAACTTACATAATCTGATATCCTTATTTTGCGTCATGGATATTTAATTTACCTCATGTTATCAATTTGTTAGTGCAGCTTATAGTATGTCATGACATTTTCTGTTAGAGAATGCATTGATGAAATGGTATTTGCAGAAGCTATTACTTGTGAGGGTGTCTTCGGGACGGGTTGAAATAGCGAGAGGATATAAACAAGACTTCCAAGACATTCAAATATGTGTTGCTGCAACTATAGTTATGTAAGATGTTTAGCTAAAACTGCGCATAAAGTATTTCTCTGCTTTTAAGAATGGGGGTTTTCTGTCAAAAGAACTGATGCATTGTGTATGGTTTGCTGCAAAAATCTCATGTTGGATATTGGTGTTTCGGTTGCTTATTCTGAATTCTTTTTTCTTTTATCTCCTTTGGTTTGTGTTTATATGTTGTGTTTCTTGAAAATTTTCTTCCCGACAAGGAAAATCACATAGGTGACATCTGTTAATATGACCTTACCTTAGATGTTCATGTCACCGCTCATGGACCCGGGTTCATATCAGGATTTTTCTCTTGACAAACCCTTTTAATGTGTTGTTTATAACAAAACCAGTGATGCTATTGAGGAGGTCTCCAATTTGTTCATGAAGTTAAACAAGGAATGAAGATTTGTGCAATGTTAAGGAACCCTTTGGACCGTGACTACTTGCTTGCCTTCCCATGAGGACTTCACAAGAGGTCTTTTTGAGTGTTGTCTCTTCTTCCCTTAGAGCACTATTTCCCTTGTGCTATAAAGATGGTTAGGTTTCTTGATTTTCCACAACAATTACCAAATCTATCTTAAAATATGCCAGCTAAGATCTCCAACAACGAGTTCTATTATGGGAGATCTCATGATGTTCATATCTATCTATAGTGCGTCTTGTATCAAGCATCGGGTAGACTTCATAAAATAAGAGTTTATCTTTTGTTTCATTTTTGAAACAGATACAGTAACTGCCTTAGTTCTATTATGTCTTTTGCTTCATTCTTCTGCAACGATGACGAACTCTTGGGTTTGTCAAATCTAAATATGGATTGACATGGACGGTAGTTGGAATCGGCGTCTCTCCCAACTTTCCTCATCCAAGATCAAGTTAGCCCTCCTTTGTAAACAACTTGTTGCACTATTTACCTTCAACACTATGTTGTATGGTTATGTGACTATACAATATGAAAAATATGAAGAATCATTTTTAGTAATTTTAAGGATAATTATTTTTTGACCTTAGTTAAAAACATGATAGTTAGCACAGTGAAGACAAACCTTGTGCAATGTATCTTTACGTAATGAGAAACATATTGAATTGTTTTGAGCAAGTTTATGAAAAACCTTTTTTTTTACCTAAATTTTGGAAAAAAGTGATAATTAGCACACGGATTCGGCATTCTACAAACAAGTGAAACATTCTGCCATATATCTATACAACATGAAAAACATACATGACTGTTCTAAGCAATTTTACGGGAAAATATTTATTGGGCCTAAATTTTCTTAAAAATGTTATGATTATCACATGAATTACAGAGAACTTTTTTTCGGATATAAATTTATAGAATAACGTAATGATTAACTCACAGATTGTGCGAGGTATCTTTAAAACATGAGAACATGCCGAGTCATTTTGAGCAATTTTAGAGAGAACTATTTTTCGAACCTAAATTTTGAAAAATAATGTGATGATTAGCACACTAATTCAGGCTTTAATGGGAATATGAAACTTTGTCTTGTGTATTAATACAACATGAAAAACATTCAGAATCGTTTTAAGCAATTTTACGGAGAACTTTTTTTGGGACCTATATTTTGTAAAAGACGTGATGATTAGCACACGAATTCGAGTTTTAACCGGAAAGTAAAACTTTATGTGATGTATCTTTACAACATGACAATCATAAAGAATCGTTTTGGGCATATTTAAGGATAACTATTTTCGGACATTAATTTTGTGAGAAACGTGATAATTAGCACATGAATTCGGGATACAACGGACAAGTAATATCTTGAGCGATGTATCTTAACGTAATGAGAAACGTACAGAATCGTTTTGAACAGTTTTATGAGAAATTTTTTTTCAAATCTAAATTTTGAAAAAAACATAATAATTAGCATACGGATTTGGCATTCTACAAATAAGTGAACAACTGTGCCGATGTATCTATACAATATGAAAAACATACAAAATCGTTTTGAGCAGTTTTACGGAGGCCAATTTTTCGTACCTAAATTTTTTAAAAAATGTGATGATTAACACACGAATTCGGGCAACAACACGCAAATGAAACGTTGTGCAATTTATTTTTACAACATTAGAAACATAGTGAATAATTTTGAGCAGTTTTATAGAGAATTGTTTTGCGAACATAAATTTTGTAAATTGTAATGATTAACTCACAGATTCGGCCTTCAAAGGACAAGTGAAACTTTGTGCAATTATCTGTAAAACATTAGAAACATACATAATTATTTTTAGCAATTTTATGGAGAACTATTTTTTGGATAAAAATTTTAAAAACGTGATGATTAGCATACAAATTCGGGTTTTAATTGGAAAGAGAAACTTTGTCCGATTTATCTATACAACATGAAAAACATACAGAATCGTTTTTAACAATTTTAAGGATAACTATTTTCAGACCATAATTTTGTAAAAACATGATAATTAGCTCATGAATTCGGGTTTTAACGGGCAAGTCAAACCTTGTGAAATGTATCTTTACGTAATGAGAAACATATTGAATCGTTCTGAGCAATTTTATGAAAAAAATTGCCTAAATTTTTAAAAAAGTGAGAATTAGCACAAGGATTTGGCCTTCCAGAAAGAAGTGAAACATTGTGCCATATATCTATAAAACATAAAAAATATAGAGAATTTTCTGAGCAATTTTAAGGAGAAATATTTTCGGATCGAAATTTTATAAAAAATGTGATGATTAGCACACGAATTCGGGCTTCAACAGACAAGTGAAATGTTTTACGATGTATCTTTACAACGTGAGAAATATAGTGAATCATTTTGAGCAATTTTATAGAGAATTGTTTTGCGGACATAAATTTTGTAAAAAAGGTAATGATTAATTCAAATATTCAGCCTTCAAAGTGACAAGTAAAATTTTGTGCGATTATTTTTAAAACATGAGAAACATACAGAATTATTTTGAGCAACTTTTTGGAGAACTATTTTTTGGACAAAAATTTTTAAAAAACCGTGATAATTAGCACACGAATTCGGGCTTTAACGTAAAAGTGAAGCTTTGTCCGATGTGTCTATACAACATAAAAAACATACAATATTGTTTTTAGCATTTTAGGGATAACTATTTTTAGACCTTAGTTTTTTAAAAATATGATAATTAGCACACTGAATTTGGGCTTCAATGGACAGGGCAAACCTTGTACAATGTAGCTTTATGTAATGAGAAACATTGAATCGTTTTAAGCAATTTTGTGAAAATTTTTTTTTCGGATCTAAATTTTGAAAAAAAAGTGATTATTAGCACACGGATTCTGCCTTTTACGAAAAAGTGAAACTTTCTTTTCCATATATCTATACAACATGAAAAGCATACATAATTTTTCTGAACAAATTTACAGAGAAATATTTTTCGGACCTATATTTTCTTAAAAACGTGATGATTTTCACACGAATTCGGGCTTCAACAAGCAAGTGAAACGTTGTGCAAGGTATTTTAGCAATTTTAAAGAGAACTTTTCTTTTGGATGTAAATTTATAAAAAAAAAACGTAATGATTAACTGACAGTTTCGACCTTTAAAGGACAAGTGAAACTTTGTGCAAGGTATCTTTAAAATATGAGAAATATACCGAGTCATTTTGAGCAATTTTAGAGAGAACTATTTTTCAGACCTAAATTTTGAAAAAAATGTGATGATTAACATACGAATTCGGGCTTTAATTGGAATGTGAAACTTTATCTTTTGTATTTATACAACATGAAAAATATTCATAATCGTTTTAAGCAATTTTGTGGAGAACTTTTTTCGGACCTAAATTTTGTAAAAGACATGATGATTAGCACGCTAATTCGGGCTTTAACGGAAAAGTGAGACTTTATGCAATGTATATTTACAACATGACAAACATAAAGAATCGTTTTGAGCATATTTAAGGATAACTATTTTCGGACCTTTATTTTGTAAGAAACGTGATAATTAGTACATAAATTCGTCTTCAACGGGCAAGTAAAATCTTGTTTAATGTATCTTTAGGTAATGAGAAACCTACAGAATCATTTTGAACAGTTTTATGAGAAACTTTTTTTCAAATCTAAATTTTGAAAAAACATTATAATTAGCACACCGATTTGGCCTTCTACAAACAAGTGAAAAACCGTGCCGATGTATCTATATAGCATAAAAAACATTCAGAATCGTTTTAAACAATTTTGTGCAGAACTTTTTTTTTACCTAAATTTTGTAAAAAACGTGATGACTAGCACACGAATTCAGGCTTCATCAGATAAGTGAAACGTTGTACGATGTATATTTACAACATGAGAAAAATAGCAAATAATTTTGAGAAATTTTATAGAGAATTATTTTGCGAACATAAATTTTGTAAAATCGTAATGATTAACTCACAGATTCGGCCTTCAAAGGACAAGTGAAACTTTGTGCGATTATTTTTAAAACATTAGAAACATACAGAATTATTTTGAGCAATTTTATAAAGAATAATTTTATAGATAAAATTGTTTAAAGAAAACGTGATGATTAGCATAGGAATTCGGGACTTAATGGGAAAGTGAAACTTTGTCCGATGTATCTATAAGACATGAAAAATATACAGAATCATTTTTAACAATTTTAAAGATAACTATTTTCAAACCATAATTTTTAAAAAACATGATAATTAGCATACGAATTCGGGTTTTAACGGGCAAGTCAGACCTTGTACAATGTATCTTTATGTAGTGAGAAACATATTAAATCATTATGAGTAATTTTATGAAAAACTTTTCTACGGACCTAAATTTTGAAAAAAAAAAAAAGTGATAACTAGCACACTGATTCGGCCTTCTAAAGTCAAGTGAAATATTGTGTCATATATCTATACAACATGAAAAGTATACAGAATTGCTCTGAGCAATTTTACGGAGAAATATTTTTCGGACCTAAAGTTTTTTAAAAACGTGATGATTAGCACACGAATTCGTTCTTCAAAATGTAAGTGAAACGTTGTGCGATGTATGTTTACAACATGAGAAACTTATTGAATTGTTTTGAACAATTTTACTGAAAACTATTTTTCGAATATAAATTTTTTGGAAAATGTAATGATTAACTCAAAGACTTCACCTTCAAAGGACAAGTGAAACTTTGGACGATGTATCTTTAAAACATGAAAAACATACCGAGTCATTCTGAGCAATTTTATAGGAATTATTTTTCGAACTTAAATTTTGAAAAAAATGTGATGATTAGCACACGAATTCGGGCTTTAATGGGAATGTGAAACTTTGTCTGGAGTATTTATACAACATGAAAAATATTCAAAATCGTTTTAAACAATTTTTTGGAGAACTTTTCTTCGGACCTAAATTTCGTAAAAAACGTGATGATTAGCACATGAATTCGGGCTTTTAACGGAAAAGTGAAATATTATGCAATGTATCTTTACAAAATGATAAACATACAGGATCGTTTGAGTAGTTTTATGGATAACTGTTTTCAGACCTTATTTTTGTGTGCAACGTGATAATTAGTACATGATTCGGGCTTCAGAGGGCAAGCCAAACCTTGTGCGATATGTATTTATGTAATGAGAAACATATAGAATCGTTTTGAACAGATTTATGAGAAACTTTTTTTCGGATCTAAATTTTGAAAAAAACGTGATAATTAGCACGCGGATTCGGCCTTCTACAAAAAAGTGAAAGATTGTGCTGATGTATCTATATAACATGAAAAAATGCAGAATCGTTTTAAGCGATTTTATGGAGGAATATTTTTCGAACTTAAATTGTTTCAAAAACTTGATGGTCAACAAACTTTCTGGCTTCAACACGCAAGTGAAACGTTTTGCGATGTATCTTTAGAACATGAGAAATATTATTTTGCGGACATAAATTTTATAAAAAGCGTAATGACTAACTCACAGATTTGGCCTTCGAAGGACAAGTTAAACTTTGTGCGATTATTTTTAAAACATGAGAAACATACAGAATTATTTTGAGCAATTTTATAGAGAACTATTTTATGGATAAAATTTAAAAAAAAAAAACGTGATGATTAGTACAGGAATTCGGGCTTTAACAGGAAAGTGAAACTTTGTCCGATATATCAATAAGACATGAAAAACATACAGAATCGGTTTAGCAATTTTAAATATAACTATTTTTGGACTATAATTTTTTAAAAACATGATAATTAGCACCCGTATTCAGGTTTCAACGGGCAAGTCAAATCTTGTACAATGTATCTTTATGTAGTGATAAACATATTGAATCGTTTTAAGCAATTTTATGAAAAACTATTCTACGGACCTAAATTTTGAAAAAAAAAAGTGATAACTAGCACATTCGGCCTTCTAAAGACAAGTGAAACATTGTGTCATATATCTATACAACATGAAAAATATACAGAATTGGTCTGAGCAATTTTACAGAGAAATATTTTTCGGACCTAAATTTTTTAAAAAAGAGATGATTAGCACACGAATTCGTACTTCAATAGACAAGTGAAACGTTGTGCGATGTATCTTTACAACATGAGAAACATATTGAATCGTTTTGAATAATTTTACAGAGAACTATTTTTCGGATATAAATTTTTTGGAAAATGTAATGATTAACTCAAAGACTTCCCCTTCAAAGGACAAGTGAAACTTTGAGCGATATATCTTGAAAACATGAGAAACATACTAGTCATTTTGATCAATTTATGGAAAACTATTTTTCGGACCAAAATTTTGGAAAAAAATGTAATGATTAGTTCACGAATTCGGGCTTTAATGGGAGCGTGAAATCTTTTCTGGAGTATTTATATAATATGAAAAATATTTAGAATCGTTTTAAACAATTTTTTGAACCTAAATTTTGTAAAAAACGTGATGATTACTATACGAATTCAGGCTTTAACGGAAAAGTGAAACATTATGCAACGTATCTTTACAAAATGACAAACATAAAGGATCATTTTGAGTAATTTTAAGGATAACTGTTTTCAAACCTTATTTTTGGGTAGAATGTGATAATTAGCACATGCTTCGGGCTTTAGAGGGCAAGTCAAACCTTGTGCAATATATATTTATGTAATGAGAAACATTTTTTCATATCCATATTTTGAAAACAACGTGATAATTAGCACACGGATTCGGCCTTCTACAAAAAAGTGAAACAATGTGCCAATGTATCTATACAACATGAAAAACATAAAGAATCGTTTTGAGGGATTTTATGGAGGACTATTTTTTGAACCTAAATTGTTTAAAAAACGTGATAATCAACACACTTTCTGGCTTCAACACGCAAGTGAAACGTTTTGCAATGTATCTTTACAACATGAGAAATATTATTTTGTGGACATAAATTTTATAAAAGTGTTATGACTAACTCACAGATTCGGCCTTCAAAGGACAAATGAAACTTTGTACGATTATTTTTAGAACATGAGCAACAAACAGAATTATTTTGATCAATTTTATGGAGAACTATTTTTGGGACAAAATTTTTTAAAAAAACGTGATGATTAGCGCACGAATTTCGTCTATAACGGGAAAGTGAAACTTTTTTCTGATGTATCTATAGGACATGAAAAACATATAGAATTGTTTTTAACAATTTTAAAGATAACTATTTTTCGACCGTAATTTTTTAAAAACAGGATAATTAGCACCCCAATATGGGTTTATCTTTATGTAGTGAGAAACATATTGAATCGTTTTAAACAATTTTTTGGAGAACTTTTATTCGGACCTAAATTTCGTAAAAAACGTGATGATTAGCACATGAAATCGGGCTTTAACGAAAAAGTAAAATATTATGCGATATATCTTTACAAAATGATAAACATACAGGATCGTTTGAGTAATTTTAAGGATAACTGTTTTCAGACCTTATTTTTGTGTGAAACGTGATAATTAGCACATGATTCGGGCTTCAGGAGGCAAGTCAAACCTTGTGCGATATATATTTATATAATGAGAAACATACATAATCGTTTTTAATAGTTTTATGAGAAACTTTTTTTCGAATCTAAATTTAAAAAAAAAACGTGATAATTAGTACACCTATTCGGCCTTCTACAGAAAAGTGAAACATTTTTCTGATGTATATATAGAACATGAAAAACATGCAGAATGGTTATGAGCAATTTTATGGAGGACTATTTTTCGAACCTAAATTGTTTAAAAAACGTGATGATCAACACAAATTCTCGCTTTAACACGCAAGTAAAACATTATGCGATTTATCTTTACAACATGAGAAATATTGTTTTGTGGGCATAAATCTTGTAAAAAGATTAAGGATTAACTCACAGATTCGGCCTTCAAAGGACAAGTGAAACTTTGTACGATTATTTTTAGAACATGAGAAATATATAGAATTATTTTGAGCAATTTTATGGAGAACTATTTTTGGGACAAAAAATTTTAAAAAAACGTGACGATTAGCACACGAATTCCGACTTTAACGGGAAAGTAAAACTTTGTCCGATGTATCTATAAGACATGAAAAACATACAGAATCATTTTTAGATATTTTAAAGATAACTATTTTTGGAACCATAATTTTTTAAAAACATGATAATTAGCACCCAATTTTGGGTTTCAACGAGCAAGTTAAATCTTGTACAATGTATCTTTATGTAGTGACAAACATATTGAATCATTTTGAGCAATATTATGAAAACTTTTTTACGGACCTAAATTTTGAAAAAAAAAAGTGATAAGTAGCACATGGATTCGGCCTTCTAAAGGCAAGTGAAACATTGTGTCATATATCTATACAACATGAAAATATACAGAATTATTCTAAGCAATTTTACAGAGAAATATTTTTCGGGCCTAAATTTTTAAAAGACGTGATGATAAGCACACGAATTCGTGCTTCAATATGCAAATGAAACGTTGTGCGATGTATATTTACAACATTAGAAACATATTGAATCGTTTTCAGCAATTTTACAGAGAACTGTTTTTTTTATATAAACTTTTTAGAAAACGTACTGATTAACTCTAAGACTTCTCCTTCAAAGGACAAATGAAACTTTCGGCGATGTATCTTTAAAACAAGAGAAACATACCGAGTCATTTTGAGCAATTTTATGGAGAAGTATTTTTCGAACCTAAATTTGGAAAAAATGTGATGATTAGCACACGAATTCGGGCTTTAATGGGAATGTGAATCTTTGTATGGAGTATTTATACAATATAAGAAACGTTCAGAATCGTTTTAAACAATTTTGTGGAGAATTTTTTTGGACAAAAATTTTGTAAAAAGCGTGATGATTAACACACGAATTCGAGTTTTAAGGAAAAGTGAAACATTATGCGATTTATCCTCACAACATGACAAAAATACAGGTTAATTTTTAGCAATTTTAAGGATAACTGTTTCCGAACCTTAATTTTGTGTGAAGCGTGAGAATTAACACATGATTCGGGCTTCAAGAGTAAGTAAACCTTGTGCGATGTATATTTATATAATGAGAGACATATAGAATCGTTTTGAACAGTTTTACGAGAAACTTTTTTTCGGATCTAAATTTAAAAAAAAAATGATAATTAGCATATGAATTCGGCCTTCTAAAGACAAGTGAAATATTGTGTCATATATCTAAACAACAGGAAAAACATATAGAATTGTTATGAGCAAGTTTACGAAGAAATATTTTTTGGACTTAAATTTGTAAAAAACATGATGGTTAGCACACGAATTCAGGCTTTAACAGGTAAGTAAAACGTTGTGCGATATTTCTTTACAGCATGAGAAAAATAATGAATCATTTTGAACAATTTTATAGAGATTTGTTTTGCAGACATAAATTTTGTAAAAAACGTAATGATTAACTAACAGATTCGGCCATCAAAGGACAAGTGAAACTTTGTGCGATTATTTTTAAAACCTGAGAAACATGAAATTAGTTTGAGCAATTTTATGGAGAACTATTTTTGGTACAAAAATTATTAAAAAACATGATGATTAGCACACGAATTCCGACTTTAACGTGAAAGTGAAATTTTATCCCATGTATCTATAAGACATGAAAACATACAGAATCGTTTTTTGCAATTTTAAAGCTAACTATTTTCGAATCATAATTTTTTAAAAACATGTTAATTAGCACCCAAATTCGAGTTTCAACGGGCAAGTCAAACATTGTATAATGTATCTTTATGTAGTGATAAACATATTGAATCGTTTTGAGAAATTTTATAAAAACACTTTGTTACGGATGAAATTTTTTTTTAAAAAAAGTGATAACTAGCACACAGATTCGGCCTTCTAAAGACAAGTAAAATATTGTGTCATATATCTATACAACATTAAAAATATACAGAATTGTTCTAAGCAATTTTAAGGTGAAATATTTTTCGGACCTAAATTTTTTAAAAAACGCGATGATTAGCACACGAATTTGTGCTTCAATAGGCAAGTGAAATGTTGTGCTATATATATTTACAACATTAGAAACATATTGAATCATTTTCAGCAATTTTACAGAGAATTATTTTTTTTATATAAATTTTTTTAGAAAACGTACTGATTAACTCTAAGACTTCGCTTTCAAAGGACAAGTGAAACTTTCGGCGATGGTTCTTTAAAACAAGATAAACATACCGAGTCATTTTGAGCAATTTTATAGTGAACTATTTTTCGGACCTAAATTTTAGAAAAAATGTGATGATTAGCACCTGAATTCGGGCTTTAATGGGAATGTGAAACTTTGACTGGAGTACTTATACAACATAAAAACATTCAGAATTGTTTTAAACAATTTTGTGGAGAACTTTTTTTCGGACCAAAATTTTGTAAAAAACGTGATGATTAGCTCACGAATTACGGAAAAGTGAAACATTATGTGATGTATCTTTACAACATGACAAAAATATAGAATCATTTTGAGCAATTTTAAGGATAACTATTTTCGGACCTTAATTTTGTGTTAAACGTGATAATTAACACATGATTCGGGCTTCAAAGGGCAAGTCAAACCTTGTGCGATGTGTATTTATGTAATGAGAAACATACATAATAGTTTTGAACAGTTTCATGAGAAACTTTTTTTTTGGGATCCAAATTCTGAAAAAAAGCATGATAATTAGCACACAGATTCGACCTTCTACAGAAAAGTAAAACATTGTGCCGATGTAGCTATACAGCATGAAAAACATACAGAATCGTTTTGAACGATTTTATGGAGGACTATTTTTCGAACCTAAATTGTTTCAAAAATATGATGATCAACACACGAATTCTGGCTTCAACAAGCAAGTAAAACGTTGTGCGATGTATCTTTACAATATGAGAAATATTGTTTTTCGGATATAAATTTTGTAAAAAGTGTAATGATTAACTCACAAATTCGGCCTTCAAAGGAAAGTGAAACTTTGTACGATTATTTTTAGAACATGAGAAACATACACAATTATTTTGAGCAATTTTATGGAGGACTATTTTTCGGACAATTTTTTTTAAAAAAAAAATGTGATGATTAGCACACGAATTTTGCCTTTAATGGGAAAGTGAAACTTGTTCTGGTGTATCTACAAGACATGAAAAACATACAGAATCGTTTTAGCAATTTTAAAGATAACCATTTTCGGACCATAATTTTTTAAAAAGATGATAATTAGCACCCGAATACGGGTTTTACCGTGCAAGTCAAACCTTGTACAATGTATCTTTATGTTGTGAGAAACATATTAAATCGTTTTAAACAAGTTTAAGATAAACTTTTTTATAGACCTAAATTTTGGAAAAAAAAAATGTGATAACTATCACACGGATTTGGCCTTCTAAAGACAAGTGAAACAATGAGTCATATATCTATACAACATGAAAAACATACAGAATGGTTATAAGCAATTTTTGGAAAAATATTTTTCGGACCAAAATTTTTTAAAAAACGTGATAAGCACACGAATTCATGCTTCAATAGCGAAGTGAAACGTTGTGCGATATATCTTTACAACATGAGAAACATATTGAATCATTTTGAGTAATTTACAGAGAACTGTTTTTCGAATATAACTTTTTCAGAAAACGTATTAATTAACTCAAAGACTTCGCCTTCAAAAGACAAGTGAAACTTTGGCGATGTATCTTTAAAACATGAGAAACATACCGAGCCATTTTGAGTAATTTTATTGAGAACTATTTTTCGGACCTTAATGTTGGAAAAATGTTATGATTAGCACACGAATTTATGCTTTAATGGGAATGTGAAACTTTATCTGGAGTATTTATATAACATGAAAAACATTCAGAATTATTTTAAATAATTTTTTTTTAAACTTTTTTTCGAACTTAAATTTTGTAAAAAAATGTGATGATTAGTATAGGAATTCGGGCTTTAACAGAGAAGTAAAATATTATGCGATGTATCTTTACAACATAACAAACATATAAGATCATTTTGAGCAGTTTTAAGAATAACTGGTTTTGGACCTTAATTTTGTGTGAAATGTGATAATCAGCACATGATTCGGGCTTCAAAAGGCAAGTCAAACCTTGTGCGATATATATTTATGTATCGAGAAACAAACATAATCTTTTTGAACAATTTTATGAGAAAGTTTTTTGGATCTAAATTTTGAAAAAAAAGTGATAATTAGTACACGGATTCGGCCTTTTACAGACAAGTAAAACATTGTGCCGATGTATCTATATAACATGAAAAACATACAAAATCGTTTTCAACGATTTTATAGAGGACTATTTTTTGAACCTAAATTGTTTAAAAAACGTGATGAACAAAATACCGAATTTTGGCCTCAACACGAAGTGAAATATTGTGTGATGTATCTTTACAACATGAGAAATATTGTTTTGCTGACATAAATTTTGTAAAAAGCATAATGATTAACTCACAAATTCGGCCTTCAGAGGAGAAGTGAAACTTAGTATGATTATTTTTAGGACATGAGAAACATACATAATTATTTTGAGCAATTTTATGTAGAAATATTTTTTTGACAAAAATTTTTAAAAAACGTGATGATAGCAAAGTGAAACTTTGTCTGATTTATCTATACAAAGTGAAAAACATACAAAATTGTTTTTTTTCTATTTCAAGGATAGCTATATTCGGATCTCAATTTTTTCAAAACATGATAATTAGCACACGAATTCAGGCTTCAATTGGCAAGTCAAACCTTGTGCAATGCATCTTTACGTAATGAGACACATACTAAATCATTTTTATTATTTTTATGAAAAAAAGTTTTTCAGACCTAAATTTTGAAAAAAATGTGATCACTAGCACACGAGTTCGGCCTTCTAAAGACAAGTGAAACATTGTGCCATATATCTAAATAACATGAAAAACATACAAAATTGTTTAAAAAACGTGATGATCAACACACGAATTCTGGCTTCAACACGCAAGTGAAATGTTATGCGATGTATCTTTAGAACATGAGAAATGTTATTTAATGGACATAACTTTTGTAGAACACGTAATGCTAACTCACAAATTCAGCCTTCAAAGGACAAGGGAAATTTTCTACGATTATTTTTAGAATATGAGAAACATAGAGAATTATTTTGATCAATTTTATGGAGAAATATTTTTTTGACAAAATCTTTTAAACAAACGTGATGATTAGCATACGAATTCGGGGTTTAACGGAAAAGTGAAACCTTGTCTTATTTATCTATACAACGTGAAAAATATAAAAAATTATTTTTAGTTATTTTAAGGATAGCTACTTTTGGATCTCAATTTTTTAACAACATGATAATTAGCACACGAATTGGGGTTTCAATGGGCAAGTCAAACCTTGTGCAATGTATCTTTATGTAATGAGAGATATTGAATCGTTTTCATCAATTTTATAAAAAAAAAATAAATTCAGATTCTATATTCTGAAAAAAAAAATTGATCACTAGCACACGGGTTCGGCCTTCTAAAGACAAGTGAAACATTGTGTCATATATCTAAACAATATGAAAAACATACAGAATTGTTTTGAGAAATATTTTGTAGACCTAAATTTTGTAAAAAACGTGAGGATTAGCAAATGAATTCAGTCTTCAACGAGTAAGTAAAACGTTGTGCGATGTATCTTTATAACATGAAAAAAATAGTGAATTATTTTGAGAAATTTTATAGATAATCGTTTTGCGGACATAAATTTTGTAAAAAACGTCATGTTTAACTCAGAGATTCGGTCATCAAAGGACAAGTGAAACTTTGTGCGATTATTTTTAAAATATAAAAAAATACATAATTATTTTGAGCAATTTTATGGAGAACTATTTTTCGAAAATTTTTTTATAAAAAAAATGTGATGATTAGCACACAAAATTCCGGCTTTAACGGGAAAGTAAAACTTTGTCCAATGTATCTATAAGATATGAAAAACATACAGAATTGCTCTTAGTAATTTTAAAGATGACTATTTTCATACCATAATTTTTTAAAAACATGATAATTAGCACCCAAATTCGGGTTTCAACGGGCAAGTCAAACATTGTACAATATATCTTTATGTAGTGAGAAACATATTGAATCGTTTTGAGAAAATTTTTTAAAAAATATTTTTACGGACCTAAATTTTGAAAAAAAAAAACGATAACTAACACACGGATTCGGCCTTCTAAAGACAAGTGAAACATTGTGCCATATATCTATAAAATATGGGAAACATACAGAATTGTTCTGAGCAATTTTACTGTGAATATTTTTCTGACCTAATTTTTTTTAAAAACGTGATTATTAGCACACGAATTCTTGCTTCAAAAGGCAAGTGAAACGTTGTGCTACATATCTTTACAACATAAGAAACGTAATGAATCATTTTGAGCAATTTTATAGAGAACTGATTTTCGGATATAAATTTTTAAAAAATGCATTGATTAACTCATAGATTCCTCCTTCAAAGGATAAGCGAAACTTTGTGTGATGTATCCTTAAAACATGAAAAACATACCGAGTCATTTTGAGCAATTTTATGGAGAACTATTTTTCTGACCCAAATTTTGAAAAAATGTGATGATTAGCACATGAATTCGGACTTTAATGGTAATGTGAAACTTTGTCTGGTGTATTTATACAAGATGAAAAACATTCAGAACCAGTTTAAGCAATTTTTAGAACTTTTTTTCGAACATAAATATTTTTAAAAAACGTGATGATTAGTACATGAATTAGGACGATGTATCTTTAATACATGACAAACATACAAAATCGTTTGGAGTAATGTTACAAAGGACTATTTTTCGGACCTAAATTTTCAAAAAAACGTGATGATTAACACACGACTTTAGGCTTCAACACGCAAGTGAAACGTTGTGTAATGTATCTTTAAAGCATGAGAAACACACATAATTATTTTTAGCAATTTTATGGAGAAACTATTTTTTGGACGAAAATTTTTAAAAAACATGATGATTAGCACACTGATTCGGCCTTTTAAGGACAAGTGAAATATTATATCGATGTAATCTATACAACATGAAAAATATACAGAATCGTTTTGAGTAATTTTATGAAGGATTACTTTTCAGGCCTAAATTTTTTCAAATTCGTGATATTTATCAAACGACTTTGAGCTTCAACACGCAAGTGAAACGTTGTGCAAAGTGTCTTTATAACATGAGAAATATAGTGAATAATTTTGAGTAATTTTATAGAGAATTGTTTTTCCGCCATAAATTTTGTAAACACGTAAGATTAACTCACAGATTCGGCTTTCAAAGGACAACTAAAACTTTATGCAATTATTTTGAGCAATTTTATAGAGAACTATTTTCTGAACTAAATTTTTTAAAAAAACGTGATGATTAGAACAAGGATTCGGCTTTAACGGGAAAGTGAAACTTTGTTCGATGTATCTATACAACGTGAAGAACTTACAGAATTGTTTTTAGAAATTTTAAAGATAACTATTTTCGGACCTTAATTTTTAAAAGCATGATAATTTGCACACGAATTCGGTTTCAACGGGCAAGTCAAACCTTAGACAATGTATCTTTATGTAATGAGAAACATATTGAATCGTTTTGAGTAATTTTATGAAAAACTTTTTTACGGACCTAAATTTTGAAGAAAAAGTGAAAACTAGTACATGGATTCGACCTTTTAAAGGCAAGTGAAACATTGTGTCATATATCTATACAACATAAGAAATAAATTGTTCTAAGAAATTTTACGGAAAAATATTTTTCAGACCTAAATTTTGTAAAAAAGTGATGATTAGCACACGAATTCGAACTTCAACAAATAAGTGAAATGTTTTGCAATGTATCTTTAAAACATGATAAACATAGTGAATCATTTTGAGCAATTTTACAGAGAATTGTTTTTCAAACATAAATTTTGTAAAAAACGTAATGATTTACGCATAGATTCCGCCTTCAAATGAGAAGTGAAACTTTGTGATACTTTTCTATAAAACATGACAAACATACCGAGTCATTTTGTGCAATTTTATGGAGAACTATTTTTCAGATATAAATTTCTAAGAAAATGTGATGATTAGCACAAGAATTGGGGCCTTAATGGAAATGTGAAACTTTGTCTGGTATGTAGTTATACAACATGAAAAACATAGAAAATCATTTTGAGCAATTTTTCAGAGGACTATTATTCGGACCTAAATTTTGTAAAACGTGATGATTAGCATACGAATTTGGACTTTAATGGAAATTCAAAACTTTGTCTGGTGTATTTATACAACATGACAAACATTCAAAATCATTTTAAACAATTTTTTGGAGAACTTTTTTTCGGACCTATATTTGTAAAAAACGTGATGATTAGCACACGAATTCGGGCTTTAACAGAAATGTGAAACTTATGCAATATATCTTTAAAACATGACAAATATACAGAATCATTTTGAACAACTTTAAGGATAACTATTTTCAGACCTTAATTTTCTAAGAAACGTGATAATTAGCATATGAATTCAGGCTTCAACGGAAAAGTGAAACCTAGTGCGATGTATCTTTACATAATGAGAAATATAAAGAATCGTTTTGAACAGTTTCTTGAGAAATTTTTTTTCGGATCTAAATTTTTTTTAAAAAAGTAATAGTTAGCACACAGATTCGGCCTTCTAAATACAAGTGAAACATTGTGCTGATGTACATATATAACATGAAAAACATACAGAACCGTCCTGAGCAATTTAATGGAGGACTATTTTTCATAACGAATTTTTTTAAAAAAACGTGATGATTTACAAACGAATTTAGGATTCAACACGCAAGTGAAACATTTTGGGGATGTATCTTTATAACTTGAGAAACATGATGAATCATTTTGTGCAATTTTATAGAAAATTATTTTGCGGACATAAATTTTGTAAAAAACGTAATGATTAACTCGCAAATTTGGCCTTCAAAAGACAAGTTAAACTTTGTGTAGTTATTTTTAAAACATGAGAAACATACATAATTATTTTGAGCAATTTTATGGAGAATTAGTTTTTAGACCAAAATTTTGTAAAAAAACGTGATGAGCACACGAACTCGGGCTTTAACGGGAAAGTGAAACTTTATCCGATGTATCTAGGGCTGTAAACGGGTCCAGACCCTCAGGGTACCCCCAGACCCGGACCCGTACCCTTATAGTGAAACTTGGACCCAGACCCATACCCTCCAGGGTATAAAATTCTGGACCCAGACCCGATCCTCCAGGGTCCAGGGTAGGGTACGGGTATACCCGTACCCGTATGATATTTTTCTATTTTATTTCCCTGTTAAACAAAAATATGTAAAACAATGTATAATTCAAAAAATAAAATTTTTAACATGATTAACATAATCTCCTTAACATTTCTTTCAACAAATAAAATCATTTAACATCTCTAATTCACATAATTAAAAGTTCAAATATACACAAAATCGTCATAGTGTGAGTGTAATGTGAGCGTAGTTGGTTGGTAGGTAGGTAGAGTAGAGGTAGTAGGTTAGGGTTAAAGATAAGAGTAAAATAATATATTAAAAAAATTATGAATTATATATTAATATAATATATAAAATATATTATTATTTTATTAATACGGGTATACGGGTATACGGGTCTGGGTATCACTATACCTTACCCGGACCCATATAGCAGTATAAATATGGGTACGGGTACGGGTCCGGGTCCGCGGGTATAAAATTTAAACCTTACCCGCTAAAAACGGGTACAGACCCGTGCGGGTACGGGTAAGACCCGCCCCGTTTACAACCCTAGATGTATCTATACAACATAAAAAATATACATAATCTTTTTTAGTAATTGTTAGGATAACTATTTTCGGACCTTAATTTTGTAAAAAACATGATAATTAGCACACGAATTCGACCTTCAACAGGCAAGTCAAACCTTGTGTAATGTATCTTTACACAATAAGAAACATATTGAATCATTTTGAACAATTATATGAAAATCTTTTTTCCATACCAAAATTTTGAAAAAAAAGTGAAAATTAGCACACGGATTTGTCCTTCTAAAGATAAATTAAACATTGTGCCATATATCTATACAACATGAAAAACATACAAAATTGATTTGAACAATTTTAAGGATAACTATTTTTTGAACCTAAATTTTGTGAAAAACGTGATGATTAGCACACAAATTCGGGCTTCAAAAGGCAAGTGAAACATTATAATATGGAAAACATAGTGAAATCATTTTAAGCAATTTTACAGAGAACTGATTTTCATTTATAAATTTTTAAATAATGTAATGATTAACTTAGATTCATCCTTCAAAGGACAGGCGAAACTTTGTACGATGTATCTTTAAAACATGAGAAATATACCGAGTCATTTTGAGTAATTTTATAGAGAACTTTTTTTTATACCTAAATTTTGAAAAAAATGTGATGATTAGTACACGAATTCGGGCTTTAATGGGAATGTGAAACTTTGTCAGGTGTATTTTTACACAATGCAAAACATTCAAAATTGTTTTAAGCAATTTTGTGGAGAATTTTTTTTCGCACATAAATTTTGTAAAAAACGTGATGATTAGCACACAAATTCAGGCTTTAACGGAAAAGTGAAATTTTATGTGATATATCTTTACAAATTACAAACATACAGAATTATTTTTGACCAATTTCAAGGATAACTATTTTCGGACCTTAATTTTGTGAGGAACGTGATAATTAGCACATGAATTCGGACTTCAACGGGCAAGCCAAACCTAGTGCGATGTAATCTTTACGTAATGAGAAACATACATAATCGTTTTAAACAGTTTTATGATAAACTTTTTTCGGATCTAAATTTTTTAAAAAAAGTGATAATTAGCACATGGATTCGGCCTTCTACAGACAAGTCAAACACTGTGACGGTGTATCTATACTACATGAAAAACATACAAGATCGTTTTGAGGAATTTCATGGAGGACTATTTTTCGGACCAAAATTTGTTCAAAAACATGATGATTAACACACAAATTCGGACTTCAACACGCAAGTGAAACGTTGTGCGATGTATCTTTACAACATGAGAGACATAGTGAATCATTTTGAATAATTTTACAGAGAATTGTTTTGCGGACATAAATTTTGTAAAAAACGTAATAAGTAATTCACAGATTCGTTCTTTAAAGGACAAGAGAAACTTTGTGCGATTATTTTTAAAACATGAGAAACATACATAATTATTTTGAAGAATTTTATAGGAAACTATTTTTTGACCAAAATTTTTTAAAAAAAACTTGATGATTAGCACACGAATTCGGGCTTTAACGGGAAAGTGAAACTTTGTCCGACGTATATATACAACATGAAGAACATACAGAATCATTTTTAGCAATTTTAAGGAAACTATTTTCGGACCTTAATTTTTTAAAAACATGATATTTAGCACACGAATTCAGGTTTCAACGGGCAAGTCAAACCTTTCGCAATGTTTCTTTACATCATGAGAAACATATTAAATCGTTTTGAGTAATTTTATGAAAAACTTTTTTTCGAACCTAAATTTTAAAAAATAAAAGTGATAACTAGCACACGAATTCGGGCTTCAATAGGCAAGTGAAATATTGTGCAATGTATCTTTACAACGTGACAAACATAGTGAATCATTTTGAGCAAATTTATTGAGAACTGTTTTTTAAGTCATAAATTTTGTAAAAAACGTAATGATTTATTCATAGATTCCACCTTCAAATCAAAAGTGAAACTTTGTGCGACGTATCTATAAAATATGAGAAACATGACGAGTCATTTTGAGCAATTTTATGGAGAAATATTTTCGGACCTACATTTTGTAAAAAAACGTGATGATTAGCACACAAATTCGGGTCTTAATGAGAATGTAAAACTTTGTCTGGCGTATTAATACAAAATGAAAAACATACAGACTCGTTTTGAGCAATTTTTTGGAGGACCATTTTCCAGACCTAAATTTTGTAAAATATTAGATACGAATTCGGACTTTAATAGGAAGTTGAAACTTTGTCTGTTGTGTTTATACAACATGACAAACATTCAGAATCGTTTTAAGTAATTTTGTGGAGAACTTTTTTTTGGACATAAATTTTGTAAAGAACGTGAAGATTAGCACACAAATTAAGGCTTTAACAGAAAAGTGAAACTTTATGCCATCTATCTTTACAACATGACAAATATACAGAATTGTTTTGAGCAATTTTAAGGATAACTATTTCCGCACTTAATTTTGTAAGAAACGTGATAGTTAGCACATGAATTCGACTTCAACGGGCAAGTCAAACCTAGTGCGATATATCTTTACTTAATGAGAAACATACAAAATCGTTTTAAACAGTTGTATGAGAAACTTCTTTTCAAATCTAAATTTTGAAAGAAAAAAAACATGAATTCGGCCTTTTACAGACAAGTAAAACATTGTGCCTATGTCTCTATACAACATGAAAAAACATACAGAATCATTTTGAGCATTTTTACGAAGGACCATTTTTCATACCTAAATTTTTTCAAAACACGTGATGATTAATACACGAATTCGAGTTTCAACACGTAAGTGAAACGTTGTGCGATGTATCTTTTCGACGTGAGAAATATTGTGAATCAGTTTGAGCAATTTTATAAAGATTTTCACTGACATAAATTTTGTAACAAACATAAGATTAACTCAAAGATTCGGCCTTCAAAGAAACTTTGTGCGATTACTTTTAAAACATGAATAACATATCTTTACGTAATGAAAAACATACTCATAATTACTAGATCATTTTTTCCTCTACCTATGCTCTCCATGCAACTCGACTGGGCATCAAACAACCATAAGCCTGGATATTCCTTGGAATTTTAATCCAAGGAAAAGGATCCCAAAAGGTCATGTTTGAATTTTGATATTTCTACTGTAATTTTTACCTAAACAAGGGCTGCATAAATGATACATATTTTACTTCCAAGAAAATGTCCAAAAGATGGAAAGAAACTTTATTTAGGCAACGAATACATTGTTAGTTTACCCTTAAAAAAACATTATTATATTTAGGACGTGAAAAGATTTACATAAAATAAAGGGCAACAAGCACACGTGCTGCTACTCAATGACTTGACATAATAAATAAGCCTATAGAGTCAAGACTTTATAGGCGTTCTGCGCAGGCCGAGTGTGACAAGAAATAAAAAATCAACAACTTATCTGAACTGGCATAACTTCACTATGAATACCATACAAGAACTTCTCAATTGTAAATTTTCCACCCCGTCTGGGTTTTAAACGGTTGATCAAGAAGGAAAACTAATCCAGATTCTCTTTTCGATCATGGGTTGACTGCTGGGCAGATTTCCTCCAAACTGGAAACAAGGAGAAAAAGGTTTTGAATTTATCTCATATATGTGTACTCTTGACTGCAAAATGCAAAAGTAGAATGTGAATCCTACCTTCTTCCCAGATATTCAATGATATCAGTTGTAAGGGTCGATCTTTTCTTGTCATGAAACGCAAGGAATGCTGCGTATCTCAATAATGCAGATGCAGCAATGCAACCTAAACTTGTTGGTGTCATACTCAGCTCTTCTTTAGCAGTACATTGACGAGCCCAAGATAAAAACACAGCAACACTGCCAGCATAAGTAGGAAGAATCAATCATTCACAACCCGATTGAGAGAATATAGGGGAAGGGAGAGGGAAAAATGTCTATGTAGTGACTACACAATTCATGCACAAAAACCCTCTTTTTGAAACATTCATCACCACTTGTACATTCAGGCCAAATGAGAGAAAACTGGCAGGTAATTTTGAGCTTACAAGGGTTCAATATATGCAGACACTGCATGAGTTACAGCAATTGTCTCTTTCTTTCCCGTTCTTAATTTAAGAGGAGGATGATGAAATAACATACCTTCCAGAAAGTATATCTCCCTGACCACCACAACGCCGAGGAGACCCATAGGCACTCACTGCACTAACTGCAAAATCCAAAAAAATAACTGTCAGTCTCCGCTAACAATAGGAGCACAAGTAGCACATTCTACAATGATATAAGACCTTTTTTCTTTTTGATAAGTAAATAGCTCCAGATATTATTCATTCAATAGATTTATCGCATCTTAAACTTGTAGAAAAAGGATAGAAGTCTAGGTTTGATGACTCAAAGAAAAGCAAATGTGAGAAAACAACACATGTTATACCATCTGGTAGAACAATAGCTTTAAAGAGAAAAAGAACAAAAAGGTATACCTTTTTCACCATCACTGATGAAATCAATTTGTCCTTTTTGCAAGATTGTCACACCACCAAGCCTAATGAAGAGTAATTTAATATAAGGCAGTTAGTCATATGCAGCAAAACTCAAGGCTGGAATAGATTTTTATGCCATAGAGAGTTTAATTGCATCATGATCACAAACTAAGTTGTCACCAAAAAGAAAGGATCTATATTGACTCTTCTTGACAGGCTACAGATTAGAATCAGATCATCTTTTTAACATATTATATTGAGGAATTAAAGGTCCATCACTAAGAAATAAATTCCAAATGGAAAAGAAAAAGAACAGTAACAGGGGTGAGAAAAGGGACAGAAGAAGAATTCCTTCCACCAGGGATGATTGGACCTCAATTCCTATTTAGCCTGGATTTGCAGTATGATCGAGCATTGATTATATAGCAGTGGAAGGATGATATAGTTCATATTCATTTTCGATAGAAGTTAATACACGTCAAATACACTAAAAAGACAAGGCATCAAGTAGCAAATGATCCAGCACCTACCCTTTGGCGAGAGAAAGTAATTGTTGCTTAGCTCCATCTTGATGGTTTACGTCACAATCCAGTACTTTCTGAACAAGCCGCTTATATTCATTAACGTTAGGAGTCAGCACAGCTAAAGGATAATCTCTAACAAGATCAGTGCAATTCGTAACAAGAAATAGCCCATCCTGATAAGGCAACAGCAAAGGCTTGCGGGTCAAATGTAAGTACGTTATAGATCAATGTGTGTATACATTGAAAGAAAAAAAATCATCGTTTGAATCACATACACCGTCAACGACCATTGGGATGTTTAACTGCCTTGCATGCTTCATGATGTTAGAAACACAGTCCTGGAAGTGAAATGTTGAGCATTAGAAAGGATCTACTAGCAAAAAATGATTAAAATGCCAGTATACAAATTAAGTGAAGAGAAGGATCTGAATGTTACTAGATTCACAATTTGGACCTGGATAAGTTAGAATGTGAGTTTTGCTTGGGTGATACCATTAGGTTGCACAATAAAAAGGCATGGTTGTATCATTACTTAAATATTTAAAATCAACCTGCATTCAATTGCTGAGTAATCCAACAAGCATTGTGTGTTCCACATTTATAAACATTTGACTGATTAAAACTCAACTACTTCTCAATATTGGATATGCATGGTACAAAAATGACTTTCAGATGACGTACTATTTAACTGTTAAGGCAGTTTCTACAAACATTGAGGTTGAAACTACTTGGCTGAAAGATACATACCAGAAGAAATTGGTCCCTTCCAAGACCTGGACCGATAACAAGACAATCAAATCTTTCCATCCATTTATCGACCTCTTTGATGACTTTCTCAGATACTGATGCTTTGTCCTCATCTCTGAGAGTATTAGTCCAGAAAGAATTAGTAATCCAATCAAAATCTAGGCTGAATGATCATATCATTAATAGGATATGAGTGTACATTGAAGGACCTATACATGAAGGTAAATAATAGAGAAACCACCTTAAGCTGTAGGATTCTTCCAAAATAGGATGCACTATCAACTCAGGACTATAGCTTTTTATTATAGGAGCAGCATCTTTAGTACAGATTACATGTGACAAATCTGCACCCTGATATAAGAAATTCGTTGCAGAAGCATTAGGTATCCTACATAAACAAATTGGCAGAAAATCTGACCATAACATGAGCATTGGATTGGAGAAATCTGAAAATGGAACAAGAGAGCTACAGAGAATGGTGCCTGATGTTAAGGACTAACAAGTTTTAAAGCTGAAATTGCAGCAAAGTATGGAGCACCAGTGTATTCACGGCACCCACCAATAACTGCTATCTTCCCTGTTTCACAAAAATGGCAAATTCCAGAAAAGAATGAACTTATATGTATGACGAAAAAGAATGCAATATTAGAGCTAGGTAAAGTTATAGGCAAACTTGTCAATAGCTATAACAATAAGCAAGATGCCAGTGATATCTATTGGGAAAATGGTCGCTAACATCTGCTAACCTCATCAAGCTTAGAAAATATCTCACCTTCAACTCAATTATGCATTAAAACCACAAACAAATTATAAGCTAGCAGTTCTGGCAGTTTTGCGTCAAAATAGCCTTCATTAAAATTCATGAACCAGTTAACTATAATAATGCATGCCCCTATTACTATAGCTACAATATACAAAGACCAAGCAGTCCTCATCTAAAGCTAGAAATAGTTCATCAGATTAAAAAAGGGTGGAAATAGTTACAATGCAAATAAGTGACATGTTACCAGTTGTGTACATTTTTGTTTTATGAATGAAGAAAGTGATTCGGTTTGTGAGAAGAGAGGTGGGATTCGGGATGAAAAGAAAGAGAAAAAAGTGCATTGTTTTTTCGTGTGAAAACCATTCCGAATGAGCTTTGCAGATAGGAGACTATTATCACTTCATTATGAAGTGACAGCCAACAGACAAAATACAAAACAGTCATTGTACAAAATTCTAATCATTTTGTAAAAAAACTTCCAGAACAAAGAGGTCATGGAATATTGTTGAAATACCACAAGAAACCAGTGGTGTGATGTACATATCATCCTACGTGATCCATCCTCTTGCATATCACCTGGTTTAGCTATGTTTCCAAGCTAAAGTTATCATTTCTTATAAGATAGTTCATATTTCTTTCATTATTTAGAAATCCATTTAAATTGCTTCCTTCAACTAATGCACCCAACAAAGGGGGGAAAAGTTACTTCCTACAAACTGATTGATGCACAATTGATTCAGCTCTGCTCAATTTCAAGTACAACACCTATCAGTCACAAAAATATAACAATTTCCGCCATTTCAAGTCACATATGCTAATTATATCCCCATACAAAGAAAAAACTAAGCAAGAAAAGCCCACAGGAAATATATGAGCAAAGAAAGTTTACCAGCTTGGCCCTTATGCCTTGATGTATCAAGGGTAGGAGTAATTGATCTCACAATGCTACCAGCATCAGCCTCCAAAGAATGTCCACCACTGATGGCAGGCTTCATCCTAATGATTCTGTAATGATAATTGCTATTGTAAAAATTCCTGCCCTGACCTCCCAAACACCTTATCAAGAAATGTTGCCTTCTATAAACAGCAGCAGCAGTAGAATAGCAACCCACCATATAATTCTTCTATCAGACTGCCAAGAAATCAATTACAATGACAACCCTTTTTGAATTTGCAAATCCCTGTACAAAATGAATCAACTTTGCTACGGATTCACACATTTAGAGCACATCTTGTAAAGAAAAAAAACGAGTGCTTTATGCAAAAATTACTATCTTTTTCAATTCTTTTTTCTGCAACGAATTAGATAATTAAGTGCTTACGATGAACAAGAAGAAGAAATTGAAGAAACAGCGCGAGAGCTAGCTGTGAGGTTTTCCAGAAGAAGGGGACACCTGTGTGAAGTTTACCAAGTGGAATCAGCAGCAAATAGTTCGATGGTTTTGTTGGGCAGTTATCTAGTGCATTAGGATGTATATCCAATTTTATGCTGGATGCGCCACGTGAGCAGAGCAGACCAATGGACATATGACTCTCTCTCTCTCTCTCTGTATATATATTCGAAATATCCACGTTTTTCCCAAAAAAGAAAAAAGAAATATTCGCTTTTTTAGGTTAGAAAGTTTTTTCCATCCTCGGCAAATATTTAGCAAAAAAAAAATCCTTGGTAAAAAAAAAAAAGTTACTATATAAAAATGCTACTAAACTTACTCAGTTGTTAACTGATTTTTCTTATGAATTTTAGCCCCTATGCCTATTCGGTTAGCTCCACTCCTGCCAATGGAAGAACTACTGATCTTGCGGGGCAATAGAGCTCAGCCTAGTCTTTAGGAGGAACATGAAATTGTTGATTTGGAATGTTCCGAAATCACTGAAGGAAGTATAGTTTCATGGATTTATAGGAGATTATTGATATTTGTAAGTTGCTTTCTACTCTACTATGTATCTCTCTTGGCAATTTGAAGGAAAGTCCCTATTTGGTTTTCTTTAGCTCTCAAGTTAAGGGTCTCACTTGCAGAGAATCTAAATTATGTTTTCTGTGTATCTTTGTAAGTTGTTTTCTATTCTGCTCTGTATCTTTTTCGGCAGTTCGAACTTTAAACGAAAGTCCATATCTTTGGTTTTCTTTAATTTCGTAATGAATCTAATTTATTTGTTTTAGTTGCAAGAGATTTCAAGTTCTTTAAGAAGCTTAAAGTTGGTTTTTTTTTTCTACACCTTGAATCTTAAGGCTATAATTACTAAATTTGTTTTCGAGTTTCAGTGTTTTTAAATAAGTTGCACTCGGTATATTGGATAAAGTTAAGGTTTAATGGGAGAAACACTATAAGATTGTCAAATTTTGATAATTTATTGTTGATTACGCTCCGAAATTGCTCCAATAAGGTTGAAGAGAACCACTATAGTAGTAATAACTCTGAACATAATGGTGGATCGAGTTCATTTTTTTATATATGATGATGTATTGGTAAAAATACTTTGTGCTTTACCTCAAAAGACTCTTGTTAGACTTAAGTGTGTATCAAAATCCGGTACTAACTAATCACTTTAATTTGTATCTTGAAACATTCATTATCCCTAACTGCTCGTTTTGTACCCGTTGTTGGTCTTTACTTTCGTGCTTTTAAACTTGTTGAGCATAGGCCATATATACAAAGAAGAATGTATAATGACCATACGAATAATAAGTTGCCTCCTCACTATTGGCAAGAATTATATTTTGGATTTTATGTTAGAGTTGACCAAGAGAAAGATAACTTTGAGATTGATGATGTTGGAGTTGAGCTTGTTGACATGGAAGAATATTTTTATGATTGTGGTTTGCTATTCATTTTGATGTTGTTGCGATGGCTTGCTTTTGTTTATGAATTCTCCTTTCTCGCAGTACTATGTATGTAATCTAGGAACAAAAGAATAAATTCCCGATTCAACAGAATCGCAGCATGTAGAGAGCTGCATGTATCAGTACTTGCATTTGACCCCTATTTATAGGTTGTTTGATTTGAGGATTTTAGGATTGAAGTTGTGAGATTGGACATATACTCTTCAGATAGAGGAAGGTGGATTAGTTATTCTCTAAAACTTTGTCCATTTGCCTATGTCACTCGCAACATTTTCTTAAGGTACTCTACCTATTTTAGGAGAGTTCTACTGATTCTATTTGGCTTGACACCTTGTACGTTTTGTTTTTGAGGAAGTCAATGATTGTATGATTAAGCCTCCAATTGCAAAGCATGTATGCGAAGGTTTTACTAGGTGTTTTGGTGTGCTAATGAGCAAGCTTTCCTCTAGCAATATAGACACCGAGTATTATAATTTACTTATTTGGTCACTTGATGAGAGTTTTGAATGTTATAGATGAATTTGATACATAATATTCACATTCCTGACTTGACTTCAGAATTCAAGCTCCTTGAGGAACCAGTAGTCCTCTCTTCTTCTTCATGGCTTGGACCATGTGCATTTCATCCTGGTACTAATGTAATTTTCATAAATACTCAACATTGGACTTGGAGTTTCGATTTGATTAATAGAAGGCTGAAAGAGCTAACTAAGATTAAAGATAAATTTGTCATTTTTCCTGGCTATTACTATTTTGCCTTTACCTACAAGCGTTTCCTTGTCCGGTCTAGTGAAATAGGCAAGCTTTCTTAAACTTTAGTGGTAGGCTAGAGGCACATCAAAATCTGACGTCAACAACTTGTAGAAATTGCAGATACTTTTAAATTATTTTTTTTCTTATATTCATCAAAGTCTTTTATTCAAGTTTTTAACATGCACAAAAGTTGTGTTTTCTGTATAAGTTAAAGTGTTTAATTTTTGCTTCTACAAGTTAGGGAGAAAAGTGCAATGATGTTCACTTTTATTTCTTACTTCTCATATTTCTTATCCCTATTTTATACTATCTTTAAAGCCCAAAAAAGAAAAAAAAAAATGTTAGGGATCCCACATAGCCTATTACTTCTTATAAACTTTGGGCAATTCTCATCTCTAGAAGTACATCTTAAGGTGAATCTGTACCCAAATTTTAACAAAGAATAATTATATTTTTCTTTCTTATATTAAATCTTATTTTTCATTTTTTTGACTGCTAAACATAATCGGAACATATGAGATATTTATTAAGGATAAAAAATAATGTTTACAAATTTTTACAAAATTATAAAGAGAAATTGGCCAAATACTCTCCATAATTTATGTTTTGCTGCTTGAGGATATTATTTGTTTTATTCACTACTTTTGTCCAATAACTTTTTATGATGGCTGAAAATGCCCATTTGCTGTGGCGATGAGTAGTTTCAACTAATTTGTATCACGGGATACTCACATATCATTTTTATTAAGGGCAAAATTGTCAATTTTAATTTTAAATGCCAACATGTGAATTGAATGAATCAAAATATTCCGATGGTGCATTCGCAGTAGTTCATGAGTCCGATTATTTCTATCCATGTTGATAACTTTATCCTCACTAAATATGACATGTGATAGTTACGTGACACAAATTAGCCGAAAATCGCACATCGTTGTTGTATATGTGTATTTTCAGTCCTCATAGAAAAATTATTAGGCATAAATGGCTACTAAATTAAATAATATACTTAAGTGAAAAAAATTTAATTATACAAAGGCATTTTGGCCAATTTTTCAATTATAAAATTATTAGATAAAGAATAAAGTTTGGAGCAGAAAGAAAGAGAAATATGACGTTTCTTTGACCCCAAAAACATTTGCAAGCATGACGCATTAGAAGTAAGAAGGCAGCGGAATGACGCATAAAGTTCTGAGGTTAAGCTAATAAGATTTAAGAACGGTTTAGTTCTATCTCTATAAGCTCACGAGACCGAAACCGAAGGCCTTGAGATTGAGACTGACAACAGAAGGTGAATAGCAGCAGCAGATTGAGAGTAGAGGAAGACAAAGAAGAATGAGAGATAGGGCGAAGATAAACGCAATGAGATCAGGAGTAGTAGTATTAGGAGCTTTAGCATTTGGTTACTTAACTCTGGAGCTAGGTTTCCGGCCTTTTCTTGAAAGAGCACAGCAGCAACAAGAGGCTCTTTCTCGCCAACAGCAATTGTCTAAGGAAACCCCTCAAACATTCTCAGATGACCAATAGGTTCATGTGTTCTTCTCAATTTGTAATATGTAATGCAATTTTGACTCATCTCTCTCTCTTTCTTTCTGTTTTAAGTTCTTTTCTTTTTGTAGTTTAATTAGAGTTGCATTTCCTGGCCTGTTCCAAAGTTATGAATAAATGCAAGAATGGTTCTCTGTTAATCTCTGTTCAATAGGGTGATTCTGAAAGTTAAGATGAAAAATAAAAACGAAAACTTGCAGCTAAACTAGCAGAACTGAAGGATTAGTTAGCTGTGGAACTTGTACTTTGGGGTTCCAATTTGAAGTAGGATTTCTAATCCCGTGAAAATTAAGGAAAGTTACCATCCTTTTTGTTTTTATCTTACCTGATAATGTTTCATAGGTATCATCTTTTGTATCTTGAATAGCTGAAATAGAGTGTTCCTTGGAGACTAATCTTATGAAATTTGAAAAAGTGATGTAGATCACTTGGACTAAATTTCAAACTGGTTGAGTCCATTGCGCAAAAATCCATCATTTTCCGTCCTTCTCTAGTCTTTCATGTTTATCCTTTAAAGTTGTATTGTATGTATTTATGTGATCTCCTTGGATCTCTAAAGAAAACCTGTATGAATTTGTTGGACCACAATGAAAAGAAGAGAAGTGAAAGCAGCAAACTTTCGGCTAAAAATGTTGTGTAGTTTAATGATTTATTCCGGATACCTTAGAATACCCTTTGGGACTTATGGACCAGGTGGTTTATGACGAGTATAACTCTCTCTTTTACATGTATTTTTACTCAAATTTGCTGATAGAAGAGAAGTACATTCTCAAAGGAACATACCCCCTACTCTCTTAGAACCAAACAAAAGTGTGGGAAATAAGATTCTAGATTGGATAACCTAGACCGAGCGGAGCCAATGCAAATAATCATGTTTCGTAAAATAGTTATGCATTGTACAAAAACCTTAGTATCCTTATTCTTTTGGGTGCAGGTAGATGTTGGTAATGTGACTCAAAAACTTATCTAAAACTTTCACATATAAAACACCAAAATAAAAACTGCTGCTGAATAGATATTGATTGTTACACTAAGAAAGTGAGAGAACATTCAGAAATTGAGGATACAATGAGACAGCAAGTGAAAAGGTAAAAAGGGGATAAACTTTAACTTCAACGCAATTGCTACAGGACATTTTGAAAAATCTATAAAGGAATGGATCAACTGCAACCTTAGTGGGAAAAACGTTGTCAAGGTATCGGGACTGGAATGCGCTGTGATGTTTAGAGAAGTTGTGATTCTGCCAGTACCAGCATATGCATTGATCAAGATATTCCTCTCCCTTTGACTTTTGATTTTGTTAAAGATGTTTTGTATAGAGCAATGAAGATTCTTAGTGACGTTTATAATGTTAGTCACAGTGATATATCTTTTGGGGATCATCTTGACCCTGCTCTAGGCAGCGTTTTTTCTGGTAGCCTTTAGCTCATGTACATTAGGTACTTTTTTGTCTCTCGAATGAGAATTGATCCCAGTTTTGATTTTAAAAAAAAAGATGGCAGCTCCTAATGGTTTACCATTTAGGGTGCAGAAAAATAAGTATTCTCATTTATTTTGTCTTTACAAAGAAGCACCATTTCTACAGTTGCTATGTAGATAGATCAGTAGCTTTTCTGGTGATATACCTTATTATCAAGGTGTTAGATTGGGGCATAAGCTTATACTTCAAGTACTTTTTCCAGTGAACAGATTTATTCTGTTTTCCTCTAGAAAAGTCTTCATGAGGGAACTATGGGTATGGAGAACTTCTAATGACCTAGCTAGTGTAAACTTGTCATTTTCAATTGAAGACTGGCCGGCCATGTAGTACAAAATCCAGGCCTTTGCCTTTAGAATATGTGGGAAAATGGCCACATAGAGTGCCTCTAATTCAGGATGTTCTGGGAGTGTTAAACATATGGAATTAGGAGTATTCTCTTTAAGTAAACAATTCTCCTTTACCTCACCTTCTATCAGGGGATATACTTATGCTTGGAAGAATTTAGCTTTTGCCTTGAAATTGTTTTTTTGGAAGTGACTAGATATGCTGCTGGCAATTTGAAACTTGCAGGAATGTGAAAGATATGAACGAAGGCTTCTTCCTTCCATTTCAGCCTAGGCCTGGCCACTCATTTTTCTCCCCATATTTTATCTTAGTCAATCACAATGCTTTACATTCTTGTATTTGAGGATTTGACATTTTGGTTCTTTGCCCAGGTTACTGCTGATTGTATGGTGACAAAAGATTCCATTATTTGTCAAGATTACTAGTATATGGTTTGTTTGTTATCTTCTAACCAAAATGTCTCTCTCTCAGGTGGCTTTCTTCTCTCTGCTGCTGCCTGCTAACCAATTGGCTTCATCAGAAGGAATTCATCAAAGCCTGAGATAAGTACATATCATTTTCATATTGGTTTTTTTAACTTATGGGACACGGCGAGTTTCTTAGGAAGATAATCCAAGTATTAATTATTGGAAGAGACTCTTGAGCAACATTTTCTTTTGTTTATTAAATCTCTTGAGATGGTCTTCTTAGATTAAAGTATGCCACTTGTTGTTTAATAAATTTTGTCTTTTGGATGAGCAGCTATCATGGTTTGAGTATGGTTTCTTGATTATCCTAGTGTTCGTGTCTGTATCTGGACAATACTTTCTCACCATACAAATAACAAAGTACAATGTTTTGTTTTAAATTATTTATAACGTTATATTCTGCATATGAATTCCTAGTTTGACTTGGTCAGTTTTATATTCTCCATTAAAAGGAAAGTGCACTCAGCAAAAGATGATGCTTGGAGCTTCGGAGATGGGATAGAATTTGAGTTTGAGATTTTATGTCTTGGTTTCATAGAAGAGAATTGTCTACGAAGGAGACGTGTGATCTAAAATGATAAATTTGTATTGAAATTCTTATTAAAATACTATTAATAAACTATTAAAATAGGTCTTGTTTCACAGGTAATTCATGCTAGTCCATACATTTTTGGAATCGACTTATTGAATTCTTTAAATCTTGATTGGGAATATTTGAACTATTGATTCTTTAAATTCACAGTATACTTACTTATTGCATCAAGTTAACAAGGTTTAAAATAGATACTTACGCCGGCCTAAAACACAGTGCTTGAAACCAGCCAAGTCATAAAAGCATTATCAACAAAAACAATGGTTTAGATCAAAGGGAGGCCAAATAATTCCCATTTCCCACCAAACAAAATGCATACAAATTTCTTGCTTTTAAGTCACTGTCAAGTTTATCTATCCACTTACCCCAAGTCTTTCTATTTTTCTTGTGTCCACTGGGGGGACTAGCATTACATATGCGATTGATTTCCCTTTTTTATTATGCAGGCCAAGGCCAGTTCATGAAAACATAACTATATCAGTGCTCTTTTTTTCCTTTAATTTTTTTAATCAATATTAGTACTCTTTTTTTTTCCCTTGAAAATTGATATGATGAAATCATTTGCATTAAATGATAATCAACAATCTAATATTTTGATATTTGCATATATATATATATATAAAAGTGTTTTAGACATGAAAGTGGGTAGCACAAGTGGAACGAACTCTACTTTCACGTGGGAGGTCAAAGAGTCATATTCGATTAAAAAAAACGCTTTAATAAGTATACTTAATTCCTTGTATATAGAAGTGTTGGTCATCTATCTTGGTGGGGATTATATGGTGATCCAATTGAGTTTAGTTTTGATACGTTTTTATAAACAAAATATTCTATTGTACTAGATGGTATATTATTTAAAGTCGTAACTTTGCCCTTTGCATATAGGAGCACGGATTTTGACGAATAGAATATTTTATAGTTAGAAGATGGTTCTTTAATTAGCGTTACTATTCTCACAACTGTTTTTCTTTTTACTCATAAAACAAAAAGAAGAGGAAAAAAAAAACTCTGTCGACATGACTTGATGGTGAATATATAGGCATATGCCACATAATCTTGGAGATAGATACTATCAAATTATTTGGTACCAAAAGATGAAATCCCTCTCTTATAGGGTTTCTATCAGACTGTCCGACGCCTGGGTGAAAGATGTAAATCATGGTGACTCAGCGATCCTGCAGATTGAGGGCTAAGCGCTAGTGAACCGGTTGAAATTCCTATACTATCGCTGTTAAAATTTGAACTTTAGTCCTTGATACTAACTCTGCAATCCTAAAACAAACTGAGTTAGGCTCACGCGAAGGTACTAGCAAATTACTAATCTATTACTAATCTAGAGAGAGAGGAGGAAACGATTGGCGAGTGTTAATGGAGTATCTTTAATCAGCAGGGATGGAAGAAGCCAAGAATAGCTTTTCGTCATGAAATTTGAGAATTTGGGCATCCCAAAACTATGGTTTGCAGACATAATACATAACTGATACGTTATGTTACTTCTGCAAGAAAAATCCATCCCAAGACAACATGCACGTGAATCACAAAATCCCATCTTCAAAAATTAACTCCATGGCATTAATCCAATAGCTTAACTTTTTTTAAAAGATTAACTTACTTTACTAACCTGAAAAATTTAATAAGTGAATTGCTAATATTAATGTAAAGTTATAAATTCAAATGTTGGAATAGTACATGTAGGGTTAATGTTGAAAGAGATTTGGACTAGACATCCTTTTGCAAATAAAAATCAGGCTTGTAATTTACCTGATTTAAAAAAAAATAGACTAATAATATATGGACAATTAATAAACGAATTTCTAAGTTTTCTATCTGAATAAGAGTTAAATTTTGTAAGCAACAAAACAAAGCATATAATATTTTTGTAATATTTTCAATCTATTCTTTCCTTAACATCTTTGTGATAGAATCTTTTGAATGCACCTTTTTCATCTTTATTCCATATTTCATCATAATCCTCATAATCAAGAGATAACCAATTACTTAAAAAAAGCATAATTTTTTTATTTTTATTTTTATTTTTTAGCTCGATAAGTATGTGAACCGAATCCGAAATATTTTTACGAATACTACTAATAATTGACCTATCTCTTTGTCACAATTATAGATTTTTTTTTGGGGGGGGGGAATAAAACATGAGGTAATGAAAATATAAGTTGTTAAGAAAATAATAATTTAGTAATTTTTAATTTATAATCAAGGAAGTACTAAATAAAAAAAAGAAAAATATTTTTAAATGTTATTAAACTATTTATGTGAGTCACCTTAAACCATAAATACATAAACTATTTTTATGCATATGATAGAATAGATAATAATTTGTCATTTTAATTTTAATATGATATATTAATAGATTCTTTCAAAATAAAATTTACTATAACTTTATTTAATCAGACAATAACGTTTGTATCTCACTTATAACAGAATGATTGAAAGAAAACAAATTATTAAGAGGGAAGTAGAGCCCACGTGTTTTTTTTAAGAGAATGAGACATTGAAATGAATAATAAATTTCACATTGTAAATATTGTTTGACGAGCATAAATAATTTAGTGAAATTTTAAGGAATTTTTCATTAAAAAAAGAACGTTATTATGACTAATTATTCGTTAATGATTTCTTATAATTGGTTTAAATCTCTCAATAGGATCATTTACTTGTTTTGACATGATAGTAATATTTAATGGGTTAAAATTATCTCTTATAACTTCCATTTCCATATGGTAATGTTATCAAAAGATGAATTTCAAAACAAATTTATACTAAAAATGTCATTAAAATCGATTTTATATCCATCTATATTCCTCTACGAAATTAGAAACAAATTACACAGCGTTACAAGAATGGTTTTTCATTTTTAAAAATAATGTTTGAAATAAAAGTTGTATTAAGTGCGATATCGCTTTTTGACATGAGAATGTTACTATAAATATTTTATTTGGAAAAATAGGCAAAGATACAAAAGAGTGAGAAAGAAAATAGGGAATACATAGTTGGTAAAAACTTGTGACACTTTTGTAACGGTCATGCACTCTCAAGCCTTTTGCTGCCCTGCCTACACAATTGAATTTCCTACCTCTGATCTTTTTGTAGGAGTTTGCCAATAAAGTATTGTTGTATTGCTTCAATAAAATAAGTATTGTTGTAATTGGTAAAAGAATCATCTCAATAATGTTAATTAATGTGAGCTATGGCTACACTAAAAATTTGAATTTGAAAAAGGATCAATAAATATAAAAACACGTTTTCATAAGAATAATGCTAAGCAATTTCAATTTTTTTCTCTCTTTACTTTCTCTTTCTAGACAAAATGCTCTCAAACCTCTCCTCAAAATTTACATTTTTGAAGTTTTTAACAAATAAACAAGACAAGAAATAAATATAAGTAATGATAGAGAGTTTCCAGATACTGAAAATGGAGAAAAAATCAACAAAAAAATTCAATCTTTTTATAAAATATAATGAATTTACAAATTTGTTTCGATCCTTCTATAAAAAACACAATGAACCTGCAAATTTTTACAATTTCTCTTATGAAATGAGTCAAAAAATTCAAATGTGACCGGTCAAACCCGTATATTTGGCTATTTTTTATAAGGAGAGAGATATCCATCCCTTTATAAACCATAAAGAGAACCTCCTTTATGGTTTATAAGGGGATGAGCCTAAACCCCCTTATGAAATGAAGGGTTTTATAATGGAATTTTGGTTCATCTCCTTATAAATCTTTCATTTCATGGGGGTTATGAAAATTTTAAAGAATTTAAAAGTTCAGTTTTTTTTTACTTTTTGTGAACATATTCACTAATAAAATAAAATAATATAAAAGTTGTAATTAAGGTACTAAATTATAATATATTGACAGTATTTTATCGAAATTTAACCCCGAATAACTTAAATTTGTTTTTGTTAGAGAAAGTAGAAAAAAATATTTTTTAAAAGAATAAGGCTGCCTCATTAATAATGAAAAAAGTTCATAAATAGTATTCTAATGTTAATGTGAATGCACTTATTAACCTATCAAATTACCTCAAATTATCTTTTCAATATTTGGATAGAAATACTCTCTTTTATAATTGTCTATACTATTCTGGTAGATATTTTTTAATTTAAGGCTCTGTTTTTTGTTAAAAAAAAAAGAATAAAATTCATAAACAATATTTTATAACTATATATGGTGAGAATTCTTTCTTTATCCTATTAAAGAATTATAAGTAATTAAGAATAAAATATCAAAGGAAAAGAATTATAAGTAATTAAGAACAAAATATCAAAGGAAAACTTTTATGAATGAGATTATGTAATTATTATAGAAAAATAGTTATAATTATAGACCTATAGTATTATCACGAGTATAAAAAAAAAAAAAAAAAGACTAATAAAAACACGATTATAGTGGTATATAATAATTTTCACATCTACAAAATTATTGGACTTATTAGGAAATTGATCATACTTTTCCTAATTTATGAACCCCTCATGAATCACCACTCCACAGCCCACATGATATGTTTGAGATTTTACTTTATTTTTCAAGAAGTTGAGGATGAAATACATTCATGAGTTTCCTTCTTTATTTTTTTTCCCTAGTCAAATAACAATTGCTTTAAAGTCCTATTAAAATAATAACCAGCATCAATTATTTGCCCATCAACTGATGTTCGCTTAATTCAATGTTTCAATAATTTTTTTAAAAAAAAGTTATGTTCACTTCACAAAATGGACAAAAAATCATATAAATTAAACTCTAACTTTATTGTTTATATTTGAATCAAAATCTCTAATATTATATCTTTAAAGAAATATTCAATATTATCATTTACAAATAAATTTTGAAATGTGAATTAAATCGGCTCATACCATCTGTATCAAAGAAGTGTATTATTCTTTATACCATTCATAATTTAGTATATATATAATATTTATTAATAAAATCTATCGAATATATAAATATTGAGAAGAAAATATATCATAAAACAAAATGGTATAAAATGAAATATAAAAGTGGTATAGACGATTGAACAAAACTAAATATTAATGCTTTATATATCAAATTAGTGAGGAATTATTGACGGTATCGAACCCTTTAATATTTAAAAATATTCTCATCTTATTAATCTTGCAACTGCATGCCATCTCTCTAACTCTCTGCAATTTTTATTTTATATAGTAGAAGTCATAGTGCTTGTTTGTTGAAGAAGTGTATAAGATTCAAATGAACGTTTGAGTTGTAAAAGCTATTTAGTTAGAGTATTTTGTAAACGAAAAATGATTTAGAACATCAATTCGATACCATAATATATCACAGGCTAAATTGCCTAAAAAATACCTCCTTTTTTATTTTTATATATGGATCATGATATAAATCAAACGTAAAATCTATTGTCCAATTAAAAATTATATTAACCAACAGAATTACTTCCCAAGCTCATACATCATTATATAAAAATAGAATTTAGACAATTTAAATAAATAAATATATATGTATCCAACCATAAGACTTTAATTCATATTAATTAATAAAACCATTTTACATAAATCATTGAAATCAACATCTATAAATTAAAGACAGTTCTTCGAAAAAGAAAAAACGGCTTAGATAGTTGTTTTCTTTAATAAAAATAATCAGATTTAGAAATTCGAATAATATGAGTGGTCGGTTATTCCTAAGTGCAAAACCTTTGGCATTTCTCCAGGAAAAAAAAAAAAACATGTCATTTTTTATTCAGCAAAAACACAATTTTAGATTCTTTTCTAGATTTGAAATGCAATTCCTCCATTGTTGTTCTGCTTAATCACCACCCCCCCCACCCACCCCCCCCACCTCCCCCCCACCACTCACAATCCTCAATTTATTGTACATTTCTTGTTCATCATTCCATTCACCCAACTCTCTCCTTAACACTTCTTTTCCCCCATTTCTCTCTCCATTATTTCTTCAATAACTGCTATTCTTTGCTTCTTTGTCACCCCTCTCTTTTGTAACTAATCAGATTTTTCAAAAAGGAAAAGATAATATTTGCCATTTTCTTCAGTTTAGTTACTCTAAAAGCAAGTAAAGAAGCGAAAAACTATGATTTGGACCGAACTGGCTATAATTATTGGTGGTTTCTTGAATTTGCTTGCAACCCACAACTCTAAATTTTCTCTTTTTTGTATAGACTTTTTGCATTTGACAAAGATAAGCTCAAATTGAGAGTGATAGTACTAGTGGGTCTTGTTTAATTCTTTCAGATGTCTCAAGAACAATCTGTTCAAGAATTTGATAGAATGTGTAGTATGGATTTTTTCAAGAAAGTAAAGAGATTTAGACTATTTGAGCCCTCTTTAGGAATTCTTGGGTTTTTTCTTGTTTCAATTTTTGTGTTTTTTGGGTTCTTTTTCTTGGATTATAAAGCTGTAATTAAAGGGCCTAGTGTTTCAGCACAATCTGAGAGGCTTCAATGGTTGAGATTTGATGGGGCTAATGAAAAAATAGCCAAAAGGGTTGATTTCTTGAGTGAAAAAGGGGGTAGATGTAATTTGTTTGAAGGTGAATGGATTTGGGACGATAGTTATCCTTTATATCAGTCTAAAGATTGCAGGTTCTTGGATGAAGGTTTTAGGTGTTCTGAAAATGGCCGCCCTGATTTGTTCTATACTAAATGGCGTTGGCAACCCAAGGATTGTAACTTGCCCAGGTGATTTTTTCAAGACTTCTTTGCTTCAATGATTTCAATCTTTAATCAAGAAAGATTAGTGAAAAAAACTATGAATTTGTGGTCTATTTTTCCAATTGTCATCTTAAATCTGTACAATTTCTTGTTTTCTTTGTTGTTTCCTCTGTTTGTCTCTATCTTTATTAGCCAGTTGAATAATTATGGGAAAATATTATGCAATAAGTAATGTACTGTTCAGTGAGAGAATGACCTTTGAAAACGGTTTCTGGTTGGAAATCTTTATTATCTCTATCATTACTTTCCTATATCGAGTTTATTTTTCATTATTATTGTTTCTTTAATGTTTCAAAATCTTGTTTCTTTTTAAGTGTATGTTAGGTGCTTATGTAGTACGAATCCTAATAATGCCATATGAAAGGCCAAATTTCTCTATCAAGTAGTTACAATTTTAAGTTGTTCCTCATCATTTTCTGATGAATGGTTCATTTTAGGATTTGAAGGAGATAATTTTGCTAAAAAATGAGTATTCGTAGAGTTACTAGTGTTTACCTATGTCAATGGAAATTAACTCAAGGTACTCTCTCATTGTGTCCATGAAAAATGCAGATTTGATGCTAAAACTATGTTGGATAACCTGAGAAATAAGCGGATAGTTTTTGTGGGAGATTCAATTGGAAGAAACCAGTGGGAGTCTCTCCTTTGCATGCTCTCTTCTGCTATTTCAAACAAGGATTCAATTTATGAAGTATATGGCAATCCTATCACGAAACATAAAGGATTCTTGATTTTCAAGTTCCCAGACTACAATTGCACTGTGGAATACTACAGGGCTCCCTTCCTTGTATTGCAGAGCCGACCCCCTAATGGAGTTCCATCAACTGTTAGAACTACTCTAAAGTTAGACCAAATGGATTGGAGTTCTTCAAAATGGAGAAATGCGGATGTCATTGTTTTCAATACGGGGCATTGGTGGAATTATGAGAAGACAATTAGAGGGTAACTTGGATTTTTCACCAATAACACTTCCTTTGCCTTAACTGCTTTTTGTTATATAAGACGTTTTGGATATGATTCGACTTGTGGCATGTATGGTAGGAAATGAACGAAAATAATTTGAGAAATTGCAAAAAACTCAGTCTGCATGATATGTGTTGTGCTGCAAATATTAAAAACCAAAAAAAAAACTAAGAAGTCTGCAGGATTACTCTTGACTCATATACCTTAATCTTTACACATTTTTCAGGGGATGTTACTTCCAAGAAGGATCACAAGTAAAGATGAATATGGATGTGGATGATGCATACGGGAGAGCATTACGGACAGTGGTAGATTGGGTACACAAAGAAGTGAATGCAAGCAAGACCCAGGTCTTTTTCCGAACATATGCCCCCGTGCATTTCAGGTACTTGAGCTTTACTTTTGGTTAACTATTCTTTTCGGTATCTTATTTTAATTTGCTGGTACTGTACAAATTTCTTAGTTCAGAATTTGCGGCAATATGATTTGACTTGGCCCTGATAGTGACACTTTTAGTTTCAAGCCAAAATTCTTTGGCTTAATGTAGCATTTATAAGTTAAGGCTTCAGATTGCATTATTATGGCAAGTGAACTACATAAGTACCGAAGTTTTGGAGCCATATCTTTTAAACGTAACCTGCATTATGATGTTCTCTATATTGCAATGGAACATCAAGTTTGTGAACTTCAACCTTGCTATTTTGCCACGGAATATGATCTTCCCAAGACTATTATCTTTCTCTTCCATTCCTATTTGTCCTTTTCCTTCTGGATTTTCGTTGTGTACCTAGCTGTGGGACATAATGGGGAATCAGGGCTGGTGTCTCATACTATTTGCAACTAAAACCAAGATGATGAAGAACACCACAATATACACGCAAATCTAATGCCTTCATGGATTTGTGCAGGGGTGGAGATTGGAGAACAGGAGGAAACTGTCACTTGGAGACACTTCCGGAGCTAGGTTCTTCATTGGTTCCATCCAACACTTGGGACAAATATACTATTTTTGCTGATTTAGTTTCTACTCACTTGAACACATCAGATGTGAAATCAATGAATGTATTAAACATAACTCATATGACTGCAAGAAGGAAGGACGGCCACTCATCTCTATACTACTTGGGACCTAATGTCGGTCCAGCACCTCCACATAAGCAGGACTGCAGCCATTGGTGTCTGCCTGGTGTGCCGGATACATGGAACGAGCTATTGTATGCTCAATTCTTGAGGCGTGAAACATCAAGAAAATCAGATTCTTGGTCGCAGGTGTGATTCTTAGTTTAGTATACAAATCATTTATATGGTGCCCGGGAGACTCAAATCTTCTTCACATCAAGCTGATGTTCTGGAAAGGGATCCACCGATGATATGGACATTTTTGTAGAAGAAGATTAGTAGCCAGACAATGCATAACCATTGGAGACGAAAGCAATTGAAGCCATCAGAAGAAAAATGACTCTGTGGAACATGGGGTCAGTTTTCGCCTTCCCCTTCTCCCTGTGTTTTGCACGTAAAGAAGCCGATTTTTGAGTGCTCTTCAAAGAAGCTCCATCAAGTCTTTTTACATCAGTTTTTGTATACCATATAGTTCTTGGTATATATTGGTTCAGAAACAAACTTGGGAGTCGCAATCCCTGGTAATTGATAGGCCCCTTTTGTACATTTAACTACATACACACATTGAGAAATGATCAATTTTTCTTGTTTTTGGTATATAATTTCAAAGGTGTAGTTTACCCTTTTTTGGGTTCAAGAGAAGTATTCTAGTTACTAGCTTTTATTGAATTGGGGTTTTATGTAAAGAGCTTTACTTGTGATGTCTGCTTTATCATTTTTTTTACCTCTCAAGGATTTCTTGGAAACACAAAAGAATGAAAAAGAAAGAAGCAAAAGAAGCAGCATTGTCATGTCAAATGCTCTCGTTCTTGAAGTTCATTGTTAGAGAAGTTGTTAAGGATCTTTATTTAGAATTCTTGCCAAAGGGGATTTTGTGCATTATGATGATCAATCACATCACATTGACCACCGGCGGTTTCGGTACCAATTGGACAATCGCACTCTCAAGAAGAACAACCGTTTTGAGCACTTTCTAACAAGTTTTTAAGCAGATTTTTCTTGTCTCCATTTTAACCAAATATTAGTGATTTTTGAAGTTCTAAATTGATAAAATTATAGATAAATAGATTTAAAATATTGATATGCCAATTTATTTTCTTTAGATTTGTTGTAAATTTGCTTGAATATAAAGGTTTTTAGCATTTTAAAGTTTGAGAGAAAAGAGGGCTTAGAGAGAGAAATAGTTAGGATGAAATAAGTGGATGGTGCTTTTTTTTTTTTTAGAAGAAAGGGACTTATATAGTATCAAAAGTGATAGAATGAATTACATTTGAAGGAATGTTATGCTGCCATTCCAAAACAATAACAGAATGAGAGCATTGCTGACTATAAGATGATTCGAATAGTTTCTAATTTAATATACATGCGAAAACATAATGGAGGACCTATTTATACATTGGAGAAATCGTAAATCACGGTGCCTGTTGTAAAAAGTTAAAAGGAATTCCGAGCCACACTTTTGATAATATCACTAAGTTGTTTTGGACTACTATCTTGTCAAATAAAAAGGAACTTGCACTATATTTCTGTTTTTTTTAATGAAAAAGTAAATATATTTCTCTTGTGTTTATAATTTTAGCTTTATTTGATGGAATTAATTAGATTAATCTCGATCAATACGAACGAAAATCACACATTCGATTTAAATGTGTTATGTCTATTTGCTTAGACAAATACTTTTCCCTTTCTTCTTTTGAAGGAAAGTAACAAAAAAATTGACCAGCGATTCAATGTTAAATGACATGTCAGCCTTATGTTACTGTTTAGACCTTATGCACTCAAGATTGTCTAATACATTCTCTAGTATACTTTATTTAATAATATTTTTTTCTTAGAGTTTATTTTTTAGAATTTAGAATGTACTAGCATGTACTAGAAAAATCTCGTACAGGACCTCGTTCTCCATGATCCGCTATTCTGAACGCTAAAGCTTGTCCTCTGTTTTGTGTTTTAATGTGTCTTGCCTTCTATTTCTCACTTATTTTTTTCTTTTTTTTTTTTCAAATGTTAGCATTATTTTTTGTAAAGCCACTATCCAGCAATAAAAAACAATCCAGACTATTCTGCATAATTATGCCGCCATCTTTGGTCAGGAGATAAACTACCAAAAGTCTACTCTATTATTTGACAAGATGGTTCCCCTATCTCTACAGGATTCTATCACTTCCTTGCTGCGTATTCGATCTACAGGAGGACGGTTCTTACCTGGGCCTCCCCTATCTCATCGGGCGATCTAAAAAAGAAATATTTCAATTTGTGAAGGACCGAATTTGGAAAAAGCTGAATGGATAGAAAGAAAAAGTCTTATCTCAAGCACGTAAAGAGACTTTCATTAAAAGTGTAATTCAGGCCATAGCAAGTTATGCCATGTCTTGTTTTTTACTCCCTCTAAATGTTATTTATTCCTTGAATTCTATGGTCCTACAATTCTTGTAGGGTGGGTCTTATGGAAATAAAAAGTTATATTGGAAATGTTAAGAAAAAAAGGGGCATGGGTTTAAAATTTTTGAGGGGTTTAATCTAGCACTTGTCACCAAGCAATGTTGGCGCATTATTACTACTCCATCTTTTATGGTGGCTGAGAGGAGGTGGCGGACCTTATTGATTTTAACTAGGGTTGTTAGCGAGAAGATAGGGTATAGCACCTCTTCCTCCCCTATGAAGCTGCTGCAATCTTGCTGGTCCCTCTTAACCTGCTTGGGCAGAAGACAGACTTATTTGGCATTTTGCTACTAATGGTATCCATTTAGTGAAATCGGGTTATAAGGCAGGCATGGTTTATATGAATTCTATAGACAGGCTTGATAGACCATCAACAGTAGACTAGGAAACAAAGGTTAGAAGGGGGTCCACAGTATTCCGGTTCAACCTAAGATCAAAATTTTCTTTTGGAACGCTGCTCAAAATATTCTTTCCACGTGTAGTAATCTTTCACGGAGGAGTATGTTTGATAATATGGCTTGTGTTCATTGTAGTTACCATGTTAAGAAGACATACATGCCTTATTTGATTGCATCTTTGCAAGAAAAGTTTGGAGCTATCTGTCGTTAGGAGAAAAGTGGCTTCGTATTTCTGCTCTCAGCTTCTTGGGTATAATGCATTCGATTTTGATAATCTCCAATTTTTGAAGCCGCGAGCCTTTTTGCTTCCTGTGTCTGGCTGATTTGGTTTGTCCGAAATAAGTTAAGAAATGAAGGATCATGCCCGACCGAAGATTTAATTGCAAACCAAACTCTACAGCACTTTACAAAATATTTGAGACTTTATCACCATACTGTCTCCTCATCTGGTGGGATGATCTCTTGTCATCCCGGCGACTCTAGTGTCCTATAAACCAAGGTTTCCTAAAAATCAACACTGATGTTGCTTTCTCGGGAGGAAAGATTAGCATAGGTATTTTGGTTCGCAACCATCTGACATCCCTTTGTTTTGCTAAAGTTTTGCATTAGACAGGAATTGATTCTATGGAATATGGTGAGCTTCCAGGTAGTTGTCTCTCTTGAGATAAACAATATTTCAGACTTAAAGTCTTAGCATCCCATTTCCTTAACAATATTGACCCATCTAGCATTTCTTTTCCTATGCTCTCCGAACCGGAAATTTTTCGGCCCACTATTTAGCAAAATTGACCCTTCAATCCCTTGTACCCCAGGAATGAACTCGTGACATTCTTACGGTTGCTAAAGTCATTTTGATGGATATTAATAATATATAAATTTAAGTTGTTTAAAAAAATTATAAAAAAACCCTTATAAGCCTGTAAATAACCCTTTCATCGGGTTTTCCTTCCCCTTTGCTCGCCTAGCGTAAATTGAAAGCTTCAGAGAGAGAGAGAGAGTTACCCGAATTCGTCTTCAATGGCTGAAACCTCCGCTCAGCTCAGCCGATCAAGAGACCTCGACAAGCTCCTTTTACGTCCTGGTCCATTAGTCGACTCCTCTTTCGAACCGGGCCCTGATGTAATTCTCTCTCTCACTCCCTAACTCTAAAGCCCTGTTTTTGTACTTTCTTCAAACAGTTGTTGTGCGTTCGATTCTTTTTCTTTTTTTTTTTCTTGTAGAAAGTGATTTGTAATGCTTTTCTCTGTTGTTTCTTCCTGCATTGGAGTAGCTGAGAGATGATTTGAAGGAGTATGTTAAAGTCTTGGTGGTTGGGGCTGGTGGATTGGGATGTGAATTGCTAAAGGATTTGGCTTTATCGGGGTTTCGGAACCTTGAAGTTATTGATATGGATAGAATTGAAGTTAGCAATCTCAATCGCCAATTTCTTTTCAGGTATATATGTGGACTTCGTTATATATGGCTAACTTATAATGCTCTTTGGGAGGATATTATGTCGGTCGTGCTTGCTGCCAAGCGTTTAGAACTTTTTGAATACGAAAATGAATTGATAGTTGAAATTCTTTTGTTGGAATATTTGAGCTTTGTCATTTTTTACTATTTTGCTTTGTTTTGAGCTGTTGATTTATTCATTTCAGTCTTGCTTTCTGCTAAAAGCCAATGTTTTTGTAGTTTAAGAGAACTATGCCTTTGTCTAAAGAATCATGTAGTTCCTGTGCAGATTATGATCAGTTGCTTTTTCAGCTTTGAGGCTGGTTACTTGAGGAAATCCCATATTAATTGACCAGATTTTTTGTGTTGTTACCTATCTAGGCTTGAAGATGTAGGGAAGCCAAAAGCTGAAGTTGCTGCAAAGCGAGTCATGGAAAGAATTAGTGGTGTGGATATCAAGCATCATTTCTGTCGGATTGAGGATAAACCCATAGACTTTTATAGTGATTTTAACATAATCGTACTTGGTCTTGATTCTGCCGAGGCTCGTAGCTATATAAATGCTGTTGCCTGTGGTTTTCTAGGTTTGTCCTTCTTTCTAATACTTTATTATTTGAAAAGAGAAGCTTTCGTCTAATATGGAATGTTGTGAGATAAATTTTTTTTTCCTCTAATACTTTCTCTCTTGTTATTTAAGTTCTTGGCAGACGGTTTTTGTATGCTTGAAGGCAATGTTTGGTTAACATATTAACCCTCTAGTGCTATTCAAGCTGCTTGGCAATAAATATAATCGAGTTATAATTTTAATGATCTCTGCTATGAAATAAATTTCCCCTTTATTTAAACATTCAGATCCCATATGTAGTCTGCTTTGCTGGCTCTTTTTCGTCAGGAGAAGTATTTATATGCTTATTAGCAGACATATGTTACAGTGGCAGAAGATTAGTATAGCTAAACTTTGAGCTTATATCATTTTTGCAAATTTTTTTTGGGGGAAAATCAGAGTATGACGATGATGATAACCCACAACCACAAACGATCAAACCTATGGTGGATGGTGGAACAGAAGGATTTAAGGGCCATGTGAGAGTCATTGTGCCGGGGGTCACACCATGCTTTGAGTGTACAATTTGGCTTTTCCCCGTGCAAGTAAAGTTTCCTTTATGTACACTTGCAGAAACTCCACGAAATGCTGCTCATTGCATTGAATATGCACACTTAATTAAATGGGATGAGGTAGTTCAGTAAGCATTTTGTGCTGTCCTTCGTTGGTGGTGTTTGTGCTACATTTCTCTTGCTATAATGTGATTTCACTTGCAGGTTCATAGTGGGAAAACATTTGATCCTGATAATCCTGAGCACATGCAGTGGGTTTATCAAGAGGTTAATTGGTGTCTTTAATCTTTATTTTCATTTTCTTAGCTTTAATTCTTTTAAAGAAATATATCCGAAAAGATTTTCCTTCCTTTTCTCTCTTGGCTCCTCTTTCTTATCTTTGGAATATATTGCAGGCTCTTAAAAGAGCTGAGCTCTTTGGGATTACGGGAGTTACGTATTCTTTTACCCAGGTGAATTGTAGCTCTTAAATATACAATCCCTAAAGACATTCTATGGACTGATAGATGTGATGTTCATTTACGCCTTCTTTTAGAGACTGATTTTACAAGTACCAATGGCAAGGCATCATCTCACAGAAATTATCAGAGTATCATTTTGTTTGCAGTGAGAAGAAAGAATAGACAGTGTGGCATCTTTGTTTCCTCAGTCTCTTCTAATATTATACCATGACAAATGCATCAATTGCTTTCTTTCCTTACAGGGTGTTGTGAAAAATATCATACCTGCTATAGCTTCTACCAATGCTATTATTTCGGCAGCATGTGCTCTGGAGACCTTGAAGATTGTAACTGGATGCAGCAAAACCTTATCGAATTATTTGATGTATGTCTACTTTATATACTTGAACTTTGTATTTGTTTGGACAAAGTGCTATTCTTGTTATGATAAATTAACTTGACTATCCTGGTCTTTTTTAACATGTACCTGAAGGCATAGGGTTTATGATTTGCATTTACCTTCTCTCTCCAGTGTTACTCTGCACCGATCTTTGAGGAGTTTAGTCATATCAAGCTCTCATGATATTAAGTTGATATTCTAAGAAACTTCTCAAACTGACAATTGAAAGACTCCTTTTCTAGTGTAACTTGTTGAATTCTTTCCGTGCCTTTTTAGGGCTTAGAAGAAGGTGAAGCTAATGTTGACAATAACATGAATTCACATTGTTGATCACCTTCCCCTCCTCCACCGATAAAAAAATGGAAAAAGGGTCCCAGGGAGGAGGGAGGGGAAAGAGGGCAGGCAGGGCGTTGCATTCTTGGTGTAAAAGAGGCAACACATCTGCCCTGCTGCTAATTTCTGTTGCTATTAAGACTAGTTGATCTTTAAGGTTTTAAAATTACCACTTTTGTAATTCTTTTCTCATTTGTCTTTCTGTAACTTTCAAATGTTCATTTGTCCCAAATTTTGAAAGGTATAATGGTGCCGATGGGCTCCATACCAAAGTGACCGATCTCATGAAGAGCAGTGATTGCCTTGTTTGTGGTCCTGGCATTCTTATTGAACTGGAAACTTCAGTAACATTGAGAAAGGTAAAATTTTGTTATTTATAGTATCAGTGATGACCTTCACTAAGATAATTACGCTCATTTCTGTCAATTTGTTTGAAATATTTAGATGAAGAGCTAGCCTATTTTCTGCTTGTCTAGGTGTTACCTTGAGGAACTGGATTCTCTTAGATTCTCTAGTCCTCTATGGGGCCAAAGTACTTGTGCAATATGTGCCCATAATGTTCTTGTCATCTCGCTTTGCCCTTATTCCTACCCGGGTACTGCTGGTTTGGATTTTGATTTTTTTTAGAATAATGGAATAACGGTAGTCATATGCCTTATTCAGAAAGTTCCAGATCAGAACTCTACTAAATGAAGATCATAAATGCTTGAGTAACATTAGATACTTGCATTTTTCATCTGGTTGTTACCTGATGCGCTCTTGTCCTTAATTGGACTATTTGTTAAAGTTTTCTCTGCCCAAACAACCTAAATTCTGTCCAATTCATTCCACCCCAAAAAGCCAGTTTGTCCCCCTCCTTTCCTTTTACCTTTTCCCCTTTGCTTTATGATTGTTTTGCTTTGTGTTAACATGTCCTGGTTCTATCAACAGTTTATGGATATGCTTGAAGATCACCCGAAGCTTCATCTGACCAGAGTTAGTGTTACATACCGAGGGAAGAATCTGTACATGCAAGCGCCTCCAGTACTTGAAGAGATGACAAGGCCAAACCTAGAGCTTCCACTTTTTGATCTTATGAGTAAAACTCGCAAGGACATTATCCACGTCAATGGCATGGCTGGAGAGGGTGATAAAAAACAATCATGTTTGAGGAAATTAAGGATCGTATTTAAGGGAATCGATGGTGTGACGGATGTGGATATGGCTGGTGGGGCATAATATTTGGTATGTGTAGAAATGATTTTCCTGTTGCACGAACGAATTGATTTGTGCATTAGGTTGTTTAGTCTAATACTCGTCCTAGTGTTCTTGGGTATCAGGCAAGGCAAGGGAAGGCAAAGGATATATGAGGTGAATTTGGTCTCGTATTTTAACATTTACCGAAGTCACCTCAAGTTGTTAAAATGTGAGAATTGTGAATTCATCAACAAAGGTATCATTTGGAATCAGAGCTAGCTTTACCTACTTTCTCATCTCAAGTCATTATCTCTTTGGACTTGATGTTTCTCTTTGGGGAAATTACTTGGACAATGTAAAGCTTTCTTTCTGAAGTCTTGTATCTTTTTTGGACTTGATTCTTCTCTTGTGGAAATTATTTGGAAAATGTAAAGCTTACTTTCTGAAGTCTTATTATATCTTTTTGGACTTTGATGCTTCGTTTCTCTTGGGGAAATTACTTGGAAAATCTGAAGCTTACTTTTTGGACTTGATATTTCTTTTGGGGAAATTACTTGGAAAATGTAATTCTGTATCCATGTGGATATACCACTTTGCTTTACACTATTTTAACAGATTGATTGCTTTACATTATTGTCCTAATGATAAAGGTGTATGATTCGATGGAACTCCTTTTACTTATTACCTTCATCTGTCATGCTAAGTGAAAGGTCTTGAGTTTGAGTCACTCAGAGTATTCCTGATGGAACTCTTTTTACTTAGTACCTTCATCTGTCATGCTAAGTGAAAGGTTTTGAGTTTGAGTCACCCAGAGTATTCTTGACTGTTTTTTGAGGGTCTCGTGCTTTCAGATATTGGGTTAAAGAAAAAAAAAGAAATATTTTGTCTAATCATCTGCTGTTTTTGTTGTTTTATACTTGAAGAATGTAACCAATTGCTTTGTTTCTTTCTTGCACCCATTGAACCTAATCACACACATGAAGATTAGTTCGCGGTCTCAATCTCACAGCTTTTTTTTATATTTTATTTTTATTAATCTTTTTTACAAATAAAATTTATGGTTAAATTGTAATGTTTTTCATTTAATATTATGATAGCATAATGGATAAATACTCTTCTTGAAAAGGTTTTACAATGAAGTTTTAGGGCGAAAACATATTTCTCACTTCTTCCTTAATGAGGTTTCCAACAAAATTTGCCAAATTTAATCTTAATAAAACTATTTTGATAATATATAAAAAGAAAAATATTAATAAATACACTTAAACTATTTATGATTCTTTAAAAATAGATTACTTACCAAGGCAATTTTTTTTTTTTTTTTTTGCAGAAATAAATACTTTTAAAAATAGTTGCAAGTTAATGATATGTCTATTCTTACTTTAGTTGCGCACAAATAGTGCAAAGATTGAGTCCATTTTTAAAGAATTGTATATAATTTAAATTATTTTATGCCTTCTATTTTTTTTATTATTGATCACTTTAGACGATGCATAAGAATTAAAGAAATGATTAGATTGTCTATATTTAAAAGAAAATAGACTAAATTATATTCTAACTGTCATTAATAGTTTTAATGAGGATTTTTAGATAGTTAATTAATTCTAACAAAATACGGGTACATATAAAACAATATCATTTAATACTACAAATATTTAGAAAACAAAAAAATATACCGTAACTGTATGATATTTTTCTACCCTACTTGAAGAGAGCTCTATGGCCTCATCCAAGGGATTACTCCCAAAACAATTTTTCTTCCCCAGCAAACTATTCCTTCACTACACATCGACGGCCGCTGTCTTTTAACCGACTCTTCTTCTTTGTCAAAGCTACTAAGGACCTATAGGTTTGCCTATGACTTATGAAAGATAATGAGAATGGGTTATTCAAACTCCTACTAAGATGAGAAATTCCCCGATAAAGCTGCTAGTACCAGGTGAACTCATATTGGCCAAAGTGGAAGAGAAAAAAATGGTAGGGAGATTCGGCATGATATTGCTAGTTTCCTTCTATCCATGCTTTATAGAACGTGCTTTGACATTGGGCCACCCACATATTCTTTTCAAAGGACGACCTGTTTTCCGCTTCGAGAAAGGCACCCGTTAAATGCCTCTCTACGATCTTAGTATCTATTTACTTGAATGACGCTACAAATCTCCATCAAAGTGCTTATTTATTTATAGTTGAACAAAAGCGAGGAGCTTTTTAGCTACCAAGTTTACGAGGTGAAAGAGTTATAACTTTCCTCGGATAAAAAAAAAGATATTTTTCTTATTAAACAAAAAATATAAATATATATAATTTTTTACAAAATCATGCATTTGTTATTCACATTTGAAACAAACAATCACTGGTATAAATTTTTGAATGAGATAAACAAGTAGTATTGATGTCTCGAAAAAGAAAAAATCTTGAAAAAAATTTATCTTCTCTAAACTAAGAAAATAAACTAGTCAATATCATAAATGTATAAATTATGTATTAATACAAAATATAAAAATAATATAATATATATTATTATTTTATTATAATGAGTATAGAGGTATACGGGTCTAGATATCATCGTATCCTACCCATACCTATTTAATAAAATCTATATGGGCATGAGTACAGTGTGGATCCACAAGTATAATAGGTATAGACCCGCTCAACTCAGTTACTTATAAGACCCGTCTCGCCTAATTAAGATGGTACAATCTAAAAATATAATTCAAATAAACTTATATTTCCAAATAAAAGTAATTTAAATTATTTATCTATTTGTTTACCTACCAAAAACAAATATAAAACGCTTTTATATAGTAAAAAGTATGATGATGATAATATAGATAGATAGTGGTCAATTCAATTAGTGTGTTCTCGGAGTAGTATTTATTAGCCCCTTTGTTGTTCTTCTACTGGAAAGAGAATGAATACACAAACAACAATTAAGCCCTTAATTTGCTTCTCTTCTCTTTCCCCCATCATCTCTTAACAAAGCTTCCATTAATTTACTTACTGTTGTTTATAAATAAACCATCTTTCTCCATGGATGCAAGGTCCCAATTTCTGGATTTAAGTCCAGGACCAGAAGGAGTGGCTTTCGAATTCCTTCCATTTATTCGAGCTTACAAAGACGGCCATGTCGAGAGATTCTTCGGAACCGATATAGTTCCTCCATCCATTCAAGAAGAAGAATCCCAATTCTGTATCTCTTCCAAAGATGTTCAAATTTTGCCCCAAATTAATTTATCTGCAAGAATTTTCTTGCCCAGCAAAATCATTAATGAATCACAGAAGAATAATTCGAAGCTTCCTCTGTTAATTTACTTCCATGGCGGAGCATTCTGCCTCGGATCCCCTTTCTGTACGGTTTACCACAATTACTTGACTTCGATTGTAAAGGAGGCTAATGTGATTGCGATTTCTGTTGATTACAGATTAGCTCCAGAAAACCTAATTCCAGCAGCTTATGAAGATGCATGGGCTGTCTTGAATTGGGTTTCTACTCATTCTAACGGATCTGGCCCTGAATCTTGGCTTAATCATTACGCCGATCTTCAGCGAGTTTTCCTCGCAGGAGATAGTGCCGGAGGGAATATTTCGGCTAATACGGTAGCCCAATTAGGCGTGGAATCTTTGCCGGGGCTGAATGTAATGGGACTCTGTTTAATTCATCCGGATTTCGCAAGTAAAAATGGTGAAGTCTATAAATCATGGACTTTTGCATGTCCTGATTCCTCCGGTGGAGATGATCCGAGGATGAATCCGGGAAAGGATTCAAGGGTTTCAAATCTGGGATGCAAAAGGGTACTTGTTTTTGTTGCAGGAGAAGATCCCATGAAAGAGAGGGGCGTTTACTATTATGAAACTTTGAAGAAAAGTGGGTGGAATGGTGAGGTGGAAATGATAGAGACCAAAGGTGAAGGTCATGTTTTCCATTTGTTTAACCCAACTTGCCACAATGCCCTTACTATGCTCCATCAATTGGCTTCTTTTTTGAATTATCAATTATGATCCCACCCCGTCACGTGGCTCAGTTGATTTTGTGACTATAGAATTGATACCAAAGATTAATGTTCAAATCTTGATAGCAATAGTATGAGAATTTCAATATTTTTAAATATTTTTAATATATAAATAGTTCTTTGTACACATTAGTGTCTAGTCTCTAATCTGCAGGGCATATGACAAGGAACTTTACTTTTTTTATACCAAAATACTGTTAATAATAATCTATTAAGATTGAATTAGTCCTTTTTCCCCCTGAAAATAATAATAATAATAATAATAATAGTAACTTAAATTCCGTGAATTGATACCAAAATAGATAGATTTTGTAAAACGATATAATATTTTTAAAATTTGTGTACTGTCAGATGAATTTATGTTTTATCTTTTGTTATTTAAATAAATAAAAATGCAATTTGTGATTTTTTAAATAATTTTCTATTTAATTAATTTTTAACTTTTTAATCTGTTTATGATGCCAAGAAAACAGATTGTTCTGTTGGAAAACGATTTTGTACATCTTTTATTTTATGGATCGTTTTTTAATATATATTTTTTAATAATTTTATTAATATAAATTCTATACTTAGATTGTATTCTAAAATTAGAATTAGAATTCTATATAATTGGGATTTTAATGAGAATTTAAAAAAATTGAACTCTAATTCCTTTGTTTGATAAATTTATAAAATTAGAAAGGAATTCATTTCTAATTCTAATATTTTTATTTGGAATGTTAAAAAAATTATAGAATTAAAATTCAAAATAAAAATATTATGAATTTTGTATTTATGAAGGGAGGAGTAATAGGGGGTACTTTTGACGGAAGGATTGGTAGCTACTAACGTATATGTATTTATGTCTAATTTTGGCCAACACATATAAATCTACTTATGGATATGATTTATATGCTTCCATTGGAATCCTAAGTTCCAAAATGACGGTTCACTTTCATTGACATGACCTTACGAGAATGGTATACTTTTTTAAATAATAAATATAATTCAAAAATTTATAAACATAGTAAAAAAAATTTTAAATTTTATTTCTAATTATTAACTTTTTCTTCCTATCAATAAATTCTTTCCTTTTGTCTCTAAAAGTTGAAGATCTGACAGTTGATAATTAAAAAAAAAAGTTAGTACTTCGATCTATACTCATTTATTTATAATGTTATCGGTTTAAAATTTAAAAATATGCATCGGATTAAAAAAAAACTTCCTTTTTTTTTTATTGAATTTCTGTTGGTTTATGTTCAATTTCTTCTGGACTGTTGAAAATTTCTGCCGCGTTTTGCTCGGTCTGGCGAATTTATATGGTGCTGACCGCCAAGTCCAGAGAAAATTGCTTCAGTTGACCGCTTGGTCCAGCGAATTTTTTTTGAGGTTTTGCTTATGTTAATTAGTTTTGTGTTTATAAATGTTTAACATTATGATTATGTTTATTTATTTAATTTAGTGTCTACAAATGTTTGATTTTATATTTATTTGACATGTTATTTAAATTTGTTTATTTAGAATACATGTAATTAGTTGTTTAAATGGTTTATTTTATAATTATTTGTTTAACATGACTATGAATTATGTTTACGTAAATAAGTTGAATTTAAATGTGCATTAATTATTTTGTTAGTATAAGTGTTAAAATTATTCATGTTGAATTAATTTTATATTATAGAATATTAGGAACATCATCAACTCAACTTGTGGTGTCTCATCTATATCTTCTATGTCACGAGTAATATAGTAATCTTCCACTCACTCACAGTCACAGAGAATCTATGTCCGATGCCCCCCCACGCATACTGTGACCAAATAAGTCGTCCGTTTCCTCAGTGGTGTGGTAAGCTGTGGACGGCCCATGCCGCCGCCATGAGTGAAACCCGCCTCTCATGAGAGACAAGATAAAGAAATTAGTTCAAATTATCTTAAAATCAATCTAGATACAAACCAAAAGTGAAAAGTTTCATAGTGCTGGTTTTTCGCACACTAAAAAAAAAACCGAACTTAGTGTTTTACTGTGCTCTTGGAGATAGATATATGCCTTCGATCCATGCTGATTTTGAATGTTAGTATATCTTCGGACCTGATGTTTCTCTTTGGGGGAATTATTATTATTATTATTATTATTATTATTATTGTCTCCATTTTTTTCTTTTTTACTAATTTTAACAGATTGCCAGAAATATTTTGTTGGGACATAAACTGTACTGTGGTGGATCAAGATAATTTTAAGGTGCATTGTAATGTTATTTTTGCTTATTTCGCCTTATTACTACCTTTCTTGGTTAATAATCGAGTTAAAGGAAATATTCTTGAGGATACAATGAAAATAAAAAATATTCTTGTATTAATGATATTAAACCCTAAGAGTATTTATTGATTCTACTTATATATATAAAAATATTTTAGGATAATGGAAGATAATATCAACATAATAATAAAAGGCTTAGAACACCATAAGACATTAAATATACTATTTTTAAAATCTCCAAACATATTTGGTCCTAATCATCTGCTGTTTTGTTCCATCACAGGCTAAATTCTGGGCCTTCAACCTAAACTGGACTGCCCACATGATGGACTTCTAGTAGTACATGGACTCAAATTGAGTACTATTAGTTTTAGTTTAGTCCTTGGGCTTATATGCTTTAATACTTTTTTTTTTTCTTAGAAAGGTTATATGCTTGAATACTCACCCTAACATTTCTTTTTATATGATTTTTTTTATTTATTTAAGTTATACTTTTATTCAATACAATTTATCAATAAAATACTATAAGATATTACTCCAATAAGAAATATAAGTTTTTAAGGTGTCTGAAGATAGTAACAAAATATGTAGTTTTATATTTTTCAATGAGTTTTTTTATTTTTACTCATTTCTTTATTAATTTATTCCATCTTTATTGTCCATTTTTATTCTTATTTATTAACGGTATACAGAATACTTTGATCCATACCTTAATTATAAGACCCTTATTTTGTCTGCACAAATGTAAAAGGACTTATATTTCTAATCGGACTAATAAATATTATAGAAAAAATGTATTGAAAGATTATGATCAATATATACAATAATTATAATTAATAATGTTTTAATATATCTTACAATACACTTTTTTCTAATTTTTTTTTTATATTACTCTATAATAATAAAAATACGACTATAAAAATACGACTAAATAACTGTAATATAAATTCAAAGATATATTGAAAGATTTTAACACTACTATATAGTCCCATCAACATTTGGGACCCATTATTATTTAGTCATGTGCGATGGGGAGGATAAAGATTTCTTGCCAAATATATATATATATATATATATGTATATTATCGATAAAATACATGCAAATTTTCTCTCTTTCAATTTTCTCTTTAAAATGAATTCTCTCATCTCTCTAAAACTTCAAGAACTTTAAATTCAGATCTGTTCAAATCTAATCGTTGAAAATAAAAAAAAAATCATAAATCATTCTATGCTCATTTATTTACAATTTAATCGGTTTAAAAATAAAATAACACAATGCATCAATGAAATTTGGAAGAGTTTCAGCCCAAAGAGCCGAAAATCTTGAAGAATTTCAGCTCCTTGGGTTAAAAATCTTCCAAAATTTTAATTCCCACCCCCCAAATTCAAATGTTGAGTTTTTTTTTTTTTAAAAAAAAACCTAATAAAATAACATATTCATTAACTAAAACTTTTAAAAACTAAAAAAAAATCGGGAGGGTGACTTTCAGTGGGCTGAAGATTTTTTGGCCCCACTAACTGAAATTCTCTGGAGAATCCACCTATTTGATTTTTTCAAACTTTCTTTTTGCGATTTTTACTTCAAAATCGATATTTTCTTGTAAAAAATCTTCAAAATCGTTCATATTCTACTTCAAATTCTTCAATACTTCAAGAACATTCAAAAAAATTTTAGAGAAAAGTGAGAGAATTTCATTCTAGAGTGAAAGTATTGGAGGGAAATGAGATTTTTTGAATTTTTTCGCACTTATCTTTTAGATTTCTCTGCGTATTATATATTACAATATTGCATAATTGATGGGAAAAAATCTTGAAACTTTATTCTAATCAAGGGTCTCAAATTCAAATCCTGAAAAATATAGTTGTCTTTTATGAGATTATCACCATTGTAATCTTACCAGACTTGACTAAGGATTAGTTGAGTGTGATTTGACTTAAAGACGCATTTCGTATGTTTACAGACCTCCCAAGATACCTCATGATCCATAAAAATAAAAAAAATAAAAAAACCAGTTTTTTTTCTCTTTTGAAGAAGCCAATTATTCTTGTTTTTTCTTTATATAGACCATCCATCAAATTTGGCTACTAAAGTAGCCCAGTTTTTTTTTTATCCTTATTCTGGTCATAACGCACAAGCGTTGTACGTTATCATTTGATTATGCTTACATTCGTTAATCCGCCGATGTGGCGGATAACGCACAATCGTTGTGCGTTATGACCAAGCAATAACGCACACTGGTTGTGCGTTATCTGCCACATCAGTTTTTAAATTTTTTTAAAAAATGAAAATTTCTTTACATTTTTATCAAAACTTATATTTGGATAATTTATTTAAAAATACTGTATATATAATATTTAACTTATTTTAAGCGTATTTATTATGATAATATTTATATCGTTTTCTTGGAAAATATATTTAACTTTTAACCATTTCATCTCAAGTTATTTGAAGAAGTAATACTAAAGATATTGTAAAAATGTAGAGCAATGATATAGTAGAAATTGAAAGAAAATTTTCATTAATAGAAACTTGTTTTATTACAATAATTTCAAGAAAATGGCAAACTTATACATTGCTCGGTCCGGAGTTATTACAATTTTTTTTATTATGTCCCGGCATGCGATATCTGCCACATCTTGGGGGAGAATCCGGATTTCTATAATATATTTCCCCCTGAAATCGCTTGTTGTTTCCTACCCCGTTCCTTTTTCATGTTTGGAGGATAAAATGTTAAATTAAAAGGAACATCTCTCCAAAAGTTCTCACTCAAGACCGGATGAAAATTCGCTTGGTAAGTTCTTCTGTACGTTTGTCGCGAATATATCTCCGGCACATAAGTATCTGCTCTTGACCCATTTTCTCTACACACTGCAAGAACATGAGAACAAAGCAATATATATGTTTGCCATTTTCCGCAATTACATGATTTATTATTTATTCGCAATATATAGACGTTGTTGCCCGTACCAGAAACCCGGATCGGAGATTTGACCATGTATATTCCTTCTCGCGGATTGTAAGTGGTACTCTTGATTTCATTTCAATCCGCAAAAACTTGTCAAAAATTCGGGTTGGAAATGGATGCACACAATTTTCAACCTCTTCACAGTATTGGTGAAAGTACTTAACTAGTTTGTTGAAGATTAGTTTCACCGGAGCTTTTAAAGCTAGGACCCTAACTTTCTTCAACACACTGTTAATTGCTTCAGAAATATTGGTTGTTATGATACCGTGTCTGTGCCCGTCATCATACAACAGTGTCCATTTCTCTGTGTCCAACTTCATCAAGTAAATGTAAGCATCCACATTTCTTTCTTGAATCTCTTTCATTACACGGTCAAATTTTCATTGTTTTGATTTTGTTCCGGCCTGCCACATCAAGCTTTTTAGGTTTGTGTTCTTAAAAGTCCTATTGAAATTTGCTCGAATATAACGTAAACAAAATCGGTAAACTGTAAATGGTGGTTGCCATAAAGGCTAACTTTGAATAGCAGATAAAATACCTTTATGGCGATCAGAAATGAGGCATACGTGGCGATCTTTGACAATGTATTCTCGCAGGTTTTTAAAGAACCAATTCCAACTTTCGGAGGATTCCTTATCAACAATTGCAAAAGCAAGTGGGAACAAGTGATTATTGGCATCCCAAGTGCTTGCAATTAACAGCACTCCCTTGTATGGTCCCTTTAGGTGTGTTCCATCCATAGAAATCAACGGCCGACAATATGGAAATCTGTCTGTATATAGCGAGAAACACCAGAAAACAAATTTAAAAGTATAATTAGGGGGACTGCTTGTTCTGTGATGCAAAAATTTGTATACAGTCCCCGGGTTTAAATCCTGTACAACTTGTAAGTATTTCGGTAAAATATTGAAGGTTATCTCCCAGCTACCAAAAACCTTCTCCATGGCAAATTTTCGAGCATACCATGCCCGCTTGTAAGTACAACCCGTTTGAAACAATACATGCACTTCTTGAATGATGTTTATGTTGGAATCCGTAGGCAAAAACAAAGTAAAATAAAACTACGGAAATCCACCAACAGGATCTGCACATACTAGAAAAACTGATTGGATAGAAATTACCTCTGTGTTTTATTGTTCGTTGTGGAGGCGCTGCTTTGTACGCTTTGCCCTCTACTGGTATCCACACGACGAACTCCTCTGCAAGCGATCGGGATGCTAGCCCCCTTACGTGTTCCAAAAGCTGTCTGAATTGATCCCCGACTATCCGGTAATCGGTCGTATTTCGGAGAGAGGAGGCTAGATACTATATCGCCGTTCTAGGGTTTAGGGTTTTGTTTTTCTTTAATCGGATAAAGGACGGCTCCCTCAAGAAAAGGTTAACATAACCTTTTATAGTCATCAATATCAAAACCCTAACTCGTCATCTAATGACGAGTTTAATCTCGTCCGTCTATTCCTATAATCATCCAACGGTTGGATGAGTAATATTAAGTAATTAATTTCATTTATTCGATTAAATAAAATTAATTACTTATTAACCTACCAGAAAATACAATATGGAATCTGATTCCCCTTTTGTATACGTTCAACGAATCTGGACACAATCTAGATTCATTGAACATGGACATTATGCTCACAAGATCGTCTATGCGTGTGACCCTGTAGGTTCACTTAACGTTGGCAGTGAATGCAAAAAATGTCCTAGACATTTATTCACAAAACATAAACGGCCTCTAGCAAGACATTATGCTTACCCAAGTTAAATAAATGTAATAATAACCTAGCATCATATTTAATATTTAGTCATTTTGTCACACGATATCCTAATTAAGTATAAGGCATGGATCAAGTCATCCTTATAAAACTTAATTAACCATTTACTTGATCACCAGCAGACTGTTCCAACAAATAATATTAATAACACCTTATTAATACTTATTTGAGCATGGCCATGCATATTTTCCAGTCTTCCTTATCAAGGGGCCCTATGGATATCTCTCTCTAAAAAGAGAGGGACAAATCCCTTTCACTATCTCCAATATTCAAGCTATGACGAGAAATAAGCCAAATAATAATCATAATGATCACCTTATTAAAAGTGATGTTTGACTATGTCAAAACATATTTTTCTCCCCATGCAAGAAAAATTAGAAACATCAAGTCGAAGGACACCAAATATAAAACTGAGAAGAAATACTTATAACTTAAACCCATGCAATATTTCTTCTTCACTTTGGGTCATGTCCAATACAATATTCTCAATATGTATTTATGAATTGATTTTATATCTCATATTCATGATCAGTAAAACTTGACCATCAATCAACTTCACACTAGTTTACAAGATGTAATAAACTAGGGACAAATAAGAATAGTTATTAGCTATAAGGGTTTTACTATCAAGTCACATACTTGATGACCAAGAGCATAAAATACAATTCAAAAATACATGCTTCATAAATCATAAATATGAGTCAATTGGTCTTAGGGCATATACTAACATTTTAACACAGGAATCTCAGGATCGTTGGCAAGTAGATGTGGTATTGACATTGAAATAAATTTTGAGGACAAGTTTCTGTACTTGTTTTGTTCAATTTGGACAAGGCATATGTATTCTTTTACGAATCAACAATTGCAAAAGCAAATGGGAACAAGTGATTATTGGCATCCCAAGTGTTTGCAATTAACAACACGCCTTGTATGGTCCCTTTAGGTGTGTTCCATCCATAGAAATCAATGACCGACAATATGGAAATCTGTTTGTATATGGCGAGAAACACCAGAAAATAAATTTAAAAGCATAATTAGGGGGACTGCTTGTTCTGTGATGCAAAAATTTGTATACAGTCCCCGGGTTTAAATCCTGTACAACTTGTAAGTATTTCGGTAAAATATTGAAGGTTATCTCCCAGCTACCAAAAACCCTCTCTATGGCAAATTTTCGAGCATACCATGCCCACTTGTAAGTACAACCCGCTTGAAACAATACATGCACTTCTTGAATGATGTTTAACACAGGAATCTCAGGATCGTTGGCAAGTAGATGTGATATTGACATTAAAATAAATTTTGAGGACAAGTTTCTGTGCTTGTTTTGTTCAATTTGGACAAGGCGTGTGTATTCTTTTACGAATCTGATTATTTCCCATCGACTGTGCCCTGCTTTCTTTTTATACGGATGTACCATGAACAGTAATTATCATAACTGTGATGGTAACATTTCACGGTCCATGTATCATTTTTACTTTTCACAACTCGGTATTCACGTCCCACACTGATAGATCACTTACGAACCGCACTTATTGTCTGCACTTTGTCAACGAATCTCATGCCTAACTGTATGTCAGTCATGAAATCGTTCCAATCGAGTAACCGTATGGTAACAGATTCTACAAGGTCATCTATAGGAGAACCCGAGCCCATATCTGGGAATGCTCCAGAATGTTTGTAGTCGTACCTACCGCTGCTAAACCATTAGCTGCTCTCCCATTGGGGCACTATGTTTTCAGTTACCGAGTTTATAGGATTTACAGAGTTTAGGGCAGTTTGTAACTCTCTTCTTCCAGGTTATTGTCATCATCTGATTCAGATTGACTAGAAACGACATCATCTCCATCCGATTCGTCAACCTCATCGTCGTCATTATTGACGGTAGTGTACAACATAGACGGTTCATCAGAAACCATCTGTGTTACCGCTGTAATATATTCGGTCATGTTTGTTGTATTTCTGTCCCGTGTAATTCAAATACTATGCTGTTGGATCTGCTCGAATTCAACGAGAATATGAATCCCTTCTTTCGCGTGGGGAAGTGGAATAGTTCATAGATAACACATTTCTTTATCGTTGTTCATGCTATATAAATTAAAGTAAAACATACGATGCACTTCGTAGTATGAAGGCACCCTTATTGTCATTCAAACAATCCAGAGATTGGGATTCATATTTCGGTATTTCAATATTTTCCTTACCAGTTCGTTATGTGAAATCATTCGGGTCGTTGGCAATGTCCAGCTTTTCCGCACTACTCCAGTAAAATAGGGACCATAATCATCCATTGCAATTTCAGAATTCCAAAATAGCATCACTCTAACACGGTGGATTGTTTCCATTTTAAATTGATTTAAATGGATATGTTTAGGGTTTAGGGAGGATGAAATGTAAAGAAGTTAAGTAATTTGTGAATTGCAAAAAGAATTTTACAGTTTAATGTTTAAAATATCAATTTTAGGGTTTTTAGGGTTTACTGTTACAAAGTTTAGAGTTTTACGGTTTAATGTTTAAAATATTAATATTTTAGGGTTTACTATTACAAAGTTTAGAGTTTTACGGTTTAATGTTTAAAATATCAATTTTAGTGTTTTTAATGTTTTTATAATTTACAGAATAGGATTTTAATATTAAGATTTTAGGGTTTACTGTTACAAAGTTTAGAGTTTGATGGTTTAATGTTTAAAATATCAATTTTAGGGTTTTTAGGGTTTATTGTTACAAAGTTTAGAGTTTTACAATTTAATGTTTAAAATATCAATTTTAGGGTTTTTAAAGTTTTTATAATTTACACTATATGGTTTTAATATTATGATTTTGACTTTTTAGGGTTTAGTCCATATATATATTTAAATAAATGTCTTCATATTGTTAATAGCATACAATTAATTATTGAACCATAAATTTCCAAGTTTTGGTTCTACTAATTACAAATAAAATAAATAAGTTAAGTGAAAAAAACCCAAATTCCAAGTTCCCATCTTCTCTACTAAAAAACTTACAAGAAATATGCAAAATAATTATCTAAATAAATAAAAAATTCAAATAATCATAAAGTAAAGTAAAAAAATAAAACCTAATTATCAAGATAAATTCATCAAAATAATTCATCACCCTAAAATCACTTTTGCAATACAAAACACAATTATATACATAAAATGATCAAATTTGCACAAATTTATCAATAACAACAAATTTAAACATAAATCCAAACTCCACTTTCACAAAAATAAATTAATTCAAATTAACAAATAATCCAAATAAATTTCATAAAAATATTTCAAAAACAACAATTAGAAAGCCCAAATAAACAATAATTAAAATTAATACATAATACACCAAATAATTTAAATAAATAAAAACTTACCGAAAATTAAAAATGCACCTTCGTACCGATAAGCTTTGTCTACCGTTTTCCACTCCAAAATTCTAACAACCTTCGTACTTCAAGGAAAGTCTCACCGATTCAAACTTGAATTTCAAAAATTGAACTAAATTTTTACTGTAAATTTTGAAATAAAATAAAAAGTGTAAGAAGAAGAGAAGATAAAGAAGGAAGAAAATAAAAGGAAGAGGAAAAGGACTTACCAACGGCAGCAGTACACAAAGAAAGAAGAATGGATGTATTTCGGTAGGGAATGAAGAAAATTTTGCGGGAAGAAGGAAGAAAGAAGAAAGAAAAAAGAAGGAGGCAGCGGGAAGAAAGAAGCAAAGAAAAAAGAAGGAGACGGTGGGAAGAGGGAAGAAAGAAGAAAGAAAAAAAGAAGGAGACGGTAGGGTTTATAACGTAATAACGCACAGTCATTGTGCGTTATCAGCAATAATAACGCACAATAGTTGTGCGTTATTATGACTGATAACGCATAATAGTTGTGCGTTATCGATAGCTCAACGCCACATCAGCGCTACGATTACGCCACGTCTTTAAACATGTTTAAACACGATTGTTAATGCAGGTAAATGCGGTTATTAGTGATAACATACAATCATTGTGCGTTATCTCAGGTAATAATGCACAATGACGGTGTGTTATGACTATTACAGGATTAAAAAAAATATAACTAAGACAATTTAGTATCCATATTTTAAAAATAAATTAAACAAAGAAAAAAAACCTATTATTCTTCTTGAATCATTAATAAAATCCATGACTAAACATTTTCTTGGAAATGAGACGTGATTCTTCTTGAGTAACTCATGGCTCACAAGACTAGAGGACACCCTTACCCCTCCTCCTCCTCCTCCTCCTCCTCCTCCGATACTTGAAATAATGCAGGGCAGGGCAGCACATGGGTTTGGGATCAAAACCAAGATTTCCAAATAAGATAAGGAGGATCCTCATCCAAGTTCTTTGTCTGCTGAAAAAGGGACTTCCTTTTTATCCAATAAACTTGGAGAATTAATAAACAAATGACCATTTCAGATCTCTTCTTCTCTATGTATAGATCCACTCTGGTGTTATTATAATAAAATTTCATTCATTCATTCCTTGTATAAACTTTAATCTGCTCACGTGGGTGTAACTTAATTGGTTCTAGAACTGTAATGTCAGAATAGTTCCTTATACATACTAATGCTTGGCTTCTAATCTGTAGAGCCGCTGAATAATTTACATCCTCCATCTAGACGTCGGACAGTTTAATAAAAATTTTATAGACAAAAGAATCCGCCTTTTAATATCGACTTTAACCAAAAACTTAAACAGGGTAGGGTCCTTGCTTAGGTTGAGCCAGCCCCAAACTTCATTTCCCATGGGCCAACTTCATTTATTTCTAGTTCACCTCTTGCGCCGTGGATAATAGCAAGTGGCACATATATAGCTACTACAATTACACATTAAATTATTGAATCCTACAAGTACAATCAATAATTGTACAAATTTGAGTACACTAGTTTCTATAATAAGTGTTCTACTTATGGAATATGATGGTATAAGATTTCTCAAATTTTTTACATGAGCACGGTTCCTATGTGTAGCATCCATCATATTAAAAGAAATTTAAGTTTTGCACGTATTTTTTTTTAAAATAAAAGTTGAATTATAAGAGAACTACTTAATTTAAATCCAAATTAGTGTGATCAATCATTATTGATACTGAAAGCCAATTGCTATCTTGAAAAACTAGTAAAAAGCTAATGGATGACCTAACGGTTAGAATTTGGATTTGTAGCGTGAAATTCTTCAAGACATCATGTGCGAGTGGCTTAACATCATGGTTCTGATACCATGTTAGAATTTGGGTTTGAGCTTAATTCATCCCCAAAGTACAGGAATGATTGTCTAAGTTTATTAAGAGTTCATTAATTCTTTAATTAGCCGATGTGAAATTCTCAATATTAACTCCCTCCCGAACAAAGGACATTAGAAGCAAAAGATGAAGAATTATCCATGTACCGTTGGAACTAAATTTTGGTAGTAGTGTGGGATGAATCTGCGCAACACTATCAACCTAAATGTATATCCAACTACTACTTTTAAACCTTTGAAAGCCATTTGAAGTAGAAAGTTAACCCTCCAAAAGTGCTAAGCGCATAGCATAATTGATTTTGAACTGCAAAATTAATATTAAGACCTAAGATTCAAATTCTAAACTGTTTTGTTACGTAAGAATTCCACTTCTTTTAAAAATGATTCTTTGTAGACATTAAACACAAATCTCCAATTTAACATGCAGCTAGATTTATCTCCTCTCAAGCAAGTGCCAAGACCATTAAGAGAGGTATTTCTCTATTGCTAGCAAGTTAACCCTCCAAAAATCATAGTCAAAAGTGCATATGCAGATTGGACGGAGAAAACTGTACACTTGTGGATGAGAATTAGAGAGAGAGAGAAGAAGAAGAGGTTCCCATCCCATATACACTCACAGCCAATTATATCCTTATGAAGATGAAGTTTTATCTATCTTTTTTTGGATATGAGATATCTAAGAAATGGGCTTTTCTCCTCTTCTGCTACTTCTCATCTCTTTCCCCTTCCAAATTGGATAATATCATATAAACATATTTCATGATCCCTTTGTGGGCTTGTGGGACTCCAAACAGATTGGCCATCTGACCCTTTTGTCCCAACCCCCTGACCCACCCATCCCCCCACCCCCCTCCACCCCAACACCACCTATACCCTAACTTAAACCCATCCCTTATATTTCCTTATTTAAGTTTGCATTTATACCATTCTGCTGAAGAAAAGAGAAAGGAAACCCAACTCAAAAAAGTGACTCTGTTTCTTTCTTAAAGGGAAATCTTGAATTATTAACAAGAAATATTCATTTTTCTTGTGTTTCTCCAAAAGGGGCTAATAATAATTATAGTTATGGAAGTAGCTGTGGAGATTGAAGATGATGTTTTCTTTGCAGATTTAAGCAAGCAAATCAATCTTCTAATCATGGATGATGATGATGAGGATACTTTGGTCACTCATACTACTACTACTACTACTACTACTACTACTTCCTCTGTTTCTTTTCAGGTTCTTGAATCTTGATCCTGATTTCTTTTCTTTTAATTTCTTGTTTCTATTAAAAAAAAAAAAAAAACCCTTCCAAGAATTTCTTGAAATCTAACTGAGTTTGGGTTAAATTTTTGTTTTCATTTTTTTTAGGGATTTTCTCAAGAAATTCAAATCCCACAAGCACCACAATTTCCATTTCTGAATGAACAAATTAGTTGCAGAAGAGAAAGCAAAGGAACTGGAGTTTTCATACCTATTTCTACTCATCAAAGGAGAAAGAACAAGCAAGGAAGAAACAATTCTTCCTCCAACACAAAGTTTCAGAAGCATCATCTTGAAAATTCAGAAGGGCTTCCTCAATTTCCTCAAAACAACAAGATCAACAACAAAGCATATTATTACAATGATTCATTTAACCGTAGAAGATTTTAGAAGTAGTACAAATTATTATAAAGTTCAAGAACAACAAGCACATAGCAGCTTTATTTTGTGGGAAAGTTTTATAACCCTTGTAATCTTAATCTTCTCGAATAGAAACTATTTGAGTGGGATATAATTTAAAAGCACTTCCCGTATAAGATACAAGCTGTTCAAGATATTTCAAGGTGATAAAAAGGAAGGTGAAGTACATAGGCAGATTGAATAATTTCTACTTCTTAGGAAAAATTATTATCTCATGTGGTAATTAACCATCTTTTTAGGTAAAGTTAGTTACATATATTGGATTAAGGTTGATGTTAGACCTAATGTTTTTTAACCTCCCCTATAGTGGGATTTCTATTATGATGTTATGTATCAAGTTAGACATGTTCTGTAGTGAGTAATTTTTAACCCTTTGAATTTATCTATTTTTTTAATAAAGTTTGATTTTGAATTTTTTTAATTAAATTATTTGTTAGAAAAATGTCTCAAAATTATATTTAAGATATGAAATAATATTTAATTTCAATCTTAAATCTTTTTGCCTTGAAAACTTTTTATGTTTTAAAAAGTTCTAATTGTAAAAAAAATATTACAGAAGATATTAACGATGTTTAAGAAGATTCGAATCACAATTATTTTATTGTTGGCACAAGTTGGATATTTCTATCCCACCATCATAATAGCAGCACCTTATCTTCAACTTTTACACATGAATGAAAATGGACTAATTGGACTTTTCTAGTTTGAAAGTGAAATATTTTGCTAGAGTTTGAGTTCAAAGTCATCCTAACTATAAAGGTTATTAGATTTTTAACTTTAAAAAAGATAAAAATTTATATGAAGAAAAAAATTTAAACTGTTATATATAAATTTGTAGAGAAAATGTAAAATAATTTTTAGAAATATTAAGAGTTAAGAGGTGACCAAATAATTATAAATGGAAAGACTCCAAATGTACATTTAAGGAATATTTTCCACTTGAATCTAGTACATTGTCCACTTGAAGGATATGTTCTATGATTCAATTAAAGTTGGCAAATAATAAATAAATATTGAATAATTCAAAGGAAGAGAAAATTTTGAGATGTGGGTTCCCATTCTTTCTTCATTCCGAAAGCATATCTAACATCCACTTTACAAGTGATGATCCAGCTATGTGTATATATATATATATATATATATATGAAAATGATGGAACATAAAGCAAAAGATTTGTAATTACCTTTCAACCCCACATAACAACTCCATACATTTTCTTCTCTTTTCATTCCCTTTCCCCAACCAAGCTAGAAACTTATACTTGATACTCAAAAATGGGAAATCCTTCGGCTATAAGGTCTCCATTAGATTGTCCGACGGAAGATATAAATCATGGTGACTTAGTGATCCTGCTGACTGGAGGCCAGACAATAGTGTACACAAAGATCCACCTCCCACATTGGAGAAGTTGAGATTCTCATACTGCCACTGTCAAGATTTGAACTTTGGTCCTTGGCACCAACTCTACAACCCTAGAACTAACTGAATTACGTCCATACGAAAAAGGTAAAAACTTATACTTGATTTGATAGATATTACCTCATATTATATATATATATAGGTCGAATGGTAAAAGTAATTATAAAAATCGTTTCTAACCAAACATTAGAGGTATAAATTGAAGTTGCATGTTGTGCTAAAATATAAATAATAGTACTTTTGGAAAGTCTATTAAAAGAAATGGAACTATAAAATTTATACAAAAGAATTTTAATCTAAGAAATGGAACTATAAAATTTATACAAAAGAATTTTAATCTGGTAAAAGATATGTCCAATGTGCTTAGTTCATGTTAGAATTATAATTTTTTTTTATTTGTGTGTATAAGAATTAAAAAATATCTTAAAAATAAGATAAGATCTTAATTCAAATATTATTTATATTTTTAATAAATAATGAGAGAGAGATAGAGAATAGAAGAGAAGAATTAGCTGAAACGAAATTTCAAGGCAAAAGAAATTATATATTAGAATCAAATGTAGAGAATTTCTCAACATTTTTGTAACATTGATCATTGCTGCTAAAGTTAGATCCATGAAATATTCATAGAATAAAGTTGAGATCTACTTAGGTTCATGTAAGAGGGAAATGACAAATCTATGCACATGAAATTTAGCTGGCATATACATATATATATATATATATATAGTGTGATGCATGCACATGCTTATGTAACATACATAGGCATTCATTTGAACATGGCTTCAACAATCAATGACTTCTGTTGAGAATTTCTGTTCCATTCAAACAATTATTATAAGGAATTGCGATTTGAGGTTACTTTTTATTTTTTTTATTTTTTAACAGAAAATAAGATTATCTATATATTCCTAGCAGAAGGGTTATTTTAGTCAATTTCGACATTTTATTTTAATATGCCTTAAGGCCAGACTTTAGCAAATGAAAAATAAAAAGGGAAGTTCCCAAAAATATATCCTCCTCCGGTTCCTCGTATTGTTTAGTATATTCTTTAATTCACACCTTTAATTCACATCTTTTATAATAATTTTATTAATAAAAATTTTATAGAATCATAATTTTTAAAAGATAAACTCTAAAGAAAAATTACTATTGTAAAAAGTGTACTAGAAAGTATACTAAAAGATATATTAGACGATTTGAGTACTTATACTATTTATTTAAATCCCACTCTATTTCTGAACTAATTTTTTGTTTTTTTACTCCTAAATTAAAATTTGTCAAAAAATAGTCTGTCACCACAAAATATGAGGGAGCCACACTAAAGATCTAACGTGCAGACTACATGACATGATTTGGAGGACTTTCAATCCCCAAAATATCTATGTATTATTTACTTAAGTCGCATTCTACCCATAAACTGATTTTTATTTTCTTTTTGCCTTTGAATTTAAATTGTGTGTAAAAAAGAATCTTTCCAAAATTTTCTCATGTAGCCTGCATGTGAGCTCTTTATTGTGGCTCTAATGCATTTGGTATTGTTGGGTTACTTTTTTTAACACGATATTAGTTAAGGGGTAATACAAACAAAGAATGAGTTCATAGATAGAACACAAACTAAGTAAATAGTATAGAGGCATTTTACGGAAAATTTTCAAAATAAAAATAGTTTTTATTTGTCTAGCTTGTTCCTTAAAAATAAATAATAATAATAATGATAATAATAATAATAATAATAATAACAATAATAATAATAATAATAATTCAGCAAAAGGACTTCCAAATCCCTCCAAGAACAGTCCGGCCAACAAGCCCAACTCTTCCCGTTTATATTGGGCCAATCCAATTATCTTTACTTGGGTGCGGGAATGTTTCCAATTTTTGAGTTTACAAAAATTAAAACATAGTGATTTTTTTTTTTCTGTCAGAAATAATGATTTTATTATAAGGTCCTCCTAAAAAAATTTAACCAAAGGTCTTTATTTCCATAATATTTAAATGGGATTCCTATTTAAGAAATTATCTGAACTTAAATGCTTAAACACACATAGCCTCAAAAGGAGGAGTAGTTATATGTTGCATTCTCCCGCACCATGTAATGTGTATCCCACGTTTTCACGCATACCCTTACATTCACTTACGCACGCATACAACTCTGACGTTCCATTAGTTCTATAATGTTCTATGGAATGATGTTTCGTGAGTTTTGTATTAATGATTCATGAAAATACGATGCATCTTCCATTAGTTTTGTGTGAGATTTCACATATTTTTGAGTTAGTTTGTTACAACGAGGTTCCACGAGTTTTGTGTTAGGGATGCTATGAGTTTTATGCTAGGGATATTTCATGTTAGGGTTCCTTACGCGCTTAGGGTTTCATGGAAATAGTTCTGATGTTCCATGAGTTATGTATTAGTGTTCTATGTGAATATAATGCATGTTACATGAGTTTTGTGTTCGTGTTTCGTGGAAATAGTATTGATGTTCTATGGATTATGTGTTAATGTTTCATGGGAATATAATACATATTCCATGAGTTCTTTGCGGATTTCCCTGAGTTTTGTGTTTGGTTTATTTTGTTGTAATGATATTCCAAGGATTATGTGTTAATGTTTTATGAGAATATGATACATGTTCCATGAGTTATCTGTAGGTTTCCATGAGTTTTGTGCTAGGTTTGCTTTGTTGTAATGATGTTCTAAGGATTATCTGTTAATGTTTCAGGTGAATATATATGTTTCATGAATTTTTCACATATAACATATAATTTGACAACTAGAAAAATCATCAATTGCATAGAAAAAAATGATTATTTCTCCTTATCTCCTCCAATAACAATTTTTCCGAAATCCTCCATACGTTTACCTTACACAATATACTGAAGGAAAAATCATGTAAAAACACAAAGAAATAATTAAAAGGTTGTGGTCATCAATGATACAAGATGAAAAGAGAATTGTTACTGCCATTGGAATTTGTTGCTGTTGTAAAAATTATTCTTTTAGAAAAGAAAGAGATAATAACGACAAAGAAGAAGGAAGGAACAAAGAAAAGAATAAGGATATGCGGCTGAAGAAGGAGGAGAAGAATGCGCATGAGAAAAGAAACCCTATTAATTATCCATTTAAGTAGGACGACGTCGCTTTGTGTCCATTTCAAACTCTACTATTTCACATGCACGGGTGCACCTTTCAAAGTGCATCAGTATGCAAGATATAATTTGCTTAAAAGGAGAACTGTTGAACGCGTGGCAACTATCTTGGTGAAGATGACACATAATGCACTACCAGCAAAGCACCAACAAAAAAAAAAAAAAGAAAGAAAGTAGTAACATGCAAAACTATTAGAACAATTAAAACATTCACTTAAAAGTCGTGAACAACCACGAGGGTGACCAAATAAGAAGCCCTCAATGTCAGTGATACTACATAAAGTTCATTAACTCTATTACCGCAAAAGCTGCAAATAAAAGAACACCAAATACCGAGACAATATATACAAGACACCGTCTTCCTTCAAATTTACATCACACGAGACATTATCTAACAAATAGAAATTTGGTTGTCACAACCTCAATCATCCACCACCAGACACCCCGTCATGGAGAGCCCTCTCTCATTCGGCCCCACCAACTTCTCACCGTAGGATTTGATTGTTGTTGACTCAAACTAAGAAATTAAACAACAAATCCAAGCTAAATAGAAAAAAAATTCGTAGACAGATTAAACATCACCTTGCAGTCAGTCGACAAAGAAAGGGTTGATGGGACTTATCACTTGCCAATGAGATTAATTATACAAAGGATTACCCTCACAAATGATCGTCTTGAACATTTTGCACATTCTAATTAAAAATAAAATTTTCTACCGTATGAATCAAGAAAACATAAATATCTAATAAATACACTTTTTTAAAAATAAATATAAATACATGCTAAATGATGTATCTAATTTATAACCACATTATCACCCTATCACAATCAATCATAACACTCTTTTTTACTTTTTTAATCAAGACCATAGTAACTAACGTTGGCCAAGACAAACTTTCGCCATTCCCATTTCTTTGTTTCCGTTAAACTATTTTTTTCTCCAGACGACGTCGCATGAGAAGTTCTTAGTTTACTACCTCCCAGTTCTAGTCAGTCAATGCTAACTGCCACTGCCCACTGTGAATTCTTGGACCAAGGGAAAGGAAGCAACAACGACAACAACAATGGCGCTCAATCTCCTCTTCCTCCTCCTCCTTCTCCTTCCACTCTCTATCTTGATCTTCCTCGCCTTCATAGTCCGTCCAAAACCCACTAAGATCCCACTCAAGAACCGCCACATCTTCATCACCGGCGGCTCCAGTGGCATCGGCTTAGCTTTGGCCAATCAAGCCGCTTTGGAAGGTGCCCGAGTCTCCATCCTCGCCAGGAATCCCACCAAGCTTCAAGAGGCCAAGGAATCAATTAAGCTCTCAACTGGTAGAGACGTTTCTGTTTTCAGCGTTGATGTCAGAGACTACGAGGCTGTTGAGAAAGCTATTAGAGATTCTGGGCCTATTGACACCTTGGTTTGTAATCAGGGCGTTTATGTGCCGCAAGAACTTGAAGAGCAACCTCTAGAGGAAATTAAGTTCATGATTGATGTTAATTTAATGGGTACTTTTAATTTGATTAAAGCTGCTCTGCCCTTAATGAAGAATCGAGCTGATCGTGGACCGGGTTCTATAGCCATTATGTCATCTCAGGCCGGTCAGGTATTCAACATTCTTCTCTTCTATGGTTTGGAAATGTGACTGATTTGCTGTTTAATTGAGGCATTGTTCTAATATTAATTGTCAATCTGGGATGAGTTCTGGAAAAGTTTTAATCTTTGATGTTCATTCAATTTTCGAGATAATATTTTTATTCTGACTTACTAATCTTTTGATATGGCACTACTGAAGAAGGGAAATGACTGTATTTTGGGATTTGTTTTTCTTACTTTTACTTAATACTAAGGTATTTATGGTATGGAATTGCAATAGTAGAATGATTTCTTTTCTTTCTTTAGAATGTTGTGGCATTTTGTTATGAACTTTTCAACTGTGCCTTTTAGTTAGTGGGGTGTTTTACGTTGAGGAAACACTTGATATAGGAATCACAAAAACATTATGACATGAAAGTGAAGATTATGTATTTTCTTTACTGACAGAATCTTCTATCATGATTGGTTGTTTAGTTGCTCTAGGTTATATTTATTAGTCCATTTTGCATCCGTGTTTCAGATATCGTCTATTGTTGTGGCCAAGATGTTATTTTGGTAATGTATTTTTTATTTGGCTTCAAAATATCTTCTAGGTCGGTATTTATGGTTATTCAGCTTATTCGGCTAGTAAGTTTGGCCTCAGGGGCATGGCAGAAGCATTGCAACAGGAAGTGATTGGTTATGACATTCATGTGTCACTCATATTTCCTCCAGACACTGAAACTCCTGGTTTCGCAGAAGGTTTGAATCTAATGTAATCTTGATTGGTTTTGTAGGCTGGATGAATGACATTTTTTCTCTTATGGTGTAATATTTCAGTGATCCCTCAATCAGCTTTCTATCATCTCCGATAATTTTGAAATAGTTTTAGATTACTATGACATAATAATTCATAGAATTGTTAGCTTAATAAAGGCTGTTAACCTTGGAAACTAGTGTACACATATTTTGGAGATTTTCTCAATTCATTGTTAATCTTAATTCTTGAGTATGTGCAAACACAAGATCATTTCTTTTGCAAAATAGATGTTATATTTGCAGAAACATTATATCTGAACTAACCGTCAAAATTTTGTCCATGCTTCTTGAATCTCAAATTTGGATTCTTAACTTTCATTACTAAGGAAGGTTATATAAATACTAGCAACTTTCATTTAAGATGCGCTAAAGGTTTTGCATCAGAAGGTAACTAAAAAATTGCTTGCGTTAACTAAGTTCTGATGACATCTAGTGAAATTCTGGGGCATAGCCTGAATACTCCCGACTCTGAAGGCTTCATGAGCAGTAGTTCCATCTTTGAGTGTATTAAGTCATAGCTAGGATAATGTTTGTTAAAGTTGGTGCCCTACCTTATGAGGGGAATATCCTTAGTTTTATTGTACCTAGATTCAAAGGCACTTATCGTTGATTTCTTTTCTAGTTTGTTGCTTATTCTGAACTTTGCACAAATCATTACTTGGTGAACTATTATGCAGCTGCTGCTAAATTCTCTGTCACATTGCAGAGAACAAAAAAAGGCCGCAGCTTACCAGTGTAATTGCTGCTTCATCTGGTGCAATGAAAGCTGAAGAAGTTGCCAAGAAGGCATTGCATGGCATCCAGTCTGGCAGTTTTATTGTGCCCTGCAACTTCGAGGGCTTATTACTATCCATTGCAACAGCTGGTCTCTCCCCTCAGAGGTCATTCTTAATGGCATTTGCTGAAGTGGTTACTATTGGTATCTTACGTATTGCAGCTCTATGTTTCCAATGGAACTGGTATGGTAGCATAGAGAAGTGGCATTCGCGAAAGAGCTAGTAAGTATTCCATATACTTGATTATCTATGTTGAAAAGTGATATATAGTCTTCCATATGGCTAAAGATTCTTTATTGAAAATCTTGTGGACTTAGTTCTACGTCAATAGTGAGAAGTTGCCAGGTACTCCTTTTGGTTTGCTCTTGTTAAATTTGGCTTGATTTATTCAAGAAACATATGCAATGTAGATGATAAATTTGGGACAATGTGTATTTCTTGTTTAGCGGTTTCCGTTTATCATATTATAACAGGCCTTGCTTTTCTTTACGTAGAAATTGCTTTGGAAATTTTACGACTTGCTCCGTGTTTCACGCGGAAGAGCTGCTTTGTTTGCATGAGCACTACTGCTTGCCTCTTGTAAATTTCTTGTGATGTTTATGATCTATTATCCTTCTGGCTTGGGACTATAGAAGTCTGGAGGGACATTGCAGTTGTTTACTTTCTTGCCGGTGGCAAGTTTTGCTTGGCAGATTTTCAAAGATGATTACAAAATAACAGACTGAGAATGAGTTTTTCAAGTTGTCCTGTTAGCAGAAGAACTCTTAGACTTCAGATTTGATTCAGAAAACTACAATCACAAATTGCAGGATTGGAACTTCCAAGACTCAGTTTTGTTAAATGTGTCTCAATCACTTGTAACATGGATGAATGCTATCTAGCAAAAGAAAACATTTTTCTTGGCATTATTCATGTATATTTTCCTTGCCTTTTTTTTTTTTTAAACAAAAAAAGGATAATTGGCTCACAATACCATTGAAGAAATGCCATATTTCTTTTCTTGCCATTATTTTTTATCACTTTTAAATGACACTAAACAAATTTATACACTTTCTTTTATGTCATTTTATGATCGAGTCTGATGAGATTTGAAGATATGAGATATTTATTAAAGATAAATTAATAAATATGAGATATTTAGTCCATACAAATTCATTCTTTTTTTTTTTCTGGAAGGACATAAAAGTTCATTCTACATGGGTAAATTAGTACACATAAACTCTTTCTGCGTGTTCTTAAAAAAAAAAATCATTTTACATGGGTTCAATATTTCAAACATGAGAAGTGATAAAAGTAATACTAAAAGTCATATAAAAAATAAAATTAGTAATTAGAATCAAATACACTTATCTATCCACGCTTTTAATACCATTGAAACGATAATAAAATTTCTGAAAAAAATATTGAATAGCAAATGCAGAAAAGAGAAATATGAACTTTTGATTTGAGCAAAATTTCCAAAAAAATTTTGTAGTACCATTTTCAAAAGATAAAAAAGAAATTTCCAAAAAAGAAAAAGAAAAAGGATTGAAAATGCCACACTCAAAGGCAAAGCTCCCCAACACGTATACCTCTGCTTCTGGACTTCTGCCACTTTCTTTACTGCATAGTTATACCCAATTCCTCCAGGGCCAGGGGCATAAAAATTCAGAGTTCTCTATTCATATCGATACATGCTAATCAATCCCATGGCGAGTGCGATGCTGAAACGTACGTCAATGATGGGTAGCAAAGGATTACAGGAGTGGTGTAGGCGGGCTTATGCTTCAATTGCAGTGGGTTCGGACTTGGTATCAGCTGCACCAAATGTTTCTCTCCAGAAGGCTCGCTCTTGGGACGAAGGGGTCTCCTCCAAGTTCTCCACAACTCCTCTTAAGGACATATTTAAGGTTAACGTTCTTGTGTTTTAGTGATTTATTCCCTTTTCTTTGTGGGTTTCTCTTGCCCATGATTAAAAATTCATTTTTTCCATTGTTTTCATTTCAGGGGAAAAAAGTTGTCATCTTTGGCCTTCCTGTAAGTATACAATTTTTTGTTTCTACCATATTAATTTTCTTGAAAATGGAAATTTTGATAATCTACATGCTACATTTCTGTCTCTTTTTCGGTGGGTGCAATGAAGGAATTTTGTAGGGCTTTTTTTATTTTTTTTTGGCTGAAAAAGTGTTTTATAATATTAATTAGCTCAAAATAGGTGAGTTGCTTTCCAGCTTTTGCCTCTGTGTGGACACAAAAATTAGCCTCCTTGTACTCTTGTATCAGCCTAGACTATGGCATCTTTTGCAGCAGCTGCCTGCAATCATGCAATCATACAACAAAGCTGACTAAGGGTGGAGATTAGTACTAGGGGATTTGAGCAGTGAGATTACTGCTCTAGCATCAAGTTCAGTTTCCAGTTAGTAATATTCACTTGAACAGCTTACATAATACCATCCCTTAAACCCCATAATTCAGTTCTGAGTTTGATGTCTTTTATTTTTAGCTTAGCTCCTTCAGAATACTAAAGCTGAGAGGTAAGATTAAGGCAATTTTAGTCTGACATGTCTGTTATGTATTATCTCTTTCATAGACTGCGCCATTTTTTTTCATTTAATTCCAGTTGTTTGTGGGGTGGCATTTTTGGCTTTCTGGCTTTCTTGAGCTTAAGACAAATTTCACGTGAAAAGAGGTTCTTAAGAGGTTCATATATGGAGTTTACACAAGGACTTCCTCTGTTAGGTATGACTTGGCAGCAAAACAATTGTTCAATCCACCTAGGCTTTGGTTGCAGAAGAGTACATAGTTCAAACTATTTGCATCAAGAGTTTCTTACATAATTCATGGTTCTTTCTTCTGTGGAATTTGATGTCTTTATGTGCATAAAATCTTATGGACATTGCTTTACTATCTTCCAGGGCGCATATACAGGAGTTTGTTCGGCCCAACATGTGCCTAGCTACAAGAACAACATTGACAAGTTCAAGGCAAAGGGAATTGATTCTGTGATTTGTGTAGCTGTTAATGATCCATATGTCATGAATGGTTGGGCTGAGAAACTTCAGGCTAAAGAAGCTGTAAGTTTCCTGTAATTGTCACTGTCTGCAATGGTCTTTTGGTGTAATTATTATATTGATGCAGCGTAGTCACATGTTTCCTTCCCAGAGTATATTGTCTTTTTGAAATATATTTCCTATTTTTTCTATGTGGAGTAAAGGAATATACTATCTAATTTCTAATAGCATATCTAATGATGATGTGTGAATGGATCTTGGTCAAGAACACGTTGAAAGTGCTTTTAGCAATTCATATATATATATATATATGTATATATTTATATATTTGGTCTGATTTAGCAGAAAAGAAAATTTTAAGCATACTTCTGTGAAGTCGTGCTGGAATCGAGGATCACTTCATCATGTTCCTATTAAGATTTCTTTGGTATGAATCCTATAGTTCAGCTGTTAGCCGTCTTTATTTGGTTGCTATTCAGTTAGAAAATTCTGTTTAAATACAAAAGAAAGAGCACAAATAGAGCAAAGTAGTAGTGGCAGGATGGGTGCGCAACTAGGTATAGATATGGGCCTTTAAGGAATCATATGTAATGATCTGATGTGGAGAAAACCCATGAACTCCAAGCATTAGGAGATGCGTGGAATTGGCATCGAAGGTGTTTCTTATGGTGCTGGAAGCTCTACTGTTTGAAGTTAAGCTAGGCCTTAAAAACACTATTTCAAGGCTCAAACAGGCCCTGCATTTTATCTCAGAGCTTTGCTACAAACACAGGATAAGTTTAACACACAAGAGCTTACAAAGAATTCCTGAGGAGAGAATTCAATCTCAAGTTCTCATTTACATTCGCATGGTTTCAATTTATTCATTCTATGGATTTGATTTTCCCTGTTGGGGAAGAGGAGAAGTTTGGTTGTTTTTACCCAACCAAATTAGGACAGCTTGCTTGAGGAGACAAGTGTTAAGAAGTTGCTTCTTTTTCTATGCAACTAATGGCCATGGAATTTTTCATCTTTTTTCCTTCCAATAGGGGCAGTAGTTAGAATGCCTTCTTTGTTTTTTGTGTTTTTTTTCAAGAAGACCAACTCCTTTTTATATTTAACATAACATGACAATTGCAAGAGTTTCTACATTGGGTCCAATTTTCAGTAATACATTTATGTTCAAGAAATAACCCTAGAACTTCATCTCACTCGAGAAACTATTGCTTTGGTGACTGCAGATTGAATTTTATGGTGACTTTGATGGTAGCTTTCACAAGAGTTTGGACTTAACAATTGATCTCTCTGCTGCTTTGCTTGGACCTCGCTCACATAGGTAAACAGATGAATGAATATGTTTAATATTACTTATCCATTTTAAGATGTTTTATCAAATGTTTCTGATTTTGTTGTTTTAAAATACTTGTCAATCTCATAAATCTGTAGCACATTTACTATTTTTATCCCCATCTACCCTTAATCATTTTTAGAGTAAATATTCTCCCATTTTCAAGATTTATGAGTACTCTAAACCAACCCAAGTGAAAAATATAGTGCAACATACTCTCTTCCTCCCCTATGAACAGATAGAACCATACCAGGGATTAAACATGGTAATTTTGGGCTGTGATGTCATAAATTTACAAGTATTTTGAAACGGAGGGAGTATGTTGATACATTCATTATAGATTTTCAGTTATACAGTACATGTAACAACGAGTGAACACTATATTTATGTTTCTAAGCAGATGTTGATGTACAAGGCTGCTGTCTTTTATGTGCAGGTGGTCTGCCTATGTGGTTGATGGGCAGGTTAAAGTTCTTAATGTGGAAGAAGCTCCTTCTGAGTTCAAGGTTTCTGGTGGAGATCTTATCTTGGAACAAATCTGATGGTGATTCTTGTCTTCTCCTTGTGAAGTAAAAATGCTGGGTGCATAGTTGAGCTTTAGACATTTCTTACTATGCTAGCTGTGCACATTAGGTGGTAAAGGAATTATGTTTTTGTCCCTTTGTACGTTCTCAGAATCTTCAACTGTTTTAAGGTTGATTTTCTCTTTGTTAATAAAAAGATTGTTTCATAGAGGAAACTCTCTTGTAGATGCTGTGTTTGTGTTGCATGGCTGATTAAGGTTTTTGAAGAATTGTTATCAAATAGATTTAGCATATGGAATCTTTATGATCTCTCTTCTATCTGGATGGTCTTTCTAGCCCTTTTATGAAAAGTTGCTAATTCTGTTTGGTAGTGGATTCTTCAAATGGCAGTTTGGTTTTTTGTTGTCTGACATTTGAGGCTGCTCAAGTAAACAAAATATATATTTGATTTCTTGATATAATGGATTTAGAAGTCTTGGAAGGATTTCCGGAATTGCAGGCAGTAGAATTTGAAATGTGGAAAGGCTCAAATGGAGCACCAGATTGAGTTTCAGAAATGCCGAGAGACTGCCCTGCTCATTAACATGTCCGCGGGATTTCCATACAAACAGATTATCCAAATCCAATATCTTGGAGCTCTTGTATCCATAAACGGAGACATGATCATAATACAAGCCAAAGGGTTCATGTCTTCACTTATAGACCGGGTTCATAACATAATTTTTCTTATTTTAAGGTGTCTTTACCTGAAGTACTACGTCTCCTGCAGATTCTCATCTAGACCTTTAGTTGTCAAACTCCCAAATGGAAAGAAACTGAATTGGAGTTCCTCTCCAACCTACAGTGAGGCTTCTCCCATCTGTTTCTAGAGTACAAGGACTCCAAGAAGGATTACTCTGAATTAAAATGTTTCCTTGATACAAACTTGAGTCACTCAGCTGTATCTCAATGAAGCCAAACCTTGCAAAGAGGGCTCTCCAGAAGTCAATCCTTTCTCGGCGAAGAATCCTTTCTTCACCCTCGGTTGAGATTATGTTTCTAATCCCTTCATGGAAAAAGGTCCTTCTGCAACTGCTCTCCACCGATCATCTCTATCCATCGTGTCCTCAAAATAATCAAAAAGAGCTGAGTGAACAGAAAGTGCCTCGTTAAAACGATCCATGAAAACAGGTGAATTTGTATTTGCTTCTATTTCTGTGACAACCGTGAGACTTGGATGAAGCTTTCTTATGGCCTTCACAAGAGATGCTAAGTGATCAGGCCATGTTAACAAACTCGCCAAACGCTTGTCTGAGTAAACCACCACTGCTTCACCGGCCTCTGCATCGAAAGAATCTTCCTGGAGATTTTTCAAGCCTGATAAGACCAAGTTGAATGTGAAAGGTATGCCTAGTGTCTCTGCAAATGAAGACAACCTTTTACCTATCTCTTTAATTTTATCTTTTGATGTTCCCACAGCAGTTATTCTGAACAGTTCAAGAGGATGTTTGTGCTGATCAGCAAGAACTTGCATTAAAATTGTCCAGTGTGATCCACTCTTGATTCCAAAGTCAATCACATGGGCCCTTTTGGCAGACTCCAAGTTCTCAAGTATGGCCTGAACTGCCGCCAGTCTGGTAACTTGATCGAATATAAATTCTTGCTCATATTTCATTGCTGTAATAAATGGGTTTGGAAAACCTGTTCCAACATTACCTTTATTTGATTTGGTCTCAGTTCTTCTCGTGAACTCATTTTCATTTCATTATTGATCCTCTCATGAAGAGCTTCAGCATAATAGTAAGCAAGTCTTTGAACTGGATTACCAGTAACAGAAGTGAAATGTTGACATGTCGTGAGCAGTCTTCTTGCTTGATCAATTTGTGTATCGGATAACTTCAAAGCAGCTGCCTGAAGTAGTGAAGCAAGCTCAAAATCTTCATATTTCTCAGATGATTGACCAAAATGATCATTGATGAAAACAGAAACAATATCAGAATTTTGAGAAGTGGACTGAAGCAATCTTTCCCTGGCCATTTTCATGGTACCTGCTGTGGATAAAGTTTGAGAACCAGAGGTGCTGATTTCTCTATAATAGCTTTGCTCATTCATTTCAGCTCTATTGAAGTGCTTCAATTTGATTTCATATTCCCCCAAAAGCCCAAATGATGCCAAAGGAAGATGTTGGTTTTCTTTCTCTTCTTTAGCAGTACAAGAGATCATTGGTGTACTCTCTTCATTCTTCATTTTCTCTCTCTGTTGTGATTCCATGCTTTTCAAGAAGTCTTATTAGACTTGCAGTTCTGTCTTTCCCTTCTTACGATTTAAATACGAAAGGCCTCTAAGCATAGGTATTTTCAGCCCCAATTTGCCCTAAACAATGAATCCATTGCTTGAATGTTTCTATCTGACATCTCAATGGCTTACAACAGCTGTCTATATGTGTTTCTTGTTCTTTTGCTATTTGTAATCTTCTTAACGTTCTGCAACCTTAGGTACACTAGTAAATACGGATATTGTCCTTATTTTTGTTGTTTCTCTTTTGGGGTTATTCTCATTCTCCTGTGTGGAGTATCTCATCTAATGGACCTTACCAAAAAAAAAAAAAATGCCCAACTGATATGCTTTTCCAATACACATCTAAGTTACTGCAGGACTCCAAATTTTGATACTAGCAAGACCTTCATGAATATAGAAAACGAAACATAGTAGTTACATTGCATGGATTTTATCTTGGAGCTCTTGCATCCATAAACAAGGACATGATAAACAGGATGGGTGATGTGGCATAATACAAGCCAAAGGGTCCATGTTTCCACCTATGGACGGAGTCCATAACAGAACTCTTCCTATTTTAAGGTGTATTTACCTGAATTACTCAGTCTCCTGCAGATTTCCATCTAGATATTTAGTCATGTCAAACTTCCAAACCAAAAGAAACTGAATTGGAGTTCCTCTCCAACCTACAGTGATGCTTCTCCCGTCGGTTGCTATAGTGCAAGGACTCCAAGAAGGATTGCTCTGGACTAAAATTTTTGCTTGATACAAACTTGAATCACTCAGCTGTATCTCAATGAAGCCAAACCTTGCGAAGAGGGCTCTCCAGAAGTCGATCCTTTCTCGGCGAAGAATCCTTTCTTCACCCTCAGTTGAGATTATGTTTCTAATCCCTTCATGGATGAAAAGTCCTTCTGCAACTGCTCTCAACTGATTATCTCTATCCGTGGTGTCCTCAAAATAATCAAAAAGAGCTGAGTGAACAGACAGTGCCTCGTTAAAACGATCCATGAAAACAGGTGAGTTTGTATTTGCTTCTATTTCTGTGACAACCATGAGACTCGGATGAAGCTTTCTTATGGCATTTACAAGAGATTCTAAGTGATCAGGCCATGTTAACAAACTCGCCAAACGCTTGTCTGAGTAAACCACCACTGCTTCACCGGCCTCTGCATTGAAAGAATCTTCCATGAGATTTTTCAAGTCTGATAAGACCAAGTTGAATGCGAAAGGTATGCCCAGTGTTTCTGCAAATGAAGACAACCTTTTACCTATCTCTTCAATCTTATCTTTTGATTTTCCGATAGCAGTTAATCTTAGCAGTTCAAGAGGATGTTCTTGCTGATCAGCAAGAGCTTGCATTAAAATAGTCCAGTGTGATCCACTCTTGATTCCAAAGTCAATCACATGGACCCTTTTGGCAGACACCAAGTTCTCAAGCATGGCCTGAACTGCTACTAGTCGCGTAACTTGACTAAATATAAAGTCTTGCTCATATTCCATTGCAGCAGTAAATGGGATTGACAAGACCTCTTCCACTGTTGGCTTCATTTGATTTGGCCTCGGTGCTTCTTGGGAACCCATTTTCATTTCTTTATCTATCCTCTCATGAAGAGCTTCAGCATAATAGTAGGCAAGCCTTTGTACTGGATTACCAGTGATAGAAGTGAAATGTTGACACATCTTGAGCAGTCTTCTTGCTTGATCAATTTGTCCATCAGACAACTTCAAAGCAGCTGCCTGAAGTAGTAACGCAAGCTCAAAATCTTCATATTTCTCAGGTGGTAGACCAAGATGATCACCAAACCGGTCATTGATTAAAACAGAAACAATATCAGAATTTTGAGAAATGGACTGAAGCAATCTTTCCCTGGCCATTTTCATGGTACCTGCTGTGGATAAAACTTGAGAACCGGAGGTGCTGATTGCTCTATTATAGTTTTGCTCATTCATCTCAGCTCTATTGAAGTGCTTCACTTTGATTTCATATTCCTTCAGAAGCCTAAATGATGCTGAAGGAAGATGTTGATTTTCTTCCACTGCTTTAGCAGTATAAGAGATTATAGGTATACTCTTTTCATTCTTCATTTTCTCTATCTCTTGTGATTCCATGTTTTTTGAGAAGTCTTATTAGACTTGCAGTTTTGTCTTTCCCTTCCTATGATTTAAATATGAATGTCAGAGAAGCATAGGTATTTTCGAATTTGCCCTAAACAATGAATCCGTAGACTGTTTCCAACTGACATCTCAATGGTTTAGAACAGCTGTTTATATGAGTTTCTTGTTCTTTAGCTAGTGTAATCTTCTTAACATTCTGCAACTATTAGGTACACTAGTAAAATATGGATATTGTCATTATATATATGTTTGTTTCTCTTTTGGGGTTATTCTCATTCTCCTGTGTATGGCATCTCAACTGATGGACCTTCCAAAAAGAATCGCCTAACTGGTGTGCTTTTCCAATACATATCTAAGTTACTGCAGGGATCTGAATTTTGATACTAGCTAGACCTTCGTGAATCTAGGAATGAAAATATGGCAGTTACGTTGCTTGGATTTTACGAATGCTGATAGTGCTTGTTGATCCTTGCTCCAATTTAGTGCAATAACTTGTTACATCGAAAAGATTATGCTAACAAATCTTATGAGAACTTCCAAGCAGAAAGAAACTTAATTGGAGTTCCCTTCCACCCTAAGATGAGGGATTTTCCATTGATATCTAGAGTGCAGGAACTCCAACGAGCATTGCTCTGACATAGGAATTTCGCTTGATATAAAGCTGAATCACTCATTGGTATCTCAATAATACCAAGCCTCGCAAAAAATGACCTCCAGAAATCAATCCTTTCATGGCAATAAACCCTCTTGTCATCTTCTGCTGCCATACTATTGTGAATCCCCTTGCGAAAGAAATGTTCTTCTACCATTGCTCTGAAAGGGTTGTCTCTGTCAAAGCAATCTTCAAAACAATCAAAAAGAGCACAGAAGAGAGAAAGTGCATTGTTAACACGGCCCATGACTGTTGGTGAACATGTACTTGCTTCAAGTTCACAGATCACCATCAGACACGGGTTCAGGTTTTTCATGGCAAGTATTACTGATTCTAAGCGATCAGGCCTTGGTAACAAACTTGCCAGACAAGTGTCTGAGTAAACAACCACTGCCTCTCCCGGTTCTATCTCGAACATTTCTTCCTTAAGATCTTCTATGTTTGAGAGAACTAGTTTGAACGTGAAGGGTACATTCATAGTCTTGGCAAAGGATGACAGAATTTCACCCATCTCTTCAATAATCTCTTTTGACTGTCCTACAGCACTTATCTTGAGCAGTTCAAGTGGATATTCTTGTCGATCAGCAACAGCTTGCATCATAATCGGCCAATGAGACCCGTTCCTGATTCCCAAATCAATCAGATGAATTCTTTTAGCAGATTCTACGTGCTCCATTATGGTTTCAATTGCTGTGAATTGTGAAACATGACAGAAAGGTATTTCTTGTTGGCATTGTATTATAGCAGACTGAGGATTCGTTAGAATCTCATCCGTATGCCCATGTTTCAGTACATTCTGATGGGCTGCTGCTTCTGAGGGAATCATTCCCATTTCTCGACCAATCCTTTCTTGAAGAGATTCAGCAAAATAATGAACGACTCTTTGGACCGGACTACCATTAGCAGGGGCAGCATACTTACAAAATCCGAGAAGTTGTCCTGCACGAATCAGCTGTCCCATGGAGTACTTGAGAACAGAAAACTGAAATATCAGCGCAAGCTCAAAATCTTCAGATCTCTCCGGGGGCACACCAAGACTAGTGTCAACAAATTCATCATCCCTTATAACTGGAATGAGCTGAGCAAGTGGATAATTGCTTTGATGTAATCTTGCTCTTGCCATTTTCATAATGCCATCAGTTGACAGTAGTTGATTAGAATCGTGCGTTCTGGAGGAGCTGGATGTCGTCAAACTAGAGGCTTTATCCCTCTGCAGGCTCCTTAATTTGCTTTCGTGTTCTTTCAGAATCTTTAATGATGCTGAAGGAAGACATGGACTTTCCTGCTTTGCCATTGAGAGGTAAGAAATTGATGGTACATGAATTTTATCCCTTTCTGCCTTTCTTGCATCCATTATTGGTAAAGATTCTCAAGCCACTTATGTGGTTTTTAAAGACAGCATGATGATAGATAACTGCAAGAAATTCTAGAAGGTCGGCTGGAAGGACAAAAAATAGATTCGGTTTCTTTATGCTGCGGTGTGTCTGATTTTCTCATTGTTGAGGTTCTTTGTAATTGTTGTTGGAGTAGAAAAAATAAGGTACATTGAAGTAAAAAACATCTCTACCTTTTTAACTTATCTTGTACATCAATTTGTACTGTCATAAAATGGCTTTAATGACTTGGAAGTACCTAAGCCTGCAGCTAGAAATTGTTGATTCCCTCTCCCTGGATTAACTTGTCTGAATGGCCTAGGAAGTTTCATGGATATATGTTAGAATAGTTGTCTAGTTGTAACATGCGTTTCCAACATTTTTGGATGGCTGTGTTGACCGTCTGTCCTTGGTCGTTCACCATGGTCCGCTACTGCCAGTACTGGAGAGCGAGGGCACAGGAGATGTGTCAGACGATGCTGGGTGCTTTAGCAGCGAGAGGAAGACACTGCTAAGAAGATATCATGGAGTAGAATGGCCAAAGAGTGTATGTATGCTCTCCAAGGAAGTTCTTGGGCTCGAACCTTCTGGTTAATACAAGGTTGTTCTTGAATCATGTGAATTATTCTTTATAGAGATATAAAGAAGAAAATATAAGTATTTTGACAAGTTAATAAATGCAGTAAAATATGTTATATAAATGGTAAATTTCTACCACTATCAAGTGAAGTATTACTATTAAATTTTTTAATTTTTCCAATATTGATTCAAATTTTACTATTTTAAAATAGAAAAATTTATAATACATATGATAAGTTTTATTATTTATAATGGTAAATTAGGATGGATAATTAGTAAATTCATTAGACAACAAATTATCATGAAAAAAAATCAGTGCAAGTAGGCTAATACATCAAAGTGCAGGAAAAGAGAAAAAAAATAATGCAAGTAGGTAATGCATCAAAGGGGCATGAATAGAAAAAAATAAATCAAGCATATAAATAGGTAATGCATCAAACGGGCATGAATAGAAAAAATTAAATCAAGCATATAAAAAGATAAGTAGGTATTTGCACTGAGCATTTGATTTTTTTTTTCTTTTCCTGTCCCTTTGATGCACTATCTATTTGCATTTTTTCTTTCCCTGCACTTTGACGCATTAGCTACCTTGTATTGATTTTTTTTTTTTTGATAATTTATTGCCTAATGAATTTACTAATTATCAATCCTAATTTACTATTATAAATAATAAAACTTATCATATCTATTATAAATTTTTCTGTTTTAAAATAGTAAAATTTGAATTAATATTGGAAAAATTAAAAAATTTAATGGTGAACATAAAGTTTACTTAATAGTGGTAGAAATTACCATTTATATAACATATTTTACCACTTTTATTATCATACTTATTATTTTAAAAAATAGTAAATTTCATGATAAATTAATAAAATTTGAATTAAAAAGGGTAAAATTACATCATTTAATAGTAATATAAAAAATTTACCATTTAATAGTACAAACTTATCATTTATTTAATATATTTTACTAGATATATTGTCATTCTTACCACTTAAGAGAAATTAGTAAAATTGGCATAAAAATTAATAAATTCAAAAAGATATAAAGTAAACTTGTGAATTTTAAAAGTAAAGTTCAAGTATTACTGTTTATATCATATGCTTACCATATTTATCATTAAGTTTACCATAATTTTATTAAAATTTAAAAAATAAAACTTTACTCTTTTAAGTTGAGGAAATGGAGTTTTAAAGATATAAAAGATGGTGAAAGAGGAGGGAGAAAGTAAACATTTTTACATTTTATTTTTGTTCTTCGACTTCAAAACTTTACTTAATTATGTAATTTATTTTTTTCATCTTTATTTATTATTTATCATTTATTCTATTTATTTTAGTGTTCTTAAATTTTGTATGAAGTCAAAAAAACTTATATTTCTGACAAGAGTTAATAATATTTTTGCATTCACACTCATATACAATAATAAAATTTTTAAATTACTGTAATTCATAGAGACTGAGGGCATTTCTAATCAGAAACACCAAATCACTAAAAAAAACCGATTAGTGATGCCTCTCCTCCGACCAAGCATCAAATTCATCACAAAAAATGGTGATATGAATAGTAAAATCACCAAAATTTGGTGATTCACTATTCACATCCCCATTTTTTATGGACTTTCTTTTATAATTTTTTATTAATTCTTATATTTATAAAAATGAATCTTATAATTTATGTATTTTTACTTTAATCCTACTTTACATAAATTAAAATTCATCATATACAATAATGTGTAGTATATGAATTTAATTTAATTTACAATAAACTTGATAATAAAAATAATAAATTATATTAAGGAGAGTAAATAAAATCACAAATGCATTAATAATAAATTACTAATACGCATTAAAGATAAAAATGCACATTTCGAATTAAAATATGTATTAATAGAGTATTTATGAGAACAATGCACTAATTCTAAAAATCAGTAGATTATGTAATCCATAGTTTTAATGATTGTAGGTGTTTCTTATGATGTAATGTAATATCTTTTAATTTATTTTATGTTATTGTATTTTTATGTTATTTTATAATATTTTGTTAAAGTATAAATTCTTAATTTAAATTTTGCTTAATAAATTTCATATTATTATTTAATTACTTTAAATTAGAGTGTTATATAAAAATAATATTTTGGATGAATGTGTAATAAACAAATAACATTGAGTTGTTTATGTAAATTAATATATCATTAAAATATAGAAGATGGAAAGAAATCTAAGGAGCATATTATTTTTAAGTGTGAAAAATAGTGTTTATGAGTTGGAGATGATTCGACTGTAACAACACCAAAAACACCAAATTTGGTGATGGGAGTCACCTAATTTGCTGATATCAAGCTTCAATGAAAGCTCATCATCCTCATGCTCAAAATTGTTGCCATTTGGACACAAGATGGATCAATGGAGGCTCACCAGAAAAAGAAAAAGAGGAACAAGGCTAAATAAAACTCCTCAATCAGTAAATTCAGTTTCAGCAAAAGCCCTAAAAACCTGAGGTAATACAGGCCTTCAATTGACATGAAAATTTTCAGTATAACAATTTGATGTTTGTAAGAGTTTTTTTTTTCTTTTGGGTGCCGGAAACTTCTTTATAAGCTCCTAAGTTAAGGTACAGCTTTCTGCAACACACGGTTGATGGGTTCTTGAAAATACTGCATAGAGATAAAGATGGCTTCCTGCATTGCGAAAAATGTAAATAATATGATTAAGTTCCTTCCATTTTGAACCAGAAAAGTTAAAACAAAGAAAGGAAAATAAGAAACGCGATACCTCTGTTCGTATTGTTCTGCTTCCTTGATGAGGGCATGTATTCAAGTACAAATCGAACACTTCTCTTACGTTTTTTCCCTGAAAACATTCAATCTATCCCATCCTCAATTGAATAGTTTTAGAGAACAAAATAAAGATGCAAAAGAAGGACAAAAAGTGTTTTTCTCTGTTTCTTAAAACCACTGTTACCCAAGCCCGTAATAGAAAAACCGTGAATAGGACTAAACAGTTCAAGCTATCATGAATCCGTTACTTCAAGGCTATGAGAACTGCAAAACGGAGGAACTTCAACTATACCTTTAACTCATTGTCTTCCTCAATACACTCTTCAAGTCCAGCAAGCCCACCAAAAGCAATCAAGAGGTGCCTGAACATTATTTAAAACAACAACTGCTCAAGGTTAGATTCACCAATCGACGCGTTGGAATAGTTCCACATCAGATTTAAGTTGCTACCAGCACTATTCAATACAAAACAATGGGAAAAAGTTAAACATAAATTGGCCAAATTACTTGATTATAAACTGTTGTCCTAAATGGTAGTAGTAGTAGTAGGCAATAGTAATAGTAACCTGAAAGATGGTAGAGAAAGCTCAGAAGAGCTGACAATGGCTCCATGTTCTGACGTGCCAATGAGATAATCATACCCTCCCTACATGAACATTTCATGGGAACTGATGAGAAAGATCTTCTCAATGCAACAGAGGAATCACTACGAAACAGAAAAGAGAATAACAATGAATACCACATGAGGGCAGCATGTGAATACAGAACTGATGTTGGAGGCATACCGCACTTTATAACCCCAGTACATCCCTGCCTCATCCCTAGGTCTGGAAGACGGGACAACTTGATATGTCAGACCTGAAAACCAGAATGCAGGACACGCGAAAAAATGAACTTCCAGCAAGGACTTACAAAAGAAAACTACAAAACAAATGATAACACGAAACTTTGGGCTTTTAGGTTCTTTGTATATTTTATCTGGATGGAATAATAGCCACTAGTATATTGCATTTAAGAGAATTGTTTTTCCTGGTTTCTCTCAATATCTGCAAAAGCTCCTTCACACATAATATTCAATACGTGAGTAGCTAAGCCCTTCATTTTTTCATATAATGATAATCAACTTTCCCTGGGGCTGGAGTTTGTTAATAACTAATGTAATGGTTTTCCCAAACAAGCAGCAGAAGCTAGTCATATAGGAGGAGGTAGTATACATATTTCAACTTACATTTTCTTCAGCGACATTAGACAATAGCCCAGAAGAAAGTTGCCTACTTCACACCAACTAAGATAGAACACAAAATAGATCAACTGGCCAATATACAAATACTGTCATAATATAGTCATATTTGGTGTACTAGTGTAGTCTCCCAGGCCCCAGCACTCTCAGAGCTGTTACTAAAAATTTAATAATGCTCATGCAGAGATCATTCCTCAAGGTTAACTTCGTTATTATCATAGAGAAAGGGGCAAAAAGCATCTGATTTTGTGGTCAACAGTCATCCTGGATAAGCCAATCAGAGTTGGTTAAAAGATGTCCAGAACTCAATGTGATGTTAGGGCCAATTCCATACCTGTATCGAGATTACGGTTTGTACCCATGGCCACTGTTACTCTTCTTCCTGGTTCGATAACTTGGTCAACAACGACATTCTGCAGAATACAGCACCTAATCAAGGATTGTAGAATGAGATAGTATTGAACAGAATAATGTGGCAGAAGTGGATCAAGCATCCATAAGGTAATTAGAGAAGAATAAAATCAGGAGAACTAAGATGGGGTGTGTGTTGTGGGGGGAGTGGGGAGGTTAAGAGTCCTAAAGTGTAGGCCGAATAATTCAAATGAGTAAATATTGTTGCAAATACAGCGGTGAATGGTACAAAGCAGTGCTAGACCTTCCCATCCCTTTAGAGACATAAGATAAACTTATATAGACAAATGTTGCCAGCATTCCTTCACTAGGGGATTGAGGCTTCATAGATAACTATTGCGGCAAAACTAGTACCAGAAGATAGAAAGAATTTTGGGCATCAAAATCATTCAACCCTCTAAATTTTGCAACATTTGGTTAGAATCATAGGAAACCAAGGGAAAGGACATATGTAATATGTAACAAGTTTTACAGCAAAAGGAAAAAAAAAAAACTACGAAGAAGAGTATAATATGCTACCAAAAATAAGAAAAATGTAAGACCAAAAGTATGCACTCTATCACCAACTGTAGCTGAATATCACAAATTAACCACATCTTTCTGAACAAAAGGAAATGACCTTGTTGAGCCCCACGTCAACAAATGTCCCACCAGAATCTGGAACTTGGTCTTTTAGTGAGACACCTACAAAAATAAAAAATTACAAAAATATTCAACAGACTAATAACTATATACCGCACTGCATGACCTATAGCAGGACTGAAATAGATAAAAGGTCTAAGCAAGTTGATATCATGGAAGCCCAAACATTTCACTGGAAAGGTTCCTACATTAAGTATGAGTAGAAAATCTACCCTAGAATTGGTTGAAATAAAATGTCACACCATTTTGAGGTGAAGAATAAGGTTTTTTTTAAATCAACCAATTGTTGGAACCTAGGACCTCACTTGATGAAGCAAGAAGATGGATGCAAAGTCAAGGCATCAGCAAAATGGCTTATCGACATAGAACTTACCTGAAGTTCAGCGATCAAGTGTAGGTCATCATATGCACAGACTTTGCACCAGAGCAAAAAAGAATTAAATATCTGGGTGAAATGAATTTAAAATAGGAAGGCTGAAAGCCATTAAAGATCTTCATAACCCCTAAGCCAGTGAAGCTAGGAAGCACAGGGGAAAAAAAAAAACCCTTGATATTTCAAGAATAAGAGAAATAAATCAACAAAACTTAGCTCTATGTGGTTTAATTAAGAGAAGAGGGGAAACCCTTTTCCTATACAAAAGGGCTTCTTCCAATTTGTATGGTTGTTTGAATTGTGAAGAAGGAGAACACCTCCACACAAGTTTATCCTTATTATGTGAAATGTCTATAACATGTCAAAGTCTTTATGTGCCCTATAAGGGTTGGAAGATAACAGCTTCTCCCCCCTCCATTTTCCAAAGAAAGGGAATATAATCTTACCTTCTCGATAGGGCGCCCATTCATGCTTACGTAAATGATGAGGGGCATCTAGTGGTGGCAGCAGCCCCTGTAAGTAGCAAGTTTGCTTAAGTGCCACAATAATCATTCCAATAAGGATAAATATAATATAAAGCCTATTTTAAAAGTAAGTTTTCAGGTGTCTTGTGCAGGTCTAGATTGCAAAATTGGGGCATTACCACAAATCTTAGACTATTGTGCTTTGGAAAAAGACTCTTCCTGAGATATTGTGGAGTCTCTAGATATCTCAAAATCCTTATAAGAAAAGCTGCACCACTTTCGTACTCATCCGAATTACTCTCATCCATCAGGACACTTGATTCATCTACCAAAGTACTCTTATTGTCAAAAACAATCACCTGTGCATAACATGCAGAAGGAGATTGGGTCATCAACTACACATGCTGCCACTCCCACACTACAAGCATTCTTGCACTATGCATTTCTCAATTTTCAAATGTAAAGATACAATCTTGAGAAAAGATTGATCCAACAAACAAAAATAACATTAGTAAACAAGCATTATATACCAAACAAAATAACTCAAAGGGATTAACAGACCTCATCTACCCGGAATATTGTTGCAGCACGAGCAATCTGACCAGCCAACTGATGGACAAAACCAAAAACAATAAGGAAGGAAAGTCAGCAAAAGAAATCTTCCTTCCCTTCTTCTACTAATGCTTCAAAATCCGCTTAAAATCCGAAAACCCATTTGGAAATAGACCTCTAACAATGTAAATAAACAACTCAAAGATTCAAGATTTACTAAACCCATAAATCTATTTTCAATTTTTTTCTTGAATAGAGAACTTCAGAAGAACATCAGACGTCTGTTCATATGCAATGAAGAGGGGAAAAAAAGGCATTACCCGAGTGGCAAGTTCAAGGGACTGAGCATTGTGAATTATAGAGCCAGGAACAGCTACAGAGACAGTAGGTGTTTCATTTGAATCCCCTCCCTTTTGCTCTTCCTGTCTCTTCTTTTTCTTCTTCTTCTTCTTCTTCTTCTCAGAAGATTCTCCATTAGGTAGGTGGAGCTCGCCAGGCTCTTTTTTTGTATCATTGATCTCTGCGTCGTCGGCCTCTCCTCCACCTGATTTCCTCTTCTTCCCCATTTTCAGCCGTTCTTATTAAGGGTTTATTCAGGGTTTTAAGAACGGGTAAATGGCTCTGTTCTGTTGGTGAGACTGTCCGCTTAGCTTAATTTATTCTATGCGCTAAGGTCTCTAAGAACGCATGAGGTGCAAACATGTTAGTACCACCTATTTAAAAATATTTGCTAGAACTTTTGGGTATCGATTACATAAAGAACGTGAGATAAAATAAAAAGACGCACAAAAAATTGAAATGAAAATCACTTCCTCCACTAAATTTCTCTCTCCATACTTTTTGAAGATTTTTGAATATTTTAAAGTAAAAATATTAATTTTAAAATAAAAATTATTCTAAAACGTGAAAAAAATTAAAATTTAGACAAAAGACTGGGCTAGGCGCAGAAAGGGCTACCCACACCTAGCCCAACGCAAGTCTCTAACTGTAAAGGACTATAGTTGGGTTGGGGCTTGAGCATGGTAGCCCCTTCCTGTACTTGGTTCAACTTTTCGTGTAAAATTTCTTATTTAAAAAAAAATTATATGTATTATTATTTAGTTTACAAAATATTATTATTATCACATTATTTAGTTTATATTTATATTGTTAAAGTATATTTATTAGGGTATGAATGAGTAGTTTTTTCATTTTTTAATTAATTTCGTATTTTAATTATTTCATATTATAAATTGAGTTATTAATGTAAATATTAGTGTTTATAAATAATTTTTTTAATTATAAATATTGTTCTTTAGTTTATATTTATATTATTGTTAAATTATAAATATTTATATTAATTGTTAATTTTTAGTTAATTTTGTATTATAATATGAGGTATTGGTGTTAATATTAGTGTTTAATTTGTTTAGTTTATAATTAATTGTTTAATTTCTTAATTTAATAAGTAATTATTTGATTTACTTAATTTATTAGCGTTATTGATTATATATATTATTATTATCTAACAGCTAGATGCAAATCTGGATATATTTAAGGAATTATCAGAACTGGAAGATTATGTAAAGCATTGTTATTTGTATGAACGGATTAAGTATTTCAATAAAAAAAAAAGATTTGGTAAAATGGGCAAAAGCAATGGCAATTGAAGTTCATACATGTATCATTTGTTACCAGTTTTCAATCATGAAGTACTATTGATCGCCTCCCCAATTGTACTCTTAGTTGTGAACGTAGAAAAGGAAGAGAAAAAAACCAATAGTTAAAGAAGGAGAAGAAGAAAAAGAAGAAGAAGAAGTCCTTATAAAGCGTAGAGGCTCTTATGGAACAAAGAAGTGTAATTGCCTTTTTCAATTAAAAGGCAAGCAATTGGCTACTGGAGAAGGATGGATATCAACCTTACAAGATGGTAGGTACAACCATTAGACAGGTGTCTATCATCATGGGCACCCTCAGGGCGCGAGGATGACGGAGGAACAGCTAAAGTTGACTACGGAATTGACCACGGCTAATATGGCACCTCGAAATATATTGGTCAATTTCGAGAAAAGAATTGAAATGGTCCCATTAGGTATGTTCACTTGAATTATTTAAGATTGGTATAATTTTTTTTTTTTATCATTTATATGGTTTTTCTGCATTTTAATTATTTAATTGATATCATTTTTTTTTTTTTGCAGTTCTTGGACTATTTATAATGCTCGTGCCAAAAGGAATAGTGAGTTTCTGACAACGGAAAGGATAAAGGTTGTTGATCTAATGTCTGTGCTAAGCTGAATATGTCACCATCAGCTAAAATAGCTGCCTATGGAATGCCACGCGAAGCATCACTAGCAGAGCCTAAAGTCCTACCAAAGTCTCTGCTCAAAATCTGGACGATCTCCTCCCGAGTGAACTCCATGCTAACCTCATCGCCTTACTCTTGTATGCCGAGTATCAAATCAACTTCATGAAGTGTAATCGTCATTCCCTCGAATGACATATGAAAAGAATTGGTGTTCGACTACCACCTCTCAACATATGCACTCAAAAATAATGAATGTGAGTGCTGGAACATGGAGGACTGCAGATGTATAAGTCCTGATGTAGCTGCCATATGTCTCATAACTGTGCTACTTGGTGTCTACGAGGTAAGTGGAGTGTGTCGTGAATAAATCTTCAATACATGCCGCTTCTGCATATGTAATAATACCATATAATTAGAGAAGATGTTACATGAGTATGAAAAAAATTACAAAACACAATTATCGATTCATAAGAAATTAAATTATATGTATTAAAAATATAATATATACTGTCAGCTCCATATAGTTGCGATAACATGTCCACTGTATGATCGAAAGATATCCGGATCCTTTGGACCTTCCCGACTAGCTACTTTTCGGACCTTCGCCTTCTTGTTTCTACACCTCGAGGGCTCAGTAGGTCTGATCGATGGAACAGACTTCCCGGCATGGTAGACTGGGACCCCCTAACAATTCTCGCCGCATTTCTTGCTGCAGCCATAATAACAATCGTTGGTCCTTTCCCTTACCTGGCCTATGACTACCAATCTAGGTACCTCACTCTCAACTATCAGCTCATCTCCCTCATCCTTACCTCCCTCTTCCATCTCTCCTTGAATATTTATTGCATCACCCTGAACATCCTCTGCATTTTCCCTACATGAACTGAGGCCTCATGACCCTCATCTCCCTTTAACTGAATTGAGGCATCACCACCTGCATAAGAAGTAGAAGCAACTCTTGTAGATATGCCATAATAGCTCTAGTGGCTATATAGGATGGGTGACGGGACCCCTCCCATAAGATCATCTATGAATGAAGGCCCTAACTGGGCATATGTACCCTCACAACTAATCATTGCTGCTGGTAGATAGAGTTAATAAAACCAGGCCGAGTAAAAAATAAGAATGGCTGGTAAGATAGAAGTTGTGAAGATGAAAATGGATGATATGGTAATAGTGTGTAAGTGGCATGAGACACGCGCATCCTAATAGGAATCAGATGAGGCTATGTCGAAGACCTTGGTGAATCGTGATACATCTCGGGACCAACAGAGGCAGGAGTGGTAGGTATGTCAAAAGTACTATGCCAGCCCCTCAATACTAGGATGAAGCTGTGACAGTACGACTATTCATGTCTGTAATAGGCCCTATATCATCGTCTTTCCAACGTCTCTGCTGCTCACGATCCATCTAAACGAATTTCAAAATAATAATAAATAACTATGTATGTATCTACCTAAGTATTAAATTATTAAATTAGAATCATTATTACTAACTATATATTTATAATCTCTAATTATTAGTTAACTTTAACTATTATTTAATCTATAAATTTATTTAATCTCTATTTTAAATATATTTCAAATGTCTAAATATTTAATTATTATTAATCTCTAAATTTTATTAATCTTTACTTTTAATAATTCAAATGTCTAAAAGTTTAACTTAATTAAATTTCTAAATCTTTATTTATGTTAAGGAGCTCTAAATGTTAATTAAATATCTATTTAATATCTAAATGGATGTTAATTAATATGATGTGCGGTTTCTATTCTAACAAAATTCAACTTTTACGAAAGCGTATGTATCGGTGTAATAAGGCAAAGAAAATCCCTGGATTATTGAACTCTCGAGACGGCCAAGTACTAGTACTACTTACGTCTCTACTGTTTAATTAAATAAAATATTTTGAAAAGATTTCTAAAGTAAAAATAATTAAAAGACAATTAACAACTAAAGAAAGCAAATAAAGGGTTCAAAGACAAATTTGCAAGAAGAGTCTCTAAATGGTAGAATCTCCCTAAAACCTTAAGTTAACTATATTAAGAAAATCGTTGTAATGAATTATTAAAATCCGTTGGTTGGATCTCAGTCAAACATCGGATAATCCCTATTCCTACGTGAAGACCCTCCTATTTAACTTAACCGTTCAGAGAAGAATTTCTTCTAACCCTAACCCGATTATGAATGAATTATACATTATAGTGATTAATTATTGATCTAAGAACCGTAATTAGTATTCCTACTCAATTATCAATTCATATTATTCAATTCATGCCTTAGATTAATCTTCCTTTTTCCAATTCTAATTAATCTTGCGAAATTACGAATTCCCAGAAAATTGATAAACAATTACAACAATTGAATAACAACCAAACAAGAATTAAATAATCAAAACAAGAAATTCATATAAAATATTAACCAAGAATTCTAGAGTTTATTCCCATTTAAACCCCCCAAAAAAAACTTAGCCGCTAAACATTATTCTAAAATATAAGCTCATAGATAAATTCATAAAATAGAATGAGTTTATGGAGCTTAGGAAAGATAACGAAGACTCCACGATCCCGGTGATTGCCCAAGCTCGTCTTTTTGAGTCGCTTGAAGAACCTCCCGAAATTGCACCTGAATTGGGTCATCTAATCTGCTTTACAATATATGAAATAATTAACTTAAAAACCTAAGCTCACTAATAATATAACTGTTGAAGAGTTTAAATAGAGAGTTTTACTGCAAATTTTGCCTCAATCATTTCCTAAAAAGGTTTGGAATCAAATTACAAAATAAAAAGGAACAAGAGTCTAAATAGGAAAAATTGAAAATTGCATTTTAATCACTCTACGCGATTTTCTAAATTAGGAAAGCTGCTTTCCAAATCCAGAAAGCTACTGCCCAAAAAATACTTTGCTTTCCTCTATTTTTTAGATTAGGTAAGTATGTTGCGCTTCTTAAGTCTTTTTGAGCTCTTTAATGGACGATTCAAGTCTTGGAGTATTCACATGATTTGTAGATAAATGTCTCATATTTCTAAAACATCATGAATCTGATCGATTGGATTTGTATATCGTGAGTTATGTTCATTTTACCGAAAGGTGTCAAACTGAAATGTCATGTAAGAAAGCGAAACTTTGCAATACACTTTGGATAATCAAATGAGCTCAGATTGATGCAAAATTTAGCTTTATGGAAACCCCAAGAAGTCCTCTAAAATCTTCAAAACTGACATATCTTCAATTAAGGTCATTAAAGAGGGAGGTCAAACATCCACCGGAAGCTGTATTGCTCAACTATGAACATTGTTTTAGACAACTTGTTGTCTCTTCTCCTTTTTTGCTTCGTTTTTGCTCTAAAGGCCTTCGTTTTGACTTGTTCAACATATCTTCATTCTGAAGTTACCTATAACAATAAGAGAGGAAACGGGGTTCGATTACTACATTTTATTAGCAATCAAACTAAACACTGATGAAAAAGAATGCTTAAAGAGGGTAAAAATAGACATATATAATACTTTAAATCATAAGTTAAACATGAACACTAATAACATAATATACAACACTTAACAACATGTTTAAATTAAATTAAATAGGCTAATTCGTAATTATTGTAACCATTAACATTGAAAATTATTATGTCGATTAAATGCTAACATGTGCACATATATAAATAAATAACTCATATTATACTATGAAATTAATCAAAAAACTAACTTAATTGTATAAAATCTAGTATTAAAAATAAAAATAATAATTAATAAAAAATATAAGTAATATTTACAAAATAAATTAATAAATAAAAAGGTTTTTGGGTCAAAAGATGGGCCAGGCGCAGATCCAGCTTGTTCTACGCCCAGCCCAGTTGCAGTTCGACGAGGGTCTATGCTAGGCTGGGTGCAGAACAAGCTGGGTTTGCGTCTGGCCCAACTTTTGCCACAAAACACCGTTTTTAAAATTTTTATTTACGTAAATAAACGATTATAGATCGATGTACTAAATTTTTTTTTAAAATCTAACGATTGGATTGGAACATATCTTAGTTTAAAATCAGTTGAAGGTAGAGAAAAGTTAGAGAGAAAGAAGGTGGAGAGAGAAGTGGACCTAAATTTTGTTAAAAACGTGTTGATTAGCACAAGAATTCGGACTTTTATGGGAATGTGATACTTCATATGGTGCATTTATATAACATGAAAAAAATTCAAAATCGTTTTGAGCAATTTTGTGGAAAACATTTTTTCTGACCTAAATTTTGTAAAAAATGTAATGATTAGCACACGAATTCAGGCTTCAATAGGCAAATGAAACATTGTGGATGCATCTTTACAACATGAGAAACATTTAATCATTTTGAGCAATTTTACAAAGAAGTATTTTTTGGACATTAATTTTCTAAAAAAAGTAATTATTAAATCACCGATTCCGCCTTTAAAGGACAAGTAAAACTTTGTGCCATGTATCTTTAAAACATGAGAAACATGCAGAACCATTTTGAGCAATTTTATGGAGAACTAATTTTCGGACCTAAATTTTTAAAAAAATGTGATGATTAGCACACGAAATCGGGCTTTAATTGGAATGTGAAAGTTTGTCTGGCGTTTTTATACAACATGAAAAATATTCAGAATTGTTTTAAGAAGTTTGTGAAGAACATTTTTTTGAACCTAAATTTTGTAAAAAACGTGATGATTAGTATAAGAATACGGGATTTAATGGGAATGTGATAATTCGTCTGTGTATTTATACAACATGAAAACATTCGGAATCGTTTTAAGCAATTTTCTGGAGAACTTTTTTTTTAACCTAAATTTTAAAAAACATGATGATTAGCACATGAATTCGGGCTTTAAGGGGAATAAGATACTTCATTTGGTGTAATTATACAACATAAAAAATATTCAAAATCGTTTTGTGCAATTGTTTAGAGAACTTTTTTCTGACCTAAATTTTGAAAAAACGTGTTAATTAGCAAACGAATTTGGCTTTAATGGGATTGTGATACTTCTTATGGTGTACTTATACAACATTAAAAAAATTCAGAATTGTTTTGAGTAGTTTTGTGAAGAACATTTTTTTGGACCTAAATTTTGTAAAAAACGTGATGATTATTAGTACACGATTTCGGGCTTCAACAAGCAAGTGAAACATTGTTTATGTATCTTTACAACATGAGAAATATAGTTAATCATTTTGAGCAATTTTATAAAGAAATGTTTTCGAGCATAAATTTTGTGAAAAAACATAATAATTAAATCACAGATTCCGCCTTCAAAGGACAGTGAAATTTTGTGCCATTTATCTTTAAAACATAAGAAACGTACATAATTGTTTTGAGCAATTTTATGGAGAACAATTTTTCGGATCTAAATTTTGAAAAAAATATGATGATTAGTACACGAAATCGAGCTTTAATGGGAATGTGAAACTTTGTCTAGTGTATTTATACAACATGAAAAACATTTAGAATTGTTTTAAGTAATTTTGTGAAGAACATTTTTTTTAATCTAAATTTTGTAAAAAACGTGATAATTAGCCCACGAATTTAAGATTTAATGTGAATGTGATGCTTCGTCTGATGTATTTATACAACTTGAAAAACATTCAGAATTGTTTTAAGAAATTTTTGAAGAATATTTTTTTGAACCTAATTTTGTAAAAAACGTGATGATTAGAACACGAATTCAGGATTTAATGGGAATGTGATACTTTGTCTGTGTATTTATAAAACATGAAAACATTCAGAATCTTTTTGAGCAGTTTTGTGGAGAAATTTTTTTCGGACCTAAATTTTGAAAAAAAACTTGATGCTTAGCACAAGAATTCGGGCTCTAATGGGAATAAGATACTTCGCCTATTGTATTTATACACCGTGAGAAACATACAGAATCGTTTTAAACAATTTTTTGGTGAACTTTTTTTTAGACAAAAATTTTGAAAAAAAAAGTGATGATTAGCATATGAATTCGAGCTTTCATGGGAATATCATGCGTTTTAGAGACAACATTTTTTCGGCCGAATCGCTAATTTTTTGATCTAATGTAAACCAAACGGCTTCGAGTTAAACGACGTCAATTTTTGAGGTGTCAATTACATCAATTTTATTGGTTCATTTCAATGCTCTGGTGCCCGTTAGTGAATGTTTGGCTCTTATTCGAAGAAAACGGTGAGCGTCGGCCTCATTGATGCCGTGATATTTATGACCAAACAAGTTTGTTTATTTTTTATCCATCTTTACGGACAACATATAAGGGTGAAACTTTGTACGACTGATCTCCACAATATGAAGAACATACATAAAAATTTTCATGAGTTTTCGAGACAACTTTTTTTCGGCCGAATCGCTAATTTTTTGATCTAATGTAAATTAAACGGCTTCGAGTTACACGATGTCAATTTTTGAGGTGTCAATTTCATCAATTTTATTGGTTCATGTCAATGCTCTGGTGCCTGTTACTAAATATTTAGCTCTTATTTGAAGAAAACGGTGAACGTCGGCCTCATTGATGCCATGATATTTATGACAAAAAAAGATTGTTTATTTTTTATCCATCTTTATAGAGTAGATATAAGGGTGAAACTTTGTATGACTGATCTCCACAACATGAAGAACGCACATAAAATTTTTTCACAAGTTTTCGAGACAAATTTTTTTCGGCCGAATCACTAATTTTTTTATAAAATGTAAACTAAACGGCTTCGAGTTACATAACGTCAATTTTCGAGGTGTCAATTTCATCAATTTTATTTGTTCATATCAATGCTCTGGTGCCCATTACTAAATATTTAGCTCTTATTCGAAGAAAACGGTGAGCGTCAGCCTCGTTGATGCCGTGATATTTATGACGAAAAAAGTTTGTTTATTTTTTATCCATCTTTATGGACAAGATATAAGGGTAAAACTTTGTACGACTGATCTCCACAACATGAAGAATGCAAATAAAATTTTTCACGAGCTTTCGAGACAACTTTTTTTCGGCCGAATCACTAATTTTTTGATCTAATGTAAACTAAACGGCTTCGAGTTACACGATGTTAATTTTTTAGGTGTCAATTTCATCAATTTTATTAGTTCATGTCAATGCTCTGGTGCCCGTTACTAAATATTTAGCTCTTATTCGAAGAAAACGGTGAACATCGGCCTCATTGATGCCATGATATTTATGACAAAAAAATGTTTATTTTTTATCCATCTTTATGGACAAGATTTAAAGGTAAAACTTTGTATAACTGATCTCCACAACATGAAGAACATACATAAAATTTTTCATGGGTTTTCGAGGTAACTTTTTTTCGGCCGACTCACTAATTTTTTGATCTAATGTAAATTAAACGGCTTCGAGTTAAACAACGTCAATTTTTGAGGTGTCAATTTCATCAATTTTATTTGTTCATATTAATGCTCTAGTACCCATTAGTGAATGTTTGGCTCTTATTCGAAGAAAACGGTGAGCATGGGCCTCATTGATGCCGTGATATTCATAACGAAAAAGTTTGTTTATTTTTTATTCATCTTCACTGAAAAGATATAAAGGTGAAACTTTGTACGACTGATCTCCACAATATGAAGAATGCACATAAATTTTTCATGAGTTTTTGAGACAAATTGTTTTCTGCCGAATCGCTAATTTGTTGATAAAATGTAAATTAAACGGCTACGAGTTAAATGTCGTCAATTTTCTAGGTTTTCATCAATTTTATTTGTTCATATCAATGCTCTGGGGCCCGTTACTAAATATTTAGCTCTTATTCGAAGAAAACGGTGAGCGTGGGCCTCGTTGATGCCGTGATATTTATGACAAAAAAAGTTTGTTTATTTTTTATCCATCTTTACGAACAAGATATAAAGGTGAAACTTTGTACTACTGATCTCCACAACATGAAGAACGCACATAAAATTTTTCACGAGTTTTCCAGACAACTTTTTTTTACCGAATCGCTAATTTTTTTATCTAATATAAATTAAACGTTTTCGGGTTACACGACGTCAATTTTTGAGGTGTCAATTTCATCAATTTTACTGGTTAATATCAATGCTCTAGTGCCCGTTAGTGAATGTTTGGCTCTTATTCGAAAAAAACGGTGGGCGTGGGCCTCATTGATGAACAAGATATAAAGGTGAAACTTTGTACGACTCATCTCCACAATATGAACAACGCACATAAAATTTTTCACTATTTTTTGGGACATTGTTTTTCGGCCGAATCGCGAATTTTTTGTTCTAATGTAAATTAAAAGGCTTCGAGTTACACGACGTTAATTTTCGAGGTGTCAATTTCATTAATTTTATTGGTTCATATCAATGCTCTGGTGCCCGTTAGTATATATTTGGAACTTATTCAAAGAAAATGGTGACCGTCGGCCTAATTGATGCCGTGATATTTATGATGAAAAAAGATCGTTTATTTTTTATCCATCTTCACGGACAAGATCTGAAGGTGAAACTTTGTACGGATGATCTCCACAACATGGTGAACGTACATGAAATTTTTGATAAGTTTTCGAGACCCTTTTTTTTTGCCCGAATTGCTAATTTTTTGATCTAGTGTAAATTAAACGTCTTCGGGTTAAACGATGAGCGTTGGCCTCATTTATGCCGTGGTATTTATGACGAAAAAAGATTGTTTATTTTTTATCAATATTTACAGACAAGATATTAAGGTGAAACTTTGTACGAATGATCTCCACGATATGAAGAACGCACGTAAAATATTTCTCGAGTTTTCGAGACAACCTTTTTTCGACCGAAACGCTAATTTTTTATTCTAATGTAAATTAAACCAGTTCGAGTTAAATAACGCCAATTTTCAAGGTGTGAATTTCATCAATTTTATCGGTTCATATCAATGCTCTAGTGTCCGTTAGTGAATGTTTGGCTCTTATTCGAAGAAAAAGATGAGCGTGGGCCTCATTGATGTCGTGATATTTATGACAAAAAAAGTTTGTTTATTTTTTATCCACCATTACAGACAAGAGATAATGGTGAAACATTGTACGACTGATCTCCACAACATAAAGAACGCACATAAAATTTTTTTGACACAACTTTTTTCGGCCGAAATCGTAAATTTTTTGATCTAATATAAATTAAACATCTTCAGGTTACACGACGTCAATTTTTGAGGTGTCAATTTAATCAATTTTATTGGTTCATATCAATGCTCTAGTGCCAGTTAGTGAATGTGTGGCTTTTATTCAAAGAAAAAGCCAAACATTGATGACGTGATATTTATGACGAAATAAGTTTGTTTATTTTTTTATCCGTCTTTACGAACAAGATATAAAGGTGAAACTTTGTGCGAATGATCTCCACAACAGGAAGAACGCCCAAAAAAGTTTTCACAAGTTTTCGAGAAAACTTTTTTTCGGCCGAATCGCTAATTTTTGGATCTAATGTAAATTAAACAGCTTCGAATTACACGACGTCAATTTTCGAGGTGTAAAATTTCATCATTTTTATTGGATCGTATCAATGCTCTGGTGCCTATTAATAAATATTTTGCTCTTATTCGAAGAAAACGGTGAGCGTTGGCCTCATTGATGTTGTGATATTTATGACGAAAAAAGTTTGTTTATTTTTTATCCATCTTTACGGACAAGATGTAAACGTGAAACTTTGTACGAGTGAGCTCCACAACATGAACAACGCACATATAATGTTTCACGAGTTTTTGAGACAACTTTTTTTCGGCCGAATCGCTAATTTTTTGATCTAATGTAAAATAATCGGCTTCGATTTAAGGGACGTAAATTTTCGAGGTGTCGATTTCATCAATTTTATTGTTTCATATCAATGGTCTTGTGCCCGTTAGTGTATATTTGGCTCTTATTCGAAGAAAACGGTGAGCGTGGGCCTCATTGATGCCTTGATATTTATGAGAACAAAAGTTTGTTTATTTTTTATGCATCTTCGCGGACAAGATATAAAGGTGAAACTTTGTACGACTGATCTACAATACATGAAGAACGCACATAAATTTTTCACGAGTTTTCGAGATAACTTTCCGTCGGATCGCTAATTTTTTAACTAATGTAAATTAAACAGCTTCGAGTTAAATGACGTCAATTTTTGATGTGTCAATTTCATCAATTTTCTTGGTTCATATCAATGCCCTGGTGCCCGTTAGTAAATATTTAGCTCTTATTCAAAGAAAACAGTGAGCGTCGGCGTTATTGATGCTGTGATATATATGAAGAAAAAAGTTTGTTTATTTTTTATCCATCTTTACGAACAAGATATAAAGGTGAACCTTTGAACGACTGATCTCCACAATATGAAGAATACACATAAAATTTTCACGAGTACTCGAGACAACTTTTTTTCGGTTGAAATGCTAATTTTTTTATCTAATGTAAACTAAACGGCTTCGAATTAAATGACGTCAATTTTCGAGGTGTCAGTTTCATGAATTTTATTGGCTCATATCAATGCTCTGGTGCCCGTTTGTAAATATTTGGTTCTTATTCAAAGAAAAGAATAGCGTCGGCCTCATTGATGCCATGATATTTATGACAAAAATAGATTGTTTATTTCTTATCCATGTTTACAGACAAGATATAAAGGTGAAACATTGTACGATTAATCTCTCCAACATGAGGAATGCATATAAAATTTTAGACGAGTTTTTGAGACAAGTTTTTTTGGCCGAATCGCTAATTTTTTATCTAATGTAAATTAAACGGCTTCGAGGTACACGACGTTAATTTTTGAGGTGTCAATTTCATCAATTTTATTGGTTCATATCAATTCTCTGGTACCGTTAGTAAATATTTGGCTCTTATTCAAAGAGAACGGTGACTGTTGGTCGTGATATTTATGACAAAAAAAGATGGTTTATTTTTTATCCATCTTTACGGATAAGATATTAAGGCAAAACATTGTACGACTGATGTCCACAATATGAAGAATGCACGTAAATTTTTTACGAGTTTTTGAGACATCTTTTTTTTCAGCCGAATCGCTAATTTTATGATCTAATGTAAATGGCTTTGATTTAAACGACGTCAATTTTTGAGGTGTCAATTTCATCAGTTTTATTTGTTCATATCAATGCTCTAGTGCCTGTTAGTAAATGTTTGGCTCTTATTCGAAGAAAACGGTGAGCGTGGGCCTCATCGATGCCGTGATATTTATGACGAAAAAAGTTTGTTTATTTTTTATCCATCTTTGCGGACAAGATATAAAGGTGAAACTTTGTACGACTGATCTCCACAACATGATGAATGCTCGTAAATTTTTTCACGATTTTTCGAGACAACTTTTTTTCGGCCGAATCGCTAATTTTTTGATCGAATTTATATTAAACAGTTTCGAGGTAAACGACGTCAATATTCGATGTGTCAATTTCATCAATTTTATTGGTTAATATAAATGCTCTAGTGCCCATTAGTGAATGTTTGTCTCTTATTCGAAAAAAACGGTGAGCGTGGACCTTATTGATGCCGTGATATTTATGACAGAAAAAGATTGTTTATTTTTTATCCATCTTTACGAACAAGATATTAATGTGAAACTTTGTACGGCTGATCTCGACGACATGATGAACGTACATAAAATTTTTGATGATTTTCGAGACACTTTTTTTTCGGCCGAATCGCTAATTTTTTGATCTAATGTAAATTAAACGGCTTCGAGTTACGCGACGTCAATTTTTGAGGTGTCAATTTCATCAATTTTATTGGTTCATATCAATGCTCTAGTGCTCTTTAGTAAATATTTGGCTCTTATTCGAAGAAAATAGTGAGAGTCGGCCTTATTGATGCCATGATATTTATGACGAAAAAAGATTGTTTATTTTTTATCCATCTTTACGGACAAGATATTAGGGTGAAACTTTGTACGACTGATCTCAACAATATGAAGAACGCACGTAAAATATTTCACGAGTTTTCAAGACAACTTTTTTTTGGCCGAATCGCTAATTTTTTATCTAATGTAATTAAACGTCTTTGAGTTAAACGACGTCAATTTTCATGGTGTCAATTTCATCAATTTTATTGGATTATATCAATGCTCTGGTGCCCGCTAGAAAATATTTGGCTCTTACTTGAAGAAAACGGTGAGCGTTGGTCTCATTGATGCCGTGATATTTATGACCAAAAAAGTTTGATTACTTTTTATCCATCTTTACGGAAAAGATATATAGGTGAAACTTTGTACGACTGATCTCCACAACATGAAGAACGTACATAAAATTTTTCACAAGTTTTCGAGACAAGTTTTTTCGGTCGAATCGCGAATTTTTTTATCTAATGTAAATTAAACGGCTTCGAGTTACACGGATTCAATTTTCGAGGTGTAAAATTTCATCACTTTTATTGGATTATATCAATGCTCTGGTGCCTGCTAGTAAATATTTAGCTCTTATTCGAAGAAAACGGTGAGCGTTGGTCGTATTAATGCTGTGATATTTATGACGAAAAAAGATTTTTTATTTCTTATCCATCTTTACGAACAAGATATAAAGGTGAAACTTTTTATGACTGATCTCCACAATATGAAGAATGCACATAAGTTTTTGAGACAACTTTTTTTCAGCTGAATGTCTAATTTTTTGATGTAATGTAAATTAAACGTCGTCGAGTTAAATGACGTCTATTTTTGAGGTGTCAATTTCATCAATTTTAAAGGTTCATATGAATGCTCTGGTGCCCGTTATTAAATATTTGGCTCTTATTCGAAGAAAACGGTGAGCATCGGCCTCATTGATGCAGTGATATTTATGACGAAAAAAGATTGTTTGTTTTTTATCCATCTTTACAGACTAGATTTTCAGGTGAAACTTTGTACGACTGATCTCCACAACATGAAGAACGTATATAAATTTCTCAATTGTTTTCGAGACAACTTTTTTTCGGCCGAACTGCTAATTTTTTGATCTAATGTTAAATGGCTTCGAGTTAAACGACGTCATTATTTGAATTTTCAATTTCCTCAATTTTTTTGGTTCATATCAATGCTCTGGTGGCCATTAATAAATATTTGGCTCTTATTCAAAGAAAACGGTGAGCGTCGGCCTCATTGATGCCGTGAGATTTATGACGAAAATAGATCTTTTATTTTTTATCCATCTTTACGGACAAGATATAGAGGTAAAACTTTGTATGACTGATCTCCACAACATAAAGAACGCATATAAAAGTTTTTACGAGTTTTTGAGAAAACTTTTTTTAAGCCGAATCAATAATTTTTTTATCAAATGTAAATTAAACGGTTTTGAGTTACACGACGTTAATTTTTGAGGTGTCAATTTCCTCAATTTTATTGGTTCATATCAATTCTCTGGTGCCCGTTAGTAAATATTTGGCTCCTATTCGAAGAAAAGGGTGAGCTTGAGCCTCATTGATGCTGTGATATTTATGACGAAAAAAGATTGTTTATTTTTTATCCATCTTTACGGACAAGATTTTCAGATGAAACTTTGTAAGGCTGATCTCCAGAACATGATGAATGTACATAAAATTTATGATGAGTTTTGGAGACAATATTTTTTCTGCCAAATCACTAATTTTTTCATCTAATGTTAATTAAACGGCTTAGTGTCACACGACGTCAATTTTTGAGGTGTCAATTTCATCACTTTTATTGGTTCATATCAATGCTCTGGTGCCTGTTAGTAAATATTTGGCTCTTATTCAAAGAAAACGCTGAGCGTCGGCCTCATTTATGCCCTGATATTTATGACCAAAAAAGATTGTTTATTTTTTATCCATATTTATGGACAAGATATGTAGGTGAAACTTTGCACGGCATATCTCCACAATATGAAGAATGCATATAAATTTTTCACGAGATTTTGTGACAACTTTTTTTCAGTCGAATCGCTAACTTTTTTATATAATGTAAATTAAATGGCTTCGAGTTAAACGACGTCAATTTTTGAGGTGTCAATTTCATCAATTTTAATGGTTCTTATCAATGCTCTGGTGCCCATCAGTAAATATTTGGCTCTTATTCGAAGAAAACGGTGAGCGTCGGCCTCATTGATGCAGTGATATTTATGACGAAAAAAGGTTGTTTATTTTTTATCTATCTTCACGGACAAGATTTTCAGGTGAAACTTTGTATGACTGATCTCCACAACATGAAGAACACACATAAAATTTTCAACAGTTTTGGAGACAACTTATTTTTTGCCGAATCGCTAATTTTTTTATCTAATGTAAATTAAATGGCTTCGGGTTAAACGACGTCATTTTTCGAAGTGTCAATTTCTTCAATTTTATTGGTTCATATCAATGCTCAAGTGCCCGTTAGTAAATATTTGGCTCTTATTCAAAGAAAACGTTGAGCGTCGGCCTCATTAATTCCGTGAGATTTGTGATGAAAAATGATTTTTTACTTTTTATACATCTCTACAGATAAGATTTTCATTTGAAACTTTGTACGCTGATCTCCATAACATGTTGAGCGTACATAAAATTTATGATGAGTTTTCGAGATAACTTTTTTTTGGCCGAATCGCTAATTTTTTGATCTAATGTAAATTAAAACACCTTTGAGTTAAACGACGTCCTTTTTAGTAGTATCAATTTCCTTAACTTTATTAAATCATATCAATGCTTTGGTTCCCGATAGTAAATATTTGGCTATTATTTGAGGAAAACGGTGAGCGTCGGCCTCATTGATACCGTGATATTTATGACGAAAATAGATTGTTTATTGTTTATCCATATTTAAGGACAAGATATTAAGGTGAAACTTTGAACGATTGATCTCCACAATAAGAAGAATGCACATAAATTTTTCACGTGTATTCGTGACAACTTTTTTTCAGCCGAATCCCTAATTTTTTTATCTAATGTATATTAAACGTCTTCGAATTAAACGGCGTCATTTTTCGATGTGTAAATTTCGTCAATTTTATTGGTTCATATCAATGCTCTGGTGCCCATTAATAAATATTTGGCCCTTATTCAAAGAAAACGGTGAGCGTCGGCCTCATTGATGCCGTGATATTTACGACGAAAAAAGATTTTTATATTTTATGCATCTTTACGGACAATATTTTAAGGTGAAACATTGTACGACTGATCTCCACAATATGAAAAATGCATATAAATTTTTCACGAGTTTTTGAGACAACTTTTTTTCAGTCGAATTGCTAATTTTTTTATCTAATATAAATTAAATGGCTTCGAGTTAAACGACGTCTTTTTTCAAGATGTCAATTTCATCAATTTTATTGGTTCATGTCAATGCTCCAGTGCCCGTCAGTAAATATTTGGATCTTATTTGAAGAAAACGGCTAGCGTCAACCTCATTGTTACCGTGATATTTAGGATGAAAAAGTTTGTTTATTTTTTTCCATATTTACAGAGAAGATATAAAGGTGAAACTTTATTCGAATGATCTCCAAAACATGAGTAACGCATATAAAATATTTTACGAGTTTCGAGACAACTTTTTTTCGGCCAAATAGCTAATTTTTTTACCTAATGTAAATTGAACGGCTTCGAGTTACACGACGTCAATTTTTGAGGTGTCAAAATCATCTATTTTATTGGTTCATATCAATGCTCTGGTGCCCGTTAGTAAATATTTTGCTCTTGTTCGAAGAGAACGGTGAGCGTGGGTCTCATTGATGTCGTGAAATTTACGAGGGAAAAAGATTGTTTATTTTTTATCCATTTTTACGGACAAGATATTCAGGTTGAAACTTTGTATGACTGATCTCCACAACATGAATAACGCACATAAAAGTTTTCAAGAGTTTTCAAGACAACTTTTTTTCAGTCGAGTCACTAATTTTTTTGATCTAATGTAAATTAAACGGCTTCAAATAAAACGACGTCAATTTTGAAGGTGTCAATTTGATCTATTTTATTGGTTCATGTAACTGCTCTGGTGCCCGTTAGTAATTATTTGGCTCTTATTCGAAGAAAACGGTGAGCGTGGGCCTCATTGATGCCGTGATATTTACAACGAAAAAAGATTGTTTATTTTTTATCCATTTTCACAAACAAGGATTTAGGTGAAGAATGCACATAAAATTTTTTCAAGAGTTTTCGAGAAAAATTTTTTCGGCCGAATCACTAATTTTTTGATCTAATGTAAATGAAACGGCTTCGAGTTAAACAACGTCATTTTTTGAGGTGTCAATTTCAACAATTTTATTGGTTCATATCAATGCTTTGGTGCCCATTAGTAAATATTTGGCTCTTATTCGAAGAAAACTGTGAGCGTCAGCCTCATTAATGTTGTGATACTTATGACGAAAATAGATTGTTATTTTTTATCCATCTTTACGGACAAGATATAAAGCTAAAACTTTGTACGACTGATCTCCACAACATGAAGAATGCACATCAAAGTTTTCACGAATTTTCGAGAAGGTTTTTTTCCGGCCGAAACGCTAATTTTTTAGCTAATGTAAATCAAACGGCTTCGAGTTACACGACGTCAATTTTCGAGGTGTCAATTTCATCAATTTTTTTGTTCATATCAATGTTCTAGTGCCCGTTAGTAAATATTTGGCTCTTATTCGTAGAAGATATTGAGCGTCGTCCCCATTGATGCCGTGATATTTACGACAAAAAAAGATTGTTTATTTTTTATCCATCTTTATGGACAAGATTTTCCTGTGAATCTTCGTATGACTGATCTTCAAAACATGAAAAACGTACATAAAATTTTTCAATAGTTTTTTACACAACTTTTTTTCGGCCGAATCGCTAATTTTTTTATCTAATGTAAATTAAACGGCTTCCAGTGACATGACGTCAATTTTCGAGGTGTCAATTTCATCAATTTTATTGGTTCATATCAATGTTCTTGTCCCCGTTAGTAAATATTCAGCACTTATTTGAAGAAAACAGTGAGTGTCAGCCTCATTGATGCACTGAGATTTATGACGAAAAAAGATTGTTTATTTTTTATTCATCTTTATGGAGAAGATATTAAGGTGAAACTTTGTACGACTGATCTCCACAATATGAAGAATGCACATTAATTTATTACGAGTTTTCGAGACACCTTTTTTCAGCCGAATTGCTAATTTTTTGATCTAATGTAAACTAAACGGCTTCAAGTTAAACGACGTCAATTTTAGAGGTGTCATTTTTAAAATTTTATTGGTTCATATCAATGCTTTAGTGCCCGTTAGAAAATATTTTGCTCTTATTCGAAGAAATCGGTGAGCGTCGGCCTCGTTGATGATGTGATATTTATGACGAAACAAATTTGTTTATTTTCTATCCATCTTTACGGACCAGATATAAAGGTGAAACTTTGTACAATTGATCTCCACAACATGAAGAACGCACATAAAATTTTTCACGAGTTTTCTAGACAACTTTGTTTTGATCGAATTGCTAACTTTTTGATCAAATGTAAATTAAACGGCTTCGAGTTACACGACGTTAATTTTCGAGTTGTCAATTTCATCTATTTTATTTGTTCATATCAACGCTTTGGTGCCCGTTTGTAAATATTTTGCTCTTATTCGTAAAAAACAGTGAGCGTCGGCCTCATTGATGTCGTGATATTTATGACGAAAAAAGATTGTTTAATTGTTATCCATCTTTACGGACAAAATTTTCAGGTGAAACTTTGTACGACTGATCTCCACAACATGAAAAACGTACATGTAAATTTTTCAACGGTTTTCGAGACAATTTTTTTCGGCCGAATTGCTAATTTTTTGATCTAATGTAAATTAAACGACTTCCAGTTACACGACGATAATTTTCGAAGTGTCAATTTCATCAATTTATTAGTTCATATCAATGCTCTGGTTCCCATTAGTATATTTTTTGCTCTTATTCGAAGAATACAGTGAGCGTCAGCCTCATTGATGCCATGATATTTATGACGAAAATATATTGTTTATTTTTTATCCATATTTACGGACAACATATAAAGGTGAAACTTTGTATGACTGATCTCCACAACATGAAGAACGCACATAAAATTTTTCACGAGTTTTTGTGACAACTTTTTTTCGGTCGAATCACTAATTTTTGATCTAATGTAAATTAAACGGTTTGGTGTAAAACGACGTCAATCTTCGAGGGGTCAATTTCATCAATTTTATTGGTTCATATCAATGTTTTGGTGCCCGTTAGTAAATATCTTCTTTACGGAGAAGATATTAATGTGAAACTTTGTACGACTGATCTCCACAATATGAAGAATGCACATTAATTTTTTACAAGTTTTCGAGACACCTTTTTTTCAACCGAATTGCTAATTTTTTTATCTAATGTAAATTAAACTGCTTCAAGTTAAAGGACGTCAATTTTTGAGGTGTCAATTTCATCAATTTTATCGGTTCATATCAATGCTCTTGTGCCCGTTAGTAAATATTTTGCTCCTATTCGAAAAAACAGTGAGCGACAGCCTCATTGATGCCGTGATATTTATGACAAAAAAGATTGTTTATTTTTATCCATCTTTAGGAATAATATTTTCAGGTGAAACTTTGTACGACTGATCTCCACAACATGAAGAACGCGCATAAAGTTTTTCAATAGTTTTCGTGACAACTTTTTTTCGGCCGAATCGCTAATTTTTATCTAATGTAAAGTAAACCGCTTCTAGTTACACGTCGACAATTTTTGAGGTGTCAATTTCATCAATTTTATTGGGTCATATCAATGCTCTGGTGCCCGTTAGTAAATATTTGGCTCTTATTAAAAAAAAACGGTTAGCATCAGCCTCATTGATGACGTGATACTTATGACTAAAAAAGATTGTTAATTTTTTATCCATCTTTACGGACAAGATAGTAAGGTGAAATTTTGTACGACTGATTTCCACAATATTAAGAATGCACATAAATTTTTCACAAGTTTTCGAGATAACTTTTTTTTAGCCGAATTGCTAAGTTTTTTATCTATAGTAAATTAAACGGTTTCGATAAAATTTTTGAGGTGTCACTTTCATCAATATTATTGGTTCATATCAATGCTCTTTTGCCCGTTAGTGAACGTATGGCTCTTACTCGAAGAAAACAGTGAGTGTGGGCCTCATTGGTGCCGTGATATTTACGACGAAAAAAGTTTGTTTATTTTTTATCCATATTTACGGACGAGATATTAAGTTGAAACTTTGTACAACTGATCTCCACAACATGAAGAACACACAAAAAATTTTTCACGACTTTTCAAGACAACTTTTTTTCGGCCAAATCGCTAATTTTTTTCTTATGTAAATTAAACGGCTTCGAGTTAAACGACGCCAATTTTTGAGGTGTCAATTTATCAATCTTATTGGTTCATATCAATGCTCTTGTGCCCATTAGTGAATTTTTTGCTCTTATTCGATGAAAACGGTGAGCGTCGGCCGCTGTTGTGCCGTGATATATATGACAAAAAAGATTGCTTATTTTTAATCCATCTTTACAGACAAGATATTCTGGTGAAACTTTTTACGACTAATCTCCACAACAAGAAGAACACACATAAGATTTTTCACGAGTTATTGAGACAACTTTTTTCAGTTAAATCGCTAATTTTTTAATCTTTTGTAAAGTAAACCGCTTCGAGTTAAACGACGTCAATTTTTTAGGTTTAATTTCATCATTATTATTGGTTCATATCAATGCTCTTGTGCCCGTTAGTGAATGGTTGGCACTTATTCGAGGAAAACAGTGAGTGTGGGCCTTATTGGTGCCGTGATATTTACAACGAAAAAAATTTGTCTATCTTTTATCCATCTTTATGGACGAGATATTAAGGTGAAACTTTGTACAACTGATCTCCATAACATGAAGAACGCACATAAAACTTTTCACTACTTTTCGAGACAACTTTTTTTCGGCCAAATCGCTAAATCTTTTTTATCTTATGTAAATTAAACGACTTCGAGTTAAACAACGTCAATTTTTGAGGTGTCAATTTCATCAATTTTATTGGTTCATATCAATGCTCTTGTGCCCGTTAGTGAGTTTTTTGCTCTTATTCGAAGAAAACGGTGAGGGTCAGGCTCTGTTGATGCCGTGATATATGACGAAAAAAGATTGTTTATTTTTACCCAACTTTACGGACAAGATATTAAGGTGAAACTTGTACGACTGATCTCCAAAACATGAGGAACTCATATAAGATTTTTCACTAGTTTTTTAGACAACTTTTTTTCTTTCGAATCGATAATTTTTTGATGTAATGTACATTAAACAGCTTAGAGGTAAACGATGTCAATTTTTGAAGTGTCAGTTTCATCAATTTTGTTGGTTCATATCATATCAATGTTGTAGTGCCCATTAGTGAATGTTCAGCTCTTATTCGAAGAAAACAGTGAGCATGGGCCAGTTCGATGCCTTGAAATTTACGACGAAAAAGTTCGTTTATTTTTTATCCATCTTAATGGAAAAGATATTAAGATGAAACTTTGTACGACTGATCTCCAAAACATGAAGAACAAACATAAAATTTTTCACGAGTTTTTAGACAACTTTTTTTCAGCCAAATCACTAATTTTTTTTCTAATGTAAATTAAACGGCTTCGAGTTAAACGACGTCAATTTTTGAGGTGTCAATGCCATCAATTTTATTGGTTCATATCAATGCTCTGGTGCCCGTTAGTATATATTTGGCTCTTATTCGAAGGAGAGCGTGAGCAACAGCGTCATTGATACCGTGATATTTACGGACAAGATTTTCTGGTGAAACATTGTACGACTGATCTACACAACATCAAGAACATACATAAAATTTATCAATAGTTTTCGAGAAAAGTTTTTTTTGGCCGAATTGCTAATTTTTTAATGTAATGTAAATTAAACGGCTTCGAGTTAAACAACGTCAATTTTCGAGGAGCCAATTTCATCAATTTTATTGGCTCATATCAATGCTCTGGTGCCCGTTAGTAAATATTTTGTTCTTATTTGAAGAAAACGGTGAGCGTCTGCCTCATTGATGCCGTGATATTTATGACGAGAAAAGCTTGTTTATTTGTTCTCCATCTTTACGAACAAGATATAAGCGTGAAACTTTGTACAACTGATCTCCACAACACGAAGTACGCAAATAAAATTTTTCACGAGTTTTCGAGACAACTTTTTTTCGGCCAAATCTCTAATTTTTTTATCGAATGTAAATTAAACGGCTTTCAGTTACACAACGTCAATTTTCGAGGTGTCAATTTTATCAATTTAATTGGTTCATATCAATGCTCTGGTGCCCATTAGTAAATATTTTGTTCTGAGTTGAAAAATACGGTGATCGTCGGCCTCATTGATGACGTGATATTTACGATGAAAAAAGTTTGTTTATTTTTTATCCACATTTATAGACAGGATATAAAGGTGAAACTCCGTACAACTGATCTCCACAACATGAAGAACGCACATAAATATTTTCACGAGTTTTCGAGACAACATTTTTTCGGCCCAATCGCTAATTTTTTTATCTAATGTAAATTAAACGGCTTCCAGTTACACGACATCAATTTTCGAGGTGTCAATATGATCAATTTTATTGGTTCATATCAATGCTCTGGTGCCCGTTAGTAAATATTTGGTTCTTATTCGAAGAAAACGGTGAGCGTCGGCCTCATTGTTGCCGTGATGTTTACGACGAAAAAAGTTTGTTTATTTTTTATCCATCTTTACGGACAAGATATAAAGGTGAAACTCTATACGACTGATCTCCAAAACATGAAGAACGCACATAAATTTTTTCACGAGTTTTCCAGACAACTTTTTTTCGGCCAAATCGCTAATTTTTTTATCTAATGTAAAATAAACGGCTTCGAGTTACACGACGTCAATTTTCGAGGTTTCAATTTCATCAATTTTATTTGTTCGTATAAATGCTCTGGTGCCCGTTAGTAAATTTTTGGCTCTTATTCGAGGAAAACGGTGAGTGTCGGCCTCATTGATGCCCTGAGATTTATGACGAAAAAAGATTGTTTATTTTTTATCCATCTTTACAGACAAGATACTTTGCACGACTGATCTCCACAACATGAAGAACGCACATAAAAGTTTTCACAAGTTTTCGAGACAACTTTTTTTGTCCGAATCGCTAATTTTTTGTTCTAATGTAAATTAAACGGCTTCATGTTACACGACGTCAATTTTTCGAGGTGTCAATTTCATCAATTTTATTGGTTCACATCAATGCTCTGGTGGCCATTAGTAAATATTTGGTCTAATTCGAAGAAAACACTGAGCGTCAGCCTCATTGATGCCCTGAGATTTATGACGAAAAAAGATTGTTTATTTTTTCTCCATCTTTACGGACAAGATATGAAGGTGAAAGTTTGTGCGACTGATCTCAAAAAAATGAAGAACGCAAATAAAATTTTTCACGAGTTTTGAAGACAACTTTTTTTCGGTCGAATCGCTAATTTTTTTTATCTAATGTAAATTAAACGACTTCGAGTTACACGACGTCAATTTTTGAGGTGTCAATTTCATCAATTTTATTGGCTTATATCAATGCACTGGTGCCCATTAGTAAATATTTGGCTCTTATTCGAAGAAAACGGTGAGCGTCGGCCTCATTGATGTCGTGATATTTATGATGAAATAGATTGTTTACTTTTTATCCATCTTTATGGACAAGATATTAAGGTGAAACTTTGTATGACCGATCTCCACAAAATGAAGAATGCACATAAATTTTTAACAAGTTTTCGAGACAACTTTTTTTCAGTTGAATTGCTAATTTTTTGATCTAATGTAACTAAACGGCTTCGAGTTAAACAACGTCAATATTCGGGGTGTCAATTTTATCAATTTTATTGGTTCATATCAATGCTCTAGCGGCCGTTAGTAAATATTTTCCCTTATTCGGAGAAAACGGTAAGCGTCGACCTCATTCATGCCGTGAATTTTATTGACGAAAAAAGCTTGTTTGTTTTTTATCCATCTTTGCGGACAAGATATAAACGTGAAACTTTGTACGAAGGAACTCCACAACATAAAAAATACAAATAAAAATTTTTCGCAAGTTTTCGAGACAACTTTTTTCAGCCGAATCGCTAATTTTTTGATCTTATGTGAATTAAACGGCTTCGAGTTACACAAGGTCAATTTTCGAGGTGTCAATTTCATCAATTTTGTTGGTTCATATCAATGGTCTTGTACCCATTAGTAAATATTTGGCTCTTATTCAAATAAAACAGTGAGCGTTGGCCTCAATGATGACGTGATATTTATGACAAAAAAAGATTGCTTATTTTCTATCCATGTTTACGGACAAGATTTTCCGGTGAAACTTTGTACGACTGATTTCCACAACATGAAGAACGTACATAAACTTTTTCAATAGTTTTCGAGACAACTTTTTTCGATCGAATCGCTAATTTTTTGATCTACTATAAATTGAACCGCTTCTAGTGATACGACGTCAATTTTTGAAGTATCAATTTCATCAATTTTATAGGTCCATATCAATGCTCTGGTGCCTGTTAGTAAATATTTTGCTCTTGTTCGAAGAAAACGGTGAGCATCGGCTTTATTGATACCGTAATATTTACGACGAAAAAAGTTTGTTTATTTTTTATCCATCTTTACGGACAAGATATATAGGTGAAACTCTGGACGACTGATCTACAAAACATCAAGAACGCACATAAATTTTTCACGACTTTTTGAGAAAACTTTTTTTCGGCCAAATCGCTAATTTTTTTATCTAACAATGTAAATTAAAGGGTTTGGTGTTATACGACGTCAATTTTCGAGGTGTCAATTTCATCAATTTTATTGGTTCATATCAATGATCTGGTACCCATTAGTAAATATTTGGCTCTTATTCGAAGAAAACGGTGAGAGTCGGCCTCATTGATTCCATGATATTTATGACGAAAAAAGATTGTTTATTTTTCATCCATCTTTACGGACAAGATATTAAGGTGAAACTTTGTACGACCGATCTCCACAATATGAAGAATGCACATAAATTTTCACAAGTTTTCGAGACAACTTTTTTTAGTTGAATTGCTAATTTTTTTATCTATTGTAAATTAAACGGCTTCGAGTTAAACAATATCAATTTTAGAGGTATCAATTTCATCAATTTCATTAGTGTATATCATTGTTTTGGTGCCCGTTAGTACATATCTGGCTCTTATTCAAAGAAAACGGTGAGCGTCGGCCTCATTTTTTATATAACGTAAATTAAACGGCTTCCAGTTACACGACTTTAATTTTTGGGGTGTCAATTTCATCAATTTTATTGGTTCATATCAATGCTCTGGCGGCCGTTAGTAAATATTTTGCTCTTATTCGGAGAAAACAGTAAGCGTTAGCCTCATTGATGTCGTGAATTTTATTGATGAAAAAAGATTGTTTATTTTTTATCCATCTTTACGGACAATATATAAACGTGAAACTTTGTACGACTGATATCCATAACATGAAAAATGCACATAAAATTTTTCACTAGTTTTCGAGACAACTTTTTTTCAGTTGAATCGCTAATTTTTTTATCTTATGTAAATTAAACGGCTTCGAGTTACACAACGTCTATTTTCGAGGTGTCAATTTCATCAATTTTATTGGTTCATATCAATGCTCTTGTGCCCATTAGTAAATATTTGGCTCTTATTCAAAGAAAACAGTGAGCGTAGGCTTCATTGATGACGTGATATTTATGACGAAAAAAGATTGCTTATTTTTTATCCATCTTTATGGACAAGATTTTCCGGTGAAATTTTGTATGACAGATTTCCACAACATGAAGAACATAAACAAACTTTTTCAATAGTTTTTGAGACAACTTTTTTCGGCCGAATCGCTAATTTTTTTATCTAATGTAAATTAAACTGCTCGAAGTGACACGACGTCAACTTTTGAGGTGTCAATTTCATCAACTATATTGGTTCATATAAATGCTCAGGTGCCCGTTTGTAATTATTTGGCTCTTATTCGAAGAAAACGGTGAGTGTCGGCCTCATTGATGCTGTGATATTTATGGCAAAAAAAGATTGTTTATTTTTTATCCATCTTTACGAACAAGATATAAACGTGAAACTTTGCACGACTGATCTCCAAAACATGAAGAATGCGCATAAAATTTTTCACGAGTTCTCGAGACAACTTTTTTCGGCCGAATCGCTAATTTTTTGATCTAATGTAAATTAAATGGCTTCGAGTTAAACGACGTCAATTTTCGAGGTGTCAATTTCATCAATTTTTTTGTTTCATATCAATGCTGTGGTGCCCGTTATTGAAGTTTTTGCTCTTATTCGAAGAAAACAGTGAGCGTCAGCCTCCGTTGATGCCGTTATATTTATGATGAAAAAAGTTTATTTACTTTTTATCCAAGTTTACAGACAAGATATAAAGGTGAAACTTTGTACGAGTGATCTCCACAACATCAAGAACACACATAAAATTATTCACGAGTTTTCGAGACAACATTTTTTCGGCCGAATCGCTAATTTTTTGATCTAATGAAATTAAATGGCTTCGAGTTACACGACGTCAATTTTCGAGGTGTCAATTTCATCAATGTCGTTCATATCAATGCTCTGCTGCCCGTTAGTGAATGTTTTGCTCTTATCTGGAGAAAACGGTGTGCGTCGGCCTCCGTTGATACCGTGATATATATATGACGAAAAAAGTTTTTTTATTTTTAATCCATCTTTACGGACAAGATATTAAGGTAAAACTTTGTACGACTGATCTCCAAAATATGATGAACGCACATAAAATTTTTCAGAAGTTTTCGAGACAACTTTTTTTCGGCCGAATCTCTAATTTTTTTATCTAATAAAAATTAAACAGCTTCGAGGTAAATGACGTCAATTTTCGAGTTGTCAATTTCATCAATTGTATTGATTTATATCAATGCTCTGGTTTGCGTTAGTAAATATTTGGCCCTTATTCGAAGAAAACGGTGAGCGTGGGCATCATTGATGCCGTGATGTCTATGACAGAAAAAGGTTGTTTATTTTTTATCCATTTTTACGGACAAGATATTAGGGTAAAACCTTGTACGACTAATCTCCACAATAGGAAGAACGTACATAAAATTTTTTACGAGTTTTTGAGAAAACTTTTTTTCAACCGAATCGCTAATTTTTTTATCTAATGTAAATTAAACGGCTTCGAGTTAAACGACGTTAATTTTCCAGGTGTCAATTTCATCAATTTTATTAGTTCATATCAACGCTCTGCTGCCGGTTAGGGAATGTTTTGTTCTTATTCGAAGAAAACGGTGAGCATCGGCATCCGTTCATGCCGTGATATATATGACGATAATAGTTTTTTTTTATTTTTAATCCATCTTTACGGACAAGATATTCCGGTAAAACTTTGTACGTCTGATCTCCACAATATGAAGAATGTACATAAAATTTTTCACTAGTTTTTCGGACAACTTTTTTCAGCCGAAATAGTAATTTTTTTTTCTAATGTAATTTAAACGGCTTCGAGTTAAACGACGTCAATTTTTGAGGTGTAGATTTCATCAATTTTATTGGTTCATATCAATGCTCTGGTTGCTGTTAATAAATATTTTGCTCTTATTCGAAGAAAAATGTGAGCGTCGGCCTCATTGATGCTATGATATTTATGACGAGAAAAGATTGTTTATTTTTTATCCATCTTTACGGACAAGATTTTCAGGTGAAACTTTGTACGGCCGATCTCCACAACATTTTGAACGTACAAAAACTTTTTGACGTGTTTTCGAGAGAACATTTTTTCGGCTGAATCGCTAATTTTTTTTATCTAATTTAAATTAAACGGCTTCGAGTTAAATAACATGAATTTTTGAGGTGTCAATTTCATCAATTTTATTGGTTCATATCAACGCTCTGCTGCCCGTTAGTGAATGTTTTGCTCTTATTCAAAGAAAGTGGTGAGCGTCAGCCTCTGTTGATGCCGTGATATATATGACAAAAAAAGTTTGTTTATTTTTAGTCTATCTTTATTGACAAGATATTAAGGTGAAACTGTGAACGACTGATCTCCACAACATGAAGAAAGTACATAAGATATTTCACTAGTTTTCGAGACAACTTTTTTCGGCGGAATCGCTAATTTTTTTATCTAATGTACATTAAACGACTTCTAGTTAAACGACGTCAATTTTTGAGATGTCAATTTCATCAATTTTTTTGGTTCATATCAATACTCTGGTGCCCTTTAGTAAATATTTGGTTCTTATTTGAAGAAAACGGTGAGCGTGGGCCTCATTGATGCCGTGATATTTATGACGAAAAAAGTTCGTTTATTTTTTATCCATTTTTACAGACAAGATATTAGGGTGAAAATTGGCACGGCTAATCTCCACAACAGGAAGAACGTTTTAAGAAATTTTGTGAAGAACATTTTTTCAGACCTAAACTTTGTAAAAAACGTGATGATTAGCACACGAATTTAGGATTTAATGGCAATTTTAAGAACATTTTTTTACATTCCCATTAAGGCCATAAAGTTTTTTACAACATTTTTTCGGACATAAAGTTTCACTTGTGCATTCAATGCAGAATCTATGAATTAATCATTATGTTTTTTACAAAATTTATGTCCGAAAAATAGATCTCTATAAAATTGCTCAAAATGATTCACTATTTTTCTCATATTGTAAAGATACATCCACAATGTTTCACTTACCTCTCTAAGCCCTAATTTGTGTGTTAATCATCATTGTTTTTACAAAATCTTGGTTCGAAAAAAAGTTCTCCACAAAATTGCTCAAAACGATTATGAATATTTTTCATATTTTTTAAATACATCAGACAAAGTATCACATTCCCATTAAATCCTGAATTCGTGTGCTAATCATCACGTTTTTTACAAAATTTAAGTCCGAAAAAAAGTTCTCTAAAAAATTGCTCAAAAAGATTCTGAATGTTTTTCATGTTGTATAAATACACCAGACGATGTATCATATTCCCATTAAAACCCGAATTCGTGTGCTAATCGCCACGTTTTTTACAATATTTAGGTCCAAAAAAAGCTCTTCACAAAATTGTCTAAAACGATTCTGAATGTTTTTCATTTTGTATAAATACACAAGAAAAACTTTCACATTCCCATTAAATCCCGATTTTGTGTGCTAATAATCACTTTTTTTTAAAAAATTAGTTCCGAAAAAAAGTTCTCCATAAAATTGCTTAAAATAATTCTGAATGTTTTTCATGTTGTATAAATACACCAGACAAAGTTTCACATTCTCATTAAGGCCTGATTTCGTGTGCTACTAATCACATTTTTTAAAAAATTTAGGTCCGAAAAATAGTTCTCCATAAAATTGCTCGAAACGATTCTAAATGTTTTTCATTTTGTATAAATACACCAAACGAAGTATCACATTCCCATTAAAGCCGAATTCATGTGCTAATCATCACTTTTTTACAAAATTTAGGTCTGATAAAAAGTTCTACACAAAATTGCTTAAAACGATTCTGAATATTTTTCATGTTGTATAAATACACCAGACAAAGTTTCACATTCCCATTAAGGGCCGAATTCATGTGCTGATCCTCACCATTTTTTCAAATTTAGGTCTGAAAAATATATCTCCACAAAAATGCTCAAAATGATTCTGTATATTTCTCATGTTTTAAAGATAAATTGCACAAAGTTTCACTTGTGCTATGAAGACAGAATCTGTGGATTAATCATTACTTTTTTAACAAAATCTATGTCCCAAAAATAGTTTTTTTATAAAATTGCTCAAAATAATTCACTATGTTTCTCATGTTGTACGAATACATCCACAATGTTTCACTTCCCTGTTGAAGCCCAAATTCGTGTGCTAATCATCACGTTTTTTACAAAATTTTTGTTCCGAAAAAAGTTCTCCACAATTGTTCAAAAGAATTCTTAATGTTTTTAATGTTGTATAAATAAACCAGACGATGTATCACATTCCCATTAAAGCCCGAATTCGTGTGCACATTTTTTTACAAAATTTAGGTCCTAAAAAAAGTTCTTCACAAAACTGCTTCAAACGATTCTGAATGTTTTTCATGTTATATAGATACACCAGACAAAGTTTCACATTCCCATTAAAGCCCGATTTCATGTGTTAATCATCACATATTTTTTCAAAATTTAGGTCTGAAAAATAATTCTCCATAAAATTGCTCAAAATGATTCTGTATGTTTCTCATGTTTTAAATATACATGGCACAAAAGTTTCACTTGTCCTTTGAAGGCGGAATCTGTGATTTAATCATTACGTTTTTTACAAAATTATGTCCGAAAAACAGTTTTTATAAAATTGCTCAAAATGATTAACTATGTTTCTCATGTTGTAAAGATACATCCACAATGTTTACTTGCCTATTGAAGCCCGAATTTGTGTGCTAATCATCACATTTTTTGCAAAATTTAGGTCCGAAAAAATGTTCTCCACAAAATTGCTCAAAATGATTCTGAATTTTTTCATGTTGTATAAATACACCAAACGAAGTATCACATTCCTATTAAACCCCGAATTCATGTGCTAATCATCACGTTTTCTACAAAATTTAGGTCCGAAAAAGTCTCTACAAAATTTGCTTAAAACGATTCTGAATATTTTTCATGCTATATAAATACACCAGACAAGTTTTACATTCCCATTAAAGCCCGATTTTGTGTGCCATTCATCACATTTTTTTCAAAATTTAGGTTAGAAAAATAGATCTCCATAAAAATGCTCAAAATGATTCTGTATGTTTCTCATTTTTTAAATATAATTCGTACAAAGTTTTACTTGTGTTTTGAAGGTTGAATCTGTGTGTTAGTCATTCGTTTTTTACAAAATTTATGTCTGAAAAAAAGTTCTCTATAAAATTGCTCAAAATGATCACTATGTTTCTCATGTTGTAAAGATACATCCACAATATTTCACTTCTCTGTTGAAATCCAAATTCGTGTGCTATATACATCACGTTTTTTACAAAATTTTGTTCCGAAAAAAGTTCTCCACAAAATTGCTCAAAAGGATTCTGAATGTTTTTAATGTTGTATAAATATACCGAGGAAATATCACATTCTCATTAAAGCCTGAATTTGTGTGCTAATCATCACGTTTTTTTACAAAATTTAGGTAAAAAAAAAAAACTTCTTCACAAAACTGCTTAAAACTATTCTGAATATTTTTCATGTAGTATAAATACACTAGACAAAGTTTCACATTCCTATTAAAGCCCGATTTCGTGTGCTAGTCATCACCATTTTTTCAAAATTTAGGTCCGAAAAATAGTTCTACATAAAATTGTTCAAAATGATTCTTTATGTTTCTTATGTTTTAAAGATACATGGCACAAAGTTTCACTTGTCCTTTGAAGGCAGAATCTGTTATTTAATCATTACATTTTTTACAAAATTTATGTATGAAAAACAGTTCTCTACAAAATTTCTTAAATGGTTAACTATGTTTCTCATGTTGTAAAGATACATACACAATGTTTCACTTACCTGTTGAAGCCCTTGTGTGCTAATCATCACAATTTTTACAAAATTTAGGTCCGAGAAAATGTTCTCCATAAAATTGCTCAAAACGATTCTGAATTTTTTTCATGTTGTATAAATACACCAGACGAAGTATCACATTCTCATTAAAGCCAGAATTCATGTGCTAATCAACACGTTTTTTACAAAATTTAGATCCGAAAAAAGGTTCTCCAAAAAATTGCACAACATGATTTTGAATGTTTTTCATATTGTATAAATACTCCAGATAGAGTATCACATTCCCATTAAAACCCGAATTCGTTTTTTTTCAAAATTTAGGTTCGAAAAAAAGTTCCCCACAAAATTGCTTTAAACGATTCTGAATGTTTTTCATGTTGTATAAATACACTAGACGGAGTATCACATTCCCATTAAATCTTGAATTCTTGTGCTAATCATCACGTTTTTTACAAAATTGATGTTGTTGGTAGATATAAATTTGATGTTATCTCCTTGCTTCTTCTTGCTGTCCCTTCAAATAGCTAAGCAGAAATGAAAGGATTAGTCTATAAGAAGTCCATTATTGTTGTGTTTCTTGTCCTTTGGTGTTATCTCATTGCTTCCTCTTGCTGTCCCTTGAGTCTAGGACTTAGGGGAGGAGGACTCTTTTTCAGTAGTGTTTAAGGGTGTGGATAAACCTTCTTTTGCCTCTTTGTTTGCCGGAAATAAGAATATTAAAAATGGTATTTCCTTTTCTAAGGTTCCTACAACAAATCTAGCAATTGTGAAAGGAATAAGGATTAGTAAACTTGCTTTAAATTTTAGTATAGAATTGGTATTGTAGGATACTATTGCTTACAGTTGAATCATATCTATTCCATCTTCATTGATATAATTTTTTTGTTGTTGGAAGTGGTATTGGAAATTAGGATTTGCTTGCACTTCTTTTGGAGCTATAACTAGGGAATTTGAAAAAATTAAAAAAACTTGTTTATTCTTGTATTTGGGATCATTTTTGGTATTTTTATTTCTGCTTGACTTGATAAGCCTGTTATATGCCTATAAAATTTTCTTACGGTTACATTTCTGGGTATGGTTATCAATGCAAGTTCAGTGACTTCTTTGATATCTACTTGCCCACTTTATTGCATTTGAAAAAATAGTTAGAATTTAATAAGGTTATCTAGCTGTTAGATATGATATTCTCTATTTCCTTTGATATATGATAACAATGTTAGAGGCTCATAATGCCTTCGCTCATGATGAGCTTTATCGAACACTCCACACTCATCGAGATGGGCATGAGAAAGCAGGACAATTTGTTAATCATCGGTCAAATGAGTTTTAGGTTAGTTGTTTGTTAATAATACTTGGTACCTCACACACAACCTTATGATTTACTCTAACATTAACACTTTTCTTGAATTTCAGAAACAATTCTGTATCTTGAAGGCTAGGAAGACGCAGGAGCACAGGGAGAATGGAGCTCATATGCCTACAGACATGGAAATGATGTATGAGGTTAGTTTGGGCCTTTGGAGGGGGCATGCTTATGGCTTCGGCGAGGCAGAGTTAGCTCGTTTATGCCAGCAGGCCCAAGCAAATGTTGGTGCTCTCTTTCTCGTAGCACCATCTAAGCAGGAGATGGAGAACATTACTCAGAGGGTCATTGTTGAGGAGGTGGATCTTGCGGTCCGACCAAAGGTCCAGCAGCAGATTGCTTACGCCAACCACTTATTGTATGGAACAGTGGCTTGATCTCCCGGTGAGGTTGGCATAACCATGAGGGATTTAGGATTTCTTGAGCAACCTCCTGATTAGAAAATGCCTAGCTATCCTAGCGGTGAGGGCACGAGTAGTGAGAGGTCAAGCGATGCGGGCCCGATAGGTGAGGATGACGATCATCTTCCTCCTTCTACTTAGCTTTTATTGACATATATGTAGATATTTTTAGGTGGATTCTATTTTATATGCTTTATGATGTGATAGTAGTTTGATACTATTTTATGCTTTATGATGTAAATTATAGTAGTTTGATACTATTTCATACTTTATGATGCTATAGAATTTAGCTACTATTTTATATTTTATGATACTGTGGTAAGTTTTTTTGGATATGAATGGTATTTTAAAGTATGTAAATGATAATTTTTGTTATAGAAATGTTATTTCTAAATTTTTTCTTATTTCCAAAATGGCTTTTTTTTTCCCGCAAATGTTTGATGATTAATATATATAGTTACGACCGATTAGCGACCAAACAAGTTTTTTGAAAAAGGAAAAATGCTATCCAATTTAACGACAACGTATTGGCTATTTAATTTTTTAAAAAAAGAATATGTTTTGCGATTGAATGGAATCCGAAATTCCGTCGCTAAGATTCAAACAAGATACTTTTGCAACGGAATAAGTCGTTGTAGAATCGGTGCGTGCGACGAAATTGCGACAGAAGTATCCGTCGTATAGGTACAACTTGCGCTGGAATTGCGATGGACACTTCCATCGTAGGCTTAGTAGTGGTGATGAAATTGTGACAAATATTTCCCACGTAGGCTTAGTACTAGTGATGGAACCTTCGGTCGCAACTTTTGGCGCGAAATTGTTAGAGCGAATATTTCCGACGAGAAGGTCGCAATTTCGTCACGAAACTATTTGATATGAACTTTACTGTGAACTGTTGCGATTCTGTCGCAAACTACCCTTAGCGACTAAATATACCGTCGCAATATTGTGTTTGTAACAGCAGTTTAATGACCCACTTATTTCATTGCAATTCTGTCACAAAAGTAGAATTTGCCACAGATTGCAACAGAATGTGCTGTCACAATTCCTACTTTTTCTTGTAGTGAAGTGTCATCAAACTGAGGAAACCTTAAAGCATGTTCTACAGTAATGCCCAGAGTCTGCCTCTCTTTGGGACTCACTCCAATTATTTGATTTGCATCCTAAGTCTAGTAAAGATTCCTTTGAGGATTGGCTTAGATTAGGATGTCAAGATACCATCATGGTCACTAGGTGGGCGTACCCCTCGGCACCATGTTTCCTAACGCATGTCGGACATTATGGAACCAATGAAATCAAGCAATATTCCGACCTGAAGAAAAAAGATTGAATCCATTGCAATTTTGCACTAGTAGAGCAGTGGAATTTCGTCTACTTAGACCTTGGGGCAACACACGGAAAGAAAAAATCTCATTAGTAGTTAGTGGGTTCTCCCACCCCAAGGATGGCATAAACTTAACTCTGATATATCATCAAAAGGCAACCCGAGCTTGTTGGGATCGAGAGGTGTTATTAGAGATAGTAGGGGTGAATGTGTCAACGGGCTACTCTAGAAACCTTGGACATTCAACAAATATTGCAACTGAGGTATGGGGACTTTTGGATGTACTCTTACAAGCTCATCTTTTAGCAATACAGTTCTTAGAAGTGGAGATAGATTCCCAGATTATTGTTGATCTTACTCATAGTCACGATACTGATTCTCACTCTTTTGTTGCTATTATTTCTTATTGCATGCAGCTACTGAGAACATTCATGGAAAGCCACCTCCAGTACTCGTTCCGAAAAGTAAATACTACTGTGAATCTGCTTGCCAGACAAGGATGACAGGATCGCTCATCTCTTATCTTGTATTCGATCTTTTTTCGTAAGCCAAGTTTTGATTGATAATGCCTGTGAAACAATTTTTATTCATATAATTTGTAATACTTTTAACATTATAATATAATTATCCTTTTATGACAAAAAATATATATATTCACATTTAAGGTTGACGGTACGGTCTGGTCAGCTCCAACCCGTTTTTAAAGTGCTGGTTAGAGCTGATGGGGTTTGGTTGGGAAAATCAAGAAACCGAAGGAAAGAAAAAAGAAAAAATGGATGCGACCATTTCAAAGCGAGCTTCTCGCGATGCCGATTGATTTGTATATAGAAATTGTATTGTGATATATATAGTGAGCAAGATGGTAGGAGAGATTGGTGAGCTTTCTCTCTCCTCCTCCTCTTTCTCATCATCATCTTCATCATACGGACCACCGCCGATGGCTAAGGAAATGTTTTTTGATTTTGATTCTTCTGATACTCCTGATACGTACACTAGCAGCAGCAATAGCAGCAATAACAATAACAACAATAACAATAACATTCTTCTGGATTTTCCTCTTCTTCTGGGTCAGACTAGTCTTGTCATTGTTTTTGTTGTTATGCTCCTTTTCTTCCTCATCCTTCTCCTAATCGCCTGCAAGTTCAAGCCATGGCGCCGTTTTCTCTCTTCTTCCGCTTCTGCCTCTCGTACCCGTACCATCAAGGTGGTCCCTTTTTCCCTTTTCCCCCCTTAATTTCAATCAATTAGTCAATATTTTTCTTGATTTGTTGTCGTGGTATTTAGAGATTGGATTCTTAGGCGAAGATGTTGTTGTATTTTCTAATTATTGATTGCGATTGCAAATGGGGTTTAAGATGATCCGGAAATTGTGATTAAGAAATGGGTTTTGATCATTTACATCATTCCGATTAGGAATTGGCTGCCTGTAAGATTTTACTTTGATGTTTGCCATTATAGTCTTGCCCATAATTTTTTTAGAAGTCATTTGGTTTGGGTATTAAAATCGAAAGGCATGATTGCTACAGCAACTCAGCTGTTTTCCTTTCTATTTTCTGGACTTATTGGCTGGGCTGCTCTGATTCTCAGGAATAATGTTATCCATTGACTACATTAAGCCTTGTGATCCTATAAAACCTGAGAAATGAGAATCTAGACTATGCAGATATCCTTTTATGCATAAAGTTAAGAACTTGTTAGGCTGTTGATTAGTTTGTTTGTGCTCATGTAGTAAATTGGCTTGTGGAGAAAATAGTTATTTAGTTTGGTAAATATTATCCTCTAATCCTTGTAAATTCAACTTGAAAAAGCTTATTTCAGTTGCCAAGTAAGAAATGCAGGAGCACTGATTTTAATACTTGTTTCACCCGTTTTTTCAAGGTTTTTGCATGTGAAAAATTACATTTGTTCTTAGAGGTTTTGCGATTATTCACATAAAATTGTAAAGTGTATGCAGCAACGGATAGTAATGTATTAGTGTGCACTATTATAAAGAAAAACTCGATTTATTCATCTTAGTTCATAAGAAGAATGCTACCTGAAGATAACTCCCTCCACCCCAATAGTTATCTGACAACGTTATTCAAGAAGAGCACTTCACATAGAAACTTTTACTTGTAGACCCATAAATAGTTTCAGGACAAAATAATTCCTTAAAGAGCAAATATAGAGATGGAAAGCTGATTGTTCTACCTGAGAAATTCACAGTAAGACTGTTGTATGGGGAACGTAGTTCCTGAAACACAGATGTCACTCATCCGAGCATTGGTGTGAACAATGACTTCATGGCTTACCTCATACCTACCTTTTCCCCAAAAGAAATTGTCTAATACACGTTTCTTCAAAATTACTCCTCAAGTTCCATTTGAAGTTCTTAGGGTCCATATTTGAAGACATAGAAAGTTGAATAGACAACCTTGGAATATATCGATTTTACTTTTAAAGATTTTAATACTTGGAAACCGTAGAACAATTTTAGAAATTTTCGTACATGGTAGTAGCATCAAAACATTGTTCCTTATAATCTTAGATTCTGAACGAGATTCCGTGAAACTGGTCAAGATTTTGGCAATCATACTTTTTCCACCGTCTAACTTTTAGAGAGGTACTGACTATATTCAGCGGATAGTGTTTGGATAAGCATCTATATAATCTGATTGAAGAAAGATGGTGGATGTAAGGGATTTGCATACATTTTTAAACTTAGACCTAGCAGAGCTATTTTGATCTATTTTCCTGACAGAAAGATTCAAAAGATGGAGGTATCATTTTTCTTCTGTTCCTGTTTGCTGTCCTGAGATATCTGTATGCATGGTTGTTATTTGTTCTTTGTCTTTTATTTATAAGTTTCAAGGGGAGAGACTTATTTTATTACACCGTTTTCTATAGAGATCTCTTCCAATCATTAGTCAGTGAGCAAGCTAAACTCTGAGTTGATGCATAAACTAATGTGCCACATTTGTTTCTTCTAGTATCACATGGATCTGTGGTGTTACCGTAGCATAGAATTGCTAAAGCTCTGATATTGCTGAAGTGCATGATAAAGCATTTTGTATGTCCAATTTACTTCTTCTGAATCTGAGCACTACATTCAATGTATTCTTTTTTTTTTCTTTGTTGCGTGCATTCATCTTTTTATTTTTCTGGGGATATTCTGAATTTTTGATTTAGAAAATGCTAACAATCTAATTGTTCATAGTAGTAGAAATAGCTATGATATGAAAGTTGATTTTTTTTATGGTGCACCAGAATAAGAGTTAGTTTGATAGGCTTGTGTTTCCTGTATGCTGTGTCATGTTGTGAAAATAACTTTCACTTGGCTGTTTGATATAATTTTCGAGATTTTTAATCAGAAGAAGAATTTGAGCGTGATCAAGGTTCTTTTTGGCTTATTATTTTGCTTTATGGTATTTGGTGCAAGTTGAATTAACTTGCCATCTTTAGTATATCTTGTTTAATCTTTTTGGGTGTCCTGTAATTATTTTCTTATTGTATTTAGCCCGACATCGATGCACGCTATTCACATAGCTTTTATAATTTTGGCAGCACGGTGATGACCTTGAGAGGCCTCTTGTTTCAGAAGATCTAAATCTGGTACACAATCAGAGCAATGATTTTGCTAGAAATGTTTCGCCAGTCGAGGCAGATCAGCGGATGTTAGCAGGCTTAAGCTTACCTTGGGGAGAAAGACCTGCACCTAAGCAAAGGCTTCCAATATCTGCCCAGTTGCAACATAGTATGTAGCTTTGTCCCCTGGGTTTAGCTTTCATTCAGTTTCTTTTTGTTATACAGGAACCTGAAAATTTCTTATCTTTTTCTTCAGGTGATAGTTTTATTCTTGACATTCCTGATACTTCAGAAGACTCTCTATTTGGTAAGACACTTTTACGACCGCATCGGACTAGCCAATCTGTGGAAGTGAAGGATCGTGATAGAAAAGAAGATTTGAAGTACAGTCCAACATTTGATGGAGGCGATAATGGCTTTAGAGAGAGTGTTCCAAGCCATACTGTGGATCAAAGTAATTATTTTCTATCACTTACTGAATTGCATCCTTTTTCTCCTTTAACTTTCTCTTATAAAATGTGTAAAACATGTCATCATATTTTTCTGTTAGAAGTGCAGGAAGCATCCTCGTGCTGGAGGTTATCGCAGGGCCTTCTTGTGGGGCTCGTTATTCTATAAAGTCAACAAATTCATCTCGGCTTCCCCTGACCCTCGGAAGAGTTTCTCCAAGTGATTTATTGCTGAAGGATTCAGAGGTTTCTGGGAAGCATGCCTTGATTAATTGGAATGCCGATGTAAGGCTTTCTAAAGCTTTTGAACCAAATCTCTATCTACATATATGCTATGCAGTATAGAAATACTGATTTTACATTTCAGAAGTTGGGATGGGAGCTGGTAGACATGGGTAGCTTAAATGGAACACTCTTAAATTCTCAAGCAATCAACCATCCTCACACTGGAAGCAGGCATTGGGGTGACCCAGTTGAAATTGGGAGTGGTGATATCATAACTCTTGGCACGACCTCCAAAATCTTAGTAAGTATGCATCACTTGAATTTTTATTATATCAGTGGCCAACATGGGTATTTTGGTGATGTATAATGTATGTGTCCTCAATTTGGTAATGCTCATGTCTTCTCTGTGATCTTTACATTAAAAAACAGCACACAATGTAATAAAACCATTCAGGATGTTTTTCTACTAGGTTTTATTTTTTGGTCATATGAATGTAGAATTTAGTACTTTGTTTAATTGAGAAGACTATCTTATGATTACTGAAGCTGCACTGACCTAGGCTGGTATATGAATCACATTTGTAGATGATACGGAGCTTCTGAAGTGTTGTTGTACACTGTTAGTTCTTTTTCCATTATGAGTGTGGGGATATCTTTTTCTGCTATATTTTTAAGCATATAACTTTTTCTCATTGCTGAATTTTAGTTTCGAGGTAGTTAAATCCCCACCCCCACCTGATTGAGTTCTGAACATGTATAGCTAAGTGCATTAGAGCTCCAGCATGATGCAATAGTTTTGGATCAAAATCTAGCTGATCATCACTATAGCTGGAAAAGGAAGTATTCTTTGTGCAACTATAAAATTCAGTTTAGCTGTTTTTTCCACTGCTGAACTCAGGGTGAGTTGTTACAGGTCCAGATTTCATCTACAACTGAGTCCCAGATTCCATTTGGAGTTGGTGTGGTATCAGACGCTATGGCATTGCGCAGAGGTGGAAAAAAATTACCAATGGAAGACGTCTGCTTTTACCATTGGCCTCTACCTGGGACAGAACAGGTTTGGTAGTTTGTTTTTACTGGATGATTATATGCAGTTAACTACAAGGTCTAATAATTTGCAATTGTTGATCCAGCAGTTTGGGCTATTTGCTGTATGTGATGGACATGGTGGACCTAGTGCTGCGATATCTGCCAGCAAGTTAGTTTTTCGTTTCTTGCTTTAGTCAACTTTTCATATTTTTACACCTCATTCTATTGGAGTTAATAAGTCATGCTAGGATTGCATATAAAGTTAATGCAATAACTTTCTAATTTCTTCAGTAGTTGTGTAGGAGAGCTACCAATCTTGCCCCCTTGTGTGACCAAGTAATAAAACAAGGCCATCAGCTCTTGTGGTGTAAATGTTCCATACTTTTTCTTGAATCAATTGTACAATTTATTTCACCAGCCCCTGCATTGACTAATAAATAGCAGCTAACTTGAAAAAACACAGTTTTTATAGTTAATAAAATATTCAAGTACTTTTAACCTATTAATCCATTTCCCAAAAAATGCTTTCACGTCAGAATGCAATTTTAGGTTGTATTTTACTTAAGTTCATCTTAATCTCAAGCTGTTGTGTAACTGTTCTGTCTAATCCAGTTGAACTTCTGTGTTATTTCTAGAATAATGCCTGAGATGTTTTCAAGCATATTATCAGATGCAAACAGAAGAGAGAAAGTTTTATCACAAGGCGATGCTTCGGATGTCCTTAGAGAAGCATTTTGTCAAACCGAAGCTTGCATGAACCACTACTATGAGGTTTCTTCTTAGTGTTCTCAGTTTTCTTGACCTCTTCATATTACTTGTTCCACTTGCTTGATTATCGTAACACCCTTGTTCTGCATCAGCCTGTGATTTACTAGTTTTTTTGTCCTTTGGGGTGGTTCTCGTTTACCATTCTGCTTTGTGGCTTACTGAACCACCATGATAATTAGATTTTGAGAAGAATATTTATATTTCAATTTACTTTTCAAAATCATAAGCATGCCTCACCGTATGAAGAGAAGAAGAAAGTATATCTTTATCTGATAGGTGAATGTTGTACTTGTGCATGTAATAATTTCACTTTCGTAAAGGTGGTGTTTGATTGGCATTTTTTCTTTAAAGAAAATTAAATATAGACGGAATTTTATAATGATGAATGTGAAATCAGTGCATAAGCTTAAAATAATAGTGGCTCGCACAAGGATCATGAATGCAATACAGTAAAGACATTTTAAGGTGCTTCAGCTTGATGCTTGGTTCTATCTACATTTATAGTGATATACTTTTTATCAGTTTGAGCATTGGGTTATGCAAGCAAGATACATAAACTGCCATAAGACTGTGTTTGCTGCTCTACTGACTTTGCAGTAGATGATGTGTAAGTTATATTTGCATGTAATGATGAAAATTTTTTCCAGGGTTGTACTGCAACTGCGCTTCTGGTATGGGCTGATGGTAATGAAAATTTCTTAGCCCAATGTGCGAATCTTGGAGACTCAGCTTGTTTTATGATGTACGTATTCTGCAATTGATTTTACATTCGCTCGTTAACTTCTAATGAAATGACATCAAGTGATCAACCAAATAATAGTAAAACCTCCCAAGTAATTATGAAAAAATTTTCATACTTGTGTTCATTTTCAATTATCATCATTCAAATCAAATTTCCCAACCTATTTGCCCACTCACCTGATATCGTACTGATGTTTTTGTCTAGAATAATTTACTTTTATAATTCCAAATCAATACACTTCAATGGGATCTATGAATTTTACTTCTTACCTTCATGTTTCTATATAGAATTTATATACTGGCAGTGGCTACTATTTTCAAGAGAATTCGTTTTCTTTTCCTTCCTACCCTAAATATTTCATCGTGTCCAATCTTAAGTTTCGTTTCTTCCTTTAATTTTTCATGGTAAATTTACAACCAAGATGATGGAAGACTACAACCTTTGTGTTTATGGCAGTATTGATGGAAAGCAAGTGAAGATGACAGAAGACCACAGAATAAGTAGTTTTTCTGAAAGGCTCCGTATGCAAGAAGTAGGAGCACCTTTGAAAGATGGGGAGACACGAATATGTGGTGACTATTTCTTCTCATTTCTTCTTTCTGTTGCTACTTTCAATCTCTGCAGACCCTTATTAGTGTAACCAAGCAGGTATTAACCTTGCTCGGATGCTTGGAGATAAATTTCTTAAACAGCAGGATCCTCGGTTTAGTTCAGAACCTTATATTAGTCAAGTTGTATATATAAATCAAGCAAGCAGGGGTTTCGCACTGATGGCTAGGTGACTTTTCTTTTTGTCTCTTCCATTGAATAAATTGTCGTGTGTTTATATGTGCCTTTTTCTTTATTTTTTGTTTCTTTTCTCATTTCCCCCCTTTCTTTACTGTTATCTATTTGTTGGTACTAAATAATGTTAGCATTATGGAAACATTTTGAAAATGTTAGCTGTTTAAAAGAACTAAATGTGATTTAGATATACCTTTGTATTGGGAATGTGATTTGTATTTAGATATTGGAATTCTTCTGTTTTGCTCCTTTATGTATGCATGCACTCATTCATTTGCTTGCTTAGGCTTGTATGCATCCATGAACTATCTTCCATTTTCCCGTTGCAGTAGTTTTTTCAACAAGGTTGAAACTGACAGTAAGTATACGCAGACAACTCTGTCATTAGTGTATGAAACTCAAATGAGGGAAAAGACTCCTCAAACATGGTCTGTAAGTGCGAAGGACATATATATGCTGTCTTATAATGCAATGAGCATTAGCCGTAAGGATGCATTCAATAGCCAATAGTGTAGCCTTTTTTTGGTGTATGGTGTGTGATCATGCATGTGTGAGAGAGAAGAAACTCTACTTAGGAATGTGCACGAACTTGGCCTTGTTTAGCCCCAGTTTTCTGCTTCACAAATTTATATTCTGATATAGTATGTGGGAATGAATTTGGATGCAGTGATGGTTTTTGGGATGTTGTAAATGTGAGGAAGGCTTGTCAGCTTATACAACAGGTAATTTTATCGAGTATCGAGTATGGGGTTGGGGGTTTTTCTCTGAATTCATATTTGTATTGTTCTTTTTACTTGACAGACAAAGGAGAGAAACATAGGAGAAGATGGAGAGAAGTATGCAGAAAAGGTAGCTAGCTGTTTGTTGAATGAAGCAAGAACACAGCGTACCAAGGATAATACTTCTATAATTTTCTTGGACTTTGACAATGTTGTTTATAGAATCAATTCTTCTTGTAAAGTTGATGATCATTAGGTTGATGAATCCTTAGTATTATTATTATTAGTACATCTTACAATATATATATATATATAGTGTTATATTATAACTTTAAAATATTGCTTTAAATCTTCCTTCACTTCCTCCCTTCTCTTTACATACTAGTGCACCACCTTATAGCCTCTTCTTCCACAACTCCTGGGCCGGGCCACAGAAGTATTCTCTTCTGCTTTGGCAAGCTCCATGGGAGGTGTTGAAGGTGAATGCTTTGCTTTGCTGCATAAGAGAAGCATTCGGGTTGATCCTTGGTGCGATTTTTGTAGCTGTTCTAAGGAGCAAGGCTTGAATTTTGGCATGAATCTTTCAAGGAGCAAGGCATTGCTGAATGGATTGATTTGGAATGTTTCTCAAAAGGTGGAGAATAGGATTTTTTATGATTGGGAACGGTAATGTTCTTTTTTTCCCCGGATAATGTACAAATTTATGTTTGGGTTATAGTTTGTACTTGATCCCCGTCTCTTTATTATTTCAAATTCTCATTTTACTAATTTATTTGTTTATTTAATATTTGGAGCTGTCTAATTTGTATACTATGTCAATTATGATTTGTTCGCAAATTATATCGTACACTCCGAAATATACCTTTGCACAGTACTCATCGGGTAAAACTACGTTCCACCTATATAATTGGAGAGACACAAATCAGTGGGGTTTGACTGTTATAACTTTGTTTTTATAATATTTGATTTTTTTTTATCTTATTCAGTGTATTTACTATTGTGTATGGAGAATTATGAGAAAATCATTATTTGGAGGAGATGAGGAGGAAGACTAGTTTTTTATAAAGGCTAAAGTGTCATGTTCATAACATACAAGTAATTGTCATTTATCATGGTTTTAATGAACTTATAACTTATTTTCTATTGATTTTTTTATATGGATTAGATTACGTCTTTACTCTTCTTCTGTGTAGGTTGATTGATTTTGGTCGCTTTCGTCGATGATAATGCACATTATGATAAATGAGAGTCTAAGGTTTAATAGAGGGTGAATTTGTCAAAGGAGGAGCATAAGAAAAGGGTCTAAGTTATAAAGTTTAGCATTGTGTGTTATTAAGCAAGTCTCGAGGAGATTGGGTTGAAACCGCACAAGCAGCTTGAAGGTTCTAGACACTTTGCGCTGGCACACAACATTTGCGAGGCCACGCAGGCCTCTCAAAATTTAAAAGGTTTATGGACATTTTAAGTGGGCACGCGAAATTTTGTTGCAGCTGCGCAAAATAGGCCGTGAATTACATTAGAAGACTTAACAATTTTCTCATAATTCTCTATAAATTTTACCTTACACAATATATTGAGAAGATAAAAAAAACCATGTTAAAAAAATAAAAAGAATTGAGCAAGAGTAGTTGTTGTCAACTATACAAAATGAAAATAGTACTGCTACTACTATTAGAATCTGCTATTGTCGTTACTATTGCTGTAAAATTGGTTCTTTTGTGAAGAGATGATGATGATGAAGAAGAGGAGGAACAAAGGAGATACGACGCTAGGGGAGAAGAAAGGAACATCCATGAAGAGAAAAAAACCATATTAGTTGAACGTATAATTTGCGCGTAATTTTAATGTAACAACACGCTATTTGCTAAATTACTCCTCTCAGACTATCCATCCAATATTTGATAGAATCTTTCTTAATATAAAATCTGACGCTGTTATTTTTGTTATATTATATAAACTTTCTTTTCCCTAAAAAACAAAAAAAACAAGTAACTGATTGATGAGAATAATGCATGTTCTAAGGGAAAAAAAACCGAAGAGTTTTGCAGCCTTTTATTTGTTTTCTTATTTTAGGGATTCCCAAATTTATGTGGCTATGATATCCTTGATTTTTAGTTCTATAATATGCTTTTTCTTTTTCTATTTTTTCTTTTTTTTACAAGATGTGCCATCTATAATATGTTTTACTGTCATATGCACAATTATACAAAAAATGAAAAGGAAATTACCAATTGACTACTACTTTAGATAATTATTTATTCAATGGTTATAATTAAATACCCATAATTAAATTACATGGCACAATCTCAAACTTGATATAAATAGGAAAAAGGGATGCCAAATACTTTTACATTTAAAGCAACCAACAAGGTATTGCTCTAATGAATAATATTATTGCCTCATTCTCCTTCAATTATTCCTCAAAGGTATAATTACACAAAATACATATATCTTATATTCTTAGGACTATGTGTGTTATAAAATAAGAGCCATATATATACATACATTTTATCGAATGCAAAATAATATTGTGTAAACAAAAAATTATCATATTTTTTCTTGTACTATAAATATCAAGGAAGTGTTTTTTTTTTTTTTTTTTTAAAAATTTAGGCCAAGATCGAATCCAAGTGTTTGGCAATCTCTGTCTGTAAAGCTAACCTAGGAGAGGAGTTCTTGATTCCAAGTTACTACTATTCTAAAAGCAAATATTTCATGGGCTCGATGCATTTATATTTCAAGTTGTAATATTAAATAAAAATGTTGATAGCTAGGTTTCCCCTTTGTTATATTCTTCATAGAGTAAATTAATGAAGGAATTTCTAATAATAGAAAGTGAAAGACAGAAGCACTAACATGGTGGTCAAAAAGGGATGGAAGTTTTTGCCCATTGTTTATAACTTTAACATGCTTGTGTAAGCCATGAATGGAATCCTTTCTTGTATATTTTAATCAAACCCTAAATAAAAATATGGTCAATCTTATTAGGGGACTCGTTAATTCAATTAAAAAGAGAAATAAGTTGTCAAGAAGTAGATGACGTAAATTTTCTCACTTAGGATTCTTCACTTGATATGTCAAGTGAGAGTGTACTGAGTTAGAATCCTTCACCATCTTCAAACACCATAAAACCTCTTATATTTTTTATCAGAGGAAGGGTGTACTATCTCATATCAGAAATATAAGTCTTTTTAAAGTGTTTTAAGATGGTAAAAGATATGTCCTTTTACATATTTTAATGAATATTTATTGCATTTTTTTATATATTTACTCATCTCTCTTATTCATTTATTCTACTTTTATTGTCTATCTTCCTTATTTATTAGAGGCACTTTGATTCCAAAATTGTTTAGTTTTCAAAAGTCCTTAATTCATGTACACAAATTCATAAGGAGTTATATTTCTAAACGGAAGTAGCATATGTTTTCTATATCAATGTCTGCATTAGTGTAGTGTAGATATTAGATAATATTCCATACACGGTAAACAGATTCATAAAAATAAAATAATAATTTCAAGATGATAAAATATCAAATGCCCAAACTTTAATATTTACTCAAGGACAAAAGGATCATGACGTTAATTTCTTCAATTAAATATTTCCCAATTGGATAGCTTTTACTCAAAAATTAATTAAGAAAACGGGTGTGGATTCTGATGCAAATTTGATGTCCTCCCAGCTGAGTGGGGTATGTAATGTAATGTACTGACCTAAAATTTACATCAATCACACTATAATCATCACTAATTATACTAGAAAATTTATTATTTATACTAGTATAGTTTTCTCTTCATAATAATACTAATAATTATGCTAAATAAGAAACATTTATAGAGAAAACCCTAACAAATTGTTTTTTTTAATATTATTATTGATAAATACGTGTAAAAATAGTATAATATAAAAGAATCTAAGAAATCAAATGAATAAATGAAAATGACATATACTGAATAAATATAATAGTATCGTAAAGACAATAAATATAATAAGATATAAAGATGAAATGAGAACAAACTCAGAAAGAGAAGAATGTTTTTAGTTTACTAATTAAGTTAATTAATGGGATGCTTTTTGAGCTAAGTGGGCTGACTTTGATGTGATGCTGCTGTTTGAGGAAGCTTTTGTTGTTTCTTGCACTTGTTGAAAAGGATTGAAAAGAAAGAATATGATCGTTTAGAGTCACCAAAGGTTATTATTAAGGTTTATTAATTAATAATTATAGGGGAATTAAATTGTGCTTACATACTTTAATTAAGGACCACATTACCAGTTTGAGCAAGTATTAACCAAAATTAATGACCACTGTGAGAGAGAGAGATCTTATGGATCTCACTAATCACTATCTTTTTGTGGTAATCACCTTTTTAGAGAGACATTAATAAAATCATCATGGTTATTTTTATAGTTTATTATTGTGTTCATTAATTATATTTTAGTATGTAATATGCTTGTTTACTTAAATCATGCAAGCCTAATATTAGCTGTTTTAACTTTCAAGTTTCCATTCAAGTAATTAACACAACATCCAGCTAATTCTTGTTTAATAAAATGACCAAATCCCTTGTCTTTAGGGCCTCACAAGACTGTTTAACGCTCAGATAGAGGATGTAAATCATGGTAACTTAACGGCACTACAAGGAAGCACCCCTATATTGAAGAGGTTGAAATTCTCACACTGCCGTTACAAGAATTTGAATCTTAGTTCTTGCTAACTGAGCTATACCCATACAGAAAACGTCCAACTAATTCTTGTGCTATAATATAATGTGCCAAAGATCACCACCACTCTTGAAAATTACTCAAAATATTCAACATTTGTTTTTTTTTTCCGGGAAAATCTTCAGTATTTGTTGAAGGAAAAGAAATTTCACATCTACAACCGTCGGCATCTTTTATTCCCTAAAATTTATATGTCTGTTACATTTCTTTTTGTAGTAAATTTTCTGTTGAGTTAATTACAATTAGGGGAGTGGTGTGTTTAAACAAATTAATTTATCTTCAAAAAAATAATCACAAGCATTACATATGTCTCATTTCGTCAGATGTTATCATTATAAGTGGTGGCAGATTTTAAAAAGTGAAGGAAATATTTTACGTGTATAGGATACTTAATTTATTTTTTACTTGTTATATTTTGAATATCACACAATTTAAAAGAATACATAATTTTAGATTTTTTTTATGTAGACTAGAATGTCATTCAAACTTTTCTCTCTCCTCATTATTATTTCTACTAATTTCAATGTTAGAAGAATAAAAATAGGTTATAATTTGTTATTAATGGAAGTGTATAATAGAAAAAAGTTCATTAATTATTACCTAGGAACTACAATTTAACAAGTAAAAAAACACGAGAATTAATAGAATATGACAAGTAAAAAATAGAGGGAGTATTAAAAATAAAGATTCTGTAACTAGCTAGTTGTACTTTTTAAAAAGGAAAATTCCTTAAAAATGCCTCTGTATCATTTACTCAGGTAGCATTCAAGTTCTGAACTCATTTTTTTATATATATTTTTATACCTGAAAACGAAAATTGTGTGCTAAAAGTTTTCTGTTACCAAAACCATCCTAAAGTACTAGAAAAATTTGAACGGATACTTTTTGACACACGATTTTAATTCAAGGACAAAAAAGATAACACAAAATGAATTTATGAGTAGGATACGAGTTAAGTAAATAGTATTAGGATATTTGGAGGAATTGAAAGTCTTGCAAATCTTCCCATGTGACCTACGCGTGAGATATTTAGGATGGCCTATCGCATTTATTGTGACGGTCCATTTTTTGTCACACAATTTTAATTTATAGGTACAAAAAATAAAAATGAGTTCACAGGTAAAATGCAATTTAACAAATAATATGGGGCATTTTAGAGAACTTTTCTTTAAAATTTGTAAATAATTTCTTTGATACATCGGAATGAACGAAACAGTTTGAACTTAAAATCTTTAATACGATAATAAGTACTAGTTCTTACCGATGAATTAATATATCGTCATAAAATTTGAAAATAGTTGATGATTAATTTATTATATATATATATATATATTCTAAAGTGGCTTGAAAGCGATGGCAAAATATCTGGGAACAATTCAAAAGAGACATATATACATTGTATAAGGATTAAGTATAGCCAACTTTGTTGGAAGCCGTCATATCTTGCGGATGCTGTTGCAATCTGCTGATATTTCTTCTTCTGTTATGTTATTATATATACAGAAAATTTCTCAATTTTATCTTTAAAATCATCAAGAAGCCATAGTTATCCACAAATATATATACTACTATCGATCAAAACTTTTTTCTTTTTGGGCTAAATATTGATCAATTATTTTCTTTTGTGTACAAGAAATTACAAATTAATGAATTCTATATATATATATATATATTCATGAGTAGAGGAATCATGAGAAAGGTGGTATATAATTGGTACATATGTACAGCAATGACGGAAAGATGAATCCCACCTAGATAGAGTTAGATTCATCCCCCATCCAGATTTTCTTCAACAGCTGACATCACATCGGTAACTGTGTATCATATGTTAGAATTATTTTCTTAAATAGAATTAATTAATTATGAGTTTTAATTTCAATTTCATCTTCAAAGACTTGAAAATAAATAATAAAAGCTCTGATATATTTTGCGAAATAAGTCTGCATTTCTCTATGAAAATTATTTTGTGAAAATAAGTATTGTGTTGACAAAAATAATCAGTTAAACTCTTATGTTATTGTTATTATTTTTTTTCTCACTTTTCTCTCTATTTTTTTACCATAACTTTTCTCTCTATATTTTTATATATGTTGCTTCTGCTGCCCATTCTAACAAATAATACAGAGCTAATTTTGTCACTTTCAAGAGAAGAGAAAATTCTATATAAAATTCTTTTTTAGTTTTTGAATGGGTGAATTTATTCAATGGGTTAAGTACATTTTTCTCTTTTCCGTTTATTTAATTTATAATTTTATCACTATGTTTCATATAAATTTTAAATATATGCTTGTTATTTATATACTTATTAATCTCTATTGTTAATTTCAATAAAAAAAAAGTTTTATCAGACAACAGTACTGCCATAGTAAAAAATTTAAAATGTTTCAAAAATAATATTTTGAGAGTCTAATTATTGTTTAGTACTATATTAAGATAAGAGTATCATTCTTTACCGAAATAAGATTCAAAAAAAAAAAAAAAAACTTATTAGGGATGTTATAGTCTTATTATATATGCTAGTAATAGGAACTACACATAAAAGTTGATATCTTTTGAAGATTTTAAACTTTTTAGGGAAAATAGACTATTTAGTCCCTAAAGTTTAGGCCTTTACATTATATGGTTCTCAAAGTTTATTTTTTACCATTATAACCCTGCAATTTAAAAAAAAAAAAAAAATCTAATAAGATCCTTCTGCCTCTAACACTAAAATTCCGTAAAAAAAAAATCACATGATCTGCTCACATAGGGTAACCTAAAGGGTAAAATAGATAATATTGGTTATTCCTTTCCAAATGAGACACTCCTAAGGATGGTTTGAGAAAAAATAAAAACTATTTTTCCTCACAAAGTCGCACATCTCATGTGTTTTTTTTTCTCAACAAAATGACTTATAATACCTATTTTACCAGTCAAATTACTACATGTGAATATCTCGTGTGATATTTTCCATTTAGTTAAGTGTTTAATGATAAAAAGATCTTATTATGGATTGTTGTAAATTTTTTAGAGACCATAACGAAAGAAAATAAATTTTGAAGACCATATTGTATCAAAGCCTAAACTTTAGGGATTAATTAAAACTATTTTCCCAACTTTTTGCCACAATACCATAATTTTCTTATATATATAATATTGTGCAAAATTTAATAGTAAGGATTAACTAAATATAAACAATGAAAAATATGTATTTATTTCCAAAATAAAGATATATAAATTTATAATTTATATAAAATAAAATGATAAAATTATAACTCAGACAAATTTGTAAGAGAGAAAATATGATTAACTCTAAATTCTTAGGTATAAATTCCATCAATAGTGTAACACCCTCTTCTATAAGAGCTCATTTCAAAAAATATCTAAAAAGATTATTAAAATTTTATAAAAATATTAAATATTTAAATTAGTTTCTACTAAAAGGAATTCATATATGTAAAAGATTTTTAAAAAATGTGGAGAGAGCAAGTACGGTGACCTCTGTCGTTTGTGGGGGTGGGCATGTGTTAAAATTTCTTTTGCAGCTAAAAAGAACATTTTTAAACAATAAGATGGATAGATGTTTTTTTTCTCAAAGTTGGAAAGCAAAAACTTAGTACAAAGAGAGAAAGAAAGAAATGTGGGCAGCTGCATGCATGCTTTTTTTCCATTTTCTCCAACTCTTGAGGTTTCATTTCTGCACTAGGAAACCCTACGTACAATTCTAGGTCCTCAATGTGATCTCAAAAAACAAAAAATTTTGGAATATTTCTCTACACATTTGACAAAAGGAATAATCTTTAGTTAGTGACCACTAAAAGCTTAATTTGCTAGCTATACATACATATGACTCTGTACGGTGAAATCTTGCCTCTATATTGAACAATGTATGATTAGTATATATATATAATAGTTTACAAGTCGTACAATTCAAGGTTGGAATAGATGGAAAGGAATGGTGACTTTTTTTTTTTTTTGGAGAAACCCGAAAGTATTATATCAGTTCATGTCAGAAAGTACAACTGAGCTAGCTGATGGGGAAATTATGCACCCAAAAAATTTATGGACAGTTAAATAGGAACCTATAGAAGCCAAGTTATTTGCAACAATATTGACATCTTTGTTAACATATTAAAGAATAGCTGGATCAAGATTAGACAAACTGAGCAAGTTGCGAACGGCCTGTATAAAGTTACCTGCAGGTGATCGATCCATACTTGACGGATAAACTTTTCGACATACCTGTTGACGATATCAGTTTTGATTACGAATGAGAAAAATTTATACCGCCTGTACCTCCATGGCCAAAGCTAAAGAGCATCTCAGGAGGTTTTGAGCAAAAGTAACTAAAATCTTTCATTGACTGTCTCTAACCGCTACCCAAATCCCTTCCATAGTTTGGGAGGTTTTGAACATATATTATGTGTCAGTTTAGTACATAGCATAAATATTAAGAAAATGATTGAAATTTTTAGTTTAAATATAAATGGATTAATTATCTTCTGACTGTCATTAATAATTTTAATGAAAATTTTAAGGTAAATTGATTCATTATATAAGATAAGGGTATATGTGAAAAAATATCATTTAATACTTTCTTAATTTATTAAAATAACATATATTTTGAAAAAAAAAAATATGTCCGAATGATAAATAATAACTTTTAAGTTATGTTTGTAATAATCAACCATAATTGATTTTTTTGTATTTTTTTATTTTTTTATTCTTAAAAAGGGATAGATCGTTAAATAGCTAACATTTTATATCTATTACTTTGTTTGTTTCATATTATAAGAAACTATTATCTGTTTTTGAGTTTCTTAATATGAGATATTCAATTTCTTCAACAACTTTTTAATAATACCATCATTTACTTAAACTCTCCTATTTAGCTAATAATAACCACCAATCACTCTATTCAAGATTTCTTTCAGTTAACTCTTAAAATCATTCATATTATTTTCTCCTTGTTACCGTTACCAAGCAGTCTAATCATTATTTAACTATTTCTCAAAGCACAACTTTTTCCAATTTTTAAGTCTCTCTTTCGTTTTTCTTTTTTAAATATTTACGTACTTTAACTTCAAAAATATATTGCTTTCAAAATTTTTTAATTTGCATTAGTTTTTCTTTTGATTTTTTAGTTCTCTTTCAGAATGCACTCAGGAACATGTACGATCTTCGTAAAATCTGTCCTATCTTCTTTTATAATACTCTTTTTTCTTAAAATAAATTATTTTTTATTTAATATATTATATTAATAAAATATTATATTAAAAATGTTAAAAAAATTTACTACTCATCTGAAGTATTATTGGAATTCTAATCTCTCTTTTAACATAATATTATTTTACAAAACTTATTTAATACAATACGACTTACTTTCTCGTATAATTTATCTTAAGGGTATAAAGGAGTCAAATTGTTTATGAGCGGCTCGTAAACTGCTTGTTCAAAGCTCGACTCGAGCTTGTTATTGATCGAGCTGAGCCGACTCGCTAATTAGAAGAAGAATTGAGTTCTCGATGGTTCTTTGAGTCTATCGAATCAAAATATATTTTATTTTAATTATTATATATAATATATTTTAAAAAAAAAATAAATTCCAACTCGAAACTTAAACTAAAATTAATAAATTTGATCTGGCTCGAATAGAACTTGAACTAATAAAAAGGTTATGGAGTAGAGTTCGAACTCATACGAAACTCCAAGTGGCCGGCTCGTTTACGCCCCTAAATTACCGGGTATTATAATAACTAGGACTTTTCAGCAGCAAGAGGCCAGGAAGGAAGCTCATTTTGCGATGGCTTTAAATAAAAATGTAGGGTAGGTAATCCTTCTCATGTTGTCTACTCACATGGCATAGAATCAAAGTGGTGAAATGAAGCAAATATGAATGATTCTACTTAATAATAATAATAATAATAATTGAAACTAAATTATGAGGTGCAGCAAAAAGAAGGAGAAAAAGGTAAAAGATCGATTTTCATAGGTTAACACCTAGCCGACAAATTAAAAAGTGATTTATTTAGTGGAAGATGATTTCACTATTTATTTATATTTATATAAATATAAACTTTCTTTTTTTTTTTAATTCTCAAACCAAAATCACTTTTTGCAAACTGCGTAAGCATCCGTACAACTAACAAAAACCATTGCTATAATAATAATATCCTTGAAATTATCTCATTAATTTGCCACATGGAAATTCCATTAATTTTCACCACAAAAATATTTCATTTTTTTTAATCAATGGATTTTATGGAGGATTTAGGTCTAATTACATTGATCCCTTTTTTCTTTTAATAAAAATTACTATGATTACTAAAGAACTTAAAAATATAACTATACAAATACAACTTGTTGATTAATTAAGTTATAAATCATATGAATAACAAGTTCACTTTAAATTTAAATGTTATAATTGAAATTATTTTTTTAAATAATAGTATAACACGTTTTTAATCAATTTTGCAAGTTTTCTTGAATGTTTCAAGGTTTTAATAAATCTAAGGGGGTTTTTTTTTGTTATAATCTATATGAAATGTTTTAATTTTGTATTATTATCTGATTATTAAGTATTTTGAACAAATTCATACATGTATGAAAGATATTTTTAAATTATATTATATTCATACAAAACTTCATTTGATTTGATCGTAATAAAATGATAACACTGGCGAGGAGAAAAAGAAAAGATAACAAGTTGATAGTGTATGCCGAATAGTTGGATGCATGATGATTGATGATGAAGAAGAACAAAGTTAGGTAAAAAAAAAGAAAAAAAAGAAGAGAGGAAGGATGGGAACTGGCAAGTTGTGGTGATGAAATTATATCCAAAACCAAAAAACTGAGGTAACAGAGATTATAAGAATGGATAAGGTATATATATGATGATGATGATGATGATGAAATCAAGAACACACAAGTTGGGTTGGGGGTGGGGAGAATTTTTAATTAGTGTTTGTGATGTTATTTGTTTCATTGGGAATATGTGAAATCTGATGATGATGTCAATGTCTTTGTAAAGGTTTATCAAATGAAACCGACCATAATTTCCCTTTAAAATCATTTGCTGAGGAACACACACCTTCTTTGTTTCTGCTCTCTCCCTCTCCTTCTCTTACTCTCCTCTTATAACAATAATTCATGTTGGTCCATAGTTGTAACTCACTTGGCTATGGATTACAATTACTACTAAAGATCAATGTTCAAATTCTAGCAGTAGTGGTGTTGGAATATTAATTTCTCAAATGTGGAAAGTGGTTCATTGTGAGAACTAGTGTTTGGTTTCCGTTAAGTCATCATGATTTATATTCTCCACCTGAATGCCGGACAGTCTAATGGGAGCCTTGTAATTACCCAAAAAATTCTTTCATCAGGAAAAAAAAGAAATTAAAATTATATATTGTTGAAGGATCACGGGGAATTAATACTCAATTAGTTTCGAATGTTAAGAGAATAATTGAATAATATAATTAAGCACTTGTTTTTTCTTTCAAAACTTTTCTCCTTCTTTCCGAATGTATATAAACAAAATTTTAAAAAAATCAGTCGTATTGATAACATATATTCTTTATAGGTTTCTAGTTATAATTTTAAAGAAACAAGAAATATTATTATTATTATAAAAGTTTAACAATTGAATAACTACTTATGATTGAAATGAAGGAGAATTCAAATATCAGCAAATTAAGGCCTAGGTTGGTCAATAGGAAAATGCTGCGATTTGATGAATTGTTATTATGCAATATGTATATATATATATATATATATATTTAGAGAATGAGGGTTGGCAGCAGAAAATTCAAAAAATGTGGGCAGTGGGCTCACTTATGCTGCTTTCCTCCTTTGCTCCTTCTAATTTCATCAACACGGATTTTGACTCTCTATCACATATGATTCACACAAATACAATATAATATCGATTTTTCCCTTTTTTCAAATTTAACAATAAAACCCAAAGTCAAAACCATTGAGAGAAAATGAGATGACAAAGTCACTGTCGGAAAATATTTGTAAGAATCCATCATTTTTGTTTCCAGACCACATTTTCTTGGGTTTTCGTTTGGATGTAAAAACCAAAGAAACAATAGATTAGTGCACTCAAGAGGATCTCTAAAGGATTAAAAGTTCAAATCTTTTTCACGTAGAATTAAATCTTAATTTTTGAAAGAAAATTAGATTGTGTCAACGTTTTATAATTGAATCTAAATTAATTAAAATCGTATACTCTTATATATTTAAGGTCATCATTCTTTTTAATTAGTGTCAATATAACTCATTTTTTCAAGTCTGTCTAGATTATACTTGTGGAATCTTTTTTTCTAGAATATATAAGATTTTATTAGGATATTAAAAAATATATTAAATGATTATAAGTATTCCGCAACAATGTCTAATTTAGAATTCTATTATTATAAAGTTGTAGGTAAGACTCAAACTCATGATATTAATAATAATTATGAAATTGTTTCAAGTGACTGATAAGTTAGAGAACGTTTAATATTGCCAAACTTTGAAATAAAGAACATATATTTTTATAAAATAATATGATTCGTTCATAAAATTTGTGACATGATAAAGAAGTATTTGTAGTATTGAACCGTACCCTCTTATATTATAAAGAGAAAGAAAATGTATAATATAAAGAATATTTTTACCTTTATTGGACTTGATTTTTTTCATTTATTGTGTGGTAGATTAACAGATGTACAATTCAAGTGGTGCACAAAGGCAACAAGCCCCCTAAACCCCCCCCAACACACACTCACCCCCCATGGATGTCACTTTTCAGCACTACAAATTCTCCCCCCAAACCCCTCATTTATCATCTCATTCCTCTCTCTCTTCTCTCCATACTCTCTGATCCTCCTCTGTTTCTCTCTGTTCTTCCCCTGCTCAACACAGAATTCATTTCTTTCCTCAATCCAAACACGATTTTTTTACAATCAATTTCATCATGTCTACCATATTACAACCTTGTTTTGAATCACAATTTATAGAACAACCATCATCAACAGTAACTCTCAAACTTTCTCCTCCAACAAATGATCATTCTGGGCTGAGTTTCCAACAAATTCTATCAAACATTTCATCAAACACTCCCACTGAGACAAAACATCAAACAGTTTATGTGCATCCCATGTCTAGACAATCTTCTTCATCTTCTTCTTCATCAAGAAGATTACTAAATGAAAAAAGCTTCGAAATGTGTACTGAAAATCTTGGAAGTGAAACAGGAACTGATGATATAATTGATAGCAGCATTTTGTCACTTTCTTCAGCATCCAATTATTATAACTCTTCTTCTCCAAGGGAAAAATCAAAATCTTCAAGGGAATATTCAAAGAATTGTCGAAATTTTCCACCTCCATTGACTACTATAAGTGGTGGAAATTCAATTCAAGTTAGACCCCACAGAGAAGACGGTAGATTGGTTATCAAAGCCATTGAGACCCCATCAAAACGTACTTATTTAAGAGCTGAAAGAAGCAATGGCCGCCTTGTTCTCTGCCTTTTGGAAGATAATAATAAATTTGAATCCCATCAAGAAAATGATGAAGTTGAAAATGATCAAGAACAAGTTCTAGCTGAAGAAGAAGAAGAAGAAGAAAATGATCAAGAATTTGAAAAAGAAGAGGAAGAAAATGATCAAGAATTTGAAGAAGAAGAAGAAGAAGATATTGATGAAGAAGAAATGATGATGATGATGATAAGAAAAGAGGATATGGATGGAAATAATTTTGAAATTGAGGTTGAAATGGGGAATATGGAAAATTTTAATCAGAGGTTAACAAGAAGGTGCAACCAAGGTGGGGGTGGTGGGCATAATAACAAAGGGTTGTATAATTGGGAGCCTTTATGGGTTGCTACTTCCTAAAGTTTTGTTTTGGATCTCTCTCTCATGAGGACCTGATTTTTCAATATCCATAAATTTTCATTTTATTTTTAGTTTTTTATTTTTTGTCTTTTACCCTTTTTGTCCCCCTACTTTTCTTTTCTTCCTTTTATATTCTCTTGATTTCATTAGAGCTCTTCCTTGTCCATGTGCCTGGGGATGGATGAATGGTAGTTATTTTAGTTATTTGAATATTTCTTAATTCTCCATCTCACTCTTGGCTTCACATGTTCCCTTCCAAATTTTGGTTCTTAATGGGAGGTATGTAATTAGGTTTTTTTTTTCTTTTAAGTTTTACAAACTATATATACTAACATTTTTGAGTTTTGGTCCCTAAAATATAATTTAAACTTTCGTTGGTTAGAAAATGAGCTTAATTTGAGTTTTCAATCATATATGTGGCCCCCTTTGCTAGATGATCTGCCACTTGATTGGCCACCCAATGAACATGTAAAAGACTTTTTCCAACATACTAATTTTTATTTTTTTAATAATCTCATACTAAACATACGTATTTATGCAATTTATGATTTAAGTGGAGAGTACTAATATTCAGAATAAAGAAATGACAAATAAAATGAGTAATCTATGAAATTATAGTATATGAGGTATTTTATTTAAAGGGTAAAATGTACTAATAATGGAAAAGTTCAAAATAAAAGAGCATTACAATCATCATAAGTGAGACAAGTTTGGGATTAAAGAAACTTATGTTTCCGGCATTGAAGCTTAATATAAATTAGCCTCAAATTTGTTGTTAGGTTCGCTATGAAAAAAACATTGTATGTTACCTTCCAAACAATCCTCCAAACCTAATTATTTTCTTCTTTTTCATTTGTCTCCAATGGTAGGTTTCAACAATATTCAAATGTCAATTTCAATTAAAAACTTGCATCCATCAATTAATTATGTATATATATATATTCAACGAGACCACAGAAAAAAAATATATATATATATATAAACTCAAATAAAATTCTTCAAGAAAATTAGATAATTGCTGACGCATTTTCTAAAACAAAATTCCACGATAACACCCTCCTTATTAATTGCATTTTTCATAACATTACGAACATGATCAATCATGGACAACTTTTTTTTTTTTTTGTCTTAAATATGAAATAATAAAATAAAATAAATTCAGAATGGACAATGACAAGCATGATGTTGTTACTTGCCTGTGAAGAATTAATATTGTCTAAGAAAAAGGAATTAATTGGAGCCGCCTTAGTTAGTAGGGAGGGAGGGAGGGAGGAATCAAATTTATAATTAGGTAAAATCAAAGATTCTTTGATGGTATTGGCATCTTTGATAGGATGTTGAAACAATTTGACTGTTTTAATGAATAATTTGACTTATTTCTCTGAGGATAAATGTTATCTTTACTCTCACATCTTTTTTTATTGGATTTACTCTTTAATTCTTAATTTTAATTTTTTTGTCTTTAATATATTTTTATTGGTTAGATTTAGTCCCTAACAATTAATTTTAACTTTTTTTGTCCATAATTATTATTTTTAACTTTTTTCGTCCCAACGTATTTTTATTTGTTTGATTTAGTCCCCAACTATTATCTTAACTTTTTTTATTTTCAACTAATTTACGTGTAATCTTCTTTGTCCTCGGACGATTTCGATAATTTTGACTGATTTGGAATATTTGGAATTTGGAAATTTTAAAGTTTCAATGAGTTTTGTTTAAAAATTATTTTCTAACAAAAAAATCGCGTTGACACAATGTGATCTCATTTATTGTCCTCAAAGAGTGTGGATTGTTGTAAAACACAAAAGTGCCTCCTGCTTTTTATCAGCAGTAATGAATATCACTTCATCCTCACTCCCCATTTCTCAATCGAGTTAGACGACAGAAGTTTGAAGACTTTTCTCGTTCTCTAATGGTAGCAAAGACAAAGAATCAAAGGAAATAGTCTAAGAGGCAAAAAAATATTACACGCAAATTAGTTGAGGATGAAAAACTTAAAGCTAATAGTTGGGGACCAAATCCAATAGACAAAAATGTTTTTGGGACGAAAAAAGTTAAAATTAATAGTTAAGGATAAAAAAATTTAAGAAATTTCAATTTCAAAATTATTATCCTTATGTCCCAACTTAGATTTACTAATTTTATAAAAATATAAAATCAAGTATTTAAGTTTTATAATAACCTTTGAAAAATCTTAAAGGGGGTGAATAAGGTTTTTGACTAATTTTTAAAAAATTCTTTTGTGTAAATAAAAGATAAACCTCCAATTTTGTTTGAGAAAAAATTCTAAAACACTTTTTAATAAAATTCCCAACCAAACAAAATATTATAGTTATGACAATCAAGCAAGAAACATAGAATGAAGAGGCACAACAATTTATAGTGGTTCACTCTCTCAAATAGCTACATCCACTACCTTGAATCAACACTCAAGGATTTTTCAAATCCACTATAATCACAAATACAACAATTACAATTTTGAGGCTCACCCGCCAAGGGTTTTTCAAGCAACCTCAATTACCAACACAAGACGATCAAAGGATAACCCAAGGGGTTTTTCAACACAAACCTTTGATATTAATAGAGAAAGAGGTAAGTTAAGAACAATGTTACCAATGTGAGCTTGAGAATAGAAGATACAACTCAATGGAATATTTCTACAAGCTCCTCTTTACTTCTTCTTTGATGAAGATCAACAATGAAGCTCAAGAAAATGTTTTTTTTGTGAGATTAAAAAGTGTTTGAAGGAATGTACTTTGAAACTTTTTAAAAATCTTAAATGATCTCAATAAATATTTCACCAAACTTCTTACTTTTTTGACTGATCAAAAAGCACTATATATATATATACTCAGTGAAAAATGACCGTTGCACTCTGTGCAACGGTAATGTTTTATTTTACAGTAAACAAGAAAACCGGATGATGGGTTCCTAAAACGGACGACCAGTTTTGAAACAGAAAGATTCGGACTCATCCTGCAAAAATTGAACGACCAATTTTTCTAAAACTAGAAAAAATCAGACGACCGGTTTTGAGAGATTTTTACAACCAATTTTTTTAAGACAAGAGCTTTCCTTCCTATTTCAAAAATATGTATTTTTGATACTCTTTTTAGAGATAGAAAAACTTTCAAAAGCATAAAAACTCTCTCAAGAATACTTAGATTTTAAAACAAGTTTATATTGAGAAAATCGTCAATGGAGTTTCACATATGATCAATAATCAAAGATGAAAGTTAGGGAGTTTTACAAAGAATTACCTTATCACACCCCTAACTAAGACAAAAGTCTTCAATGTCTTCAATGACTTGATCTTGGAATGGCTTGGTCTTTTCTCCTTCATTTTGCCTTCATCACCAAGATCTTTAGCTTTTGAGAATGTAGACTTGAGACTTCAAAAGTGTTTCTTTTGTTCTATGGAAGTTTAGCTTAATACTCACACAAACATATGTTAATCATAATCAAAATCATAAGTAATAATGCTCTTAGGGCTAACAACCTTAACTTAGTAACTTTAAACTACGACTAATTATTAGTCTCAAATAATTTTTTAGATTAGAAAAACTGATATCGAAAATTAAAATGAAGTTTAATTTGGAGAAGAAAATTCATTTTTCTAAAATTGAAAATTTTAAAGAACATAATTGTAATTCTAGCTAAATTTTTGTTTGATTTGATTTTTAAAATTTTTTTTTTAAGATTAATGGATACACATAACATGTTTAGTAAAATTTTCTTTTCTAAGCATTAAAAATATTAATTTCTTTTATTTCGATAATCTATCCTTTATAGATGAGAATAGTATTTTGGTTATAAAAGCAAATTTTTGTAATGTAATATATTAGAAGGTACTAAACTATTAAAAAGATAAAGTTAGGGTACTAAAGTAAAAAATACATCAAACAAGAGAGTATTTTAATGTAATTAACCCTTATTTTTATTATGATTTTAAAGTTTTAAGGGTTGTTTTTGGGCTGGTGTTTTCCGCACAAGATTGTATGTACTACTTCCTTATATCATTCTCTCTACCACTTCTATTTTTTAATATCTTTTCCCCTTATGAATTATCTTTTATTTAATAAGTTTTATTAATAAAATATACCAAATTTGGGATGGTACAGAAGATGGTACAAACAAATTTATCTGGATTTTAGCCTTCTTGGATAGCTTCGACTATAGAAAGCGGTACTTTGGGATGAATTTGTCTATTGGAGTTGGTAAATAGACTGTTTGTCACTTTGGTAGAGTGTCACATGAGGAGTAATTAGTGGTGCATTTAAGGGTTGCTCTAGCTTGCGATTCACCGACTTTGTGGAGTTTGGCTACTAGGTGGTGGTTTTGCTATTTCTCCTTGGATTTTTGTTTTATTTTGCTGCTTTCCCTTCTTGTCGAGAGCTTGTGTTACGACTGATCAGAGATAATGGTGATTGAGAGTGATCTTTCTTCTCCGAAGTAATTTTTGAGACTATACATACAGTGTTGGGTTGCCAATTTTGAAACGGTTCGCAATGATTGTTGAGTAGGGTGTTCTTGAATCCCTATCGTCGAATTCTTTTTTGCCACATAACGCCACACCAGTAGGCTAATGACGCAACTCCGGATGTTCCTAATGCCCTAACTCAACGGACCTGGCCCTTGGGAGACTTTGGGTCGAGGTTTTTAAGGGGTTTTGTGAATTTGTATGCTGGTCAACCTTGTCTAGTTTAGTCTTAATTTGGGTTGACTTGTTTTTAGTTTTTTAATAGTTTGTCTAAAATGGAAAAAAACTTGATAAATATGACATGCTTGTTCTTGGCCAATTTATGATTCTATGAGATACTCCCTTATTCAATTGTAGCTGGAGGTTCCACTTGTTAAAATCAGTGAATAAAAATTTAGAGTTTGATTTTTTAAAAAAAAAAAAAAAAAATAGAACCCTCTAAATGGAGTATTTGTTAATGGCACAAGAAAGAAAATACTAGCTACACACTCTTACCATATTGTGAAGGGATATATTGAAAATCTTGGCTGAGAAGAGATGGAGTCTTATCACTTTTGAGATAATGAAGGAATGAATGTAAGGAAAAAGAAATCATGTGAAGTATTCAAAGGGAAAAAAAAAACCAAAAACAAAAATCATGTGAAGTTGCATATCTAAGGGGAAAGATTTGTACAGAGAGCCGTACTATGATTAATGGGACCAAAGAATAAACAGCAGATGACAGATGTTTGTGTTTTTCATTCAGACATTTTTGGATCATTCATCATCCCATCCTCACTCACTCGCTACCATTGATTCGGTTCGGTTCGGTGCAGTGCTCCGCCCTCTCCATCTATTCTGCATTTGCAAAATCAAAATAGGAAAAGCCATTTGGCAGAGATTTCTTTCTTTCTTGATTTGAATGGTGCAAGTTGGTTGGTTAGTTGGTTTGCCCATGAGTGCCGGGATACGGCCGGATCTCACCCGCTAAGTCCAGTCACATCAATCCTCTCCTCACTTTTTCTTTTTTTTTCACCTCAAAATATCGCTTAAATTGAACACAATCATAATGAATCAGATAATAACTCTTATAAAAGAAAACTAATAATAATATTCTACAGAATTGAACTTCCAACCAACTATTCCTATAAGTGTTCATGGACAATGGTGTTAGAGTTTGATAAGTTTGTTTATTTAGACGTAGTCCGATTTCAATTTTTTTTTAAATATTTCATCAAAACTAAATTATTTATGGGTTTTAAAAATCAAAATTTGAGAAATATCACTCAAAAGGTTTTATTATATTTCGTAAAAATTAAATTATTTATAGAGAATATATGAGATCTAAAATGAGAGAAAATTTACATTACTTTCGACTTTTAGAATCAAGTTCTACACCGAAATCCAAAACAAATTTACATAACAATTCTTGATTAATTCAAATGGTTTTGCTTTATTTACATGATTACATAATAATTTTTATCAAAATTACCAGTATATATATACACGGGGCTCTAGTGTAGGGTATGAGAGACACGTGCCCCATCGGTTCCCGCCAAAATCCTATAAAATATAAGTATATTTTAAATTTTTTAGACAATATAATTAAAAATGGTTTTCACTTCTTTATGTATTTTATAAATTTAGGGTCTATTCTTTTTTAACTTTTCTTATTGGCTAAAAGAACCCTTCAACTTTTTTCAAATAGTAAAAAATACCCAAAGCACATTGGTTTTTGGTGTTTCAGACAGAGATTATATGTGAATTACATATGTTTGTTCATAAAAGGGTGAGTAAGCATTAAAGTGTCATTATTTACTAATCAATAGTCTCGTCATGCTTTGAAGCGTATATATTTTATGTGCATAATTTTTCCTCACATTTGATTGTATCGTTCTTTTTGTCATTGTATACTAGTAGTATTATGCCTATTTTACATCTGTATAAACAAATCATGAGTGCTTATGTCATAATTTCCGCACAAAAGGGCACCAGAAACCTCCGCACATGGCATTTTGAAAAAAATTGAGTTCCATAACTAGCGACAAAAAAAGAATAGACCTAAATTGGCAAAATATAAAAAGGTGAATGCCATTTTTGGCTATATTCTAAATCTTTTATAGATTTTACTTTTAAATTATAAAATTGTGTGTATTTTTTAAAATTTGTTAATCTACTCACATCATTAAGTAAATAAATTTTATTTTTAATTCTTAAAATATTGTTTATGTCCTCATTAATTAAAATGTATAACATAAATTTTCTTTCAAATTTCCTTATTTTTAGAATATTTAATACTCCCCCATTAAAAATAAGTACCATTCTAGGCTAGTTTTTAACTTGTTGCACAAATATTGAGGGTATAAATGAAGTATTTTACGCAAATTATCTTATATATCTCATAAGTATAGAGATATAGAAATATAAGAAATAGGAGATGAGATAAATAAACAAGAAGGAAGATATAATTAGAAAAATTATAATAAATACTCTTTGAAAATGGTAAAAAAATATTTATTATAAAACAAAATATAATTCAAAAAAGACCCTTACTGTGAATTAGAGGGAGTATATATTATGTATTGATGGGAATGTTGAATTTCATGAAAGTTAGTAATATGACTCGTTTGGGATAAAAAAAATATAAATTTTAAATTTAAGATATTACAATGAATTTACATTCAAATTTATCTAAATATGCGTTGTGCCACCTCTAATAATTTGTGTCAGATCCATTAGTGTATATATATAAAATTTAAATTAATACATTAAAATTTATCGTTAAATGTTTGTATTAAAGAATTGATTAAGTATCTCTACTTAGCATGTTAAATGAGATGTTTATTATTAAATACTTCAAGTATGATTTTATATCGAATTTTTAATTTTATCTTATAATATTGAGCTTTGTACTCTTAATTTTCTATTTTAGTGGAAAATTATCGGATATAAAAAAAATTAGAGAAAATTAAAAATGACTAGGTATAATAAAGGGGCCAACTTGAATTGCCTTAATATGGAAGCAATTATAAGACAACCTTTGAGCACGTAGTTGACCTCACCCATCCTTATCCATTAATTCCTCTCACTCAATGCTGTCTTCCTCTACTTTGCATGTTATAATCGCACTGTCGGAGACTACTCCAAGGCCAAGCATTATATATATATATATATAATATACACACACGATTAACGTCTCCTTTTTTTATGGAAAAACTTTTATGATCGATCGAATCATTTAGAGAACTTTTGATCAATAAAAAATTTAGAAAGTATTGAAAAAAAAAAAAAAAAAGTAGATTTGGCCTTTTGTAAACAAACTTGATAGAAAAACCACACAGATTCTAATGCATATCCCTTATGCATGCATGTTGAAGCTCCACGTACCACGTTCCTTTCTTCTTCTTTATTATATATGATTAGGACGTTAATTCAGTGATTTTGCGCAAAAAATAAGTGATGATGAATATTTTAAAAAATATTTAAAAAATCGAAAGTTCGATTCATGTTTATAACTATAAAATATCAAAAGTTAAAATCAAATTATAATTTTTTGAATAAGAATAAATCTTCCACTCTTTAAAAACTTATTCTTAATTAATTAAGATTGTATATCTTGAAATGTCAATATACATATAATTAATGAGGGAGTTGATGATTAATTAGTCGCCATTTGGGGCAAAAGAAAGCGAGAAAGAAAAAGATATATACAAATATTAGTTGTTACTGTTCATGTTATTCAATTCCTTGCGGATGAAGTAAGTATTGAAGCACACAGATTTGGAAAGCCTCCATAAAAAAATATAGCAAGGGAGGAATGTTTGGTTCATAGGGTTGGGGGAGTAAGGTGGAGAGGGTGGTGGTGACGGGATGATCTCTGGTAATATCCCATACAACACTCTTTCTATAATATTTTTAATATTATATTTTATTAATAAAATTTGTTAAATAAAACTAAATATGAAAAGAATAAATATAAATCTCAGAAAATAATATTGTATAAGAAAATATGTATGACATAAAACATTATACACCACCTTACCATCTCGAATGGATGACAAGGGGAGCAAGAAGTATTATTAATTTTAAATTATTATTTTTAATTTTTACTAAAACAGTTAGTTTTAACTGATTTGAGAAATAAAATAGAAAAATATATTATTTTTTTATACAACATGCAAGTATAAAAATTTTATACTTGGACATGACCTTGATATATTTTGTTCCTAAATTAGACATCCTTGGATCTAACTTATTGTTTTTTTTAATACAAGACAAAGGTATGTAATTTGAACTAAGAACATATAAATTATTTTTATTTCTTTTACAAACGTTTTATTAATTAATTTGTAAATAAATTATTTTAATTTTTTAAGCTCTTATATATTTTTCCTAATTTTAATGTTTAACTCTAATTCGAACTTTAAAAAAAAAAAAAACCCTTCGAATTGGATAATCCCAATGGGTGCAAATTAGGCTTACCTCACTACTTTTGCCAAACCTTGCATGCTAAGAAATATAAAGGAAATAATAGGAGTGGGGAAGTCGAAGAAAGGAAAAAGAAAAAACTTTAGAGATATTCTAATATAACATGCACAATTGAATTGGTGTTTGGTGGCCTCTAATTTAAGACTCTTCAAAGTTGTATTTTTGTGCTCCATGTTTTTAAATAATAATAATAAGAGATTTTCCTAAAAAAAGGAAATTAGCCATACATATATCAGAATTAATTATATACATAAATTTCGTTCTTCTCTAATTATATAATGAACAATTTTCAAGCATCTCCTAACATCACATCCCCTAATTGCATTGAGCGTGCTTATCTACATCTAATACACGTACCAGATAAAAAAAAGTCTCTCATGATTAATTTACATGTGCTATACACTTGATTCTGCTAAGTATGATAATTGGATCATTAAAATTATATATAATTAAAAAAATAAAATTTAAATATATATATATATATATATAATATAACAAATATATAGTTCATATACATTACTAACTAATAAATTTACAAATTTCTTTAGTCTTTTATTCTTACTTGTTATCATAGTACTTGCAAAATGAGTATGCTTTTTCTTGGCTTTCTGGCTAAGATCAAATATGTAGGAAGCACTTGCAAAAAATTGTATAAATGTGTATTCCATTAAATATTTTATTTTCTTTTGAATAATTATTTGACCTAATTAAACTAGCTTAAGTTGGTTTCTTTTGACTTGTGACCAATTAAATCCAATCTTTTCTTATATTTATTAAGGGTGAAAATGTCTGAAATGTTGCAGAAATTTGGTCATCTGCTTTCTTTCTTTGTTCTTTCTGCATAAAAAATCGTACCCTTTTAGCTTTACGCAAGAAATTTTCATTCTTGAATAGGATTTGTTAGAGAAACAATGGAAACCACGTAATTGACATTTGTCCTTTCCAATGTAATTATATTTTGTTCTCCAAAAAGGAAAATAAATAAATAAAAAAGAAAGAAAAAAGTTGTTGACGTCTGAAAGAATAGTCTTGAAAAGCTATGGGTAAAATTGGAAGATTTCCTAAAATACTGTTCTAAATATTTTATGTATTAGCCTTTTGTTTGTCTTCTTTTTAAAAAAATTAAAAAGCTGTTTTTTATTAAAAAAATAAGAAAAAAACTAATTTTTTAAGATAGAAAATAACTATTTTAGAAATATATACCAATGTTCCCTCAATATATATAGTAATGTGTTTTGTGTTTGTCTAATGAACGCCATGAACAATTAATGTATTAATTTAATAGCATGATATATTAGAACAATATTTACTTTAACATGTAATTTATATATATATTATTTATATACATGGATTGAAAAAATATTATTTACATATATATAGAGAGAGAGAGAGAGAGTAATCTTGTGATTAATTCCTTTCTACTGTCTAATTTAGAATAATAATGTTTAGTATGCTGTATTAGTAACTTTTTCTATTATAATAAAAAATCGAGACTCAAAAGTAACTTTTTTCATTCGTAATTAAATTTTTTTTTAGAAAATTAACTTTTTAATGTACTTTTTATCCATAGTTGTCGGTGTATAAATTAAATCATCAGTAAATTAATAGTATTCAGAAGAAAAGTGACTCCACCGACCGTTTTATTTCTTTTATTTTTTCATTTTCTAGTATTTAAATTGTTTTTTTTATCAATCTAGTATTTAGTTTGCCCTTCAGGGAAAAAAAAAAAGAAAAGGTATTTAAGTTGTGAAGGCAAATATTAAAACTAAAGATTAATTTAATAGAGGCGACAACTTTTATTCTCGGACCTACCCAACCCTGGCCAACCAACATTAAATAGAAACACAAAGAATACAAATTCTCGTTCGTTTTTTTCTTTATGTTTTTTTTTTTCTTTTATTTATTTTTTGGATGAGTTAAACTTGTGAGAGTATTAGCTCTAGGCCCCTTCTCCACCCCTTCTTTGTACCACACGTGTTTATTACTCTTTTTTCTCATGTGTGGATTTTTTCCTTAGTTCAAAATTGTTTGAAGATGAATTTCTTTTAATAGTATTAAACTGATAAGTAAATTTGCCGCATAAATGTCTTAAAATTGAGACTTCTTTTAGGATGATCAGACTTAATGTGAGGGGAGTGTTGAGAATTTCACATCGGTTAATTAAAAAGAAAATAATTACTCCTTATAAACACTTGGGCAGTCTTCCCTTCTTGAGGCACTTTTTAGGATAAGTTAGGCCCAAACCCAAATTCTAACAAAAGTTATAATCAAGCAATATAATATCACCTTTTGACCATGTGTTTATTACTTCGCTTGATTTACATATATGGACCAAAAAAAAAAAACAAATTAAATAACATAAAAGTATAAAAGTATCTTATTGATAAAAAGAAAATATAATGCTTATGTTTTTAAAACGATTGATTTGTACATTGTAAAATTCATTATTAAATTTATTTCTCGGCAAGGCTAAAATGATCAACTCATCGATCCTTTTTTTTTTATTTTTTTATTTCTTTTTAATAAATGTAAGTGTGTTATGTTTTGGCAACTTCATCAATGGCGATTCTTTAATGTGTTCATGCAATGTATAAAAAGAGATGAAGGAAAGGTCTTTTTCTCTTTGACAAAAGATTGGCAAGATAATTGTGTACTATCATTTCTTTTAGGGGTACACAAATGTTTACATGTCTGTATACACATTTGGCAATAAGCTAAGGGCCAAAATGTACCAAGTTAATTTCTAACGTGTAGACAAGTAACTATGTATATTTGTAACAACATTTTGTGACCATAAAAAGTATGGCTTCATTTAGGTCCACTAGAGCTTTTGAACTTATCCTTTCTCACTTTTTTTGTGAAAAAATTTTAGAGATTGCCAAAATAAAATTTGAAGATTGCTCTTTTGGCTACCTTTTGAATCATTTTTATATACAAGAATGGAGAAAATGATGCATTATTCAATCAATAATATACATATGTGTAGTGTGAGATAAACAGAAATAAAAAATTGTAAGAAGATATTATATATCTGGTTTTTTTTTCTTTTTTTTTAATAAATGTTTATTGCATATTTTAATTAGTCAGATATTCATAAAACTCAATAAATGATAGTAAGATAGTACTTCGATGGTAGAAGTATTTCTTATCACATCGGAGGTTCTAGATTTAAATTAGATTTTCCTTTCTTAATGTATAAAAAAAAAAACTCAAATAAGTGAGAGGAAATCTTTTGAAACAAAAATAGGTAATTATTTTGCTGACTAATATATAAATATATAACTTTTGAAGGAAAGGGAAATTAGGCAAACCCTAATATGATATGATATTGGATAAAGTGAAGAGAGGAAGAAATGGGAGATGAAGAAAGCCACCAAAGGTACATGATTAAAAATCATGGAATATTCTACCCATATTGGCACTTGTGAATTTCTCATAGGCCAAAGATTTGTTCTTTCTCTCTATTGAATCCCACCTGATATATATATATATATATATATTTTTTGGCCTTTCAATCAAATCCATTAATGATGCAAAATCTCCCATAATTCAGCTTCTTTTTCCATCAAAAAGCAATGGAAAGAAAAGGACACCACACAAAAAACAACAATACAATTAAAACATAATAACATCACATTCTAAATCTTCTCCTACATTCTTTAATCTAATTTTTTTTATAACATGATTTTATTTAAAAATTTCTCTTTTATTATCTAAAATTTATTAATAAAAATATTATAAAAAGTATGTTATATAAATAATATATTAAAAAAATATTATCAAAAGATCTAAAATGTGTGACTTGTTGTTAGTGTTCAAAGAGTCAAAGATCATTCAGGGGGGGGGGGGCCTTATAAATCCAAAATCTCTCAATTATAGCTTTTGATTTCCAGAAAACTACTACTGATATGCTTTTTTGAATATTTGTTCATGAGCCACGATGAAAAAGCTAGAAAAAAATTGAACAAAATTTTGACCTCACCTAACAAGTAAATCTTGTTGGAGATTTCAATGATTTATAATGGAAACATAAAGAATTTTTATGCAGATTTTGGTGATCGTTTTTGAAAGGGAACTTTGTCAGACATATTGTTGCCTTGTGTTCTTTCACTTGGAAACAACACTGTGGATATAATGTCAATGTCAAGGTGGTGGGGTGGTTCCAATTATTTTTAAATTTTAAACATATCAAATAAAAAATAAATTTTTTTAAAAAAATATTACAGTAGATTTTACTGACAATATTAAACATATACATACTCTCGAGTAAAATCTAATATATATATATATATATGTATGGATCTTTAATTTGAGAAAGCACAATTTTCTTTTCATTATCTTTCTATTTTTGTCCATATCTCAATATATGTCATTCCTTGCCCAACTTATGTTTCTTTGACTTCAATGGTATAATGAAACATGTTAGAAAATATTTCATTCAACCTCCTTCTCAAATAATGAGAAAAACATACCTAATGTATCGATTTTTTTCTTGTTATGGCCCATTTTTAATAAATGGGTACTAGATAGGTTCACAATTTTTTTAAATTCGAAAGTGGTCATAACACACAATCATTGTGCGTTATCACCTGAGATAACGCACAATGGTTGTGAATTATCCCTAATCACGCGGCTTAAGCCGCGCCTAATTAGTTAAAAACCGACGTAGCGGTGATGCAACGACGATGTGGCTATAACGCACAACCATTGTGCGTTATCAATCATGATAACGCACGTCCATTGTGCGTTATCATTAGTGATAACACACAATGACTGTGCGTTATTAAGTTATAAAACTTAATCCCCCAGCCGCCTCCTTTCTTCTTTCTCCTTATTTCTTCTTTCTCTCTTTCTTCTACCTTTCGGTTTTCTCTCTTTCTCTCTTTCTTCAGCCTCCTTATTTCTTATTTTCTCCCTGAAAATTTTCAGCCCCATTCTTCGCCACCGTTACTTGGTAAGTTCTTTTGGTCTTCCTTTTATTTTCTTCCTTCTTCTTATACTTTGGCTTCTCTTTTTCTAATATTTTTGTGTTTTATTTCGAAATTTACAGTTAATATTTGAAGTTCAAGTTTGAATCGGCGTGACTTTCTTTGGAATACGAAGGCTATTAAAGATTTGGAGTGGAAAAAGGTAGAGTTGAGCTACATTTTTAATTTTCGATAAGTTTTTAGTTATTTAAATTATTTGGTGTATTATTTATTAATTTTAATTATTGTGTGTTTGGGTTTGTTATTTGTTGTTTGTTAATCATTTTTATGATTTTATTTGTTAATTTGAATTAATTCATTTTTTGTGAAAGTGGGGTTTGAATTTTTGTTTAAAATTGTTGTTATTAATAAATTTGTGCAAATTTGATAATTTTATGTATATAATTGTTATTTGTATTGCAAAAGTGATCTTAGGGTGATCAATTATTTTCATGAATTTATTTGGATAATTAGGGTTTATTTTTTTACTTTATTTTATGATTATTTGAATTTTTTTAATTATTTAGATAATTATTTTGCATCTTTCATATAAATTTTTGAGTAAAAAAGATGAGAACCTGTAATTTGGATTTTTTTCTCTTCTGTTATTTATTTATTTTTTTTGTAAATAGTAGAACCGAAACTTGTAAATTCAGAGTTTAGTATTTAATACTTTTATTTAAACTCTAAAACCCTAATAGTGAATTTACGAAGTAGTAAAATATTTACTTATAAAATATAATACTATAATTAACTTTAAAAAACTTAAAAATTCTAAACTTTAAATAATAGAAAACTTAAAAATCTATTAATAAAATTCAAAATTTTACATCAAACATTAAACCGTAAAACTATAAACTTTTTAATAGTAAACCTTGAAAAGCTAAAATCATAATATTAAAATCAAATAGGGTATTATAAAAACACCTTAAAAATCCTTAAAATTGATTTTTTGAAACATTTAAAAATAAAACTAGAAACTCTGTAAAAGTAAACCCCAATAAACTCCAAAAACTTTAAAATTGATATTTTAAATATAAAACCGTGAAACCGTAAACTTTGTAACAGTAATCCCTCTTACCTTAAAATCTTAATATTTTAAACATTAAACCATAAAATTGTAAACTTTGTAACAGTAAACCCTAAAAAAACTAAAATTTGAATATTTTAAACATTAAATCGTAAACTGTAAACTTTGTAACATTAAACCATAAAAAACCTAAAATCTTAATATTTTAAACATTAAACCGTAAAACTCTATCGGCGACCACAATAAACCCTAAAAATGATATTTTAAACGTTAAACCGTAAAACTCTAAACTTTCTAACCGCAAACCCTAAAAACTCTAAAATCTTAACACCTTAAACATTAAAACGTGAAACTATAAACTTTCTAACCGTAAACCATAATAACACTTAAATCTTAACATTCTTGATAATTAACTGTAAATTATAAAACATTAAAAACCCTAAAAACACTAAATTTGATATGTTAAAAATCATACAAACCCTAAAACCCTAAAATGAATTGTACCATAAAGAACACACCTTAAGGAGTTTGGAATTAGAATTTATTTAAAAAATTTTACTTTTAATATATAGATATTGACCATAACTCAAACTATAAATAATGTAGATGGAAGAAATCTCAGCCCACGTACATCCGGATCCCATAGTCCCTGATGTTTTATCGAGATAGCACGAGCACCGATCTAATTTAATCTGGAGTGGGGACAATGAGACGTATTTTAGTGATCTTCAGTGTAGGCGTTTCGGGCGCAACCTATTCCAGTGCTACAGTACGGCTCCCCGTAGGTTGGTGGAGCTTATTGACAGAACTAGGTTGGGATGAGTGTTCAGATGTGGTTACATTAAGCTGGACCACGCACTTATTACCGCAATAGTTGAGTGGTGGAGACCGGAGACTCACATATTTCACTGGACTTGTGGTGAAGTCTCAATAACCCTCCAGGATGTACAGGCATTATGGGGTTTAGGGATAGAGGGTTTGGCAGTTACCGGCCCTAGTTGGAGTGTAAACCCTAAACAATATTGGATTGAGCTGATCGAGAGACTTTTTGGTGTGCGGTTATCTCTTAGCCACTTTTTCGGTTACAAAGTGAAGGAGGAACCTTTGAAGCATGGATCCTGAGAGCGTTTACCGGTTCAGAGACCGATGATGATCCTATCCTGCGCGCTCGTGGATTTATTTTTTTATTCCTTGGCGGACATATACTTCTCGACTTCTCATGGAATTTGGTTCATGTGCGCTACCTCAGTTTATTAGAGGATATTAATGTCGTCAGGACATATAGCTGGGGTAGCTGCGTACTTGGATTTTTATATAGGCAGTTGTGTACAACAGCTTTGGGGGGTGCACAACAGATAGGGGGAGCCTTAGTCTTAGTACAGATTTGGGCGTGGTCGCGTATAGCTACATTGCGGCCTCAGCTGATTACGGATGTTCAGGCCGACCCTCTTGTCATGCGTTATCCTTAAAGATGACGCACAACAGTTGTGCGTTATCTTCACTTTTCACCTCTGCACCGATGTGTTGTCACCTCGTCCCAAGACAATAATTCACTCATCCCAGCACAATAACTCACTTATCCCATAATTTTTCACTCATCCCAGTACAATAATTCCCACATCAGCCATTACTTTTGTACCGTAAAAGAGGACAATGCTTCACTCAACAGGACAATAATTCACAAGCAAAACAATAATTCACTGAATATAAATATTACAGCATCGGCCTTCTAAACCATTAAAACTTTATAAATACATTCATTCATTCTTCTCTACATCTATAAAACACTTACAACGTATCCAACTTCTCTCCCTTAACAATCCATTCATTCTTTTTCAATTCACAAAGTTCTTAACATCTTCATATTTCATCCTCCCTAAACACTTACAGTTAAATCATTTTAAAATGGAAGCAATCAACCCTATTAGAGTAATGCTATTTTGGAATTTTGAAATTGCAAGGGATGCATATGGTTCTTTTACTGGAATAGCGCAGAAAAGTTGGACATTGCCAACGACCCAAATGATTTCACATGACTAACTAGTAAGGAAAATATTGAAATACCGAGATATGGATCTCAATCTCTGGAATGTTCGAATGACAATAAGGGTGCCTTCATACTACAAAGTGCATCATATGTTTTACTTTAATTTATATAGCATGAACAACGATGAAGAAATGCGTTATCTATGGACTATTCCACCCCACCTAGCGAAGGAAGGGATTCATATTCTTGTTGAATTCGAGCATATCCAGCAACAAAATATTCCAATTACACCTGGCAGAAATACAACAACTTTGTCGGAAAATATTACAGCGGCAACACAGATGGTTTCTGATGAACAAGCTATGTTGTACAGTAACGTCAATAACGACGACGATGACGGATCGGACGGAGATGATGTCGTTTCTAGTCAATCTGAATCGGATGATGACAATGACCCGGAAGAAGAAGAGTTCCAAACTCCCCTGAACCCTATAAATCCTATAAACCCGATAACCAAAAACATAGTGCCACAATGGGAGAGTAGCCAATGGTTCAGGTTCTCCTATAGATGACCTTGTAGAATGGTACCGTCCGATTACTCGATTGGAATGACTCCATGACTGACATACAGTTAGGCATGAGATTCGTCGACAAAGTGCAAAAAATAAGTGCGGTTCGTAAGTGGTCTATCAGTGTGGGACGTGAATACCGAGTTTTCAAAAGTAAAATTGATACATGGACCGCAAGATGTTACCATTACAGTGACACGATAATTACTGTTCATGTACATCCGTATAAAAAAGAAAGCAACGCACAGTCGATGGAAAATAACCAGATTCGTAAAAGAACACACATGCCTTGTACAAATTGAACAAAACAACCACAGAAACTTATCCTCAAAATTTATATCAATGTCTATATCACACCTAGTTGCCAACGATCCTGAGATACATGTGTCGAACATCAATTCAAAAAGTGCAGCTATTGTTTCAAATGGGCTGTATATGCAAGCGGGCATGGTATGCTCGAAAATTTGCCATCGAGAGGGTTTTTGATAGCTGGGATACAACCTTCAATATTTTTACCTAAATACTTACAAGCTATACATGATTTAAACCCAGGGACTGTATATGAATTTTTGCATCACAGAACAAGCAGTTCCGCTAATTATATTTTCAAATTTGTTTTCTAATATTTCTCGCAATGTATAGATAGATTTCCATATTGTCGGCCGGTAATTTCTGTGGTTGGAACACTTAAGGGAACCATAAAAGGGCGTGTTGTTAATTGCAAGTACGTGGGATGCAAATAATCACTTGTTCCCACTTGCTTTTGCAATTGTTGATAAGGAATTCTCCGAGAGTTGGAATTGGTTCCTTAAAAACTTGCGAGAATACATTGTCAAAGATCGCCACATATGACTCATTTCTGATCGCCACAAAGGTATTTTCTCTGCTATTCAAAGTCAACCTTTGTTGCAACCACCATTTACAGTTCACCAGTTTTACTTACGCCACATTCGAGCAAATTTCAACAAGACCTTCAAGAATACAGAATTAAAAAGCTTGATGTGGCAGGCCGGAACAGAATCAAAACAATGGAAATTTTACCGTGTAATAAAAGAAATTCAAGAAAGAAATTTTGATGCTTATATTTACTTGATGAAGTTGGACCCAGAGAAATGGACACTGTTGCATGATAGTGGTCACAGACACGGTATCATGACAACCAACATTTTTGAAGCACTTAACAATGTGGTGAAGAAAGCTAGGGTTCTACCTTTAAAAGTCCTCGTTGAACTAATATTCAACAAACTAGTTAAGTACTTTCACCAACACTGTGAAGAGGCTGAAAATTGTGTGTACCCATTTCCAACACGAAAGTTTGACAAGTTTTTGCAGATTGAAATGAAATCAAGAGAACACAAAGTTACAACTTACAATCCGCGAGAGGGAATATACATGGTCAAATCTCCAATCTGGGTTTCTGGTACGGGCAACAATGTCTATACATTGCGGATAAATAATAAATTCTGTAGTTGCAGAAAATGGCAAACATATACATTGCCTTGTTTTCATGTTCTTGCAGTGTGTAGAGAAAATGGGTCAAGAACAGATACTTATGTACCGGAGATATATTCACGACAAACGTACTGAAGAACTTACCAAGCGAATTTTCATCCGGTCTTGAGTGAGAACTTTTGGAGGGATGTTCCTTTTAGTTTAACATTTTATACTCCAAACATGAAAAAGGAACGGGTAGTAAATAGGGCAAGCAATTTCATAAGGAAATGAATTATAGAAATCCGGATTCTTCCCAAGATGTGGCAGATATCGCATGCCGGGACATAATAGAAAAAATTGTAATAATCCCGGATCGAGCAATATATAAGTTTGACATTTTCTTGAAATTGTTGTAGTAAAACATGTTTCTATTAATGAAAATTTTCTTTCAATTTATTCTAATTATTACATTATTGCTCTAAATTTTTACAATATCTTTAGTAAGAAAACGATATAAATATTATTATTATTATAAATACACTTAAAATAAGTTAAATATAATAAATACAGTCTTTTTAAAAAAATATACAATTATAAGTTTTCCCAAAAGAAATTTTCATTAAAAAAAATTTAAAAAAATTCATTAAAAAAAATTACGTGGTTGATAACCCACAAGGAGTGTCCGTTATTGCCTAATCATTACGCACAATGGTTGTGCATTATCAGCCACATCAACTGATTAGCGTGAAAGGCGTAATTAGGTGATAACGCACAATGGTTGTACGTACAACCATTATGTGTTATGGCTAGTTCCGGATTTAAAAAAAAAAAATCTGGGCCTCTTTAATACCCATTTCTTGAAATTGGGCTCAAGTAAGAAAAAATACCCAATGTATCTTGTAATATATATTTTAGTACATTTTTTAATATATTATTTTCTTCAATAAGATTTTTTAGTTAAAATTTATAAATAAAATTATTATAAAATGAGTGTTGCAGAAATATTATATTAGAAGATTTATTATTAGTCTATCAAGCCTGAAAAAATATGAATAAAGCAATTTCTTTTTGTTTCGTTTTCTGTTGGCCTATATATTTCATGAACTACTTTGATGCCAACATTATATATATATATATATGGCACAAATAAATATATTTAAAATTACTCTAATTATAACAATCTTTCAAAAATACACATTCTTTATCTTATTACTTTATTTTGTTCTTATTTAATCACATTAATCAACTATATATATTCCAACAACCCACGGTTGAAAAGAAGTTTATAGTAACTATACAGGAAAGCAATTGTTCTTTACCATGTTCTTTGTACCAAAAATAAAATTTTTTTTTCTCTGAAAAGGAAACTTGTATTAATTCAATATGTAGTAATCACAAAAATCCAAATGGAGGCACTAGCCTACTGCGTATTTTAATTTACATTCTGCCTCTTCCTCTCTAAATGCATAGAGAGCAACTCCATAGTTTTGAGCATGCTCCACTCTAATTTACATGCGTGTTGTTTCATAATATATGACAAGTAAAAAAATAAAATAATAAAATATGACAAGTAAAAAAATGAATGGAGTATAAAAAGTTTCACGTAGCTTCTTGTGAGGATCCAACCTTACTCTGATACAATTGTTTGGAACGGGAACTGGAATCATACACAAAATATATGTGGAGAGAAAAGATAAAATAACACAAGAATTTAACGTTGTTGTATCTCAAAGTAAACCTACATCTACAATTCAAAAAGTTAATTTTTGCACGGCGAAAATCATAAACCATCCCAAAGTACAAACCACCCTCTGAGTTGGGCACCCAACTAGCACAAGAAACCTAAACTAGGATTACCTATTTATAGGTATCTCTTCCATTAATTATTCTCAACCCTTTTAATATGGGATTGAAAAATACTACTCCTAATGGGATATTGGAAAAATCCTAATACAATGAACTTGAGAAATAGATACCAAATAAATATTCTATTTTTCTCAATTTCGTACGGCTAGTCAATAGTCATTGACTTTCTTTCATCCAAAAAAGAAATCAATCTAATTAAACACTAAAGGAGTTACATATACAAATATATATATATATATATATGAGGCAATACACTCGCCTAATACGGTATAAATCAATTGTATCATTTATATCCAATTTTCTATGACTATCTTGAAAACGCGCTCACAAATTCATACTTAACCTTGATTTTCATTTTTGTCGAGTACAAGTGCATACATATATTAGCTACAACCTCATCAATCATCATCTAGGAAACTATATTACTCCCCTTCGATTCAACATAGATATTATTTTATCTTATTACACAAATATTAGCAATCTTGATTTATTTTGAAATTAAGAAAGTATTTATATGTTTTTCATAAATATATATATATATATATATAGAGAGAGAGAGAGAGAGAGAGAGAGAGAGAGAGAGATAAATATAAAGAAAGAAAGAGAAACTAAATAAATAAAGAGAAAAAGGAGGATAAAATAGAAGAAATATAATAAATGTTATTTAAAAATTATTAAAAAAACACTTATTATGAAATAGAATATAACTTCTAAAAAAAAACACTTATTATTATGAATGAATGGGAGGGAGTAAATAGTATAGCAAATACTTGTTAGCAGCATAGAACTAAGGATAAGGTAACTTCAAACTTTCTTGATAAACCATAATATATTTACACATGAAATGAACTCAGAAATTATCAGTATTATATATTCATATTCTAAAAGCACATACAAACACCAATGGCTTTGGCTTTATAAATTAAAAAAAAAAAAAAACAAATACAGGTTTTGATTGTGAAATTCTTTTTTCCAGGTGGAACACAAACTGAAAAGGCTAATCAGCAACCCACCCAACCATACAAAACAATGGCTTCCTAACTAGTATACATAATTTAATCAGAAAGCCAGTTTAGCTATAAGGGTTAAATAGAACCAATTCAAGATAAGATATTGTTTTCAGAGTCACCTTGGTAGCCCAGCCAGCTCCCCCATCAAACCAGGAAATCTGAAACTGTTCCTCCATTCATTTTTTGAAGTTTTACACACAAATGTAAGATCAACCCTGCATCGAAAGTTCTAATAATATCAATATCTCCTGCTTATCATATAGTATAATACATCGTAAAGGTTGGTTCGAAATATAAGTTTTAGAGATGAAACCTCAACATATTTTTATTTCCTTGGTGATGCATATCCTGATTGACCCTTGTATCGATGTATGATTCGATCCTTGGGAGAGGACGTTTTCACTATGCCTGCCTGACGCATTATTTCTGGAATTTGCAAATTTCAGTAACAGGAAGAACACAGACATTCTTCAATACGAATTCAGTAATATTGGTGCATAAATCATGGTGCAGTCACATGTCATAAGATTTAATTAGTAGGTGCACTTCGATACTAACATAGAGACATTCATCATTGCAAAAAATATCCATAGGCTACTGCAGAATGCTAATGAACAAAGATAATAGCATACATCCAGCCAGAATCAGCTCCACGGTGAAAGACCACAAGCATAATGGATGATGAACCTTATATTGTCAACAAGACGTCTAAAAATGTCTTATGACACACAATTACACGTTTTTGTTACACAATTCATTCAGTAACTACTAATTTAACCAGTAGCCGAAACAAGTGAAGGTCAAATATAAGCACGCAACAGCTATCTCGAGATCAACTTGATTTTGAGCTTCCAAACATATTACACATCAGCAAAACTAGAGAATAGAAGGTAGATGGACTTTCAAGTTTCTCAATAGACAATGGGAGAAAAAAAAGTGGACGCACAAAGACAGAGACCTCAAATTCAAGAAATTGGCAGAAATAAGAACAAAAACAATACCTCTTTTCCTATCAAGTTCCTGGGCAAGCTCTTCTTTCCATTTTCTCTGTCTCTCTGAGAAGCTTGTGCTACCCACCAAAAAGAAAGAAAAAGAACAAATATTCAATCCCAGAAATCAAGGAAATACTCATTTGACTGATAAGAATATTACATTAGAGCAACAGTAGGCTATTCACAGACCTGGGACTTGGGGGTTCTTGTTGAGTATGAAAAAGAAGTTCCTTCAATTCTCTAAGTTGTGATGACCGAGTTTCCTCAGAATCTTGATGATTCAAGTCCCCAATATTTGATACACGTTTTGAACGGCTAACAGGGCTAGAGGTATGGTTAATTTCAACAGCAGCAGACAATCTTCTGCTAAGCACTCTATTTGGCGACCTGCTTTTGGGAGGTAGGTTCATATTATCTGATACATTCTCCTTGTTCCCAGCATCAACAGGACTCATTGAACTGGTAGTGTTTAATGAATTGTAGAATTGTTCATATAAAGGAGTTTGCAGCTTCTTCAACTCGACAGCCTAAAATAATATCCAAGAAAATAAAGCGTAAGACTGATTCCCATCATGTCTTTAGAAATGAAAATTTCTAACACCAGTCCAAATGCTAATGAAGGGAGACACTGTTTCACATATTAAATACCTTTTCATCCAGGAATGCCCTAATTTTGGTTTCAGTTACTTCATCGTCATCATCCATTAGACCCTGTCCAGTTGGAAACGTGAACCCGCCATCATCTTTTCCAGAAAGTCCAATGCTCTCTGAAGGGTTTTCAATAGCTTGAGCAGAAAACAGACAGGCATTATTTCTGTTCAACTCTGGGCTTTCATCAAATTTGCATGGCCATTCATCATCGGGCTCACACATAGGATTAAAGCTCTAGATCCAATAAAACATAGGAAACAACAATTAGTTTTTGCATTCTATCATCATACAGAAGATATATCATTAAAGCAATAATCAGGACCACCTGCTACCTTATTACAATCAGTGGAATGCAACACAGAACCAAACTTCACTGATGACTTAAACATGAGATCATCTTTGTCATCTATCTGGCACATATCATCATCACAATTGCTCGATTTCCAAGTAGACCCATTTCCTGAAAATTTCTCAGGATAAATAGTTGAGCACCTTACACCAGCCATATCACAAGCATCTTTCAAACCATTAGATGGCATCCACGTATCAAAATTCGTCCTGCACCATCAGAATAGTTCTCATAGGTCATTCTTCTAAACATGTATGGAATCTTAAATGGTAGAATCCCAGGGGGAAATACTGCTTACGACTTCTTCAGGTCTACCCTGGTTGAAGTCATTCTGCTTCCAGCATTGTCCTGACATTCAGTTAGCCACAGTCATTACTGAAAAAGTTGCTAAAGAGATATGTACGCCAAGTAGAAAGTCTTGAAGCAGTTGCTGACCATATTTGAAGATCGAAAATCAAGAGTTGTTCCTTCAGTTTCTCCAGTAACAAAAGGATGCTGCAGATCATTAGAAAATAGAAAAACAAGTCACTGTGTATTTTCATTTTTGCCCCATTTGGGGTGGAATGATGCTGCAGAGCAGCCTAAAACTGGAGATATCCAGAAAAACTGACATCCAGATTAGTAGTTGATACAAAAGTAGAGAAAATGCACCAGCATATAAGCACTACCTGTAGCAAATCTGATGGTGTAGGCCTTAAATTTGGCTCCCTGTAATAGTGGCAAGCATGAGAAACTACAATAAATGGCTAAAAAGAACATGTACAAGCACAGAGCACATATTTGAATAGAAATTCAGTGATTTGATGGTGGGATAAAAATAAACAAGTAACTTACTTCTGTAAACATCTTAACAAGAAGTCCTTTGCCTCTCTGGAAAGATGCTCGGGAATGGGTGGATGGGATTTAGTTGTTCCTATGTGAAAAAGTGCAGCAACCTGGAAAACAAAACTCAAGTCTTGGCATAGAAAGAAATTGAAAGCTAAAAGATAACCACTTTTCAGGAACAAAATTTCAGTTTCTTGCATTAGTAACTGTCCAAAGAAACTAACGTACCTCCTGGTACTGCTGGCTCCAGGGAGGCTTTCCAGTAGCCATCTCAATAACAGTACACCCAACACTCCATATATCAGCAGAGCTATATTTGGTTGAATTAATTAGTTTCTAGTTCAATATGACGAGAAAATCATGCATGCTCAAGAATAGAGAAAACAGGTAAACTAAACAAATATGAAATATAGAAGTGTCTAAGGTCTCGGGAATACTGCTAGAGATGTGAGGTAAGGCCGACTCAAGTGACCTGAAGCTACAGGAAGATGTTAGTTGAAACTTACATTACATTCAAATAAAGGTCTCTTTAGACTTGAATCTAAGCAACCTCATTAAACCTAATTTCATAGCCAGACAACTGTTCTTCCAAAGATTCTTCTGATGGTCTCTTCCAAGCAGTGATCTTTTCCACATCGAACTAAAGGACTTCAAGCAGGATGCTAGTAGACAAAAATCAACCTCAGACTAAATGCTCATTACTATTTCCTTGTTGCTAATTCCATTGGAAACACTTCATTTTTCTCTGATTTAGTGGTACCAGAAAAATCACGAATAGGGCAATGCTACAATGACAATTATTATGCCCGACCTAATGATTTAATAACATATGTAAACCATCATGCAAGAAATTTGCAGTCAAATTGCACACCATAGACCATTACAAATATCTAGAAATGAAAAACTGGCTTACAGGAATGAATCTTACATCCGGATTCCAAAATGTTCCAGGAAGCTCCCTCTCATTAACTCATACCTTATAAGAGCAATATTTTTGGACTCTACCATGGTCCTTGGTGACTTTTTTAGACTCTCCAGTTGTATAGTGATGCTCAGTTTATGGTTCCTAGAGGACTAATAAAGGACGCATAAAGCCTATCTAGAGAACACATGATTGTACCATCACATAACGAACAGTTAACAAGTGCTAAAATGGACCAGTTTAACAAATTGACTTGTGTTTACTCACAAGCTATGCCCAGTCTGGAGAATAACTTCAGGAGCCATCCAGTAAGGAGTACCCTTCATTGACTTAGCGCCAGTCATTGTAGCCTGTAATGTGCCAACCACAGTTATGAAGAAATTTTCTGATAGAACTACCGATTGAGAGTTGAAGAGCATTAACTAGGAAACTAAATAGGCTGCACTGCATTCATACCAATTCAACCACTTTCTTGGATGCCCCAAAATCTGCAAGTTTAATGCATCCTTTATTATCAACAAGAATATTTGCTCCCTAGAGAAGTATAAGCATCGTCAGGTTTGATGAGTTACGTCAACTGAATGTGCTTCGCACACAATAAAATTTTCTGATTAGTAAACCATAGCCCAGTAAGGAATTACCTTGATGTCCCTGTGCATAATTCCGTTCTTGTGCAGATATTCCAAGCCTAACAAGAGCTGTTTTGTGTACATTCTAATAACCTGATCAGCATGAAACACAGAGAGCTTATAAATGACTTGATGGGTTGCCAGAGTTCAAAGACAGGACTGATATTACTAGACTGGACATTAATCATTGCTTAACTTATCAACTTTTGAATATTTTCCCTCCATGTTTTAAAACCAAAAGGACCATGCAAATTCAATAGAATTATGATAGAAACAATGCAAATGGCTAGTTAAGAAAGTCAAAACCTACCGATTCTGGGAAAGATCCAAACTTTCCCAAAAGAGATGAGATTGAACCACCTGGGACAAATTCCAACAATATATTCAAGGATTCATCCTCTCGAGCAGTCCCCAAGTATCTCTGCAACAAAATGAAGCGTATAAGACGAATAACAAACACCTATCTACCAGCATACCTAATGAGATAGTTTTCTCACCACAATGTTTGTATGCGAAAGATTTTTCAGCAGATTCACTTCCTCTTCAAGCTCTCTAATATGGACCTATCAGTTTCAATAAACAAAAATGCATAAGGATCCCAAAGAGGAGTAACAACACTAAGTTATGTATCTTCATTTGAGGAGCAAAAATGAACCAATTTAATTACCATATGGCAACTCCAAACATGATTCATTAAGTTCACTTTATTTTTATTTTTTTATTATTCTTCTCTTAACTAGAAATTCTTCAATGAGATGTTAAGACTCCTGACCAGTCAAAGCACAAAAGTTACAGACTTTATCCCGTAAAACTACGTTTCATCCATCATTTCAGTTAAATTCATATAAATAGCAAGAAACTTGGAGAATAAAAAACTAAACTGAATGGAATTATAAAGAATTCAAATAACCATACCTGTGTTCTCTCTTTAGAAGCACTGTTTGCAGCAATTGAGACCTGTATTGGGAAACAAAAATCTAAAAATCAGAACTTCAAAGGCCACAAAATATACCAATTATGCAAACATCCCCATAGAATCACTCTTAGTAAACAAACGTAAGGAAATTGGACCTCTTTGACAGCAAGCAGCTCTCCAGAATCAAGATTCATCCCCATATATACCCTACCAAAAGCACCACATCCAATTAATTCCCCTTTCCGCCACCGGATCGGCGGTTTATCATCTTTCTTAGCTTTCACAGCCTCAGACTTAGCAATCGGCGGCAAAGCCGGAACTTGTTGCTTAGAAAAAATTCCGATTCTTGATTTCCTTATACTTGAACCGATCTTCTCAACAAACCCGTTAAACCCACTACTGATTGAACCATTATTGTCCGCGGAATCTCCTCCGCCTACTCCCAACGGCTTGAAAACCAAAGATCGCCGGACTGAGCCGATAAAATCTTGCATTGCATCAATTTTTGGGGGAATCAGCAATTCAATCGCTGAATCTCTTGGGAGTTGATCGAAAGGCGAATTCTTTCTATAGATTTTTCGGTCGCATTTGGTGGTGAGAGTGAGAGTGAAGGCAGCAGAGAGAGTGAAGAAGAGTGGCGTTTGAGAGAGAAGAGGGAAAAGGAAGAGAGATGCTTAATTCAAAATTAAAATAAGTGGAGAAATGTGGAAATGGAAAGCTGTTGTTAATTTTGAATTTCTGGTTTTGCTTTCGTTTTTTTTTTTTTTTGGTAGTCTTACTTTGAGCCCATCTACTTTCTTAAAATTATGATTTTGCCCATATGGAATTCAAAATCAGTTTAATTACTCTAAAAACACTATGTTAATATCTAAAACTCAATCCAATAATTACTTATAAGTTCTTTACAAATAGTAAAGTATTTCATAAAGATGCTTTTATTCAAATATGTAATGCTTTTCCCAATTGAAATGAACAAGTTAGGAGAAAACAAATCATTGGTGCTAAAGACTAAAATAGGACATATGCTTTATTTTTAGAAAACAAATCATAGGGCGTTAAGGTAAATTTGCAATTAAAAAATAATGTGTAGGAGTTGAACGTGCGACATATTAAAAAATTAAAAATTTTTATGAGCATAAATAATTAAAATATGTGCGGTGATCTAAATAATACGATGGAAAATTTTCAAAAAAATAATTTCCCACCAACTCTTTGTCTCTCTAAAATTATTTTCTCTCACCCTCTCTAAAAATTCTTTGAATGCTCTTCAAGTTCGTAAATGACATGGATGATTTTGAAAACAAATTTGAAGAAAACATTGATTTTCAGGTAAAAATCGATTAAATTATTAGAAAAATTGAAAATTCATATATTCGGCTCAGAGGGCCGAAAGTATGGATTTTTCAAAATTTTTTTGTTATTTTTTAAAAATTAAACTTCACTACTAAAATAAATTATTATTTAAGAATTAATTATTACTTAACTTCTCAAAAAATTTAATTAGTTAACATTTTAAATTATTTCAAACTAATCCAAACCCAAAGTGATATAACGAGTACATAAAATACTAATAACAATTATCGATGTGTTAAAATTAATTAGTTTATAATTATTGAATTCATTAACGTGGCATTATTATATCAAACTAAACATAATATGAATTACACTATTAAATGTAAACAATTAATTATCAACTAAATATATTAAACGCTAACATAGACGCACATATTGACATAAACAATTTACATTATGATATGAAATGGACTAGAATACTAACATAATTGTATAAAATAGATTAAAAATAATTAATATAATAACATAAATAACAGTAATAATTATTTTTAAAAAAAAACAGGATATTGGACATTTGGCGTGGAGAAGAGCCGTTACTTGTGGAGAGTTTCGGCCATGGGAAGATTCGTCCGGTCCGTTGTATTTTTTATTTTTAAATTGATTAATTTATAAATAAACAAGTATACTATTATTTTCTTATAGTACAAAATTATTAGAAATTACTTATAAAATTAATTTTTGTGCGTATTTCTAAATTTAATCTTAGCTATTATTAGAAATTAATTATATTTGAATTGTTTTCACGCGTATCTTTTAGGGTTTAGGATTATGTTTTAAAATTTATGAATTAGAGTTTAGGATTTAGGGTTCATTAATTTCTACTCTAAGTGTATTGAATTTTTTAAAAAATTAAATTTTATTTTTATTTATTTTTTAAATGATTCACTAATAATATCTAATTTTTTTAGCAAATAATTAATTATTAATTTAGAATTAAGGTTTAAGTTTAGATTTTTATTTTTCTCATATTTTTAGTATTTTATTTATCCACCCCTCTCCTTTTTATATTTTGCTTTTTAATGTTTTCTATTTTTTTAAAAGACAAATCCTAATCCCCATCCAAATTGACCTTTCACATTTCCGTTTCCGAATACGCTTGAAAGTTGAAATACCATACCTATCACGTGACCCTATGGCACTCCAACACGTCAATCTGGCCTTCTGACCTCCCTGGCACCCCCCCCCCCCCCCCCAAATTACCATGAACGCTAAGGTAATGCATTTCATCCCTTCAGTTCAATACTAACAAATTAATGCGTTGAACACGCATTGCCTCCAAAATACCAAAAACAGAATGAACGCATACCATACAGCTCACGCTATTGCGATCATATCATTATTTTGTCTAGAAAAATGGTTCAGCTCAGCAGGCAATACAGTCAGAACTCCGTCTTTTTCTTCCCCGCAACAACGGCGGCTACTCACAGTTCACCTCCGAACTCCGACGGCCGGCGGGCCCCATACCCCAAACATTCACAAGAACATACTTTTACTTTTGCCCTTATAATAAAGTTTGAATTTTTAATTTTCTTTATGAATCATGGCTCTTAATTTGGAATCATTATCAGAAGCAACTTCTGGTGCCATTGGAGCGCTTGTTAGTACCACAATTCTGTACCCTTTAGACACTTGCAAGTCCAAGTACCAAGCTGAGGTTCGTGCTCATCATCAAGCAAAATACAGGTTAATTATCTGCCCTTTTTGAGATATTTTTTCCGTGGATATTTTCTTGATTCAAACTCTCCAGTTTTGCTTGATTATGGCTCTTGTGTGTGTACTTGAACTTCACTGTTCGAAGTTCGTTCTTTTTTGCCAAATAAAGGATACCCTTTCACGAATTATGGAATTCTTGGATGTTTTTGTCTAGTTAGGACAAGATAATTGATCAACCCGGTTGAAGTTGGACAAGACTCTGAGCTGTAAATGGTTTTTTTTTTCTTTGGGAGTGCGGAGGAGGAATTGGAAGCAGGAATAAGAAAGGAAGAAGTTTTACTTTGATATTCGTTTCAGCTAAAACTGGAATTTGGTAACTATCAGACATTAGGTTTTATTGAAAATGTATGATCAGGGCCTATTGCCCTTGGAGTTGTCCATTTATCTCTGTTCTTCTGTACATGTACTATTATGGGTTTTCTTTACCGTATCTTTAAATCTGGTTCAATTCTTGATTTTGTTGGAGTAGGTGTAGGAAAGTGGCCAGCTGCAGAATTTAAAATACAGAAAGGTTTGGAGTTTTTTAGTAATTAACGTATGACCTCTATTAGGAGTTTGTCCGGATTGTTGTGCTGAAAATCAACTGATCATTTGTCATTAGCTTTTCTGGTGAAGGTTTTCTGCTTAAACAATTTTCAAAATCTTGGTTATAACTTACTTAACTTGGTGCAGCAATGAGAACATTTATGGATTTATATAATGCGCGTTTATCCCCTTAATCTGATTGATAATTGAATTTAAGTGGGAAAGCCAATATAGTCTAGCTCATTCTCGAACTCTGTTAGAATTCCTAATGAAAAACATATGACCTGGTCAATCTATATCCTTCTTTATAAGATGTGTTATATGTCTCGGGTGTGTTATTTGTGCTCCTTCTAGGTGATATTGCGCTTGCTAAGATAGTATAGAACTCATAAAGTATGGAAAAAAAGAAAAAAGAAAAAGGAAAACACCTCAAGAGATGCAAACTAATTTTACTGGTCTTTACTAATTTGCAGGAACATATCTGATGTCCTGCGAGAAGCAATTTCTACTAGGCAGGTTCTTTCATTGTACCAGGGTCTTGGTACAAAAAACCTACAATCTTTTATCTCCCAGTTTATATATTTTTACGGCTACAGCTTCTTTAAGAGACTGTACTTGAAGAGAAGTGGATATAAATCTATTGGAACAAAAGCTAACTTAGTTATTGCTGCTGCTGCCGGTGCATGCACGGTCATAGTGACACATGTAAGTCCTACTTGGTTGATTCTCTGCATGGTACTGCTATTGGTAAAGGTGGAGATATTTGGAAATTGTTGTTGTTTTTACTTTGTTAATGTGTTTCAATGTTTTTGCTTTGCCTTTCACCGCCAAATATACGATCTCCAGTGGATGAAAAAATTTATTTAACAACTAGGTGCCACCAAAAGCAATCTAGTAACAATTTTGATATAAAATCAAATGAAATAACTAGCACTAGTAGTTGTGTAGTAAAGCGATTTAAGTGCATGTCAGTTACTATGTTTTCTGAATTTGGGTCCTTTCTTCAGCCACTGGATACAGCATCTTCAAGGATGCAGACTAGCGAATTTGGAAAGTCTAAAGGGCTGCTGAAAACCCTTTCAGAGGGGTCCTGGAATGAGGCCTACGATGGTTTAGGCATATCTCTACTTCTTACTGCAAATCCCTCCATCCAGGTACTTGAGTAGAGATGTGGTTTATTGAATAAAGATAATACATTTTGCAAGGTTTTTTCATACTTCTCTCTTATCCTATATCTAATGTGTTTTATCTGGTGGGACTAGTGCAGACATAGGCCTTGTTCTCCATTGCGTAAAATAAGCAAATTTTAGTCAGTTTTAAGCTATAAGTTGTTGTTGAGGTGTTCTCGATTGTTTATGAGATATGGTTTTAGCTTAAAACAAGCTAAAAAATCTATTTTTGAAAAGTTATCATAGAGATGCTTTTTGAAATTACTTCTACTTTTTCATGCTATTAAAATTAAAAATGTTAGAATAATTTTTTTAAAACAAACTTTTTTAAAAGCACTTTTTTCAAGTGCTTAAAAAAAGCAGAGGCAATGGGGAACAGACCCATAAAAGGCTTATAGAATATAGTGATTTGTTGTACTGATTGCTCATCAGTTGAAGATCTTCTTGACCTTGCTATTAGATTTTTCATTTCCTTAGATAACCCCTTACCCTGCCCCCAAATGGGAAAACAGGAAAAAGAAACCAAAAATAGAAAGTGGAATCGAGCTTTGTTATGCATAAATTTATAACCAGAACTTCAATGCTTTGTAGTACACCGCATTTGATCAGCTAAAGCAAAGAATGCTGAAGCGAAGAATAAGCAACAAGAAAGGCAATGAATCGTCTCCAGAAGCTCTTTCTGCTTTTTCTGCTTTCATACTCGGTGCAGTCTCAAAATGTATTGCGACCTGTGTAACATACCCTGCTATTAGGTATGCTTTTAACCTTTTTCCTATTGGTAGAATGCATAAACAATACTTGGTAGTGGATGTTGCCAAGAATTTGACTAATTTTCCCTGATTGAATAGGTGTAAGGTGATGATTCAATCTGCTGAATCTGATGAAGATACCGAGCAGCAGGAAGCTGAACAAAAATCTCGGAAAACAATTTCAGGCGCACTCTACGCCATTTGGAAAAGAGAAGGTCTACTCGGGTTTTTCAAAGGGTTACAGGCTCAAATATTAAAGACTGTTCTAAGTTCAGCATTGCTTTTGATGGTAAAGGAAAAGATCTCAAAGGCCAGTTGGGTCCTCATACTTGCTATTAGAAGGTATCTATTAATAACCAAGGCCAGGTTAAAGAACTCTTAAATGCTGAAGAGAATACTTTTTTTATACACATAAAACGGTGTAAAACATGAAGCTGCAGTTAGGCATCTACCTTAAAGCTAATAAGGATGTGTAATAAACTTTGGTGGAGAAAGAAGCCAAGCCACCAATGATCTTGAAGTGAAGTTTTCTTTAGGTTTTTCCTGAAACATATTCTTTCCTTTCACCCTTTGTTGGTTAGGGAGGGTTCTACCTGATATTCTTTCTTGTAATATATCAAATGATTGGTTTCCTATAATTCTTTGAAGAGAATACAACTAAGAAGAACCTCACTTTTTTTTACTTCTACTTTTATGAAACTAAGAAATATATATTGGATGTCCAAATATGCTCCCTTCATAGAACTAAAACTCAAGAAGTTTGTAATTTCTTGTATCTTGAGTCTATAAAAGGGTTATATGAGGAGATAATAATAAGATAAATTTACACTTGCTTCTTGAGTTTTACGTTTTTTCTCTTGTACTTTTCTTTTTTTATATTCTTTATCTTTGTTTTATATTATTATTTCGAGCAATTCATCATGCCGTAGTTATCAAATTTATAACACGTTATTAATACGATTACATGGAGGACAAGATTGTTTGAAGGACGAAATTCTGAAAGTGATTTTCTAAAATTCCGTAAAAGTAAAAAAGATACTTGATGTCATGGGAAGATCAAATCTTTTATTCTAAATTCTTATATAAATCTATTTAAGTCTTAAAGGCGCAATTGGAAAATCATGATTATAAATATTTCTTTCCATATTATATGTGGCTACAATATTTTGATCAATTTCAAATATGTTCATGTAGTAGATATATAGAAGGAGGATTAATGATAGTATAAATTAAAACTTCAAAAGAATTATATAATATAAAGCTCTAGAAGAGTTAAAAGATTGAAATTAAAGCTCCTAATAGCTAAGCTAATTAATAAAAGACTTCAAAAGAGCTATTAAAATCTCCAGAAAAGCTAAATATCTAGAAGATATTTATAATGTCCAGAAAATATTTAATTAAGAAGATACCTAATATTTAATTAAAGTTCTAGAAAAGTCTATTTACTTAGGACTCAGAAGAGTTAGTTGACAAAAAGTTCTAGAAGAACTAATTAATTATGAAGTCTTTTTCTCTAAAACTTTTTGTCTTCTTTGCTTAGTTAGGAACTCTATGATGAGTTCTTAATGATGAGAGTTCCCTTGATCTTTTTTTTTTTTCAATGATCTCTTATAGTCCTTATGCTTTTTGAGTTATGACAAAAGGGGAGAAAATATAAGATGCCTTACGTTGATGATGCTATGTTAATGATGTTTATAATATGCTTTATATGTTGATATGTTGATGATGCTTTATGTTATGCTTTATATGTTGATAATGCTTTATGATATATTGATGTTGTCGTATGATATGAGATGCTTTACGTTGGCATTATGTTGATGCTATAAAGGGATATATATATATATATATGAGCTGCATATGCTTTGTTGAGATTGTCTTGATAACTTGAGTTGTGTTGCATTGATGTTTTGAACACTTTATGTTGGCAACGTGCTCTGAGTTGTATAAAGTTTTATGCAATATGCCTTATTTCTTATATGACCTTGAGTTTTATTTATAATATTTTGGTGTCATATTTGTTGTGAAGCATGTCTTGAGATGCATATTTGTTGCATAATGCTTTAAGTTCTTAAACTATTTTCTAACCTTGGCTTGCTTTCAATATGAAAGGGGGAGTTCTTTCTCTCTCATTCTTTATATATATATATTATGCTTAGCTCTAATGTTGATCTTTCGAAGCATTCTCTTGACTTAACTACGTTTTTTTTTTCATATAATCATCTTTTGTATCTTTGTTTGTCATAATAAAAAAGGGGATATTGTAAGCCCTAAGGGCATATTAGTAATGTTTTGATTATGATTCACTTATGCTTTGTGATAATTAGAAATAGCTTTATAGAGAAGAACAAAATATGCACAAGAGAAGTCTCAAGGGTAATCTACAAAGAAGCAAAATATCACTCAAGCTTACAAGAGTTTATAAGGATGAATTGATCAAGTTGAAAACCCCGAAGACAAGAAGAATAGTTAGGGGTATCTTATAAGGTATTTATGCAAAACTCCTTAACTTGTTTCTTTGATTCTTGATCAATTATGTTAGCTCCTTAGAAGAAATATTTTTGACAAAATTATTCTTGAAAAACTACATGCTCTCGATAAAGTTTTGATGATTTAAAAAATATTACACTTCTTTAAAGTTGTAACAAAAATACATGTTTAAATGTGAAGGAAAATTTATATTTTACAGAAAACTGGTTGTCCAATTTTTTTGTTCTGAGTCTAAAACATGTCATCTGATTTTCTCAGTAGTAGAAAATCAGATGTTCGATTTTTTAGTTTTCACAAAGAAATTGGTCATCCGATTTTTTCAAGCCTTTTAAAAATCGGTTTTCCTATTTTGAAAAACAGTCATTCAATTTTCTATTCATCAAGAAAATCCAAAATAATTTTGTATGTTTCTCATTATATAAAGATACATCGCACTAGGTTTGGCTTGCCCGTTGAAGCCGAATTCAGGTGCTTATTATCACGTTTCTTACAAAATTAAGGTCCGAAAATAGTTATTCTTAAATTACTCAAAACAATTCTATATGTTCTCATGTTTCACCTTCCCATTAATGCCTGAATTCGTGTGCTAATAATCATTTTTTTAAACAAAATTTTGTATGGAAAATAGTTCTCAATAAAATTGCTCAAAATCACTCGGTATGTTTCTCATGTTTTATAGATACATCGCACAAAATTTTACTTCTCTTTTGAAGGCAAAATCTGTGATTAAATGATTACGTTTTTTTACAAAATTTATATATGAAAGATAGTTGTCTATAAAAATGCTCAAACTAATTCACTATATTTTTCATGTTGTAAAGATGCATTGTACGACATTTCACTTGTGTGTTGAAGCCCGAATCCGTGTGTTAATCATCATGTGTTTTAAAAAATTTAGGTCTGAAAAATTTAATGTTGTATATATACATCGACACAATATTTCACTGTCCTGTAGAAGGCCGAATCCGTGTGCAAATTATCACGTTCTTTTTCAAAATTTAGATCCGAAAAAAATTTCTCATAAAATGGTTCGAAAAAATTATGTATGTTTCCCATTACGTAAAGATACATTGTACAAGGTTTGACTTGCTCGTTGAAGCCGAATTCAGGTGCTAACTATCACGTTTCTTACAAAATTAAGGTCTAAAAATAGATATCCATAAAATTGTTCAAAACAATTATGTGTGTTTGTCATTTGTAAAGATACATCGAATAAAGTTGCACTTTTGCGTTAAAGCCTGAAATCTTGTGCTAATCATCACGTTTTTTACAAAATTTATGTCTGAAAAAAAGTTCTCCACAAATTGTTTAAAACGATTCTGAATGCTTGTCATGCAATATAAATACACAAGACAAAGTTTCACATTCCCATAAAAGTCCATATTTGTCTGCTAAGTCACATTTTATACAAAATTTAGGTTCGAAAAATAGTCCTCTGAAAAATTGAACAAAACGAGTCTGTATATTTTTCATGTTGTATAAATACACCTGACAAAGTTTTACATTCTCATTAAAGTCTGAATTCGTGTGCTAATCATCATGTTTTTTAAAAAAATTTGGTCCGAAAAATAGTCCTCCGAAAAATTACTCAAAACGAGTCTGTATGTTTTTCATGTTGTATAAATACATCATACAAAGTCTCACATTCCCATTAAGGCCCGATTTCGTGTGCTAATCATCATGTTTTTTTACAAAATTTTGGTCCAAAAAATAATTCTCTATAAAATTGCAAAAAATGACTCAGTATGTTTCTCATGTTGTATAAGTACACCAGATAAAGTTTCACCATTCCACCAAGACACGAATTCATGTGCTAATAATCACATTTTTTTTACAAAATGTAGGTCCGAAAAATAGTTCTAAATAAAATTGCTCAAAATGACTCGATATGTTTCTCATATTTTACATGTACGTCACACAAAGTTTCACTTCTCCTTTGAAGGTGAAATCTGTGAGTAAACAATTACGTTTTTACAAAATTTATGTCTGAAGAACAGTTCTCTATAAAAATGATAAAAATAATTCACTATATTTCTCATGTTGTAAAGATACATCACATAACGTTTCACTAGCGTGTTGAAAGCGAAATCCGTGTTTGTCATGTAATATAAATACACTAGCAAAGTTATCCACAAAATTACTTTAAACGATTCTGAATGTTTGCCATGTGATATAAATACACAAGACAAAGTTTCACAATTCTCATTAGTTCGAATATGTGTGCTAATCATCATGTTTTTTTACAAAATTTAGGTTCGAGAAATAGTCCTTCGAAAAATTTCTCAAAACGAGTTTGTATATTTCTTTCATGTAGTATAAATACACCAGACAAAATTTCACATTCCTATTAAAGTCTGAATTCGTGTGCTAATCATTACATTTTTTACAAAATTTAGGTGCGAAAAATAGTCTTTTGTAAAATTACTCAAAACACTTCTGTATGTTTTTCATGTTGTATAAATACACCAGACAAAGTTTCACATTCCTATTAAAGTCCGAATATGTATGCTAATCATCACGTTTTTTAAAAATTTGGGTTGGAAAAATAGTTTTCTATAAACTTGCTCAAAATGACTAGGTATGTTTCACATGTTGTATAAATACACCAGACAAAGTTTCAGCATTCTCATTCAGGCCCGAATTCATGTGCTAATCATTACGTTTTTTCATAAAATTTAGGTCCGAAAAATAGTCTCCATAAAATTGCTCAAAATAACTCGGTATGTTTCTCTTGTTTTATAGATACGTCACACAAAGTTTCACTTTTTCGTTAAAGCTTGAATTCATGTGCTGATCATCACATTTTTACAAAATTTACTTCTGAAAAAAAAAATTTCTCCACAAAATTGCTTAAAATAATTTTGAATGTTTGTTATGTACTTTAAATACACTAGACAAAGTTTCACATTCGTACGAAAGTCCGAATTCGTGTGCTAATCATCACTTTTTTACAAAATTTAGGCCTGAAAATAGTCTTCCGTAAAATTACTCGAAGCGATTCTGTACGTTTTTTATATTGTATAAATACACCAGACAAAGTTTTACATTTCTATTAAAGTACGAATTTGTGTGCTAATGATCACGTTTTTTTTACAAAATTTAGGTCCGAAAACTATTTCTCGATAAAAGTGCTCAAAATGACTCGGTATGTTTCTCATGTTGTATAAATACACTAGAAAAAGTTTCACATTCCCATTAAGGCCGGAATTTATGTGCTAATCATCTCGTTTTTTTACCAAATTTTTGTCCGAAAAATAGTTCTCCATAAAAGTGCTCAAAATTACTCGGTATGTTTCTCATGTTTTACAGATACATCGCATGAAGTTTCACTTCTCCTTTGAAGGCGTAATCAGTGAGAAAACCATTATGTTTTTTTTAAAACATTTATGTCTGAAAAAAAGTTCTCTATAAAATTCTTTGTAAAGATACATCGTACAATGTTTTACTTGCGTGTTGAAGCCGAATTCGTGTGTTAATCATCACGTGTTTGAGAAAAGTTTAGATCCAAAAAATAGTCCACCATAAAAATGCTCAAAATAATTATGTATATTTTTCATGTTATATAGATACATAGGCACAATGTTTCACTTGTTTGGAGAAAGTCGAATTCCTGTGCTAACTATCACGTCTTTTAAAAATTCAGATACGATAAATAGTTTATCATAAAACTCTTCAAAACAATTATGTATGTTTTTTATCACGTAAAGATACATCGTACTAGGTTTGACTTGCCCGTTGAAGCCGAATTCATGTGCTAATTATTACGTTTCCTACAAAATTAAGGTTCGAAAATAGTTATCCTTAAAATTGCTCAAAATAATTCTTTATGTTTGTCATGTTATAAAGATACATCGTATAAAGTTTCACTTTTCGTTAAAGCCTGAATCCTTGTGCTAATTAATCATCATGTTTTTTATAAAATTTATTTCTGAAAAAAAGTTCTCCACAAAATTGTTTAAAACGATTTTGAATTTTTGTCATGTAGTTTAAATACACTAGAAAATGTTTCACATTCGCATGAAAGTCCAAATTCGTGTGCTAATCATCACGTTTTTTATAGAATTTAGGTCCGAAAAATAAACCTTTGAAACATTACTCAAAACGAGTCTGTATGTTTTTCATGTTGTATAAATATACCAGAGAAAGTTTCACATTCCCATTAAAGTCCGAATCCGTGTGCTAATCATTACGTTTTTTACAAAATTTAGATCCGAAAAATAGTCCTCCAAAGAATTGCTCAAAACGACTCTGTATGTCTTTCATATTGTATACATATACAAGACAAAGTTTCACCTTTCCATTAAGACCCAAATCCGTGCACTAACCCTTACGTTTTTTATAACAAAATTTAGGTCCGTAAAATAGTTCTCTATGAAATTGCTCAAAATGACTCGGTATGTTTCTTATGTTTTATAGATACGTCACACAAAGTTTTACTTTTTCGTTAATGCTTGAATTCGTGTGCTAATCATCACGTTTTTTACAAAATTTAGGTCCCGAAAAAGTTCTCCACAAAACTATTTTAAACAATTCTGAATGTATTTCATGTAGTATGAATACACCAGACAAAGTTTCACATTCCCATTAAAGTCAGAATTCGTGTGCTAATCATCACGTTTTTTACAAAATTTACATCCGAAAAATAGTCTTCAGTAAATTGCTCAAAACGAGTTTGTATGTTTTTCATGTTGTATAAATACACCAACAAAGCTTCACGTTCCTATTAAAGTCCGAATTCGTGTGCTAATCGTTACGTTTTTTAAAAAATTTAGGTTCGAAAAATAGTCTTCCGTAAATTGCTCAAAACGAGTCTGTATGTTTTTCATGTTCTATAAATACACAAGACAAAGCTTCACGTTATTATTTAAGTTTGAATTCGTGTGCTAATCATTACGTTTCTTACAAAATTTAGGTCTGAAAAATAGTTCTCCATGAAATTATTCAAAATGACTCAGTATGTTTCTCATGTTGTATAAATATACCAGACAAAGTTTCACATTGCGAATACGGCCCGAATTCGTGTGCTAATTATAACGTTTTTTTACAAAATTTTTGTCCGAAAAATAGTTCTTCATAAAATTGCTCAAAATGACTCGGTATGTTTCTCATATTTTATAAATACGTCACACAAAGTTTCACTTCCCCTTTGAAGGCGGAATCCTTAAAATTGCTCAAAACATTTCTGTATGTCTGCCATGTTGGAAAGATACATCACATAAAGTTTCACTTTTCCGTTAAAGCGTGAATTCGTGTGCTTAATCATCAAATTTTTACAAAATTTATGTCTGAAAAAAGTTCTCTATAAAATTGTTTAAAACGATTTTGAATGCTTGTCATGTAGTATAAATACACCAGACAAAGTTTCATATCCCCATTAAAGTCTGAATTCGTGTGCTAATCATCACGTTTTTTACAAAATTTAGGTACGAAAAATAGTCCTTTGAAAAATTTCTCAAAACTAGTGTGTATGTTTTTTATGTTGTATAAATACACCAGAGAAAGTTTCACATTCTCATTAAAGTCCGAATTCGTGTGTTAATCATCATGTTTTTTACAAAATTTAAGTCTGAAAATTAGTCCTCAGAAAAATTGCTCAATACGAGTATGTATGTTTTATAAATATATCACATAAAATTTTAAATTCCCATTAAAGCCCGAATTCGTATGCTAATCATCACGTTTTTTTTACAAAATTTAGGTCCGAAAAATAGTTCTCCGAGAAATTGCTCAAAATGACTCGATATGTTTTTCATGTTTTAATAGATTCGTCGTACAAAGTTACACTTCTCCATTGAAGACGGAATCTGTGAGTAAATCATTACGTTTTTAATAAAATTTATGTCTAAAAAATAGTTCTATATATAATTATTCAAAATAATTCACTATGTTTCTCATGTTGGAAAGATACATTTCATTTGTGTGTTAAAGCCTGAATTCGTGTGTTAATCATTACGTGTTTGAAAAAATTTATGTCTGAAATATAGTCCTCCGTAAAATTGCTCAAAACGATTCTATATGTTTTTCATATTGTATAGATAAATAGGCACAATGTTTCACTTTTCTATAAAAGGCTGAATTTGTGTGCTAATTATCACATTTTTTTTCAAAATTTAGATCCAAACAAAGTTTCCTACAAAACTGTTCAAAATGATTATATATTTTTCTCATCATATAAAAGATAAATTGCACTAGGTTTGACTTGCTTGTTGAAGCCAAATTCAGGTGCTAATTATCACGTTTCTTACAAAATTAAGGTCCGAAAATAGTTATCCTTAAAATTGCTCAAAACAATTATGTATGTTTGTATTGTTGTAAAGATACATCGCATAAAGTTTGACTTTTCCGTTAAAGCTTTAATTCGTATGATAATCATCACGTTTTTTAAAACGATTATGAATGTTTGTCATGTAGTATAAATACACTAGAAAAAATTTTGCATTCCTATTAAAAGTCTGAATTTTTATGCTAATCATACGTTTTTTTACAAAATTTAGTTCCGAAAAATAGTCTTTCGAAAAATTGCTCAAAATGAGCTTCTTTATTTTTTATGGTGTATAAATACACCAGACAAAGTTTCATAGTCCCATTAAAGTCCGAATTCATGTGTTAATCATCATGTTCTTTTACAAAATTTAGGCTAAAAAAATAGTCCTCTGAAAAATTGCTAAAAATGAGTATGTATGTTTTTCATATTATATAAATACACTAGACAAAGTTTCACAATCCCATTAAGACCCAAATTCGTGTGCTAATCATCACCTTTTTTTTTACAAAATTTAGGTCCGAAAAATAGTTCTCCATAAAATTGCTCAAAATGACTTGGTATGTTTCTCATGTTTTAAAGATACGTTGCACAAAGCTTCACTTCTCCTTTGAAGGCAGAATGTGTTAGTAAATCATTACTTTTTTTACAAAATTTATGTCTGAAAAACAGTTCTCATAAAATTGCTAAAAATGATTCACTATGTTTCTCATGTTGTAGAGATATATTGCACAACGTTTCACTTGCGTGTTGAAGCCCAAATTCGTGTGTTAATCATTAGGTGTTTGAAAAAAATTTAGGTTCAAAAAATAGTCTACAGTAAAATTGCTCAAAACAATTCTGTATGTTTTTAATGTTATATAGATATATCGGCACAATGTTTTACTTGTCTGTAGAAGGCCGAATCCATGTGCGAATTATCACATTTTTAAAAAAAATTTTAGATCCAAAAAATTATGTATGTTTCTTATTACGTAAAGATACATCGCACTAGGTTTTACTTGCCCGTTGAAGCCGAATTCAGGTGCTAATTATCACGTTTCTTACAAAATTAAGATTAAAAAATAGTTATACTTAAAATTGTTAAAAAAAAATTCTGTATGTTTGTCATGTTATAAAGATACATCGCATAAAGTTTCACTTTTTTGTTAAAGCCTGAATTCGTATTCTAATAATCACGTTTTTTACAAAATTTATGACCAAAAAAAATTTCTCTACAAAATTGTTTAAAACGATCCTGATGTTTGTCATGTAGTATAAATACACCAGACAAAGTTTCAGATTCCCAATAAAGTTTTAATTTGTGTGCTAATCATACGTTTTTTACAAAATTTAGGTCCGAAAAATTGCTCAAATTGAGTCTATATATTTTTCATGTTTTATAAGTAATCCAGACAAAGTCTCACATTCCTATTAAAGTCCGAATTCGTGTATTAGTCATCACGTTTTTTACAAAATTTAGGTCCGAAGAATAGTGCTCCAAAAAATTGCTCAAAATGAGTATGTATGTTTTTCATATTGTATAGACACACCAGAGAAAGTATCACATTCACATTCACGCTCGAATTCGTGTGCTAATCATCACGCTTTTTTACAAAATTTAGGTCCGAAAAATAGTTCTCTGTAAAATTGCTCAAAATGACTCTGTATCTTTCTCATGTTTTGCAAATACGTCGCACAATGTTTCACTTCTCCTTCAAAGGCGGAATCTGAGTAAATTATTACGTTTTTTTACAACTGAAAAACAGTTCTATATAAAATTGCTCAAACTAATTCACTATGTTTCTCATGTTGTAAAGATACATCACGCAATGTTTCACTTGTGTATTGAAGCTCGAATTCGTGTGTTAATCATCACGTGTTTTAAAAACCTTAGGTCCGAAAAATAGTCCACGGTAAAAAAATACTCAAAATGATTATATATGTTTTTCATATTGTATAGATAAATCGGCACAATATTTCACTCGTCTGTAGAACGCCGAATCTATGTGCTAATTATCACTTTTTTTTTTTCAAAATTTAGATTCGAAAAAGTTTCACATAAAATAATTCCAAAAAATTATGTATCTTTCTCATTACGTAAAAATACATCGAACTAGGTTTCACTTGCCTGTTGAAGCCGAATTAGGTTGCTAAATATCACGTTTCTTAAAAAATTAAGGTCCGAAAATAGTTATCTGTAAAATTGTTCAAAACAATTCTGTATGTTTGTCATGTTGTAAAGATACATTGAATAAAGTTGTACTTTTGCGTTAAAGCCTGAATTCGTGTGCTAATCATCACGTTTTTACAAAATTTATGTCCAAAAAAAAGTTCGCCACAAAATTGCTTAAAACAATTCTGAATGTTTGTCATGCAATATAAATATACCAGACAAAGTTTCACATTCACATTAAAGTCAATATTCGTGTGCGAAATAAATAATTTTACACAATTTAGGTTATAAAATAGTCCTTTGAAAAATTTATCAAAACGTGTCTGTATATTTTTTACGTTGTATAAATAAACCGGACAAAGTTTCACATTCTCATTAAAGTCCGAATTCATGTGCATTATCATCATGTTTTTTAAAAAATTTTGGTCCTCCGAAAAATTGCTCAAAACAAGTCTGTATGTTTTTCATGTTGTATAAATACATCATACAAAGTTTTACATTCCCATTAAGACTCGATTTCGTGTGCTAATCATCACGTTTTTTTCCAAAATTTTGGTCCGAAAAATAGTTCTCCATAAAATTGCTAAAAATGACTTAGTATGTTTCTCATGTTGTATAAATACACCAGAAAAAGTTTCACCTTTCAATTAAGACATGAATTCGTGTGATAATAATAACGTTTTTTTTTTTTTTACAAAATGTAGGTCCGAAAAATAGTTCTCAGTAAAATTGCTCAAAATGACTCGATATGTTTCTCATGTTTTACAGACAGGTCCCACAAAGTTTCACTTCTCCTCTGAAGGTGGAATTTGTGAGTACAATTTCATTTTTTAAAAAATTTATGTCTGAAAAACAGTTTTCTATAAAAATGCTAAAAATAATTCACTATATTTCTCATGTTGTAAAGATACATCGTACAACGTTTCACTAGCGTATTGAAAGAGGAATCTGTGTTCTAATTATCACGTTCTTTTCAAAATTTAGATCCGAAAAAAAGTTTCTCATAAAACGGTTCCAAACAATTATGTATTTTTCTTATTACGTTTATACATCGTAAAAGGTTTGACTTGCCCATTGAAGCTGAATTCAGGTGCTAACTATCACATTTCTTATAAAATTAAGGTCCGAAAATAGATATCCTTAAAGTTGTTCAAAATAATTCTGTATGCCTGTCATATTGCAAAGATACATCGAATAAAGTTGCACTTTTGCATTAAAGCTTGATTTCGTGTGCTAATCATCATGCTTTTCACAAAATTTATGTCTGAAAAAAAGTTTTCCACAAAATTGCTTAAAACGATTTTGAATGTTTGTCATGCAATACAAATACACTAGACAAAGTTTCACATTCCCATTAAAGTCCATGTTTGTGTGCTAAATCACGTTCTTTACAAAATTTAGGTTCGAAAAATAGTCCTCAGAAAAATTGATCAAAACGAGTCTGTATGTTTTTAATGTTGTATAAATACACCTGACAAAGTTTCACATTCTCATTAAAGTCCGAATTTGTGCGCTAATCATCATGTTTTTTTGAAAAATTTTGGTCCGAGAATAGTCCTCTAAAGAAATTGCTCAAAAAAAGTCTGTATATTTTTCAAGTTGTATAAATACACAAGACAATTTTTCACATTCCCATTAAGGCCCGACTTCGTGTGCTAATTATCACTTTTTTTACAACGTTTAGGTATGAAAAATAGTTCTCCATAAAATTGCTAAAAATGACTCAGTATGTTTATCATGTTGTATAAATACACCAGACAAAGTTTCACCTGTCCACTAAGACACGAATTCGTGTACTAATAATTACGTTTTTTTAGAAAATGTAGGTCCGAAAAATAGTTCTCAGTAAAATTGCTCAAAACGACTCGGTCTGTTTCTCATGTTTTACAGATACGTCGCACAAAGTTTAACTTCTCTTTTTATGGTAAAATCTATAAGTAAATAATTACATATTTAAAAAAAAATTATGTCTAAAGAACAGTTCTCTATAAAAATGTTCAAAATAATTTACTATGTTTCTCATGTTGTAAAGGTACATCGCACAATGTTTAACTTGCGTGTTGAAGTCTGAATTCGTGGGTCAATTATCACGTGTTTGAAAAAATTTAGGTCCACAAAATAGTCCACCATAAAATTGCTCAAAACGATTTTGTATATTTTTCATGTCATATAGATACACCGGCACAATGTTTCACTTGTCTATAGAAGGCCAAATCCGTGTGTTAATTATCACGTTGTTTTTAAAATTTAGATTCGAAAAAAATTTCTCATAAAACTGTACAAAATGATTTTATATGTTTCTCATTACGTAAAGATACATCGCACTAGGTTTGAGTTGCCCATTGATGCCGAATTCATGTGCTAATTATCACGTTTCTTATAAATTATGGTACGAAAATAATTATCTTTAAAATTGTTCAAAACAATTCTGTATATTTGTCATATTGTAAAGATACATCGAATAAAGTTGCACTTTTGCGTTAAAGTTTGAATTCGTGTGCTAATCATCACGTTTTTTAAAAAATTTATGTTCCAAAAAAAGTTCTCCACAAAATTGCTTAAAACAATTCTAAATGTTTGTCATGGAGTATAGGAAAAGTTTCACATTCAATATTCTGTGCCCATTCACCTCCTGAACTTACCGTCTAGCCAGAGTAAACTACCTTTGCTCCTACTTCACGTAGGCTCATAAATCACGTTTGTCACAAAATTTAGGTTCGAAAATAATCCTCTGCTCAAAACGAGCCTGTATGTTTTTCATTTTGTATAAATACACCGGACAAAGTTTCACCTTCCCATTAAGGCCCAAATTCTTGTGCTAATAATCACGTCTTTCTTACAAAATTTTGCTACGAAAAATAGTTCTCAATAAAATTGCTCAAAATGACTCAGTATGTTTCTCATGTTTTATAGATATGTCGCACAAAGTTTCACTTCTCCTTTGAAGGCGGAATCTGTGAGTAAATCATTACGTTTTTTACAAAATTTATGTCTGAAAATAGTTATCTATAAAAATGCTCAAACTAATTCACTATGTTTCTCATGTTGTAAAGATACTGTTAGTATATGCCCTAAGACCAATTGACTCACATTTATGATTTATGAAGCATGTATTTTGAATTGTATTTTATGCTCTTGGTCATCAAGTATGTGACTTGATAGTAAAACCCTTATAGCTAATAAAATACTATTCTTATTTGTCCCTAGTTTATTACATCTTGTAAACTAGTGTGAAGTTGATTGATGGTCAAGTTTTACTGATCATGAATATGAGATATAAAATCAATTCATAAATACATATTGAGAATATTGTATTGGACATGACCCAAAGTGAAGAAGAAATATTGCATGGGTTTAAGTTATAAGTATTTCTTCTCAGTTTTATATTTGGTGTCCTTCGACCTGATGTTTCTAATGTTTCTTGCATGGGGAGAAAAATATGTTTTGACATAGTCTAACATCACTTTTAATTAGGTGATCATTATGATTATTAGTTGGCTTATTTTCTCGTCATGGCTTGAATATTGGAGATAGTGAAAGGGATTTGCCCCTCTCTTTTTAGAGAAAGATATCCATAGGGCCCCTTAATAAGGAAGACTGGAAAATATGCATGGTCATGCTCAAATAAGTATTAATAAGGTGTTATTAATATTATTTGTTGGAACAGTCTGTCTGGTGATCAAGTAAATGGTTAATTAAGTTTTATAAGGATGACTTGATCCATGTCTTATACTTAATTAGGATATCGTGTGATAAAAGGACTAAATATTAAATCTGATGCTAGGTTATTATTACATTTACTTAACTTGGGTAAGCATAATGTCTTGCTAGAGGCCGCTTATGTTTTGTGAATAAATGTCTAGCACATTTTTTCATTCACTGCCAACGTTAAGTGAACCTAAAGGTTCACACGCATAGACGATCTTGTGAGCATAATGTCCACGTTCAATGAATCTAGATTGTGTCCAGATTCATTGAACGTATACAAAAGGGGAATCAGATTCCGTATTGTATTTTCTGGTAGGTTAATAAGTAATTAATTTTATTTAATCGAATAAATGAAATTAATTACTTAATATTACTCATCCAACCGTTGGATGATTATAGGAATAGACGGATGAGATTAAACTGTCATTAGATGACAGTTAAGGTTTTGATAACAGCTATAAAAGGTTATGTTAACCTTTTCTTGGGGGCGGTCCTTTATCTGATTAAAGAAAAACAAAACCCTAAACCCTAGAACGGCGATAAAGTATCTAGCCTCCTCTCTCCGAAATACGACCGATTACCAGATAGTCAGGATCAGTTCTGAACAGTTTTCAGAACACAAAAGGGGCTAGCATCCCGATCGCTTGAAGAGGAGTTCGTCGCGTGCATACCAGTAGAGGGCGAAGCGTACAAAGCAGCGCCTCCACAACGAACAATAAAACACAGAAGTAATTTCTATCCAATCAGTTTTTCTAGTATGTGCAGATCCTGTTGGTAGATTTCCGTAGTTTTATTTTACTTTGTTTTTGCCTACGGATTCCAACAGATACATTGCACAACGTTTCACTTGCTTGTTGAAGCCCGAATTCGTGTTAATCATCACGTGTTTGATAAAATTTAGGCCCGAAAAATAGTCCACTATAAAATTGCTCAAACCGATTATGTACGTTTTTAATGTTGTATAGATACATCGGCACAATATTTCACTTGTCTGTAGAAAGCCGAATCCATGTGCTAACTATCGCGTTTTTTTTTTAAAATTTAGATCCGAAAAAAAGTTTCTCATAAAACGGTTCCAAAAAATTATGTATATTTCTCATTACGTAAAGATGCATCGTACAAGGTTTGACTTGCCCATTGAAGCCGATTCAGGTGCTAACTATCATATTTCTTACAAAATTAAGGTCCGAAAATAGATATCCATAAAATTGTTCAAAACAATTCTATATGTTTTTCATTTGTAAAGATACATCGAATAAAGTTGCACTTTTGCGTTAAAGCCTGAATTTGTATGCTAATCATCTCATTTTTTGCAAAATTTATGTTCGAAAAAAAGTTCTTCACAAAATTGATTAAAACGATTCTGAATGTTTGTCATGAAATATAAATACACTAGACAAAGTTTCACATTCCCATTAAAGTCCATATTTATGTGCTAAATCACGTTTTTTACAAAATTTAGGTTCGAAAAATAGTCCTCTGTTGTATAAATACACCTGACAAAGCTTCACATTCTCATTAAAGTTTGAGTTCGTGTGCTAAGCATCATATTTTTTAAAAAATTCGGGTCCGAAAAATAGTCCTTCGAAAAATAGCTTAAAAAAAGTCTGTATGTTTTTCAAGTTGTATAAATACACAAGACAAAGTTTCACATTCCCATTAAGGCCCGACTTCATGTGCTAATCATCACATTTTTTAAAAAAATTTATGTCCGAAAAATAATTCTCCATAAAATTGCTAAAAGTGACTCGGTATGTTTCTCATATTGTATAAATACACCAGACAAAGTTTCACCTTCCCACTAAGGCATGAATTCATGTGATAATAATAACGTTTTTTTTTACAAAATATAGGTCCGAAAAATAGTTCTCAGTAAAATTACTCAAAATGACTCGGTATGTTTCTCATGTTTTACAGATAGGTCGCACAAAGTTTCACTTCTCTTCTGAAGGTGGAATTTGTGAGTAAATAATTACGTTTTTTAAAAAATTTATGTCTAAAGAACAGTTCTCTGTAAAAATGTTCAAAATAATTCACTATATTTCTCATGTTGTAAAGTTACATCACACAACGTTTAACTTGCGTGTTGAAGCCCGAATTCGTGTGTTAATCATCACTTGTTTAAAAAAAATTTAGGTCCGAAAAATAGCTTACCATAAAATTGCTCAAAACGATTATTTATATTTTTCATGTTGTGTTGATACATCGGCACAATGTTTTACTTGTCTGCCAAAGGCCGATTATGTGTGTTAATTATCACGCTTTTTAAAAATTTAAATTCAAAAAATAGTTTCTCATAAAACTCTTCAAAACAATTTTGTATGTTTCTCATTACGTAAAGATACATCGTACTAGGTTTGACTTGTCTGTTGAAGCCGAATTCAGGTGCTAATTATCATTTTCTTACAAAATTAAGGTCCGAAAATAGTTATCCTTAAAATTGCTTAAAATAATTCTTTTTGTTTGTCATATTGTTATGATACATCGTATAGAGTTTCACTTTTTCGTTAAAGCCTGAGTTCGTGTGCTAATCATCATGTTTCTTACAAAATTAAAGTCCGAGAAAATTTCTCCACAAAATTGCTTAAAACTATTCTGAATGTTTTCTCATGTAGTTTAAAAAACCAGACAAAGTTTCACATTTGCACGAAAATCCAAATTCGCATGCTAATTATCACGTATTTTACAAAATTTAGATTTGAAAAATTGCTCAAAACGAGTCTGTATATTTTTCACGTTGTATAAATATACCAGAGAAAGTTTCACCTTCCCATTAAGGCCTAAATTCGTGTGTTAATCATCACGTGTTTGAAAAAATTTAGGTCTGAAAAGTAGTCCTCCGTAAAACTGCTGAAAACGATTCTGTATGTTTTTCATGTTGTATAGATATATCGGAACAATGTTTCACTTGTCTATAGAAGCCCGAATCCCTGTGCTAACTATCACGTTTTTTAAAAATTTTGATCCAAAAAAAAGTTTCTCATAAAACTGTTCAAAATGATTTTGTATGTTTCTCATTATGTAAAGATACATCGCACTAGGTTTGATTTGCTCGGTGAAGCCGAATTCAGGTGCTAATTATCATGTTTCTTATAAAATTAAGGTCCGAAAAAAGTTCTCCACAAAATTGCTGAAAACGATTCTAAATTTTTGTCATGTAGTATAAATAAACCAGAAAAAGTTTCACACTCCTATTAAAATCCGAATTCGTTTGTTAATCATCACGTGTTTGAAAAAATTTAGGTCCAATAAATAGTCCTCAATAAAATTGCTCAAAACTATTCTGTATATTTTTCATGTTGTATAGATACATCGGCACAATGTTTCACTTGTCTTTAGAAGGCCGAATCTGTGTGCTAATTATTACATTTTTTAAAATTTTAGATCTGAAAAATAATTTTTCATAAAACTCTTCAAAACGATTCTGTATGTTTCTCATTACGTAAAGATACATCGCGCTAGCTTTGACTTGCCCGTTGAAGCAGAATTATGGCGCTAATTATCACGTTTCTTACAAAATTATGGTCTATAAAAATGCTCAAAATGACTCGTTATATTTCTCATGTGTTATAGATACGTCACACAAAGTTTCACTTTTTCGTTAAAGCCTAAATTCGTTTGCTAATCATCCCGTTATTTACAAAATTTATGTCCCAAAAAAAGTTCTCCACAAAATTGCTTAAAACGATTATGAATGTTTGTCATGTAGTATAAATACACCAGGATAAGTTTCACATTCTCATTAAAGTCCGAATTCGTGTGCTAATCATCACGTTTTTTAAAAAATTTAGGTAAAAAAAACGTCCTTCGAAAAATTTCTTAAAACTAGTCTGTATGTTTTTCATGTAGTATTAAATACAGAAGACAAAGTTTTAAATTCCTATTAAAGTTCGAATTTGCGTGCTAATCGTCACATTTTTACAAAATTTAGGTCCGAAAAATAGTAATCTGTAAAATTGCTCAAAATGCTTCTGTATGTTTTTCATGTTGTATAAATACACTAGATAAAGTTTCACATTCCTATTAAATTTTGAATTCGTGTGCTAATCATCACATTTTTTACAAAATTTAGGTCCGAAAAATAGTTTTCTGTAAAATTGCACAAAATGACTCGGTATGTTTCTCATGTTGTATAAATACACCAGACAAAGTTTTCCATTCCCATTAAGCCAGAATTCGTGTGCTAATCATCACATTTTTTTTATAAAATTTAGGCTCGAAAAACGGTCCTCCAAAAAATTGCTCAAAACAAGTCTGTATGTTTTTCATATTATATAAATACACCAGAAAAAGTTTCACCTTCTCGTTAAGACCCGAATTCGTGTATTAACCATCACATTTTTTTTTCCAAAATTTAGCTCTGAAAATAGTTCTCCATAAAATTGCTCAAAATGACGCGGTATGTTTATCATGTTTTATAGATACATCACACAAAGTTTCACTTCTCCTTTGAAGGCGGAATCTATTATTAATCATTACGTATTTTACAAAATTTATGTCTGAAAAAAAGTTCTCCACAAAATTGCTTAAAACTATTCTAAATGTTTGTCACATAGTTTAAGTACACCAAAAATGTTTCACATTCGCATGAAAGTCTAAATTCGTGTTCTAATCATCACATTTTTTATAAAATTTAGGTCCGAAAAATAGTCTTCCATAAAATTGCTCAAAACGATTCTGTATGTATTTCATGTTGTATAAATACACAAGACAAAGTTTCACATTCCTATTAAAGTCCGAATTTGTGTGCTAATCATCACGTTTTTTAAAAAATTTAGGCTAAAAAAGTAGTTCTCCATAAAATTGCTCAAAATGACTCGGTATGTTTCTCATGTTATATAAATACACCAGGCAAAGTTTCACATTCCCAGTAAGGCCCAATATTGTGCTAATCATCACGTATTTTTACAAAATTTTTGTCCGAAAAATAGTTCTCTACGAAATTACTGAAAATGACTCGGTATGTTTCTCATGTTTTCCAGACGCATCGCACAAAGTTTCACTACTCCTTTGAAGGCGGAATCTGTGAGCAAATCATTAAGTTTTTTACAAAATTTATGTTTGAAAAACAGTTCTCTATAAAACTCCTTGTAAAGATACATCACACAATGTTTTACTTGCATGTTGAAACCCTAATTCGTGTGTTAAACATCACGTGTTTGAAAAAAAATTAAGGTTCGAAAAACAGTCGACCGTAAAAATTCTTAAAACGATTCTATATATTTTTTTATGTTGTATAGATACATCGGTACAATGTTTCACTTGTCTTTAGAAGGCCGAATCTCTGTGCTAATTATCATGGTTTTAAAAATTTAAATTCGATAAATAGTTTCTCATAAAACTCTTCAAAACGATTATGTATCTTTCGCATTACGTAAAGATATATCGCACTAGGTTTAACTTGCCCGTTGAAACCGAATTCAGGTGCTAATTATCATGTTTCTTACAAAATTAAGATCCGAAAAAAGTTCTCCACAAAATTGCTGAAAACGATTCTAAATTTTTGTCATGTGGTATAAATACACTAGAAAAAGTTTCACATTCCCATTAAACTCTAAATTCGTGTGTTAATCATTACGTGTTCAAAAAAATTTAGATAAAAAAAATAGTCCTCCATAAAATTGCTCAAAATGATTTTGTATATTTTTCATATTGTATAGATACATCGGCACATTGTTTCACTTGTCTATAGAAGGCCGAATCCATGTGCTAATTATCACGTTTTTTAAAATTTTAGATCCAAAACATAGTTTCTCATAAAACTCTTCAAAGCGATTCTGTATGTTTCTAATTATGTAAAGATACACCGCACTAGCTTTGACTTGCCCGTTGAAGCCGAATTCAAGTGCTAATTATCACGTTTCTTACAAAATTAAGGTCCCAAAATAGTTATCCTTAAAACTGCTCAAAACAATTCTTTATGTTTGTCATGTTTTAAAGATACATCGCACAAAATTTCACTTTTTCGTTAAAGCCTGAATTCGTGTGATAATCATCACGTTTTTTACAAAATTTATGTACGAAAAAAAGTTCTCCACAAAATTGTTTAAAATGATTCTAAATGTTTGTCATGTAGTTTAAATAACCAGACAAAGTTTCAAATTTGCATGAAAGTCCAAATTCGCGTGCTAATCATCATGTTTTTACAAAATTTAGGTCCGAAAAATAAACTTTCAAAAAATTGCACAAAACGAGTCTATATGTTTTTCATGTTATATAAATACACTAGAGAAAGTTTCACATTCCCATTAAAGTTCGAATTCTTGTAATTTACAACATTTAGGTCCGAAAAATGGTCCTCCAAAAAATTGCTCAAAACGAGTCTGTATGTTTTTCATGTTGTAGAAATACACAAGGCAAAGTTTACCATCCCATTAAGGCCCAAATTCGTTTACAAACCATTACATTTTTTACAAAGTTTAAGTCCAAAAAATAGTCCTCCATAAAATTGCTCAAAATGACTATGTATGTTTCTTATGTTTTATAGATACGTCGCACAAAGTTTCACTTTTTCGATAAAGCCTGAATTCGTATGCCAATCATCACTTTTTTTTACAAAATACATATCCCAAAAAAAGTTCTCCACAAAATTGCTTAAAACAATTCTGAATGTTTGTCATGTAGTATAAATATACCAGTCAAAGTTTCACATTCCCATTAAAGTCCGAATTCTTATGCTAATCATCAGGTTTTTTACAAAATTTAGGTCCGAAAAATAGTCCTTATAAATTGCTCAAAACGAGTCTGTATATTTTTCATGTAGTATAAATACATCAGACAAAGTTTCCCGTTCCTATTAAAGTCCGAATTCGTATACTAATCATCACATTTTTTGTAGAATTTAGGTCCGAGAAATAGTCTTGCGTAAATTGCTCAAAACACTTTTGTATGTTTTTCATGTTGTATAAATACACCAAGTAAAGTTTAACATTCCTATTAAACCCAAATTTGTATGCTAATCATCACGTTTTTTACAAAATAGGCTCGAAAAATAATTTTCCATAAAATTGCTCAAAAATTACTCGGTATGTTTCTCATGTTGTATAAATACACCAGACAAAGTTTCACATTCCCATTAAGGCCCGAATTCGTGTGCTAATCATCACATTCTTTCACAAAATTTAGGTCCGAAAAATAGTTCTCCATAAAATTACTCAAAATAACTTGGTATGTTTCTCTTGTTTTATAGATACGTCGCACAAGGTTTCACTTTTTTGTTAAAGCCTTAATTCGTGTGCTATCCATCACGTTTTTTAAAAAATTTAGGTCCGAAAAATAGTCTGACGTAAAATTGCTCAAAACGATTCTGTATGTTTTTCATGTTGTATAAATACACCAGATAAAGTTTCACATTCCTATTAAAATCTGAATTCGTGTGCTACTAATCATGAATTTTACAAAATTTATGTCCGAAAAATAGTTCTCCATAAAATTGCTCAAAATGACTCGGTATGTTTCTCATGTTGAATAAATACACTAGACAAAGTTTCACATCCCATTAAGGCCCGAATTTGTGTGCTAAACATCACGTTTTTTTACAAAATTTTTGCACGAAAAATAGTTCTCCATAAAATTGCTCAAAATGACTCAGTAAGTTTCTCATGTTTTACAGATACATCATACAAAATTTCACTTCTCCTTTGAAGGCGGAATATGTGAGTAAAATCATTACGTGTTCTATAAAATTTATGTCTGAAAAACAGTTCTCTATAAAATTTCTTATAAAGATACATCGCACAACGTTTTACTGGCGTGTTGAAGCCCGAATTCTTGTCTTAATCATCACGTGTTTGAAAAAAATTTAAGTCCCAAAAATAGTCCAGATACATCGCATAAACTTTCACTTTTCGTTAAAGCTTGAATTCTTATGCTAGTTATCACATTTTTTACAAAATTTATTTCCGAAAAAATGTTCTCCATAAAATTGCTTAAAACAATTCTGAATATTTGTCATGTAGTTTATATACACCAGACAAAGTTTCACATTCGCATGAAAGTCCGAATTCATGTGCATTACATCACGTTTTTTTTACAAAATTTAGGTTCGAAAAATTGCTCAAAAATAAGTCTGTATGTTTTTCATGTTGTATAAATACATCAAAGAAAGTTTTACATTCCCATTAAAGTTCGAATTCATGTGCTAATTATCACGTTTTTTACAAAATTTAGGTCCGAAAAATAGTTCTCCATAAAATTGCTCAAAATGACTCGATATGTTTCTCATGTTGAATAAATACACCAGACAAAGTTTCACATTCCCATTAAGGCCCAAATTCATGTGCTAAACATCACGTTTTTTTACAAAATTTTGCACGAAAAATAGTTCTCCATAAAATTGCTCAAAATGACTCGGTAAGTTTCTCATGTTTTACAGATACATCATACAAAATTTCACTTCTCCTTTGAAGGCGGAATATGTGAGTAAAATCATTACATGTTTTACAAAATTTATGTATGACAAACAGTTCTCTATAAAATTGCTCAATATAATTCAATATGTTTCTCGTTTTGTAAAGATACATCGCACATCGTTTCATTTGCATGTTGAAGCCCGAATTCATATGCTAATCATCGTGTGTTTGAAAAAATTTAGGTCCGAAAAATAGTCCTCTGTAGAATTGCTCAAAACGATTTTGTATGTTTTTCATGTTGTATAGATACATCGGTACAATGTTTCAGTTGTCCGTAGAAGGCCGAATCCATGTGCTAATTATCACGTTTTTTAAAAAAATTTCATCCGAAAAAAGTTTCTCATAAAACTTTTCAAAATGATTATGTATGTTTCTCATTATGTAAAGATACATCGCACTAGGTTTGATTTGCCCGTTGAAGCCGAATTCAGGTGCTAATTATCACGTTTCTTATAAAATTAAGGTCCAAAAAAAGTTCTCCACAAAATTGCTTAAAATGATTCTAAATTTTTGTCATGTAGTATAAATACACTAGACAAACTTTCACATTCCCGTTAAAGTCCGAATTCGTGTGTTAATAATCACGTGTTTGAAAAAATTTAGGTCCGAAAAATAGCCCTCCGTAAAATTGCTCAAAACAATTCTGTATATTTTTCATGTTAAATAGATACATCGGTACAATGTTTCACTCTTCTGTAAAAAGGCCGAATCTGTGTGCTAATTATCATATTTTTTTTTTCAAAATTTAGATAAAAAAAAAGTTTCTCATAAAACTGTTCAAAATGATCATGCATGTTTCTCATCACGTAAGGATACATCGCACTAGGTTTGACTTGCCCGTTGAAGCCGAATTCAGGTGCTAATTATCATGTTTCTTACAAAATTAAGGTCCGAAAATAGTTATCCTTGAAATTGCTCAAAACAATTCTGTATGTTTATCATGTTGTAAAGATACCTCGCATAAAGCTTCACTTTTCCGTTAAAGCCCGAATTCGTATGCTAATCATCACGTTTTTTATAAAATTTATATCCGAAAAAAAGTTCTCCACAAAATTACTCAAAACGATTCTGAATGTTTTTCATATTGTATAAGTACATCAGACAAAGTTTTACATTCTCATTAAAATTGCTCAAAATGACTCGGTATGTTTCTCATGTTTTATAGATACGTCGTATAAAGTTTCACTTCTCCTTTGAAGGCAAAATCTGGTATTAAATCATTACGCTTTTTATAAAATTTATGTATGAAAAACAGTTCTCTATAAAACTGCTCAAAATGATTCACTGTATTTTCATGTTGTAAAAATACATTACACAATGTTTTACTTGCATGTTGAAGCCCTAATTCGTGTATTAATAATCACGTGTTTGAAAAAATTTAGGTTCAAAAAATAGCCCTCCATAAAATTACTCAAAACGATTATGTATATTTTTCATGTTGTATAGATACATCGACATAATGTTTCACTCTTCTGTAGAAGGACGAATCTGTGTGCTAATTATCACGTCTTTTTTCAAAATTTAGATCCGAAAAAGAGTTTCTTATAAAACTGTTCAAAATGATTATGTATGTTTCTCATCACATAAAGATACATCGCACTAGGTTTGACTTGCCCGTTGAAGCCGAATTCATGTGCTAATTATCACGTTTTTCTTACAAAATAAATGTCCGAAAATAGTTATCCTTAAAATTGCTCAAACAATTCTGTATGTTTGTCATGTTGTAAAGATACCTCGTATAAAGTTTCACTTTTCCGTTAAAGCCTGAATTCATGTGCTAATAATCATCACGTTTTTTAAATAATTTATGTCCGAAAAAAAGTTCTCTACAAAATTGTTTAAAACGATTCTGAATATTTTTAATGTAGTGTAAATACACCAGAAAAAGTTTTACATTCCCATTAAAGTCCGAATTTGTGTGCTAATCATCACGTTTTTTACAAAATTTAGGTAAAAAAAATAGCCCTTCAAAAAATTGCTCAAAACGAGTCTGTGTATTTTTCCGGTTGTACAAATACACCAGACAAAGTTTTTCACATTCCCATTAAAATCTGAATTCGTGTGGTATTCATCAAATTTTTTACAAAATGTAGGCCGAAGAATAGTGGTATGAAAAATTGCTCAAAATGAGCATGTATGTTTTTCGTATTGTATAAATACACCAGACAAAGTTTCACATTCCCATTAAGGCCCGAATTCGTATGCTAATCATCACATTTTTTCATAAAATTTATGTCCGAAAAATAGTTCTCCATAAAATTTTTCAAAATGACTCAATATGTTTCTCATGTTTTATAGATACGTCGCACAAAGTTTCACTTCTACTTTGAAGGCGGAATATGTGATTTCATTATGTTCTTTTACAAAATTTATGTTTGAAAAACAGTTATCTATAAAATTGATCAAAATTATTTACTATGTTTCTCATGTTGTAAAGATATGTCGCACAACATTTCACTTGCGTGTTGAAGCTCGAATTCGTATGTTAATCCTGAATTCTATGTTAATCATCACGTTTTTGAAAAAATATAGGTCCGAAAAATAGTCCTTAAAATTGCTCAAACAATTCTGTATATTTATCATGTTGTATAGATACATCGACATAATGTTTCACTTGTCTGTTGAAGGCCGAATCTATGTGCTAATTATCACGTTTTTTTAAAAAAAATTAGATCCGAAAAAAAAAAGTCATATTTAGCCGGTCGTCCGGTTTTACTTTTACTGTCAAAAAATTTAAGCAGTTGGAAAACATTTAAGAATAATTTTTTGAGCATTAAAGAGCACAACCTTCTTTATCTTACTAAAACTAAAAGAAAAAAAAGACTCCTTGTGATCTTTGAGATTTGTGTGCAAAACCCTTGAAGGATGATCCTCATTGTGGTTTCTTTGTACAACCTTGTGTTTTAGTGAATTTGTGAAATCCTTGAATTGAGTCTCAAGGTAGTGGATGTAGCTCTATTGAGAGAGTGAACCACTATAAATCCTTCGTCTCTCTTTTGTGGTTTGCACATTATGTTTATGCTTATTGTTTAATTCTTGTTCATAAAAGACATTTTGTTTGGCTAGAAATTTTTATTAAAAAGAGTTATTAAATTCTCCTTCAAACAAAATCAGATGTTCTATTTATAATCGTACAAAAAGTTTTTAGTTAGCCAAAAATTTTATTCACCCCCTCTCTAAGGATTTTCAAGTTATGTGTCTCATTTTGATTCAAAGAATTAATAGTCAGGCATATTTATTCATAAAAGGAAATCCGACATGGAATGCTCCTATAATTTAATGTCCCGGAAGGACAAATTACCACTACTTATAATTTTGAGACACATGCAAGATATGGTAGAATAAATTGGTTCCAACAAAATCCTCGCATATTTAAAGGAGCAATAATTTAAGATGGTCCTATTTGGTCAAATCGAGGAGATGAAAATTCTAGCAGATTTTTTCATGATATGACTTTATTATTATTTACAAAAGAAATACAAGTAACTGAAGTCATAATAATTATGAGATCTCATTATATTATGTCATGAAATAAAATAAATGGAACCATATAATAATAAAAAACGTCGATAATATTTTTATACATATTATTATTAGAATGAGGGTCTTGAATTAAAGTCTACAAACTCAAAATTCTAGAATATTAGAGATATTTGGTCCAAATAGAATAGAAAATTCTCATGAGAAAATAATGTAAAGTCTGGACAATTATTAAATACACTTAAAATGTACATGTATTCCCTGAAAGAATTATACACCTGAAGTGTAATCTCGATAGGATAAGAATTAATAAATAAAGTGCGAATTTGTATAAATTATGAAATAAGATTCTTTGTAAAGTCCTAACAATATTGACACGAAGAAATAAAATTCAGGGTGGCGGATTGAATTTAGATAATACGCAGTAAACTCTAAGAATTTATTATATGAAGTCCTTGAAGGACTCGATAGACATGCTTGAAGCATATAAGTAAATTGTTCCTAAAGAACATAACATCGTTGTCTTCGAATATATATATATATATATGAAAGTTATCTAAAAATTCATTATGCTTGTCTCTTATAATTCTTTATCTATTTTTAATATTCTCCACATTAGGGAGAGAAAATTAGAATCATAAAATGTCATGTTCAATTTGAAGCATCTTGATCTATATACAAGTATTTATGAACTAGAAGTTCTATAGATTATTTATTTGCTAAAGTTGCAAAATTGGATTTGTTGATGCTTCTATAGATGTTTCAGTAGGACATAAGTCTTATAAGTAACAATGTTAAATCATGCTTGAAGCGTGATTGACTTTTTATTTATAAAGGTACTTTAACGAATAAGATTGGCTAGCAAATACTTGAAGTAAGTATTTCAATATTTTTGTTTTGATTTACAAATGGGACATCCTTAAGATGAAATTTGATTATAAAAAGTTGTACATGAATATGGTATATTGCACATCATTATCTAATTGTTATTTAATCGTCAAATATTGGTCAATACCACATGTCTATATATCAGAAAGTAATTGATACTTTTTTGTCCTGAAGTACCATAACACTACACAATTAGTGCACTAATTCTTCTTTATATGACTTTTGAGATAATATTATTTTAAGGTGAAATTAATGTGCAATACTTTCGATCAAACGTGATATATAATCATGAAGATTTATTCACGAAAACATACCAATTGGTTTAATAATGTTTTAAACAAGGGAGTATATAAAACATAAATGAATAATGTACTATTTTTTCTTTACTAGACGTTTTTCTCCCACTCCCAGAAAATAACTGAACTCTCAAATCCTGCCATATGAGAAAACATTAAAAAGATAATTCATCAAATTTATAACAACTACCTATTTTTTTTGTCGTTTCTTATGCCATGTGGAATTTTCTGGTGTATTTGAACGGAGATTATTACTTGAGTCATACATGATTTGTGCAAAAAAGATAAAATACTTTATTACCCATAATTATTACACGAGTGACAAAAAAATAATACAAGTAAAAACTATGCACGTGAAATATGTACATATACCTTTTTTAAGTATGATGAGATTATAGATCGGTAAATAACAACAGAGTTTTGCCCATTCTCACCTGCCTAATAGAGTTAGCAAAACTTCAGAAAGAAACTAAAGAAAAGCTTAAAAAGAAGAATCACATACTAAGAAAAATGCATTCCCATATACTTTGCATTAGGGCAATTAATAGTCAGTCTACAACATGATCTTAAGCCTCCAAAACCAAAAGTTACACTCGAAATACAATACAAAATTTGCAAGAATCCAATAGTTATTTATTCATATCAACACGAAGAACCACGCAAATAAAGACAGGACACTGTAAATGAGGCCGATCTTCGAAAATGATATGAGATTAGCAGAATTAGTACCATCTGATGAAGCATTATCTTGTGAATTATTATCACCATCTACAAAGCTTCCCTCTGGTGTGTTGGTGGTCAAAACGACAACAATCCAGTTGTCTTCAGAACCGATGCCAATTCCTGTATACTTTGTATCATTGAGAGAGCTTGCATATTGTGACTGGGTAAAATTGGAGAGAACAAGAGTAGGAGTGAGATTGGGGACACAAGCAGGCAATATGGCACCATCTCTTGTAACAGTGACATTTAAATGGCATTTTGATAGAACGTTCGGATAGTCAGAAAGCTGAGGCTCATTGCCTGGAATGGTGTTGGCTCCTGTTGAGTTCGTACATGGCTGATCTTTAAGCTTATCTGCCAAACCATTGGCAAGGCACTTTGCGTTATCATTCTCTCTTAGTGTTGTCAAGTTTAAGGATGCTCTATAACTGTTAATTTGCTGGAGAAGGGTCTCTTCCTCATCTGCATAAAAACCGATGAAACAAATATTTCAGTTCAACAGTCTAACATCTACACTCTGTAGTTAGAAAATACAGCCTTGCAGCTAAAAGGAAGCTAGAAAAGGATGCTCAAAGGCCTTTTTTCAGCCTAAGAATCGCATATGATCATAGGAGCTTTTGTGACAAGATGGAACAGAATTAAGCTTCTGCATACTATGTTGGAGGGTGATTAGAATGAGGAAATATACATATGCCGGAAAAACTATTGGGAGAGATTTGTGGAAGTACTCCAACAAAAGTATCTCCATGCTTCTATATTGTGCAAGTATTATAACAATACACGCTACATTCCGAAAGATAGATCAGCAGTTCAAATTAAAAGATTATAAGGAAATGTGGCAAGAAGATATTAGGACATGGAGCACTTAAGAGCATCGAAACTTTAAAGACAAAGTGATAGAATTGATGGAAACTGTTAGTTGCAGTTATTACATGATATAATTATAGCTCAATTTTTAAGCAAGTTACAAGCAAGTGGGAGTGGTACATGTTTAATGTATTGCCAATGAATCTAAAGAATAAGTAAGAATATTAACATATTAGAAAACAGTAAGCTGGTACCGAACATTCTCAAAGATATCCCCAACAGTCTCTAAGATCACTTCAGGTAAAACTAACCACAAGTAGTTCCAATTTCCTTAGCAAAATCCTTTCCAGTCTCCTCTTTCCCAAACACAAAGAGGGTAAAACCATTTGAGTTGAGAGGGGGAAAGAACAAATCTTGGATGGTCGTGCCAATAACAGTAATTTTGTAAAAACTGGCTACCAAAAGCTTCCAAGTAAACAGAGAATAATCTGGACAAGACATGTTTATTTCATCATTGAAAATGATAAAATATCAAAGCCTTCAAAGCAAAAGTTCCATGAAACTTAAGAAAATAAAGAAAGTATCTGTACACATTATAAGACAAGGAAAGATTAATGGGAACGAAGAATCAAGATTTTCACTTCCAAATCACACACATAGTAAGTCAAGGTTAAATATCTTTAATTTGATCATTCGGAACTTTGGATTGAGGATTAAAGAGTATCCATCCACAATTAAAGAACCTAACACAAATAGATTAGCATTAATTGATCTGCAATGATAAATGTGGCAAATTCAACAAAGATGTGAGCCCAGATGAAGAAAGACAAGAACCCAATCATCCAATGGGCCATTAGATCAGAGAGTACCAAAGGAAAGCAACCGATCGATTTGAATGTAAGAATACAATCAAGAAGACAATAAAGAGACTCAAACAAAAATCAAGAAACAAACCAATGCTAGTAAAATGTAATTCAAACTAGGTAAGTAGAAACAGTGAAGCAAAAGATGGGATCTCTAATCTGAATTGTAGATTATATGAAATCAAGAAAATCATTCAATAAGACAACAAAGAAAAGTAAAAATCAAGAAACAATCCAAGACCAGTAAAATATACTTCAAACTAGTTAAGTAAAAACAGTGAAGGAAAAGATGGGATCTTTAATCTAAATGGCAGATTATCTGAGATCAAGAAAATTATTCAATACTCAGGCCAATAACCACAAAGACTAAAAGCAATCTACCTAAACAAACTAGAAACAAAATGCATAGTCAAGAATCGGAAATTTTCATAAACCAAATTGGGATTGAATTTATAGTTAATTTTACCTGCGCAAGTGTGGATGAAGAAGAAAATGGAGTTGAGAAGAAGAGAGAGAAGCAGGAAACGAGGCAAAGACGACATTATGATTCTTGAATTGAAGTGAGCTCGAAGGATCTTGGAGATGGAGGTCAGGTGGGCACTACTAGTAGTATATTTATAGAGCTGTGAGAAAACAAGTAGTAATCGGCAGCAACCAAACGTGGCTTTATTCTTCATATATAAGGTGTCCGCCTCTCCTCTCCTCTCCTCTCCTCCCATCTCCTCTAGTTGTAATTTCATTTTCAACTCATCTTTTTATTTTTCTTTTCTCTGTAAAAGGGTAATAATATAAACTTGGAATTCTTGCAAAATAGGCTAGAAATACGAACACCTCTTCAACCTAGGAATTTTTACCTTTCTTTCAAGGCATTTGGTGTTTGATGTTTGAAATTATGATTCAAATATTGGCTCCATGCATTGAATCTAGATTTTTTATTAGCTGTTATCAAGAAAACGTAAGTAGAAGTTTAGATGTTTTTCTTTTTTTTCTTTAATTTTTGAAAAAAAGAAATCAGATTATACTGAGAATCTAACTTGTATAAAAGGTTATATATAGGTGTTATACGTATGGAGTAGTTCCTACACGTTAAACTTTTTTAGATTTTTTTACATTGACTAAAGTGCCTTTCAAATTAATTTTCTCCTCCATTATTATCCTTACATGTTACAATGTTAGAAAAGTTAAAAAAGATTAAAAAATATTTTATAAAAATGTATAATGAGAAAAATTTTCATTAAAGTTTAGATTGATTTCACTAATGTTACAATTGACAAGTAAAGTAAATAATAAATTTAAACGTAACAATTAAAAAAAGTAAGAGAAAGTATTAATTTTTGCTAACGGAAAAATCCCTCGTTACATTAGACACGCAAATTACAAAATAGTACTTACCACATCATTAGATTTGTTTATTTTGTTAATGAAAAATTAATTATTTATAACCATAAATTATTTTTTTTTTTATAATCATAAATTTTAATTTTACTTTTTATTATCTACAAAATATTTTTAATTTTCTATTTATAACCACAAATTTTGATTTAATCATTCCCTAACTATGAACTATTATTTTTTAATTCACCAAAAAATAACCATAAACAAATTTTCACCATTCACATACTATAAGCAGAGCTGTTTACTGTTGAACCAATATGGTCGCAGCAGGGAAAATGACTGCTTACCCACACGTATAAATAAACATTTAACCCTGCCAATGCCATTGCCATGCCAAGAAAGTTGGTGATCCATTGGCATCAACCATCATTCAAGTATCAATTCTTACGAAATTGACATCGACCTATTGCCTGAACAGTCCTAACGAACTCGCTAGTCAGCTTTTTTTTTTTTTTTTTTTTTCTCTTGGGTTGGAAACTCTACTAAATTTGTAGTATTCACTCGTGTAATTGCTATAGCTTTATGAGAATATCAATTGAAACAATTGCTCCTCAAAAAGTTATCGAATTTTTGCAAGTCATTGAATTGGCATAACAAATAAATGCACAATAATTCTCTGAAAGATAAATCAGTGACTTAATATAGTGAATAAACATACTGAAAGTTTGAAAGACAAACCAATGACTTAGCATAACGAATAAATACACTACGAATGCCTAAAAAACAAAAGTCGGAATGTTTCTTGATATTGTGAAACACTCAAAATCAGACCTTAACTCCAAATAAGCGTCAAAACTCATTTAGCTCTCCAAATAAGCGTCAAAACTCATTTAGCTTTTCATATGCGGAATCAAGAATTATCAATTATGAATCAATAGTGGATAAAAATATGCCCACAATGTAAAGTAATATTGCCATCAACTTTTTACACCAATACATAACTGCAAAACTTCACTTAAATTTGAGCCAAACAAATAGTTATTGAGATGGCTGGATGAGTTGTGCATCAGGATGGTACTTTTGGTTATTAAAGGCATATTTTCACGAGAAATCCCTGTAAAGAAGAGGCAAGTAAGTGTTTACCCAAAAAAAAAAAGAGGCAAGTAAGTCGCATATTCAAAAGAACTAAAAAGATACATAGTAGTAGACAAGAGAGGCTAAGGAATGGAAAAAGACATATTTGTCTAATGTGAATTGTGGTCTACCCTTCTTTAAGAATAAAAAAAAATCTTCAATTCCATTAGCAGAAACCAGTAGCATATTCTTCAACTTGTAATTACAACTATATTAGAGGACTTTATTGGTAAAGTATGAAGGTCACCTCATTTTGGAAGTTTCACATGAACACAAAAAAATTGGTGGATGTAATTGAATTTGGATAAATGTGGCTTAGCCCTCCAATAACATGCATATCCCATGTAAGCAATGATCTACTAGTCTTCTTCTGCTTCTTAGTATTGCATTTCTAGCTCAAGATTTACACAAGACATATATATAGCTACAATTCCATTTTTCTCCAACTTGGAGAAAATGGCTATCACGGCAGATGGCCGGATCGCATTGTCTGCCACCGGCCAGTTACATGGCACAGTTGCATTGACAGGGAGAAAATGGAGCATTGTGAAGTTCTCTAATGGAGAGTTGATGGGAGAGAGACTCAAGTACACAAAACTAAAGCAAAGGACTTACAGCAATGCTGCTCCATCTCGAGTGTGCATGTCCGTCACTGCTGATATTGCAGTTCAGACAAAGGTGAGTTTGGAGTCCTTTGTAGTAGAGAATCCAGATTCAGCACTGTAAAAAGAAATTCACGTTAAGATTCGATTTATCAGTGCATTCAAGATTATGTAATAAAGATAGAACTTTGTCCTCTTTCAATTGATCTCAAACTTCCCCATGCACAGTTGAGGGACCTAGACATGGAGAAAAGGGATGCAAGGACCGTTGTGGCAGTTATACTGGGAGGGGGAGCAGGAACCCGTCTTTTCCCTCTCACCAAGCGCCGAGCTAAACCTGCTGTATGTATATACTTTCCAACTCATTCAACAGTAACACAGATGTTTTAGACAAAACGAACTGAGACACAGGGCTTACTGCTGCTTTTGAGGGGACAGAGAAATGAAACTTGTTATTTCAATTAAAGTTTAACTGCAAATCATATGCTAATGAAAGAAAGCCATACCTCATACAATAACAGGTACCAATTGGAGGAGCATATCGACTAATTGACATACCAATGAGCAACTGTATCAACAGCGGGATCAACAAGATTTACATTCTTACCCAGTTCAATTCAGCATCACTTAACAGGCATCTTGCACGTGCTTATAACTTTGGCGGCGGTGGCACATTTGGGGATGGCTATGTTGAGGTATTCTTACTGTTCCCTTGTGCAATAGCTGCTAGTACTATAGTCAAGTTGCTATGCTAATCTCAGTTACTACCACTGGCTGGCAAAGGCAACTACAGTTTTCCAACTAGTTCAGGTTTCTATGTGTTGTGTATAGAAGAGATGGGCTTCTGTGGAAAATGCTTATACGTTTTTCATATTGATGTGTTACCGTTCGCAAGCTGTACTACAGGCTTTAGCTGCAACTCAAACTCCGGGTGAGGCAGGTAAAAGATGGTTCCAAGGTACAGCAGATGCAGTTAGGCAGTTCCACTGGCTTTTTGAGGTATTCAGTGTCACATTTTTGTGTAAAATAGTGGGTGCATACTTCCTCTGTTTCATAGATAGATTTTTTAGTTCAAGTAGAAAGGAAGATAATAACCTAACTTATGCAGAACTCTTTCGGTTTCTTCAATCACCAGTTTTTCTTTTAAAACTCTTTTCCATATTTCCATGTCCAACAATGTATATAGACTCTGCAGCCATACTCAACTGATCTCTGAATCCAATAACCATAACTCAAAAGAGCTGACATATTCTCAGCTACCAGGATACTAATAGAAGTAAACAAAATGAACTTGACAAATTATGTAACTAGATATGCACGGATTAGGCTTAAGCTAAAAAGAAACTAAAAAACTTTCCATGTCTCAGCACCCAGCTTTAAGAAGGAAAGCAAGCCTCAATTCCTCCTCCAGTGGTTGATAAAGATAAACTATGTTCTAAAATGAATAAAATGTGCACAATTCATAAACTAGCTCTAATTCAGAGGGTGAACAAATGAAAATAGAAAGGAAAACAGAAGAACAAAAGGAAATGTCAGTATGCTTACTACTCATGGAAGAAGAAATTTGTCGTCAATTCAACTACTATAAGTGGGAGATCTAGATTCTGTTCATATGCTATGAAGTCATGATCTACCATTTACTTGGGACATTTCCAACTATGTAGGATCAAAGAAGCAAGGAAATTGAAGATGTGCTCATTTTATCTGGTGATCACTTGTACAGAATGGACTATCTGGACTTTCTTCAGGTGATGTTTACCCTTGCCTATTTGCTAGGAACTGGCAATTGCCTTTTTATCTCTCATTTCCTTGAATTGAAATTGCCTTATTCATATCAATATCCTCATCTTGACAGAATCATAGACAAAGTGGTGCAGATATTACCATCTCGAGTTTGCCCATAGATGGCAGGTAGGTGATGCTGTGGTACACTTGGGTAGCAAATAAAGCAATTTAAACTTCTGAGGCTCACTAGATAAAACTGATGCATCAATTTTTTCCCTCTCTTTCATGATAGCCGTGCATCAGATTTTGGCCTGATGAAAACGGACAATAAAGGAAGGGTCATTTCATTCAGTGAGAAACCAAAAGGAGATGACTTAAAGGCAATGGTAATAGTCAAACATTACAAATATCTCAGAACCAAATGCATTAAATTCAATGCAGTAAAACTAACAAATACTTTAGGCAGTGGACACCACTGTTTTAGGATTATCTCGAGAGGAAGCTGGAAAAAAGCCTTACATTGCATCAATGGGGGTTTATATCTTCAAGAAGGAAATCCTTCTGAACCTTTTAAGGTACCCTATTCCTTTCAATATGATTCCTACAACATCAGAGAGATTGCTAATGTTCCAGACTATAGCCTCTGAAGCTATGTCAGAGTAAAACAAGTTAAAATTGATCAGTTATCTTGATGCAGATGGCGTTTTCCTACTGCAAATGACTTCGGATCTGAGATTATCCCTGCCTCAGCATCAGAATACTACATCAAGGTTTCAGCTCATGCCAGAACAATATATGCATATGCATGTTTTATCAGCTCATAGCCGTGCATATTCAGGTCCTTGCCTAAAACAGTATGTGATGAATATCTGCAGGCTCATTTATTTAATGACTACTGGGAAGACATTGGAACAATCAAATCCTTTTTTGAAGCAAACCTTGCCCTTACTGAGCATGTAAGTATTGAAGAATATAAACTCACCTAGTTCAAGCCTCAACTCAAAAATCTATGACCGTGTGTATCCGTGCATACATGCATGTGTGAATGTAAGACAAACAGATCCATGCACCTGCATGTATGCTTATACTGCTAAAAAGGAAGGGACACTCAAAATCAAAACTTGTTAATCTATAAATATGTCATACATGCTCATATCAGAGCAAACATCAAGAAAATTGAAATATTCATTCAAACTGTCACACTATTTGTGGAAGTTTGCTACAAAGCATTCTAGAGAGACCTCTAGCTTCTAGTCCTTTGCTCTAATGTCATATCAAACAAAATAGAGAAAAATCTTAAGAGTAAGTTCTGATAAGCACAGACTCATACAGATCCAATTCTCTTGTGCCTTTTTTCAGCCGCCAAGATTTAGTTTCTATGATGCAACAAAACCAATCTATACATCAAGGAGAAACTTGCCACCATCAAAGATCGAAAACAGCAAGGTAGTCTCCCTCTGCAGCATAATACTTTTAACAGAAACCAGGAGAAATTTTATTCTAGCATGCACAAGTATTTTCATTTCCTAGAGTAGATCTAAGGGAAACACTTGCATACAAGTTAACTATGCTTATTCTTCTGCAGATTGTTGATTCAATAGTATCACATGGAAGTTTCTTGACTGATTGCTTTGTGGAACATAGTGTCATTGGCATCCGGTCCCGTATAAACTCCAATGTTCATCTAAAGGTATGTATTGAATTGCAGAGAATTACATATTACCCTTGCAACTTATACATCATCAATGGATAAGAAATTTTCTCATTAATATTTTGTTCCATTTATACATACTCCTAGTTTTCCTCTAGGGTGCAAGTTGAGAAACATCGTGGATTACTTTCTTGTTACAGGATGTAGTGATGCTGGGGGCTGATTACTATGAAACTGAGGGTGAAGTTGCATCATTGGTAGCCGAGGGAAGAGTTCCTATAGGAATTGGAGAAAATTCAAGAATCAAGTACAACCTAAAGATCTTTGCTCTACATCCATCAGCCCAGCATAAATTTTTTGCAAGGATTTCTTAACTTCCTTTCCTTTTTGCTGCCTTTCTGGTTTTGCAGGGGCTGCATTATTGACAAAAATGCTAGAATTGGGAAGAATGTTGTTATTGCAAATTCAGAGGTATGTTTTATAAAGTTGGAAGTTTTCAGGAATTGTTATAAGCACATTTCCTTGTCTATCTATATATTTTTAATCTTCTTGAACAAAGATTTGAACACCTTGAAAGCTGCAATCACTCAGCATAACACTTGCTTGACTTATATTGACATGTAATCAGAAGAAGGGGTAGACAATTGCAGCTCCAAAACTATCATATGAAATTGGCCAAGCTGTTTTATTTGCTAAGAATAATGCAGAATATATACAAACTTCCTAATGTTTTGCCCCTTCAGGAAAATGGTCACCAGTTATTGTTCCTAGTTAAGAAACTTGAGATACTAATGATTTTGCATTTATCATGAATTTTGCAGGGCATACAAGAAGCTGACAGATCATCTGAAGGATTTTATATCAGATCAGGCATCACAATCATATTAAAAAATTCAACAATTAAAGATGGTTCGGTGATTTAATACATAGACCAATAACTGTATCAGTTTCTCTTCCTTTGTGCCCTTTGGCAAATCATCCATATTGGTGGAGAAAGATGTGATGAAGAAATATCATGAAAAATTAGTTCCATCCTGCTCTAAATAAACAAGCTAAGGATGCAAAGGGAATGAATAATTTCATCTGGAAAGCTCAAGTCCAAGCATAGCTCAATGATTTAAAAGTTTTGTATATGTTGACAAAAGAAACATTGATTTTGCGTTTTGCACACGGAAAGATACAGTTCAATGAAGAGTGAGCAATGTCACATTCTATCAAGAACTTTACATCAGCTAAGCTCTATAGCTACACATGGAAATACTGATAACCAATTAGTTTCTGTAATCTCCAAGCAAATACAAGGAAACTTGTTTCAATTATGCCATATACAAAAAGCTTGTTCCCACTAACTTATCACAAGAGTAATATGGTAAGCTGACTAGAGTAAGTGTTGAGAGCTGTGAAGCCACCAGACTGAAAGAACAAGGACATAACAACGACTCTATTATGATATGATTTGCCACAAGTCATCAATCTTCTTCTCTGGCAATGAGGTCCAACTTCCCAATGACCAAATAACTCAGTTTACGACTAAGTTGAATGAATCAAAGTTTCCTGGTTTGCCATATCTCCACACCCAAAGGCACTAAAAGACCACGACCATGAACGACAACAAGAAGCAGCAAGAATGAAGATGATATACTTATCACACATAAATAAGGAAAATGGAACGTTCTACCTCGGAAACCAAAATCTTGACAATACCTATAGCAATAACTCTATACAGTGAAATTTCAATTCGTTTTCAAATCTTTGTAGTACAAACCGTTCTTCTGCTGCTATTATGTTCGTAACGAAACATTTATCTTCTGAGAATGGCTTCCTACCTGCCCTTCCAGCTCGGTGAAGATAATTTACTGCATCTTTTGGCAGGTCAAAATTGTATATGTGGGTTGTTTCTGGTAGGTCAACTCCTCTAGCTGCTATGTCCGTTGCAACCAGAAGATAGTCCCTTCCTGCTCTAGCATCCTGCATACAAGAAACATCCAGAATTCAGCCCATGGACCTGAATTCTGACACAAGGATTGAAAGATATGTATTTCTTTAAGAACCTCTGAACCTCATGGACCAAGGACAGGAAATAGTACACTTAAGTATCAAACAAAGGCTTACCAATAATGATGCTGCTCGCTCATTAAAATTGATATTTTCCTCTAGAAGAATTAGATCAGAGCCACCTGCATGTGATGCCTTCAAGAAATCAACTAAGAGAGTAGTTGGTGGGGCCTTGCCAGCCTTCTTTGACCTTTCAGACTGTAATATAGTTTCAAGACAATTAGTAACATGAAGGTGAAAAAGTTGAAGTACAGGGAATAAATTGAAAAATTGGCCAGTAGTGAAGAAAGTTGCATTGAATAAATAAACAAATAAATAGAAAATGCTAAACCGTTCTTCAAAATAGATAAGCATTGGATGAAAGTACACTTGAATATATGTATAGCATAACACTTGGTTCATTTTATGACACGAAAAGAGAATCTAATCTCCAGTTATCTCGAAAGTAGAGACATGTAAGATGCCATGTATCTTAGAATCTACACTATGTTTGTCTAATTACATCAAGTAATACCGATAGAGGAGGCACTAACTTGCTCACCCACGAAAATTATGGCAGATTGAGGTGCATCTGACAGTAATAAAGATAGCAATGTAGAATGCTTTTCTTTTTTCTTACAAACCTGCAATTAGAAAGGCATGCACCATTAAGTTAGACTAAAATTAACATGAAGGAGCCCATGAAGAATGTTGACAAAACAAGCTATTAGCATTGGAAATGAGATGTGAAACAAGAAGCAAATATTTCATAAAACAGAAGAAAGTGGCAACATCAGGAAAAAAAGGATCAACTGCCAGATTTTTTAGATTGTCTCACCACAAATCCGTGTTGTAGGCACGAAGGCATTGGTTCAACTGGATTTACATGAACATGTACGACATCACCCTGCCATAGTCACTGAGGTAAGTATAAAATCTTACAATTAGCGGTAAAAAGGTAAGGCAACTCAATGACATAGTCATGCTAGGAACAATGAAAAAGGTAAGATAACTCAATGACATATTGCATGTTAATAACAATAAATTTAGTGAACCTTAGTCCATTTCTGCTGTACGCAGTCGTACAGAAATCGTCTATGCTGAGGAATTGATGCACTTGCAAAAATAGTCTGACGATTGCTGATTGAAGAGTAGGATGTCAAAAGTCTTCGAAGAGCACCAGCTTGCTTTGAGGAATTGAACATGAAATCCACCTGTATAATTTGACAAAAAATATTATATCTTCTAAACTTGACCTTGAGAAGAAGCTTCAATTTCTGATTCAGATAGAAGTTAATAAAGGAAGAAGCACTAAATTGCTTTTCTGAAGCAATAAAGCATCAATCTATCTTAACTTTGCAGGACACAACATGCCACCATAAAAAACTAATAACTTGAGAAAGAAGCTTCATCACTTTACCTCATCAATTACCAGCACCTGAAGGCTCTCCAACCTAAAATATTGCTTCTCAAGCATTTGACACAAACTCCCAAGAGTTGCAACTATAATAGTAGGAGGCTCTGCCTACAACAGGAGAATCAACTTTTTATTAATTTTACTTAATAAAACTTATCCATAGAAAAATGTCAACAAGTAGGAACCAGTCCAACCCTAACTAAAACCAAAGCCTCTCCCCCTCCCAAAAATAAAAATGCTAAGGAGAACAAGTCTGTGTTTCAACAAGAAATTCATGAAAGCGTCTCCTAAGTAATTCCTGTAAAACCATCTACACCACCGACAATAGTTCTTGTTTTGAATAACATAAAGAACATGAATATCAGAAATGATGAGAAACATTTTTACCTTCAACCAACTCTTGTGCCTTCTCAATGTTCCTCCATCTAAGAGAGCCATTACAACACATGACTTCTCTGATTCATGCTTTGCAGCAAGCATGCGTGCAACTTTTGTAACCTGTGACCCAGAGAAACCATTTAACAAATTCCATTTTCTACACATCATCTGCAGTCAGAGAAAAGATTGAGCATCAGTGTGCCTACTTGCATGCCAAGCTCCCTAGTAGGTACAACAACCAGTGCTTGAACTTTAGACCTTTGGGTGTTAATGACTGAAAATATCTGAAGCAGGTATGCAAGAGTCTTTCCAGAACCTGTCTAAAGAAACAAAGAGAAATTAAAAGAATAACATGTTAGTTTTGACAAAACAACAAAAGCAGAAAGTGATGTATTGTATTTTTTTAGCTTCTCTAGAAAGATTTTACACATAAAATAATAGTCTCGTGAGAGGAAATGAGTAGTATTTCTCAGAATCATAGCTCCCAATAGCAGAGGGATGACCACAAATTTACGCCATTGCAACATGTCAAAATCAAATATATGTGGGAAGGTACCTGAGCCTAAAACAAAATGGCCATTCATTTATATTTGTTTTCCTAAAGCATTTTAAAGGGTGACCATAAAATGATGACTACCCTTGCTCCATTCGAATGACAAGAAATTCAGATATAACGATTTCTTCATCAATAAAAATGTCATTCTATAAACATGAGCTAATAAAAGAACACACGAAGTATCCATATATGAAAAGGCACATATTGACCTGGGCCTGAAGCACACAATCTCGGCCAGAGAAAAGCAGAGGCAATGATTGCATCTGTACATTTGTAGGAAACAGATATCCGATCTCTTCCATCCTGCATTATGTTTTAGAACTTCACTCACTACAAGTTTTACTTCCGTAAACAGCTAAGCAGTGCACATAAATGTAAGTGAATACCTCCAAGAAAACCATGAAAGAAAAAAAGGGATTTTCATTACTCGCAATTTGTAAAATTATGAGTAAATTTCAGCATGGCAAGTGGTAACGCCTAAAAAGTTAAATAAAAAGAAAAGAATTTTGCAGAATGAAAATGTTCATCATTATTTCTCATTATTCAACTCAAAATTTGATGTTTTTCAACAATCAATACTTTCTATACCTCGAAAAATAAAAAGTCCAATTCGCCAAAATTCCAGTAAGCAATTCCTCGAGAAGAAAAGGCAAAGTAAAGAAATTGAAGTGAACTGACCTGCAAATCACGTGCTCAGGCACGTGACCTTGACAGAGTTGCCGCAATGTAGAAACGGTGTTCTCTCTGTTTTCGGCTTCAGTTTTCACATACGAAGAAGACAGAGAAACCTTTAAAGAGCGAGTGGTCCGGTTCCTGGATTTAACGAGGAACAAATTCCTCCGGTCGGCATTGAACACATATGAGGTCGTTTTTAGCCATGGCGCAAACGGTGGATGCGTCGCAGAGAAACACGACGCCATGGAAGAAGTTCCAGAAGACGCGAGCTAGTGAAGCAGACGATCAACGAATCCGTCTTCATCCGTTTTTTAACCTGTTAATTCCAAAGATAAGAATACCAGATGCGTCATTAAAGAGCGCATAGCGAATACGGGTTTGTGCTTTTATCCAGGCCCAAACATGCATTGGATTGATGGGTACAGGTACAGCGATGTGGGGCCCAGTATGGAGAAAATGCAGGAAGAAGAGGACAACGCTTTCTAGCAATGGATTTGGTCTAACTTGATCCACGGGAGACGTGCTAGCTAGAATGAAGAATTTCTCCGCATCCCTATTTACAATTTTACTACTAGACTTTTATTTTCTTTTTTCTTATAAATATTAAATATAAAAATTTAATTATATTCTTAATAATTGTGATTTTAAGTTTTTTTCAGATGTACCTAATAGTCTCGGTATAATTCTCTAAATAAAATCTCAAATTTCATAAAATAATTATTATTTTGATTTTAAAAAATAAAAAAGTAAAATATAAAGATATTATGTATCTTATAAGATTTTCTTGAAAATTCTAAATGTTAAAAGCATCATGACCATCCTTTTGTCAATGTATAAATATTTTTGCTTAAATATTTGTCTGTAAATATTATTTTTAATACTAAAAGCAAGATGTTTTTTTATTTATTTGAAGAAGAAGAAATATACCATCCAACAAAAAAAGAAAGAAGACGAAGAAATATACCAAATATTAGTATTTAATTTTAAAATTACAAAGTTGCAAACAAATAATCATATGAGAAAAATAAATATAAATATTTATTGCATGAAATTAACAAAAAATAGATAAATATATGTTAATTTTACGAAAATAATAATTTACTTTCCTCTAATTGAAATCGTTGTTTGTAATCAATAAAGAAAAAAATAAAGAATTGTCAAAGTATACCCATTTTGAATTGGAATTATTTCTTAAAAAAAAAAAAGAGATAGAGAAGTTTAATAAATAAATAAATACATTTTTCCTACATTTTATTAATCCGGCCTGCAAATTTCTTTCTTTTCTTTCCCTTTCTTCCATCTCTCTCCATAAAATTCCTTTCTTTGACCTTTTACACACCTCTCTCTCTCTCTCTCTCTCTCTCTCTCTCTCTCTCCACATTTCTAGGATTTCTATTTTTACTTTTTTTTTTAATGCTTTTCCTTATATCCTCCGTCTCCCTCCCTCAGCTTTTTCCCCACCTAACCTCTCTTCCACCTCCCCCCCTCCCACCCCCCACCCCCCCCAACACAGAAAATCGAGTCCACATTGAGTGTGAAGAGCTCAATTTATTTTCATCAATCAATCAATGGCAACTGATCGTATGATTCCGCTCTGTGAAAATTCATCGCCGGTAATCACAACGGCGACAACGACGAAGATGATGGAGTCATCATCAACGATCGCTTCGTCGTCCGGAGCTTCCAATGCCGCCGTTGTTGTTGATGTTCATGATGATGATGATGACTGCTTCGATGACGGTTGCAGTATTTGTCTCGAACCTTTCACCCCTAGCGATCCTCCCTCTGTAATCTCTCTTTCTCTCTCTGTTTTTGCGTAATGTTGACTCTTTTATGTGTTTGTGTTTACCGTCGGTCTCCTGTTGATGGAGTATCCACATTTGTTGATAGTTGACGTATGTTTAAAGTTCTTAATGAGTAAAAGAGTTCGTAGTTTTAATTTTGTGAAATTGTGAACAGTATGAACTAATTTGAAAAGGTAAGATCCTTTGAATACTGTATATTTTGAGTTTTGTACCCATTGGAATACCCGGAGCGGTTGAAGATTGGGGGTTTAAGCAATTTCTCCACTTCTGTCCAAGTACATTTTGTTATATGTGCTTTTTTTGTGTAAAGATATGATCTTGTCTGTAATCTGAAACTTCTTATGGTAGAGCGCATACTCCAATGTGCTTTACTTCTCTCTGGCAATAGATTCTGGTGTTTGGGATTTGTGGCTTTTATTTGATGTGTATGACGTAGGATCTCTAGGTGCTGAATTTTTCTTTTAATTGCTTTGTTATGCTTCTTCAATCTGGGAAATAAGTTAGGTACTTTTCTTGATTCAATTTACCAGTCTAGCCCGGAGGACTAGTATTTTTCTGGACCGTCCTCCTGGGATGATCATTTTACAATTGTTTTCTTTTTGCTAATAAATCTGCTCCTGTTAGCTGACTCTTTGAAATGGTCTAGTTCTTTAAGATGCTCCTTTGAATTCATAATGATTTACATGTAAAATTTTTTAAGGCTGTCCTGGTGTTCTAACTTTTTTTGAAGTTTCTCCTAATGTTTTGGAGAAATGCTCATGAAATTTGATTTTTGTTTCTCCTGCTCTACTATGTTGAATCAACTTCTATGAATTTTTTTATTTTTTGGGCCAATGGCTGTATAATTTGTTTCTGAATATTATCAAGTAGCAGACGTTTTGAATTTCTTGGTAAATACTAATAGATTACCAAGATACTACCATAAACTACTTATATTACTTTTCTTTTCAGGTCACCAGTTGTAGGCATGAGTATCATTTGCAGTGCATTCTTGAATGGTAGGCTTAACCAGTGAAATGGGGATGTCTTGTCTCTCCTACTTGTCCCGTTCAAATATACTGGCAGCTTGATTAGCACATATTATAGATTCATCTAATCACTTCTCTGAAAAATTGCAATGCCTGCCTGTTATTCTAATTCAATATTCCTTCTTTTCAGGTCACAGAGAAGCAAAGAGTGCCCAATATGTTGGCAGCTTTTTGTCTTAAAGGACCCCTCCAGGTTAGACCTTGGTACTTAGATTTTTGCTAGAGCCTTAATACAAGATTTTTCTTCTAATTGCAGAATTTTATTTCACACGTCTTTTTTATTCTCTTAACACTTTTGCTGTTTGATTCTCTAGTCAAGAACTCTTAGCTGCCGTGGAGAGTGAGAGGATGATGAGGTCAAGGATTAATGCTCGTCGTGTCAATCAGGAACATGATGTTTACCATGTAAGTTGTATTGGAAGTTGAAAGAAACATATAAGTTTCATTCTATATTTGAATAAACTTTCTGTAAGTGATATAAGCGAGAGCCTTATCTTTCAGGGTGTTCCTTCCATGGATGAATCTGATTTTGAGGAGCGAATTCTGCGGCATTTTGCTGCTGCTAAAAGCTTAACTGATCTAGTGAACAGAAGGAGGAGGCAATCACCACCAGAGATAGGCCCTTCGCAAGTATCTTCTCGTGGTTCTGTTGGAAATGCATCAAGTATGCCTGAGATTCATGACTACTCTGAAGAAAATAAGAGTTCAAGTTATGGAGTGGAGGTTGGGTTGCCTGCTAGTGTTCCACCAGCTAGTAGTATTAAGCCAGAGTTACCACCTGACAGAAGAGATGGTTTCACTAAGCACAGGTAAAAGCCTATTAAGCTTGCTGAAGTTAATAAAGAGAGCAGAAATTTATAATCTTAAGTTGATAGTTAAGATTTCTAACTCGTGAAAATTACTTAGGATCCAAAAGTAATTCTCCGCTTTGTAATTATCTGTCATTTTTATAGGATTTTCTTTAGCCAAACCCCACCAGATGGTCCGCAGAAATCCAGCTCATCTGAGTTGCTTGCATTTTCGGAGTCTGTTAAATCTAAATTAACTGCTGCTTCAGCCAAGTAAGTCAAGTATGTTGGTACTTTATTTCAGTATGCCAAATTTCTTTGTCCTGAGATTAACATTATTGTAACAGGTACAAGGAATCATTTTCGAAAAGTACACGTGGGATCAAGGAAAAATTATTAGCAAGAAATAGTTCTGTCAAAGAATTGAGTAAAGGAGTTCAGCGGGAAATGAGTGCAAGTATTGCTGGTGTTGCAAGAATGATTGAACGTATTGATCTCTCCTCAAAAAGAACTGGTGATAATAAAGTTACTTTATCTAGTTATCTAGTAGAAACTTCAGACCTTACATCTAAAGGAAAGGAGGTAGAGCAGAATGCAGCAGCTCAGCCACTTGCTGCAATCTCTATGGGAGCAGCCACACAAAACAGTTCTTCTGGTGTTTTTCCTCCCAACTCCACTACTATCCGAGGGCAAGTGAAAGTGTCCTTTGCCCAGGTTCATCATCTTTTCTGCTATTAATTTAATCCGACTTTTAGATGTGGCGCTCTTCTTGCTACCGTTATTCATTTTGTTTTTCTTAAACTAATTCTTTTCAGACCGAACATTGATCAATGGTGGTACTTGTGATCGACCATTTTCATTGTTTCTCTGCCTGCAATGGTGCGAATCTGCAAGTGACGTACAGGCGATATAGATGGATAGTTGATCTGCGTCCTGCAGTTACTCTTAACTTGATTGAGAAAACCTGAAACCTTTTGTTGGATGCTTAAGCAAATAATGAATGGAACTCGGAGCACTAGTTTGATGATGATATTCTCCATGTCCTCTTGGCTCTTGGTGACAGTGGTTTTTCTTTTGTTTTAATTCATCCAACACAGAAGAATTCTGAATTTTAAACTCCTATATTTGAATTCTAACAGGTCCATTTGGATTAGATTTAAAATCTTCACTTTTTTCATTTCTATTTCTAATCCTTATAGTTCACTAAATTATAAAAGGTTCAATTTTCTTGATGTAATAATGATCAGACTTCTTTTTATTTTATTTCAAAAAGAAAAAAGGAAACAAATTACATAATTAAGCAAAGTTTTGAAGTTAAATTGCATACTAATTTAGGACTATAGCCCCAATATTCAAATCGTGTCAAACCTCGCGGGTCAATGTGCAGCTCTCCTCCAAAAAGTAGCTCACATCCTTCATTCAACACACACCATCTTTTTAAGTGAAATGCTTGATATTCTAATTCTTAGCAGTAAGGATCATCAATTTTCAAATCTTCTATATTGGGAAAATTAGAGAAAAACCCATCTGGGATTTCTTCAGGTTTAAGATTGTAAGAGGTACTCAAACTAAGCCCATCACAACAAGAGATAAAAGTTAAGAATTCCATAATTGGGGCTTCAACTTGGACAATATTATGGGAACAACCAGCAACGGGAAATTGTGCACTTATTGTGGGAAGTAGAGATGATAGGTCTTTAATGACCTTAATATGGGTAGTGTAGCCAATTCCTTTGGCCGCCAGATTATAAGTAGGGTGGGGAGTGGGAGCTGGAGCCGGAGCTTATTTAGACTCCAATATTTTGTAAATTCATATTTTTGTAATGTGTCATTTTGACAATCCTTTATGTATAGTATATAAAAGATCTCCTCTCTCAAAAAAAAAAAAAAAATCGATTTAGTTGGTTGTATTGGTACAGTTTTAAGCACTTTTTAGCTAGAAGTATTCTTCCCACATGTGAAAGATGTCAAACAATTTCATATGACTCGTACGTGAGAGAGTGAGAACAATTCTATTTTTAGGGATAGAAAAAGAAAGGATTCGCCATTGGGAATGAAATTCTGTTTCAGTACCGATCCAAGTAATCTTGTGATTCCATTGCATTTTCGTGGTGTTAGTTTATTTTTTGACACAAAATTTTAATTCAAAGGTACAAATAAATAAAAGTAAATTCATAAATAGAACACGACTTGACTAAATAATCTAAGAGAAGTTTGGAGAATTTCTCTGTTTTTTTTAAATTCAAAATCAATCTAAAAGAAATTTGGGGCCAATAAAGATAACTCAGGAATCTATAAAGATAACTCGAAAATTTTCAAAATTTTCATTTTCCCTCCTTCTCTCACTTTCTCTCACTACACTCATTCTCTCTAACATCTTTCTAGAATTACAAACTTCAATATCAGATCTTGGAAGATCCGACCGTTCAAATTGAAAAAAAAATTAGTTCTTCAATCTAGTCTCTTTTATTTACAATGTTATCGTTTCAGATCGTTGAAATATTTGTTAATAAAGGAAAAAATCGAAATTTAAAAAAAAAATTCTGACCGGAAGTTCTCCGACACTTTCGCCGGCGACAGCCGAAAGTCCCGCCGAAATTTATTTTAATTTTTAAATTTTTTTAACTTTTTTAATTTTTTTGTTAATTTATTTTAATTTTATTTTAATTTATTATAATTTTTTAAAATTTTTTAATTTTGAAAATCTTTTTTTAGGGTTTAGATGTTTTAATTTTTTGTTCACAGTATATTTGATTATTTAATTAATTTTGTATATGTAATTTAAGTGTTTGTGACTAGTTGTTTGTATATGTAGAATGTGTGTGACTAGTTATTTAACATATTTTATGTGATACCCATTTTTAATTGTTAATGTGAATATAGATTTGTGAACATTATGAAATTAAAAAAATAACGGAAATGAAATAGGATAATAATCGATAAAGTGAACAATACTAAAGTAATAATAAATATCTCTGATAATGTTATATAATTTTGTCCACTTAGAGTAATGTAACTAGCTTAAAATTGTTTGCTTCATGATTATGGGTTTAATAATAAAATGTATAATATAATTGCTAAATTGTTTGTACTTTAATTTGAAATCATTGTTATGTTATTCTTGGCCTTAGTTTTAGGGTATAATTCTAAGGTTGTATAATTTACAAATTAATAACTATTACTAAAGAATAATATTAATGATGAATAATAATTGAACGAAAGAAATAGTAGCCCCATAAATAATAGATACCGATAATTCTTAAGATAAAATAAGAATCGATGAAGTGAACAATACTAAAGTAATAATAAATATCTCTGATAATGTTATATAATTTTATCCACTTAGAGTAATATAACTAGCTTAAGATTGTTTGCTTTATGATTATGGGTTTAATAAGAAAATGTGTAACGTAATTGCTAAACTGTTTGTATTTTAATTTGAAATCGTTGTTACGTTATTCTTGGGATGAAATAATCGATAAAGTAAATAATGAAATATATGATAAACAATTATTAACGAGCTTGAATAACTAATAGATGGTTCGACTTAGCGGCCGTAGAGGAGATGCTGATCTTGGTCCTGTCACGGATAGGACAAGTCGAGTTGAGGGGCGCCCTATGACAGCTTCGTCTAGAGGTGTGAGGGTACGACATAGTACTTCTGACATCCCTGTTACTCCTACCCCTCTTGCACCTGGTTTCTATCATGGTACAGGTGAAGCCGTGTCTTCTATCCAACCACCTGCTGTACCTTTAAGATCTCGACCTCCCCTTCATCCCCATCAGTCACATACACCTGTACCCTATGAGCTATATGGATCTGCACATCCACCTTCACACCATACAAACACAGTATATGATCCATACCTACAGGCTCCTACCATTGTGCGACCTCGCATACCGTATCTATCTGCTTTCCAGGAGTCTATATTGTACGATAGGTCTCAGGCGAGATAGATAGGGGTTGAGTTTATTGATCAGATGCTTGGAGCCGCCCGTCAGGATTCTTCTTGCAGCACACACGGGTATTCTCATGCTGATTATGGTGTTTCATCTTCATATCATTATGTACCTGGGCCTGCAGATGGGGTTTCTGAGGGTGATAGGGTTTTTGGGGAGGAGCAAGAAAGAGTCCGAATCCTACATATTCAGGAAGAATCGGATGAGAGAGGTGACGACGATGGTGGTGATAGTGAGGGCGGTGATGGTGATGGTGGTGATAATGATCACGATGACGGTGATGATGATGGAGATGAGGAGCAGCCCGTATATGTTGCACCTGTGGCACCAGCCAGTGGATCGAATGGGCGTCCTCGTCACGGGAAAGGGAAGGGTTTGACCGATAGCCTTATGTCGGTGATGAGTAAGTTTGCAGGGTCTCGTAACAAAAGACGCGACGTGGTTCGTGATGTTCCGACACCGATGCAGAAGAGGAAGAAAGTGAAGCCTTCCGATTGGGAGCAGACAGAGACAGCAAAGGGAGGTCCTGTTGATCCGGAGCTTATCCCATCATATGGTGGACATGTGGCGGGTTGGATATGGCGTGGACAGGTATTTATCTTTATGTTAAATTGACATGTTGTTATTATTGTTATTATTCTTTATAATGTCAAATATTATTCATTATGATAAATAGAAAAAATAATAGTGGAATAAATATATTATTATATAATTGTATAAATTTATCTGTTTTATCTTCAGGATCGCGGTTTATTGAAGTGCCGATCTCGTTATATGGCGCTCACTGGTTGGGAGCTTACCGATTCGCAGGTTGGGCCTCTGGCGTCCGAGTCTGGTATGAATCACCTACGATCATGCATGTTTCAGCACGCCAATGCTGCATTGTTGTCGGTATTTGTTAAGAGGTGGCAGCCGGACACGAACAGCTTCCACATGCCTTGGGGTGAGATGACTATTACACTGCACGATGTGGAGCTTATTATTGGGGTGCCTGCTTATGGTGCGGTAATGGATTAGTTGATACAGGTTGTTCAGCAGGATCTGGGTTTAGGTCTAACTGGGTTTAGGGTTTAATGCACTGGAGCTCCACGCCGTTGCTACTAGCATACAGACTTCACAGTCACATCAGGTCAGAGTTGCATGTTACCTGTAGTACATTTTGGGTAGCTCACTCTTCAGTGACAAGAGTGGCCCGCAAGACTGTGGCCACTTCTGCGGGATGTGAGTCGTGTTGGGAGGTTCCCATGGGGTGCTTCCTATCTTGCATTTCTATACCGGAATCTGGGTCAGGCTTCCAGGGTTGATGCGAAGGAGCTTGCAGGTTGCTGGTCACTATTGGAGGTATGTGTTTTAAAATTAACGTTAATCATGTCATTATTTATATTTAAACGGCTTAGGGTTTAGGGTTCATTTATTTAATATTTCATTTTTATTTCATTTTTTTATATTCTTATTGAATTTATGCTTTATATTTTAGGCGTGGATATATTTGTATTTTCTCATGTTCGCTCCCCTGTTTAAACATTCTCACGAAGGATGCAAGCCGTACATGCAGATGTTTCCGCAGGTCGGCTATAAGAGTGAGCGTAAACTCCTAGATATTCGCATGAGGCTGGATTTGATGACAGCTGATGAGGTCTGGTGGATACCGTATCGGACTCAGGATGTTCATGATTGCTGGGTGTCAACATGGCACGGTTTCATTGCATATTTTGACTGCGTGAAGCCGTACATGCCCGACCGGGTTCTGAGGCAGTTCGAGTTTAGACAGTGTATTCCTGCCCACCCCATCCAGCCTTGGGAGGCACGCTGACTGCCTAACAATAAGATGTATGTCTTGCGGAATACTTTCATGGAGGCACTCTGGCTTGAGGCATCTTCGCACTTACTGACAGAGACATTGACTAGTGTCTCAGCTATTCCAGCCAGTTCATGTATAGATGATTATTTGGACTGGTACCTGTTAATATATGCCCTAAGACCAATTGACTCACATTTATAATTTATGAAGCATGTAATTTTTGAATTGTATTTTATGCTCTTGGTCATCAAGTATGTGACTTGATAGTAAAACCCTTATAGCTAATAAAATACTATTCTTATTTGTCCCTAGTTTATTACACCTTGTAAACTAGTGTAAAGTTGATTGATGGTCAAGTTTTATTGATCATGAATATGAGATATAAAATCAATTCATAAATACATATTGAGAATATTGTATTGGACATGACCCAAAGTGAAGAAGAAATATTGCATGGGTTTAAGTTATAAGTATTTCTTCTCAGTTTTATATTTGGTGTCCTTTGACCTAATGTTTCTAATGTTTCTTGCATGTGGAGAAAATATGTTTTGACGTAGTCAAACATCACTTTTAATTAGGTGATCATTATGACTATTGGTTGGCTTATTTTCTTGTCATGGCTTGAATATTGGAGATAGTGAAAGGGATTTGTCCCTCTCTTTTTAGAGAGATATCCATGGGCCCCTTGATAAGGAAGACTGGAAAATATGCATGGCTATGCTCAAATAAGTATTAATAAGGTGTTATTAATATTATTTGTTGGAAGAGTCTGCCTGGTGATCAAGTAAATAGTTAATTAAGTTTTATAAGGATGACTTGGTCCATGCCTTATAATTAATTAGGATATCGTGTGACAAAAGGACTAAATATTAAATTTGATACTAGGTTATTATTACATTTACTTAACTTGGGTAAGCATAATGTCTTGCTAGAGGCCGCTTATGTTTTGTGAATAAATGTCTAGGACATTTTTCATTCACTGCCAACGTTAAGTGAACCTAAAGGGTCACACGCATAGACGATCTTGTGAGCATAATGTCCACGTTCAATGAATCTAGATTGTGTCCAGATTCGTTAAACGTATACAAAAGGGGAATCAGATTCCATATTGTATTTTCTGGTAAGTTAATAAGTAATTAATTTTATTTAATCGAATAAATGAAATTAATTACTTAATATTACTCATCCAACCGTTGGATGATTATAGGAATAGACGGAAGAGATTAAACTGTCATTAGATGACAGTTAGGGTTTTGATATTGACAGCTATAAAAGGTTATGTTAACCTTTTCTTGGTGGCCGTCCTTTATCTGATTAAAGAAAAACAAAACCCTAAACCCTAGACGGCAATATAGTATCTAGCCTCCTCTCTCCGAAATACGACCGATTACCAGATAGTCAGGATTAGTTCTGAACAGTTTTCAGAACACAGAAGGGGCTAGCATCCCGATCGCTTGTAGATGAGTTCGTTGCGTGGATACCAGTAAAGGGCGAAGCGTACAAAGCAGCGCCTCCACAACGAACAATCAAAACATTGAGGTAATTTCTATCCAATCGGTTTTTCTAGTATGTGCAGATCCTGTTGGTGGATTTACGTAGTTTTATTTTATTTTGTTTTTGCCTACGGAGTCCAACAGTACCTCCCCGCACGCACCCGAGGATACGGAATCTTGGGAATATTCCCATTGGCTATAATGTCCCGGTAGCTCCTACCATGCCTCCACAGGCACTGTTAGATATGATTGCACGTGAGTGTCGCATACAAGATATTTCAAGTGAAGAGTTTCACCATAGGGTTCGAGATTTACTACGGGTTCATTACAACGCTCTTTAGTTGATCTTTATGTATTCGGATACTTATTTATTATATTGTGTACTTATTTTTTTATTTCTGTTGGTTGTGTATTACTGAGTTTATGTCATATTCATTATATTTATTCCCTCATTCATGTATGGACTGGTTTGTTATTGCATCTACGTAAAATAATTAATTTGCAGATTAATATAATTAATACAGGGAATGGGTAAATAAATAAAAATCTGAATGACAAACTTACGAAATATTATTAACACTTTTAAAAAATAAACTACGTTATAAATTACAAGTTGCAACATTATTACATAAAATGTTTATGTGGCGGATACATTTCATTGAATTTCGCAACTCAATTTGCCATCCGATTGCGATATGGGGTCGCCTATCCACTAACGCGCATATCTCGATGATATTCCCATTGCACATGTAATGGGGGCAAAGGGCATCCATCTATCAACTGTAACTGAAAAAAAAAAATTTGCAGATTAATACAATTAATATAATATTGGTCCAACAATAATTCAATTAATATTATTAACAATAAAAAGTTATAAATCATAAATACCTGTATGAAATACTGCAATTCCTCTATGAGTCCGACGAATATCGTTCCCGAAGGCCCGTCCATATTAGAAACAAGAGACAAGACAGTGGTTGACTGTGACCGTGCAAGAAATACAACGCATAGGTTGAATGTGTTAGCAATTACATAAAGATGATCAGGTGTATTCATCCAATGGTCTCGTAGCGCCGAACCATCTTCCCAATTTGTCTTCATTATCAACTCTGTTACACGTTCAACTGACCTGAAGCATTGCTCATATACCCGCATATGGTGCCGTAGATCAAATATCATTCTTTTTCCAATTTCAATCCAATGATTTTCGTCTCCGAACAAGAAATTTGATACAACCCTGAAACCACAATTACCATCTCTGGCCACGTTCTTCCAGTTTTGTATAAATTGATACGTAAACCCGGGAAATGCATTTTTGAAAGGGAATGGCACTGGAGGTGAATCGGGACTTACAACGGTTGATAAACTCGATCTACCACTACTACGCCCTCTGCCCCTACTCCTACCGCCACGAGGTGGCCTACCCCTTCCACGAGGACTAGGATTAGACCCTGAACCTGAATCGCTACCAGACCCAGAATCTGAACCGCTTGACTTTCCTATCTTCCTATGGGCGATGGAGACGTATTCCCAGTGAGACTTATCCCTTCTGGTGGAATTCGTCTTCCGTCGTCCCTTCGTGACTGCGGTCTCTGGGGGGTTTGACAACGGCTGAGAAGGATCATCAGGCAACACAGGATGTATAACACCTTTGATGAGTCGCCTCACTTCCCGGACATTAGAAATTGGCCCAGTACTAATTTCCTGTAATAGTGAAGTGAGATCACGCATTTCTGATTCCATATCTCTATGGTGTTTTTCAGGAATATCAGAACCAATTTCTAATTTTTTCCATAACATGACAACTTCTCCCTCTTGGATTGGCAATAAATGCTGGCACCGATTAATAAGTTCACATGCACAAAGTAGACTGTGCGACTTCCTTAAGTAATGCAGACAATTACTATCCGGTTCTTCTACCAATTGACGAGCCTTATTTAACTTATTCATTATCTTCTTCAATCCCAAATGACTAATTCTATTACATAAATTCTTCAGGATGGGATTACTCTTGGTGCCATATTTCCCTATAAGTCTTGAAATTTCCAAAGAGTATTTAATTTCTGCGACTTGAGCTTGGATGAGAGAGTCGATATTAAAAAATACGGTGTCCAAATCACCGTGACACGTTGATAGGCACAGCTTCAGCACTGAATGTTCACTCTCAGCACGGTTCGTTGTCTCCACCCCAAAATGCATCACTTGAGAGGTCCAAACCCTACAAAATTTATGTGCAAATGGATTCAACCATGTACTGAACAAGTAATGTAGAAAGTCGGGCCTGCTTCGCCACCTAGTCTTTAACACTTCCAACTTTCTTTGAAATTCCACCTCATCAAGTTCATTAATTAATTTCCTCTAAGAGCCATTCACGAACCGTTGAGCCACCTCTTCATCTTTCACCATCTCAGTCAACTTTGCCAACACATTCTGATCGATGTGTCTTCTACATAACATATGATAAGAATTGCTAAACACATCATCGATCACCGACATTAGTCCACTTTCCCTATCCGCAAGAACAACTACATGCTCTCCTTCATTGATAGCTGAACCCTGACTATCCGACATAGCAGATGTAAAATATAAGTGCTTGATTTATTGAAGAACCCATCTGTATGTCATTGCCTGTTTGTTGCACATAAAAGATGTTGCCACTGTGAAGTTCTTGCCTGTTGGAGTCATCCCTACACATTCTAACAGTGGCATGTTGTACCTTAAAAAAGAAGTGATAAATTTAATTATTATGAATTGGCTAATCATTTTTCACGGACTTAAAAATATTATTAACTACTTACTAAATTTTTTTTTAAATGTCTAAACCCTAAAATTAATAAAGATAGCTAATAATACAATTAATCCACTATAGTACTTACTTGTTCGTTTTGTACGTCGTATCCATTATCAACACATATGGCCACGTTCTAAGCATTGCAATCGATGTCGGGTGTGCAACGACAATATCACTGAGTACGTTGTTGTCCTCACCATTTCTATAGAAAACGGTGTAGCCCTTTTCCGAACTTAAGCGGAGAACTTCCTCTACTGTATTTCTTCCCTGCATCCGGTCCCTCTTAATCTTGGCAACAACATTGTAAATTTTCTAGGAACTACATACATGCAAAATTTAATATTATAACCCTAAACCCTAAAAACAACTCTAAAATATATAAATAAAGTATTAAAAATAATCTAATAATTCCCTTATAACTTACCTGACTGCACAACCAACGTCTTGTTCTCGGAAAAATCGTAATATATTGCGCGGTGGAACATCTCTTCCTGAACTGCTCGGTCTGTTGCAACTGCTCCTTTGTAAGTCTTGCAGCTTGAGCATGACCGTGACTATAAACAACTATTTTGTGGTTGTGCCTCCCGCTGTGTACGAACAATTGCCAATTTTTACTTGTTGTCATTGGCTCTCCCTTTAGCTTAAATGGACAAACACATTTTTTCGTCCCATACGGTCCACGCTTTTTTTTTTCGGTATTTCTTCTTCCTCATCGTCGACTAATGGTTTTTTATATTTTCTTACTAAACCTCCGCATTCGCAAGCGAATGTGACATACAGTCGACGGTCAAATGTTCTTGCTCTCTGATACCGAGTTATGATTAAATATGTCTTCGCATTCATTGCAATCTGTTTTGCCCACTCCACCAACTCATCTTTCGAACTAAATATTTGGTCTCTTGTAAATAAATGTCCAAGATCGATATATTCTTTCGGATGTATAAATTCTTCAAAGGTACTTGGATCTTTATTACCCTGTTAATGTATAATGAAAAGTTAATATTGCAAAAAGAAAAACCTAAAAAAACAAAAAACACAAAAAATTATTTTTTTCACATTATCGGGCACACTTTCGCCTAGATTTAGCCTGTCATCACAATGAATTTTGCTCAATCTGGGCAAAAGTGTGCCCGAAAATTTGAAAAACAAATCTTGATTTCTTACCTCAAAACTAATATTTTCTTGAAGAGATTCTTGAAAATGATCCATTCTACATATACAAAATTGCTTAAATAATCAAATATACTATTGTGAACAAAAAATTATAAGTTAAATAATAAAATATTCACTTTATCGATTCTTATTTTATCTTAAGAATTATCAATATCTATTATTTCACGGGGCTACTATTTCTTTCGTTCAATTATTATTCATCACTAATATTCTTCTTTAGTAATAGTTATTAATTTGTAAATTATACAACCTTACAATTATATCATAAAACTAAGACCAATAATAACATAACAATGATTTCAAATTAAAATACAAACAGTTTAGCAATTACATTACACATTTTCTTATTAAACCCATAATAATGAAGCAAACAATTTTAAGCTACTTACATTACTCTAAGTGGACAAAATTATATAACATTATCAGAGATATTTACTATTACTTTATTATTGTTCACTTTATCGATTATTATCCTATTTTATTTTCGTTATTTTTTTCATTTCATAATGTTCACAAATCTATATTCACATTAACAATTAAAAATGGGTATCACATAAAATATGTTAAACAACTAGTCACACACATTCTACATGTACAAACAACTAGTCACAAATACTTAAATTACATATACAAAATTAATTAAATAATCAAATATACTATGAACAAAAAATTAAAATATCTAGACCCTAAAAAAAGATTTTCAAAATTAAAAAAATTATAATAAATTAACAAAAAAAGTAAAAAAATTAAAAAAATTTAAAAAAGTTAAAAAAAAAAAACAATTAAAAAAAAAAATTTGGCGGCACTTTCGGCAGTCACCGGCGAAAGTGCCGCCAAATTTTTTTTTTTAATTTCGATTTTTTCCTTTTTTAACAGATATTTCAACGATCCAAAACGGTAATATTGTAAATAAAAGAGAATAAATTAAAGAACTAACTTTTTTTTTTTTTTCAATTTGGACGGTCCGATATTCCTAGATCTGAGATTAAAAAAAAAAAAAAAATTTTGGTGGCACTTTCGGCCGTCACCGGTGAAAATGCTAGAGAACTTCCGGTCAAATATTTCAATGATCTAAAACGGTAATATTGTAAATAAAAGAGAATAGATTGAAGAACTAACATTTTTTTTCAATTTGGACGGTCGAATCTTCCAAAATCTGATATTGAAGTTTGTAATTTTAGAGAGATGTTAGAGAGAGTGAGTATAGTGAGAGAAAGTGAGAGGAGGGAAAATAAAATTTTTAAAATTTTTCGAATTATCTTTATAGATTCTCGAATTGTCTTTATCAGCCCCAAGAAATTTTTCATTGGTAAATTATCAACTCGCCATGAGTTTTGCCAACCTAACCAAGCATGAGGTATTTCAAAGGGATGAGACCGTCAATAAAACCCATAACGTGAGGCCTTTCTTGTAATTTCCACAAGACAAACAAGCCGGGTCAAATACCCGATCGAGATCCCATATCCGAAACTCATAAATAAGGGCTTTTTATTCCCCCACTCTATAGAAGAGAAGAAAGAACAAAGAAGAGTGCTAGAAAACTCAACAAAACAAGGGCGACTCATTGTTTTATTTTATTTTTATAATTTATTTCCGTCTTTAACAGAGAGATTATATATAAATCCCCGCCCTTAATTTGCCTCTAAATTATCTCAAATATATAAACGGTCTGTTCTTCTTCGCGCCATCCCCACCGAGCCATGGCGGCTCAGGTAGAGACTACTCATCAAGGCAGCGGCGGCGGCGGAGGAGGAGATGTGTCAGTTACGGCCGGTGATCCAAGCCAAAGTCAAAATCGGACTGACAATGTCGATGATGATGATGTTGTTACGAGTATTGATGATGTCGATGAGATTGAGAAAACTAGGACGTTAATTTGTGCCCTTAATTTTCTTTCGCGTAATCTTCCTTTACCCCCGGATGTTTACGACGCCGTTTCCACTATTTACCAAGACGGTTCTTCTGATGCTGACGTTGATTGTGATTCTGATTCTGAAGTTGCTGGTGGTTTTTGTAATCCGATTGATGGTTCTAATGTTGTTGGTGGCGGTGGAGTTGGATCCGCCGCTCCTTCTTCGGAGAAGTCTAAGGTAAGAGTTATATTTAATTTTTCCGTGTTCAAGATTCTTTTTTTTTTTAAAGAAAATAGTGGTAACTGATGAGCTTAGAAGTTTTGTAAAGGTCTTTGTTTTAATTTTCTCTCAGTATAAAAATCTTTAAAAATTAATGCTTTAGCTGGAAGTTGCATGCCAGAAATATGCTTATAAATTTGTAGTGGTAAGTTTCAAATATTCCTTTCTCCGAGGGATTTTTTTTCACTTGATTTATTTTCCTCAAATTGACAAAAAAAGAAAGCTGACAATCATAATAATGTACATAAACGTGATCTCTTAGTTCTTTTATTTTCTTTTTTTGGTTATATATTTCTTCTGAACGTGTTTCTATAATAGAAGCAAGCTCTGCAAGACTTGGTTTTTCAGTGGCAATCAATGGCTGTAAAACAACTAAGTTATGTCTTGGGGGTATGTTTGTTGCTTTTCTTATCAGTGGCCTCTTGATAGTTTTCTTGGTTCTGCAAATATGAATCATGAGTCAATTATTTACTTTCAGAGTGAAACTTTGATGGAGGGCGCTAATTCTGTATCAAGAAACTGGTTACTGTGAGATGCTAAGTAGCATGGTGCTGTTTTAAGGATTTTGTTATTCTTTTCGTGTTTTTTCTTGGTGTCTTTAGTATTCATGGGGTTGGCGAGATAAAAGAAAAATACTTGGTACTTTAAGAAAAAGAAAAAAATGACTCGTCTTTTTTGGAAAGTTTTTGATTGTGAAAAGAGTGATAAATTTTATACGAGAGGCAAACCGTTTGTCTTTATAGTCTCTTCTGATGTAATATTACAGCTGGACTACTGACAGATGATCTTTGACTTACGGGGTTTTTATTTCATGGCATGTACACGCAGGACTTTTCATGGTTTATTTTGTTTAATAGTCTAAGGAGAATTAAGTGTCCTTTCAACTGAAGATCCCGTTGACTATGTTTGTTCCGGGAAGTTAGTTAATGAATCTTCTCTTGTTTCTTTCCTGGTTCTTTATGTTGTTAGAGGAACAAAATCACTTTGTCTCAATAAGGAAAATGACGTTGCGCTTTCATTGATGTACGTTACTGACTGACAAAGGGAGATGTGTCCTACAGTTCAAAGAAGAGACTTCTGTTTGACATTGGCATGATGACTAAATATATGTGTTATTTTGTCGGCATATGCGTGAAATTTTACCATTTTTGGCAGTTTGACACATAATCGACCCAAAAAAGAAGAAAATTGTTTTTGAGGCAGTTGTCATTATATAGAAGTATCTGTGTTTGAGAGTAATATAAATTTAACAAATATGGCTTTAAAATATTTTCGAGGTATTACCATCGGACTTGGAATACATGGTGAATATGATACTTGGACATTTGAAAGTTAAATTAACTTAATAATTAAATCAAAATAATTGGATTTTGGCTGCTTCTTTCTTTTCATTTTTCTGTTATCTTGTGGTTTGCATGTCCTCTATGGACAACTAACCAGAACTTTGTCTCCTCCTTTTTGAGCCAGAGAGTGCACGTGTTGGGCCTTGCAACTTTGGCTGAATAGTTGCTTAAAATTGACATTCTTATGTATATCAATGAAAATTTTCGTGAATATACAGCTTAGATATGTGAATTTTTGCAAAGGAATTAAATTCTTTTAGATTGTTGTAAAAAAGTTCTAGCCTTTTTTACAGCATTCTTTTTATAGGGAAAAAAAAGTCTGATTTGAACTTTCAAGCACTGTAGTTTTCTCGAGTTAATTTGAGGATGTTAATCCTTGTTTCTCTTATTGTCATTTATTTTGTGTTTGAAACAGGAAGTTAATGATTTGTTTGCAGGATGGTTCTGGAATTTCAAGCTATGGAGATTTGATGGCAGACTTTGAGGTGGCACTGTTTAAGCAAAGACAGAGTTGTATGTCTGGTATCGGGTTAGCAGAACTAAAGGAAACTCGTTACCAAAGCCAAATCCAGCATCGCCTGAGTGAACTTGAAGGTACCAGAAATAATTACATAACACAGGCACACGCAACTCATGCAGTGCTAAGCACGCTCAGAGTAGTGTACTCTTTTGGAAAGCTGATTTGTGTTTCGGAATCATTTGTAGTCAGATCATTAAGGAAGTGATGAATTTGAAGTAATGGATTCCAATTTATAAAACAATTTGAGTATTCTCCTTGAGCATTAACACCAAATGCTTGTGGGTAAAACAAAAGTTTTTGTCTGGTGAAAGCCTTCCTTCTTCAACTATAAACTATTACTCCAGCTACTCTTATAATTGTCTGCAAAGTTAAAGTATATTTTTACTTTGACTTCTCTGAGCCCAGAAGTTGCTCAGCAGAATTCCTTTTATAGGTTGGTGCAAACAGGAAGCACTTACACTGCATCATATTCATGTTTGTTTACCTTTCTGGTCATCTGCTGTGGTTGTGGGGAACTCTTTATCTGAATAGAAGCTTGAGATTTCAATAGAATGACACTGACTCTGTTTGCCTCTATATTAGATGCTCTAGTGGATATTTCTCAGAAGCTTATATATGCATTTATTTTGAACCAGAACTGCCGACAAACAGAGGTGAGGATCTTCAGTCGAAGTGCTTGCTGGAACTCTATGGTCTGAAGGTAGAATTTTGTGTATATGTCAAATCTTCTGCAGTTTACAATCTACGTTCATCAATGACTGGAGAGGATGTACTTTGTTTTACTTGAGCAGAAGAGTTCCAACCTCTAAAGTTATTAATCATAAATCTGGTGATCTATATTGAGTTAATTTTTACAAATTGTTTAGCTGCTTGAGAATACATAGTTGTTTGGATGTTGAAAGAAATTAACATTCCTTTGTTGGTGAAGAAAGAAAATTGGTCATCAAGAAGTATCTAGAGGTTCTAATGCAAATATGGGGTGCCAGATGAGACTATAAGTTGTATAGATCTGTTGCTTTTTGAAATATTTGACAAAATTCTGATTTTAATGTCCAAAATGCTAGTAACAAATATAAAACATTCACAATTATGTTAAAATTGTTAATAAGTTTAATAATGATTTCAATTTCTCGAAAAAGTACTAAAATAAAAAATACTTCTTGCTTATGCTCCATAAAAGGATGAATATTTTCTTCTAATATTACACCTAATGTTGAGGGCAATGTGGCTTCTGACCAAATTGACTGTTTTCCGTTACAGTTAGCTGATCTGCAGGCTAAAGTTCGGTCTGAAGTGAGTGCAGAATACTGGCTTCGTCTATATTGTTCAAATCCTGAGAAGCAGTTATTCGATTGGGGCATGATGCGGTTACCTCGTCCTCTATATGGGATTGGTGATGCTTTTGCTGTTGATCCTGAAGATCCCTTAAAAAAGAAACGTGATGCTGAGGTAACGCTTTTTAGCTATGAACTCGTTTTTATCTTGCTGTGATATCTGGTATGTTCAGTATACCAGGGGGTTAATTTAACTTATAGGCTCATAAGATGTGAGGGAAATGAAACTGATTCTAGAGATATGTGGCACGTTACTGTTTATCTTTATTCGGAAGGCTGAGGAACAGGTGGTGATGTTTCAGAGCTCTGTACTATCTATGTTGAGCAAATCAGATCTTATCCAGTAGCTTGTCTTAAATTTGACAGTCTGTAAACTAGATCTGCATTTTGTCTATTTCAAGGACAGTTAGGGTTGGATATTACATGAAGTCAATGTTAACTGGGAATTTACTTGCTCACAAAGTGAAGCATTTTTGCTGCAGCGATTATCGAGATTGGAGGAGGAGGAAAGGAACCGTGTGGAAACTAAAAAAAGAAAATTCTTCACAGATTTATTGAATGCAGCGCGTGAACTCCAGTTGCAAGTGCAGGCTGCTCAAAAACGCCGCAAACAACGAAATGATGGTGTTCAGGCATGCTGTTATTTCTTTCGGCATTTTATTTCAAAATATGTTATTAATTGTTTGAATACTTTCACCAATAAAGTTACATGACCAATTGTGAGGCGAACTCAGATGGTATGTCCTTTATTCTTTCCAGAAGTTGGAAATGTTATTGCAATATTTTATTTATTAAATTCTAGTTTGACTAGAATTCATAGTTATGGTAGGATTAGAGTCTTCAAGTGTCTTTTCTTAGATAGTTTAGGTTTTGGGTTTTTAGCCGACATACAGAGAAGTGCTCTAGTCTATTATGTATGCGTAAAGATGGATCAAGCTACTCATGAATGTAACCACAATTAACATCAGTACGGTCTCTTTGCATATTGACTTAATAGTCTAAAGAAAGTTTCTGTAATTCTGGTTGTGTGACGCAATCAAAGCCCGAGGTGCTACGACTTAAGATTCCCGGGTGTGACACCTAGGGTTTTTTCTCTTAGTGTGACGCCAAGGGGTTTTCCTTTGCCTATTCTTCCTACTACTTTCCTTGTTTTCCAGTCTTATTTCACACTGTTTTTCTCCTAAAGCTATCAGTTTTGTTTCTTTTCTTGCTGGGCAAACTTTCTGATTTTGTCATGCATCATTCTCCATTCACTCTATATGAGAGAGGGAGGGGTGTTAACGAAGTAATTGCCTGGACTACAGAATGCTGAAAACGTTGTGGAATCAGATTGACTTTTTGCTACATTCACTCTATGAGAGAGGGAGGGGTGTTAGAAAAGTTCCTTCTCATGTTATCAAAATTTGAGGGGGAACAACCACCTACCATGGCTAGATTGTGTCTGCATTAGCCTCTTATGTCATTGTTGATAATTGACAACTATGGATCATCTTGCTAACATCTAATGGAAATTTCATTGTCCCATAGGCATGGCATGGAAGGCAAAGACAGCGAGCAACGCGAGCAGAAAAATTGAGGTTCCAAGCTCTTAAAGCTGATGATCAAGAAGCATACATGAAAATGGTTGAGGAGAGCAAGAATGAACGTTTGACTATGCTTCTAGGGAAAACTAATGATCTCCTAGTTCGATTAGGAGCTGCTGTTCAACGTCAGAAGGATGCAGAACATGATGGCATTGGACCTTCAGAAGGCTCAGATGCCGATTTACCTGAGGTATCAGCTTCAAAGGCTGAAACTCCGGGACAATCTCTTCCTGAGGAGGACGAAGACAACTTTGATAATGAACCTAATCGCCAAGTAAAGACAGGTGATTTGCTTGAAGGTCAGAGGCAGTATAACTCAGTTGTGCATTCAATCCAGGAGAAGGTAATTGTTATACAACTATATTTTCCTTCTTATTTCTGAATTTGCTCCTCTTGTAAGTGATTCATGTTTAGTTTTGACTCTTTCTTGGATTTGTGCCTCTTGTTTGTTTTAAGTCTGCTGGCTGATTGTTCAATTTTACATTTAAACATATTACATATGGAGATATTTCCAGAAAATCTGAGAAGCATGTTGAAATGCTTTTGGCCCTTTGCACAATATCAAAACCTGCATCATGAAGTGTTTCTTGTTTTATTTTCCCCCATATCTATGCACTGGCTCTTTTTGATTCTTTTCCCAGCTAACTTCTGATCATCCAGGTGGCTTTCCCATAAAATTGATACAAAATGTTTTCTTGGCTGCTCACTTTAATGTGTAAGGCAGAGCCCTTATTTCTGGAAAATGTTGCTTTTGTGAAACATGAGAATTTTATGGAATTCCAGTGTGGCAAATGGATATCAATTCAGGAATTTTCTCAATCACGTCTCAGAGTTCAGAGCTGATTGTGCTCTCTCTGGATATGATTTGATTACAAAATTTTGTTTGCTTGAATCCTTTGTCTCACTAAGAGATATCATAAACTTAGCTTGCTTTTAGCTTACTATTTGCAAAATTAAGATAAACCTGCTTCTAATTTGGTGCCACATAAGCAGCATTTCTTTGCATGCAGCTCTTTATTTTATTTTATTCTTTGGGTCGTGAGGGGCAAATTCTCTTTGGTGGTCACTAATTTTGTTAATTTTAATATAATAGATATCTATAATTTTGTTAGAGGTAGATTGATCTTGCTGATATCTCTGAGAAAGTCCATTGTCAGAGAGCTTGCTAGCTGCAACTGCTTGCTCTGAAATGCATACTCTAATGTGAAACTATGCAGGTGACTGAGCAACCAGCTATGCTTGAGGGTGGAGTGCTAAGACCTTACCAATTAGAAGGGCTTCAATGGATGTTGTCGTTGTTTAATAACAATCTAAATGGAATATTAGCAGATGAAATGGGTTTGGGGAAGACGATCCAGACTATTTCTTTGATTGCTTATCTCATGGAGAACAAGGGAGTGGCGGGGCCACATTTGGTTGTGGCTCCTAAAGCTGTCCTCCCGAACTGGAAGCATGAATTTACAACTTGGGCTCCAAGGTTTGTGCAGAAAACACACTGTGGTTTATTTCTAACATGTTATACCTGAATATGCCGATCAGATTGTCTGAAATCTGATGGTAGTTTCCATTGTCCTCAGTATGGTAGCTGTTCTTTATGATGGACGTTTGGAGGAAAGAAAAGCAATGAGAGAGGAGTATTCAGGAGAAGGGAAGTTTAATGTGTTGATCACACATTATGATCTTATTATTAGAGACAAAGCATTTTTGAAGAAGATTCACTGGTACTACATGATTGTTGATGAAGGACATCGATTGAAGAACCACGACTGTGTTCTTGCACGAACTCTCGTTTCAGGGTATGTTGAAAAGCTATTCAAATTTCATGTGACAGACAGTATATTTTTCTTTCTGGGTTTGATGCTATCTTCATGCTTCTGAGTTGGAGATTTTTCATGCTGCTCATAAGTATGTTTCTGTCCTCAATCTGTTGCATCGATCATCTTGTATGGTTGATATTGCTGTTCGTGTGTGTGTCAAACTTATATCTGGTAAAGCCATGAGCTTTCGCCATTGCTTCCCATATGTGTTATATTTGCTTTTCTGTCTAATGCTATCCTTTCCCTCTAAAAGAGGTCTTGTTATTTCCTTTTACTGCTTGTCTGAGAACTTCATTTTTACCCTGCCTCAACTGTTGTGCTCTCTTGAAAATTTGTCCTTTTTTTTGGTGAATATATTTAGAAAAAGGATATTTACCTTTCTATGCAGCTATCGTATTAGGAGGAGACTCCTGTTAACTGGCACCCCAATTCAGAACAGCTTGCAGGAATTATGGTCCCTACTTAATTTTCTCCTTCCAACTATTTTTAATTCTGTTGAGAATTTTGAGGAGTGGTTCAACGCACCTTTTGCGGACAAAGGTGATGCCGCCCTAACAGATGAAGAAGAATTACTAATTATACGTCGACTGCACCAGGTGAGGGTTCATTTCTGGTCTATCTTCAGACTCTTGTTAATGGTCCCCTTTTCATCTGCTTTTCTTGATTTACATTTCCATATTGTGAACATCTCCAGGTTATAAGGCCATTCATATTGAGGAGGAAGAAAGATGAGGTGGAGAAGTATCTTCCTGCGAAGACGCAGGTCATACTGAAATGTGACATGTCGGCATGGCAAAAAGTATACTATCATCAAGTCACAGATGTTGGGAGGGTGGGACTTCATAATCGTAAGTGAATTTCTTTTGGCCATTTGTTTTGTCAATATCAGGCTTTTTTTTTTTCAACTTTATAAATTATGAGTCCTGTTCCTAATATACGTGTAAATATTAGTGTTTTATGTGATCATGATCTGTGTCTATTCACATCTGAAGTTAATCTTAGAGTTTAAACCCTTAGTTTGGCAACTTAACCATTTTTTCTTTTCCGAGAAATTAGTTTTGGCAATTCAGAGTCGATATTTATTGAACTTAACACATTGATTTTCTCTTTGTTACTTGGCTTTCCTCTTTCTTAAATTTTATTTTACTATGGGAGACAAATGAATGGTATCAGCCAAAGCCTCATGAGAAAATGACATCTCTAATGAATCCCTCTTCCCAGTAATGAGGTTTTGAATATATGTAAGTTGATTATCTAGGTGAAGAGCCTAAGTCATGTTGATATGTGCATTTGCAGGAACTGGGAAGTCGCAGAGTTTAAACAATCTGTCAATGCAACTTAGGAAGTGTTGTAACCACCCATACCTATTCGTTGGTGATTACAATATGTGGCGCAGGGATGAGATTGTTAGAGCATCTGGGAAATTTGAACTTCTTGATCGCCTACTCCCCAAACTACGTAGAGCTGGGCATAGAATCCTCCTTTTCTCGCAAATGACGCGTCTCATTGACATTCTTGAGATTTATCTGCAATTGCATGATTTTAAATACCTTAGACTTGATGGATCAACAAAAACTGAGGAAAGAGGCACTTTACTGAAGCAATTTAACGCTCCTGATTCTCCATATTTCATATTTCTTCTCAGTACTCGGGCTGGAGGACTTGGATTAAATTTGCAGAGTGCAGATACTGTGATAATATTTGACAGTGACTGGAATCCACAAATGGACCAACAGGCTGAGGACCGAGCTCATCGCATTGGGCAAAAGAAGGAGGTGAGGGTTTTTGTGTTGGTGAGTGTAGGATCAATCGAGGAGGTAATCCTGGAGCGAGCAAAACAGAAGATGGGCATAGATGCCAAGGTCATCCAGGCAGGGTTATTCAATACCACTTCCACAGGTATGTCATTTTGACCATACTATAATTTATTTTCAGGAGTTCAAATATAAATGCTCACTCATTTCTTTTCAATTGAAGGAGCATGTCTAGATCTCTCCATCCTTTATTTATTATATTTCAGAATATCTGTATGCATTTTGCAGTGTTAGGAAACTCACTGATACGGATTTTTACCCAATGCTTTACCGGGTGCATTTCTGTTTTAAGTATTTTTGTTAGAAAAATTGACACCATTTAATGTTATCCATGCAGTCAAAGATAGAGAAGAATTGCTGGAAGAGATAATGCGCAGAGGTTCTAGTTCACTTGGGACAGATGTGCCCAGTGAGAGAGAAATTAATCGCCTCGCAGCTCGAACAGAAGAGGAATTCTGGCTTTTTGAGAAGATAGATGAGGAGAGAAGAAAGAAGGAGAGTTACAGAACTCGTCTTATGGAAGAACAAGAGGTTCCAGATTGGGTCTACGCAACACCAGACCCGAATGATAAAAAGGGGAAAGGGTTTGATTATGAGGCTGCCAACATCACTGGAAAGCGACGCAGAAAAGAAGTGATTTATCAAGATACATATAACGATGAACTGATAAAGGAGCTTGAGAATGGAGAATCATCTAGCCGATCAACGAAAGGTAAAAAGAAGAAGGAGAATCCTCCTCCTGTAGTGAATAACGAAGTGCCTAATGAAGATAGTGCTGGAGAGGAGAAAGCGGTCCAAGGCTCGAAGAAAGAAGCCGAGTCTGCGGTAGGTAAGGGGACAAGAGGCCACACAATTGGTTTTACCTTAAGAAAAGTGAAGGCCGACGATGATGCATCATCATCTCATAAAGAAGACGATTCATCTCAAAGAGATGCTACTTTAGATGGTTTGACATGGAAAGCACACAAAAGAAAGAGGTCAAGTCTAGTCTCCTGACTTCCTTGTTTAATTATTTTCGTTTGGGACCAAGCAAAATTCATAGATAGAAGATTATAATGGCTGAGAATCCCAAAGCAATTGAAGAAGAACATATTGGCTGGAAGCAGTTTATAATCTGATTCATTCAGCTGCAGTTATGCAATTTTTGCTGTTCTGTTGGCTGGAGGTAAGGCAAGGAAAGAATTGATCATTTAACTGGTCATTAGGCTCCCTTCATTTAGAATCCTATTAAGTGCTGCAAAATGTACATTTTAGTAGCTATTTGACAATATGAGACTACTGAAAACTCGTAGTTTGAATTTTGTTAATGGTCTGGAAATATATATGCAGCAGTTGGATTGCTTTATTCTGCAAAAGTAAAGGAAGACTCTCAAATTTGTGCATTGTGCTGTGTGATTCAAGTAGCACACTGCTATTTGATTCAAATTGAGTTGAGATTATGTTGCTCAACAAGAAAAGGTAAAAGGAAAACTCTGGGAACTTCTTTCTCTCCAAGGCGAAGGGTGACCGCTCTCAGTCCCATCCACATTGTTAGGAGGTTTTCCTTATAGTTATAGGATCAGGTTGTTACAGTTGTTTTTTGGGGTTTGTCTTGCCGTTTGAGAAACCCCATCGGTTTGTGGCTTCACGAAGCTTGCTTGGCTTGTGGGGTGTGTGGAAGGGCAGTGGGTGTGGAGAGGGAACCTTTGGTGGCCAGGAGGTTGGGCTGGTGCTAGCTAGTCTTTGGTTTACTAGTAGTTATTTTAGTCTTGTTATAGGTTGAGGAAATTATCCATGTTTATTCAGCTGTACTCTCAATATTACTTTTATCAACTGGTAGATTTCCAGAGGCAAAGGAAACGTCTCTTTCTCTATAAGGAGAAAACAAGAAGGGAGATCCACATCCACTTGCTAAATACTGGTAGTACTAGGTAATCAATCAGCTTCACATTCAGTGAAAATGTTCATAGGGAATACAGAACCATAAATGACACCCTCCTCAGAACCTATGGAGAAAAAGTTCGGTTATGAGACATTTTTAGCTAGAGAATACATAAACCAAGATCAGCTAAGGCTAAGCATAAAAATTACCACCAACCCGAATATTGATGGAAGAATCTACCCTTGAAAAAGCACAGGGCAGCAGCTGCTACAAAATCAAGAAATGCCAAGATTAAGCAATAAAGGAGAAACAGAGACCAAACAAGTGTGTAAGAACCAGTGGTGACTTCTACTTGCTGCTGCTATCCTCTTCTTCATCAACGTCGAGCTTTTTCATTTTTGATTCAAGTTCATCGTCAACCCCTTCTTCATTTTCATCCCCTGATTCATTGTCATCGTCTCCACCATCTGGGTCATTCTCATCGACAGGTCCAAGCATGTTAGGGAATTTCTTGAATATTTCTTGCAACTCATCGATGCCTTCATCAGAAATGAAGTTCCCGTTAATGTTCAGTAGCTTGAATTCAGGCTTTTGAACAACACACTGAGCCAACACCTTTGCCCCAGCCCTTCTTAATGAGTTGGAGCTCATATCTACTTCCTTCAATTTGTCATGGCTTGCATCCTCAAGTGCCTTGCTAATTTTAATAGCACCTTCGTCCTTAAGTTCGTTCTCTGCCAAGTTCAATCTGGTCAGAAGTGGCTTAGAAGCTATGCAGCTAGCTAAAGCAGGAGCAGCTTCAGCTGTTATATCATTTCCAGCCATCTCCAACACTTCAAGTGTAGGAGCTGTGCTCTTAAGGGCATCAGCTACTGCAACTGCCCCCTCATCTTCCAAATTCAGATAGCTCAAATAAACCTCATTGAGATTTGCATATAGAGAAAGTGCCATGCTCAAGGAAATGCCAGCTTCAACCCCGAACATGTTGTCCCTCAGATCCAGTTTCTTGATATGAGGACATCCTCCAAGTGCTTTGGACAAGGCAATTCCTCCTTCAGAATCTACTCTGGTAGAAGAGCATCGAAAATCCTCCAATAGAGGAGAACGCTTCACAATGTTGGAGATAGCCATAGCTCCTTCGTCGCCTGTCATATTGTTATGGAAATGGAGAACTCTAAGCTTCTCAGTGGAAGGTAGCAACTCGCAAACAGCTTTTGCAGCTTCCTCAGAGATTCCATCATTCATCAAATACAATTCCTCCAAGCTAGTCTGCGACTGCAGAAGCTTACCAAACGCCCTAACTCCTTTCTCGCCCAAGGCATTATCAGAAAGATTCAAAGACCTCAGAATGGTCCCTTCCAGGGCTTCTGAGAAAATATTCATAACCTCAAGAGCCTCAGCCTCTGCTCTTCCTGCAACAAAATCTGACAAATCTACTTCCTTCAATTGATTCTTAACTGATGACAATATAGGAGCTGCAACAAGAGCGGCACCTTTTCCAAAGCTTCTGTTGCTGAAACATATTTTACCATAAGAATTCCCTGGTTTTTTAAGTGGTCCTAGAAGGACCTCAGCTTCTTCCGCCTCAACAAATGCTCTCTGGCCTTTAGAAATGTCAAAGAAGTACTCATTTGGCACAGAAACCTCATTTGGTTGAGGCTCTAGAACTTCTTTCTCCTCCACCTTTGGACCCTTTTTAAGGACTTCCAGAATGAGCTTACTGCATTCCTTCGCATACAGCTGCACTGCAGAACTACCATCACCATCAGGCTCCTTTTCATAGTGATGATTTGCAGAAGAAAAGGCTGTATCTTCAATTTGCCTAGCACTTTTGGCAGCCTCCTCCCTACTTAAACTGCCATACTTCCGGGTAAATATGGTTGGATTTGAAAGGTTGTTTGTCATTCGTTCCACAAGCATTTCTCGAGTGCTTTGGCTAGGGGGCCAGAGCTTAACTGAAAAAGGCTGGCGCTGAGAAGTTGGTGATGTGGTATCCATTGCAGACAACCTGACATTAGAGCATCCAAATTACTTGGTATTAGCTGTTCGTAAGGAGACAAATATGCCAAGTTTAACTTAATGTTGTGCAGACATCAGTCATATCATCACTAGTATATTTCAACAACGGTATGTATGAGAAATAGTATACAGCATAAAGCCTATTTAGCATAATAAGTGAAAAGGATTTAACCAGACCCTTATAATGCTTGAAGATATGTAACAATACCGAGTCTCATGTTATAGCCATAAACAGAAACCAACATTGAATATTTTCACTGTTAAGGACAATCAAAATAGAATTAAACTAGAAATGACTTTGCAAAAGAAAATGCATTACGGGATCAAAAGTTCATTTCCTCATCTCCACCCATTTTCCCGGAGTGGAAAAATAAGAATAAAGAACAAACAATAAAATGGTATCCTCCTCAAAAATGTTGAAAGTGGAGTATCTACCAAAACAAGATATAGAGCGCTCACAGAACCAAAGTGTAATTAGAACCTCATAACAAGATACACAAATTCCTCACTTGTTACTCAAGAGAGAAACCATCCTAAGGACTCTGGAACTCCAAGCTGATTAACAAGTAAACCAAGAAACATCAACTCATGAATGATCTCAGTACAACACACATAAATCAAGCACGATGAAAGCACCACCATGAATGATCTCAAAACGCGACTTCTCAAAGAAAATATCAACATGTCTGTACTGAGCACACATGAAAATGTGAGGAAGTTGAGAAGAAAATTTCCAAAAAGAGAAATTTCACAACCAGCTTTAGTAACCCCATCCAAGACACCAAACAATCGAGGGGACAACAATTTTATAACAAGATTATTTCCATACCAAGAATTAACCATTATATTACTTTAAAAATTCAGTGCAGTCCCAGGGATATCTTGGAGATACACCATTCCTGTGTAGAATACATATATAGACTCACAACATAAAACACTATAAGGACCGACTTCGTTCAAACCAATGGCTAAAATCTCCAGACTCCCTTCTCGAAATTCATTTTCTTAGGAGACATTTATAAGGTAGAAAAACAACATACAAAAACTTTTCCAAAAAAGAATCATTTTTTCCGCCATTTCAAGTACATATAGCTCAAGGCTAAGCAACAAACGAGGTTTCGAAAAGCTCCAAAGCAAGCTACAGGTCAAAGAGCAAAAATCGAATCTTTTTACAATGGAAAACAAGAAAAGAAAAACACCCCTTTAAAAATTCCAAAAAAAAAAGCACCATCCAAGAAATAGCATGTTCAGACAAGGGGAAAAATAGAGGCCATAGAAAACCATAAACATGATTTCCCTTTTCAAGTATTCTTAAGTCATGAAACAAAAACCTTAAAAACCCTAGAAATGAAATGAGAAAGGAAGTGAAGAGAAAGAACAAGCCTTTACTAACCCTTCTCTTGATTCTTTGTTTAGATTGGCAGCCCGAGTGGTGAGAGGGGCGTAGGAGACACGCAGAGTGAGTGTGGAGGGAAAAGAGAGGAATTGTTAAAATCTGAAAACCTGCAAATAGAAAAAATTGTACTCTATATAATATAACACCACTCTCCTCAAACACAGTAACCATAACCGAGTTGAGTTCTTAAACAAGAAAAGGTTTCATTAAATGGGTTGGACTTGCTGGCCCAAACTCATTCTATCTTTTAATACATAATTAATTTCCAAAAAATAATAATAAATCTTGCTATAATTAATTTAAAATATTTTCTTTCGCTGGGAATTAATTTTAAAATATTTTGACTACCTCTAATCACATAGTGTTATTAATTCTGAAACAGTTTTCTTGAAATGGAATGCTGGAACAATTTTGTTAGTGTAATCAATAACTTTTTGTAAACGGTGTAATAAATAATGTATTAAATAGATTTGCAAGTTTCCCAGATAAAGAAATTTTTTTTGTGTAAAAAGTATTATCAGTATCATTAACCAGTTGCAAATCTTCTTTTTTTTTTGTTTTGATGTAGATGTTGATAATATCATTGGCAACAGAGTTTCTTTTTTTGGTATTTTTTATTATATTAAAATAAAATTAAAATGAAAAAGAGGAAATTTGGAAGGCTTTTGAGAAAAAAAGTGGCTCAGTTTTCTAGGAGGGAGAAAGTGTTTGAAAAATCTTGAGTTAGATTGGGCATTTCACATTTGGGCTAAAATTAATTGGATCCTCCACTCAGCTAAATAGCAAATGAAAGAAGAAAGAAACAGGCCCATAAACCATTTTTATTGTATATAACGTATACAGGAAAACAATGGGTACAAATTGCTGGAGTAGCTCAGTTGGCTAGAGCGTGTGGCTGTTAACCACAAGGTCGAAGGTTCAAGCCCTTCCTCTAGCGTCTCTCCCATTATTGCACCATTTCTTCTAAATCTATTTAAGGAAGTTTTTTGTACTTTTTTTTTAGGTAGAAATTTCTACCCTATGTAATTTATTTATTCAGAAATTCGATATTTGTAACTGTAGATTATTGTTAATTTTCTGTTAGTAGTCAAAATAAAATTTTCAGATTTTAATAGATGTGTTATTTATAACTTTTTCAACGTACATACTTTAGATATTATATCTGCATATTTTTATTAGTTAAATTATAAATACATAATTAGAAAGTTAAAAGAACATCCCTCCGAAAAGAATTAAAATGATACATTTTACAAATGCCTCTATAATTTTTTAGAAATATTACATCGTTACCCAAGATTATTCTTTTTTTTGGTTGAATAATTATTATTTATTTTCTTTTATAATTCACCATCTTAAGAATCAAAATGTCTTCGGTAAAGAGTTCACATGCAATGGCATGTCTAAAGTAATTCGAAAACTACGTCTAAAGTATGTCAAAAACTACAGTATTGTGCATAAGTTTTCATACAAGTAAGGTTATAAATAGTTAATGAATATAAAAGTCTAAAACAAAAAATTGATTGTAAAAAAAAAATGATAATAGTTATGGGCATATATAGCGAATCTTTTTGTTTATTAAAGTATATTAATTTAGAGCATGGAGTTTCTTATGAATATCTTGTTATACGTCTTTTGTTTCAATTTATCTGTCGTTCGAACATTTCTTATCTAAAATATATGCCGCATAATGATGGGACCAACCCATCTTGGCTTTGGTTTATATATCACATGTACTAATCTAATTAACCTAAGTAATTAAGAATAGGTTCAAAGGTTCAAAAGATTATTTTATTAGAATCTCATATTGATTGTTTTGGAAAACTATCAAGAGATAATTTTGAGAAAAAATTTCACACACATATATATATATATATATACATATTCTTATTGACTTTTATTTTTATTTTTATAAATAGGTCATGTGAGTTATTCTTTCATTTTCCCCTCTTTTTCCATAGGCATAATCTATTTTATCCCCAAAATGAAGAAATGGTCAAAGTAAAATTTTCTCTTCCTTTAATAAATAGTAAATTTTGCTAGTTTTCCAAATGGTAAAAAATGCATGGCCATGAAAAAGAAAAACGTCAGAGAAATGGCAAAAGAATATTAATGGTCTATGAGCAGATGAAAGTAATAGTATGAGAGAAAAATGACCAAAAATCATTGTTTCTTCAGCCACCTCCAAAGCTGGATGAAAAGTATTTTCTGCTCTTTTTTTTTTTTTTTTAAAAAAAAATTTGGCCTGCAAAGGAAAAAAGAAAGAAAGAAATTATTAGAAAGAGAAAGAATCAAAATAATCGTTATTTTCTCCAGTGTCACTTTCTAAAACCCTAGAACTTGCCTGGAAATAGGGTGTGAGTTTTTTAATTGTTATTTTTTGGTTACTGAAGTCGTAAATTGATGACTTTTTCTTAACTTTATATGCTTGGAAAATTTATTATCAATTAGACTAATTAAGCATGGGATTAAAAAATATATTTTTTCTCTCTAATTTTACTAAGTCAAATTAGGTATGATCATATTATTGTTTAGTTCGTTGTTTGTGAAGATTTTTGGTAGGATTAGATGGCATAGTTTTAGGTTTGGGGCCAAATTAGTTGAGAATATTTGGAGAAGTGCCATTGCATATGTGAACAACACAACACTACCACCAACTCCAACTACCCTTTGTACCGCTAAACTATTTTTCATTTCATTTGAAAGAGGAATCACATTAAAAGTTCACACTCTATTCCCAATACTTCAAAATTTACAAAGTATTTTTCATAATGTTTGAGTTTGAATTAATTAAAATCGTGTATTTATTATAATAATATTTTTATATATTTTAACATTGAATAAGTATATTTTATTTATATGATCGATATATATATATATAAATATGAAATTAAATATTCATAATTATTTTGAAATATTCATTCTATCATAGTGATGGCGATTGTCAAATATAGGCCGTGAATGAATTGCATTATCAAACTTAAATGCTCGAGATGGTATTTAGGATTAGTATGTTTATACAATATATATAAACATGTGCGAGGTGCACATATGATCATATTGAAATATTTATTTTGCTATAATGAAAACTATGGTTAAAATATTTATTTTGACATAATAATTATTTTAAATAAAAATAGAGATTAATATTGCCAAGTTGATGAGTTTCGTATCTATCCCACCTTTTAGAGGTATTGAAAAAGAAAAAAGAAGAATGATTGAAAGGTCATTCACTCGGAAGAATAGAGAACAATACTACTATAGTTTAAATTATATTCCGGAAATTTTGGTTAGCTGTAGCAGAATGTCTCATTTCAAAAGTAATAATAATTAGGAAATTAAAACAATAGAGAAACTGGCCAAACAAACATGGACAAATATAATAGCGACGAACCACACAAGGACACGATCAACATGATGATCATGATATGTGTATTCTCTTCTCAACCTTTAGATTAATGTATTTGGATTTTTATTTGGTGATCCGCTACTATAAATAACTACACTGTAAATATTTGAAAAGTAAAACATTCGAATCTTTTTATACGTTTTAGATTCTGTTTTCTATTACTTATATTCTCGTAAGTAATTAAAAAAATAAGTATTTATAAAAAAATTATTTTATATAAATTAATATAAGAATTGTATTATTAATAATATCAATAAATAAAAAATTATTCTTAAGAGCATCTCTATAATAGCTTTTCAAAAATAATTTTTTAAAATTTTTTAAAGCTAAAAGTAAAAAGAAAAAAATAGTCGAGAACACTTTTAAAATAGATTATAGATTAAAATAAGTTAAAAATTAATGATTTTAGTATCGCACACCCTTAAAAATTTAGATATTAGACACTTCTCTTGATTTTTGAATTTTTTTTTGAGGTAAATTTAAGTGTTAATCGATGACTTGTAATAGGTAATGCAGTACGAATATATATGTTAAAGGTGTAATATTTAAATCATTATAATGGTATCATGAAACGTTCATGTATCAAATTTTATAAGAATACTTCATTGTCAAATAAACTCTCTTTTCCAAATTGATAACCTCATTTTCAAATTCAGTACCTAAATATAATAGATCAACATATTCAAATTGTATTTAAAAAAAAAAAAAAGAGATTCAAATTGAACAATGCAAATTTCAATTCAAGGACTCGTGGACAATAATACACTTTTAATCAAAGAATTTGAAAAAAAAAAAATCAATGAAACAATGTTATATTACAAAATCTATGATGAACTATATACAGTTAGGATTGAGGAAAGAAGCAAATCGTTTGATCAAGATTTTGGCATTTTGGCTTTCAAGATTAAATATATGAAAACAATGTTCTTCGCCTTCAACTTCAAACAACTCCATTTTTCCTCTCCAACCACTTTTCTTGACTTCATCAAAATATTTAACCCCTCTTTCCCTTAATTCATCTTTCTCCGATACACAAACCAACAATCTTGAACATCCAAGCCTTGATAAACTAGGTGCCTCTGTACTAAATGGATTAATCAAAGGGTTATCAAATCCTCCTTCTGCATTAGGGTACACGAATTTCCACGTTTGGTAAAAAATACTTTTATCGCGATCAACATTGGCCGATTCTGCACCAATTGGCTCCGTGCCTAAAAAATAAGGATGTGACATAATGACACCATAAATTTTCATACTTCCTTCCCTCCCTTCGCTACCAGCCCTAATAGCTAGATGGTGCGCTATGTTAGCACCAGCACTATCACCACCCAAAAAACATCGATCAAAATTAGCATAATGGGCAAACCAAGGCTCTGACTTTTCAATGGATTGTTTAGCAATCCATTGAAGGGCAACCCATGAATCTTCATAAGCAATGGGAAGAGGGTTTTCAGGGGCGCGACGATATTCAACTGAAATGGCGATAACTTTGGCACGACAGACGAGGATATTTAAGTAACGGTGGCAAAGGAAAGAGAAGGCGGAGTCGATGCAAAAACCTCCACCGTGGAAATAAACAAGAATGGGAAATTTTTTGTTATAATTATAGTCTTGAGGAAGGTAAATTCTGGCTGTGACATCTGGGGAAATTGTGATGTCCTTTGATGAAACACCGGTGACTTTATCATTTAGGCACGGTGGAACAAATGGTGAATCCAAGAATCTTTCCACAGAGCCATCTTTGTAGACTTGGAGAAAGGGAAGAAGTTCAGAGGACACTTCTTTAATGGTGCAAACCATTTTTTTAGAGTTTTGTGTTTTTCCTTCATTTGAACAACCAAATAATCACTTGTATTTATAGTAGGAAATTGACATGAAAAAGAAATGGCTAATTAAAAGATGGAAGAAATTTTTGAAAATATTAGTAAATGAATCAAGTTGGGAATTGACTAAATAGATAGCAACGGCCGCCAGCCAATTTTTATGGAGTTTTTTTTTAGGCCAAGAAAAGGAACAAAAAACTAAAAAAATAGGGGAAAAAATATTTTGGTGTTGCCCTCAAGAAACCGTCATAGACATTGAAATCCCAATACATTTTTTTTTAATTATAAGAGAGCGGATCGGATCCATACACACACGAGAGACATCTTTTAAGTTATACTACGTTTAGTTTAATTCTCATTCGAGTCTGGTAAGAATGGTAATTTAGTTCTTCTTTAAGTTATATCACACTTAAACTAATCTTCATTCGAACTGTATGTATAGAGGTGGCAAATTACTCTTCTTTAAGTCATACCATGCTCAAATTAATTAATACGAATAAGTTGCGTAGGGACGGTAAATTAAGCTCTCTTACAAAATATAGTTACATTCTTAAAATTCAAACTCGAGACTTTTTATTATGTTAGAGAAGATTCCTACCATTTTACGTATATGTCTTATGGATAGTAATATATCTTATTACCTCCGGTTAGTTAGAAATATAAGGAGTTTTAAACCCACTAAGGATAATAAAAAATACAAGGGTTTTATAACTTTTACTAAGCATTTATTGAATTTTTTCCATATTTACCATTTTTTTCATTAGTTTATTTCTCTCTCACTATCTATCTCTTATTTCATTTATGAAGGATAGTAAATGTATTGTAGTTACAAGTTTATCTTGTTTTCAAGATTTTTAATGTATGTGCAAATGTTTAAAATCTCTTATATTTATTATCGGAGTAATATAAAATAAAAGATTAATATTGAAGGAGAAATTATTATAGGAGAAAGTATACCAACGAAAATGTTTTAAAAGATGTAGGTTAATTTAGAGGAGATTGAGTGAAATATGATTGTTTAATATTGAGGTGAGAGTATTGATGCAAGTCTAAAGTGCAAGCTGATAAAACTTGACAAATGACACCATGAATTTTATGTTGATTAAAATGACCGCAGTTAATTAACATATTTTTTTATTTATTGATTATGATGAAGCTATAAGATGTCAATTTTTCATACTTAATACCTTTAATGAAGGGAAAAGAAAGTCGAGTACTTTATTTATTAAAAATATTTAGTAATTGTATTTAATTTTAAATGACTAATCAATTTTTATAGCGTGCATATATGAATCTTCTTTTGAATAAAAATTAAAACTTGCAAGTAAAGATATGATTGAATTTAAATTTGTCTCACTAATTGAAAAAGATAATGAATAATAATACTTTTGTGTTGATGACTATTTATGTAAAAAAAAAATTTGTAGCCGAAAATGCAAATGACATTATGGATTATACAATATATAAATACAACAACTAGAGGCGACCATTACTTATATTATTAGATGAATATTTAGTATTTTTACACGCAAAAAATGCTGAGATAATAGAATTCCCAAAGAATATTATAGGATTGACTTGGACTGCTGGACTATAACAACGCCATGAAAATGATGAATCAAAATCAAGAAAATGGTTGCTTCATTATAAACTTTTCTATCCTCACTTAATCGGTAATTATTCAAATTTTTGGTATTAATATGTTTTAAATTTGCTCACATCTTCTCCCTCAATTTTTTTTTTTTTTTTTTTAAGTAATTCATCATAGAGGTTGATAAATATAATGAAAATTTTAATATATAAATTAACACTGAAATTTATTTTCACTTAGATTGATTTTGTTTTTTTTTTGTTTTTAAAGTTCTCAGTGCCCTTTTCCCCCTTTTCAACTGTGATTGCCTTAGCGATTTAGGCTGTGTGGGTACACAATTAAATTCTAATTAATTTATTTAATTAAAGATTAAATAAAATAAATATTTTTAATCTTTATTATTTAAATTAAATTGATAAAGAACTCGTAGCACTATTGTATTGGATTATTTAAATAATATCTAAATTTATTTCATATAAAGCCCATAAAATGAGACTTATGTCGTTGTGCCAAAGTTAAAATGAACCCAAAGTCATTTTACATCAAGTCCATTAAACAATTGGTTAAATCCATTGGCCATTCCAAATAAAGAATTGGATTAACACAAATCAATAATAAGTTGTTTGGCCACTAAGTAACCTAAAGCCCATCTCCATCATAAGTAAGGGTCTTCTGCAAGGATGGACAGGCATTCGCAATACATTCAAAAGAAGCATCAGAAGGAGTATTGAGAAGCATTCAAAATCATTTAGAAAAGGAGATTCAAGCTTCACATAAAGCTTCAGAGGCTCTATAGTCTGAGGTCAAGCTCCCAAGCCATCGTTCATCATGTAGAGTTTACCCGATTCAAAATAAAGCTCTCAAACCATTGATTCACATAGTACATTCGACTCGACATCAAGCTTTCAAGCTGCCGAGTTCCAAATCCAATTTCATCCAACTATTCACATCAAGCTTCCAAACTGCCAAGTTCAAATTCAAAGTTAATTTGACTTGATATCAAACTTCCAAGCCATTGAATTCACAATCGAAGTTCATCTGATTCAAGATCAAACTTTCAAACTCTTGATGCACAATTAAAGTTCGTCCATTCGACAGCAAGCTTTCAAACTATCGAGTTTATAACCAAAGTTCATTTTATCCGAGATCAATTTTTTCAAGTCCTCGAATCAATATTTTATTGAAGAAAAGAATCGGAAGATTCTTCTACAAATTAGTAATTTCTCTAAAGATTGTTGTAACCACTTCAAATATCAAATAAATACTTTGTCGCTATTTTTCTTGTCTTTTGATTTACCGACTTAAAATTTTGCTGTGTATAGTGAGTTTCGAATTTTAATTTGTCATCGTTCTGACACAAGGTGGTTTCTCAAAGGACGCGAGTAAGGGCGTTTATGATTGTCGTTTACTCGAGTTTCTGCTCTTTTTCATTTGATGATGGGTAGCGACAATCGTGACACTTGGTTGACTGATTAATAGGATTTATAGGTGGTTGGTGGACAGGGCTTATTGAGTTTGTGGTACCAAAAAGGCGAAAATTTTCGTCCACAAGGTTTTTATCAGACTACCCGACGTCCAGATACATAATATAAATCATGGTGGCTCAACAACTCTATAGCAAATTAGAAGCTAGACACAATTCTCGTACCATCTGAAAGGGCTTATTGATTCTTTCTCTGATATGAATCAACTACCACAAAAGAAGAGTTAAGTCTAAACCTTAAATTAGACCTTTTATAAAGTCAAATGGTAGATGGATGACAAATAATGCCCTTCATATAATTACTTCCTCCATCCTACAAAACAGTCTCATTTTTCCATTTTTTATCTATTATAAATTATAATTTTATTTCTTCTTATGAATAGTAATTTATTTCTTAATTTTTATTTATAATTCTTATTATTTAACATCTTAATTACTAAAAAAATCGTTATTTTTAAGAGATATTAATAAAATACACGTCATTCTATTATTACTATTTATATTTATAATTTCAAGATAAAAAATTAAAAATTATTTAATATTCAAAAAAATATAATAAAATATTAAAAAATAAAATTTATTAATATAATTAATTTTTCTAAATTTATGTGACGAATGAAGTATGATTATCCGGTAAAAAAGGAGCACGTAATAAGAACCTTAGAATAGAATTGAGGTCTTTGATGTTACCCTCTCAGCCTTTTCATTGGGCGGGCTTATAAGGATACCCTTAAAATTGAGGCAGCCCATAGTAAAGCCCATGATACACTGGGAATTATTTTACAAACAACTCAATTTCTAGTCCATGAGGTGGGTGGATAAAAAAGATAGAGTAATTGGTTGTAAATTCCATCACCGATTGTGGAGATGGCAGACGATGAGATGAGAATGATGAGCACTGATTCTGAAGAGGACACCCGTAAAATTCAGCTTCGCTACGTGTGAATTGCGGAGCAATGGAAGGAGCCAACGTATTCGTTTCGCAGCATGAGGTGGATCTATTCTGTTTTCTTGCCTATATAAAGAAAAAAACAAATCCACCTATGATAAACAAATTTATATATAAATCTCTCAGAGCCCAACTGAAGAATCTTCAAGAAAATGCAAAATATATTGAAATCAATCAAATTCCAACCCCCAACAACAGTTTATTCATCTCCTATACCATTTAATTTTGGGCGAAAATCTTGTGGGATTAGATTACAACAATCTGTAGCAGCAGGGAGCGGCGGAGGAAATATGGATCAATCTGTTGAGAAACAGAAGGCGAAGGGCGATACGATGTCGTCTTTTGGAGAAGGGTATGCAACGAGATCAGATGAAGAAGGATTTGGAGGAATTTATGGAGGAAATAAAGATGTTCCCAAAGATGATAATGACGAAGATAAGATTGGAAATGCCCCTGAATATGACAAAAGTCAAGGAAGTGAAGTGAAAGAAACTGAAAAAGCTCGTCATCAAAAAGATGCCCATTCCTAATTAATCATCATAGTTTTGGTTTCTTTATGGGATTTTTTCATGTCTTCTTGAATTTGTTTGTTTTGCCTATGTATTGTATTGATTTAAAGCCAAATCCCTTTCTTGGATGACTTCTTTAGCTTGTTCATGTATTTCTTCCTAATCTATCCCTGTTACCGTCACTGTGCTTGTGGGTAGTGCTGCAAATGGGGTGGATTTATATTTATTTATAATTCCTTTATAGCTTTTCGTATAAATATAAAATGGATTTGAACGTGATATGATAATATAAATCTGTTTGTTCATTATAACAAAATAATAACATATATTATATTAATGTGTAACATTTATTTCTCTTAGTCTCACTCTTCGCTTCACTCTTTTTTTTTTTTTTCATCTCTTTCACTCTTTCTTTTCTTTCTCTGGTAGCCGCTGGTTGCTCTCCCTTTCTCTGGTATCAGGCCACCGCCTGCTCGGATCTACCCTTTCCATCTCTTTTATCCTTTTTTTTTTCCTTTCTGTGATCGTCGTCGACAGCTCTCCCTTACTCCGGTATCATGCCACGGGCACTTCAGGTGCCACCGTGCCCGAATCTCTCCTCTTCAGGTATATCGTCGAACACTTTTCTTCTTTGACGCTCTTTAGGGACTAAGGTAAAGAAAGCTTGCAAAAGGAATTTAAAACATTTGATTTGGATATATATTTATATATACATGTATATATATATATACTGTCAATCTCCTCAATTTAACTTAGATAATCTATAATGTTTCATCTAAAAGTCAGAAAAATTAAGATACGCTAATTGTTCTAATTTTTCCAAAGAAATTTTCTGTTAAAGAAATGAGACTTTGTGAGTAGCCCGTTTTTGTTTGATTCTGATCTTTAGATTTGTTTAGATTTATGGTTGTGGAGTTGTGAATTGACCGTTGTTAAGAAATTTAGGACACATATAAGAATAATATTAAATGTTTTAATTAGTATTTTTCTTATTCATTATGATCTACTATTTATAAGTTACAAAGTATCATAATTCTAATTAATATAAGATTTTAAAATAATCTTTTATAAAATTTGAAGAGTATAATAGTATTAATCAATAATATATCGAATCTAAAATAATTTCTTATAAAATTTAAAGTAATTAATTTGAACTATATTTTGAGTGAAACTTCGAGCAAAGATTTGTTCTTACAGGTGCGACTCGAAGGCAAACTTATGTGCTATTGGAATGACTTCATTTGTTTTGGGTTCTGTCTTGGATGAATGAAGAAGAAATCTAATGCAACTTATCCATCATTTAACTTTATTATTATTATTAATCAACAAATAATCTCAAAACAGGACCCTTGTGGCCTCATGGTTTCAAAAATATTTAACAATTTTTTTGTCTTCGCAGGTCTTTAGTTTCTATGTTATGCCTTTGCCCTTCATTTTTTAAGAAATTATGTTAACCTATCATTTTTATTTTAGAATTATATAATTTTATATATATTTTTGTTCAATAATAAAAAATAAAAAAATGTCGGGTATATTTGGATCTATTTTAGACTATGGAGGATTGAGTCTGCATTTATAAATTTTATATCTCTGAGGATTGGGTCTGCATTTATAAATTTTATACCCAGAGGGTCTGGATTTGGATCTATTTCACTATAAGGTTCTAAGTTTTGGAATATTCGGAGGGTTTAGATCCACTTACATTCCTAATGATAATCATTATTATAGTAAATTATTACAAATTTTAACAAATCAAAATTAATTAAAGATTTCGGATAAAAATTTAAAGTTCGCGAAGTTTATAATTTATTATAATCGAGTAGTTTATTTTTTATTTATTTAGAAAATGAATAAATATTTAAAAACAGGAGGAAAACATTAGCACCAACTTCTTGACCGGAAGGACCGAGGACAATGAATAACGAAATTCGACGTGGGCAAATCCGACATTTACCTGAGGTTTTTTTCTTGCTATGGCCAAATTTCAACAAATGGGGCCTAAATAGGCTTAGTTTTTTTTTTTTTTTTAAATTCTGGAACATGTCATAACGCACAATGAGTGTGATTGTGCGTTATCACACAACCATTGTGCGTTACTACATAATCACGATTTTTGCCCTAATTAGTCGATGTGGCTGATAACGCACAACGATTGTGCATTATGATTGTGCGTTATCTGCCACGTAATTTTTTTAATGAATTTTTTTATATTTTTTAATGAAAATTTTTTATTTTTTTTGAATGAAAAATTGTTTTGGAAAAACTTATAATTGAATAATTTTTAAAAAGACCGTATTTATTATATCTACTTATTTTAAGTGTATTTATGATGATAATATTTATATCATTTTCTTGGAAAATATATTTAAATTTTAGCCATTTCATTTCAAGTTATTTGAAGAAGTAATAATAAAGATAATGTAAAAGTTTAGAACAATGATGTAGTAATTAGAAGAAATTGAAAGAAAAATTTCATTAATGGAACATGTTTTATTACAACAATTTCAAGAAAATGCAAAACTTATACATTGTTCGATCCGGGGTTATTAGAATTTTTTCTATTATATCCCGGCATGCGACATCTGCCACATCTTGGTGGAGAATCTGGATTCTATAATCCATTTCCCCTTGAAATCGCTTTCCCTGTTTCTTACCTCGTTCATTTTTCATGTTTGGAGGATAAAATGTTAAACTAAAAGGAACATCCCTCTAAAAGTTCTCACTCAAGACCGGATAAAAATTAGCTTGGTAAGTTCTTCTGTACATTTGTTGCGAATATATCTCCGGTACATAAGTATCTGTTCTTGACCCATTTTCTCTACACACTGCAAGAACATGAGAAAAAGGCAGTGTATATGTTTTCCATTTTCCGCAACTACAGAATTCATTATTTATCCGCAATATATAGACGTTGTTGCCCATACCAGAAACTCAGATTGGAGATTTGATCATGTATGTTCCCTCTCGCGGATTGTAAGTTGTAACTTTGTGTTATCTTGATTTCATTTCAATCCGCAAGAACTTGTCAAAAATTCGTATTGGAAATGGATGCACACAATTTTCAGCCTCTTCCCGGTGTTGGTGAAAGTACTTAACTAGTTTGTTGAATATTAGTTCAACCAGGGCTTTTAAAGGTAGAACCCTAGCTTTCTTCAACACACTGTTAAGTGCTTTAGAAATGTTGGTTGTAATGATACTGTGTCTGTGACCACCATCATGCAACAATGTCCATTTCTCTGGGTCCAACTTCATCAAGTAAATGTAAGCATCAACATTTCTTTCTTGAATTTCTTTCATTACACGGTCAAATTTCCATTGTTTGGATTCTGTTTCGGCCTACCATATCAAGCTTTTTAATTCTGTGTTCTTGATGGTCTTGTTGAAATTTTCTCGAATGTGGCGTAAACAAAACCGATGAACTACAAATGGTGATTGCCACAAAGGTTGACTTTGAATAGCAGAGAAAATACCTTTGTGGCGGTCAGAAATGAGGCATATGTGTCGATCTTTGACAATGTATTCTTGCAAGTTTTTAAGGAATCAATTCCAACTGTCGGAGGATTCCTTATCAACAATTGCAAAAGCAAGTGGGAACAAGTGATTATTTGCATCCCACGTTCTTGCAATTAACAACACGCCCTTGTATGGTCCCCTTAATTGTGTTCCATCCATAGAAATCACCAGCCGGCAATATGAAAATCCATCTATACATGGCGAGAAACACCAGAAAACAAATTTGAAAACATAATTAAGGGGACTGCTTGTTTTGTGATGCAAAAATTCGTATACAGTCCCTGGGTTTAAATCCTGTACAGCTTGTAAGTATTTAGGTAGAATATTGAAGGTTGTATCCCAGCTACCAAAAACCCTCTCGATGGCAAATTTTCGAGTATACCATGCTCGCTTATAAGTACCACCCGTTTGAAACAATACCTGCACTTCTTGAATGATGTTCGACACAGGTATCTCAGGATCGTTGGCAACTAGGTGTGATATAAACATTGATATAAATTTTGAAGACAAATTTTTGTGCTTGTTTTGTTCAATCTGTACAAGGCATGTGTGTTCTTTTACTAATCTGGTTATTTACCACCGATCGGTGGTTTTCTTTTTTATACGGATGTACCATGAACAATAATTATCGTCCTATGATGGTTACATCTTGCGGTCCATATATCAATCTTACTTTTCAAACTCAGTATTCACGTCCCACACTGATAGAGTACTTACGAACCGTACTTATTGCCTGCACTTTTTCAACGAATCTCATGTCTAACTGTATGTCAGTCATGGAGTCGTTCCAATCGAGTAATCGAACGGTACCAGATTCTACAAGGTCATCTATAGGAGATTCCGAGCCCATATCTAGGAATGCTCCAGAATGTGTGTAGTCATACCTAGCGCTGCTGAACCATTGGCTGCTCTCCTATTGTTGCACTATGTTTTGGTTACCGGGTTGACAAAATTTACAGGGTTCAGGGGAGTTTGGAATTCTCCTTCTTCCGGGTCATTGTCATCATGCGATTCAGATTGACTAGAAACGTCATCATCTCTGTCCAATCCGTCAACCTCATCGTCATCGTTATTGATAGTACTGTACAACATAGACGGTTCATCATAAACCATCTGTGTTACTGCCATAATATGTTCTGGCAAAGTTGTTGTATTTCTATCGTGAGTATTTGGAATATTTTCTTGCTGGATATGCTCGAATTCAACAAGAATATGAATCCCTTCTTTCTCTAAGTGTGGTGGAATAGTCCACAGATAACGCATTTCCTCATTGTTGTTCATGCTATATAAATCAAAGTAAAACATATGATGCACTTCGTAGTATGAAGGCACCATCATTGTCATTCAAACATTCCAGAGATTGGGATCCATATCTCGGCATTTCAATATTTTTCTTACCAGTTCGTCATGTGAAATCATTGAGTTAGTTGGCAATGTCCAACTTTTTCGAATTGTTTCAGTAAAATAGGGACCATATGCATCCCTTGCAATTTCAGAATCCCAAAATAGCATCACTCTAACAAGGTTGATTGCTTCCATTTTAAAATGATTTAACTGTAAGTGTTTATGGAGGATGAAATATGAGGATGTTTAGAACTTTGTGAATTGAAAAAGAATGAATGGATTGTGAGGGGAGAGAAGTTGTATTGCTGTAAGAAGTATTTATAAAGTTTTAATGGTTTAGAAGGCCGAGAGTGAAAAGTAAAGGGATGAGTGAAAACCTTTGAATGGCTGATGGGGGAATTATTGTACTGGGATGAGTGAAATACAATTGGATAAGTGAATTATTGTACTAGGGTGAGCTGGGAAGAGTGAATTATTGTACTGTGATGAGCTGGGATTAGTGAATTATTGTACTTGAACGAGATGATAATTGAAGATAATGCACATTGTTATGCGTCATCTTCAAGAATAATGCACAACAGCCGTGCGTTATCCATGGATAACGCATGGCTGTTGTGCGTTATCCTTGAAGATAACGCATAGCAGTTGTGCGTTGTACGTTATCTTCAGTTCCTTTCTTTTTTTCAGTAAAATTTTTTTTCCGTTATCTTTTGCAATTTTTTTTATCTTCAGTAAATTTTTTTCTTTTTCACATTTTTCCGGTTTTTATTTTTTCCTTTTTCAAACAAATTAAAAGATTTGTTAAAATGTAAGATATTAATTTTTTCCACTTTTAGTTTTTTCCTTTTTCAAACCAGATTAAAAATATTATTGTTAAAATGTACAATGTGAAGTTTTCAGTGGATACCTAAAACAAAATAATCAATAATTAAGATACGTACAACAAATAAATCAATAATATAAACATGAACTAAATACTTTATATAGAAATTTAATTTACATATAATTGACAATGAAAACTAGAAAATACTAATTATAACTAAGGCCAGTCGGATGGCGTGAACCTCGTAGTCTTCTTACCAACACGATGCCCGAATCCGTAATGTTTTACACCATCCATGTCATTCGCCCGCTCATCTTCATCAGACGAAGATGCCTGCGATAAAGGCTGATGCGGTGTAGATGAACCGACTGTGCCCGGAGGAGGGGGTGCACGAAATCCAGAAAACCCGAAAGATGTAGAATGTGGTGCTTGAAATGAGGCAACTCCTAAACCAGGAGGGGGAGGCATCTGCGATGTCCCGGATCCACTAGGAAGTGACTGGGAAGCTGGCGTCAAATCCAAACTAAAAGAAGGTATATCTAAGTTCGGGCTGTCAAATGGGTCAACAGTCGGTTGTCCACATCCAGATCCCTCTCCTCTCTCCACCTCTACATACCCAGGTTCGACATGTTCGTGCTTGTGTGGAAAAGGCGGTACAGGAGAGCGTCCACCGCCTGCTCCACGACCAGGCTGTCTGCGAGCGCCCTTCTTAACTCCACGAGCACCCCGTTTCGGTACGTGCTCCCGGGGACGACAACGCGACGTTTGAACAGGGAACGTCTACTAAATATCATGCTGTGATGGAGTGCAACCCAAAGTACTGCCGATAGAGACCATGCATCTCCGAATAATCGTCTGCACTTTCTTCGCGAACACGGCCATTGTGAAAGATCAGTAGGTGGTTGTTGTATCACTGAAGCCATATCATCCACCTCCTGCAACATGGAAGTCTAAACAAAAAATAAATAAATAAATTAACTGATTAAATCGTTATAATTAAACATAAATAACTGAAATGTATAAGACTATTTAAAATAATAATAATATTTATTTGGAGAACTTATCATCATCCGTCTGTCCACACTAGCAGGCTGATATACATACGAACGGGTATCACGGTTAGCTGGATTGCCGATGTAAACCCGTGTAATACCTCTATACCATCTGATGTACTCGTCACTGGGGTATGACAATACCTCAATAGCTACAACATGGCCATCCCTAATGCGAAGTCACCACTGGTACCAAGCCTCGACATGGCTAGCATGTTGAGACCCCTAGTATATGTGATCATTCCTCCTAAGCTGGATCAGGTGCAGGTCTAGACGGGTATCACATGTGCAGGTCTGGAACCATCTGAGCCCGTGCAAACTGGCGCATCACACACCCGTGATAGTGGTACTATACTATCTCATAACAGATGAACGGGACCTCTGCCCGCCACAGGTAAGATGGAATCAGAGCATGGTCAAGATAAGGGAGCTATATAAACTGTCAAGTCAAAATTCAAAATCAATAAAAATTTAAGTGCATAAAAAAATCTCAATTAATTATAAATAATACAAAATATTGTAAAGCGAACCTGATAAGGGAGCCATATAAACTGTCAAGTCAAAATTCAAAATCAATAAAAATTTAAGTGCATAAAAAAATCTCAATTTATTATAAATAATACAAAATATTGTAAAGCGAACCTGATCAGATGGCACGAAATCTAACTGGTCCCTGTAGGTCACGAGAGTGTGCGTAAGCAGTTGGCTACAGTAAAAGGATGTGCACCATATAATGCCAAGAGGGTCGGCCTGAATATCCGTAATCGGGTGAGGCCGCAATGCAAGTATACGCGACCACGCCCAAATCTGTACTAAGACTAAGGCCCTCCCAATCTGTCGTGCACCCCCCAAAGCTACCGTGCAAAACTGCCTATACAAAAATCCAAGTACGCAGCTACCCCAGTTATATGTCCTGATAGCATCAATATCCTCTAATAAACTAAGGTAGCACACATGAACCAAATTCCTGGAGAAGTCGGGAATCATATATCCACCAATGAGTAAGAAAATAAATCCACGAGCGTGCAGGATTAGATCATCATCGGTCTCTGAACCGGTAAACACTCTCATGATCCATGCTTCCAAAAGTTCCTTCTTCACCTTATATCCGGAAAAGTGGCTGAGAGACAACTGCACACCAAGAAGTCTCTCGATAAGCTCAATCCAGTACTGTTTGGGATTTACACTCCAGCTAGGGCCTGTAACTACCATACCGTCTATTACATCCTGCAGTGTTATTGAGACTTCACCACACGTCAGGTGAAATGTGTGAGTCTTCGGTCTCCACCGCTCTACTAATGTAGTAATAAGTGCGTGGTCCAATCTAATGTAACCACATCTAAAGACCCGCCCCCCTCCCCCAATCAAGTTCCGTCAATAAGCTCCACCAACCTATAAGGAGCCATACTGTAGCACTGGAATAGGTTCTGCCCAAAACACATGCACTGAAGATCCGTATAACACGTCTTGTGGTTCTCACTCCAGATCAAACCAGATCGGTGCTCGTGCTATCTCGATAAAACATCAGGGACAATGGGCCCCGGATGCACGTGCACTGGCACTTCTTCTATCTACATTATTTATAGTTTGAGATACTGTCAATATCTATATGTTAAAAGTAAAAATTTTTAAATAAATTCTAATTCCAAACTCTTTAAGGTGTGTTCTTTATGGTACACTTCATTTTAAGGTTTTAGGTTTGAAAGATTTTTAGCATATCAAATTTAGTGGTTTTAGGGTTTTCAGGGTTTTTAATGTTTTATAATTTATAGTTAATAATCAAGAATATTAAGATTTAAGTATTATTACGGTTTACGGTTATAAAGTTTATAATTTTACGGTTTAATGTTTAAAATATCATTTTAGGGTTTACTGTAGCAATTTTTAGAGTTTTATGGTTTAATGTTTCAAAAATTAAGATTTTAAGGTTTTTAGGGTTTACTATTACATAGTTTACAATTTTAGGATTAAATGCTTAAAATATTCAGATTTTAGTTTTTTTAAGGGTTTACTATTACAAACTTTACAGTTTTATGGTTTAGTGTTTAAAATATTAAGATTTTAAGGCAAGAGGGATTACTGTTACAACGTTGACAATTTCACGGTTTAATGTTCAAAATATCAATTTTAAGGTTCTTGGGGTTTATTAGTGTTTATTGTTACAGAGTTTCTAGTTTTATTTTTTAATGTTTCAAAAATCAATTTAAAGGGTTTTTAAAGTTTTTATAATATACCCTGTAGAATTTTAGTATTATGATTTTGGCTTTTTCAAGTTTACTGTTAAAAAGTTTATAGTTTTACGGTTTAATGTTTGATGTACAATTTTGAATTTTAATAATAGATTTTTAAATTTTATATTATTTAAAGTTTAAAATTTTTAAGTTTTTTAAGGTTACTTATAGTATATTTTATAAGTAAGTATTTTACTACTTCGTAAATTCACTACTACAGTTTTAGAGTTTAAATAAAAGTATTAATAACTAAACTATAAATTTCTAAGTATCGGTTCTACTATTTATAAAAAAAAAAAAAAACATATGAGAAAAAAACCAAATTACGGGTTCCTATCTTTTCTACTAAAAAATTTATACGAAATATGCAAAATAATTATCTAAATAATTAAAAAAACTTCAAATAATCATAAAGTAGGGTAAAAAATTAAACCCTAATTGTCCAAATAAATTCATGAAAATAATACATCACCCTAAGATCACTTTTTAAATGCAAAAAATAATTATATACATAAAATTATCAAATTTGTACAAATTTATTAATAACAACAATTTTAAACATAAATCCAAACCCCACTTTCACAAAAATTGAATTAATTCAAATTAACAAATAAAATTCATAAAAATGATTAACAAACAACAAATAACAAACCCAAACACAAAATAATTAAACTTAATAAATAATACATCAAAAATTTAAATAACTAAAAACTTACTGAAAATTAAAAATACAGCTCTAGTCTACCGTTTTCCACTCTAAATCTTAATAACCTTCGTACTCCAAAGAAAGTCTCGCAGATTCAAACTTGAACTTCAAATATTAACTAAATTTTAACTGTAAATTTTGAAATAAAATACAAAAGTATTAGAAGAAGAGAAGTCAAAGTATAATAAGAAGTAAGAAAATAGAAGGAAGAGAAAATAACTTACCAAGCAGCAGCGGCGACGGATGAGGCTGCAAATTTTTTCAGTCGGCAATAAAAAAGAAGGAAGTAAGAAATAAGGCGTCTGAAGAAAGAAGAAATAAGGAGGCGAAAGAAAGGAAGAAGGAGAGAAAACAGAAAAATTAAGGCGGAGGAAAGAGAGAAAAATTGAGGCTGAAGAAATAGAGGAAGAAGAAATAAGGGAGAAGAAATATGGAGGAGGAAGAAAAGGGAAAGAAGGAAGGGGGCGGCCGCGGGGCTAGGGTTTATCACCTGATAACGCACAGTCACTGTGCGTTATTACCTTTAATAACGCATAATGGACGTGTGTTATCATGGATGATAATGCACAATGGCTGTGCGTTATCACCACATCAGCGTCAGATCGGAGCTACGTCAGTTTTTAACGCAATTAGTGCGTCTTAACGCGGCTTAAGCCGTGTGATTAGGGATAACAGATAACCATTGTGCACGCACAATGACTGCGTTATGGCATGTTCCAAAATTAAAAAAAAAAACTAGGCCTATTTAGGCCCCATTTGTGAAAATTGAGCCAGAGCAAGAAAAAAAACTTTTCCTGACCATCCCATGTTTCTTTGGTTTTTAGTTTTAAGAAGAAACATTAATCATTAGCTGGAGTTTTATTTAAATAATAGTTGATTGATTGGAATTCACTAAGAATTAAATACAACACGAATTGATTAAAAATATCTCCATATAATTAAGGTTGAGTGATTTGAGAATATTATTTATTTTATTATTAATTTTGTTTAATAATTTTTTACAAAAATTAAATACTTTTATACAATAATTAAAAGTTGTTTTAGGTCAATTTATGTCATGTGATGTTCATTTGTTATTTTTCTAACTACCTAATTTAAGCACCAATTTCATGATTAAAACTGATCGAAATAGCTTGATAATTGTTCGAGTCGGTTCATGAATCAGATTATTTTTAATATATTTCACTTGCTAATTGGCACATAGATTGACGTTAGATAATTTTGCCTTTATTAAAAATGAAATGTGGGTGTCAAGTGATACAAATTAAAGATAAATCAGTTATTACCCTCTTATAAGAGTATTTTTTATTCTCGTAAAAAATTATTGGACAGAAGTGACTAGTTTTTTTATATCTTTATTTTTTTTACGTATTTAATCTATGCATTTTCATTGAATGCAGAAAAAATGTATATGGTACCTGACAAGTGCAGTACAAGGATGGGTTTGATGGGGGCACCTTCAGGGGACCAATGAAGAGGTCCCCATGAATTGAGGAGAGGTACTGGGATGATATGGTGAAGTATTAGGACAGTCCTCGATTCAAAGTCCAGTCTTAGCAGAATAAGAAGAACAGAAATGAGGGTTAGGGGACGGGGACCCGGGAAGCACACAGATATGTCCATCTTCTTCATTGGTCTCTCTTGAAGAAGGTAATAACTTTCATTAATATTAATTCTTTCGATCAATTAATTGTAATGAAAATACATAAATATTATTGTTGTTTTGCGACGAACGGCATTATCTGACCAGTTCTCAAAGAGCAAGGAATTGGAAGAGCTTCACATGCATCACTCGGGAAAGAAGGGAGAGTATGTATATTTTCATTCTCGAGAGTTTTAGGTAAGTTTAGTGAAAACTTAAGGCTATATAATTAATGTTTTTATAACTTATAACTTTAAAGTCTAACTTTTTATGATTTATTATTATCCAACTAGCATTTTATATTATAAGAAAAATTTCACACGGTGAAGAAGAAGGTCGAGAAGGAAGTTACAGCGACGGGCATTACTATGCCTGATGATCTTCGCCTTGTGGCAATAGTAGCTAGTGGCATAAGTCGGAGCTGTTTATATGAAATCGGTTTAGAGACAGCTCACCTCAAAGCCAATAGTATCAAAGCCCTATCTTGTAGAGGTTTGGCGCGAATGGGACCATGTTGTGCGGATGATGTTTGTTCGATATGCCTTAGTAGTCAAGAAAATAGCTTAACATATTTTCTTCGATTGTGTCTGGGCACGTAGTCCATGGCATGCATGGGGTAGGAATGGGAGCGTCTGCATGCAATGGACAAGAGGTCTTGTGGAATCCATTGGCAGGAGGAAGGGAAATGGAGGACAGCTTGGTGGAGGAATTTTGCACGGTAATTTGGGGAATATGGTATGCAAAAGTACGAATGGGTTTTTGAAAACAAATATATGCAGCCAAAAGATGTGGTCAACTTTGTGGTAGCATACTTGGCGGAATTTCGAGACCACGACTATTAAACCCTCTTAATGTAGTGCATCTCAAAGTAATTTGGAACCACCCAGAGAAGGGATCTTCAAAGTATCTATTGACGGAGCTTACAAGGATGTGCATACAAGTTTAGGAGTGGTCATTCGGGGGATATCCACGCAGAGAAAATAACACCGTTGATGGGTATACAAGATGCGGCGCTTTCGGAGATGTTGGCTATCTGCCATGGAATCATCTTACTTAGGAAAGGCCCAACGTGATCATTGAATGCCTCACTGAGACACAGGATTAATGGCAAAGAGAAGGACCTACCTCCCTTGGGTCATTTTATTGATTTTGTTGCGCATGAAATTTTAGCTTTGCTTTCTGTAGCCAACATGTTACCTGCACATTTACCAGCTCAACATGCATGCATGTACTTTGGAGACTTCCACCATTTAAATGGATCAAGTGCCTTCTTTTGCTTGTCCAATCGTTTTGCCAGACAGTATTGCTATTTAATAAAATTACTTTTTCCTCTAAAAGTACAATTACACATCTCATGTAAGTCAATTGTAAATTATTCCATGATTAATATCACCTTCATAATTTCCTTAGAAACTTCCTCACAAGCCATGTAAGAAATCATCCTCATAATACGCCCAAAATGTTCTAATACATTTTTAATACCATCTCTATTATATTTTATTTAAAAGTACTCTTTCAAGATTTATTTACTAAAGTTTATAATTTATCTTTTATTCTATTGAAATTGTTAATCAACTTAATATCAAAAAACTCTAACAGTTTAATTCAAGAATCATGATTTCAATAAATGAACAAACGAAAGTAAAAAATAGATTACTATAAGTACTCATAAACTATTTTTACTTTTTTCATGTTATTAATAACTTTTATTTTTTATTCTTGTACTTATAGACTCTTTTTTGGTTAATTTCTACTATTATAGCACATGAATGTATATAATTTGCAAAAATAATGATTCAAAAATAATTCATTAGTACAAGAAAATAGAATAAAATTTAGGGTTAAGTCCAAAAAAGCGCATGAACTTAAGATTATGTCATTTAGAGCTTACATTTTTAATTGTGATAATTAAACGTCTCTCAATTTTTAATTATGACCATTAAGAATTTGTTACTATAAAAAACACCCCTAAAATTTGAAACAATTGTCAATTAAGTAGATAAAATTTATAACAATTGTATACATCACTTTAATACTTTTTCGGTTCTTGAGACAAAATAATTATTTTTTTAAAATTATTGAAAGAAATTATAAAAAAGTTATTTTATTGTGGTATCTCTTGTATTAAAGAATTAAAAGATAATATATAAAAAAGGGGCCAGATAAACCTAACTCAAAAAAATAAATGTATAGTGCGAAATAAATCATTATTCCCCTTCCTCTTCCCTACTTTTTCTCTCCGTAAAAAAATTCTTTGTTACTCTTATTTACTCTCTATTTACTCTAAACCTATAAACTTTAACATTCAACTTGTATTGGAGGTACATATGGATCATTATAAAGAATTTCTAGAAGAAAATATCGGTTTAGAGGTAAGAAAAAATATTTTTTTTCGTAATTTTTGGTCGGATCACCGGGGGTGGCGACCCGGACGCTCTCCGAATGCCCGGCTGAGCGATCCAGTGTGAAGGGGATCGCCCAGAGACGCGACTCGGACACGTCCAAACTGCCGGCCTGGGCGACTCGAGTAGGTTTTTTTTTTTCAATATTAATTTTTTTTGTTAATATTACTACTGTTTTTTTTTAGAGTATTTATTTAGAATGTTCCTTTTTTCTTTTTTTTTTTTTGTTTTAGAATATTACTATTCTTTTTTTTTAAGAATGTTCATTTTTTTTTAGAATATTACTATTTTTTTAGAATATTCGTTTTTTATTTAAATTTTAGAATGTTATTATTATTTTTTAAATTTTAGATGTTATATTTTTTTTTTAAATTATTTTTTTCAATATTATTATTTTTTTTAATATTACTACTGGTTTTTTATAGTATTTTTTTAGAATGTTCCTTTTTTCTTTTTTTTTTTTATTTTAGAATATTACTATTATTTTTTTTCGAGAATGTTCCTTTTTTTTTTAAAAAAAATATTACTCTTGTTGTTTTTAGAATGTTCATTTTTTTTAGAATATTACTAATTTTTTTAGAATATTCGTTTTTTAATTAAATTTTAGAATGTTATTATTATTTTTTTAATTTTACATGTTATTTTTTTTTAATTTAGAATGTTACTAATGTTTTTTAGAATGTTACTAATTTTTTTTTTGTTTTTGTTAGAATGTTACTTTTGTTTTTTTTTTTTTAAATTTAAGAATGTTACTATTTTTTTTTTAATAATGTTACTAAATTTTGTTTTTAGAATGTTATTAATTTTTTTTGTTAGAATGTTACTTTTGTTTTTTTTTTTTAATTTAAGAACGTTACTATTTTTTTTTTTAATTTTAGAATGTTATTAATTTTTTTTGTTTTTTTATTTTTGTTAGAATGTTACTTTTATTTTTTTTTAAATTTAAGAATGTTACTATTTTTTTTAATTTTAGAATGTTACTAAAATTTTTCTTAGAATGTTATTAATTTTTTTTTGTTTTTTAATTTTAGATGTTGCTTTTTTTTTTTAGTTTAGAATTTACTATTTTTTGTAGAATGTTACTAATTTTTTTTGAGTTTTTTGTTTTTTTTTTAGAATGATAATTTTTTGTTTTCTTTAGAATGTTAATTTTTTGTTTTCTTTAGAATATTTTTTATTATTTTTTTGGGAATGTTACTCTATGATTTTTGTGTTTTTTTTTCCTTAAATGTTAATATATGAAATATTTTTTTTCTTGGTTTTTTTTCTAAATGTTATTGTATGAAATTTTTGTACATTACAATGTTTTGACAACTTTTTTTTCAATATATAATGTGTTCATATTTTAATTTTTTTCGTACTATATTGTAACAGAATGGCGTAGATCCAAGTACATTTGAAGAATTCTTGGAATCGGAAGAATATATGGATCACAGACATTTATTTGCAACTGATCGAATCTTTAATTCGAAACTAGAGTTGGTTAACTGGGCAAAAGAAACAGCTATAAAAGTGAACACGTATTTGATCGTCACTCGGTATTTAAGGTCCAGAACATCCAACCGCCGACCGTATGTTACACTGGGTTGCGAGCGTGGAGGTGCAAATAAACCGAAAAAGAAACCCGTAGTCGACGATGAAGAAGAAGAAGTTCAAGTAAAAAGGCGGGGTCCTTACGTGACTAAAAAGTGTGGTTGTCCCTTCAAATTAAAAGGCGAACAAATGACAATGTGTGAAAATTGGCAATTATTCGTACACGATGGGAGGCATAATCATGCAATAGGTGTATATAGTCACGGTCACGCTCAGGCAGCAAAACTGACGGAGGAACAACTGATACAAATTGAGCAATTCAGGAAGAGGCATGTGCCACCCCATAATATTTTACGATTTTTCCGGGAACAAAATGTGGGTTGTGCTGTTAGGTATATTGCATCAACTCTAATGCATCTTGGTTTTATGTTTAGGGTTTAAATTGAGGTTCTAATAATATGATTTGCATGACTTTTTGTAGTTCCCAGAAAATATATAACGGCGTTGCGAAAATTAAGAAGAATAGGATGCAGGGGCGAAACACGATTGAAGAAGTTCTCTGCGTAAGTGTTATACGGGATTACACGGTCTTCTATAGAAACCGTGAGGACAACAACATGCTCAGTGACATTGTCGTTGCACATCCGACATCAATTGAAATGTTGAGAACGTGGCCATACGTACTTATAATGGATACGACATATAAAACAAACAAGTAAGTTGTATTAAATTTGTTATATTAATTGTACATTTACGTGTTATTTGCAAATTGACTGTTTAGGAGTAACACTTGAATGGATACGGCATATAAAATAAACAAGTTGTATTAAATTTGTTATATTAATTGTACATTTACGTGTTATTTGCAAATTGACTGTTTAGGAGTAACACTTGAATGAATAATAGAATTAAATATGTCATAATTAATCAGTTTTGTGTTAAGTTTGCTGGGTTTTATGTTTATTTTTTAAACAATTTATTTGCTTTATGTGTTTTTTAAAAATAGGTACAACATGCCACTGTTGGAAGTGGTAGGGATGACCCCGACTGGTAAGAATTTCACTGTGGCCAGTACTTTTATACGAAATGAGCAGGCTACGACGTATAGATGGGTTCTTCAACAGATTAAGCATCTATACTTTTCAAATATAATGTCAACAGAGAATCAAGAAGATGTTTGTGAGACTATGTCGAAGGTAATTATTACAGATAGAGAATACGGTTTAATGCCCGTGATCGGCGAAGTGTTTAGTACAGCATACCATATGTTATGTAGAAGGCACATCAATCAGAACATATTGGCCAAATTAACCGAGTTGATAAAAAATGAAGAGGTTGCATCACGGTTTATAAATGGGTCATGGAAGAAATTGTTGGACGAAATCGATGAGCAGGAATACTTAATGAAATTGGATGCTCTGAAGACGAAGTGGAAGAGCATACCAGACTTCCTACACTATTTGTTCAACAATTGGTTGAATCCCTTTGCTCATAAATTCGTGAGATGTTAGGCTAAGAGTCATATGCATTTTGGGGTGGAGACCACCAATCGGGCTGAGAGTGAACACTCAGTGCTGAAGCTATGGCTTTCAACATGCCATGGTGATTTGGATACCGTGTTCCTTAATATTGACTCGCTTATTGAAGGTCAAATAGTAGACATTAAGGCATCATTAGAGTTTTCCAGGACTAAAGAGAAGTATAATGCGAAGAGTAATCACATATTTTATATTGTAAGTAATAAAATCAGTCACTTGGCATTCAAAAAGATATGTCGGAGATAACGAGAGCTGCCGGGATATATGATGATCCAAAATATAAGTGCGGCCACTATTTGAGGACGTCACACGACCTCCCTTGTGCTTGCGAGCTGATTACACGCTTCTATCACGTTCTTTCTATACAGTTACATGATATTGATGTCTTTTGGCAGACACTAGAAATTGGCGGTCCTCATCTTTCAGCTCGGCAACAGGACATGGATTCTGAGATGCGTTCTCTCACTGACCTCTTGCATCATACAAGTACAGGCCCATATCTAAAGTTAGAGAAATGCATCGTCTTGCGAAAGGGGTACTGAATCCTGTATTGACTGAAGATCCGGGTGTGACATTGACATCACCTCCTGAGGTAGCAGTCACTAAAGGGCGGAAGAAGACGGACTCAACAAAAAGAGACAAGTCACATTGGGAGCACGTGTTAATTGCTTATCGAAAGATACAGAAGTCAAGCAGATCTGTTTCTGGTTCTGGCACTAGATCTAGGTTGTTGCCCGGTTTGGGTTCTGGGTCGGGCTCCCGTGGGAGAGGGAGACCGCCACGAGCTCCTAGGGAAAGGGGCAGAGGATGTGACCGTGACCGAAGTAATTTATCTGCTGCGAAACATTCATCCCCGTGTTCCACATTCCCTTACACAAACGCTTTCCCTACTTTCATTTATCCTTTCATCAACAATTGGAAGAACGTGATTGGTGATGTAAATTGTGGTTATCGGGTTGTGGTAGATTTTGTGTTCGGTGATGAACATCAATGGCCAGAGGTTCGTAGAGGAATGCTTTATGAATTGGAGCATTTGGTGAATTTGTACGTTAATTTAGTGGGTTCAGAGGAACGTATTAATGAGCTCGTTCATAGGATAAATTGGCTAGTGGATGGACCTGCGCCGTACGCGCATTGGTTCGAAACACCTGATTCGCTTTACATCGTAGCAAATGCATTCAATCTGTGTGTGATACTAATTGCACAGCTTGGTTCTATTGTGTTACCTTTGTATTCATATTCGAATCGTCCAGAAGGTACATTGGTTATTGGTTTCTTGACAGAAGAACGACACTTTATTCAGGTAAGTGTCGAATACGTATATCTTTATATTTTTTACGTTGTTCTGTATTATATGATGTTTGGTTTTACAGTTTTTCTAACATTTTCATATTTCTGTTTGTTTTACACAGCTACAGTTGAATGATATGTGTCCGATACCTCCTTTACACGTTCAATGGATTCATCATCGTTCCGAATGGGTCAGCAATTGGGCAGATTCGTATCAGCATAGGATTGCAGATTGGAACGCGAGGGTTGCTCGAAATAGAAAGTAAATAGGACTTTATTTTTTTATTAAGAAAATTATATGTACGGAATTTTTTAACTTAGTTTTAAATCATATACACGTTGAATTTTTTTGGTATATTTTTTACTTTTGATAAATGTAAGCTCGTTTTATGGTTCAATATCTTTATATTTAATGTGTTTCGTGGTTTATGGTGCTTTATATTTTTTCTATTACAATTGTAAAAAAACTGAATGCATAAAAAAATTCCCATCAACCAAGTAACGACAACAATAAAAAAAAAAAGTCATACACTACAAAATAAGTCATAAACAACAACCATAAAAGTACATAAACAACACACTAACGCCGAGTCTGATGATACCTTTTGATCAGGTCGGAAGCCATACTAACCTTCGTAGCATCATCAATATTGTCACGGTCCAACTCACGAGCTACCATATCCAATAGAACCTGCGGAGTAATAGGAGCAATGGTAGGCATTTGCACGCCGCGGGGAAGCCTGTACGGATTCTGAATCCGTGGATGAGTGCAGGGGAGAAACCAAGGCATGTAATCATCTGTGCACCAAGATGGAGGTATAGCAAGGATACTGGTCCATGTAGACGTAAGCAGATGAGATGGTGCCTCCAGCCAAAGTGCCTCTATGAACACATTTTTCACCATGTACACCCTGTTATTTGCTGGTCTGCGGTGCTCCTGAGGACGAATAGGAAGAGTTGGAATGCATTGAACCCACCTAAACTGTCTGACAACCCTATCGGGCATATAGGGTTCTACACAATCAAAGTATGCAATCATCCCATGGTACGTAGAAACCCATACATTAGAAATCTCATCAGATCTGTACAGAGTCCACCTGACCTCGTCAGCAGTCATCATGTCTAAACGAATACGTAAGTCGATTAATTTGTTCTCCGTTTTGTGACCCAACATCGCAAATCTCTGGATGTAAGGTTTGCACAACCTCGCTCCCGCTCTCATCGGAGGTGCAAACATAGGAAAATACATGTATATCCAAGCCTTTACAAAAAAAAAATTAATAAAAAAAATCAGCAACCCCATCATTAGACAAAAATAAACCCTAAAACGTAAAACATAATTAAACAGGATGAAGATTATAATAATATTATCTCAAGCAGCGACCAGCAACCAGACAACTCCTTCGCATCAGCACGAGAGGCCTGCCCTAAACTCCTGTACAAGTAGGCTAGTGTAGCAGCACCCCATGCAAAATCACCAACAGAACTAACATTCTTCACGAGCGGCCACAGCTTACTAGGAACATTATTTCCGCTCTTGTCAGTGAAGAGCGAACTTCCAAGTAAATACAAGACGTAACAGGCGGCCCTCTGCCCTGTAGACAGTCCACTACGAGGTGAGTCAGCAACTCCCACCAAGTCCTGAGCATTTATGCCTATACTGGAGTCAGAGATATGAAGGTCGCTCTGGATAACTGCAATTATCTGCTCCCGTAAATAATAATGGTCGACGACATTACCGTAAGAAGGTACGCCCATAATCAACTCAACATCATGCAATGTAACAGTCATTTCCCCCAAGGCATGTGAAAATTATTGGTGTCTGGTTACCACCTCTCCACAAAAGCAGATAGCAATGAGGAATTCGGATGCTGGAACATGCAGAACCTCAAATGTGATAGTCGTGTCTCCCTTGCCAACTGTACCACGCAGGATCACTAGGGGTTCAGGGACACGTAACGGGACATCGACTTCAGAATGCCTCTATCCTGCAAAAATAATGTAAACACCACAATAAAAAATAAACAAAATATTCAAATCTATAATCATAAATAAACAATATACAAAATATTCAAATTACCTGACCACGCCATATACAACCAGCGGCATGACCGCTATACGAAGGGACAATGACTGGATCCTGTGGACCGCCATCAGCTGGACCTGTCTACCCCCAACCGTAATTCTTTGATTTCTTCCTCTGTGTAGGGTTGGTAGGAGGACGCGACTTCTCGGGTCTTTTTTGTCGCGACCCAGCAATCTTACTCATCATTGACATTAAACTGCCAGTGAATCATTTCCCCTTACCCGGAGCAGGTCTATGGCCGGAAGATGAGGCCTCAACCACATGAACAGATTTGTGATCATCACCGTCATTGTCACTATCGTCGTCATCATCATCAGCATCATCATCGTCCTCACGCTCATCCTCATTGCCCTCACTACTATGAATGCAGAGGGAACCAACTCTGTCAGCCTCCTCAGATCGGGATGTACCAGAATCCCTACCCAACCCAACATCAGATGAGGAAATGCCACGAGCAGTGGCTCCATACTCAGCACTGCTGTAAGATGAGTCTACCGGGACGGACCCAGCAAGCTGCTCGAAGAACTTAGTACCTAACTGCAACCCTGAACCACTAACATCATTTAATGGAATCTAAGTTCTAGAGAAATGCTGTGTCGAATCCAAGCCAGGCATACGAATAGGTAGAGAAGGAGCATGTGCATATGGATCATATGATGTCTGTGGTGGCTGAGAATATCTGTAAGGGTCATAGGGTACGGGGGTGTACGGATGGTATGATGTGGTAGGAGGAGGATGGGTCGTAAATGGTATAGGGGGGGCTGGGTGGAAGACCCCGGTGCACCAGGGTCATAATACATACCCGGTACAATAGGTGCAGAAGTGGACGGTATGTCTGATGTACTGTGGTGTCCCCTCACACCACTGGATGACGCAGTCACTGCACGACGTTTAACCCGACCGGTCCTGTCTGTCACAATACCTAAATCATCATCACTACGTGCTCCAGGCCGAACCATCTAAACAAATTAGCAAACATTTTCCTCAATGACATTATGCAATATCTGTCTAATTCATCATATTTTTATAGGATACAAGAAATGCATTTTTCTTCATCTTTACATGATTAAGTTAAAACCGTGCATTAAACTAAATTTATTATTGTTATATTTATTACTCTATTTCCACACTTCACACCTTTTTATTACATTGTGTTAGCCCTAAACACAAAATTTTTCAATATAACAAACCTAATTACAAATTTCATAAAGGCTTATTTATTCAATTTGTTTAGGACATTGGTTTATAAAGCCGTATTATTCATATAAATCCTACACCATAAACTCTAAATAAACAAAATTATACAATCAATCAAGTCCACAAGAAACCCTAATAAACATAACAAATTATGTTGAACATAATATAACCTATAAATTAAACAAATAAACATAAACGTAATAATCATTTTTAAAAAATCACATAATCATTAATTTAACATAATCATAAGCAAATCCTAAAAATAAATTAAACCAATTAACTAACATAACATAAACTACAAATTAAACAAATAAACATAAATATAATCATACTTTAAAAACAATTAACATCATCATTAATTATAACAACATAAACATAAACAAATGTAATAAAAAAATTACAAAATTAACAAATTAAATAACATAATATAAACTTTAAATTAAACAAATAGACAAACGAAATCATAACTTTAAAAATAACATAAGCATAGAAAAATGAAATAAAAGAATATTTTTAAAAAAAATAATATATAAAAACTTAAAAAAAAATACAAAATAAAACAAAATTAAACATACAAAAATTAAAAAATAATAAAACATAAAAAATAAAAATAATAAAAATTAAAAAATAAATAAAAATAAAACATAACAAAAAAAGTAAAAAAAATACATTAATAAAAGAATTTAAAAAATTTTAAAAAATTAAAAAAAGTAAAAAAAAATTTTAAAAAATCTTTAAAAAATTTAAAAAATTAAAAAACTGGACGGCCGGTTGAACCGAATCGCTAGACTGAGCGACCGGTACCGAATAGCGATTGCATAGTTCAGCGGTCACCAATAGCCACGGTCGCTGAACCGGGCGACCCGACGAGGTTCCGGTCGCCGGTCCAAGCGATCCGGTGACCTTCCGGCCAAAATTTCAATTTGAAAAAATGTAATTTTTTTTAATCCAACGGTTATTTTCAAATTTTGAAACGATAAAAATATAAATAAATGAGTATAGATCGAAGTACTAACATTTTTTTCGAGTTTTAACGGTCGGATCTTCCTAAATCTGAAGTTGAAATTTTAAGTTTTAGAGAGAAGTGAGAGGATTTTCTGAAGAGAGAGAAAGTTTCTAATTAAAAATGAATTATTTTGATTTTTTTCGCGCTATACATATATATATATTTTCGAGTTAGATTTATCTACCCCTAAAAAAATGTTACAAAAATAAATTGTTCTCAAATATTACTATAATAAAAAAATCCTTCAATATTACAAAAGAGAAATATTTAAAATTTTTATTTTTTAAAAAATTTGAAATCTCTCTCTCTCTCTCTTAAAAAATTCAAATAAAAATTTTTGTAAAGAAAATTTTGATGAATTATTAATGATAATTAATTTTTATTTAGAATAATTTAACTAATAACAGTTTATCTATGATTAGTAAAAATATTTAAATATAAACATAAATAATTTTTTTAGAAATAATTATTATCTCCTAAAAATCAAAAAGTATCACGAATAATTCATATAATTATTAAAAATAATTAAACCAAGTCATAAATTAAATATTTAATTATTAAAATATAAAACTTAATTACTTGATCGATAATATTCGAACATTAGGAATTTGTTTTTAAAATTAATAAATTCATAAATACCTAATTAAAATTTAAGAAGTTTTTAATTATTACAATTAAAAATTTAGGCATCTAATGACATAAAAATCCTTAAGTTGAGACGCTCTTTTGAACTTAACTCTAAAATTTATGAACATAATTATAAAAAGACAATTAAAATAGTTTATAAATATTCATTATTCGTAGGCAATGTCTTATTCAAATAAGACATAACGATTGGTACCAAGACATAACATTATTTTAGAAATCAGCATTTTCAAATTATATGAAGAAACATGACGCATCTTATTTCTCCTTTTCATTATTGGCCTAAATAAGAAACAAGGAGAATCAAGGTTGAACCCTAAACCGTTAATTTGGGGATAAACCTCGAAATTAAGCTATTACTCTCCTCATAAATGAAGCTAAACGCTTGATAAGATTTTGGGCTTTCTCGGAAGAAGGATAAAAAATATGAAAACAAGGAAATTCTCCTTCAACAACACCCAAATCCACAAAAAATCCATCCAATTTCTTCAGTTCCTCAACATAGAGATCACAAATCTCTCTCAGCTCATCATTCTTGCTATCCCCAACACAAACAAACAATTTCGAATAACCCATTTTAGATAATCTAGTTTTATCTGCCAAGGGATTTATCATTGGATTATCAATCCCATCAGGGGCAGATGGATAAGAAAGAACCCAACTCTTATATTGAAAGTTTCCAGTGGGGAAAAACAATCTAAATTTTCCTGATTTATTATCTTGAAGGAATTATATTATATAGTGGTTTACTTTCCTAAACAATTAGGAAAGTAAATATCCTATAAGATTTAGGATTTCTGCATATAGAAATATAGAAGCTAAATATAGAAGCTGTTAAATATCTAATTATGGAAGCTACTAATATAATCCTTAATACCCCCCTCAAGTTGGAGCATGAAGGTCGGTAATGCCAAACTTGCATGCTAAATGATGAAACTGAGTAGGATGAAGAGCCTTTGTGAGAATATCAACAGGCTAAAGATCGCTTCGAATGTAGGAGGGAGAAATAAAACCAGCTTGGAAAGAATCCCGGACAAAATGGCAATCAATTTCAATATGCTTAGTCCGTTCGTGGAAGACGGGATTGGCCGCGATGTGAAGAGCGGCCTGAATATCACAATGTAGCTGAATGGGGCGAGTGATGGGAACTTGAAGATCTTTAAGGAGGCAAGATAACCATTTTAACTCACACAAAGTCATAGCCATAGAGCGATATTCAGCCTCGGCAGAAGAACGAGAAACCGTGTGTTGTTTCTTCGTTTTCCAAGAAATGGGCGATCCACCGAGAGAGATAAAATATCCTGTAACAGAACGGCGAGTAATAGGACACGTAGCCCAATCTGAATCACAATATGCGGTTAAGTACAAAGGAGACTTAAACTGAAGAAGTATGCCACGACCTGGACTGCCTTTGAGATATCGAACAACACGAATAGCAGCATCCCAATGAGCACAGCGGGGAGCGTGTATGAACTGAGCAAGTGTGTGAACAGCGTAAGTGAGCTCAGGACGAGTAAGAGTGAGGTAGATCAACTTGCCGATGAGACTACGATAGCGTTCTGGCTGATCGAAGGAAGCACCAGTCGCCTTGGCCAATTGATGATTCGGTTCAATAGGAGTAGAGGTCAGTTTGGCTCCCAATAAACCTGTTTCTGAGAGAATTTCCAAGGTGTACTTACGTTGGCACAAAAATAAACCCGAAGGATTTCTTGCAATTTCGATACCTAAGAAATATTTAAGGGGACCCAAGTCTTTCATATGGAAGCAAGCACTCAAGGAGACTTTAAACTTAGTGATGGAGGTAAGAGAATTCCCAATAATTAATAAATCGTCCACATAGATAAGGACGCATAAAAAGACATTATTCCGAGAGTACGTAAAAAAAGAATAATCGGCATAGGACTGAGAAAATTCACACTTACGGATACCGTTGGTGAGCTTCGAAAACCAACACCGGGGTGCTTGACGGAGACCATACAAGATTTCTGGAGTTTGCAAACTTGGCCAGGGTGAGGAGGACGAAATCCGGGGGGGCCGCATATATACTTCCTCGTGCAAATCACCGTGGAGAAAAGCATTATGGATATCCATCTGATGTATCGGCCAATTTCGAGAGGCGGCCACGAACAGGAGAGTACGAACAGTAACCATCTTAGCAACGGGAGCAAAGGTCTCTGTAAAGTCAATGCCTTCGGCCTGGTTGTTTCCCAAAATGACCAACCGAGCTTTATACCGCTCAATTGTGCCATCTGCTTTATATTTGATGCGGAAAACCCATTTACTGCCTAGTGCATGTTTACCTGGAGGCAAAGTAGCCAAAGACCATGTGCCATTTTGTACCAAGGCATTAATTTCTTCTTGCATGGAGGCACGTCATTTAGGATTAGACACAGGTTCAGAATATTTGGTGGGTTCCGATTCCATAATAACAGATGCTAGAAAGTGTCGATGAGGAGCAGAGAATTTATCATAATTTATGAAATTTGTAAGAGGATAACGGGACTTACCTGAGAAAGCCGTGGAGGAAGATGGAGCAGAAGAAGGGGATATAGTAGACGTCCAAGCTGCATGACAGTCGAAGTCTTGAAGCCGTGCCGGAATCGTCTTAAGACCTGTACTTTTTCTAGGGCCAAGGGGAGCAAAAGGCATGGTGGTTGGAGTTGGACTTGGTGCTGGAAGTGTATGTAGGCTGAGGGAGGCTGGGTCGTCCAAGGAGGATGGGCCAGTGGGCTGGTCCGCGGCAGGATTTGCTATAGAGGTTGGGCCAGTGTCTGGGCTCTTTTCTGGGCTGCAAGGTGCAGCTGAAGAGGGGCCCCGTTGCTGGGGTTGTGTCTAAGCGGTGGGCTTGTATGTGTGGATGGGTTTCAGTGGCTCGGGTTGGGCCTGTAGCGGGATCAGTTTGGGTTGGATTTTGCAGAGGTGGGTTGTTGTGCAAATAACTCAAAGGTTGTGCCCCAAAGTTGTAAGAATGAGAAAATTCGGGGGGTGTTGTAGCAGTATCTGAATATTCTTTATAAGGAAACTTGGTTTCATAAAAAACCACATCTCTGGACAGAATAAATTTCTTGCTTTGTAAATCATAAAATCGCCAACCTTTCTTGTTGTAGGGATAGCTGAGAAAAACACAAACGTGACTACGAGCATGAAATTATCTTTGGGTAGATCATGATCATGGACATAAGCAAGGCACCCGGAACTTTTAATATGAGAATAAGATGGCTTCTCATTATATAACATTTCATAAGGCGTCTTCCCTTGTAACAAAGAAGAGGGGGTACGATTAATAAGATATCCTGCCGTTAAGACGCACTCCCCCCAAAACTTTATGGGTAAATGAGCTTGGAACCGCAAAGCCCGAGCAACATTAAGAATATGACGATGCTTGCGCTCTACTCGACCATTTGTTGAGGCGTGCCAGCAATAGTAGTTTGATGGATCATTCCATGTGTGGAAAAATATGATTTTAAGCAGAGAAATTCTGTGCCATTATCACTGCGAACTACATTTATAGTTTTGTGAAACTGTGTTTTGACCATGGCAAAGTAGTCTTTTAAAATATTTGCTACATGACTTTTCTCGGCAATTAAATAAATCCACACTGCTCTGGAATAATCATTAAGGATGGTAAGGAAATAGGAAGCACCAACAGTACATGTGGTTTTGTAAGGCCCCCACAAATCACAGTGAATCAAATAAAAAATGGCAGATGCTTTATTAAGACTTAAAGGAAAATAATCACGTGTTCGTTTGGCACGTAAACAAATATTGCAAGGAGTAGTAGGAGTTGTAGTTTTCTTAGAAAGGCCTAAAAAATTTTCTACGACAAAATTCGAAGGATGTCCAAGTCGGATATGCCATAAAGTACTTGAATCAAAAGTAATACTAGAGAAAGCGAACAAATCCAACAACGACAAAGGTCGGTAGAAGTATATCCCATTCCTCTGCTCACCCACTCCAATCGGCCTCATCGAGGTACGATCCTGTATCACACAAAATTCATCAGAGATGGTGATAAAATACTTCAAATCTCGTGTTAGCTGTGCTAAAGAAATTAAATTACATTTGAGCTCAGGAATTAAAAACACATTTTGTAATGTTAATTTCGGATTTAAGGAAATATTTCCTCCTTGTAGAGCCAGTGCTTTAGCACTATTTGACAGGCTAACTGTATATGGATGTACGGTATTTAAATTTTAAAAAAATATCTTTCCTACCAGTCATGTGATGAGAACCGCCCGAATATAAAATCTATAAATTTTTCATACCAGAGAGTATATCAGTTTGTCTGGGAGTGGGATTATTGAGCAAGGTCAATAATTTTGACCATTGGTTGGAATCCAAATTTGGAAAGTTTCCAAAACAGTGGTTGCCATTTGTGGAAGGTGAGCCAATTTGGTTGCTGCCATTTTTGGAAGAGAAAGAAGTCCCACCGTTCACTGTATACGCCCATCCCCAGTCGTCGCCTGCTGGTGCCGATTTATGTCCAGCGTTAGTCGGTCCGACAAAGAGACGCCGTCCACGACTCGCACTCCCCCTGCCATGCGAACTCCTGCCTGCTGCGTCACCTCTCCGTTCGCCGCCGAGGGAAGCAACAGATCTGCCAGGTCTTCCTGCTCCAAATCTGGGCCACCATTCAAGAAATCCTATGAGAAAGAAACAGCCAGAAACATCATGTCCTACCCGATGACAGTGGCTGCAAACCATCCGTGAGGAAGAAGAAGATGATAGCAGTGGTCGTGGTGGCGCCGCCGTGCATCCTATTTTGGCGATGGTGAAAGTTGCGCCGTTGCCGCCGCTGTCTTTTATTCGGGCCATGTTTTTGTGTTGTTCTTCTTTGCAAATTTGGGCAAGAATTGTTCTCATTTTTTGTATGGGTTCCTGCTGAATCAGATGAGAACGAACAGTTCCATAAATTGTACCATTTAGTCCCATTAAAAATTGAAAAATTCTTTCTTCCTCTCTTTCATTTATAACAACTGTTAATAAATTTGTGTCTGCAGAAGATGGGAGTTGAGTATAGTTGTCTAACTCATCCCACAATTTTTTCAAACGTGAATAATACGTTTGTACAGAGTCTCCTCCTTGTTTACAATTTGCTAATTCAGTTCTCAACTCATATTTTCGGGGCCCGTTCCCTACTAAAAATCTTTCCTTCAAATCTGTCCATAATTCATCAGCTCGTTCAGAGTAGTTTATGGAAGAACGGAGAGAAGGCTCGATAGTGTTTAAAATCCATGAATTCACTAACGTATTTATTTCCCACTATTCTTCCTCTCTGTCCGGGTCATCTTCTGGTATAGGAATTATTCCATCTATAAATCCCAATTTTTTCTTTGATCGTAAAGTCAAGCGTATGGCTTTTGCCCATTTGGCATAGTTGTTGTCTTTGTCGTTTTCCTTTAATTGGACTGTCGTTATGATCAGCCCGGGTCCATTAGAGGATGCCACAAAATAGGCATCTTTTTTTATTTTATGAACATGGTTTTCTTCTACCATGTTGTTTTCAACATTGCCAGCATCTTTCTTGTCGTAACTCATTTTGAGAACTTAGACAAGGCTGCCTCTGATACCATGAAAGTTTTCAGTGGAGAAAAACAATATAAATTTTCCTGATTTATTATCTTGAAGGAATTACATTATATAGTAGTTTACTTTCCTAAACAATTAGGAAAGTAAATATCCTATAAGATTTAGGATTTCTGCATATAGAAATATCTAAATAAGAGAATAAGCTAAATATAGAAGTTGCTAAATATCTAATTATGGAAGCTGCTAAATATAAGCCTCAATATATATGCCAAACTCCGATCATCTCTTTTAGTACTTTTCTCAAATTTTGATCCCCAAAATAATGGAAAAGTCATGAATGAACCTTCAATCTTCAGATATGATAGTAATTTTTCATCACCTGCTCTGATGATTAGAATGTTATGAACTATATTCCCACCTGCACTATCTCCTCCGAGGTAAAATTTCTTGGAATCTCCATGATTGAGCAGCCAAGGATCTTTCTTATCAGCAACCCAATTAAGGGCAGCCCAAGAATCTTCATAGGCTGCAGGCAAAAGATGTTCAAGATGTCGTCGGTACTCAACGGAAACTGCAATTACTTTGGATTCAGCAACTAAAGGTTTAGAAATTGTTAAGAAATTTAGGGCGCAGAGAAAAATAATATTGGATGCTTCAATTGATTGTCTTCTTATTCATTATGATATACTATTTATAGGCTACAAAGTATCCTAATCCTAATCAATATAGGATTCTAACCAACCACTAATAAGGAATATTGCTATAATAATAGCATAATACAAAGTATCCAAGTTATAATCAATATAGGATTCTAACTAAATAATCTCTTATAGAATCCAAAATAATCTAAGAGAATCACATACTGATGTGATATCTCCAACACCCTTCCTCAAGTTGGAACGAGCAAAAATTGCATGTCCAACTTGTCACAATTTTCAATTTTTTTTTGTAACGTGCAAATTGCACATCTAGTAGTCTTCCACTATCTGTCGTTGTGGTCTTTACCATCACTCGCTGTCGCTATGGTTTTTTGTCATCAATCGCTGTTACTGTGGTTTTTTTTTTTTATCAATCGCTGTCGCTGTGGCTCTTCCATCAATCGCAGTCGTTGTGATCTTCTTCCATCAGTCGCAGTCATTGTGATCTTCTTCCATTAGTCGCAGTCGTTGTGGTTTTCTTCTATCAGTTGCAGTGGCTTCCGTAATCCATCATCGAAAATTCTTTTGATGTCGCTTTAGAATTTTTTTTTCCGATAAAGCAACCATCAATGTCCGATTTCAATTTCTAAATTTAGGCACTTCAAATATTTGTCGATGAAGCTACCTGACTTGAATATGATTTATAAAAAAATATAATCTCCTGACTCTGGCTCTGATACCATGTTAAGAAATTTAGGGCGCAGAGAAGAATAATATTGAATGCTTCAATTGATTGTCTTCTTATTCATTATGATCTACTATTTATATGTTACAAAGTATTCTAATCCTAATCAATATAGGATTCTAACCAACCAATAATAAGGAATATTGCTATAATAATAGCATGATAGAAAGTATCCAAATTATAATTAATATAGGATTCTAACCAAATAATCTCTTATAGAATCCAAAATAATTTAATATCTCCAACAGAAATCGATGAAAAAACAGAGAGAATGCGGATTCTGTGCAGAATCCGCCGCCGTGGAAGTAGATTAAGATGTGCAGCTTTTCGACTGACCCATCTAGCATTTTTGGGAGGTAAAGTCTAGCGGAAACGTTTGATGAAATTTGGACGTCTTTTGAGGAGACGCCAGTGGGTGAATCTTCAGGGGATGGCGGCACAAATGGGGAGCCGAAGAGTCTCTCCACAGTGCCATCTTTGTAGACTTTGAGGAGTGGAGAAAGATCTGTGACTCCTTCATTTGCATTGGAAGCCATTGATGTGAGCTTCCTTTGGTGGCTCTACAACTAGACTATGAGGCTCTTTATAAACTAGATTTTGCATGGAAAATTGCAAATGATGCATAAAAGTAGATGAATATTCCTGCTGCACACTGCAGATATGAAATAATTAAGGGTAAATTGATTCTGAAATTACAGAATTGGCCTATTGCTATTTAATATATGGCACCAAAGAGTAACCTCTAGCTAGTGCCCCTTGGAATGTACTACCAAGCCTCACTTTATTCAATGCTAAACTCAGCACATTATTAAAGGGGGCTTAGGCATCACCCATCCATCCCTTTAATGCTGTTTGCTGTCGCCACCTTCTTCCTCCTTCCTCAACCACCATCCGGCCCCTTCACGGTGGCGGGAGATGGTGGTTGAGAGAGTTTTGCTGATTCAATATCTTTTAACTCCCTAATACCTCACCAATATTGTCATGCTTATTAGAATTCGAGAATTCGAGAGCCTAATTCATAAATCTAATAATATTCATTATTATTATAAAATATCACAAACATACTTAAATCTACATTTAGATATTATTTAAATGCATTATTCATATATTTTACATCTCCCAAAATCGTTTAGTATATCATTTAATACACTTTTTATAATAATAACTTTTTTCAAAAAATTTATATTTTATTCTATAGAAATTTTATCAATAAAATTACTATAAAAAGGGATCATTAGAGAATGTATTATAATATGTCTGATGTCTTAATGATTAGTTGATGATAGATGATTTGTAGCCAACAAATCTTGACAAAAAAATTATTAAAGGAACAAGATCATGCATATCATATTTCTCTTCTTTAATCACAATCCAATTTGTTAAATAAATAAATAAATAATGACCAAACAAAAGAGATAAAAGTACCTAAAGGCAAAAGGGAGTGGCAATAGACAAGGGGAGTCCCAGATGGAAGTTTAGCTTCAATGAACTCATTATCCTTTTTTAGGTGGCTTGTCACACACAAAGAGTTGGTTGAATATTATGGACTTGAAATATGATATCACTTCATCCATTATCTCAAAGCAAAGTAGTGAAGTTTTTACTTTAAATTTCCACATTATCAAAATCAAGATGAAAGTTTTATTACATAATACTGGCCTACGAAATCTTATAAGTATATAAATTTTATAAAATAAAAAATAAATTTAAAAAAAAGTGTACTAAAAAGTGTATTAAATGATGTATTACAATACTCTAAATACAAAATAAAATTATAATTTAATTAATCACATTCGTATTTTGCAATCACTTTGAACAAAATTGACATAAATGAATTGATTATAAAAGTGACTAGTAATAGAAGTTACTTTCTTCATTCTTTTTTTATTTGATATATTTCGGAAATTACACTATATTTGTCTTCGAAAAATACATAATTTTATTAATTTTTTTTATAAATTAGAATATTCTTCTACTTTTTTTTTTAATGTGAAAATTAATGGGGGGTGAGAAGTAAAAAAATAGAGATATATTAGTATCTGAATTAGGTAGAGCTTTGGACAAAGACAAGTGGCTGCCGACACTTATTTCCAACCCAACAACTTTGATCAGGCTTTGGTTGAGGCCCGGTTTGAGGCTTGTTTGTGGATGTGGATGTGGTGGTCGCTCTCTTTTCTTTTTCTCTATTCTATAATCTATACTTGTTTTCAGTTGACACTCTTGGCTTGGCCTTACATAAGCTGATACTATCATCTAATAATACTACCAAAACAGCTCATGCACATAAACCGCTAAACTCCACCGATAGATAACAAACTATCACAGATACTCTCTGGTTTCAGCCCTTAGAAGGAAAATTAGAAAGAGGGCTGGAAGAATTTGATTCTTGTTACAGGAAAATGGGTTCAAAGCTAAGTTCTTTGATGGGTTTTAGCTTGTTTTGACATTTGGGTTTTTGTCATTTCATTTCTTGCTTTCTTAATTAGTCTCTCTTTGGTTTCTTGCAAGTATTATTATTAAGGTTATATCTTTGGCTTTGATCAATTCTGTAATTTTTGTTCAATTTCTGTTCTTTATCATCAAGATTCTGGTTTTCCTCTGTTATCTGTTTGGTTTTGAGCCAATTTTGTGTATTTTTAAGCCAATTAGCAGGTTCTTGAAATAGAATTTTGATATTTCCTTCTGAGAAAAGATGTTGCACACAAAATCTGAGTCTGATATAACTAGTTTAGCACCATCATCACCGTCAAGATCCCCAAAAAGGCCTGTTTATTTTGTACAAAGCCCTTCAAGGGATTCGCATGATGGGGACAAATCTACATCAATGCAGCCAACTCCTAGTTTTAATAGTCCTATGGAATCCCCTTCTCATCCTTCATTTGGACGCCATTCTAGGAATTCTTCTGCCAGTCGTTTTTCGGGCATATTTAGATCTTCATCGGGAAGGAAAGGAAGCCGGAAAAGAAATGATAAGGGATGGCCTGAATGTAATGTGATCCTAGAAGAAGGAACATATGATGAATTTGATGATGATAAGGCCTTTACTAGAAGGTTTCAAGCTTTGATGGCTTTTTGCGGATTCATTGTTCTGTTTACTGTCTTTTGCCTCATTATTTGGGGTGCTGCTAGGCCTTTCAGGGCTGAGGTTAGTGTAAAGGTGAGCCATCATGACTCCTTGCTACTTTTTGGTATTTATTCCCGAAGTTTTGGAGATGCACTAAAAAGGATATTGTTTCATGCATTGACTCGGTTTTAAGGTTTTAAGATTTCAGCTCAAGTGCTTATTTGAGAATTATCTAGCTATTTCTGTTTACTTGGGAACCTTAAACCTTGTATGCTCCCAAAGTCAGTATTGTGGAAAAGCTTGTATTGTTAAACGATTGGCATTACAGCAGATTTTTGTCAACATATAGAGCTCAAAGGGTCTAAAGGAATTCTTGTTTAGTTCCAATATATAAAGGCTGAATCTTGGCCAAAAAGTTTGAGATAATACACCTCTTTTATACATGTTTCCCTTTTCTAATATACATGAATCTTGCATTGTCCTGCTGTTTGTAGAGCCTATCAGTGCATAATTTCTACATGGGTTCGGGAGCAGATTTCACCGGTGTTCCAACAAAGATGCTCAACGTGAATGGGACATTGAGGATGATCGTGTACAACCCTGCTACATTCTTCGGTATTCATGTTAGCTCCACACCTGTTAACCTTATCTATTCAGACATTGTTGTTGCAACTGGTCAGGTAATTATTCTGCCAAACCCAAAGTACTATCGATTCCTGCACATTACTCTATTGTATTGCCTATGATCATAGCTATGTCTTACTTTTGGTATGCCGATTCATTCGGGCAAAGATTCTGAATAAACACTAGGAATTAGTATCTTTAGCTAATTCCCCTTAGAAATTTAGCATGTAGACGTTTATATTTTAATCTTGTCGTAAATTGGTTCAAGAATATATGCTATGAATGCAATGTTTTTCACTCACAAAAGCATCAAACCATTTATGGTCTCACGAATGCTGAATACGCCTGGGAGGATTTTATATGCCTATGGATTGGCATGACATCTTTAATTCATCTATTTACTTGATGGTTTTCGATTATGTTGACTGAAATGCAGGTGAAGAAGTATTATCAGCCGAGGAAGAGTCATCGTACTGTATTGGTAGACATCGAAGGAACTAAGGTTCCCCTCTATGGCGCGGGATCCAGCCTAGTGGTTGCCAACAATGGTAGTGTTCAAATTCCATTGACATTACAGTTCGAAATTCGATCAAGAGGAGATGTTGTTGGAAAATTGGTGAGGACAAAGCATAGGAAACCAGTCTCTTGCTCTTTGGTAATAGACTCCATGGGCAACAAACCTGTCAAGTTTAAGAAGGATTCTTGTGTTTACAACTGAGGTTCTTTTTCAAGAACTGCAGCTTCATTCCAATATTCTTGGAAGGAATTCAAACTTGTATTCTGGCTCTGTAATTTTCTTCATTTCTTGGAAGATGGAATTTCGATTTTGATGTATTATGGTGAGAAAAAAAGGTAGTATATAAATTAGGTGGTTCATGTTTAAAGTTGTAATAATCTTGTGTAATATCTGTCCAAAATGAATAAATAGTGGCTGTATATCCTTATTTTTCTCGTGTGAGATTTTAGTCCATTTGCTCATTTACAATTATCGGTAATATTTTCTGTCATATTCATTTCTTATTTTTTTATTTGTCAGATTTTATTTAGTCTTGTATTTTTACTCATTATCTTGTGAAAATAATGCAATGTTTAATGAATATTTTTTTATTATGCGCTTTTATTAAAAATAAGTTTCAATATCTTTTATCTTTCTAATTTAGAAATTTGTAAAAATAATAATAAGGGAAGAGAAGTTTAAAGGATATTTTAATTCACACAAGAATAACACATTTAATTTCGTACTTCTTTTAGATATTATGGTGTGAAATATGAAAATTAATAAAAAACGAAAAAAATAATATATTTAGGAGATAATAAATATAATTTGGGAATTTATAAGGATAGCGTGAAAAAAATCATTTTTTCTCGCCAAATTTCTCTTTTTAACCAAATTCTCTCTAACTCAAAACTCAAATCACATCAAACACAAATTGAAGATAGATATGAATAATTTTAGATATTTTTTATAACAAAATATCGATTTCGAGGTAAAAAAAATCAAAAAAATTAATTTTTTCGTAACTGACACGAATTTCTCCCAGATGAGAGAATTTCGCCCAACCTGGCGATATTTTTGAAGTAATTTCGCCCAGGTTGGTGAAATTTCTTAGAGAATTTCGCCCACCTCGTTTAAGTGGGTTTTTTTTTAATTTTTTTAAATATTATTTTTATGCTTTTTATAATTTTTAATTTCTGTTAGTTATGTTATTTAGTTTTGTGTTTATAAATATTTAAAATTATGTTTCTTTTGTTTATTTTGATTAGGAAGAAAGAATTTGTGTAGGTATTTGGAAAACTTAAAATATGAATAAATTTACAGCCGGAGGTTGTTTAACACGTATGACCACTCGTTTTGATGGTTATCAAAAAGATAAACGCAACGATATAGTCGAAAATGTGATCCAAATGCGTTTTGAGGAAAAAAATTTGTCCCGTAAAATTGAAAACTTTAACGGGGCATAACTTTGCGCTCAGACGTCTGGTCGAGGCGATTCTTGTGGGCATTTCAGATATTTTTTGGAGATCTACGCGATGGAAAGTTTCTATCCACCATTTTCACAAAAAACTTCCTATTTTTATTTTAATTTACGTTTTTAGATTTTTCTAATACTTTCTCTCTTCTTAACTAAAGAATTACGACACCAATTTTAAAATTAAACAAATGAGCAGTTCTTTTTTTTTCCTCTAATTAAAAACATAAATGATTGAAGTCGATAAATATTAGAATATGTAAATAAGTTATTATTATATGAAATCTCATGCACTCATTAAAATGAAGTTTATGTTGGTTTTTTGGTAAGTATTCTATGTCACTTTCTATAAGGTCATGTGTTCAAATCTCTTACAATTTATTTTTTTGAAACATTGTGCGATGTATCTTTACAATATGACACACATAGTGAATCATTTTGAGCAGTTTTACAGAGAACTGTTTTTTGGATATAAATTTTTTAAAAAACGTAACGATTAACTCAAAGATTTTGCCTTCAAAGGATAAGTTAAACTTTGTGCGATGTATCTTTAAAACATGAAAAACATACCGAATCATTTTGAGTAATTATATCGAGAACTATTTTTCCGACTTAAATTTTGAAAAAAATGTGATGATTAGCACATAGATTTTGGCTTTAATGGGAATGTCAAATTTTGTTTGGTGTATTTATACAACATGAAAAACATTCACAATCATTTTAAGCAATTTTGTGGAGATTTTTTTTCGAACGTAAATTTTTTAAAAAACGTAATGATTAGCATACAAATTCGGGCTTTAACGGCAAAATGAAACATCATGCGATGTGTCTTTACAACATGACAAATATACATAATTGTTTTGAGCAATTTTAAGGATAATTATTTTCGAACCTTAATTTTGTGAGAAACGTGATAATTAGCACATGAATTCGGGCTTCAACGGACAAGTCAAACCTTGTGCGATATATTTTTATGTAATGAGAAACATACTGAATTGTTTAGAAAAAAATGTGATAATTAGCACACAGATTCGGCCATCTACAGACAAGTGAAACATTGTGCCGATGTATCTATAAATATGAAAAACATACATAATCGTTTTGAGCAATTTTACGGAGGACTATTTCTCGGACCTATATTATTTCAATAACGTGATGATTAACACGCGACTTCGGGCTTCAACACGCAAGTGAAACGTTGTGCGATGTATCTTTACAACATGAGAAACTTAGTGAATTATTTTGAGCAATTTTATTAGAGAATTATTTTGCGTATATAAATTTTTAAAAAACATAATGATTATCTCATAGATTCGGCCTTCAAAGGACAAGAGAAACTTTGTGCGATTATTTTTAAAACATAAGATACATGCAAAATTATTTTGAGCAATTTTATGTGAAACTATTTTTTGGACAAATTTTTTTTAAAAAAGGTGACGATTAGCACACGAGTTCAGGTTTTAACGGGAAAGTGAAACTTTGTCCAATGTATATATACAATATTTATGAAGAACATACATAATCATTTTTAGCAATTTTAAGGATAACTATTTTCGGACCTTAATTTTTTAAAAACATCATAATTAGCATATGAATTCGAGCTTCAATGGGCAAGTCAAACCTTTTGCAATGTTTCTTTACGTAATGAGAAAAATATTGAATCGTTTTGATCAATTTTATGAAAAACTTTTTTTTGGACATAAATTTCAAAAAAAAAAATTGATAACTAGCACATGGGTTCGGTCTTCAACAGGCAAGTGAAACATTGTGCGATGTATCTTTACAACATGAGAAACATAGTGAATCATTTTGAGAAATTTTATAGAGAACTATTTGTCAGACATAAATTTTGTAAAAAGTGTAATGATTTACTCACAGAAGTGAAACTTTGTGCGACGTATCTATAAAATATGAGAAACATACCAAGTCATTTTTATAGAGAACTATTTTTCGGACTTAAATTTTGTAAAAAAAAAACGTGATGGTTAGAACACGAATTCGGGCTTTAATGGGAATGTGAAACTTTGTCTGGTGTATTTATACAACATAAAAAATATACAGACTCGTTTTAAGCAAATTTTCGGATGACTATTTTTCGAACCTAAATTTTATAAAAAACGTGATGATTAACACACAAATTTGGACTTTAATAGGAATGTGAAACTTTGTCTGGTGTATTTATACTACCTGACAAACATTTAGATTCGTTTTAAACAATTTTGTGAAGAACTTTTTTTCGGACATAAATTTTATAAAAAACGTGATGATTAGCAAATGAATTCAGGCTTTAACGGAAAAGTGAAACTTTATGCGATGTATCCTTACAACACGACAAACATACAGAATGGTGTTGAATAATTTTAAAGATAACTATTTTTTTACCTTAATTTTGTAAGAAACGTGATAATTAGTACATGAATTCGGCTTCAACGGGCAAGTCAAATCTAGTGCGATGTATCTTTACGTAATGAGAAACATACAGAATCATTTTGCACAGTTTTATGAGAATTTTTTTTTCGGATCTAAATTTTGAAAAAAACGTGATGCACATGTATTCAACCTTCTACAAACAAGTGAAACATTGTGCCGATGTATCTATACAACATTAAAAAACATACAAAATCGGTTTTGAGCAATTTTACGGAGGATTACATTTCGGATATAAAATTTTTCAATAACGTGATGATTAACACACGACTTCGGGCTTCAACATGCAAGTGAAACATTGTGCGAAGTATCTTTAAAACATGAGAAACTAGGTGAATTATTTTGAGCAATTTTATAGAGAATTGTTTTGCAAGCATAAATTTTGTAAAAAACGTAATGATTTATTCACAGATTCTGCCTCCAAAGGAGAAGTGAAACTTTGTGAGATGTATCTATAAAACATGAGAAACATACTGAGTCATTTTGAGCAATTGTATGGAGAACTATTTTTTGGATCTAAATTTTGTAAGAAAACGTGATGATTAGCATACGAGAGTCTTAATGGGAATGTATAACTTTTTCTGGTGTATTCTTACAACATGAAAAACATACAGACTCGTTTTGAGCAATTTTTCGGAGGACTATTTTTCGGACCTAAACTTTGTAAAAAACGTGATGATTAGCACACGAATTCGGACTTTAATGGGAATGTGAAACTTTTTCTGGTGTATTTATAATATATGACAAACATTCAAAATCGTTTTAAGCAATTTTGTGGAGAACTATTTTTCGGACCTAAATTTTGTAAAAAACGTGATGATTAGCACACAAATTTGGGCTTAACGAAAAAGTGAAATTTTTTGCAATGTATCTTTACAACATGACAAACATGTAGAATATTTTTGAGTAACTTGAAGGATAACTATTTTCGGACCTTAATTTTGTGAGAAACGTGATAATTAGCACCTGAATTCAGCTTCAACCGGGCAAGTAAAACCTAGTGTGATGTATCTTTACGTAATGAGAAAAATACATAATCGTTTTGAATAGTTTTATGAGAAACTTTTTTTTGGATCTAAATTTTGAAAAAGGTGATAATTAGCGTGTATTCGGCCTTCTACAGACAAGTGAAACATTGTGCCGATGTATCTATAAAAATGAAAAACATACATAATAGTTTTGAGCAATTTTATGGAGGAGTATTTTTTGGACCTAAATTTTCTCAATAACGTGAAGATTAACACACGACTTTGGGCTTCAACACGCAAGTGAACCGTTGTGCGATGTATCTTTACAACATGAGAAACTTAGTAAATTATTTTGGGCAATTTTATAGAAAATTATTTTGTGGACATAAATTTTGTAAAAAACGTAATGATTATCTCACAGGTTTTGCCTTCAAAGGACAAGAGAAACTTTGTGCGATTATTTTTAAAATATGAGAAACATACAAAATTATTTTGAGCAATTTTATGGGAAACTAGTTTTTGGACCAAATTTTTTTTAAAAAGTGATGATTCGCACACGAATTTGAGCTTTAACGGGAAAGTGAAACTTTACAACATGAGAAATATAGTGAATCACTTTGAGCAATTTTATAGAGAATTATTTTTCAGACATATAAAAAACGAAATGATTTACTCACAGATTCCACCTTCAAAGAAGAAGTGAAACTTTGTGCAACGTATTTATTACACATGAGGAACATACCAAGTCATTTTGAGCAATTTTATGGAGAACTCTTTTTCAAACCTAAATTTTGTAAAAAAAAAGTGATGATTAGCACATGAATTCGGGTCTTAATGGGAATGTGAAACTTTATCTAGTGTATTTATACAATATGAAAAACATACAGACTCGTTTTGAGCAATTTTTTGAAAGAGTATTTTTCTGACCTAAATTTTGTAAAAAACGTGATGATTAGCACACTAATTCGAACTTTAATCAGAATGTGAAACTTTGTCTGGTGTATTTATACTGAATGACAATTCATAATCGTTTTAAGCAACTTTCTAAAGAACTATTTTTCGGACCTAAATTTTGTAGAAAAAGTGATGATTAGCACACGAATTCGGGCCTTAATGGGAATACAAAACATTGTCTGGTGTATTTATACAACATGAAAACCATAAAGACTCATTTTGAGCAATTTTTCGGAGGACCATTTTTCGGTTCTAAATTTTGTAAAAAACGTAATGATTAGCACATGAATTCGGACTTTAATGGGAATGTGAAACTTTGTCTGGTATATTTATATTAAATGACAAACATTCAAATGGTTTAAATAATTTTGCAGAGAACTATTTTCCATACCTAAATTTTGTAAAAAAACGTGATGATTAGCACACGAATTCGAGCCTTAATGGAAACGTGAAACTTTGTCTGGTGTATTTATACGACATGAAAAACGTGATGATTAGCACACGAATTCGGGTCTTAATGGAAACGTGAAACTTTTTCTGGTGTATTTATACGACATGAAAAACATACAGACTTGTTTTGAACAATTTGTTAGAGGACCATTTTTCAGACCTAAATTTTTTAAAAAAACGTGATGATTAGCGCACGAATTAGGACTTTAATGAGAATGTAAAACTTTGTCTGGTGTATTTATACTACATGGCAAACATTCAGAGTCGTTTTAAGCAATTCTATAGAGAACTATTTTTCGGACCTAAATTTTGTAAAAAAAAATGTGATTATTAGGATACGAATTCAGGCCTTAATTGAAATTTAAAACTTTATCTGGTGTATTTATACAACATGAAAAACATACAGACTCATTTTGAGAAATTTTTCGAATGACTAGTTTTCGGAGCTAAATTTTGTAAAAAAATGTGATAATTAGCGAACAAATTTGGACCATAATGGGAATGTGAAATTTTGTCTGGTGTAAATATACTAAAGGAAAAACATTAAAAATCGTTTTAAGCAATTTTGTGGAGAACTATTTTCAAACCTAAATTTTGTAAAAAAAACGTGATGATTAGCTCATGAATTCGGGTCTTAATGGGAGTGTAAAACTTTGTCTGATGTATTTATAAAACTTGAAAAAAAAAACTCGTTTTGAGCAAATTTTTGGAGTACTATTATTCGGACCAAAATTTTGTTTAAAACATGATGATTAGCACACGAATTCGGACTTTAATGGGAATGTGAAACTTTGTCTGGTGTATTTATACAATATGACAAACATTCAAAATCGTTTTAAGCAATTTTGTGGAGAACTATTTTTCGGACCTAAATTTTTTAAAAAACGTGGTGATTAGCACACGAATTCGGGCCTTAATGGGAAATGTAAAATTTTGTCTGGTGTATTTTCACAACATGAAAAACATAAAGACTCGTTTTGAGCAAGTTTTCGTAGGACTATTTTTCGGACCTAAATTTTTAAAAAAACGTGGTGATTAGCATAGGAATTCAAACTTTAATAGGAATGTGAAACTTTGTCTGGTGTATTTATACTACATGACAAACATTCAGAATTGTTTTAAGCAATTTTTTAGAGAATTTTTTTTTACATAAATTTCGTAAGAAACGTGATGATTAGCATACGAATTTGGGCCTTAATGGGAATGTAAAACTGTGTTTGGTGTATTTATACAACATAAAAATCATACAAACTCGTTTTCAGCAATTTTTCGAATGACTATTTTTTGGACCTAAATTTTGTAAACAACGTGATGATTAGCACACTAATTCGGACGTTAATGTGAATGTGAAATTTTATCTGGTGTATTTATACTAAATGATACACATTCATAATCTTTTTAAGCAATTTGGTGGAGAACTATTTTTCGGACTTAAATTTTGTAAAAAAAGTGATGATTAGCACACGAATTCGGGCCTTGATAGGAATGTAAAACTTTTTCTGGGGTATTTATACAACATGAAAAACATAAAGACTCGTTTTGAGGAATTTTTCGAAGGAGTATTTTTTTACCTAAATTTTTTAAAAAACGTGATGATTAGCACACGAATTCGAACTTTAATGGGAATGAGAAACTTTGTCTTGTGTATTTATACTAAATGAAAAATATTCATAATCTTTTTAAGCAATTTTTTGGAGAACTATTTTTCAGTCATAGATTTCGTAAAAAACGTAATGATTAGCACACGAATTCGGGCCTTAATGGGTATGTAAAACTTTGTCTGGTGTATTTATACAACATGAAAAACATAACACTCGATTTGAGCAATTTTTCAGAGTACTATTTTTCGAACCAAAAAATTCTGTAGAAAACGTGATGATTAGCACACGAATTCGAACTTTAATGGAAATGTGAAACTTTTTCTGGTGTACATATACTATATGACAAACATTCAGAATCGTTTTAAGCAATTTTGTGAAGGACTATTTTTTGGACCTATATTTTGTTGAAAACAGTGATGATTAGCACACGAAATTAGGCCTTAATAGAGATGTGAAACATTGTTTGGTATATTTATACAACATGAAAACATACAGACTCGTTTTGAGCAATATTTTCTCGGACTATTTTCGGACCTAAATTTTGTATAAAACGTGATGATTAGCACACGAATTGGGACTTTAATGGGAATGTGAAACCTTGTCCGGTGTATTTATAGTACATGACAAACATTCAGAATCATTTTAAGCAATTTTTTGGAGAACTTTTTTTCGACATAAATTTTGTAAAAAACGTGATGATTAGCATACGAATTCGAGGCTTAATGGAATTGTAAAACATTGTTTGGTGTATTTATACAGCCTAAAAAGCATACAGACTTGTTTTGAGTAATTTTTCGAAGGACTATTTTTTGGACCAAAATTTTGTAAAAAACGTGATGATTCGCACACGAATTCGGACTTTAATGGAAATGTGAAACTTTTTTTGGCGTATTTATACTATATGATAAACATTTGAAATCGTTTTAAGCCATTTTGTGAAGAACTATTTTCCGGACCTAAATTTTATAAAAAAAATGTGATGATTAGCACATGAATTCGGGCCTTAATGGGAATATAAAACTTTGTCTGGTGTATTTATACAACATGAAAAACATAGAGACTCGTTTTGAGGAATTTTTCGGAGGACTATCTTCTTGGTGTATTTATACAATATGACAACATTCAGAACCGTTTTAAGTAATTTTGTGGAGAACTATTTTTTGGACCTATATTTTGTTAAAAGCCGTGATGATTTGCAGACAAACTCATGCCTTAATAGATATGTGAAACGTTGTCTGGTGTATTTATAGAACATGAAAAATATGCATAATAATTTTGAATAATTTTTCATTGAACAGTTTTTCGGAACTAATTTTTTTTGAAAGTTTGATGATTAGCACACGAATTAGGACTTTAATGAGAATGTGAAACTTTGTCTGGTGTATTCATGCTACATGAAAAACATACAGAATCGTCTTAAACAATTTTTTGGATGATCATTTTGTGGACCTAAATTTTGTAAAAAACATGATGATTAAGAAAATAATTCGGACTTTAATGGGAATGTAAAAGTTTGTCTGGTGCATTTATACTATATGACAAACATTCATAATCGTTTCAAGCAATTTTGTGGAGAACTATTTTATAAGACTTAAATTTTTTTAAAAACGTGATGATTAGCACACGAATTCGGGTCTTAATGGGAATGCAAAACATTTTCTAGTGTATTTATACAACATGAAAGCCATAAAAACTCGTTTTGAGCAATTTTGTGTCAACATTTTTCGGACCTAAATTTTGTAGAAAACGTGATGATTAGTGCATGAATTCGGACGTTAATGTGAATTTGAAACTTTGTCTTGTGTATTTACACTACATAAAAAACATTCAGAATCATTTTAAGATTTTTTGTGGAGAACTATTTTTCGGACCGTAATTTTGTAAAAAAAAGTGAGTATTAGCACACGAATTTGGGTTTTAATGGGAATGTGAAAACGTTTTCTGGTGTATTTATATGACATGAAAAACATACAGACTCGTTTTAAGTAATTTTTTGGAGGACCATTTTTCGGACCTAAATTTTGTAAAAATGTGATGATTAGCACACGAATTCGGAGTTTAATGAGAATGTGAAACTTTGTCTGGTGTATTTGTACTACATGACAAACATTAAGAATCATTTTAAGCAATTTTTTCGAGAACTATTTTTTAGACCTAAATTTTGTAAACCACGTAATGATTAGCACACTAATTCGAACTTTAATGGGAATGTGAAACTTTATCTGGTGTATTTATACTAAATGATAACCATTCATAATCGTTTTAAGCAATTTTGTGGATGACTATTTTTTGGACCTAAATTTTGTAAAAAAACGTGATTATTAGCACAGGAGTTCGGACCTTAATAGAACTGTAAATCTTTTTTTGGTGTATTTATACAACTTGGAGAACATACATATTCGTTTTGAGCAATTTTTTTTAGTACTATTTTTCGGACTAAAATTTTGTAAAAAACGTGATGATTAGCACACGAATTCGGACTTTAATGGGAATGTGAAACGTTGTCTGGTGTATTTATACTATATGACAAACTTTCAAAATCGTTTTATGCCATTTTGTGAAGAACTATTTTTCGGACCTAAATTTTGTAAAAAAAACGTGACAATTAGCACACGAATTTGGGCCTTAATGGAAATGTTAAACTTTGTCTGGTGTATAATGAAAAACATAAAGACTCATTTAAAGGAATTTTTCGGAGGACTATTTCTCACGTGTATTTATACTATATGACCAACATTCAGAACCGTTTTAAGCAAATTTGTGGAGAACTATTTTTTGGACCTAAATTTTATAAAAAAATGTGATTATTAGCATATGAATTCAGGCCATAAGTGGAATGTAAAACATTGTCTGTTGTATTCATACAACATGAAAAACAAAAAGACTCATTTTTAGCAATTTTTCGAAGGACTAGTTTTCGGACCTAAATTTTATAAAAAAAAGAGTGATGATTAGCACATGAATTTGGACTTTAAGGGGAATGTGAAGCTTTCTCTGATGTAAATATACTAAAGGAAAAACATTCAGAATCGTTTTAAGCAATTTTGTGGAGAACTATTTTTTTATCCTCAATTTTGTAAAAAAACGTGATGATTAGTGCACGAATTTGGGTCTTAATGGGAATGTGAAACTTTATTTGGTGTATTTATACTAAATGATAAACAATCATAATCGTTTTAAGCAATTTTGTGGAGAACTATTTTTCGGACCTAAATTTTGTAAAAAAATGTGATGATTAGCACACGAAATCGGGCCTTAATAGGAATGTAAAACTTTGTCTAGTGTGTTTATACAACTTGAAAAACATACAGGTTCGTTTTGAGAAATTTTTCAGAGTACTATTTTTCGGACAAAAATTTTGTAAAAAACATGATGATTAAGCACACAAATTCGGACTTTAATGGGAATGTGAAACTTTGTCTGCTGTATTTATACTATATGACAAACTTTCAAATTCGTTTTATGCCATTTTGTGAAGAACTATTTTTCGAACCTAAATTTTGTAAAAAAACATGACGATTGGCACACGAATTCGGGCCTTAATGAGAATGTTAAACTTTTTCTAGTGTATTTATACAATATGAAAAACATATAGACTCGTTTTGAGGATTTTTTCGGAGGACTATTTTCTTGGTGTATTTATACTATATGACAAACATTTAGAAGCGTTTTAAGCAATTTTGTGGAGAACTATTTTTCGGACGTAAATTTTGTTAAAACAACATGATCATTGACTCACGAATTCGGGCCTTAATAGAAATGTAAAACTTTGTCTGGTGTAGTTATACAACATTAAAAACATATAGAATCATTTTGATCAATTTTTCGGACCTAAATTTTTTTAAAAAACGTGATGATTAGCATGCGAATTCGAACTTTAATGGGAATGTGAAACTTTGTCTGGTGTATTTATATTATGAAAAACATTCATAATCGTTTTAAGAAATTTTGTGGAGAACTATTTTTCGGTTATAAATTTCTTAAAAAACATGATGATTAGCACACGACTTGGGGCTGTAATGGAAATGTAAAACTTTGTTTTAAGCAATGTTGTGGAGAACTATTTTTCGGACCTATATTTTGTTAAAAACCGTGATGATTAGCATACAAATTCGGGTAGAGATGGGAAACTTTGTCTGGTGTATTTATACAACATGAAAAACATGCAGAATCGTTTTGAGCAATTTTTCGTTGAACAGTTTTTTGGAACTAAATTTTTTTAAAAGCTTGATGATTAAGCACACGAATTAGGACTTTACTGAGAATGTAAAACTTTATCTAGTGTATTTATGCTACATGACAAACATATAGAATCGTTTTAAACAATTTTTCGGACCTAAATTTTATAAAAAATTTGATGATCAACACATGAATTCGGACGTTAATAGGAATGTGATACTTTTTCTTGTGTATTTACACTACGTAAAAAACATTCAGAATCGTTTCAAGATTTTTTGTGGAGAACTATTTTTCGGAACTTAATTTTGTAAAAGAACGTGATGATTAGCACACGAATTCGGGCTTTAATGGGAAAGCGAAAACTCTGTCTGGTGTATTTATATGACATAAAAAACATTCAGACTCGTTTTAAGCAATTTTTTGGAGAATTATTTTTCGGACCTAAATTTTATAAACAATGTGATGATTAGCACACTAATTCAGACTTTAATAGGAATGTGAAACTTTATCTGGTGTATATAAATACTAAATGATAAACATTCATAATCCTTTTAAACAATTTTGTGAAGAACTAATTTTCGGACCTAAATTTTATAAAAAAACGTGATGATTAGCACACGAATTCGGGCCTTAATAGGAATGTAAAAATTTGCCTTGTGTATTTATACAACATGAAAATCATACGGACTCGTTTTTCGGAGGACTATTTTTCGAACTAAAATTTTGTCTGGCGTATTTGTACAACATTAAAAATATACAAACTCGTTTTTAGTAATTTTTCGGAGGACTATTTTTAGGACTAAAATTTCGTAAAAAACGTGATGATTAGCACACGAATTCGGACTTTCATGGGAATCTAAAACTTTGTCTTGTGTATTTATACTACATAAAAAATATACAGACTCGTTTTGAACAATTTTTCGGACCTAAAGTTTATAATAAACGTGAGGATTAACACACGAATTTATACTTTTATGGGAATGGGAAACTTTGTCTTGTGTGTTTATACAACATGAAAAACATACAGACTCGTTTTTAGCAAATTTTCAGTGGACTATTGACCTAAATTTTGTAAAAAACATGATGATTAGCACAAGAATTTGGACTTTAATGGGAATGTGAATCTTTGTCTCGTGTAATTATACTACATGACAAGCATTCAGAATCGTTTTAAGCAATTTTGTGGAGAACTATTATTCGTACCAAAATTTTGTAAAAAAACGTGATGATTAGCACACGAATTTTGGCTTTAATGAGAATGTAAAACTTTATCTTGTTGGACTCCGTAGGCAAAAACAAAATAAAATAAAACTACGGAAATCCACCAACAGGATCTGCACATACTAGAAAAATCGATTGGATAGAAATTACCTCAATGTTTTGATTGTTCGTTGTGGAGGCGCTGCTTTGTACGCTTCACCCTCTACTGGTATCCACGCGACGAACTCCTCTACAAGTGATCGGGATGCTAGCCCCTTCTGTGTTCTGAAAACTGTTTAGAACTAATCCTGACTATCTGGTAATCGGTCGTATTTCGGAGTGAGGAGGCTAGATACTATATCGCCGTTCTAGGGTTTAAGGTTTTGTTTTTCTTTAATCAGATAAAGGACGGCGACCAAGAAAAGGTTAACATAACCTTTTATAGCTGTCAATATCAAAACCCTAACTGTCATCTAATGACAGTTTAATCTCGTCCGTCTATTCCTATAATCATCCAACGGTTGGATGAGTAATATTAAGTAATTAATTTCATTTATTCGATTAAATAAAATTAATTACTTATTAACTTACCAGAAAATACATATGGAATTTGATTCCCCTTTTGTATACGTTCAACGAATCTGGACACAATCTAGATTCATTAAACGTAGACATTATGCTCACAAGATCGTCTATGCGTGTGACCCTGTAGGTTCACTTAACGTTGGCAGTGAATGAAAAATGTCCTAGACATTTATTCACAAAACATAAGCGGCCTCTAGCAAAACATTATGCTTACCCAAGTTAAGTAAATGTAATAATAACCTAGCATCAGATTTAATATTTAGTCCTTTTGTCACACGATATCCTAATTAAGTATAAGGCATGGACCAAATCATCCTTATAAAACTTAATTAACCATATACTTGATCACCAGGCAGACTCTTCCAACAAATAATATTAATAACACCTTATTAATACTTATTTGAGCATGTCCATGCATATTTTCCAGTCTTCCTTATCAAGGGGCCTATGGATATCTCTCTCTAAAAAGAGAGGGACAAATCTCTTTCACTATCTCCAATATTCAAGTCATGACAAGAAAATAAGACAACCAATAGTCATAATGATCACCTAATTAAAAGTGATGTTTGACTACGTCAAAACATATTTTCTCCCCATGCAAGAAACATTAGAAACATTAGGTCAAAGGACACCAAATATAAAACTGAGAAGAAATACTTATAACTTAAACCCATGCAATATTTCTTCTTCACTTTGGGTCATGTCCAATACAATATTCTCAATATATATTTATGAATTGATTTTATATCTCATATTCATGATCAGTAAAACTTGACCATCAATCAACTTCACACTAGTTTACAAGATGTAATAAACTAGGGACAAATAAGAATAGTATTTTATTAGCTATAAGTGTTTTACTATCAAGTCACATACTTGATGACCAAGAGCATAAGATCCAATTCAAAAAATACACGCTTCATAAATCATACATGTGAGTCAATTGGTCTTAGGGCATATACTAACATGTCTTATGTATTAATAAAACATAAAAAACATAAAGACTCATTTTGAGCAATTTTTCTTAGGACTAATTTTTCAGACATAAATTTCGTTAAAAACATGATGACTAGCACACAAATTCGGGTCTTAATAGGATTGTAAAACTTTGTCTCGTGTATTTATACATCATGAAAAACATAAAGACTCATTTTGAGCAGTTTATTGGATGACTATTTTTCGGATATAAATTTCGTAAAAAACGTGATGAGCACACGAATTTAGGCCTTAATGGGAATGTAAAACTTTGCCTTGTGTATTTATACAACATGAAAACCACACGGACTCGTTTTGAGCAATTTTTCGGTGAACCATTTTTCGGAACCAAATTTTTTAAAAAATGTGATAATTAGTATGCGAATTCGGGCTTTAATGGGAATGTGAAGATCTGTCTGATGTATCTATACTAAATGAAAAACATACAGAATCGTATTGAGCAATTTTTCGGAGGACTATTTTTCGAACATAAATTTCGTAAAAAATGTGATTATTAGCAAACGAATTCAGACCTTAATGGGATTGTAAAACTTTGTCTAATGTATTTATACACATGAAAAACATACAAACTCGTTTTGAACAATTTATTGGAGGAATATTTTTCGGACATAAATTTCATAAAAAAAACGTGATGATTAGCATACGAATTCAAGCCTTAATAGGAATGTAAAACTTTGTCTTGTGTATTTATACAACATGAAAACCATATGGACTCGTTTGAGCAATTTTTTGGAGAACTATTTTTCGGACCTAGAATTTTTAAAAAACGTGATAATAAGTACGCGAATTCGGCCTTAATGGGAATGTAAAACTTTGACTTGTGTATTTATACAATATTAAAATACATACAGACTCTTTTTCAGCAATTTTGTGGAGAACTATTTTTTGGCCCTAAATGTTGTAAAAAACGTGATTATTAACACACGAATTCGGGCCTAATGAGAATGTAAAACTTTGTCTGGTTTATTTTTACAATGTGAAAAACATACAGACTCATTTTTAGTAATTTTTCAGAGGTCTATTTTTCGGACCTAAATTTTGTAAAAAATGTGATTATTAGCACATGAATTCGGACTTTCATGGGAATCTGAAACTTTGTCTTGTGTATTTATACTACATAAAAAACATACAGACTCATTTTGAGCAATTTTTCGAATCTAAATTTTGTAAAAAACATGATAATTAGCAAACAAATTCGGACTTTCATGGGAATGTGAAAGTTTGTATGGTGTATTTATACAATATGAAAAACATACAGACTTGTTTTTAGTAATTTTTCAAAGGAATATTTTTCGAACTTAAATTTGGTAAAAAGCGTGATGACTAGCACACGAATTCGGACTTTCATTGGAATGTGAATTTTTCTCTTGTCTATATATACTACATAAAAAATATACAGAGTCATTTTTAGCAATTTTTCCGAGGACTATTTTTCGGACCTAAATTTTGTAAAAAACGTGATGATTAGTGCACGAATTCGGACTTTAATGGGAATGTGAATCTTTGTGTGGTGTATTTATACTACATAACAAACACTCATAATCTTTTTATGCAATTTTGTGAAGAACTATTTTTCGAACCTAAGTTTTTTGAAAAATCGTGATGATTAGCACACGAATTTTGGCCTTAATAAGAATGTAAAACTTTTTTCTATGTATTAGTACACAATGAAAAACATACAGACTCGTTTTAAAAAAAAAATCGGAGGACTATTTTTCAGACATAAATTTCGTAAAAAAGCTTGATTAGCACACGAATTCGAGCCTTAATGGGATTGTAAAACTTTGTCATGTGTATTAATAAAACATGAAAAACATAAAGACTCGTTTTGAGCAATTTTTCGGAGGACTATTCTTCGAACATAAATTTCATAAAGAACGTGATGATTAGCACAGGAATTCGGGCCTTAATGTGATTGTAAAACTTTGTCTGGTATATTTATACAACATGAAAAATATACAGACTCGTTTTGAAAAAAATTTCATAGGACTATTTTTCAGACATAAATTTCGTAAAAAAGTGATGATTTGCATACGAATTTGGGCCTTAATGGGATCGTAAAACTTTGTCGTGTGTATTTATACAATATGAAAAAAAACATACAGACTTGTTTTGAGCAATTTTTCATAGGTCTATTTTTTTGACATAAATTTTGTAAAACATGTGATGATTAGCATACGAATTTAGGCCTTAATGGGAATCTAAAACTTTGTCTTGGGTATTTATACTACATAAAAAATATACAGACTTGTTTTAAACAATTTTTCGGACTAAAATTTTGTAAAAACAGGTTGATTAGCATACGAATTTGGACTTTCATGGGAATCTGAAACTTTGTCTTATGCATTTATACTACATAAAAAACATAAAGACTTATTTTGAACAATTTTTCGGAGGACTATTTTTCGAACCTAAATTTTATAATAAACGTGATGCACACGAATTCATACTTTCATGAGAATGTAAAACTTTGTCTTGTGTATTAGTACATAATGAATAAACATGCAGAGTCGTTTTTAAAATTTTTTCAGAGGACTATTTTTCAAACATAAATTTTGTAAAAAATGTTATGATTAGCATACGAATTCGGGCTTTAATGGGATTGTAAAACTTTGTCCTGTGTATTTATACAATAAGAAAAAAAATACAGACACGTTTTGAGCAATTTTTCGGAAGACTATTTTTTGGACATAAATTTCGTAAAAAACGTGATAATTAGCATTCGAATTTAGGCCTTAATGGGAATGTAAAATTTTGTTTGGTGTATTTGTACAACATGAAAAACATACAGACTGATTTTTAGCAATTTTTCGGAGGAGTATTTTCCTGAATAAAATTTTGTAAAAGCCGTGATGATTAGCACACGAATTCAGACTTTCATGGGAATCTGAAACTTTGTCTTGTATATTTATACTACATAAAAAACATACAAACTCGTTTTGAATAATTTTTTGGAGGACTTTTTTTTAGACCCAAATTTTTTAAAAAAATGTTATAATTAGCATGCGAATTTGGTCTTTAATGGGAATGTGAAACTTTGTCCAATGTATTTATACTACATGACAAGCATTCAAAATCGTTTTAAGCAATTTTGTGGAGAACTTCTTTTCAGACATGAATTTCATAAAAAAACATGATGATTAGTACACAAATTCAGGTCTTAATGGGAATGTAAAACTTTGTCTAGTATATTTATACAACATGAAAAATATACAGACTCGTTTTGTGCAAGTTTTCGGAGGACTATTTTTCGGGCCTAAATTTTATAAAAAAACGTAAAGATTCACACGAATTCGGACTTTAATGGGAATGTGAATATTTTTCTGGTGCATTTACACTACATGACAAACATTCATAATCATTTTAAGTAATTTTGTAAAGAAATATTTTTCAGACCTAAATTTTGTAGAAAATGTAATGATTATCACATGAATTTTGGCCTTAATGGGAATTTAAAAATGTCTGGTGTATTTATACAACATGAAAAACATACAGACTATTTTTGAGCGATATTTCGAAGGACAATTTTTGGACCAAAATTTCATAAAGAACGTGATGATTAGCATACGAATTCGGCTTAAATTGGATTGTAAAACTTTGTCTAGTGTATTTATACAATATGAAAAACATACATACTCGTTTTTATCAATTTTTCGGAGGACTATGTTTCAAACTTAATTTTTTAAAAAAAACGTGATGATTAGCAAAAATAATTCGGCCTTTATACAACATGAAAAACATACGACTCGTTTTGAGCAATTTTCTAGAAGACTATTTTTTGGACCAAAATTTTGTAAAACGTGATGATTATCCCACAAATTCGGACTTTAACGGAAATATAAAACTTTGTCTGTATTATTTATACAAAACAACAAACATTTATAATCGTTTTAAGCAATTTTTTAGAGAACTATTTTTTTGATCTAATTTTTTTAAAAAAACGTGATGATTAGCACACAAATTCGTGCATTAATGGGAATGTGAAACGTTTTCTGGTGTATTTATACAACATGGAAAACATACGGACTGGTTCTGTGCAATTTATTGGAGGACTATTTTTCGGACCTAAATTTTGTAAAAAACGTAATGATTAGCATACGAATTCGGACTTTCATGGGAATGTGAAACTTTGTCTAGTGTATTTATACTAAATGAAAAACATTCATAATCGTTTAAAGCAATTTTTTAGAGAACTATTTTTCGAACCTAAATTTTGTAAAAAAAAAGTGATGATTAGCATACGAATTCGGGCTTTAATGGGAATGTACAATTTTGTCTTGTGTATTTATACCACATGAAAAACATAAAGACTCGTTTTAAGTAATTTTCTGGAGGACTATTTTTTTTACCAAAATTTTGTAAAAAACATGATGGCTAGCACACGAATTCAGAATTTAATGGGAATGTGAAACTTTGCCTATTGTATTTATACTAAATAACAAAGATTCATAATCATTTTAAATAATTTTGTGGAGAACTATTTTTCGGACCTAAATTTTGTAAAAAAAAGTGATGATTTGCACAAAAATTCGGGCCATAATAGGAATATGAAACTTTGTCTAGTGCATTTATACAACATGAAAAACAAACATACTCGTTTTGAGCAATTTTCAAATGACTATTTTTCGGACCTAAATTTTGTAAAAAATGTGATGATTAGTACACAAATTTGGACTTTAATGGGAATGTGAAACTTTGTCTGTTGTATTTATACTACATGAAAAACATACAGACTCGTTTAGACCAATTTTGTAGAGAACTATTTTTCGGACCTAAATTTTGTAAAAATACGTGATGATTAGCACACGAATTTGGGCCTTAATGGGAATGTAAAACTTTTTCTGGTGTACTTATACAACATAAAAAAAAACAAACAGGCTCGTTTTGAACAATTTTCTAGAGGACTATTTTTTGGACCTAAATTTCATAAAAAATGTAATGATTAGCACACAAATTCGGACTTTAATGGGAATGTGAAATTTTGTCTGGTGAATTTATACTAAATGACAAATATTCATAATCCTTTTAAACAATTTTTTAGAGAACTATTTTTCGGACCTAAATTTTTAAAAAAAATATGAATTAGCACACGAATTCGGGCCTTAATGAGAATGTGAAACTTTGTCTGATTTATTTAAGCGATTTTGTGGAGAACTTTCTTTCGAACCTAAATCTTATAAAAAAAGTGATGATTAGTACATGAATTCGGGCCATAATAGGAATGAAATTTTGTTTGGTGTATTTATACAACATGAAAAACATACACACTTATTTTGAGTAATTTTTCGGAAAACTATTTTTTTGGACCTAAAACGTAATGGTTAGTACACGAATTCGAACTTTAATGGGAATGTGAAACTTTGTCAGGTGTATTTATACTGCATGAAAAACATTCAGAATCGTTTTAAGAGATTTCGTGGAGAACTATTTTTCGGACCTAAATTTTTTAAAAAAATGTGATGATTAGCACACAAATTCGAGCCTTAACAAGAATGTGAAACTTTGTTTGGTGTATTTATAAAATATGAAAAACATACACACTCGTTTTGAGCAATTTTTCGGGGGACTATTTTTCAGACTTAAATTTTGAAAAAAAAGTAATGATTAGTACACGAATTCGGACTTTAATGGTAATGTGAAACTTTGTCTGTGTATTTATACTAGATAAAAAACATACAGACTCGTTTTGACAAATTTTGTGGAGAACTATTTTCGGATCTAAATTTCTTAAAAAATCGTGTGATTACCACATGAATTCGGGCCTTAATGGAATGTAAAACTTTGTCTGGTGTATTTATACAACATGAAAAACATACAAACTTGTTTTCAGCAATTTCCTGGATGGCTATTTTTTGGACTAAAATTTCGTAAAAAACATGATGATTAGCACACGTATTCAGACTTTAATTGAATGTGAAACTTTGTCTAGTGTATTTATTCTAAATGACAAACATTCATACGTTTTAAGCAATTTTTTGGAGAACTATTTTTCTGACCTAAATTTTGTAAAAAACGTCCTGATTAGCACACGAATTCGGGCCTTAATGGGAATGTGAAATTTTGACTTGTGTATTTATTCAACATAAAAAACATACAGACTCGTTTTGTGTAATTTTTCAGAGGAATATTTTTCGGACCTAAATTTTGTAAAAATGTGATGATTAGCACATGAATTCGGACTTTAATGCGAATGTAAAACTTTGTCTGGTTTATTTATACTAAACGATAAACATTCATAATCGTTTTAAGCAATTTTCTGGATGACTATTTTTTGGACCAAAATTTTGTAAAAAACATGATGATTAGCACACGAATTAGGACTTTAATAGGAATGTGAAACTTTATTTCGTATATTTATACTAAATGACAAAAATTCAAAATCGTGTTAAGCAATTTTGTGAAGAACTATTTTTCGGACCTAAATTTTGTAAAAAGCGTGATGATTAGCCCAAAATTCGGGCCATAATAGTAATATGAAACTTTATCTAGTATATTTCTACAACATGAAAAATAAACAGACTCGTTTTGAGTAATTTTTCGGATGACTATTTCGGATATAAATTTCGTAAAAAACGTGATGATTAGTACAAAAATCGGGGCCATAATATAAATATGAAACTTTTCTAGTGTATTTATTTAGCATGAAAAACATACAGACTCGTTTTGAGTAATTTTTCGAAGGACTATTTTTCGGACCTAAATTTTGTAAAAAACGTGATGATTAGTACAAAAATTCGGGTCTGAATGAGAATGTGAAACTTTGTCTGGTGTATTTATAATACATGAAAAACATACAGACTCGTTTTGGCCAATTTTTTGTTTAGAACTATTTTTCGGACCTAAATTTTGTAAAAAAACGTGATGATTAGTACACGAATTCGGGCCTTAATGGAAATGTAAAACTTTGTCTGGTGTATTTTTACAACATAAAAAACGTACAGACTCATTTTGAGCAATTTTCTGGAGGACTATTTTTTACCAAAATTTCGTAAAAATGTGATGATTAGCACACGAATCCAGACTTTAATGGGATTATGAAACTTTGTCTGGTGTATTTATACTAAATGACAAATATTCATAATCGTTTTAAGCAATTTTTTAGAGAACAATTTTTTGGACCTAAAAATTTCTGAAAAAACGTGATGATTAGCACACAAATTCAGGCCTTAATGGTAATGTGAAACTTTGTCTGGTATATTTATACAACATGGAAAACATACAGACTGGTTTTGTGCAATTTATTGGACTATTTTTCGAACCTAAATTTTGTAAAAAATGTGATGATTAGCACACAAATTCGAACTTTCATGGGAATGTGAAACTTTGTCTTGTGTATTTATACTACATAAAAAACATACAAACTCGTTTTGAACAATTTTCTAGAGGACTATTTTTTGGACCAAAATTTTGTACAAAATGTGCAGATTAACACATGAATTCGGACATTAATAGGAATCTAAAACTTTTTTCTGGTGTATTTACACTAAATGGAAAACATTCATAATCGTTTTAAACAATTTTTTAGAGAACTATTTTTTGGACCTAAATTTTCGAAAAAACATGATGATTAGCACACGAATTCGGGCCTTGAAAAACATACAGACTTGTCTTGTGCAATTTTTCGGACCTAAATTTTGTAAAAAATATGATGATTAGTATACGAATTCGTACTTTAATAGGAATGTGAAACTTTGTTATGTATATTTATACTAAATGACAAAAATTCAAAATCGTGTTTAAGCAATTTTGTGAAGAACTATTTTTCGGACCTAAATTTTGTTAAAAAAACGTGATGATTAGCCCAAAATTCGGGACATAATAGAAATATGAAACTTTGTCTAATGTATTTATACAACATGAAAAACAAACAGGCTCGTTTTGAGTAATTTTTCGGAGGACTTTTTTTCGGACATAAACTTCATAAAAAACGTGATGATTAGCACAAAAATCCGGGTCATATAGGAATATGAAACTTTGTCTAGTGTATTTATTTAACAGAAAAAACGTACAGACTCGTTTTGAGAAATTTTTCGAAGGACTATTTTTCGGACCTAAATTTTGTAAAAAACGTGATGATTAGTACACGAATTCGAGCCTTAATAGGAATGTGAAACTTTTTTTGGTGTATTTATTCTACATGAAAAATATACAGACTCGTTTTGGCCAATTAGGTTTAGAACTATTTTTCGGACCTAAATTTTGTAAAAAAAACGTGATGATTAGCACACAAATTCAGGCCTTAATGGGAATGTAAAACTTTGTCTGGTGTATTTTTGCAACATGAATAATATACAGACTCGTTTTGAGCAATTTTCTGGAGGACTATTTTTTTAACCAAAATTTTGTAAAAACGTAATGATTAGCACACGAATTCAGACTTTAATGGGATTGTGAAACTTTGTCTGATATATTTATACTAAATGACAAATATTCATAATTGTTTTAAACAATTTGTTGGAGAACTATTTTTCGAACCTAAAATTCGGGCCTTATTGGGAATGTGAAACTTTGTCTCGTGTATTTATAAAATATGAAAAACATACACACTCGTTTTGAGCAATTTTTCGAACCTAAATTTTGTAAAAAACGTGATGATTAGTACACGAATTTGGACCTTAATGGGAATGTGAAATTGTATCTTGTGTATTTTTTACTACATGACAAATATTCAGAATCGTTTAAGAGATTTTGTGGAGAACTATCCTTTCGAATCGTTTTAAGAGATTTTGTGGAGAACCTTTTTTCAGACCTAAATTTTGTAAAAAACCGTGATGATTGGCACACGAATTCCGGCCTTAATAGGAATGAAACTTTTTTTGGTGTATTTATACAACATGAAAAATATACAAGCTCGTTTTAAGTAATTTTTCGGAAAACTATTTTTTTGGACCTAAATTTTATAAAAAAACGTAATGGTTAGAATACGAATTCGGACTTTAATGGGAATGTCAAACTTAGTCTGGTGTATTTATAATATATGATAAGTATTAAGAATCGTTTTAAGAGATTTTGTAAAGAACTATTTTTCGGACCTAAATTTTGTAAAAAAATGTAATGATTAGCACACAAATTCAGGCCTTAATAGGAATGTGAAACTTTGTCTGGTGTATTTATACAACATGAAAAACATACGTACTCGTTTTGTGCAATTTATCAGAGGACTATTTTTCGGACCAAAACATACATAAAAAACGTGCTGATTAGTACACGAGTTCGGACTTTAATGGGAATGTGAAATTTTGTCTGGTATATTTATACTAAATGACAAATATTCATAATCTTTTTAAGCAATTTTTTAAAGAACTATTTTTCGGACCTAAATTTTCTAAAAAACCGTGATGATTAGCACACGAATTCAAGCCTTAACGGGAAAGTGAAACTTTGTTTGGTGTATTTATAGAACATGAAAAACATACAGACTCGTTTGTGCAATTTTTGGAGGACTATTTTTTTACCTGAATTTTGTAAAAATCGTGATAATTATCACACGAATTCAGACTTTAATGTGAATGTGAAACTTTGTCTGGTGTATTTATAATACATGACAAATATTCATAATCGTTTTAAGCAATTTTTTGGAGAACTATTTTTCGAACTTAAACTTTTTAAAAACGTGATGATTAGCACACAAATTCGAACCTTAATGAGAATGTGAATTTTTTTCTTGTGTATTTATACAATATGAAAAACATACGGACTCGTTTTGTACAATTTTTCGGAGGACTATTTTTCGGATGTAAATTTTGTAAAAAACGTGATAATTAGCACACGAATTCGGACTTTAATGGGAATGTGAAATTTTTTCTAGTGTATTTATACTAAACGACAAACATGTATAATCGTTTTAAGCAATTTTTTGGAGAAGTATTTTTCGGACCTAAATTTTTTATAAAAAAAGTGATGATTACCATACGAATTCGGGCTTTAATGGGAATGTAAAACTTTGTCTGGTGTATTTATATAACACAAAAAACATACAGACTCGTTTTGAGCAATTTTTTGGAGGACTATTTTTCGGACCTAAATTTTGTAAACAAAACGTGATGATTAGCACGCGAATTTGGATTTTTATGGGAATGTGAAACTTTGTCCTCTATATTTATACTACATGACAAACATTCAGAATCGTTTTAAGAATTTTGTTGAGAACTATTTTTCAGACCTAAATTTTGTAAAAAAACGTGATGATTAGCACACGAATTCGGGCCTTAGTGGGAATGTGAGACTTTGCCTGGTGTATTTATACAACATGAAAAATGTACAGACTCGTTTTGAGCAATTTTTCTGAGGACGCTTTTCCGAACCTGAATTTTGTAAAAAACTTGATGATTAGCACATGAATTTGGACTTTAATGGGAATGTAAAACTTTGTCTGGTGTATTAATACTATATGATAATTGTTCAGAATGGTTTTAAGAGATTTTGTGGAGAACTATTTTTCATACCTAAATTTGTTAAAAAAAAAAAGGGTGATGAATAGCACACAAATTCGGGTCTTAATAGGAATGTGAAACTTTGTCTGGTGTATTTATACAACATGAAAAATATACAGACTCGTTTTTTGAGCAATTTTTCGGAGGACTATTTTTCGAACATAAATTTCGTAAAAAACGTAATGATTAGCACACGAATTTGGGCCTTAATGGGAATGTAAAACATTGTCTACTGTATTTATACAACATGAAAAACATATAGACTCGTTTTGAGCATTTTTTCGAAGGACTATTTTTCAGACCTATATTTTGTAAAAAAGTGATGATTAGCACACGAATTCGAGCTTCAACAGGAAGTGAAACGTTGTGCGATGTATCTTGACAACATGAGAAACATAGTGAAGCATTTTGAGAGATTTGATAGAGATTTTTTTTGCGGACATAAATTTTGTAAAAAATGTAATGATTAACTCACAGATTCGGCCTTCAAAGAACAAGTGAAACTTTGTGCCATTATTTTTAAAACATGAGAAACATACAGAATTATTTTGAGCAATATTATGAAGAACTATTTTTTGCACCAAAATTTTTAAGTAAAACGTTATAATTAGCACATGAATTCGGGCTTTAACGGAAAAGTGAAACATAATGCGATGCATCTTTACAACATGACAAACATACAGAATCATTTTGATCAATTTTATGAAGGACTACTTTTCGGACCTAAATTTTTCAAAAAGGTGATGATTAACACACGACTTCGGGCTTTAACACGCAAGTGAAACGTTGTGCGATGTATCTTTTTAGCAATTTTATGGAGAACTATTTTTTGGACAAAAATTTTTCAAAAAACTTAGATGATTATAGCACATAGATTCGGCCTTCTAAAAACAAGTAAAATATTGTGCCGATGTATCTATACAACATGAAAAATATGCATAATCGTTTTGACCAATTTTTCGGACTTAAATTTTTTCAAAAACGTGATGATTTCCTACTAACAACAAAAGCCTAAACCTTTCATTTTACAATGAAAAAGTTGTACAATGAAAGCAAAGAGCTTTTCATCTCGTAAACGTAAATTTCTATTAAAAAAATGAATTTAAACCTGAGATGGGCACGAGCCCCGCAAGTCAAATAGTGTATTGATTCGCACGGTTCGTACAACATTTTTTATATGTAGCCTAATGTGTTGTGTTCCTAATCTCCTTTTTTTAATTTAATTATATGTTAATGTAAACGAACCATAACCATGTAGCCCTAGTCCTAATAGATTAACCCCAAAATAGCATATCTAAATTATAAGAAAGCCTATAGATGCCACAATTGCCGAATTTGTACTTTGCAGGTTTATATTTGTTCGAATATGTAAATGAATCACGAATACGATCCAAATTAACACACGACTTCGGGCTTCAACACGCAAGTGAAACATTGTGTGATTTATCTTTACAACATGAGAAACATAGTTAATCATTTTGAGCAATTTTATAAAGAATTGTTTTGCGGACATAAATTTTGTAAAAAACATAATGATTAACTCACAGATTCGGCCTTCAAAGAATAAGTAAAACTTCATGCGATTATTTTTAAAAAATGAGAAATATATAGAATTATTTTGACCAATTTTATGGAGAACCATTTTCTAGACCAAAAATTTTAAAAAACGTGAATGCACACGAATTCGGGCTTTAACGGGAAAGTAAAACTTTGTCCGATGTATCTATACAACGTGAAGAACATACAGAATCGTTTTTAGCAATTTTAAGGATAATTATTTTCGGACCTTAATTTTTTAAAAACATGATAATTTGTGCACGAATTCGGGCTTCAACGGGCAAGTCAAATGTGCAATGTATCTTTAAGTAATGAGAAACATATTGAATCATTTTGAGCAATTTTATGAAAAGAAATTTTCGAACCTAAATTTAAAAAAAAAATGATAACGAGCACATAGATTCGGCCTTCTAAATACAAGTGAAACATTGTGCTATATATCTATACAACATGAAAAACATACACAACTGTTTCGAGCAATTTTATGGAGAAATATTTTTCGGACCTAAATTTTATATAAAAATGTGATGATTAGTATTCGGGCTTCAACAGGCAAGTGAAACATTGTGCGATGTATCTTTACAACATGAGAAACATAGTGAATTATTTTGAGAAATTTTATAGAGAATTGTTTTGTAGACATAGATTTTGTAAAAACGTAATGGTTAACTCAGAGATTCGGCCCTCAAAGGACAAATGAAACTTTGTGTAATTATTTTTAAAACGTGAGAAATATACAGAATTATTTTGAGCAATATTATGAACTATTTTTTGGACCAAAATATTTAAAAAATTGATGATTAGCACACGAATTCGAGCTTTAACAGGAAAGTAAAACTTTGTCCGATGTATCAATACAACATGAAAAAAATAAAGAATCATTTTTAGAAATTTCAAGGATAACTATTTTCAGACCATAATTTTGTAAAAATATCATAATTAGCACACGAATTCGGGATTCAACGGGCAAGTCAAACCTTGTGCAATGTATGTGTATGTAGTGATAAACATATTAAATCGTTTTGAGCAATTTAATAAAAAAACTTTTTTCTGGACCTAAATTTTAAAAAAAAAGTGATATGTAGCACACGGATTCGCCCTTCTAAAGACAAGTGAAACATTGTGCCATATATCTATAGAACATGAAAAATATACTGAATTGTTCTGAGTAATTTTACAGAGAAATATTTTTCGAGCCTATATTTTTTAAAAAATGTGATGAATAGCACACGAATTTGTGCTTCAATAGGCAAGTGAAACGTTGTGCGATGTATCTTTACAACATGAGAAACACAGTGAATCATTTTGAGAAATTTTATAGAGAACTGTTTTGCATATATAGATTTTTTTTAAAAACGTAATGATTAACTCAAAGATTTCGCCTTCAAAGGACAAGTGAAACTTTGTGCGATGTATCTTTAAAACATGTGAAAATACCGAGTCATTTTGAGCAATTTTATAGAGAACTATTTTCGGACCTAAATTTTGAAGAAAAACATGATGATTAGCACACGAATTCGGACTTTAATAGGAATGTGAAACTTTGTATAGTGTATTTATACAACATGACAAACATTCAAAATCATTCTAAGCAATTTTGTGGAGAACTTTTCTTCGAACCCATATTTTGTAAAAAATGTGATGTAATAGTAAACGAATTTGGGCTTTAATAAAAAAGTGAAACTTTATGCGATGTATCTTTACAACATGACACATATGTGAAGAGGTAAATAGAAAAGTTCTAAATGCACTTCCAAATGCACGGTAACCAAAAAAACTTTTGCCATTCCAACCAATGAAATGAAGATAAAAGAGACTATAAAAGTAACATATAAATATCATGACTACAAAAATATATAAAAATTAAAAAAGACAAAAACGGAGCAAAAGCTCACCAATTTCCTAGAATTATAGTGAAATGTACACCAACAGGTATCCAATAATTGATCAGAATCGACGAAATTCATTGATTTGATTGTTCAAAAATTGACAATGTCTAATTCGAAGCCATTTAATATATATTAAGCCAAATTTTTAAGGTTTTATTCGAAAAAAAATCGTCTCAAAAAATTCTTGAAAATTTCCTGTATGTTCCTCAAGTTGTATGAACAAAATGTACAAAGTTTCATGTGGATATCATGACCATAAAAGTATATAAAAATTAATCAAAGTTTTTTTCGTAATTATTAAAAAGGGCAAAAATTGAGCAAAAGCTCACCGATTTCCTAGAATTATAGTGAAAGGGACACCAACGATCACCCAGGAATTGATCGTATTAAGATCCATATTTAGATATTTTTATATTTAGATATTTCTATATATTTATATAGACATTTCCATAATTTAAAATCTTAAATCTTTTATACTTTCCTAATGGTGATATATTTCCATAATAGCTAGACTAGAGAATTTGTAAGACAACTATATAATGTAATTATTTTGACATAATAAGACAGAAAACTTAGATTGTTTTTCCTCACTGAAAACTTTCATATCAGAATCGATGGAATTCATTGATTTAATTTTTTGAAAATCGACAATGTCTAATTCAAAGCCATTTGATATAATTAAGACAAATTTTTAACGTATCGTCCAAAAAAAAGTCGTCTCGAAAATTTTTTAAAAATTTCCTAAAAAGTTATGTGAATAAAATGTACAAAGTTTCACGTGGATATCATGACAATAAAAATATAAAAAATTAAATAAAATTTTTTCGTAATTATTAAAAAATGCAAAAATGGAGCGAAAGCTCACCGATTTCCTAGAATTATAGTGAAGCGGACACAACGTGCACCCAGGAATTGATCGAGATCAACGAAATTCATTGATTTCATTATTCGAAAATTGACGATGTCTAATTCGAAGGCATTTAATATACATTAAGTCAAATTTTTAACGTTTCGACCAAAAAAAAATTATCTCGAAAAATTCTTGAAAATTTTCTGTATGAATCAGGTTGTATAAACCAAATGTGTGACAATAAAAATATACAAAAACTAAATAAAATTTTTTCGTAGTTATTAAAATGGGCAAAAATAGAGCGAAGCTCACCAATTTCCAAGAATAATAGTGAAATGGACACCAACAGACATCTAGAAACTGATTAGAATCGACAAAATTTATTGATTTTGTTCGAAAATCAATGATGTCTAATTCAATTCTATTTTATATATATTAAGTTAAATTTTTAATGTTTTATCCGAAAAATAGTCGTCTATAATAAATTTTATTAATAAAATATATCTAGGAAGGTTCAAAAAATTCAAGCTTGCATTGGTTTTTGTTATAAAAAAAAATCAATATTTTCGAAGGAGTCAAGTCATTCTCAATAGCTGCGCAGGTACTCCCTGTGCCGTTGGGGATGTTCTCCGAATAACGTATTACCGTACTGAGTTCTTTATGTTTTGAAAGCAAACAGTAAACAACTGTAGGAAATTTTGCCGGGCAGGCTGCCAATTTATAAAACCATGGGGGATTTGCGTTCTTTAAGGATACACATGCAAAGAGTCACCCTAGACCTTTAACGCATAAGATATACGTATTACATAATGCGTCCTTGAGAAAAATGATTACTTCAGCGCTATTAACGGAGCTTTGTACTAAATGAAGCCAAACAGATCAAAAGAACCCAGAAATGAGCTTTATTTTCTTTTCCCATCTCTGTCCTTTCCTTTCCACTCCCCACTGAAATTAAGACTTGCCAGTGCAGTTGCAATTGCATATTTGCACGTCGCAGCATTTCAACCATTTACTAAATATTCAACCGCAGCAACAGATCTTGGCTCCAAGTTTCCATCTTTCTTGAAAATACTCGAAAAAGCCACAATCTTGATTGTAGTTACTAATGTTGATATCAAAAACCCCTTCAAGATTTATCTTTTTCTCCCTTTCTTTACTCATATTACTCTGCTTTTTCACCACTAAACTGTCTTCTGAGCCTACGGTGGCTAATGGAGACAGTGTCGGTGATGATATGGAAGACATTGAAGAACTCATAGCATTAGATGAAGACGATATTTTACAACAGAACCCAGATGGAATTCAGCATGATGGTAAAGATAAACCATCTGAAGCAGAGGTTTTGAGCAAGGCACAAAGGATTGTTATTGAGCTTAATAGTGATAATGCCAAGAGGGCAATTGATGAGAATGAGTATGTTTTGGTTCTAGGTTATGCCCCTTGGTGTTCTAGAAGTGCTGAACTAATGCCTAAGTTTGCTGAGGCTGCAACTTCTCTTAAGGAATTAGGAAGTTCCCTTTTGATGGCAAAGATTGATGCTGAAAGGTACCCTAAAGCTGCTTCAAGTCTTGGGATCAAAGGGTTCCCAACTTTGCTTTTGTTTGTCAATGGCACTTCTCAACCTTATTCAGGAGGATTTACATCGTAAGCATCTTTCTTATCAGTAATTTTTATCAATCAAATGATTTTTTGTTTATAGAGAATTCATGTGTACTTGTTGGCAGTTCTAGTGATAACAATCGTTTCTCATATCTGTTTAGCATTTCTTTATTGAGTATGAGTGTTGATAGAATGTGCAATGATTGATTGTCAATTAGGGAAGAAATAGTGATCTGGGCAAGAAAGAAGACTGGTGCACCTGTTATCAGAATAAACTCAGTAGCTGAGGCAAATGAGTTTCTGAAGAAGTACTCTTCCTTTGTGGTTGGTCTGTTTGAAAATTTTGAGGTGGGGCACAATTTTTCTTATGTGATTTCAATTGTTAAAAGCTATCCTCATTCAGTTGCTGTTGAATGTTTGGATTGCTAGATAAAATGTCAGAGATTGCTGGCAAATGAAATCTGAGCAGGTTCATAAATAGTAGTTTGTTACGACTGAGACTCGCTCTCTCTGGAAACTTAATTCTTTGTGTTTGCCTTAAATACTTGTGCAAAAAGAATAGTGGATAGCGGAACCAAGTGACAAGGAAAGATGCTTTAAGAGTTTGGCTATAGAATGATAAATGTGAAGGAACCATTTATGAGTTAATAACTTCTGCCAATTTTATCTTGTGAATGCATCTCCTGGCTTGGCGGCTGTACTGCATACATAGCGGGTGCAAAAGACCGGCTGAAAACTATAGTATTGCAGCTTTATTTCCCTTTCAATTTCTCTCTTACACTTTTCTCTTGGGTTTGTAAATGAATGGAGAATGACAAAGAAGATAAGATTATTCCTATATGATTGCTACAATGTGTAATGAATTAAAATTAGCACATCCTAATGTGAGGTCATCATATACCTCATTTAACTTTGTAAGGCATATATATCTAGCCTTTTCTCTAAATTTGTATGTTCTTCCAGGGATCTGATTATCGAGAATTTGTAAAAGCAGCATCTTCCGACAATGAATTTCAGTTTCTTGAAACCAGCAACATGGAAGTTGTGAAGGCCTTATTTCCTGATGCCAAGCCTACCAAAACTTTCCTCGGTCTTGTTAAAAGTGAACCAGAGAAATACACTGTGTTTGGTATGTTAATGACTGTCAGCTAGATTCCACTAGAAATTCTTTCACACTTACATCTTTTGCTGCTAGCAGTTCTAGCTGTAAAACTGGTTGGTCATTTTTCTTTGCTTGTAGTTAGTTTAATTCAAAGTTAGCATCATTTGAAGTTTTTTGCCATCGCATTGGAATTTTGAAGTTCATATATCTTAGTATTTTCAATTTCCTGAGATTCTAATCCTTGACTTGTTTTTTTCTCGCCTTTCTTTCTTTCCTTTGCAGAGGACACCTTTGAGTTGGACAAAATTTTGCAGTTTTTGGAAATTAACAAGTTCCCATTAGTCACTATGATGACTGAGCTTAATTCTGCCAAAGTTTACTCCAATACAAAGAAACTCCAGGTTTTTGTTGCTTATGTATTTCCCGTTCAGATAATGTAATCTTTGTTCCTCTTGCACGTAGCAATTTCAAAATTATTCATCTAAGATTTAGGTTGAGGCAGAATGATAAGAGGTAAGGAGGAAACAATTCTAGAAAGAGGCATAAATGTTGCCTTCTCGCAGCATGCATATTGTTATATTGTCTTCATTTAATTATGTATTCCTGTGATGCGTGAATTATTAATCTAACATTATTTCATTAGGTGTATGTCTTTGCTGAAGCTGATGAAGTGACGAAACTCGTTGAACCATTACAAGATATTGCTCGGAAGTTCAAATCAAAGGTTGATTCGCATAATCATACTGCTGCTTAAACTTTTCCTTATATTATTACGGTCTGATCTCCTTTCTAATAATTAAGATGCCGCAGATAATGATGGTACTTGTTGATATCAAAGAAGACAACCTTGCAAAGCCATTCCTCACTTTATTTGGGTTAGAGGAATCAGAAGACGCAGTGGTTAGTTTCCTGATGACTATTCATCCAGTATTCCTTCATTGTATAGTTATTTATCTAATCTTACTTGGGCAACATTTGTTCTACTTGTATTTGTAGGCAGTAGCATTTGATTACAAGATCAATTCCAAGTATCTGGAGTCAGATCCTACACCTCAAAAGATAGAGGTACTTATTTGGCCTTTTTAAATTCTTTTAAGTATCTTAATTCATTGCCAACATGCATTTAACAATTGGCTTCTGCAGGAATTCTGTTCAAGGCTTCTGCATGGAACAGAATCCCCATTCTACAAATCACAGCCAATTCCTGAAAACGTGAGTTTATGTGTTCTTTTCCTAACAAAGATCATGCTCTAAGATTATGCTAGATTATCACCTTCTCCACAAATTTACTATCTAGAAATTCCATATAGTATTTGTAATTTAACATTGTAACAAGACTGCATGATTCTGGTGGGAGGCATCATCCTCCATTCACTGTGGATCTGTTTCCCAAGCGTCTTCTTCACTCAACTTTTTACTAATAAAGTCGCCCCTTTAGTTAACCTGAAAAGTGCTTTTTGAATCTGTAATTTGCAGAGGGACGAGAGTGTTTTGACTGTCGTGGGGAAGTCATTCGATGACTTGGTTCTCAACAGTCCAAAGAATATTCTTCTTGAGGTTTGTTCCATGCTACGGTTTCTCCTTTTATCTATATTTTCATTTTCTGAGATTTTCCCCTTCCTGTGTTTTCCATGAAAGAAGTAACATTGAAACTTTGTCAGAGCTAGACGGCAATAGAGATTGCAATGTGTTGCAGCCCTTTTCCTGTTATAGCATTTGATTATAGTATCCACATTTGAAAACCCTGCTAATACACTTCATTCTGTTGCTATGAATTGACATCATATCTACATCTTGGTGATATTTAGGTTCATACTCCATGGTGCATCAACTGCGAAACAACCAGCAAGCAAATGGAGAAGTTGGCCAAGCATTTCAAGGGATTGGAAAGCCTAGTTTTTGCAAGGATTGATGCTTCAATGAATGAACATCCAAAATTACAGGTCCTATAAGAGAGAAGTATAGTTGTTTAAAACTCTCATGATTCTAAGAACATCCTTTAAAGCTCGAGAAATGAACTACATATGAACTTGCAAGTGTTTAGAAAAAGACTTCATTTTCCCCTGTTTTCTGCACGATGTGGTGGCTTATAATGTGGTTTTTGCAGGTTGAAGACTATCCAACACTTCTTTTCTACCCTGCCAAGGACAAGGCAAACCCGGTATTGACTTTTATTCATGTCCTCCATTCCCCATCAATTCCTTCTTGTTTCTTTCTCTCTCTAATCTTGTTCCTTCACACTTTTTTACATTTGCAGATCGAATTCCCTACAAAATCAAGCTCCAAGGACTTGGCAACCCTAATTAACAAACATTTGAAAGCCCAAGATGAAGCCACCAAGGATGAACTATAAGAAAATTAGCTAGTTGGCAATATTGATAATCTCCCATACAAATGACTAATACAAAAGCAACAGCTCAATAACCTTGACAGAAAATTTTGTTTCTTGTTTCTTGGTATTCTGAAGCTTATAGAGAGATAAATACTATGTATAGGGAAAACTATTTACTGGTGAATTTACTGTTCTTCCACTGAATTGTTTCTTGATATTCTGAAGCAGAGCATGTAATTGCGAAGTAAGAACAGAAATGATATTTTCACTAAACATAAATTCTTGCATTGAACAAACTTGAGATCATACAAGTGAGAAAAGGGTACAAAACTAAGTTGCATAAATTTTAACTCTGCTTTGGCAATCCGGTATCTAGAGTTATCAACTACTGCACGAGTAGGGATTGAAGGGCCTCAGCAATACTAGCATGCTACATTAAACCTCAAGCCTCAAGACCTTGACATGCGAGGCGGGGATACATCGGACCACATAAACTCTTGTCTATCTCTTGCATAAACTCTGTTTTTTCTATTGCATTAAGCTCTGATTTTTATACATAACCTTCAGCTAAAATAGGTTTTTCACCATCTTTCTCATCTTCCTCCTCATCACCATTATCAACAGAATCACTATTTTTCTTTCCCTTAATATCACTATCCTTACCTCCAATTTCCAACCCCTGTAATCCATCAACACAAGCCTTTCCTTCATCAGGCAAATCGGTTCCTCCAACCAAAACCTCATCCACTTTTTCATCTGCATCTTTAACAGCCACCTCATCACCGGCGAATTCCGGCAAACCACCCACCTTCTCGGAAGCGCAGCTTCCAGGAGGATTATAAACTCCGTCCTCAATTCCTACAACAGCATCAGTTGAACCACCGAAGGTAGGCCAAGGATCATTCACGCAGCGTCCTTCGTCTTCGTCGTCAGATGTATGTGAGGAGACAATTGATCGGACTGCAGATGCGGCTTTCAAAAATGCCTCTTTGATAGATTCCGGTGGCAATGCACAATCTTCGAGACCGGCGTCTTCAAGTCTCGGCGGCCGGATTTTGCCCAGTAATCCTTGTGCTGCTTCTCCTGTGGCCTCCATTTCTCTACCTAAGGATGAATACAGAATGTAGATGTCAGTTATGGAGAAAATTATCGAAAATTTGTGTGAGCTGTGGAAATGATTTGTCCTATGCTATGAAGGAGGGTTTTTTATCTGTTAAAGCTCCGTCAGGTCGGTTAAGTCGGTTTCTGTGCTGCATAAGCCCAAAGCATTGGCCCAAAATATTTTTCCCATGCTTTTATTAATTTCTTTTTTAATAAAAGTTGAGGGTCAACTCGAGAATTTGAATGTATAGCGCAAGAAAATAATTTAACTTCTTGAAAAAATTGATTTAGATGTAAGAAAAGTTGAAATTATTTTTTTTTCAAAACTGGGGCTCGGATCATCTAGACGAGCGACCCGGACATGAGCGGATCGCCCTGATGGGCGATCCGTACATGTCCGAGTCGCCAGTCCGGGCAACAAGCTCAAGTCCGGGTCGTCGATCCGGGCAACCCAAGCTTTTTTTATTTTAAAAAGAAAGAATTTTTGTAAGTATTTAGAAAACTTGAAACATGAATAACTCTGCGATCGAAGGTCCGTTTCACGCGATGGTTCTCGTAAATATAAACGCAACAACATCGTCGAAAAAGTGATCCGGACGCGAAATAAATCAATTCGAAAATCTAAAAATCCAACGAGAAAATAATTTATTTTTCACTTTCACTTACTGTCACTTCGAAAATTATAAAAAGGTACACATAAATGATTTTGAATATTATGCGAAAAAAATAAAAAAGAAAATGAATTTCTCCGAACTGGAAGAATTTCTTCAAACATAGCGAAATTCCTCAATAATCGGAGAAACTCATTCTTTTGTATTTTTGTAGAAAAATTAAAAAAACCTCATAATCGTCCAAACCAAAAAGATTCTCTAAAAGTTTCGTGTCGAGCAAAATTCTTGGTTTGGACAAAATTCATTCAATTTTTTTTCTATTCGAAGTGTTTTTATTTCTAAATCAATGTTTTCTTGTATATAATTTTCAAATTACTTATATGTACATCCTACGAATTTCAAAGTGAATAATTCAAAAAAATTTATTGTGAGAAATTAGATAAGAGAGAAAATAAATTATTTTCAGGATGAAGTTTTAGATTCTGGAATTTGTTTTATTTATTAATGTTCTAAATGGGCCAAATAGCAGCAATTATTTTCAATACTAGGAAAATATAAATAAATCAAGAGTTTTAGAAATATCAATAAAAACACCATCCCAGAGACTTGATAAAAAAGAAATATAACAGAGCAAGTGTTTTAACTGGGGAGTTCATCAGCCTTTGCAGCAAAATCAACATAGCAGCAAACTGGCATCGATTTCCCAATATGTTGGCTAAATTTCATATCAAGAGAATGACTTAAAATACACGGGGAGTTGGAGTAATATATCCAAGAAACAAAGCAAACGGAGCCTGCCTTTTAACATTCACAACCAGTTGATCTTTGCTGCTGTCCCCCTGCAACATCAATGGTGTCTGGAAGATATCTGCCCGCGTTCAAAGAAAAAACCGATTTTATCAGACAATCGAGTTTTTATGTTAAAAAAAAAACTTGAGGTGACATTCAAAATATAGCTCCTTATGTGTAGAGCATGTTCTAATATAGTCCAAGGGATTGAGCAGTCTCATTATTCATGTACAATTTTATGCTTTTAAGCTTTATGTGTAGCTGACCAGGTTTAACAGCAAAAGGAGTGCTAAGGCGCAATATAGGGGATCAAGAGACGATTGATAAAGCTAGTCAAAGAGGAAGTCCTAAGCGGGAACACAATTATTTACTATATTAAGTAAACAAGGTTTGATTAGGCCTCATGCAAAAGAAGGAGGTTCAATTTGATGAGAATGAATAAAATTACAACTTAATTCTCTTGTGGAAGGTGGTGGGGATACTTACATTTCTTCTTCAGGTTCATTCTTCAGAGCATTTTTGGCTATACACTGAAAAGCAGCTTCCACATTATATCCTTCTTTTGCAGAAGTCTCAAAGTAGGGTATATTTCCCTTGGAGGCACACCAAGCCTTTGCCTTCTTCTCAGAAACCTTGTAAGCAAATAACTCATATGACCATGGAACAACAATGAAATACGAACCATAAACGTAGAAATGTGAATCGAAGCTCCATAGAATAAAGCACATAAAAGAAAGAGAACTAACTTACCACCCGACTATTGCCACCATCAATATCTACCTTGTTTCCCAAAACAATAAATGGGAAATTTTCAGGATCAGAGGGGCTCGCCTGAGGAAAATATCCAAACGAAAGTTTACTTTCACAAGTTCACTGATTAATGAACCAATAAGTAAATGATGGAATAATAATAACCTGTAGTAGAAATTCTTCTCGCCAGTTGTTGAGATTTTCGAACGATTTCATGACATTAACATCATATACAAGAACACAGCAGTCAGCTCCACGGTAAAAAGCTACTCCAAGGCTTTGGAACCTCTCTTGTCCAGCTGTATCCCATATCTGTAAAAGCAGATATCAGGCAGCTTAGATGATTACAATAGACATTATCAACACAATCTAAACTGTAAGGTTATTTTCTCATCATCTAATCAAGCAAATTCTTCAAAAACCCCAACCATAATCGCCATTTGCAAGTATCTAATAATATGAGAATAGATGCTAATTGACACTGGAGGACTAAAAACCTACTCATTTTTCCCAGTTTATTTAAGGTGAAGGTACATAGACCCCATGGATAAAATGTGATGGCAGCGGAAGCATAAGAAGGAGGGTAGGCTCTTCGATTCATATCGAAGCTATGGTTTTTTTAGGAAAAACCAGAGGAAACCCTAGTTTAGGGACTAATTTAGCAAACCCTAGGTTCTAAAAGAAGAACATAAAGCACATTAATGTAAAGATATAAAAAGCTGTTTTTACAATGCTAAATAAAAGAGAATTACATGGTAATCCTAGTTTCCTAACCTAGTAGGGATTCTTAACTTTAAGAAAATAATTAAGTTGTAACAATCCAAACGATCCCACTACATCAGGACCCTTTCGACGTTGCACAAAAGCCAGTACTTTACGTTCAGCTAGCACTAAAAAGGCTACTCTTAGTAGAAGTGGTAGAATTATTCCAAGTATTTCAGCTGGAACAGCTATGTACATTTTCGATTTTCTATTCACTCATGATCTGGCCTGGTCGACCCAATCATGATATTGAAGGATGGGAACTTTTCTCGAAAAACTCCGGATCTCGATAAGAGTTGAAGATGGAAACTAAATCAAACTAAGATTCTAAATTATAATAAGACAATAATAAACCTCACTAAACACTGATTCTGTCCTGCATCAAAATGTACTCTGCAAAAGATGCTGGCGGTAGCATGGTTACTATAGGTAAAGGATTCTATTTGAATCAAGTATTCTGGATATCAAGAAATTCTAACACATACACATAAAAAGAAAAGAAATAGACATTATTTCATATCAGACATCCATCTAACTTAATTTCCTAATGTTGTTAATCAACCCTAGATATCTATAAGCTGCTGTAGTATTAGTTTAAAATCTAGATAAATTAAATTCCTTCAAGTTAACAGCCCTGGAAAATTACTAAATTACAGAGATTGCCTGTATGGCACACGAAGAACACCGTCCTGTATCCCTAAGCAAGAAAGAGCTTCAGCTATTTACTTCTTGATATGTTTGATTTAATACAACTCAAACCAAGAATATTTACTCTTCTGCTCAGAGACAGGATCCAATACTTTCCAACCATTTTCTGCTTCTTAGTTCTATATCCTGGCTCTCATTCCTAAACCACTTGGCAGCACTTTAAGGCAACAAATTTCTTCCACAGTCCACCCACTGAAGTTTCAAGCTTAAACCTTGCTTCAATAAGATAAGCTCACAATGTTATTAAATTTGATCCAATCAAGAGTTTGCTGTTCAATTTAAATTTGTTTCTAAAACAAAAGAAAGAGAGACACATATTGTCTCACTTATTCACACACGTGGATCATTTACACAAACATAAAAGATATCACACATTGGTCGGATCAATACTTCCTCAAAAATTTAAAGAGAATAATGTCAGCTACTCAACCCCAGTTAAACAATCCCAAAAACACTGGAAGGTATGATGAACCTAAAAAAGATACAAGCATAGATGAACAAACTAACCTGCAAGGTATACAATCTATCTTCAAATTGAACTTCTTTTGTCAAGAAATCAGCTCCAATAGTGGCTTTATATTGGTTGCTAAACTTTCGATTCACATATCTGAACAAAAAAAAATATATAAGCAATCACAAACAGAAGTCAAGAAGAAACTAAAAAGATATGTTTTTCCGATGAGTTTGGTGCATACTGGTTCATCAGAGAAGTCTTGCCAACCCTATTAAGAAAACAGAGATCCAGTCAGTAATGAACCAGTTATCGAATGCATGAGAAAAAAAACAAACTGCAGAAACAATTTCATCCGAAATTTGATATTTATTCCCTCTTAATCCCCATCCCAATTGTTTGTCCTCCGAGATTATTTCAAGCATTGACTAATTTCATACGAAAACCTAACATCTTCATCAATTTAAAAAGGAAAAATAACAAATAAAAACCAAACTGGAACCCACTTCGATATATCAGGAAAAGCAAACAATCCCTTGAAACTTTCAGCTCAACCAATATGGAAAAGAAACCAAAAGACCCAACCAAAAAAAAAAAAACATATTTTCCGGGCAATCAGAGAGATAATAAGGCGGAGTCAAGAATGTACCCGCTGTCACCGAGGATGATGACCTTGAGAAGCATCCGCCTTCGAGAGGTCATATTCAAACCCTTTCCAGCTAGAAATTCTGGGATTGAAAATCTCTCCTGTAGAACGATTGGGTTTGATTGAACAGAAGGAATTCCTTAGATGCAGGAATCGGATGCAAAAGGAAGGAAGTGGAATGTGAAGTTAAAAAAAACACCAGAAAAAAGAAAGAGGAAAAAAGAAGAGTAGCTTGTTTGTTGACCAATTGATTAATGGAGGAGGAGACGAAGCCCTGCCCAGTTCTTTCTTTCTAACATGGGTCTTCCATCGAATACAGCTAGGATTAGGATTGGATCCGATTATTGAATTTGATTCCTTTTAGGATTCCTTTTTTTCTTGTTTTTTCCACTACATTATTTGTAAAACCAACCCCAAAATTTTCCAATATATAAATTTAATGCCACCAAAAAAAATATGGTAATGCTAATCATTCTCCAATTGTTTCAATTTCCATAAATCCTTTATTTTACCCCAAAGAAAAGTTTCATTTTGCTTTTGTTTTTTTTTCCTCACTCTCTTGTTCGTATTGTGAATTTGTGATGTTTGTGATAAATGTAATAAGATAGTAGTTAAGTTAGTCCGAACTATTTTGATCCTGATGATAGATATTAAGTTATATTACTCTACTTTTTACCATTTTTTCTTCTGCTTTCTACCTAAAAAGAAAAAAAATTAATTGTTAACCACCCCTGTACTTTTAGTTCATTGTTAATTGAGTATTTGAACTTTTAATTTTAACAATTAAGTACCTAATTTAGGATTTTGTAAAAAAAACAATGATTAAAAGTTTATTTTATTGGTAGAACTCTAATTTAGGTACTTGATTGTTAAAATTAAAAGTTTAAATATTCAACCAACAATAACTAAAAGTACAGGAGTGTTTTTGGAATGAATAATGATAAATGAATCAATATTGAATTAATTTTAGGGACTGAGAAAAAACCTTATGCCAAGAAGAGAAGAAAAAGAGATGACACCATCTCCACTCACATATTCACAAACCGAAATAAGGCCTCGTTGATACAGCAGCCCCTGCTCTGATAAAATAGCTGCTCTAGGAAATTTATCAAGGTTTTTTGCCTGCTAAAATCAGCAGAAGCCAATGCAATGACGTTACCATTTCCATTTCTTTATGAAACTCTATGATATACATATATATATAATATAATATATAAGCTGAACAATCAATTGGTTGGACTTGGCAACGATCATACAATGGTCACTATTGTGGAAAGGTAGTTAAAATTTTTACAAACATATATCATAGGTTTTGGTCAATGACATCTTTGACATCATCTAATAGATATTGTCATCAAGAAGAACTATAAAGAAAAGGTTTAAGGAGCCACAGAACATCATAAAATACAAAAAAAAAAAAATGTTTTCTGAATATAGTCAATCTGTAGTGTTCCTGGATCTTAGGACATTTTTGCTAATGTTTTTCATCTGCATCTACACTGGGTTGAGCCTTCTTTCCCAACTTCATTTCTTGAGAAGTTCTATGACCTTCACTGCTGGAATTGGATGGGTGATGACCAAAGTCACTGGTCGGTCCACTATAATCACTAGAATTATGATCTTGGCTTTCTGTTTCTAGTGCCATCTTCCTGAATTTCTTCAAATCCTCTTTGTATTGAGTTGTATCATAATCTGCGCTTCCATATGAATTATATTTCGCGCTTTGTCCAGGTCTAAGACCTTCATTCAATTCATCAAGAGGTATACTTCCTTCTAAAGCTCGAACTATCTGTATAAGAAAGATCATAGAGATGGTATCTGTCTTTAATTTCTAATTTCTCAGCAAGCAGAAGACAGGAAAAGGGAAACAAAGACCTTAAAACTGAAATATTTGTCTCAACAGAAATAATTAAGAACAAGCCTTAAGCAGCAATATGATATATGCCACTCTAATCACTGAAAACTAGCCAGTCAATTAGTTTAACATAAATTTTAACTCTTATGTGAGACCTATAGGACTTGCTGAAATCCCATATACGGAAGGATGTCAACTTTGGGCCACTCGGTAAGCAGGAAAGTCCAGCACTAAATATGTAGAAGAAGCTATGGATGAATCTCTATTCCTGAAAGTCCTCTCAAGGAGCTCTTATCACAGATATACTTAAGGAATAACATTTATGACTAAACAAGAAGGCAATAACGATAAAAGGGGAGCTGGCACTTGACCCATATGCAGAGGATTTCAGCTGTGATTCATTTGGTGGAAAGGAAAGTCCAGCACATAAAATGTGGAACAACCTATGACAATTCTCCAAGCTTGAAAGCATCTTAAAAGGAACTCATGGACACAGATGTGAACATTTATCAATAGCATGTCTGATCTGAATAACCAAAGACACAAAGGTGACGAAGAGAGCAAGTACCTGACTCATCGATGGCCTCCGCCGTGCCAAATGACGTACACAAACAGCAGCACATGCCACCATTCGAGCCATCTCAGTGGGGTCATAGTCTTTCTGCAGCCTTGGATCAGCTAAAGCATCAAAGTTCCCTTCCTCCAAAGCTTGCGTAAGCAAAGGTCTTGCCTAAAAGTACAGGGAAAATTTTATCATCAATTGAACAATGCTCCAAATGTTCCAAATTTCGAGTAAAAACTAAAGTAGAAGCTCACCCAATCAACAATATTGTCATCCAGGTAATGTTGAGCTTTGTCAATGGGACGACGTCCGGTGATCGACTCCAGAAGCATGACACCGAAGGAGAAGACATCTGACTTTTCAGTAAGTTTGCCCGTAAGTGCATACTCTGGGGCCAGGTAGCTGCAAAGGGCATCCAATGCGTAAGAATAACTGGAGTATATAATGACAGTATACACTCTTTAAGAAGAAAAGGTTGTCTGAACAATATGATAACAACTGCAATAAAATAAGTAATAAAAATATTACCCAAAAGTTCCCATAACACGAGTGGATACATGAGTATCAGTGTCAGAATAAAATCTGGCCAGCCCAAAATCTGCAACCTAAAAGTGTTCATGATGCTCATCATCTCTTCTCATCATTATATACAAGGGCAAATAAAAAACTTTAAGCTAATCCATTCAAGAGTGATACATATGGAAATATCTGCTAGCAACCTTTGCCTCAAAATCACTGTCGAGAAGAATATTGGATGCCTTGATGTCACGGTGTATGATTTTGGGTTGACCTGCAAGTGGATATGAAAGTTGACATCAATAAATGCCTGTTCCAAGATGGACAATTCTTGAAAAGTGAGAAGGCATATGGAATTCCACAAAAAAGGCTGCAGCAAGAAACTCACAGTCTTCATGCAAATATGCCAATCCTTTTGCAGATCCCAAAGCTATTTTCATCCGACTTGCCCAATTAAGAGGAGGACAGTCCTTCCCTGCATTCTAACTCTGTGAGACAATATAGATCACATAGGCAAGAAAAAAAAGGAAAACAGAACTTAAATGAAATATCCACTAATCAACCCATTGTGTGTGTATGTGTGCTTTCAAACAAGCAACCTTACAATGCAGAATGGAAACAGTGCAAGTCATTTTACGTTTAAATTAGCTGCCACATGTTGGGAACAATGGAAAACATTAGGGACACAAATCCGTAATAAATAGAATTTATTCAGGCACCCTACCTTTACTGAAATCAAGTAATTAGTTTGCAGCAAAAAATTTGAAATCTTTCTTTCATACAGACACATATAAACACATTAAGAGACACATAACAGGAAATGTGTGTGACTGAATCACACTCCACAACAAATTGAATAATCCCTAAGGTGAATTCAAAGCCTTCTCAAGAAAAAGTTATCTCGTGAAAACACCAAATAAAGACATAGTATGAATAAAACATACAGCTTCAAGTTCACATTGCTTATATTTCTAAGAAATTTCCACATTAAAACATTTCCAAACTTCTATATAAGAAGGAAATCACCTTCATAAGAACCCCACAGAAGAATAGATACTACTGAAGTGAAGTGAAACATATTTTCAATGACATGTACACTGCCCCTTGAAAGAAGAGAACTACAAGATGGATGCCTAACAAAAGTTTCAGAACAATCCAAAGAAGTGATGATTCTAGTCTAAACAAGCCACATCTTTACAGGAACTTAGGCTCCTTAACTGAAACATACGTATTCAGGTCACACAAAAAATTTTCCCTGCTCTAAAATGAAGAAAACAGTTGCCTACAAGCACATTGTCTATATGTAGAAACATTTTGCAGAAGTTTGTCCAACTAGGGTAAAAATGGAGCCCAATTGAACCAACTGCAAGGACTCACCATGTAAATGAAACTCCAAAGTTCTATTTGGAAGAAACTCATATACCAGCAATCTCTGATCCCCTGAAATGCAGTATCCAAACAGTAAAACAAGATGTTTATGGTGAACACGACTGATAGTCTCAACCTCTGCCTGGAATTCACGTTCCCCTTGTCCACTTCCAAATTTTAGTTGCTTAACTGCTACCTCTACTCCATCTGGAAGGATTCCCTTATAAACATACCCAAACCCACCTTGACCGAGAAGGTTGGAGCTGGAGAATTGATCCGTTGCAAGAGCTAATTCTCCAAAAGTAAAAATCATTTTTGTGCAAACTACGCCAGGATCACCGGATGGTTGTTGATACGTCTTGTCAGAACCCATGCTGCTGGGAACAGAAAGTGGGGGTGGTGGAGTAGAACCATCCGAAAACTGTTGGGAACTTGATACTGCGCCAGACGAAGGCATGGGCTTAGGAAACATATCAACCACATGGCCTGCTGGAGCAGGAGCATTTTGTTGCCAATGATGCTGTGGATGATTAAAAGGATCACCTAGGGGAGCAACAAGCATATAGAATCACATTATTCTCTTTTCTGAAAGAGTAATCTTCACCCTTATTCTCTTTTTTTCCTTGATAAGTCGGCCACAATGTCACATAGATACACCATAATCCTGACACTAACTAGGGAAATTCACTTTCATTCTGAACTCAATAAAACTATTCTACCTTTGAGAGATTTTAAAAATCCCATTTGCTAAAGAAATAAAACTATGTCAGCTAACAGTCTATATATACCAACAAAGGAGAAGAAAACAAATTTCCCAAACTTCCAAATAAAATATGTTCAATAATTGAAAGAGCAGAAAACAACAGCCATTAAAGAACAAGAAGAAGCAAACCAAAGCCTTGGCAACATTTGAACCCTTTATTAAACTACAATATCAATTAATAAATTTAAAAAATCTTAAGCATCTCACTTTTGGGTCCATGTGGGGGCGGAGCATAAGAAAATCCATCCAACCCAAGCCGCCTCTTCCGCCGTTTATACCAAAGGACAAAAATACCCACGCAGAACAGTACAATAGCTCCTCCTATACCAATCCCTACTCCCAGCGCCACTAGTGTAGTCTTATTTGATGACCCCGACGGTGGAGGAGGAGAACTGAACACCCTCTCATTACCTCCCGGCGGTGGTGGCAACAACAATACCCCCGGAGATGGCGGTGGTTGCCCGACTGTGCTAGTGTCATTCACTGGTGGAGAAGAAGTACTTGAGTTATCAGGAGGAGGAACTGTCGATGTCGGCCCTGAAGCACCTCCAAAAAGCGGCGGCGTCGGGGAAGACATCGCCGGAAGTTCAGAAACTAATTTTTCCGGCAAAATTTAAAAAATAATTTCATAGAGAATGAAAAATGCAGAGCATGAATGAAGACGACAAAGAAATGGAGAGTGACCAGACGGCATCGTATGTATCGTACGTGACAGCAGTGATATAGAAATGATCCGATGTCGTTTTAAACACACGGAAAATCAGAGCTCTTACCATACTTGATTGAGTTGTCGGATTTTTTTCTGAAAATCCTCGGGCGAGACGGATACGACTTACGATGTTTCTTGGGAAATACGAAACGACGCCGTTTTCGTAACCTTTACCCGTGGCGAATATTCTTTTTTCCTTTTTAATTTTAAAATTAAAGTATTCTTCGGCAGACGTCAAAGCACGTGATAGCATAGGATCGATCTTTTGCAATTCCATTAATTGTAACTTAGGTCCTGTACTTGGTTTCTTAAAATGTGCCATTTTTAATTTATTTTAAATTGTAAATTTTTTTTATTTGTTGTTAATTGCTTATTAAATTTTTTTGTAGTTTAAAATAAATAAAAATAAGTTTTTTTTAAAAGTTATCATGGAGGTGCTTTTTTTAACAACATATAAATACTTTTTTAAATTGCTTCTACTTATCTTTTAATATTAAAATTAAAAATATCAAAATAATTGGTTTAAAATAATTTTTTAAAGTATATTTTTTAAAAAAAGTGCTTAAGAAAAGCAGAATCAATAAAGGACAAGGTTTAGAATATTTTTTAAAAAAAACCATCATAATATCTTTTATCAAAAAAGAATTAAGGAATAATATCATTTTAATTTTTTTTGGGTAAATATCATTTTTTTCCATAAAATTTAAAAAGTTAGATAAAATTCCAATTTAGATACCTTCAAAATTTATTTTATTTTGACTAGTATATATTGTGTTCCTTTCTTTCTATAATTTTACTTTTTTTTAATAAAATATTAATAAAAATTGTTAGTTATCTTTTTAAGCTTTATCCAGAAAATGTGATATATTTCTTTTTTTCGTTAAATACTATAACTATAACGTCCTGTATATTCCATAAGATATTTTGGAAGTTCATGATTTAAGTCATTTTCTATGCTTTTTAGATTCGCAAATTAAATATTAACTGTATATATTTATATTTTATTTAGTAAAAGTGGTAAATACATACTTAAAATATAAAAGACATTTCTAACTTGTGACAATAACACTCGTCTATACAAGTAAAATTTACTATTTGTAAATAAAACGTATTATATATGATAATTTAAGAAAGAATTTAAAAATTAAAGCTCAACTTGTCATATATAGGGGTAAAAACCCCTAGTAAATAGAACTGAACAACCATACGTACGTCTTTGATGCATTGCATATGCATACAACTCTACAAAATCTTATAAAATCTTAAAATTTAATAAAAATTATAGAACCTAAGAAACTTATACTCACACACGTTAGACATATTTTAAGAAATTAATCCATATTAACGTATAATTCAAGAGCACGTGTTAGACAAATGTATACTTCAAGAGTACATGTATACGCACATACCAAAGTATACTTAATTCATACTTAATCCAACGTATATATGTATATTTTTTGATCCATACATTAAAAAATTAATTCATACCAACGTGTTAGACAAACCCAATAAAAAATCACTGTCAATAAATTCATATGAATTCCTATTATTATAAGTATATTTAAGTTTTATTTGACAAAATTTAACTCCAATGCGCATAATTAATTAGAAGGAAAAAGCGAGAAAAAAAAATTTGCCCTATTTATTCTAAAAAAAAAAGAAAATCCTCAGCCATGGAAGACATAGCAAGCATATTACTATACTTTCTAGCAGTAAGTCGAACTCCATTGGCAATATCATTAAGAAAAATCCTCCTTTTCCCATCATCCCCAAGTCTGGCGGCGTTCAAACAATCCTTAACATCTGCTAACATTTGATTAACCAAATAACCATTCAATTCCTTCCTCAAACTCTCCGAAATCTCTTTACGAATAATGTTTGTAGTTTCCTTAATAATAATACTAGAAGAAGAAGGATCATCCAATTCGAATCCCTTCATTTCTTCCTTAATCTTTTCATGTAGCATTCTAGAAAGTTCTTCGCAGCTGAAATCGTTGAACTTTAATGTCGCGATGAATTTTCGATATAATTTTTTGTTTAAATTGATTAATTTGTTCAATCCCTCCCGAGTTCCAGCAAATATAACGGAGGTTCTTTCTTCCTCCATTATTGTTTTAATTTCTTCTATTATTTTCTCGTCGTAGCACTCGTACTCGTTCACAACCAAAATCCCCCCTTCTGCTGATTTTATCTGTCAACAATATTCCAAAATAAATAAGAAATAAAAATATTCAATTTCGAATAAAGAAATTATCGAACAAGTAAAAAATAATTAATTAAAAAATAGTGGTAACCTGTGATTTTCTTGGTGGTCCGTCAATTTCTGTTACATTGTAAGATGTTAAACTTCCTGCTAAATAAAATAATTTTCCAAGAATTTCAGCTACCATTGATTTTCCTGTAAAGGATTAAACAAAAAAAAAAAATTCAAAAGTCAACTAGTGGGTAACCCAAGAAAAAGCAGAAAAAAGAATTACAAGGCAAGCAAAATATAGCAGAAGAACTCTCTAACAAATTATCAAGAAATTAGCTAAATTAGTCTTAGAAACTATTTTTCTATGTGGAATTTATCAAATTTTTGTATGTTTCCCTTGTATAAATTGTTGATCAAGGAAAAAATTAATATTATCTGACTTCTCCTTCTAAATATTCACACAGTTCATTTATATTTATCTTTATTTTTCACTTTTTTTTAGCTTAATTTCACTTTATTTAATGTATTAAGGAAGTAAAAGTTAGAGATGAATATTTTTGGTCGACAATACATGCTACTTACTTGGGTAGGAATTTGTCAAATCTCACTCAAAAAAGAGTTATAAGAACCAATATTTTTTAAGAAAAATAGTTTTGGAGTTAAACGCATTCCTAAATTAAGACAAACTAAATAATTTTGGGACCAATTTTACTAAGTTATCTTTGTTATTTATGCACTTTTTTAGTTCATATCCAATAATATGATTTTTATAACTATGCACTATTTACAATATTGCTAGTATGAGTTAGCTACAATTATTACTTAAAGAGTAGCTCATTGGGTAGATTGAATATTTAAGTGTAATTTATCTTACGTTGTAATATCATAAAGAATTTATCTAATGCATATTCTAAAATATATAATAATATACATTAAGTTAAAATATAAATTTTCTCAAGATTCATCAATTTCTAATAGTTTTTTAAGTTTTATAAGATTTAATGCTCATATATATATATATATATTATCCACATTGCTAAAGGTGCACACCTTACAGGTACCCTATTATAAATAATTTGAAAAAAAAAAACTAGTAGTTTATAGATTATAACTAGTGAATTTCCCCAAATTAATCATGTTTAGTTCAAATTAATTATGAAACAATGACAACAAGGTTTATTAATGAAAAAAAAAAAGAGACGAAAATCAAGCTTGAGAAGATGTTAAGTGGGAGATAAATTAATTACCAGTTCCGTTGTTGCCCATAAACACCATATGGAAGGGTTTTGGAGGAACAATTTCAGAACAACAAAAGGAATGAAGTTGATTATCAGCAATTTTTTTCACAATCATCTCCAATTGTAACTTAATGTCATCCTGCCCAATTAGTTTTGCGATATCTCTTTTTACTCCATCCAACTGATTCATTCCAAAGAGAAAAAAAAAATTTGACAATTTAATATCAAATTCAACATAACAAAAGAGTAAGAATTGAATTATGATAAAAATAAGAGAGCACAAAGACTTTGAACTCAGGATTTCTCATCTGCCATTAATGGAGATATCCGAGCTTGCGCCATCCGACAACAGCTTTGTAAAAGGAAGAAGAGTAAGAATTAAAGAAAGATGAGAAGACTTACAGTAGGTTGTTCTTCGTTATAAGAATAGATCGACATTGCGGCCTTTGTGTGTGTGTGTGTGTGTTTTTTTTTTTTCTGATTTGCGAAAATAGGAACCTGAAACAAAATCAGAGGAAGGAAAGGAAGATATAAAGGCATTAATGGAAGATTTCTAATTTGGATTGGTTATGGAAAGCTGTTAGAATTTGGATCATTAATTCTAATTCTAATTGGGATTGGATTGGTTTATGGAAACCTGTTAGAATTTAGATTTATGAAAGATTCAATATATGGGAAATAGAGTTTGGTAATGAAGAAGGCACGTGAGAAGAATAAAGGAAAAAGGAAATAAAATAAATATATTTCTTTTTCTTTTATCTGGTTTTTTTTTTAATTTTAATAAGAGTTCTAGGTTTGAAAATTTTAAAAATATTTCTAACAAATTGCATTATTTTTTTCTTTTTTTTCTTTTTTTTAGCATACATTTTTTGTCAGATGAGATTATATGTAAACGAACAAATTATATCATACATCGCGAGTATACTATACTAGGTACACCTCAAGATAAAATAACGTCGTTCTATTCTATTCATATTGTTAAAGATGTTGAAGTTAGTAGGATTTTTCAATTCACACGTGCCTCTCTCGTTTACTGATACTTGCACATCTTCTCTTTCTTCCTTTCTTCATTCATGCTTTTCTTTTTTATACCATAATTTTTCCATAATCAAATCACCATTGCCTCATTTTCACGGTTGTAACAACACAACAATAGGTTCAAATGAATTAACAATGTCACTTTCCATCTTATATGATCGCCAACAACATCTTTCTAGTTATTTATTTATATTTTTTGTATGTTACTTGTTGAATTGTAATAAATATATAATTATAAGGTACAAGTCAAAACAGATAAGTCATTAGCCAGATAATGATGTATTACAACTTAATATTTTTAAGATAATAAGAAGAAAACATAATTGAAATTAGGAAAATAAAACAAATTATATGTCTAATACATGAGTAACACAAAAGACACGGGTAAGCATGAAAATGAGACGGCAGCCATCAACCTCCCACAAATCTAGCTACCAACACCACCACTAAGCGTCTGGCTTGTATTCTCTCCAAACTAGCAGCAAGACTCATCCACTACCAATAACTCGACATATGGAGCAGAAAAAAAAAACCTACATTCTTGACTGAATACTTATCAGCCAGCCGAAAGAAAGGACGGTTGCAACTAGCCATATCAGCACACCTAACTGTTATCTAGAGCTAGCCAAAGTCCTCACGCCTCCTCCCACTGCAAACATAACAACCCAGTTAATATTCCTAAAAAAGCACAAAGTCAACGAGAGGAGATACGACAAGTTGTGCATTTACAATCGTTCAATACCAGACCATCCAAGCAAATGAAACGTTGGAATCTCTACCACCAAAGGTACCGATGAGCACCACTGATATGAAACAAGGAATTGGTTGCAACCAACAAAAAATCTCACTACCTAAGCTGAAGGCACTTATGACATTGCCATCACTGCCCCTCCTATCTGTGCCGCAAAGCAACACGAATAAAATACAATCAACATACCTTATTTACCAACAACACCTTAAACTATGCAAAAGCTATATACATATCACAAGAAACTTCCAAATCTTAAAATCAACATCTGAGAGGCAAATTACAACCTCCACCCTAATCCACTAGCAAAAAAACCTACCTACTCAAGAGCGGAGACAAGTCAATGACATACTAGCTCCCATATCACAGAGGTAATCGCTCATCTAAAAAATAAGAATGGAAGAATTTGAACATATTAAATTAAATTTTTTTAGAAATATATTTGAGTTCTAAAATCAGATCGATTAAAGTGTACTTTAAGATAATAAAAATCTAGAAAATTAATAAAAAATGTAAAAATTTTCGCATTGGTTCTCGTATTAGAAAAATGATAAGAAGATTTTACTCTTATTTAAAAAGTTATATATACTTGACCTATTTTTGTAAGATGAATGACCATGAATATGCCTGAAATGACCAAAAAAGGCCCCAATTTAAATCATGATATATTTTTAATTTTTTAAAAATTCAGTAACTTTCCAAATCTTTTGCAGGTAACGAATGCAGACGGTTCCAATCGATTCGACCTTCAAACTTCAAAGCTCCAATTCAGAGGTATCGCTGACCCGTCAGCAAATCAACGCCACCTACCAGTTCATCTCCAGTTCACCATTTTCCTTATCGCTGACAAAACAAAACCTAACCTTCTTTTGCTCATTCGATTATTCAATTACATTTCGTGGAACAATCAGTTTAATCATTGTTTTTCCCTTGATTGATATTCTGTACTGATTGCGGCAACAGAGGCATAGTGTTTGAGAACTTGATTGGCCAAAAAAATGGATGCCAATTGGAGTGGGATTGGTTAGTTTGATCTAGCTTTTTTTTTTTAGTTTGTTTGATTTGGTTGTGTGGGGTGATTGTTTTGAGTGAAAGATGAGCAACGACAGGCCTGCGGCAGTGACGGTCCGGGACCTGGTAGAGGAGGCAAAGAAACGAATTGTCTTCTTGATAGTTTGTGTAGTTGGCCTTTCCTATCTCATGTCATGTGAGTGTGTCTCTCCCCCTATTTAGTTTTCTTTACTGGTTTCATATCGCTCAGAATTAAGTATTTGTATGGATTGCTTGAAATGTAATTGGAATGCCTTACTCTGATATAAGACTCCAGGTTTTATTCTTTGTACTGGTTGGAGAGAGCAATGAAGTTTTTGGTGTCCTATTATTATTAGGTAAATTTATGTTCACTAATTAAAATCTAATCTTTCTATCCGAAGAGGGGAATGTCAAAGAGCAAAGCTTGATGAAGAAATATATCTATATTGATTTGATTGATTCAAGTTATCTTAGTTTAGCAGACATCCGGCATACTTTTCATCTCGGATTTGGACAACGTTCTGTCTCATTTATTTCACTACATTGGAAACCAAATATTCTGAATAAAGAAATGATTATGTAATCTATATCTTTGTTTCCTCTCCGAGGATTGTGACAAGAGAAACCATTGAGTAGCACACAATCATGTCTATATGCCTGGGGTCTGTAATTTCATATCAACCTCTCCTTTCTATGTTGCTGTGGGCATTTTGTTAAAGAAGCAGTTTCAGCAGATGTAAAACAACAGTTATTATTGCTTTGAGGCTTGTTCTTTTGCTGATTTACTTTGCATGGCATAAGCTTAAGTATTTCAGACTGTCACTTCTTCATTAAGTTTTATTACATGTGTTTGATTAAGATATAAATGGGTATATTTGATGCGATTGATAAATACTGTTGATTTTGGGACAAATAGACCCTCTACACTCATATGTAATATATTCATTCCTTGGTTTTATCTTTCTGCTCTTGTTTGATCTTGTCATTTAGAGAATGAGGTTTCACATTTCTGGTGCTCTGACTAAGTGTAAATTTGCGAAGAAGGTGATCCTGAAAGATATCAAAAGAATAAATGGAAAGCTTCCGAAGGAGTTCATTCTTGTGAACTTGACAAATTAGGATAGAGATAGAAACACCTTGTCTTCGAGGTTTTCAAGGAAAATTTGTCAAAGCAAATAGTTAGGAGAAGAATTTCTTTCTGAATTGATCCTATTTTTTCTTTACCATACATGCTCAGCTGTTTCTAATACATCTATTTTCCTATATGCCTGATTTATTGCACAATGCAATTAGTTAAGTAGCAATAAGGCTGCAATAGCAATAAACTGACCTGCTTAGTCAGTTACATGGTTTTAAAGGTACAGATAATCAGGGTTCTCTATGCTGATTAATTTGTATCATGAAATGTTGGTAATGTTGGAAACATTTTAGAGAGCTTGGGTAGCAGAGTTAGGGATCTAAATACCTGAATCTTCTAAATACTTGCATCTTCTTAAAGCTAAGCATTTCTCTGAGATTAATGGACATCGCTTCTGTTTGTTTTTATTCAAACTGCTGCTCAATTGAGTCCTGAGGCATATACTGCTCGGTAGCTTGGTTGAGTTATTTTCTCTAGTCGTGACCCACATCTAACTTTGCCTTGTTTGTTCTTTGCCTCCTCCCTTTTTCTCCATTCTATTCCTCTGCAGTGACAAGCTCTTCAGTTTTGGTTAACTTGCCTGCTGCTGGAGTCCTAATAATCGTTGGCCGGTATTTGTCTTTGGATTTTGAGATGCGGAGAAAAGCTGCAACATATAAAAGCAAGACACCCTCTGTAAATGGCGTTTCCCAGAGAAGTACTTCTGATGGCCCAAAGCGGATAATCGACAGGTCTGACTGGCGGCGAAAAGTGAATTCCCCTGTAGTGGAGGAGGCAATGGATCAATTCAGTCGACATATAGTCTCTGAATGGGTAACCGATTTGTGGTACTCTCGCATAACTCCTGACCGGCAAGGCCCAGAGGAGCTTGTGTTGATCATGAATGGTGTGCTTGGGGAAATTGCATGTCGCATGAGAAACATTAATCTCATAGAGCTTTTGACAAGGTTCAATAGAAAATTCTGCTGTTTCTTCCTACTTATTAGATTTTACTGTATTACTGATGAATCATTTTTGTGGGTAAATGCAGAGATCTTATTCATCTTTTGTGCTCCCATTTGGAACTTTTTCGAGCCGCTAATGCTAAGATAGAGAAACAACAGACAAGATTCCTGAGCATAGAAGAGCGAGACAAGGAACTTAAGGGCGTACTGTCTTCTGAGAACAAGTTACATCCGTCTTTATTTTCTGCCGAAGCTGAGCATAAGGTTTCTTCCTTCATTCTAACTCACCAAACTGTGCACCATCATTCTAGGTGGATGCTTTCAGCTGGACCAGGTTTTGTGGTTCATTCATATATCTTTCGTTTTGAGGTTTTGTAGGTTCTCCAGCATATTATGGATGGACTCATTTCTTTAACTTTCAAGCCGGAGGATCTGCAATGCTCATTGTTTCGCTATATTGTCAGAGAGCTTCTTGCATGTGCTGTAATGAGACCAGTGCTAAATTTAGCTAGTCCAAGGTGTGTATAAAATACTTTCCTTTTGCTGTTTAATAATATTTTATTTCATTTTCTCATTTTCATAAAATTTGGTGATAGGTTCATTAATGAGAGGATTGAGTTATTGGTTTTAAGTAAGACTGATAAAGGAACTGCAAGAACAGAAGCAGACTCACACACTAAACCAAATGGATCTGTAAAGGTGTCTTCTGACCACTTTTCTCGCTTTCTAGATCCTTCTGCAAAGGGTGTTGAACTAGTAGAGTTAAAAAAGGATCAGGCTAAAGCTAGTGGAGAGAAACATGAAGCGGACAAAATGAATGGAATCATTACCTCAAAGGATCCGTTACTTTCCATGGATACACAATCTACTCGTTCTTGGAGCTCACTGCCATCAGAAAAAAATAGTGGTGATGGAAGAGTTATCCATCGTCACCAATCTGGAGAGGAATGGGGTGACAAGCTTGATGTCTTCTCTCGAAGAAAGACTGAAGCCCTGGCACCAGAACATTTCGATAATATGTGGGCAAAAGGCAGGAACTACAAGAGGAAGGGAGTGGCAGATCAGTCAAATGATCCTCTTGTACAAGGTTCTTTGGTAGGGACATTGAAATCGGTTAACCATTCTAAGGAGTTCCCTAAGCAGAAAGATGATGGGCAAATCAAGGGCTCTACAATTAACAAGCAGTCAGCCGCCAACAAATCCTCTTTACACAGTGAGTGGAATAACCGAATTCACTCTTCAATTTCTTCTTCTAGGGAGGAAGACAAGCATCGGATTGTACAGTCAGATGAGGTTGAATCAGGAAGCAATAGCTCTTATACTACCGAAGATGAAGAACCCAACAATATCACAGGTCTTGACACTCCTGGTATTAGAGTTTGGGATGGTAAAAATAAGAACAATGTCACAACTATTCATCATCCCCTCGAAAGTTTTGAAGGCCATAAGGCCAGAAAGGAACATAAAGGACATAATCACCCTCACAGCTTAACCAGAATTCGGTCTGGCCGGAAAAGGTCCAGGTCTACTCAAAAAGGGCATGTCTGGCAAGAGGTTCAAAGGACAAGCTTCTTAGGTGGAGATGGAAAGGACATATTAAATTCTTCTACAGGAAAAGTGAAAGATGAAGACTCAAGTGATGACTCTGGAGCAGAAATGTTTAGTAGTACTTCTACTGGATCAACTACTTCATCATTCCTGTCTTCAACGTCTTTACCTGGTACTTATAATTTGGCTCCCATTTCATCAAAAAGTTCAGTAATTGCTGATTCTTTTTTGACACTAAGATGTGAGGTATTTATTTCTGTCTTTTCATTGTTTTCTTCTTTCTCCTCCTTTTTGCTTCATTGTGCTTGATTTCTATTGCTTCTCACATGTTAGTGCCTGGTGTCAGGTGCTTGGTGCCAATGTCGTGAAGAGTGGCTCCAAAACTTTTGCCGTATATTCAATATCTGTTATTGATGTGAATAACCATAGTTGGTCTATTAAAAGGAGGTGCTTTCGATCATCACATGTAGTGCCACTTTAGCAGGCTTCCCTATGGTTATGTATTTCCTTTACACAATTCTTTTTGTTTTCCCTTGTGCTGACAGGTTTCGGCATTTTGAGGAGCTACATCGGCGTCTTAAAGAGTTTCCAGAGTATAATCTTCATTTGCCTCCCAAGCATTTTCTATCCACTGGTCTAGATGTTCCCGTCATTCAAGAACGCTGCAAATTGCTTGACAACTACTTGAAGGTTCTCTGTGCACTAAAGCTGGAAACTAATATTCCTTAGTTTTCTGAACATATTTTTTGTGTTTCATACTGCTTAGGACCCTAAGAAATGATATTGAGATTTTGATTCCCAGCCCCCCCCACCCCCCCACACACACACCCCACCCACAATGAGAGTGAGAAAATCATATTGAGAGAAATCTTAAGTAGTTAATGGCAAAAACCATAAATATGGAGCTTCTGTGACTCATCTTCCTTCACTACTTTATGTTGCTTCTGTCCAGAAGCTCATGCAGATACCAACAGTTTCCAGCTCCATTGAAGTTTGGGACTTCCTCAGTGTTGATTCTCAGGTAGGAAATGGCTGGTTTTGAATTTTTCCCAAGCTGTTACCTCTTCACTTGCTGATAGTTTTTTGGTCTCTGTATTGTGAGGATTGCAGACATATATTTTTTCCAACCCTTTATCAATTATTGAAACATTGCCAGGTGAATCTTGCTCTTCAACACCATTCTTGATTTCTTCTGTGTTTCTTGTTCACTTATATGGTCTACCATTGCAGTTAACTTAGATAATACGACACATGAAAGAAGTATCGAATACCAGACCAACATGGCATTTGTGAAAGATCCAGTATCTTCCAGAAATAAGCATCTAAATACTGAGAAATCGCAGTCTGCATTGGAAACAAAGTATGATGTTGCTCCAGTCAGATCAATGCCTAATTTAAAACCTGTAGCTCTTTCTTCTCCAAAAAGAACTGTTAAAGAGAGCGGGGGGCCATTGGATGGTTCAAGTAGTGATTCTGATAATGTAGCACAAAGGGTTTTAATGCCAGGCAAGAACATGGAAAAGACAAATAAAGCTAATGAATGTTCACATGCATTATCTCACTTGCCCGCTGATGCTGCTTCTGATCCAACCCTCCCTAGTGAGGTACTTGATGTCTTTCTGGTGTCACTGTATTGCAGTACTCGTGTATTCTGAGGAGTCTGTAGATCGGTTCCGTATTTGTTGGTTATTTGGTTAAAATCTGTTAGGTATGGCTTTTGACTTCAATTTCATCAATGCAGTGGGTGCCACCAAATTTAAGTTTACCAATATTGGATTTGGTTGACATCATTTTTCAGCTACAAGATGGTGGTTGGATCAGGTATCTAGATGGGCATTCTGAAAATTCTTGATTGAATCTTTGACAGTGTCGAATATCTCAAATCTAGTTGTCTGTTTCTGGGATCCTTTACTATGCTAACTTTGAGTGCTTACAGGAGAAAGGCTTTCTGGGTGGCCAAACAGGTATTACAGTTGGGAATGGGTGATGCCTTTGATGATTGGCTGATAGAGAAAATCCAGCTACTGCGTAGAGGATCAGTTGTTGCTTCAGGCATTAGGCGAATTGAGCAGGCAATTTTGAATCCCTCTGTTTTATGCAGTTTCCTTTGTTAAATCTGAATTATTGTGCTTCTTCTTAGTCTATGCATATCCATCATCAGCTTTTTACTAATAATGCTAACTACCGTTAACTGAATTCACTGAATAACATTAATAACTAGTAGGTTCAACTAATCTTAAATGTTAGATGTTGGCATTTGGCGGATTAGCTCTCCTGAAGAATAGAGAACTTACATAATTGTTTGAAAGTCTTTGAAATAAATACCTCATAGATTACTTTCTGATATATGAAACTAATTCATTTTATTCCTCTGCTTAGATTCTTTGGCCTGATGGTATATTTATCACAAAGCATCCCAGGCGCCGAAAACCTACAGTTTCTCCAAGCCCATCCTCAAACCCTTTGCCTGGCCAACCTTCAACTCCGCTATCCTCACCTAAGGCAGAGAATGCCCAAATGGTGGATGAGACACAAGAGAAGGAAGCTGAACGGAGAGCCAAATTGGTTTACGAGTTAATGATTGGTAAGGTTTTCTCATGTTCCTTCTCTTTGTTCATCTTGATTTACAATCTTTCACTTTTTGGTGTCCATACAGTCAATCTTCTATAATGCACATGAGCGAAATCTTGCAGATAAAGCACCAGCTGCTGTTGTAGGTTTGGTTGGTCGAAAAGAATACGAACAATGTGCTAAGGATCTATATTACTTCATTCAGGTTATCTTTTCTTTTTAAGTATTTTTTTTTTCTGGTTTCCTTGACCAACAGCACAGAAACATTCCCTCCCCCCTCGCTCCCCCTATCATCCACCATTGGGTTTTACAAGATAATGTGCATCTTATTTGTGTTTTGAACAATAACTCATACATGGTATCCATGTTTTTTTTTGTTTTACTCGTGCAGTCGTCAGTAGTTCTGAAGCAGCTAGCTTTTGATATCCTTGAGCAGCTGCTTTTATCAGCATTTCCAGAACTAGATGTTGTCTTCAGAGAGCTGCACGAAGAGAAGGAGAAGTTTGGAAAGTTTAAAGTAGAATAGACGGAACCAATTACGATACTTAGGGAGATTTTGAATGATGATTGATCAACAGTGTTTTATGTTTCATATTTCTCCTCAGGCTTTACTTATATTTTTCTGCAAATAGGTCCTATAGGAATACACTTTGCAGCAATTTCTGCAAATTTTTACAGTAAAAGGTTTTATAGTTGGAAGGTCGGGGGATGAATACTACTACCTTTGGCTGGATGTCCTGTACTGTGCCATCCACATGTAAATAATGAGGTGTTTGATATTATGTAAATGAATCACATAAGTGATTGGGGAGGCATTACCCTTCATTTCCGTTTTTGTTTACTCTGGAGTAGTGTAACTCTTCGGAGTCTTTTGCTTGATTGAAATTTGATTAAGGTTCATTTTGAGATTTACGTCGAACCCAAAAGAAGTGCCCAAGTGAGAATAAGATCATATTCGCAGGCCATAAATATCCGGCTCAGTTCGTCTTTATCAATGGAACAAGATGGTACAGACAATCGCTTATATCTTTAGCAGGATCTTCAATTGGTTAAACACTGTTGGGGATGTATCACGATCAAATTTTATATTCCTTTTAACTTTCTCGATATAAACACAGATTTTGCACAAAAAATTATCAATTTTGAGGTTAAAGTAACACACAAATGCAAAAAATCAGAATGGAACTCATCTAAATCTTTACTTGAAATCTAGGTGGAGAGAAAAATTGAGAGAGGGAGTTGGGAGAGACGTAAAGATTTATCATAATAAATTCATAATTTAGTAATTATAAATCCCCACACTGTCCATTTTGGCAGAGTTCGACAGGCTTAAAGGATTTAACACTGGCAAAGAGAAATAAACAATCTCTACCAGGGAGATAGTAATTGTTCTAAATTTTACTATTTTTAGCAAGTCTAAAAGCATCAATCAAAAGGGGGTGAAAAAACTTGCATCCAACCACTATAGTTTATCACTACAACAGATCACAACAAATCATTTTTACACGGATTATTATATACACCCACAATTAGTTTAAAGGAAATATCAGTCAACAGTAGTAAATGCCAAACTGAGATGGAAAAAAAAAAAAGGCAATATGTTTCCCACCAAAGGTTGCAGGGAAACGAGAATATACAGTGTAGGAGACTGGTTTTGAAAGAGAAATTAAACAGACCTCATGGACAACCAAGACAATAAATTACTTACACCTAGCCTTGAACAAGTGGACAATGTAGGAGACTGGTTTTGGAAGACAAGTTAAGCAGACCTTCTATAATAGAGAAAAATATTAGCCAATCATTATCAAGCACTTTCTGATTCTAACACGACAGATGTTTCCGCCAAGGATATAATGCATGCATATGAACGCAGCTAGTTACTTGTAAAATAAGTGCAACCATAGAAGAATGAAAAGTACTCATCAGGAACGGCGAGCAAAGGCATTAAAATATCACTCCTCAAACCGCATTAGATTGCTTTTAGAAGGAATATAATTACCAAACCTACTAAGAGAAATTCCTAGATTTACACTATACCGTGTAGTCATTTCTTCTGTATCACAGACTTTATCAATTCCTAACTGTGCAAGATCCACCTATAACAATGTCAAAACACTAAGCATGACTCATACTAACAAACATTGCATTAGGTTATAAAGCTAATAATGAATGGAAGCACAAGCGACTTGCTCACAGGCAATCACAAAATACATAAAGGTTAGAACCTCAGGCATTGAAGAAATACTAACAGGACAACTACCTGCTTGCCATCATAATTCAAACCAATCCCATAACCACATAAACAAATAAAATAGCCACATTTGTAGGATTTCAACCAGCAATAGCCACTCATTCATTCGTATTAAAGATCCAAATGAAATAGTACATATTCAAAATTTAACCATACTCAGTGATTGAATGGGCACAAAACCCTTAAGATGCAAAAAATTCAGCTGTTCGAAAACTAAGGAATACTAAATAACCAAGCAGACTACAATCATCAATACCCTCCAGAATCAACTCTCTCAAGCAGATGCAGCAGCTACCTTCTTCCTTGGAGCAGCTTGGGTACCTAGAGAAAAAAAAATCCGAAATTTATACAATTAATTACCATCATTAAGAACGCAAATTCATTAATAGAAAGCAAAAAGAATTGCAGTGATTACCTTCTCTGAAGTTGGTCTTGAATCTGCGGGGCACGTGGCGGAGATACTTCATCCGTCCAGTGCCGGTAGTCTTTCTCCTAATTGCCTTCACACTCCAGTTATCTAAATTCAAACAAAAAAAAAAACCCATTTTTCACATAATTACTAAATCAATTAACATTGCGATCAATCCACAAGAACAAACAAACTTTTTGTAAACATACATGTCCTCTTCCGGGCAGCAGGGTAAGCACAAGCAGAGCAGCGGCTCTTCTGAAGATGAAAGCTGCGACGCCCACACCTAACACATAGTGTGTGGGTCTTGTTCCTCCTTTTACCGAAACTCCCTGTTCCCTTACCCTACACATACACAAAATCAAAGTACACACAACTTAGCATTGAGATTAGATTGTTTGAATCTTCAAACGACACCTACATATGAAGAACGGAATAATTGCGTTAGGCCATTACCATTCCGCCGAGTTGCAAAAACCCTAGTTCCTTTCCTTTGGTGAAGAAGAGAAGAGATGAGCAGCGGCGTTATCTTTATATATCAAGGTCTTTAAAAGACAAAAATGAAGGAAGGGGTTTTAGGGTTTGGGTTTTGAAGATGAGGCTGATGATGATTACAGGCTTTAAAGTGATAATAGGCCCACTTTAGAGAAAGAGTTTGGGCCCAATTGAGTAAATAATTTTGCAAGCATATTGGGCTTCTTCCATGAATTTACGTTGTTTTTTTGCCGGCTTGAAATGGACATTTATCAAAATTTTGATATATATTTTTTCAATATTTTTTAACAATCGATGTGTTATATCAGCACTTTATAATTCACAATAAAATATAATTGAATGGGGAAATGATTGATCCACATACGATGAACAGAATATATGAGTTATGGTACTACCAATACAAATAGCAACAAAATCATACTATTTTTAAGAAATAAAAGAGACATATAAATAGTCATAATAGAATTTTTTGTTGAGAGAAATTCAATTCTAACATACCAACTTTATTACAAATTGTACGAGAATTTCATTACTTTATAGAAAAACTTATTAACTCTCTTTATTTAATCTATATTCAATTTGATAAAAAAAATTATAATTGAATAAGATTTTTTTATTTAAAAATATAAAGAGCATATCTATTTTTAATTTAAACTAAATTTCTTTTTACCTTTTTCTTTCGGAATCTTATATTTTTTTATAAAAAATTATTTTTACAAAATTTAAGAAAAAAATTCACTTTTTTTTTTTCAATTAAACTCAATCAAAATACACCCAAAGTTAACTCTAAATGCAAAAAACAAGAAAAAAGGAAAAAAAAAAAAAGAAAGAAAGAAAAGGAGAATAAAACAATATCTTGTGCGCGGGCGGGAAAGCTTCCGCCTTCGGGTGCGCGGGAGTGGCAGCGAGTAAGATATTGTTCACATGTAAATACAGGAATCGGAGTATTTGAGAATGGAGATTAGGGATTTGATAAACAAATAGAAGGTGGAAGAAAAAGGTAAACAATGGATGAGAATGGCAGCGAAATCGAATTTTCAGCATTCCCATATAAGCCCTATCCCATTCAGATTGATTTCATGAAGGCCCTTTACCAATCCCTTGAGAAAGGTGGCATTGCTATGCTCGAAAGCCCAACTGGTAAATCCTCAATCTCTATACTTTTATTGATTGTTAGTTTTTTCAGTTACCTGCACTTATTTATTTTGTTAAATGGTTTTGGTTGAATTCTTGTACCTATTTAAAAAATTGCAGTTCTATGATTTGAAGGTTTAATTTTAAGGTTTTTTGTGGGTATTCTAGATACAGAATTGCCTAAATTTGATGCATTTATTGATATACAGGGACTGGCAAAACCCTCAGTATAATTTGTAGTGCTTTGCAATGGCTTGTCGATCAAAAGCAAAAGAAGTTTGATTTAAGAACTGGGTCTGATATGAACTCGAATAGTAAAGCTGAGGATCAGCGTAGTTCAGATGATGAACCAGATTGGATTAGAAACTTTGTGGTGAATAAAGAAAGTGAGCCACCTCAAGATAAGATCAAGAATAAGAAATTTGGATCAACAAAAGTTAATAACAAGAAAGAAAGAGAAGTGTGTAAAACTGTTAGAGATATGCTTAGTCATAATGGTGGAGTAGAGGGCGTCCAGGACGTTGCTGTAAAGCAAGAGAGGAAAAATGGAGTCGAGGAGGTTGGTGATGAGGAATTTTTGGTAGAGAACTATGAGAGTGAAGGAGAAGGTGGAGCTGGACTAAAAAGAAGGGGAGGCTTTGAATCATCGAGTGGAGAGGAAGATGTAGAAGATGGACTTAAGGATGAGGAAGAAGAAACAAGATTGAAGATTTACTTCTGCAGCCGAACGCATTCACAGCTTTCGCAGTTCATAAAAGAGTTGAAGAAGACTAAATTTGCAAGTGAATTGAAGGTTGTGAGCTTGGGATCAAGGAAAAACTTCTGTATTAATGAAGGTATAGTTTTAACTTTACATGATGGGCAATGTTCACTAGGAGAAGACTTCATTTCCTCCGTTTTCCTTATACAATTTTAGAAGAGCTCTTGATAATGTGTCATGTTTCTTTCTCAGAGGTTATGAGTCTTGGTAATTCTACTCGAATTAATGAGAGATGTTTGGAGCTTCAAAAGAGTAAGAGAAATGGGACCTCCAAAATGAAGGTGAGGATAACTAGCTGTTGTAGCAATATTGTTATGTGATGGAATAGTCTTCTTATTTGAAAGGGAAAAATGAAGGAAAAAAAGTAAAAAGTAATGGTTCTCCTTTTGATTTATTTGTTCTTTTGACTGAAGTTGCAGTACTTCTATGTAGAACTTGGGTGGTGGGAGAAGAGTGCGTAAAACAAAGGCTTCCCCTCGATGCCCAATGCTTCGGAATCACAAAATACAACATGAGTTCCGGAGCGAGGTTTCTCAGCAAGGACCTCTGGATATTGAAGATCTTGTTGACATTGGGCGTGCTTTAGGAACTTGCCCTTATTACGGTTCAAGAAGCATAGTTCCCTCAGCTGATCTTGTGATACTTCCATACCAATCTCTTCTCTCAAAGTCATCACGAGAGTCACTTGGTTTAAGTTTAAAGGATAATGTTGTCATCATAGATGAGGCTCACAATCTGGCTGATTCTCTCATCAGTATGTATGACTCAAAAATTACCTTTTCACAGGTAAAGTATGCTTTGGCATTCACATATCACATTCTGTGTGATTGGCATGCTTTTTCTATCATGCTTATTTTGTCATGAACTAGCTGAGGCATGCATGTACTGCATTATTTGATTGCCACTCCTCCAATTTCCTTCTTACAGTTATTTTCATCCTTGTAACTTTAACTTCCCATGTCTCGGTTGCAAAATTTCTGTCCTGCTACACCTGACATGTGGCTAGAAGAGAAATATTCTGAAGTGTTTTCTTTTTCCAGTTGGAAAATGTCCATTCTCACTTGGAAAGATACTTCCAGCGATTCTACAATCTCTTAGGACCAGGCAATCGAAGACATATTCAAATACTGATGGTCATCACTCGTGCTTTTCTCCGGCTGGCTCATGATAAGGATGTGGATTCTGCTGGTTCTACTTGCAGTACTGCTGAAAATCAAACTTCTTTAGACTCTTCTAAGGCCCTAAATGAATTTTTATTTTCCCTCAACATTGACAATGTAAACCTGGTTAAACTGCTACGGTACATAGACGAGAGCAATATAATTCACAAGGTGTTTGCATTTTCTTACCCTTGTAGCTAGTTCTGCTACCTGTGCCTATTAGTTTTTTCTTTTCATATTCCTAACATATTTATGTGATCTTTCTGTGCCGGTCAGGTAAGTGGCTATGGTGATAAAATAGCTACTCTGCAGAATAATGTCAATGGAAAAATTGAGGAAGGAAGCACATTGTCTGCTTTTCGGGCACTGCTTGGTATCTTAACATCCTTAAAGCATAATGATGGAGATGGGAGAGTGATAATTTCAAGGCCAAGGCTAACATGCTCTGGGCAACAAGGAGGGTATTTAAAATATGTCATGCTAACTGGAGAAAAGATCTTTTCAGAGGTTTGCAAGAAGCTTAAAACTCTAAATCTTCATTTGATTAATAATTATTTAGATTCTTATCTAGTTCTTTGACTTCTCTGGTAGATTGTCAATCAAGCACATGCCGTCATCTTGGCTGGAGGAACTTTACAACCTATAGAGGAAACAAAAGAGCGATTATTCCCTTGTATATCACCCGATCGGTTTAATTTCTTCTCATGTGGCCATATAGTTTCCTCTGAGAATATTTTGCCTATTACTGTTTCACGTGGCCCATCTGGTCAGTCATTCGATTTTAGCTACGGTGCAAGAAGCTCATCAAGAATGGTAAGTGAATTTCATTCATCATATGTTTCAACCTGACGTTTTTGTGGAGTGTTCTCATATTATCTAAATCAAATATTGTAGTTTGCTATATGGATGTCTTATTTCTGATTTAGTTCCTCACAAGACTTGCCTTTGAATTTGATAACGAACTTTCTTAAACTTTTGTAGATTGAAGAGTTAGGTATGTTGCTCTGTAATTTGGTGGCAGTGGTTCCTGAAGGGATTGTTGTTTTCTTTTCGTCATTTGACTATGAAGGTAAGGTCCACGATGCATGGAAAGCATCAGGAATTCTTGGAAGGATCATGAAAAGGAAGCGTATTTTTAGAGAGCCTAGAAAGAATACAGATGTAGAAGTTGTCTTGAAGGATTACAAGGAAACAATAGAGTCATTGTCCAGTTGTGAATCCAAGAATAATCATTCATCTTGCAGTGGTGCAGTTCTCCTTGCTGTGGTGGGTGGGAAGATATCAGAAGGCATCAACTTCAGTGATGGTATGGGCCGATGCATAGTTATGGTTGGTCTACCATATCCTAGCCCATCAGACGTTGAACTAATTGAAAGGGTGAAGTATATTGAGGGCCTCGATGCTACCTTTGCCAATAGAGTCTCCATATCTTCTTCAACTACTGAGTGCAGCAATGGAGATATTCATACAGGGTTTGACATTCTAAGATGTTGCAAACAGAGAGGAAGACAATATTATGAAAATCTTTGCATTAAAGCCGTAAATCAATCTATTGGTGCGTCTCTCCTTGAAACTTTGTTTATCTGAGAAGAGAAAATTAAATTTTGTGTTCTGGCTTGATAGAATTGCTATACCCTTTTTCTGCAACATATAAATTTGAGTATAGAAAGAAACATGGTTGCATGTTTAGTTATTCACCAATTAGTTCTGGGTTGTTGCAACTTGTATTGGGCTTCAACATACACAATTGCCTTCTTTTAATGCTGAGCTTTTGTAGATTTTTTAGGCTTTGTCTTCTCCTCCTCCCCCCACCCCCCGCTCTCTTATTGGCACTGTGTTTAATTGATGATTTTGCTATAATTTTGTAACTGTCTGAATAATATGTGTTATAGGTAGGGCAATCCGGCACAAGAATGATTATGCAGCCATATTGTTAGTGGATGCTCGTTATTCATCTGATCCATCAAAAAGAAGTCCTCAGCACTTGGCCAACAAGCTCCCACAGTGGATTAAAGGTAGTCTTGTTTCTAAACCAGTGAATTATGGAGAAGTTCATAAAATGTTGTACCAGTTCTTCAAGTTCCACAGAAAAAAAGAGAGTGGACAATAGCCTTGTCTTGATGGAATGCTCTGCAAATTACACAGGAGTTGTGCTGGCTGGCTGGCCAGAAACAATAGTAGAGTATTTAGCTGATACTTTGGTTTTCTTTTTATGTTCTTTTAGCAGCAGAAGCAGTTTTTTTGGAAAGATGATAGTGACACTAATCTATTGAAATTACATTGCTTTGTTGCCAACAATTCTTCCCAAGCAGACTCATGTTCTTAGTTTCTTGAAAAAGTCCCTTAACAGAGAGAGGACAATGGCAACCTTTGCATACAATTAAACTGGGGGGGACCTTGTGACTGCCTCTCTTGTCTCCATCCTCTTTGCTGTGTAGAACAAGGCAGAGTTATACTACTGTCACTTTGATATCCTTTGTTTTTTTTCTTTTTTTCTTCCTGGGAGTATTGATAGGATATGGCTAACCAGGACAAACCCAATAAAGAACAGTCAATTGTGCCTCTAGCGCATGTGGGTGGGATTGGCGTGAGTTCTCATGGCACCGTAAAATGACCAGGGTAAAATGACTAGGGTTAGACTCTAACATTCGATTAAATAAGATTATGTAAATGTTTTCATTACTCAATCCTAATTAGTTAATAGCGTGTACTCCAAATACGGAGCACATGTGAGAAATATCAAAAACAAAAACAAAAGCTCCACCAATTAATTCACTAGGTTAGGTCCCTTTTTTTATACCTCTGCTCAACCAACAGTGGTGCCAAGTTCTTAAAGAGAGGGTCCCAAGCACATCTTGCACTATAAATGCATTCAAAACTTGTAATTTCTCTCAATTAAAAAGGGGATGAATAATGAAACCCACTCCCTGCATTATGAGATTTGGTGCATTTTGTTAAACAATGATCAAAAGGATAAATAAAGGTGTAAAGATTAAGGCCACTCAATCAATGTTGTTCCCTTAATATATTGAACTAATAATAGTGTAATGGCCAAATATCCCATGGTCTAAAGTTTAATTCTTAAATTATTTTCTCTTTAGTATCAAAAAGAAAGGAAAAGGTTGGCCCCCATTAATCAAATTGCCATCCCTAGTTCTAATAATGTACCTGTGTCTTATGAGAGAGTTTTACCCCAACTCATATAGAGATTAGTTTCCTTGTGGTCCTATCCAACTCACAATACTTCTTTATTAGACTTAAAAAAATAATACTAGTAATAAGATGTGTATTATTAGCTTAACATTCTTTCACCAACCCACTATTCTTTTATCTATTCTACTTAATCAAAGCCACATCACTTTAAACAGCAGCAAGTCAAAGAGACTCATTAGATTCCTACTCTCGCTTTTTTGATCAAGCTCATTAAATTTTCCTTCTTTCTCCATTCTTCAACTCTATATTGTGAAATCTTGATCCAACAATTGGAAGAAGTAGCTGTTTTTTGAAACTGCAATGAAGCCACAAATACTGCTGAAGAAAACCCTTCAAAAAACCAAGATTTTCTTGCATAAAACTATACATAATCTCAAGTCATTTCTCTTTGGAGGATATCAAAAGCTGCCTAAAGCTCCTTATGTCAATAACCCCTTCTACAATGTCAGCAATAGCAGTCACACAATGCAGGAATTGGATGATTTCTACAGAAGCTTCTCTGAGCAATGGCAGTCTAATAATCATGATGTAGAATGTAATCAAGGCCAATCAAATGCAACAGAGAGGAGCAGTTTTTTGGAGATCTCTCAGAAAGAGATAGGAAATGAAGAGAAGAAGAAGAAGAACGAACTCGAGAAGACTGAAGGGAAAAGAGAAGAGCTGATCATCCGTACTGATACTGCAAGTGGAGGTAACCACAGTTTAGGGAATTTAGCACAGAAGATGAAACAATTTGAGATGTTAGATATTGATGATGTGGATCATATCCTTGACGTTGAAGAAGTTCTTCACTATTATTCTCGTCTTAAATGCCCGGTTTACCTTGAACTTGTTGATAAGTTTTTCATGGACATGTATTCTGAATTCATAACTCCACAGCCCTCAGTCAGCATTAACAATTCATTGCGTAGACTCGGCCCTCTCAAGCTCTAAGTCTTCAATCAGCATTTGTGTCTGTTATGTTTGCTAATTCCAAATATCTCTTATCTTCTTATGAACTTTCTTCTTTTGTAATTGTTTGAGTTATACTGTTTGCAAGCTAGTAAAAGTAATGCAAGACAGAAACTAATTCTTACGTATGAAAACAATGCAGAGTTAAGAATAGAATCAATCAAAGGGATTACAATTCATTAGTGTGGTTAGCCTAATTTACTAACTTGTGATAAGCAGAAAAAACTTCAGTTGTACAACTTTTTCAGGCAACTCTTCGACAATCTAGCCTAACCTGACCTGATGGGACTGTCAAAACTCGGTGATTTGAGAGCTTGATCATTGCAAGAGCAAAGTTCTTGTGAAACAAAGAGAGGTCAGAGGCGTAAGTTCTAACCCAGTTCTTGGTTTCTTCCCCTGCAGTCAGCTGTTGATCGGCGTAAAGTATTCCCCTACTTTGTAGAAGACTCTGGTAGTATGTTGTACCAAAACCTGATCCAGGCCCTTCATAGTCCATTTCAATGCTTGGTTCCTCAACTAATGCCGGTGCGGCTGAAGATGGTGCTAACGAGAAAGATGGTGCCGGTGAAAGAGATGGTGATGCTGATTGATTAAATGAGGTGTTGTTGTTCCCACATTTTGATCTCAGAAAGTTAAGAAATTCAGAATCAATAGATGGATCAGGCTGATCAGTCCCACCAAAATTGTAAAGCCTGTTGAGGAAAAACTTGCAATGAATTTTTCCAATACTATGGGCGCCTGCATAGGAGAAGAAAAAGGAAAATAATTTCCAAGGTTAGACCATTTCAAGAACAAAGTTCTCATTTCACAAGCTAGGTCAAGTAAAAGCAAAACAACGTTTTCACTAGCTGGTTACTAGAAATAAGAATCCAGGCAAACAGCTAGGGAAGATGAGATTCAAAGCAGGTAAAACCATATAAATAAATTTATACTAGCCAATAAATCAGAACTTTGTTTTGGGTGTGAAATGGCATGGAAATGATTCAAGAAAACACAAACCAATCATCTGCTAGTATTCAAGAATTTAGTAGGACTGAGTCCACCCGTATACTTATGGGCAAACCATTATTCCTTGAGTAATTTCGACATTGCAACAACACAGACATAGCTCAAGAAAATAGGCACCAAAAAAAATTTGATTTAGAGCAGTGCAAGAAAGGAAGAGACAAAAGATCGGAACATCACCTAAGAGGCTAACTATCTCCTCCTCATTGAATCCCCTTGATCCAAATTTCTCAATAATATTGGAAAGATCATCTTGAGGTCTGGGAAGCTGATATGTTGCTTCTTCTGGGAAAGACATATTACTGTCTTTTCTACCGGTTTGTAGTGGGTAGAATGGCCCTCCAGCCTGAAATAAAAATATTACATAATAAGCGTTGATCACTCAATACTGTTAATTTGTTTGAGAGAGAATGAAACAGACCAGAATAACACTTTCTCTTGCTGCTAAAACAAGAATGTCAGCACATGAAACTACTCCTGGACAGATCCTCTCAAGCTCTGACTTAATATCGTCAATAACCTCAAAACCTTTGAGGGATTTGTTTGGGGGTGAATCTTTCTCACTTTCAGTTCCATCACCAGGATCCAGTAAAACAGAGGCATCACATCCCTATCCAAACAGTAGTTCATAGAAAACTATAATGATGAAAATCAGCAGAAACAACAAATCAGTGGCTTCAATTTCAAAGAGAATAAATACCCTTTAAACAATTGAAGTTGAATGCAGACATAATAAAACGACCATAAAAGGTTCTAGCTAAGAAATTATCTTGGAAAAAAAAAAAGAAATGCCCATTACAAGAAAGAACAAAGATTATTGCAGAAAACTAAATAAGCTCTGATTCCAACGGCTCAATAAGAAACAAGAAGTAAAATCACAAGCAGGCTAATATACAAATAAGCATGGGAATAAACAAAATGATGAAAACCCACATCAAACCAAACAAGAACAAATCAAGAAAATCATCTGCACTAAGCAATCATAATAAGAAACAAGAAGTAAAATCACAAGAAGCCCAAAACACATAAGCATGAGAATGAACAAAATGATGAAAGCGCATATCAAACCAAACAAGAACAAATCAAGAAAATCACCTGCACAAAGAAATCATAATAAGAAACAAGAATCACAAGCAGCCCAAATCACATAAGCAAGAGAATGAACAAAATGATGAAAGCCCATATCAAACCAAACAAGAAAAAATCAAGAAAAGTGACCTGCACAAAGCAATCATGGAAAACTAGTCTCAAAAGCGAAGGAGCAATATCAGGCTTGAGCAAATAGAGGTTTTGAACGACGGATTTGATAGTTTGTTCAGCTCCACTGCAAGTTTCTCTATAGTAATCATATCTAAGAGATAAAGGAGGCCCAGGTGGCTCTATCTCCATCTCAATTGTTCTGGACATTGGTGGAGATGAAATTGGTGATTCGGAATGGGAAACTGAATATGAGTCAGATGAAACCCAATTCCCAGCTTGAGAACTTCTATTGATTTCGGCATTTTGGTTCTTCAGAGAAATCAGAACACACAATAGAAATACCAAGAAACTCAGTTTTCGAGAAAAATCCATCTTCATACTATTCAAGAATCGCCAAGAACGCCCCTGAAAACTGGAAAATTGGATTTCCAAGGTAGAGGGAAAGGAAGGAGAGGGAGCCAGTGAGGAATGTTTGGGGAACAAGAAAGAGCGGGAAAGTACAGATCGAAATGACAAAAGTACCCCTGGAAACTGGAAGTTTGTTACTCCTGGTGCAGCTGAAGGTGATGAGAGTAACTAACTGATGGTAATCTGACAAGAATACCCTAGCTCTCTTAAGATTTTACAGCATAGCCATTGTCCGAAAAATTGAGAAATTCTTTAATAACCCCAAAAATATTGAAAATATTAATTTGAGGACTTGTATTAATGCAAGAGTATTCAGCAATTAAGTTTTATTTAGCTTTGATGACTGAAGAATCATTTCCTGAAAAAAATAAAATAAATTTAAGGATGTGTTATAGCTTTAATGTTCTCATTGTATCTTAATGTCTAAGAAGTCATTATTTGATTAACAATTCACATTTTCATTGAAGGACAACTCACCTATTTACAATTTTAAATAGAGGAATTACAAGTAAAAATGTATTCCTCCTTTTATTATTTTCTTCTTATATGTCTATATATATTTTATCACAAAATATTTCATCTTAAAAAAAAGTTAGAAGTTCATATCAAGCAATTAGAAACATGAGAGAATGAGTCGAAATAATTATATCAAACAATTATTAAGATGTTTCTCAATGACTATGATCTCTTCTTTTGTCATCGAAACAAGCAATCGTCGTTGTTTATATATTCGCTGCAAGGGACTTTATACAAATCATATACAACTCTCTTGCTTTGTATAGTTATAATATAATTTCGCAATAATATGTAAATAAAAAACCAATATCATTATATATAATTTGACTTATATGGGCTTCAAGCCTACATCAGCTAAAAAGGTCCTTATTGTAATTTCCAATATGGGTTGATAAAATAATTATTAAGCCCAAGAAACATTGAGTGTTAGGTAAAATGTGACAGCGCTATTTAGTTGTGGCCCAAGCGAATTCACGGGCCTCCTAACACGACAGAGCCATCCCAACTCCAATTTCCGAGCTCCGAGCATCCATCCACGTCGCTCTGGACTCACCACCACCAGCTCATGATCCCCGCCGGCTGCCGACTTTGATCTGACATCCAATACAAAGTAGAATTGCAATACTACTTAATGGAGGAGCTAAAATGGCTCTTCATCTGAAGAAACCCAAACATCTAAATACTTCAATTTTACTGTCCCGGTTAAGCAGCGATGCCCAGCTCCTCCGCTTCTCCGCCGACGCCGTCATTCATGAAGAAATCAGCTCAGGGTTACCAAGACGACGAAGAATTTGCAGACAGCAAGTGCGGATTCTTAACGGTAGCTCTTTGTCCTTGTATGGTTTGTTTCATTCTAGTGATGATTGTAGTCACCGTAGTACTCATTGTGAAGTTCCACTTATTTTGTCATACCCCTCTTCATTCTATCATCTTCAAGAAACAGTGTCATTAAAAGGGTTAGATAAAGCTAGAATCTTTACTAGTATTGTTTCAGTATTTCCAAATCTTGGTAGAAATCCCTGGAGTTTTAGGGGATTCTGCAGTGTTAGAGAGGATAAGTTAGAGGGTTCTGTAGATTCTGATGTCGAATCTGAATTGGAGAGTAGTGATAATGGTGAAAGTGAGGAATCGAAGGCCGATCCGGAGGAAGTGGAGAGAGTATGCAAGGTGATTGATGAATTGTTTGCATTGGATAGGAATATGGAGGCTGTTTTAGATGAATATGGGATTAATGTAAGCCATGACTTGGTTATGGATGTATTGGAGAGATATAAGCATGCTCGAAAGCCTGCTTCTCGGTTTTTCTGCTGGGCTTCTAGGAGAAGTGGGTATTCCCACAATTCCAGAACTTATAATAGGATGATGGCTATATTGGGAAAATGTAGACAGTTTGAGACCATGGTTTCTGTTCTTGAAGAAATGGGCGAAAAAGGTATCCTCACAATTGAGACTTTTATGATCTCAATAAGAGCTTTTGCTGCTGCCAAAGAGAGGAAGAAAGCTGTAGGAATGTTTGAGTTGATGAAGAAGTATAAGTTTAAAGTTGGAGCAGAAACTATTAATCGTTTGCTTGATGCATTAGGAAGAGCTAAGCTTGGGAAAGAGGCACAATTGCTCTTTGAGAAGCTGGAACATAGGTTTACACCAAATATGCAGACTTATACCGTTTTGCTTAATGGCTGGTGCCAAGTGAAGAACTTGATGGAGGCTGGAAAGGTTTGGAACAAGATGATTGATGTGGGGATTAAGCCTGATGTTGTTGCCCATAATACAATGCTTGAGGGTTTGTTGAAGGGTAAAAGGATGTCTGATGCTATCAAACTTTTTGAGGTGATGAAGGCCAAAGGTCCAACTCCTAACGTCAGAAGCTATACAATCTTGATTAGGTCTTTATGCAAACAAAAGAAGATGAATGAAGCTGTTGATTACTTTAAGGAAATGCTTGATTCTGGTTGTGAGCCAGATGCTGCACTATACACATGTTTGATTACAGGATATGGAAACGAAAAAAGGATGGATAAAGTATACGAAGTGTTGAAGGAGATGAAGGAAAATGGTTGCCCTCCCGATGCTCGGACATACACTGCTCTAATCAAACTATTGACGAGCAGGCGAATGCCATACGATGCAATTAGGTTGTATAACAAGATGACCCATGGTGGGATTCAACCATCTATTCATATTTACAACATGATGATGAAGTCAGTTTTCATAGCAAGAGATTATAACACGGGTCATGCTATTTGGGATGAGATGATTAAGAAAGGTTGTTGCCCTGATGAAAATTCATATATTGTGTTCATTGGAGGACTCATAAGAGAAGGAAGATCAGTTGAAGCGTGTCAATTATTGGAGAAAATGATAGAAAAAGGTATGAATGTGCCTCAACTTGATTACAATAAGTTTGCTGCTGATTTTTCTAGGGCTGGTAAACCTGATATTCTTGAGGAATTGGCTCAAAGGATGAAATTCTCAGGAAAGTTTGAGGTTTCTAATTTCTTTGCAAGATGGGCTGAGATGATGAAGAAACGAGTTAAAAGAAGAGACAACTTTGCTTGAAGAAACATGACAACTGTTCATTTGTTCAATAAGTTAGGTTGCCATTGTTCAATCATCTTCTTGTAACATCAAATGTATTATATGATGAAGTTTCTGTAACAGCAAGAGTTTATTGCATTTATCTTCTTAGTTTAGATTTTGTACAGTGGAATGAAATGAAATGCAATATCTAATCCATCCGGATCCTTATTTCATTCCATTATTTGGATGATGGAGTGAGTTTGGAATGGTAATTCTTTTTCTACATTATAACATCCTGATAGAAAAACTCTATCAGGGGCTTGATCCGTGAGTAAAGACATGACATGAACTTGCACCATACTAAGACGCATTATTGTTCTCTGTTGTTTCTAAGAGTCTTAATATGGTCTAATGGTTCATTTCTTCACAGAATTTTCTCAAGTTCATGGGGCTGCAGTGATCTGGTAATCAAAGAAATAGAGAATATTCAAAATTACATAAATGAGCCTACCAAAGAGGCATGAGATTCATTTGTAAATGAAATTACAAAGCTGGCCAACCTTTTAGTGCTTTACAAATAGCATTTCCCTCCTGATTTTCTATATTTAGCAGAACAGAAATCCTTTTTAAAAAAATGTCAAGAATCGGCAGAAACTGTAGATGTAGAGGCAATACTCAAACCAAACTTAGCCCCCCCTCAAGAAGAGGGCTATAATACCTCTGTAAAACTTGAAGAACCCCCCATTATCATATGGGGATTGTCTGCTTAAACCACCAAGATTCCACTCGGAGGCTGAATATGTTTCTGGTTAATCTCAAAATTGCTAACCACAAAGAAACCATTGGACCCTTATATGCATTCCCAAACGAAATCTACTGACCAGAAGACACAAGAACATTATGCTCCTTGAGGCGTTTCTGGAAGTGTGCCAAACGATTTTGCAACTGCAGGATGCCAGCCGCCTTTTGGGATAGGATTGCATTCAATCTGGTAATGTAATCATCCAATTGATTCCCAGGTTGATCAGCTTCAACCAATAGATTCATTTCCTGCAAAGATCAAAATTTTAAAATTACACCTTTTAAGAAATAAATGGGAAAGTAGGCTATGTTTCGCTCAAACAAAAATAAGCACACCTCTCTGACTATGTCCATTGTCTCCTCTACTTGTCTTCTATGAGCATTTACGAGATCTTCCTCTTCCTGGTAATAAAAACGGGCAACTTAATAAGAGCGAAGCAACAATGAAATACTAATACAAAAGGAACTATGTATAACATTTGCTGGATGTATACCTTCAAAAGTGCATTCAAATCATCATCAGGGTTAGAATATTTTGTATCTGGCTTGGGGGGTTCCTTCCACTTTGTCTGACCATTGGTTTTCTTCACTTTATCTTCAGCATTTGAGAAATTGTACGTCTCAAGCTTTGCAGTTCTCTTCCAGGAGAGCTTCTCTTGCTCATAGAACTCTTCATCATACTCATCTTTATCAGTTTGTTCAGGCCATGAGTCACCACCTGTGTCATCTTCATACATTGATGGAGGTAAAGATGAAGATAATGACATAGTTGTTGATTCCTTCAAGTTTATGGTTGAAGTGACAGTCTCCTTTTTTGTATTGCCACTCTTAGAAAGACTCTTCACCCTAAACCATGGAAAACAGGACAAATAAGACAATGATGGAAAACTGAAAGTAGGATCTACCATAGAATCCTGTTGTATACAGCTAGCTAATACCTGTCTGCATATCTCAATGTGTTTAAAGTATGTTCACAGGATCCTGAGCTTGGGGATATGCAAGAAATCATGACAGTTCGAGAATTCCCAACAAAAGAATCCCGCAGCACCTCAGTCAATTTACTGCCTCTGAAAGGAATATGGCCTTGATCATTGTCGAGTGCTCTAATGCATTCCTTCAGTGCCAGCAAACTTTTATTGATTTCAGCTCCTTCCATTCTGAATATTTCAGTACAGGCTTATGTCAGATAGTATAAAACTAAACAGCAGTGTGAACATAAAATGACAAAGTAAGAAACTTATGCAAAAAGCAGGATCAATCTTAAACCAGATTAAATTGAGGTAAAACTACTGAGGCTAGCATCCTCATTGAACTTGGCTCCAAGAGTAAAACAGGACCAGGCTTATCTAGCCAACCAGACATCTAGAGACAAAAATGCTACTTAGTTGAATTTTGGAAATGGCAAGATAGGCAAGAAGAATAAAATGAGATCTGAAATTTTTTCTCAACAGGCTACTGGTGTCATCAGCACAAGTAAAACACCAGTCACCAAGACTCATCTGAATTATCATCCCTTTCCATGCTACAATCCAAAGTTACATCAAACCATCACAAGATGGATTTTGCCATTGGTCATACAAAACGAGGGAAATGGTCTACATGCTCAGCAGCAGCTTTAATCCGTCTAAGCAAAAATATATTTCAGGTCATGTAATTCCTAACAGCTGGTGATGCAACCTAGAATCTACAATACGGATGTGAGCCATCTCTTCATAGTGTACGAGGTTCTGTCAATTCATGTCCAGTAAACATAGAACAATAGCAAAGAATTAAGTCACAACATTCACCTAGTCTGTTTATCGTTATCAGTAGTATCGGCACCACGTTCACTTCCAGCAAGGTCAATGAAGGAGAGCTTGCCAACAAGTCGAGGAGGTTTGGATTCATTACCATCTGCTGACTTTTTTATAGCAAGTTGAAGTATGGCATGGGAACGGGAAGATTCCTCATTTGCACCAGTGGTCCCAGTACTTCTTGTTCCATTTCCTTTCTCAATGAGCTCCTTAATCGTCTCGACATCCACTACTCTGTACTCTTGCAAACCCACAATACAAACTTGTTGCTTGCCATCCTCTCTCATACAAAGTTTTCTGATGAAAAGAAAAAAAAATATTCAGGTTTCACAAATTCACAGGCTGTAAAATGCATCATGTAACTGGCCTATGTTATGAAACCCCTTACTTCCGGTCATTGAGAAGATCAAAGAGTTTTCCTCCATAAATCTCAAAGAAGCTCACAAACAAGTGATAGCCTTGGTTCCTGTAAGTATGATGCATAAGCCTCAGAATATCTCGAGAGGCTCTGAGGGGCAGTGGTTTCATGGTATAAGTTTTACCACTTCCTGAAACCAAAAAGATGTAAATATATTAAGGTTTGGGCCAAATATTATTGTTGACAAGACCATAAAAAAATATAAGAGGATTTCTCTGTAAAACTAACAACATACGTTCAAAACCCTTCTTGAGCTCAGGATTTTTCTTGAATGCATACCAAGAAGAATTTTCAGAAAAATAGAAACAATGAGAGAGGAGAAATAAGAACTTAAATAACAAAGTATTTTAAAATACTAAAAACTTTGACAGAGAAAGAAATCCACATGATAGACAAAGTTAAGCAAGACTCTAAAAGTCATTATAAAATAAGAAATTCCTTGCACCTGCACTAGTTTGGCTTAATGCAGAAAACAACTCAAAATTAACAAAAGCCACAATAAGTGAAATAATAAGGATGTTAAAGCAATCACTTAATAATCACATCCTTTCATATTACGCCAAGCACCAAAACTAATAAGAGATCCAAATAAGCAACATATGCCAAGGTTCTGAGAGAACACCAGAAGGTTTACAGAAAAGTCTGTTGAATGGGAATCAATTTACCTGTTTGTCCATATGCAAAGCATGTTGCTTTTGTGCGTTGGAAAATAATAGGAACAATGGGTTCCACAGTTTCACGATAAACCTAAAAAAACAAAACAGATGCTTCAAAGAATAATCATGAGAGCATAGCAGCTTAGAACTTTTATTCAAATCCCTTGAATTACCTCATCATTTGAAACCTCCTCATTCAACACCGCATCAAAGACAAATTCATGCTTCTCCACATACTCTGTCAGGTCAACCTGCAACATATTGATATATCAAATTTGAATCCTCTGAAGTAATTAAAAAAGAAAGAAAGCCTTAACCATGCAAACTCAAAATGAATGTTGTCAAGGCTACACAAACAAAGAAAGAACAAAAAGAAGGCAAGATATACACACTTTTAAAGTTCTGCTACAACTCTAGGACTGAAGAAACCAGACGAAAGAACTGGGAAAGACTCAAAACGCATTATATATTCATTGGTTGCCCAATTTTCAGAAAATATCAACAACTCTCCAGTCTTTCCATTTGCGATAAAGAGACAGCATTGACAAGGAAAAGTGTGCAAAACTGAAACACTGCATAATCTTCTTCACATTACACAAATAAACCACGTGATTTCTTCTTAAGCATACTTCTATTTCAAAGTCATCTTGTGAATGTTTCTGAATTTCCAATAATGAATTCGCCAATGCAACTGAGAAACATTTAGAGTCAACCAAGACAGGAGAACATAAAGGCATAAGAAAGACCATCAGAAAACTGAGATGCAGGATATGAGTAACAGAGTCAGATGAGAAACATTCCAATTGATTGACCGCAAATATATTAGACAATATTTGTTATGCAGATATATGAACTGCCAAACAATATTTGAAGATGAACACCACGATTCATACACTTTTCTCTGGACTTCAGAGTACTCTGCACTCGGCAAGCTTAATATTGCAAAACAAACATAAACAAACTAATACTGCATCCTACCTTGAGTTTGGTCTCATGAACCACTAAAGAATTGGAGTGAGTTTCTATGATGTCTTCCTCATTTTTTGCCAACTCCTTTTTGTTCTGAGGTCTCTTGCGCACCTGCAAATGACCAATATGTAAGCAAATTCACGGAAAAGTCTGAAAGAGTTATGTAACTCTGCTAGTCAGAGAACACAAAGCAGGGTTTTTGGTGTATGTCAGGTTACTGATTTAGCTTTACTGTAAATTGTGCATGGATACATCGTAAGCTAAAATGAAAATAATAGAAAAAACTCACCACTACTTTGATTTTGGCAACATTACTAGCCTTCTCTTTATCCACAGTAAAGTTTTTCACAGCATTATCTTCTGGAAAACCACGGTTTTTGCCTGCTTGTTTGCCATTTCCCAGGTATTGCTCAGAGTCATCAAAGCTTCTTACCCGAGTAAAATGATGCATTGAAGGGCCGTCATAGAGGGACGGAGCTGACATCTATCAATAAAGAATCAGGAATAAGAAAAGAGAATGTAAGTTCACAAAATAAAAGGAAGCAGAACCAGCAGAGTATTATTTCTAGCAAACATAAACTTGCACAACATGTTCAGGTTATTCAAATCAGCACCTTGACTAAAAAATTTAAGCTACCAGATAGTAGAGAGAACTATAAATATACCGCAAACACTTGAAAAACAAATCTCAACATTGAGAACAAATGCCAGACAGGCTGCGAAATTCATCTGCGAAACACTATAATCTAAACATTTTCAGAAGATAACCGGATATCAATGGGCATATCACAAATTAATGCTACTTTTAAAGTATAAGTGGTACATATAAGGGTTACTGCATGATCGCATTCTTCACTTCAATCATAATTTGGTAGACCTTGAGTAACAATATTTTCTTTTCATAGATAATGGAAACTTCCAAGTAAATAAAGAATGACAAAACAATTCATGGATCTCAACTAAAACAACAAGAAATTGCAGTCCTCAAGAAGTTGCTCCTTTCTGCTTGAATATAATGATAAGATGGATATACCCTGTCTCACAGAATGTCAAATCACAAATGGTAGTGTACAGTAGTTTAGATGAATCAAGAATTTCAAAAGTGGATTTAAGACCAATAAACCTCAATGCATAAAATTGTCCTACAATTAGCTAGAGTTGAAGTTAAATGAAAACATTCAGGGAACAAGAAACTCTCTTAGAATTTGAATTGCTTGACCGAATAATGTTCTCGCATGTGCTTGCTCTTTTATCATCTCTAGGTGAAAACTGGAGTAAAAATTTTAAGCAAAAACTTCAAATATGGGATTTGAACATGTTACACAATCAAATGACATATATACAGAACCTTATCAGGCTAAGAAACAAAGTTCAACTATTCTCCAGTGTGATCTTGATATCAGCTGTTATAACGATCAGTAAACCAAGAATGACATAAGAAATGCAAAATGCTCTAACCCGAAGCCTGTTTCCTATTTTCTGCTGATTGGGACAAACAAAAATCTAATCTTTAGGAAAACAATAAACAAAAAATTAAAGCGGAAATGAATCTGCCACATCAAGGGGGATAGATAGAAAGGGCACCTCTGGAAGAAGCTCAGTATCAAAAGAATGCAGATCCAGGAGCCCCGGACTGTATTCATTCGGCGACACTCCTTCCTCATCCCCATTCTTCCGGCGGGAATTCCCAGCCGGCGGCGTCAAGGGTTCACCAAACACATCACTGCTTCCTCCGCTAAATGTCCTTTGAGCACCTCTATACATTCTTGAACCCTGACCTCCACCATAGTACCCAAAATCCTATAATCCAAAAAGAAACGAAAACAAAAACATTCTAACTTATAATTTTTTTTCAATACCCAGATCTAAAAAAATGCCCTCGATAAATTTACCATACAACCAAAAAGAAAAAAAAAATGTGTTGAAATATAACCTGAGAAGAAGGCATTGAGTTGTTAGAAGACTGAAGATGCTGTAAACCAGCTGATTGTAGCCATCGGCCATTCGATGAAGTTTCCAAAAAGTTATCGGAGTACTGCCGCTGATGATGTACCGGCGGAGCACCAGATCTTTGCCTCCCTACAGCGTTCATTCTTACAAATTGTTCCGGAGCTCCGATCGGAAGTCTACTCTTCTTCTTCCCTTCTCACTAGAGTGCTCCAGAGATTTATTAAAATAATTTTAAAATTCAGTTCAAAAAAATTCAATATCTAAATCATAAACAAAAAAATTAAAAAGGGAAAATCGGAAAGCTGCAGAAGAATGTATGTCTCTCTCTCTCTCTCTCTCTCTCTCTCTCTCTCAAGAGTTTTTATGAAGAGGGAGGCCAGCCCAGCTAGGAGTCACAAATGAACTAGACTCCGTCGTCGTGTAGAAGCTGAGGTGTGATTTGATTTCAACTCATCTCTCTCACAGTCAACAGTAAAAAATTTGAATTTATTTTACAGAGGGCCGGGCCTGTTGGTTTACCGAAGAAGCATGCCTAACGATCCCCTTATGGCGCATTTGGATTAAAAATTAAATTGGAAACTGTTGATATTTTCTTTTTGATTTTTATAAAAAGTGAATTTTATATGAGATAAAATATAAAATAAGTGCAAAATCTGATATAAATAAAATGAATTTTAATTTTTAAATTTAATCTGAATGCATTCTATTTAGTCTTCTCCTACCTTTTATTCTGTTCTCATAAATTTTTGTTTAATTTAAATATTATCTAAAAAAATAGTTTGATGCTTATAATTTGATCTAATTTAAAAGATACATTTTGAATAGTATTGTTTGTATGGCTCCTCATTTCATATATTTTATTAATAAAATTTATTAATTAAAAATTTTAAAATTTTATATTATAAAAACAATAATAATAATTAATTTTGATGATTTTTATATTGTATGTAGGTGCATGATATAAATACTTGACTAAATAAATAAGGTAATGTTAGGAATTAAAAAAGAAAAGACTACAGAGGGTAAAATTAAAAATGGATTAATTAACTAAACTACCTAAAAACAACAAATAGGCAGAGTTAATTTTTTGAATTTGAAGAGTTGGGCACGAGCGGGGGAAAGGATGCAGCACGTGCGAGAACTATGGTTGGTTTGAACCGAACGAACCGAAGGGAATAGGTGGACCCTCAACATATGCACTATCCACAACGTCCCACATGGTGGGGCTACGTCGTTTTATATCATATATATTGTGTGGTATGTGACGATTTGACTAATTATCGACCCGCCTTTGACTTGTGATTCAAATTTAGTAGGGGCATTGGTGCTTTGGACACGCGTAATGAATCCATAGCCTCACCAAATATTGGACGTGCTAGATTTGATCCTTCTCCTCCTGGACTAGGATCACCCAAAAGTGTTCAACATTTTTCCTTTTATTACAAATTTCACCTTTTTTCTAAATTATAAATTTCACATCTTAGTACCTTATAACAAATTTTTACAAATTTTAAATTAATTTTTTCCTAAAATAAAATACAAACTAAAAAAATTTTTAACATTTGAACTTACTTTACATTCTCTGGTTAAATTAGGAAATAGACATTTTATTTTCATTTTTCAATTTAAATGATTTTTTATTGGAGCACTTATAAAATTTGTATAAATGATATTATTTTTCTCAAAATTAAATTTTATTTTTTAATCAAATAGATTTTATATGTGAACTTATATGATTTATATCTTTAATAAATAAGAGTAGTGTGTTTAATTAATTTATAATTGTGGTCACATAGTTATTCAATAGTGAGAATATTCATTAGCATGCTATGGTATTGAATTCCAATTATATTCTTTGTCCCTCATATATTAGGAAAAAATACTTAATTATGATATTTTTTCTTAAATATTTATGAATTGTTTAATTATGAATAGAAGAAAATATAAAGTAGTATACAATAGTTTTTTTTTTTTTAAGTACAAGAGATGTCATACTACTGGTGGAGATTACAATAATATTAATCAAATTAAGTACAACCCTACTTAGGATATAAATAAACCTTACACGAGTATAAATACATCACATAAAAGATAGTAATAAACCTTCACAAAGTATAAGTTGAACTTCGACGTTTGGTTTGAAAGCTTATATTTAGATAACCTCTCAGATAAAAAATTTCACCTAAAAAGAAAGTTATTTGAAATTTGAATTAAGTAAATTCGAGGGAATGCATGTTTAATGTTTTTATTTTATTTAATTTAAAATTTTAATAATTTTCTACCTCTAAAATTTTGATATTTATTATTGACTTCTCCGCTATGTAATAAATAAATAAAGTCAATGGTTAATAAGATATTAAGTAAAAAAACAAACATGATGGCCAAATGAAATTGTTCATTTTACTTCAAATTAATTTGTAATAAACTAATTTATATGAAGATAAAAAGAATTTTTAATATAATTTATGTCTTAATCCATCCGTTTTTTGAGGGGTTAATTCACTAACATAGAGGGGGAGAGCTCCTCCCTCTTCATTTACCTCATTTCTACTTTTACGTTACAACTAAACGACGTAAATTGAATATTTACGGCCTGATTTATATTCCCTCTTACTCTCCTCTTTGATTTTACCTCAGCAAAACTAAGACTTAGTGAAAAAATATCTCCTCCCATCAAACATGTTTTTACAATAACGATGAGATTATGAAGGCAACTGATAAATTTAAACACTTCTTACATTGTGAGAATTTTTTTGTCATATTCTTGAAAACGATGCACTTTTAAGTAAAGTATTTTTTTTATATCCTTTTAATATGTCAATAACTTTTTCAATCATTGTGTAATTGAAAAGTGTAATTACTTATTACCAATAATTTTTATTATTTTTCAATATTAATTCCAACAATCATTTGTCATTCCACATAAGTTTCAAGTTGAATTTTAAAAATTTTCAATATCAATAAATTATGTGAGAGATTGATGTTAAAGCTAGTTTAACTTTTGATCGAAAATATAAGTATTTTTAGTTAAAATTATAAGTATTTTTTACACATTTCAATGTGAATTTATTGTATAATTTATAATTATATCATATTTAATTTATTTATTATATCCTCATCCTCTCTTTATCTCATTATTTATAGATGGTAAAATAAATATCATATATGAAAGTTTACATTATTTTCTTAATCTTTAATTTATATTTGAAGTTTAGAAGATTATAAATTTTTTTTTTAAAATTCGTATTTTCTTAACCCATATAAGACTTTGAGATGCCAAAAAAAACAAGTACAAAAGGACTAATCTCTCCCCGCCCCGAATCTTCTCGAAGCTACGTCATCACCGGACCAACCTTCTCTCATCTTCTAACCTTCTTGATTCCTCTTTCCCCCTTTAATACTATTCCTCCAATACCAACATTTCAACAATTTCATTTCTTATTCAAAAGTTTCATTGAGGCATTTCCACAAACACTACAACTACGACGACGATGGCAGAAGACGGTGCCGTCACGGTCTACAGCAGTAGCGCCATCACCGATGCCAAGAAGAATCCATTCTCTCTCAAAGTCGGCATGGCCCAGATGCTCCGCGGCGGTGCTATTGTGGAAGTCTCCACCATCGACCAAGCTAAGATCGCCGAATCTGCCGGCGCCTGTTGCCTCCTCGTATCCGAACCCAATAATAAACCAGGTATTTCGCGCATGCCCGACCCATTACTTATCAAAGAAATTAAAGGGTCCATTGCGATCCCCGTAATGGCCCGAGCCCGGGTTGGACATTTTGTCGAAGCACAGATCCTTGAAGCTGTTGGAGTAGATTACGTTGATGAAAGCGAGGTTTTAGCGATTGCAGATGAAGACAATTTCATTAATAAGCATAATTTTCGGGCCCCTTTTGTTTGTGGTTGTCGAGATCTTGGGGAGGCTTTGAGGAGGGTGAGGGAGGGGGCGGCGATGATAAGGACTCAAGGGGATTTAAAGGGAATTGGTAATATTGTAGAAACCGTTGGCAGTGTGAGAAAAGTGATGGGGGACATAAGAATTTTGACAAACATGGATGAAGATGAAGTTTTCAAGTTCTCTAAGGAGATTGCCGCTCCTTATGATATTGTTGCGCAGACGAAGCAAATGGGAAGGCTTCCCGTGGTGCATTTCGCTGCTGGAGGGATCGCCACGCCGGCAGATGCTGCCCTTATGATGCAATTGGGATGTGATGGAGTGTTTCTTGGTTCGGATGTTTTCAATTGTCCAGATCCTTACAAGAAACTTAGAGCTATAGTGCAGGCCGTGAGGAACTATAATGATCCAATTGTTTTGGCAGAGACTAGCAGCGGCTTGGATGATGCCATGGCAGGACTCAATCTCAGTGAAAACAGGGTCGAGCGATTTGGTACTGGAGGTAGCTATTGAACTATTTGATGAGAATTTCATCCAATGTGTTTGATTTTGAGGTTGTATTAGTATATTGCTGTCTAATGCCATTAAAAGTGAGGTCCTTTGGTTTGTTATCTTTGGTTTTTTGAATGAAAATTCTGTCACTGCAAATCTTGTATCCACACAAAAACAAGATTATCAAGTAGGATTATCTTTTAACAGTATGCAATAAGATAAACAACAATAGTTGTTCAATGATTTCACTACACCTGAATGGTAGTTATGAAAATTCTAGATTTCGCTAGTTTCTGGTAATGCCTTCCACTATTATCAAAGTTCTTTGATTTGCTTTAGCTACAAATTACAAATGTTCTTTGTAAGTGCCATAGGGTATTCTTGGTTTTGATTTGAGTTGCCGTAACCTGCATCTTTGTAGCTCTTGAAAGGTGCCCTTGACAGAGGAGGGGCTTCAATGAATCTCTATAAAGTATTTTCTGCTTGAATTGTTGTATGGTTGTTAAACAGGCATCTCAAAGCTGTTTCATAGGCAGTAAATATGGCACCATTAACAACAAATGCTCTAGCAACTGCAGTTCCCAAACCTCTCCATAGAATGTTATAACCTTCTTCTCTAACACTCTGCCTGAAGCAATCAACAATGCCATTATATTTTATTGATTGTGCTTGATATCTGGTTTTAATGACATCTAGTGGGTAACAAGATATCCAGCTAGCTACTCCGGCAAGACCACCGGCCATAAGCATGGTTCTGAAGCTTTCTTGACCATTACTTCTGCAACCAGGATGAAGATGTTCTTTCATATATTCATAAGTCCAGAAGTAGACGCCATGAGCAGGTGCATCTCTAAGTACTGTAATAGTGAAACCGCGGTAGATTCCTCTGAGACCTTCTGTTCTTGATATACTTCTAGCAATATCTAAGGGACCGGTATGAAGTCTTGAATTGTGGGTGCCTTCATTGATGGTCCTCTGCAATTGAAGGCGGATTTTTACCAACTCCACAGGGCTTAACAATAGGCTTTGTATAGCTCCTGTTCCAACCCCTCCAAGAAAAACTCCTCTGTAAGAAGGTGGCTCTGTTGGGGAAAGATTTTTGTCGAATGTTCTTGAAAGTATAGCATACATCTGGAATACCATAGCATTCTGCATGGATATAGGTTTTCAAAGGATAAGAAGTTTGATCATGCTTTCTATAAAAAGATTTGCTAAATGCAGTTTATGCTGTTCCACCATTCCTTAGTAAATGTTGTCTTTGACTTTGCTTATGCAATTTCTCCATTACTAATTGAACCATTTTTTTAATTTTTTTTAATCTCTAAGTTAGTGTACATTTCTACTAGTACATTTCTTTTACATCTAAGTGAGATGCTTGATATTCAAAGTTAGAAAATACTAACTAATTCAAAGTACATATAAAGGCTTAACACAAATACACACGTGTAAAAGGTGAAAAATTGTAATGGAGAAACAGCTAGTTTGATATGGTTTTTCTTTCGTGTACGCAGCAGACATGCCCTCAAGTTCCTAATTTTATCATATGGTTAGGTTAGGTGGAGGTCATTTTTTGTTTTTTTTTTCTAGATAAAAGAGAAATGCTAATGATTACTATTAATATATCTCTTATCATTTTATATCGTTTTACATTCGGGCTCTCATCTTCATTAATAAATATATTTTATTTTATTAATAATCATATCAAATTAAGTAAACATCAGCCAGCATAAGGCAGTGGTCTGCCAGAGTAGTTAGGTGGAGATTGGAGATGACCAACACCCCAATATTAATCCATTTGATTGTGTCATATAATGGTGAAAAGATAATCCATTATCCACATCCCCCATTAATTTATATAACATAAATCTTCACCCCTCTTACTCTGGTCATCAAATTAACTTTTAATAATCATAACAAATAAAAGAAAAAAATTTCATAAAATTTTACATTTCTTGAAAGATTAATCCCTAACCATGAATTTATGCAGAATAAAAGAGAAGACAGACAAATTAATTAAATACCTGGAAAGTAACGGAGGCAAGGGGAGCAGCCATGCCTCTGTAAAGAGCAAGGGGACCTTCACGAGAAACGACATGGCGAAGAATGTTAATGGCGGAAGAAGAAGCAGAGCCTTTACTTGAATGCTGTTGCCGTATTCTGAGGGTATCAAGTGGATAACCAGCAACAATTCCTGCAACTCCACCAAATCCTCCACCTACAAATTCCTTTCCCCAACTACTCGCTAGAAATTCCGGCCAAAAATCCATCCTCCAATTTATTATATTTTTTCAATTTCTTCCTTTATATATATATATATATATATAACAACCCAAAAAGGCCAAAAAAATCCGTTCTGTTTCTGATACTTTTCCTCGTTTTTTTTTGTTTCAGATGGTACCAAGAAAGTGAATATGTTGTTAAATCATAAGAAGGGATCTTAAAAAAGATTCAGGAAAGTGAAAGAAAAGATCTAAAGAAAATAAACGAATCTGCAAAATGTGAGCCTCTTGTTTTTGTTTCTGCAACAAAAAAAAAACAGCACATCAGATGGTAGGAATGGCGAACTTGTTGCTTATTAGCCTTAAATATAAGGGAAAGGGAGCCGAAAGAAAAGCTTAACACGGCCAAATTTTTAGTGGGACCGTCCTCGAAGGAAGAGGCAGGCGGCCATCAATTTTACTTCGAGGCTGTTTTGAAATGGCCAATAAATGTTGGACAGGTGTGAGAAGTATTTTGTCTTGTACGTCGTCACCTTCACCTTTTTTGAGGTCCCCCGGCCCACCACCCGTACCGTAACAGTCCATTTTCTCTTTTTCTTTTTTAGGGAGCTGGGTCCTATTGGACTGTATTTCTCTTATATTTGCAGCTACTAGTATAACAATCTCCACTGATCAGCCTCTCTCAAGATAAGATATCTAAGTAGACCATTGTGGCTTGGGGGAACTAGAATAAAAAGATTGAGGTTTGAAAATTAATAAAAATATTGGATTTTATTAAAAATATTTTTGAGAAAGTTTCAAGTGTTTTAAAATTTTTCGTAGACATTCGAGCCCATCTAAACTATTCCTAATTTCATTTCTGTGGGTAAACATAGTTCAATTGGTTATAAAGATATATAGTTGGCATAAAAAATTAAAGTTTAAATTTTGATAACGATCAGTGTAAAAATTTTAATTTTTTCAATGTGGAGGTTCGTTCCTTGTACACACTCATATGAGCGTCAGATAGTCTGATTAGTTTTGTGAATGAGAGAGTTTTTTTGACCAGTAAAATTACCTTAACTTAATGGGCTTAAGCCGTTTTCCGCCAATCTAAGTTAAAGTGTATATAGCACGGTGGGCTAGAGGCCCTTAAAGGCCTCGTTTTGTTTGGGCCTTTCTTCTATCAACCCATACAAGGCACGTGCGAACATCAGCCCCAACCCCCCACGTGAGAACGGAGGCGGTTTGGTATGTGGAGGAGCACACCAAAACAAAAAGGAGGCTCAGAAGAGGATTTGGTGACGACTGTGGAGAGGACAGAGGAGTCCTTGTGAGACGCGCAGTCAATTATGGCGTTTTTATCTCTTTCAATTCCACTATCTTCATCAACTTCGCCGGCGACGGCGATGTTAGGCGGTGTATCACCGTCATTGTCGTCGACATCATCGACATCTTGCCGGCCGCCACATACCGAAGTTTTGCTGCCACCATCGCCGGGTATTTTTACAAGGACCAATCTATGCCGACGGAGGAGGCTACAGATTGTGCGTATGGCTCCCGAAGAGGAGAAGATGACTCGCCGTTCGCCTCTTGATTTTCCCATCGTATGTCCTCCGTTTTCTTTATGTTGTTTACTCATTTTTAGGTTTTTCTTAAACATTTACGAGATACTGAGCTTTTACGATGTTGTTTATAAGCGTAATTTGAGGTCTTGGGAGGTTGTGGTTCAGTTGCCTTTGTAGTTTTTAAGTTAAACTGATAATTCGTGAGTGTTATACTTGATTCTTGTACCTCTTTGTTTCTAATACTTTTTTTTATTGTTATTGGAGCTAGTCCACAGCTGACGGATGGGGAAATTGAAAATTTAAAACGGATTGTATTAATTGGAATTCGGAATGGAAATCAACTTCTGAATGCAAAAAATTACAGAATTTTATACTGAACAATAAAATTGAAGTACAACTCTAGCTAGTCGACATGTTCCGAGTTTCCATATACATACTGCGAACATCTATATCAGTTGGGTCAGATTTGGTTTTTCTCATAGGATTGCCCTTTGGAGCTTTAGTTTGTGTGTTTCTGCCTGTTATTAGGTTGAATGGGCATGCTAGCAGCTGTCCTACTACTGCGAAATGGGTTCTCTTTTAGTCCTTTCACATAGAAAGTATGTCCAATGTTTAGACAGAACAAGAGGATGCTGAATGACCTTTTTGTTCCATAGCTTTTCTGATGTTGGAGATGGGGAAGTCGGTGTCAATTCTTCCTGAGAAAAACAATATGAATAAACCTATGTCCATTGAGCTCCATAGTTGCTAGGAGTCAGAAAATTACTTTAGGCATAGCAAACAAGTTTAACAGTATAATATAACAAATCTTAACTGGATTATGATTTAAGCTGATACCTTGGAAGCTTAAAGTTTTTGGCTTTTGAACTTGAGATAATGGAAAATTTGATAATTTTTTTCTGAATTTACCTTGATCTGTGTATTGTGATCTTACGTGCAGCACATCCTAATTCTTCTGGTGAAGTTTAAAGTTACTCTTGTGATTTCATGTTGACCTTCTGACTTAGTTATTTTGATTTTACCTGCTGCACATCCTTTGATTCTTTTACTGGTATTGTTTATGAACGCTTCTGTTGTTCCATAGTGAACTTTCTGCTTCGTTATTGTTTCTTTCTATCATTATAATGTCCTCCGGAATTTGCCTCATTTTTGTTGTGGCTACTCTGATGTATATTTCTACATGCACTACTTATACTTGATTTTGCTTCTTCACTTTGTTTTTTACTTTTTTTTTGGGTGTGAGTTCTTGTATCTTATTGAAGTTGTTGGAGTCCCTTGGTTTTAGCTGGTATTGTGGTTTGTAAAAGTTTGCCAATTAGAACAAATTTACAAGTATTTGCCCTGCAAATCATTGGTGGAATTAACCTGACGTTTGAAATGGTTAAAGAAATTGTGTGCACTTTAGAAGGTTGTGAAGTTTTCCCTCAACTTACTACTACCTTATCTTGAAACTAATTTGTGGCAGGAATGGGAAAGGCCAAAGCCTGGTCGGAGGCCTGACATATTTCCTCAGTTCAGCCCTATGAAGACTCCATTACCACCCCCCTTGCCTTGTGATCCTCCAGAAGAAGATGAAGAAGAGGAAGAAAAGAAAGAAGAAGAAGAGGAAAATCCCGAAGAAGAGGAAAATCCAGACAAGCCAGAACAGTGATGTCGAATATGCAACTGCTAGCTTTTAGAGAGAAGGAAGCAAAGTTTCATATATTCTCGTCAGTGTTTATTGGCTTTGACATGCGTGCCATGATCTTTTTAAGCCAAAAAATGCAGATGACCATTAACGTAATGTACTCTTAAGGAGCTAAAGCTTCAGAGTCTGAATTAGAGGATAGTATGTGGGGCGTTGTAGCCTTTGTTTTGATGAGACTGCATCATGTATATCACGAGAGTTATGTCAAAATATTAGCAATCTAGTTTAGGAGTTTTCCTGTTCTATTTAAATGTCTTTGTACTTGCTCAATGAATTAAGCGAGATAAGATTTTTACGCAGGCTTCTATTTGGCCAATTTTTGTTAATGAAACCGTTCTTCGACATTGTAGAACAATCTCAAATTTTCAGCCCATGATTTAATTACAATATTCTTTTATACTTTGCCCAGATCTTCAATCTGGCCTGTCATGGCAATAATTGATGAAGACACAGGTTAGGTTATTTGTTGACATTTTTACAGATTTTTCTGGGCTTCATTAGAATGTCCCAGAAAGGAAAAAAAAAAAGGACTCCATTAAAATGCTCACCCAGAGTGCCAACTTGATTCCAATCTGTAGAGGAGCATATATTAGACAACTTGTTCCACAGGTTACATAACTGTAGAGCACAAGTTGTTCCATTCCAAGTTGAACAGCTGACGCTAAAAGAACTCCTAAAAGCTATCTCCACTAGTACAACTGTACCCGTGGTTAACATTTGTCAAATAGAGTTAAAAAAGAATCAGCAAAGAGTATCACAAAGCATATACCCTTAGGAAGTAGTGGCAGAAGAAGGCATTGCTTATGATAAAGTTGCAAACGCTCATGATAAGATTCAATTTAACATGGTCTATAATTGGAAAGAACAGTAGAAAGCAGGTCCTAACATGTAGAGAACAAGATCAAATGACCAAAGCTTAGTACAAGAATCCTTTAAAACGTTATTACTATTTCTTAAACTCTTTCACTTCTTCCCACTTTTCTTCAGCCCTGTGCCTCCAATGGATCCTTTTTGAGCCTTTGCCTTCAGATCCTTCAGTGCCTGAATAAAAAAAAGAAATCACATAAAACAAGGTGAGGTGAAGTAGAAGCACCAAAACTAAAAGATCTGTAGACATATATAAATGGGAGATATCTCACCTTTTCCTCTTCTTTCTTTTTCTGAAGAAAAGCCTTATCTACCTGCAAGTAGATTAAAGCATTTTCAACCATAAGAAATCACAAAATGTATGCATAGAAGCTTGGAAATTTATATCTAAATTCCACTCAGAGAAAGGTGCAACTTCTTGCAAATTTGTGATGCTCATAATATTAGCATTGAACTCATTCAAAAGTGCCAAGGCAGTAAGAACACATTACCATTTACACTAATCATTCTCCTGATTGATTCCAAAAAGAGAGAAAATTTTAGCTGTGAAACATCTTTATGGAATACATAACACAACAATACATACAGCAAATATAAATTTATCATGCTCAGTTCAAGGACCAAGAGGGAGGGGGGGAATCTAATGTATACAACAAGGAAAACAAGATATGAGCCATTCCGATTGATACAATCAAATGAAACCAGATCAAAATTATAAATTGAAAGCATATAAAAGGATAATTACAAATTTCGTTAATTTACCTCAATAAATATCAACAGACACTAAAATCATAGACAAGCATACATACTTCCAAACGCAAACACATCCAAGAAGAATATGCCGGACATCTAACGCCATAGATAAAAAAATACACAACAATCCAAGCTCAATTTCAGTTTTCACCACGAAATTACTATTCTAGATACATATCCCATCCAGTAACCTAAAAGAGAAAGGCGCTCCGAACGAACCAGCAAACCAGAAGATCAAAAACATACCTCGTCGTAATCTTTCTTTTCAGCCTTTGGCTGCTTCAAAGGCTTAGCTTTTCCACCTAAATCAACAACATAGGGAACAATACAAAGCTCAGTAAAGGTTTCAACTTTTTTTCGTCAATTTTTGAGATTAAAACAAATCAATATTAATCAAAAGATGATCAGTACCTTGCTTGGAAGACATGATTGATTACGTTCAATCTAGGGCTAGGTTACGATTTCTCTGATCACAGAAAAACGCGAACAGCGGCAAACGGCAACCCAACCCAGACAATGATTTCCTTGGTCTTGGATTTCTCTGGAGGCCACCTTTTATATAGTAAAATAAGAGCACCGTAATATTATAAGAAAGCGGTATGCGAATTTACCATATGCACCACGATTCCATCGTGTAGATCGGGGTATTCATGGAATTTCCCAAATAAGCATCTAGCCTCGCCCCACTCTTTATATTCATAAACTTTTTTTTTTCAGTGACTTTATATTCATATTCTAATTATACCTTCTTCTTTTATTTATTTAATTATTTATTTTTGACAATGATGTAGATAGTTTTAGACAGCTCACATCTTTTAATGGATTATGCGATATTTAATTTACCTTAATATTTTAAATGTTTTTGTCAACAATTTTTTAAAATTCATGAAGATGTACTTAATTATTTTACATAAATATGAACTTTGAAATTGAAAAATATATATTGTTTGTAAAATTGTAGCAACCTTTTTATATAATCACAACATGGTAGGTATTTCAATTTTCAAATAATTTAAATTCAAATTTTAAAATTTAAATAATTTACTCTTTAAACTTCAAATTTCAATTTTATCAAACGTTTCAATAGTTCAAGGTTACGAACTTAATATTTTTAATTTAGGACAAAAAAATTAAAAAATGATAAAGTTTAAGGATTGGCGATGCACTTTATCCAAAATTAAAATAGTTTGATAATTATTTAGAGTTAATTTCTCTCAATAAAATTTTTATTTGGGTAATCTCTCTATTTATGTGTGGGCCTACTGAAATGAGAAGATGAAATTCTATGGGCCTATTGAAGCTCTTGTTATTTTCTTACACTAGGTGTCTTGGGCTTCAATCGTTTCAAATTCATAGCAATTAGGCCCAGTTATTCACCAGCCCATTGTACCCATTGTTTCTGAATTTTATTTTTTTTTTTTTTGGTGATAGATAGCTTGCCTCTGCACTCATTCTCTCTTTTATTGAAGTTTTTATTTTCATATTTTATCACCTTTTTTACATAAGTTTTCTTGAATATCAAAGCTTTACTAGAACAATATTGTCAGATTACTTGGAACAATTTTAGGTCCAGGGCTCCACAATCATTCCCAAACATTTGAGTTTGATTCATTCCATACCAACATTTGCATAGGTGTTTTGATGAAATTCTACTAATTAAACTCAATTCGAGATATTATCAGTTTTATAATGATGTTAGAGTCACACTCTCGCAAATATTTAGTTCTATAGAGCTTTACAGTTTAAAGATATTCATTTTTTTGCATGAGGCATGTATTTTGAAATGTCGAACCATCAACAATTCGCAACTTCTCGTTTCATGTCTAGATGTCCAACATTGAATCTAAAGGGCATGTAGACAATCTCACGTACAATAATTAGTAAAAAAATCAACTTCATATAAGTTTGTACAATTTTCTTGTTTCTTGAAATACTTTTGAGGTAGAGTTAAACTTAACTTTAAACCTGATACTAGAGCTAAGTAGGGAAGGGAAAAGGTATCAAGACCTGACCTATAGTCTGCAAGTCTATTGAATAACCATGATTTTCATCATTTATTTATTTGGGTATAGATAATTAGTGGTATACAATACATGGATTGCATTTCTTGGGCAAAAAAGAAAGCCAATAAGAATCATTGGTCCTCTCTGTATCTCTCTTTTTTAATGGTGGGTGTTTGGTTGGTGTGTTGTGAATGGTGAAGTAGAAATTGGTGATCAGCTGGTAGCAGAGCCCTCCTTCTCTCCTCTCCTCTCCTCTCCTCTCATGTTTGATCGATCCATCGATATTATCGATGTTTTTACGCCCCTTGTTTTTTTCCCCCTTTTCTAAACTATATGTCTTTGAAACCCTCAAAAATTATTCCTCAGCTGCAACGTGTTTGGCTGCATGCAAAAAAGAAAAATGACCATTAGGTTTGAACGACTGCTGTTCCCTTATTCTTCTTCTTCTTCTTATACCCCTCCTCCCCCCATTCCCATTTTCAAATCCACACTAATTCTTCACCGGCGGCCACCCCCGAATTTCACACCGCCGGCCGCCACTTCATTTCTTTTTCCAATTTCTTTCCCACCTCATTCATTAATTACCCAAACATATTCAATGTTTGATGATATCTATCACTATCTGGTTTAAATTTTAAAATTTTCCTCTGATTTCTTTAAGAAATAATAATAATAGTCGTCATGACAATGATGATTCGATCGGTGGCGAGTACAATGGGAACATTTATAACAAGGCCAGCAGCAACCGTGACCACTTTGTTGTATTACAGTAATCAACTTCCTCGTAATCTCAATTTGGAAAGATTGGTTTCTCATCATTTGCTTTCTTCCGATAATTATTTGTTTTATTTTATTATTAACTTCATGAGATGTTTCTGGTAGATTCTTTTTTTCTTGTTTTAAAAAATGGTGGTTTTAGGATTATGTATAGAGAGAGAGAGAGAGAGAGAGTGGAAGTGATCCTAATTCAATGTTGTCGATCCTCCTCTTTAATGTCAATGTAATTCATTAAGTGAAATTGAATGTATTTGACTTTTTCGCAAATGATTTTTTTTTTTTAAATCTTATTTATTGGCTGAATGTTGTGAAAATGATTTGAGTATAAAAGAGGTTCCATTATTAAGAATCAATGATGGAACTTTCACACTGATAAAAAAAAAAAAAATAATAATAATAATGGAGATGTTACATGATCCAGCTACTGGTCTCGACTTAGAGAGTCAAAAGAAGAAGGCAAGTGCACCAAAACTTCCACTTTACAAAGTAGCAAAACTTACGACAAATCTGATATTCCAGAGTTGAATCACGTTTTTTTCTTGCTTTATACCATCTTTGAAATTTGATTACTAAAGTAGCTTTTTATCCTAACGCACAACCATTGTACGTTATCATTTAATTATAATTGGCCCGGTAATTTATTGATGTGACGGATAACGCATAATCATTGTGCATTATCTGCCACGTCAGTTATTTAATTTTTTATTTTTTTAAAAAATAAAAATTTCTTTACATTTTTGTCAAAACTTATAATTGTATAATTTATTTAAAATAGACTGTATATATAATATTTAACTTATTTTAAGCGTATTTGTTATGATAATATTTATATCGTTTTCTTGGAAAATATATTTAACTTTTAACCATTTTATTTCAAGTTATTTGAATAAGTAATACTAAAGATATTGTAAAAATTTAGAGCAATGATGTATTAATTAGAAGAAATTGAAAGAAAATTTTCATTAATAGAAACATGTTTTATTACAACAATTTCAAAAAAAACAAACTTATAGAGTACTTGGTCTGAGGTTATTACAATTTTTTCTATTATGTTCCGGCATGCGACATCTAACGCATCTTATGAGAGAATCCAGATTTCTATAATTCATTTCCCCCCGAAATCGCTTGTTCTGTTTTCTACCCTTCCTTTTTTATGTTTTGAAGATAAAATGTTAAATTAAGGTTTTTTAGGATTTTTAAGGTTTTTATAATTTACGCTATAGGGTTTTAATATTGTGATTTTGGGTTTTTAGGGTTTACTGTTAAAAAATTTAGAGTTTTACGGTTTAATGTTTGATGAAAAATTTAGAATTTTAATAATATATTTTTAAGTTTTTTTATTATTTAAAGTTTAGAATTTTTAAATTTTTTAGGGCTATTATGCTTATATTTTATTGCTAAGTATTTTACTACGTGGTAAATTCAATATTAGGGATTTAGGTTTAGTCCATATATATTTAAATAAAAGTCTTCATATTGATAATGTCATACAATTAATTACTAAACCCTAAATTTCTAAGTTTCAATTCTACTAATTACAAAAAAAAAAAAAAGAAAAACAAGTTAAGAGAAAAAAACCCAAATTCCAATTTCCCATCTTTTATACTAAAAAACTTATAAGAAATATGCAAAATAATTATCTAAATAAATAAATAAATTCAAATAATCATAAAGTAAAGTAAAAATAATTACATAATTATCCAAATAAATTCATCAAAATAATTCATCACCCTAAAATCACTTTTGCAATACGAAACACAATTATATACATAAATGATCAAATTTGTACAAATTTATCAATAATAACAAATTTAAACATAAACATAAACCCCACTTTCACAAAAATAAATTAATTCAAATTAACAAATAATCCAAATAAAATTCATAAAAATAATTCACAAACAACAATTAACAAGTCCAAATAAACAATAATTAAAGTTAATACATAATACACCAAATAATTTAAATAAATAAAAACTTACCGAAAATAAAAAATGCACATTCGTACCGATAAGCTCTGTCTACCATTTTCCATTCCGAAATTCTAACAACCTTCTTACTCTAAGGAAAGTCTCATCGATTCAAACTTGAATTTAAAAAATTGAACTAAATTTTTACTGTACGTTTTGAAATAAAATACAAAATTATAAGAAGAAGAGAAGATACAAGTATAAGAAGGAGGAGGAAAATAAAAGGAAGAAGAAAATGACTTACCAAGTAGCGGTGGCGCCGGCGGAGCAGCAGCTGCACAAAGAAAGAAGAAAAGAAAATTTTCGGGGGGAGGAATGAAGAAAATTTTCGAGAAAGAGAGAAAGAAGAAAGAACAGAGAAGAAATAAGGAGGGGCGGGGAGGAATGAAGAAAATCTTCGGGGAAGAAAGAAGGAGGCGTGGTGGGTAGGGTTTATAATGTGATCACGCACGGTTATTGTGCGTTATCACTAATAATAACGTACAATGGTAGTGTGTTATATTCACTGATAACGCACAATCGCTGTGTTATCGACAACTCAGTGCCACGCTAGCAAATGACTACGCCACATCGTTAAACATGATTTTTAATATAGTTAATTTGCTTATTAGTGATAATGCACAATCATTGTGCGTTATCTCAGGTGATAACGCACAATGACTGTGTTATGACCATTACAAGATTAAAAAAAAACTGAACCAATTTAGTATTCATTTTTTGAAAATGGACTTAACATAGAAAAAAACCGTTGAATCACATAGCACAAAACTTTTAAACAATAGTACAAAGTTAATATACTCTTTGGGTGACTCGAATTAATATACTATGAAACAAATTTATAATTAAAAATATTGTAAAAAGCATAATTAATATAATCTTTGTTATTTATTTAACTTTTAGTTCAAGTCCTAGATTTTTTTTTGGATTAATTTAAAAGATATCTCTAGTTTTAATCAATTGTCAATGGAATATTTAAATTTTAAATTTTAATAATTAAGTACCTAAATTAGGGTTTGACCATTTTTTTTATGAGACCCTAATATAGATACTTGATTGTCAAAATTAAAATTTAGATACTCAATTGATAATTAACTAAGAGTACATGGGTGTTTTTGGAATTAACTATTTTTTTTCCGTCAAATAACCCCAAAAGTTTTAGAGAGAGCCTTCCGCGACGCAACAGACACACACACAGTTCGACTTCAGTTCAGACAGAGCATCGGCATCGCAGTCCCTCGCTGCAAGTACGTGCGTGCGTCTCTGGTCTCTGACTCTCTACGAACTGCGGCTGCGGCGACGGCATCGGCGCTCCGCCTTCTCCGACCGGTTCTCCTCTCTGCGGCAGCGCGGTGGCGTCATCTTATTTATGTGAAGAAAAGAAAAAGGTTTGTTTATTTGGATTTTAAAGCTAATATAAATAGAACCAGTCTTTGTTTCACAAAATTCAACCATCCTACCCCTTTTCTGAGATAAAAGAGGGACAAAGTTTGATCTTTTTGTGTCCAAATTTCTGGGTTTTGTTCTGTAAAAGTAAGATCCTGAGCAAGGAGCCATGGCTGCTTTTTGCTTTAGAAAGTGGTCCTTCTCTTCTCTTTTCTTTACAAGATGAGTAGGTAAAAGAAGACAAAAATATTAGAGAAAAAGACTGATTTCATTCCAGGAAAATCTTGAAATGCTTAAAGGACTTTGTTTGCCAACATAAACATTCCTTTCTTTCAGTCTTTTACTTTGTCTGAAAAATAATTGAAAGGCAATGCTTTGAGGGGTTTCGAAATTCGGATACATTTTGATGAGGAATAAACTTTAGGAATAAATTTGGACAGAGGTATTACCAAATTTCTTGATATGATGATCAGAAAGAGTTCAAGATTAATAATATTGTATTTGTTTTGTACAGTTATGATAGATTAAGAAAATGAAAAGGTATTTTGAAATATTACTGGGTGCATAAAAGGTTGAGAAGTGGGTAGTCATCTTCTTATTTTAGCTCTCCTTAGAACCCAATTTGTGTAACATCAGTTTTATTAGTTAAATATCAGTTTTGAAAACCACAATATATGTTCTTTTTTTTTTTAATCAGTTTTGGTATATGTAATTCTGTAATTTTGTACCGGGTGAAGTGTTTTTTTTGCAATTATTTATCAATGAAAAACATTTTGAAATTGAAAGTAGAATAATGTTACTCAAATGGTAACAAGAGAATTCGGATCATTATCTAAGAGATGGATTCCTCATGTAGAAAATGAAAAAGAAAAACTAATAATAATACATCTGTTGAAAATCTGATACAATAATGCTGATTTACGTGAATGGGAACTATATTATCACTTCTTTTCTTCACATAATTAAGGGACAAACCTATCACCTTATCTTTTCATATGGGAACTTCTGTTGCTCTGTCTTTTCGCCATTCATATATTGTATTCTTTGTTAAATTTCATAAATATGGGTTATGTGTGATATAAAGTCAAAATATATTTCTCACCAAAAAAAAAAAAAAAATCAAAATATATGGGAACTAATTACAATGACCAAAATTTCCAACAAATGAAGGATTAGTTCTGCTTCGGAGTTTTAGAAGATTTTTCAAAGTCTCGCAACTTTAGCGACATTTCCATTCATCTCTTACCTTAACGAATGTCGATCTGCATTCAGCATTGGATTCTCCAATTGCGAGTTGAGATGGCTGTGAATTCAGCAGCAGAATCTTCTACAAACCCTAGCTGTAGAAGGACCGCCATGGGCGCAGCTGATACTATGAGATGTCCTCACTGTGCTGGTCCTCTTTCCAAAGAGATGGTTTGTTTTCGTTATATCTATATTCGTTGTGTGAATATTGATTCATTTTGTGATATTTGATGAGTGATCCGGTACCTCAATTTAATTTGATTTCAATCACCAGGAGACTAGCCAATGGACCATTCCACCACTGATTAGAGATAGTTTTGCTATGGTAGGTAGTTTGTTGATTGATTTTTTTAAAACAATTTATGTTCGGGGTCCAAATTGCACAGTTGGTGATTTTGAAGTACTTTTCTATAATTTAGATTGGTTCTGCTGTTGGGGGAACAACAAGTGCATTCTATGCTTTCAACCATGGTATGTTATTAGCCGTTTTATGTATTTAATTTTATTTAATATATTTTTTGGGTCTATTTTGTAGCCTGTAGCTTATTTATTTGGATAAGATATTTCGACATTGAATGAATTGTTACTTACATAAATTAGAGCCAGACTTATGGAAAGTGATGGTGTTACTAGTGAGAAATTGTTGAAACATAGTCATTCTACCTTAAGTTTATATTTCTTTTTTTATCTTCTGATTCTTTTAGCCTTCAGATCTGTCGTTAATTATGTCTCTTTGGGTTTTCTCCTTTGGAATATGTTTGTTTGGTTCAAATTACGACTCCCTTATATGTGTATGAAGTTTCGTGGTAAAGTGTAATATGTCAGCAGTTTTTAGCATTGGATCTTCCCAAATACAAAATAACAGAATATGCTAAGTTGTTGTTTAGAATAATTTCATGCTGAGGACTATGTTGTTGCTTCGTGCATCTTTGTTCTTTGCTCAGATTCAGCTGCACTATATAATTAAACTAGTTCCTTGGAGATCTAATATTAATAGTCAGCTCTTTGACATTTGTTCATATTGCTTAGATTATATATTGGCCAGATGAAATTGGCCTTCAGCTGCAGCATAGTAGTTCCTGGAAACGTTATTCATGCTTTTAAATTTTTGATATTGAGTGTATTCTATGAAGACAATTACTAAACAAAATATATCTCACAATATTCTTATTGTGATGCCATATGAATTTTGTAAATACTTTAGAGGAGGAAACATCATCGTATTCTTGCTCACTGCTATTTTTCTCTTTCCAGTCATGCCAATTGTTCGGAACAGGATTACAGGACCAATGTGGTTGCACTTCCTTGTTGGTGTAAGTGCTTCAGTTTATGCTTTCTTCTATTCCTTTCTAGTTTAAACATTTTAATTGATATTCCACTTGCCTTATATCCGGAGCTTCTCACGCTTGGCCAGATTTAAATGTGCCTTTTACACATTGAAACATGGTTTAAACTTACCAACAGGGTATATTAGATTCAGAATAATCAATAAAATTTTGGGCCTATCTCAACCATTATTCACACTTTTATATTAAACTTCTATCCTCCTTTTCTCAGCAATTTGATGCAATTTTACACTGTAACATAATTACTTTCCCTTATTCCACCCCCCCACACACACACACACACAAACTCTAAAATTTTTGGATGCTGCAAATTACAATTATGCTATTAATAGCTTTGCTTGCTCTTTTCTATGCTGCATGTATTTTTTTCTTCCTGGCTTTCCCTTGTTATTATTTGCTAATTACTTAAAACATATTCCAATTAGCAATGCTACTGTATAGGTCGTGTCGATTATCATTTTGTGGAAAAGTTTTGAGACTTTGTTTGGTTGTCTAGTGTTCATTAATTGGTTGAAAGTGATATAGTTACACATGAACTTGTTCCGGAGGTTTAAAGAGTTCGCTTTTCTTTCACGTTTTTCGCCTATGGTCCATTTGGTAAATTTAGAAGGTCACAATTCCCTTGTAAGTTTCAGAATGGCAATGTGGTCTGCTGGACTCCTGACTTCTTGCCACATTTGTAAGCATTGTTGGGCTGATAAGCCATTCTATAAGACCTTGCATTTCGGGAGCTTGTAAATGGATGGTCGATAAAACCGGCTCATGATATGATTTGTTGCAGTATACCCCATGTTGATCCTCCTGTGTCCTGCTCCAATAAGTGGCTGCCACTTACAAAGCTTTTCTAAAGAATAGAATGTACCGAGATTATATATGCGTGTGTGCATATGCATGTGTCTTTAAACATTTTCTTCCTTCCCACTTTCCTCCTTTTTCTTTGTAAATTCTGTACTTCCTGTCCTATAGCTCTATTTTCTTTTGTTGTTTAGCTTACATGTCTTAGAAATGGTGCAGGCCCCACCCGTGATTGTTTTCTCCTCTGCTTGTGCTGGTTTGGCAGGTCTGGAATTTCTCTCCACACTGCTGTGCATTATTAATTTTGGGTTCCTAATATGTCACCTAAACCCTGTGATACTTGCTGATGTGTTTCATTGCTAGAAACTTGTATACCGAATTCAATTAATTTCAATAAAAAGCTTATCATATATGCTTTCTATTTTATTAGTAAGAGGGAAAAAATCAGGCTGGGCCTAAAATCTAAATCATTCTAATTATAGTTCGTCCAGATTAAAGTTTTGTTTACAGTTCGACCCAATCTATAAACGGTTGTGAAAAGGAAATTTGTGACTGAGCGATAAATTATATGAACACAGAGGGGAGACACAGAGAGTAAAGTAGATTTGCTTATATATGGTTTGGTATGTAATGAAACTGAAAGAAGCCTATCATAAATAGGATGATTAAAGATGCAATGGGATTCTTTTCCTTATTGTTCTTTCTTTCCTGTAAATGACTTTATCATATTTAAGACCATAATAAGGATTTTAAGTTGGAGATTTTCCAGTTATTGATACTAGACAAAATATAGTTCACTGGTTTTAAAGCTTAAGAATGGATATACTTATTTTCGTGTATTCATGCTCTATTTGAGACCTGACTTTGTACTTCTTTTGAATCATGCTGATGCTCAATGATTCACATCTGATCATCTCAATGAACTTACAATGTGCAGGTGGTGCTGTACCAGCACTTGCTCAGTTTGCATCTTCATCTTATCATGCTGCAGTTGCATCATCACCTTTGCCTTCTTCATCCTCACAGGATGACAAGATAAACAAATCTACAACTTCCTCAACTCTATAAGACCTACTTACAATGAGGTTTTGCGAAGAGAACTTTCTTGGCACGCTCCAAGGAAACAGGCATTTAGTTTTTCAAAGCCAATCATCCAAAGTTGGTGCACCATCCGTGCATGGCTGAGTTGATGCTCTTCCCATTTGCTACAATTTTACTGCAGCATGGAGGAAAGGAGGATGTATAAATGCTTTTATAGTTTATATACACGACATTATCAGTGTTTTATTTCTTTTTCCTGTTGAAATGTTGTGAGTTTTAACCTATGTATGTGTATATATATTATGTGAAGGTCTTTCTATTCAATGCAATTTTTCCTCAAAATAGGGAGTACCTTTTCCACAATCTAATATCATAAATCTACTATAGCTGTTCCCGGCTGGCATAGCATCTTGGTTTTGCTTATAGTTTCTGAATCACAGTTCCATATGTTACAGAAATTTGGGTGATTTTGTTGTTGGTAAATTGATGCTATTATATATCCTTTGTAAAATTTCCTTTCTTCCCCATCCATGCCATACAATACAATAATGTGTCCTTGCTGAGACCTTGTTTTGATGTTGGGGAATGATTAATCTGTCCCTATAAACAGTGGAGTGCAGAAATTTCTCAATGCAATGTTTGTGCCTCCCCTCTCCTCTTCTTTTCAGGTTTTCTATATTTTCTGACACAAGACCATGATAATTTGGTACAGTTTCTCATGAAAACAACATAATGGCAATGTTTCTTGTAAAAATAGTGATAAAATGCACAACAGAGGGGGAAGCTTTAACAATCGTCAATGCATCTTTAAACTCTCAACCAAAAAAAAAAAAAAAATCAATTTAGGGCTGTTGTAAAACCAAAATTGCCCTCACTCAATAAACACACTATCAATCAGCTGACATTCAAAATCTTGATCACACTGCTTCCAGCACGCTGCAACACAACAACAGTGTCTCCAACCTTGCAAAGCTCCTTACCTTTTGCATATTCAAGAGCTAAATCAACTGCTTCTTTTGTTGATTCACTATGAGAGGCTTTAATTGATGCAGAGCTCAAAACTGGCAGAACTCCCCGGTATATCAAACCATGCCTAGCCGGAGATTCATTGCTGGATGACCATTCGAAAGAATCAGTCGTTATTTCAGGCACCACGACTGACAAAATTGGCATACTCGGCCTATACTTGGAGACAAGCTTGGCCGTGGTTCCACCCTTTGTTAGGACCACAATCAGAGCTGCATTGGAAGAATTTGCTGTTTGTACTGCTGCACAAGTCAGACTCTCCAATGGGGTCATGGGGGTGGGTGCATTCTCCATTGTTCTTTTGAAAACTTCTCCATAATTGAGTGAATTCTCTGCTTCTGCACAGATCTTAGCCATGGTTTGGACAGCAATTTCAGGGTAAGCTCCGGCAGCTGTTTCGCCGCTGAGCATCACACAATCAGTCCCATCAATGACTGCATTAGCAACGTCGGTTGCTTCAGCTCGAGTTGGCCTTGGAGATTTGATCATGGACTCCAGCATCTGAGTGGCAGTTACCACAGGTTTCCCTTGAATGTTGCACTTGTGAATCATTACTTTTTGTGCTAGAAATATCTTTTCAATCGGAATTTCCATTCCCAAATCTCCCCTAGCCACCATGAAAGCATCTGAATTTGCTAGAATATCATCAAAATTAGCTACCCCTTCTTGATTCTCAACCTTGGACATAAGGATTATGTTCTTGGCATGTTTCCCAAGTAACTCTCTAACCTGTACAAGGTCAGAACCTTTGCGAACAAATGAAAGTGCTATAATGTCAATCTTGTTGGGGATTCCCCATTGCAAGATATCCTCTTTGTCTTTATCAGTCAAGGTAGGAAGGTCCACAATAACTCCAGGAAGATTTACATTCTTTCTTTCACCCAAAAGTGCAGAGTTTTCGCAACGACATTGAACCAATCCCTTCTCTTTATCACAATGCAAAACTGTGAGTGAGATTGTTCCATCAGAGCACAAAATAACACTGCCCCGTTCCAAGTCCTCAGCCAACTTCTTATAGCTCATTGAGATCATGTTTTCATCTCCCTTTATAGTGTAATCAGTGGAGATGGTGATTTCTTGACCTTGTTTAAGCTGGATTGGCTTCCCATCCTGTAAGAACCCTGTCCTTATTTCTGGACCCTAAGAACAGAACAATTAAGACAGCCTGATTAGCAAATTCCCATTATTGTAGACCTACGGATTACTTCTGAACTGAAGAAATCTTTAGCAGAATGAACATAGTACCCATTGCTTTCCCTCCCTCAGCTCCCCACCCCCTCACCCCCCACCCCCCCCAAAGCCCAAATGAAAGCTTTAATTCTAGGAAGAAAAAGCAATCCCATTGTTTCCATATTACTAGAATTCTTTATTTCTAAATGGAATAGAACAAAATACTGTGTCTGATACATAATGTATCAGAATAAAGTACATAATCGAACAATCAAAGAATGTGCTATCACGTAGATGTATTGGGAACAGATTATCAAAGCTTGTAGTTAACTTTTCTCTTCAATGCTAATCTTCAGAATCAATTTCTAGGTTACCAAATTCCAAAGAAAAATGAAACTAATGATGATGATTTAAACAACAAATTATACTTGTTAAAGTCACTTTCAAGATAGAAATCATTGAACTGGACTTCCCTTAAAAAAGGCAAACTTCTTTTAAGGATTAACCATTAAAGAAGCAAACTTTTTATGGTAAATTCACAAGATTATTTAACATCCCGACCAAAAAAAAAGAAAAGCAAAATTTTGAAGGATTTACAACTAAAACAATTGAAAAGACGGAAAACTATCACCAATGTACAAAAAGGGAAAGAGAAAAGTAAAGGAAACACAAACAAACCTTGGTATCCAACATTACAGCACAGAGAATCCCAGTATTCTGCATGGCAGAGCGGAGATTATCAAGAGTTTCCTGATGATACTGATGAGATCCATGAGAAAAATTGAACCTGGCAACATTCATGCCGGCCCTCAATAGTTTCTCTATTATTTCCACAGATCTTGAAGCAGGACCCAAAGTACAAACGATCTTTGTTTTGGGTCGAACAATATTAGTACTCTGTTTCAATTTCAACTTCTTGTACGGCTGATCATCATGATGATTTGTAACGCCATTACAAGTAGACATCACAGATGAAAGAACTGAATCACTGAGAACCGCCATTGCTGTTGGTTTAACGTTAACAAAAAGAAGAGAAATCAATGGCTTCTCAAAGAAGAAGAAGAAGAAAAGGTTTTACGAAGGGTTTATGGAAGTTGTGTGATTATAAAAGGGGCTGTTGGTTGGTTGTATGTATTTATAGGTAGGGAAGGTTTTAGGAGTATTATTATTTTTAGGAATTTCTTTTTTTTTTTTCTTTTCCTATAAAAAGAACAATTAATGATTTCTTATTTGGTTATGGTTTTCTTGACTTATAAGGAATCTTAAAACAAAGTGTGATTGTAATGTTTCCTAAAGAAAAAAGCAAATACTGTTTTTTTTTTTTTTAAGCGGGATAAAAAAACACAAGATTTTTTAAACAATAATACATAATTAACTACACGCCCTTTTATCTTATACACATTTTTTAATAAAAACATTTTATTACCTTATAAAAGAAAAATAAAATTCGACTACAAAATATTCAAAGCAAGATTGTCTAGAAAAGAACAAGTAGAAAATGTTTAGGCATCTCCAATTCCATTTCATGCATCACAATTTGCAAAGGAATAATCATCTTTTGAAGGCACTTTTTAGGGCTTGGAAAAACTCAAATTCTGTCGCTTATTGATTTGGGGGGTTCGAGCCATTCATTTTTCTTTGCTTCCTTCCTTGAAGACATATTCTATTGGATATCCTGCTGGTTTTCCCCTTTATGCCTCCCAAAAAATGAGGGGAAGGAATAACAAAGGGGAGGCAAAAATAAAGCATTCAAGAAAAGAATTCACAGAAGAATACCTTTTTCTAAAACAATTTCTATTAAAGTAAGTTAATATTCTTCTTCTATATGTTCGAATGGCAATAATTTATTTTGTTGTTGCTTATGACAAGTTTGAATACTGTTGTAGGTGGAATCTCATTCCAGATTTTGAATTTTTATTTTTATGCTTAGCACATTGAGACCTCTTTTGCTTCAAGTCTGCTTTGAATTTGCTCCGATTTGAGACTTTGAGACAAGAGAAAGGAACTTGAAAAAATGAGGGGTTACTGTGCTGCAAAACTACTTTACCGAGAACAGTTGTTCCCAAGAGGAATATGCAAGACAGAGAGAGAGGGAGGGAGGGAAATTTGAGAAAGAAGGCAGCCAACAACCAAGATGAGCCTGATAGAAAATATTACATGGTACGTGGACAACATAAATACCTGATCATCTATCTTCAGGCTATTTACAATGAAGACAAGAACATCTCTCTCTCTCTCTCTCTCTCTCTCTCTCTCTCTCTCTCTCTCTCTCTCTCTCTCTCTCTCTCAACATAAAGCAGCATTTATGGCTGGCTGGCTATCCCAAGCAATTCTACAAAACTGGGCATATTCCAAATTTCCCCCACCACCTATAGTTAATAAATAGCAAGAAGATGAAGAAAGATATCAGCATCACATGCATGAGACAATCAGAAAAAATCTTAGTACACAAGTGAACAAGGGAACTACAGTTACAGGTGAAGAATTTCAAAACAATTACTAAACCATTAATATTCCAAGCAAGTGTGAGATCCAATTCCAGCATATGCTACCCCCCCTCCTTCTCAGATGGTCTGCAACTGAGAGAAAGAAATACGAATGGTTGAACCACCAAGAGACGTTGCATGCTTGCATACAAGGGCTTCAGTTGCTTGCTCCTCATTCTCAAACAGCACCAAAGCCTGTTTCTTTCCATTCATTTCGAATAGCTTAGAGTTGACAATGGCCCCGTGCTCCTCCAAATGGGATATAATTTCCTCCTCTGTTACATCCTGAGGAAGGGTGGATATGTGAATCATCTTGGTTGGTGAACAACAGTAACGGTAATTTTTTGCTGCATTGCGGTTGAAGCGGTTGAGGTTTGAGTTTGAATATTCATGTGTATCAGGACCTGTAGTGATGTTTGGATGTTTCGAAAAATTCACCTCCAAACGCTTCCCAAAAAGCTTGGCACCCTGCATCCGGAGTGCTCAGGGAAACAATTAAGAATAAACACTGAATGTTTGAACAATTAAGAATAAACACTCAAATTCACAAACTCCAGTAACAATTTGACAACCAAAAGACCCAACTACGAACAAGTCTACTAAAAATGCCCAACTTAACAGATTATGCTAGACTACAAAATGTCAAAAGAAATCATGACCTATTTCTAACATCATTAAATATCTCAAAGTATAAGACAGTTATGAGAAGTGAAGGCGTAAGATGCCAAGGATATTTCTGTTCAAATCAAAGTGATAATACCCCTGGTAGCCGAACAAACACAAGTCAAAGGAGCATCATTATTCTAAGTAATTCAACAGCCTAAAACAGATATAAAAATAAGCTTGTTTGCATACTTGTTTTTTGCATGCCTACACACAGACATGTCTTGCCTATGTAAATATATTTGCCTCCAAGAGTCAAACTCCAAAAATAAGAAAAGTTCAAAGAAGGATTTTAACAGACCTTCAGAAAGTTGACAGCCAATTCAGCCTGGAAGCCATCACCCATCTGAACCAACGCATGATCTGGCTTATTACGAAGAAGTTTGATCCTCAGAATGTTACCATAGATGGAGAACAGGTTAAACAGCTTATCCTCGTCGATTCTCTGTATACCAACAAGAGAACAGGAAAGAAGCACAGTTTTCTCATTGAGAGTGCACAATCATGACGACAAAAAAAAGTAATAAACAAAAAAACAGAAACCTACATCAGAATTCAAATTAGAAACAAGAACAGTGCATCTATCGTTTGTCCCACTTATACCAGGAGGCAAACCCCCTCCAAAGGCAGCAGCAATAGCAGCAGCATTGGGCATCTACAACAAAAAGACAGAGGCAGAAGAACCCAATTTAGAATTACCGGCATCTCCTAAAAGCAAGAAGCTCATAGAAGCATCAGCATGCATATAACAATCGGGTTATCAGAACCATATCCAATATGCACAAATAATCTTTGTTTAGAATCCTTTTCTTAAGTAGTTCTTTCTTTTGCAGTATAAATACTATTGCATGAGAAACATTTGAATTGGCTTAAAAACATGTCATAAAGCCTCTGAAAAGTGAATTTTCTGGCCAAATGGAAACCTGGAGTTGTCAGGTACATATTCCAGAAAATATTAGTAGAAAGAATATAATAGAAAGATACGCACCTGAGGATATCCAACTGAAGGAAAAACAGCAAAAGAAAAAAGATCAGTATTATTACAACAGAATATCAGAAGCTAGGATAATTATCATGCAACAGGTAAATTCAGAAACTCCAGAACATATAACAGCCAGAAAGATTACATACCTCCCATGTCTCCATATCCAGGCTGCCACCAACATGAAAAATCAATTACAAAATTAGCATTGGCAATAGCAGCTATTGAAGAATATTGAGAGTGCCTAAAAAATCAAAGACCTTAAAGATAAAGATCCTAAGAGGGAGAGTTATTTACATGAGACGATCTGCCCTTCTGTTCTGATGGCAGAGCTGGGTTTGTGAAATCCCTAAGTAAAGAGAAGTAGAGAATCAGAGGAACAGATTGCAGTAGTACGTGTTATTAAGAAAAAAAAGACCCATAAAGTGAGGGTGAAGTGCAAGGAAGGTGTTAAAGGTGGAAGAAAGAATTGTATCACATCAAACCTACCGAGAGCGCTCATTATTGTAATTTACTTGTAACTCATCAAGGCTGCAGGAAGGAGAGAATAAAAGGAATATGAATATCCATCAGAGCATCAGAAATACTAGTGAAACAATCGCATAAAGATGAAATAAGAACCATTAACAAGATTTGAACCATACTTTGAGAACTGAATGTCAAGCTGACAGCAACCATCGTATATGTTACGGCCCTAAAAATGACGTCAAATCAGCTCCCAAAAGACAACCAATTTTGAGATGCAACATTCTCAGACAGAAAACACAAAACAACATACTTGAAGAGAATTTCTTGCAGAAACAGCACTCTGCTGTAACTGATACTGAATTAAAGCTTGGAAGCCTGCAAAATTGCAGAAACATTCAGGAAAGGTAAATGGGATACCTCATATACTATGGAGGAGCATAAACTTTTCAGAATGATATCCACAAAATGAGCTGAGCGCAGAAGGCGGAAAAAAAATAAAAAAACAAACCCTGAAACTAAACATAGACTTCTGACAGAAAGACCAAGACAAAAGATAATGATGTAAACCTCTTAAATATGGCACAGGAAAAGAGAAATTTTCAAGCCAAAATTAGCCCCTAAAAAAACAAGGAAAAAAAAAAGTGGGAAAGGAGGAGAAAACTTGAAGAAGCTGACCAGCCGACTTCTGAAAGGTGACGATCTTCTCCACAAATCCATGAGGAGAAAACACTTGATGCAGCACTTCCACAGTAATGGGGTATAGCATGTGATGTATTGTAACTAACAGAATTCGATTAGGCTGAATATCCAGAGAGCCCGACAGCAGACCAACATAGAGACAGAAGATAGAGAAGAGAAGAGAATGAATAGAAAGAAAAAGCAGAGAAAGGCAAAAGGAACTAAACAAAATAAGATATTGCATCAAGGACCATTTCATTGAAATAGAATGAGAAAATAACATACAGGCAAAGAAACCTCGTTTCTTCCACTAATTTAAAGAATGAGAGATTAGCTACAAATAACCATAAACTATTTTTACTTTGCTCATTTAGTCCAAACATTTATTTTATTTTTTTATACCCATGAACTATTTTCTTGTCACTGAAATGCCAAATCTTCATATTTACACCAAAAATCAATAATTTAATTCACTCGAATTGTATGTGTTCTCATCCCAATGGATATTTTTGCCAATTTCTACTACTATGACACATGAATACATATAATTTGTGCAAGTTAATTTGTTAAATTCAACCATAGGTATTCAAATTTGACACTTATGGTGGCTCAAAATAATTCATGGGTACAAAAAGATCAAACAAAAGTTTATGGATAAAATGAGAAAAGTTAAAATAGTTTATGGGTATTCATAGCTAATTTCTCTTAAAGGATATATTACATTCTCTTTTTTCCCCTGCTGGACAAAGGGTGGATCAGTCATCTAATCTAAAGCTCATAGGAGAGCTTAAATGATAACTTGGAAACTAAGGTTCCATTTGGATCGGAGTTCAAGAAAAAGACAGTTCTTTTTTTTTTTTTACTTTGGGCCCACATTCACAAATATTTTACTTTTTACAAAACCCAAGGAAAAACTCCACTTTTTCCAAACTAACTCCAGTTCAAATGGGCCCTAAGACAGAAACAGAACCATACAGCCTCTCAATTTGGGAGATATGAGTATCCTTTGGCTTCCTGTCTCTAAGAAAGGATATTGTTCTATTTCTTAACAACTTCTAAGCATCTACGCAAGGCATCTTCAGTACAACAAAAAGGAAGAGTTGTACTTTGCATTTTTTCTTCTTCTTTCTTTCTGGTGATTTTAGACTTGGAAGATGAATAAAAGGCAGACCTAGCTAACAGATCTTCATGCATATATAACTCTAACACTTGACATCCCATATCACAATCACAAGAATGTGAAGATTGTTCAGAACATTTTTACTCTATGACAGAAGCCATTATATTTGGTTCATGATTTCCTTTTTCAATTAACTTTTCTCTACAGAAGAACAAATATAGGAGCTTCTCATGATTGTCATGGTCATTGTTATCTTGGACTAGAAACGGACCTTTTCACAGGCTAAAAGCTGCATGGTCTAAGTCTTTATATGATCGGGATGATAAAAAGTTCTGTATGTATCAACAGGCGAGAACCTAGAATCTTGTTACAACTAATATATTTCCATATAAGACAGTAAGTCAGTAACCACATGATATGGTAATACAAATATCACAGGCAAAATTATGACTCAAACAATGATAAGCATGCGAATAGTTTTAGTATCACCAATGTTTAGGTTTAAGAACATGTAAAATACAATCTGAGAACCAAATTTCGAAAGCCAAGACTTATCTAAAGTAGATCAATTGCACCGTGCTGCTATTAAGCATACTAACCTCATCTCCCCGCCCTTGAGTATTCTGATCCATAGTTGTTAGTTCCTGATGTGACGAAAACTGAATGTAGACATTCCTACCCCTGTAGCACAATTTGAATCCAAGGAGAAGCAAAATGTACAGGCACTCAACAGCTTGCAATAGAAAGAAAAAGAATTCTAACAAGTAGATTTTCCATGAAATATAAAAATGAATAACCAAGAACCTTATACTCGGTTGAACAGTTGTATAGTATTGCAATGCATTTACAGCAGATGGAACATCTTGCATTTGAAGCAGAGCCTACACAGAGAAAAGATTTAAGACTTGCTAGGTCACATGTATGCCACATTGCAATTTTTTTCTTTGAATTCTATACACATTTAAGACATTTGATAAAAAATAATAAATATAATAATTATTATAATGAAAATAATAATAACAATAATAATAATGATAATAGTAATTATAATGATAATAATTGTGCGAGATATGTGAATAGAGGCACCTGGTTTTTTGCCCGAAGCATCACAAGTTTGGTGATAACTCCAAATGGTTGGAATAGCTGAAGTAAGTCATTCTGTAAAATTTCAAGGATCAGTAATCCAATAAGCAGATATTAGAACCATTAAAGAATTCTTCAAAATCTTAAGCTGCAGAACTGCATAGCGTCTCTAACTCTCTATAACCCTCCTGCCGCCGCTCAAACTAAAACAGAAGACTGCTGTTCCCCAAAAGAACATACAGTAATTAGAAGAGGACAAAGACTTGCTTTTGAGGAAATCTATTTTGAAGTCGAGAGGCTGTGTGTCATCAATTAGATGATATTACTGGTTAAAATCAACTCCAAGAATATGAATCTGGAAATACTTGAGACTTATTACATAAAAAAGGTGAATATTTCAGAGAGAAAACTTAATAAAAACAAAAGAAAAACAACTACAGAAAATGTAACATGTGAAAAGGTCAATCTCATATCAAACCTCAGAAATTTCATGTCCCACATTGCGCACATGAATGACTTTTGAAGGTTCTGTCATCTCAACAACCTGTAAGAAAAGAAAATAATCATAAAAAAATGCTTTCTACATTACATTTAGATGTGATATAGCAGTGCATAAGTTGTAAGTTTGCAATTAGTAAATAAACAAAGGATGGGTAAATGTCAGGAAAAAGATGTTGGCCCAAGAAGATGAAATGTTCCCACGGCATAAATCAGGTAAGCAAGAGACAAAAAGAATTTGAGGAAGAAAATTCAGTTTTCCAGATTGATGAAAGAATAATAATTTACAAACCCCCCACCCCCGAGAATAATAACTGATAATAAATAAGAAAGATACATAAGAAGATTTTTCATGCTTCAATAAGAGGTCATAAAATCCTTTTATCATTTCCCAATTCAAGAATGTCATCAGAGTCATTATTGGAAATGGACCATAAGTGTTGCAGTTCAAGGTTCAACCTTGAAAACCAGGACAACTAACAGATCATCATCCGCCCATTTCTCTTCTTATTCATAAAAGGGAGTATTGCTAACTCTTGACGTTTTTTTCTAAAGATACCATAACTGACTTGGACATGAAATTCATTTTCAACAATTCCAATCCTACAGCTTAAATACACATCGGTATAAACCCAAATGAGAGATTCTTCAACGAGAAAGGTTTGGAGGTTATTATAATGGCATGTCAATGAAAGACATTTTGTCCATAAGAAAAGAAAGCACGTTGAAGAACTCCATGAACCATTACACTTCCCATTTGTCCACTGCCGTCCACAAGAAGGCCACATGACAAATTTGCAGGTAACAAAAGACAGAAATTAACAACCAAACTAATGTGTGGGGCATAACATGTCCTTAGGAACAGATACTAAGGTTGTGTTGAATGGCTAAAGAAGCGCTATGCCTCTAACGACTCATATCCTTTAAATGAAAATTAATGTTAAAAAGACAACAGCTGGCAAAACTAAAGGAATAACAGCCGCGTTATAACTGCCAAAACATCCCAAGCTGGACTTATGCCGGTCAAAAACTTCCAAGACAGCCCCAATCCAATGACCCGTCCATTCACAGATGATAAATTTATGAAGTGTACCACCGAGTCCCACTTGACAGGGAACCTGAAGTACAGCTGAAACCCAATAATTGACTTACTCCTACCCTTTTGGATTGCAGCAAAGATCTATTTGATGAATAAAATGGCAGAAAAACTCATACATTGTTAATAGTGAGTATAAAAAGATTGAGGATAAAAGAAAACTTTCCGGCAGACGGCAGCTATTCACACCCATTCACAATCTATAACAGCAGATATTTCTAGTAATTAAGAATCATTCTAATGTCCCCTGTTAAGAGCTCTCAGTAAAATGATTATAATAAAAATTAAAGCTTTTGATAATAAAGAAATTTCTAAACATTTAAACACTGATCCCCCTCCGTCCCCTTCCTGCAGTTTGCCTCTGTCCCTTGAAAATAAACCAAGTAATAGGGAACTCCCACCATATTTCTGATTTGGAAGAATACTCAAGGGTTAACCCGTCCATAATCGAGAATTACCCACCCAATTCGTTATCCTCCTCCCATGTGGATGCATCAAATCGAATTCGACCAATTAGAGACTCTTGATTTGAGAATTCTACTAATTACCCACAACATTCCGTTCTTACAATGCTGATGAACACGAATACAAGAACTGGGATAAAATTCAAGAAAGCATTACAGGAAAACATAACATGAAAAAAAAAAAAAAAAAACCATTTCGATAGTCGTAACAGGACAGAAACAAATGGTTCAACAGACCCCCAAAACATGTATATCAAAGGGAGTTGAACCAATAACAAGAGTTTCTACAAGTGAATAAAACAGTAGGTGAACTTGCATGAGAAAACGCAACACATATAACAGTGAACTTAGATCTAACCTGAAAAGGAGAGATTGCGAGCTAAAACCTCTGCTGAGCAAAGCAGAGAGACAGAGATGGGGAAGAAGGGAGAGACGAATAGGGTTTGGGGATTTTTGACCTTTGGTACACTACACGTGAGGTTATAGACTATAGGCTCATCGTTTTTTTCCCCTATTCTTTTTTCTTTAAACTGGCAGTTTTTACTTGTGAACAGAGCTCATATGACTCGAGAAAAGCCTGATCACGACAATGATGAAGCAACACGCCGACGCCCCAACACCATCGGATCCGAAGACGCTCAATGCTCTGAACGCACTAAAGTATTGAGTACATGCTCAAAATTTTTCATTTTAAAAAGAAATTTCTCTCAGGTATCTCCTTAAAAAAAATACTTAAAATTACACTTCTTTTGAAATTATAAATGGTAGCAAGCAAAATAATAAAGAACATTGAAGATTTTGTTTAGAGGGTCAAACTGTCAGTACTCAATCCTAGAAAACCAATAGTCGGACCGATTTTCTGAGAAGGATAGCTGGTCAGGCAGATGTATTATCTGAGTACTGCCTATTTAGTAGGTACTGAAAAATCGTGCGCGACAAGTATATCTTGAATATTAGCAGTGACGAATCCAGAGTTAAAAGATTGAAGATCAAAATTATCTTATAGGAAGAATAAATAATCACTCATTCTATTTTGGGCACCACCGAAATACACTTACTCAACATATTTGTTGGCACATGAGGAGTGACAGGCTCCCCTTATGATGTGCTTGTTCTGTCCTTGAGTACTAGCTATCTAGCAAGTTTTCCAAGGACGTTTATCCTACCAGTTGTCAAGAACACTAGTCGTTTGCAGAAAGAAAATTGCATCTCAGCTTAAGAATAATCTAAAAAAGACACAAGACGAAATTAAACAATACGAGGATAAAGAGAGTACCGGAAGAGCTTTAGAAGCTGGGGACTGGGTTTATTTGAAGCTACAGCCCTTTAGATAAACATCCCTAACCACAAGAAATAATCTAAAAAATAATCTGAAGTTGGCGTCCAAGTACTATAGACTCTATGAAGTAGAACAACAAATTGGAAAAGTGACTTATAAGTTAAAACTTCTCTCTCATGCACAAATACACCTTATGTTTCATGTTAGTCTGTTGAAGAAAAAGTCGAGGATGTGCCAAGACTTGCCAATTATAAGTGGAGAAAGTCAACCCAAGGTAGAACCAATAGTTGTTGAGGACAGGAGGCTGGTGAAAAGAATGAAAAGGCCAAAAGGAGCTACATTGCAAGATTGCGATATTGGGGTCAATGAGTGAAAAGAATGAAGTTTAGAAGTTTGAAATTGCAAAAACAACAAGAAACAACAAATTGAGGCCCAGATGCAGGAATTGATGCCAAACCTATGTCAATTTGCTATCACAAGAATTTCCACGATGGAGTTCCAGTGCCGATTTGGTGATCTACGGGCACTTGTGCAATTTTTCTAAAATTTATGTTTTGGTTCCTTAACTTTTCTAGCTTGTTTATTTTCGAAGTTTTAGCTCTTTTAAGTTATTTTAAATGTAACTTTTAAGGAGTTTAGCTCCCTTTGACTTTGGTCAAAGTAGTGGTAGGGCTTGGCATGTACATATATCCCATTATGGGGCTAATGGGAAACCTTTGATAATTTCTCAAAAATTTTAGCATTTTGAGCTTTTGATCTCTTTGAAGAAACCCCAAGGTTCTTATTCCTCTTGTAGGAGAATTATTCTCCATGAAATTGTAGCCAAGGATTTGAACCCCCTGTGTTAGTTTATTTATTCACGGGTTCTTGAATGTTTATCGCGAAGAGTTTATGGTTGTTCTCTTGTTTTCCTTACAAATGGATCTTGGATTTTCTTTGAATTTCTAGGTTCCTTGTAAGGAATTGTTGTAGAATCTTCTAATACCATCAATTGGGTCTTGTTATCTTCAAGAAGGAGGTTCAATTTGGTGAGAAGATTATCAAGGAAATTAGTTCCTAGAAAGGTCCTTTTAAGAACAAGCTAGGAAATTCCAATGCCACCAACCTCTTGGAGTAAAGGTCTTGGTTTTGTATCAAAGAAGAAACAAGCTGGTGATGCGATGGTTGATTAGGTGGGTGAATGTCTCAAGATGAAGAAGCTACCAGGGAAGATGCTAAGTTTATTTAGCAACAATTTCCTTCTTTTAAACCTTGAGGGTAAGGTTGGTCTCAAGGGGAGAAGGAAATGTTATATTTGGACATTTCAAAGAAAAAAGAGGAATAAGGTAGTTAAATTAGTTTAGAAGGATAAGTTGAATGGTGTCCACTAGAGCTGGGCACCTTTTTACTAAGTCTGTGCTGGATTAAAAAGAAGGGGCCAGGTAAGTTGACAGCTGGTGAGGAAAGAATTAGAATCCAAGGTGACAGAAGGTTACAATGGTTAGTTGTCATTTTCTAGTCCCCTACTGATAGGAAGATTCTTGGTAAAGAGAAAATAAGAAAAGGAGCTCATGATTTTGGGACTCATGATGGTTCAGTTTGGCTCAAGAAAGGGGCAAAATAGAGAAGGAGGTTGCAGCTTACCCTAGTATGAATATTAGTTGTTTTAGTTAGTGATTTTATATGAATTTGGAATGAACCGAGCTGCTGCTATCTCTTTCTCTTGTCTTTCCATTGTTGGGATTTTGGGACATAAAGCACGGAGTGGTTGGGTGGTATCCTGCTTGTCTGTTGTTGATGAGATTGTTAATACTCTTAGTTATAAATGGTGATATTTGTCCCTCCCATATTGCTTGATTCGAGTAATTCGATTTGTTCTAATAAAAATGTTCATGAAGTTGTAATTTTTGATAAAATTTGAATATGAATCATTGTGTGATCGCATATTTCTAATGATTATGGTTTATATTATTATCAATGCTTTGTTTTGGTTCTCCTTGTTATTGATATGAATCTGTTGAGTACTCTCCTTTCTAATTATCTTTGTCTATTAGATGTATAAAGTTCATTTTTGTAAGATAGGTGGATATTCCAATAGTAATTGGGGGTAGTAGAGATGATGGTGATGGTGAGAGGTGGCAGTGATGGCAGGGACCTTATCAGAGGGGAGGAAACAAGAGAGAAATGGAAAAAGAGTTGCCAGGTTTGAGGCTTGTGTGACAAGAGTGAGTTTGGGAAAGAAGGAGAGGAAAAGAGAAAAAATAGAATCAAAACTATGATTAAGGAATTTAAAATTAACCCTAAGAAGATCATTCATTTTAAGTACTATGTAGTTAACTGATTTAGATGGGCGTTAAAACATGACATTAGGACTTGAATGAAACAATTTTAATATTTTCAGGGATTCTTTAGATAACTTTGTAAATCGAAGGACTCAAGTGAGACGAATGCATATTTGAGGGACCAAATTGAAATTTAATCCTTTCTATATCTAATCCAAATGCTCCCTAAACCCTTTTATGTGCGAGTATAAAATGGAAGGGAAAAACCATCCATAATTCACACTACTTGATCTTATCTGAGCGGCGGCGGGGAAGCGGCGAATGGCTGGAGGGGTGGTGGAAGACGACGAGCCACCCACTCCCCGCCCTTTAGACTGGGCTGGGGTTGCTGCCGGAGGCTTTCTCTCCCGCTGCTACTATTCCACCATCGTCATTTCTCCGCTTGTACTGCGATGAAGACTGCCCGCCGTACGAGCCTGTATTAAACAGGCCATGATGGAGCGGCGGGCTTTTAACAAACAAAACCAGTTAAACTGTTTTCATTTTAATTTATATTTGAAGTAATTGAATTTCATTGCTCCAATTTATGTCATCCTAGGGTTTTTTTGGGGCTGAAAAACATAGGTTTTCTTTTAGTACCATATAGATTGGTCTTCGGATGATATGTAGTTGTTGAGACATTGTTTATCTGGACAGTATTTCTTATTGTTGCTTGTTAGGAGCCATTCAGACTAAAAAAAGGTTGAATCCTCCTTTATGATGCTAAAACTGATTTTCTCGATACTTTCATTTGGAAAGTTTTTTTTAACTGAAAAACAAGTGGAACTTTACCGCTTTTAGCGTAAGCACCCAACATTGGTTGGTTTTATCATTTGCATACTATCAAATCATGAAAGTTTAGTTTTTTATTCATGCAGATTTAATTTACCTCATGTGCACGACCAGCCAATTTTTCTCCTTGCAATCCTCTGTGTATTTCATCATCATAGCTTATCTAATATGATTTGCCTATGTAGTGATGGAGGTGTTAAGCATTGTTGAATCTAGTGGTAACATCTTGGACCAATGGAGCAGCTGTAGCTCTATACAGATTCTGCAGATCCGGTGGTTGTGAAGTGACAGGTAGTTATCAAGGGTCATGCTTCCATTGTTTAATTAGTTTAATTTTGAGACTTTCATATTGTTTTGAATGTCTTGTATTGTTCGTCAAGTTTGTTGGCACTACCTGTGGGGTTTTTTCTTTTCCTTTCTGAATACTACCCGTGGTGATTGACATTAGTTTTTTTGAGTTTAATTTTGAGACTTTTATATTGTTGTGAATGTTGACACAGCCAATGGGAGATTCACATTGGTTCCCCTCCCCCCTCTCTCTTTGTACATCTCTGCCTAGGGCAGTTAGAAATTGCTATGGTGTTTAGCTGTGGTGTGATCTTGTAGTGGTGTGTGCAGCATACCCTCACCGCATGATACAAGTTTCTCATTAAGAGTATGTCCGTTCAACCTTGGAAGTTGTAATTAGATCTTTCTAGTTAATAGTTTTCATAATGGATATTGGCTGTGCTAAGAAACTCTCTTTTTTTTTTCTCTTGGGTTTTTTACTTTATGGAGCACAATTGACTATGATTGTGGAACCATTATGAACAACGGATAGATTCATATTTCTCCAATTGGTTGGGTAGACTAGAAAGATTTCACTATTATACGTCTTTTAGACTACTGTTCTTTTAGCTAAAAATGATAGGAAAATTAGATTATCTTTACTAAGGAAGTATGGTTATATTCTCTCTCATTGATCAAAGTTGAAGGCCGCAACAGAGTAGTGGTGTGCCTCTACCTAGCGTGTCCCAAGTCGAATCTGCCTAGAGCTGGTGGAACCCCTTGGTGGGCCCACCCTTTGCCAGTAGACCTCTTGTCATTGGCAAAAGATACAGAAAGTAAATGTTTAATACATAATATTTAATATAAATACTTTATATCTAATAGTACGTATGTTTCTTAGTATTCTTTCTCTAAATGCCACTTAATTCTATTTGAATCAACTACCCAGTGGATGAATAGAACATAAGAAATCATTCTTGACATGTTTTTCTCCTGTACTTTGTCTCCATTTCATTTTTTGATAGTAATATAGTCTACTTATCCTATCGTCTCTTCCTCACACACCTCTTTGTCCTTTTTTACCTCTTCCTCTTATAGAAACTTGTTCTTGCCAGAATTTTAAGGTCTACTTGGATTGTCTCACAGTTCACTTTACTTTTTTAAACATTGGTCCTATATCTTATCTCACAAACATTTTAACTTTCACAAAATCCAATAATAAAGAAACTCCCTTCTCAAACTAAAACCCAATCCAAATAAAGCGTTAAAGATTGAAACTGGATTTAGAAGCTGCTTGGAGCTTTTTGATCGGTCTAGTTTTGAGTATTTGAGAGATAGGTTTTAGTTAGGCTTAAAGAGAACTCAAATTTGGGAAGAACAGAATAAAAGAATTGAGGAACACCATGTGGATGCTAGGTTATGGAAGTTAGGTCACAACGAGCCAGCTATTTGGGTTTGTTGGGGAAGGGGGGAGGGGGGGGGGGGAGAGTGACGGATGATAGGTCACTAACAGATCATATAATCTTTGAGATTTGTTCTTGGCCTTGCTTCCAGCCTTTAAATATTCAGCTGTCTACTTAATTTTGTTCAGTCAACATCTATTTATAGTGATCGTCTATCATCCTTAAACCATAGATTTGGCGGATGGTACATACTCTTAAAATCACTGTAAATCTTGTTCGGCTGTTTTTTATTTTGCAGCACCTCGACGTGACATGAGCGTGTTGGATTCCAGTAGTAATGAGGATTCGAAATATCACACATTGGTCAATCAAAGAGAGATTCAACAACTAAAAGAAAGATCGATTCTAAAATTGTACTTCCCTATGCTTCTCTATTTATATTTCTGTCACCACTCATTATTATTTACGTGGAAGTGAAGTATAGTGTCACGTATTTCTTGGTTATGAGTATGTAGATATGTTGGTTATGCAAATTGGTGGTTGTGCTTTATGCTTTTAATTGACTTACTCGCAAGTGAATTGAACTTAATTTAGTCATTAGTTATTCAATTGATGCATGCTTAATGTATTGCTTGAGTAAATTATTATATTCTTAGTACTGATACTGTTGATATATGTACGTGTATCTTTCTTTGATTAAAAGTTCTTATTAGAGTTAACGTGAGCTGTGTTTGGATTGAAATACTTCAACTTTTTAGAAAACTTTTTCCTATTACACGTATACTCTCACAGAAGTAAAACTCTATTCTCCAGTAAATGTGAAGTAAGTTTGAAAATTCACTTTTGAGTGGTACTCCATATTATCCGAGAAATTTTGTCTACTATGATTGACTTTTTTATGTGAGAACTTGGTGAGTATTTACAGTTATATCCATCCTTGTACTTTTATCTGTTTCGATTAGTATAAGTGGATAACACATTGTGTGTGACATTCATAATTTTATTATCTTGTGTTGGTAATATTGTGTGTATTGTGGTGCTGTTTCGTATATTTGACTTATGTAAGATTAGTGTGGCATTTCGAATAAAAGTCGAGATAACCTAATTCACTTCTCTTAGAATCTCCCCGCAGTAACTGATTGGCTTGTTTCATTTGATAAATGTGACTTGTTCTTTTCTACTTTATTTTAACTTGTGTGTTTGCATTTGAGTTTCTATGCAAATACGTGTAGCTCTTTTGTACAAAATGAAACGACATGGACGTGAAACAATATCTAATATGAAGCATTACTCATAATGAAGTTACGACATTCATTTGGTACGTAGTTATAATATCTCCCTCTTGCATCACATGTAATGTAATGCACCAATTTGTTATAGGTACATCGGACAAAGTTCTACTTTTCTGTTAAAGTTTGAATTTGTGTGCTAATCATTACATTTTTTTAAAAGTTGTCTAAAAAATACTTCTCTATAAATTGCTTAAAATAATTATGTATGTTTCTAATGTATTAAAAATAACCGCACAAAGTTGAGTTAATTATTATGTTCTTTATAAAATTTATGTCCGAAAAATAGTTTTTGTGAAATCGCTCAAAATGAATTATTATGTTTCTCATGTTGTAAAGATATTTTCTATAATGTTTCACTTGTTTGTTGAAGCCTGAATTTGTGTACTAGTCATCTCGACAATTCTGTATGTTTTTCATATTGTATAGGTATATGTTCCAGTGTTTCAATTGTCTAGTCATTTCGTTTTTTACAAAATTTAGGTTAGAAAAATATTTTCGTAAAATTGCCCAAACAATTTTGTATGTTTTTCGTGTTGTGTAGGTGTATGTCACAATGTTTCAATTGTATGTAGAATGCCGAATCCGTGTGCTAATTATCATTTTTTTTTAAAATTTAGGTCTTCAAAAAGTTTTTTTTCATAAATTTATTCAAAATTCAAAACGATTCAATATGTTTTTTATTATGTAAAGATAATTTGTACAAGGCTTGACTTGCCCGATGAAGTCTGAATATGTTGCTAAAACTGATTTTGTGTGTTTCTCATGTAGTACAGATACCTCGAACAAAGTTTCACTTTTTTGTTAAAGTTCGAATTCATGTGTTAATTATCACATTTTTTTTTTTAAGATTTTGGTTCAAAAAATAATTGTGTGAAGTTGTTCAAAATAATTTTGAATGTTTCACATGTTTTAAAAATAATCGCACAAGGTTTCGCTTGTCCTTTGAAGGCCGAATCTGTAAGTTAATCATTATATTTTTTACAAAATTTATATTCAAAAAATAATTCTCTATAAAATTCTTCAAAATAATTTATTATGTCTCTCATTTGTAAGGATAAATCGCATAAAGTTTTACTTGTTTGTTAAAGTTTGAATTCGTGTGTTAATCATTATTATTTTTTAATAAAATTTAGATTCAAAAAATATTTCTTCTTAAAATTGCACTAACAATTCTGTATGTTTTTTCATGTTGTATAAATATATAGCACATTGTATAGATATATAGCACATTGTGTCACTTGTCTATAGAAGGCCGAATTCGTCTGTTAATTATTAACTTTTTAAAAAAATTTAGGTTCGTAAGTTTTTTTTTTAATAAAATTGTTTAAAACGATTCAATATGTTTCTTGTTATGTAAAAATACATTATATAAGGTTTGACTTGCGCGCTGAAGTCGAATTATTTTGCTAATTATCATGATTTTACAAAATTAAGATTCGAAAATAGTTAACTTTAAAATTGTTAAAAACGATTCTTTATGTTTTCATATTGTATAGATATATTGGATAAAGTTTTATTTTTCCATTAAATATCGCATTCTTGTAACAATCATTATGTTTTTTTAAAAATTTTGGTCAAAAAAATAGTTTTTTATAAAATTGTTCAAAATAATAAAGTATTTTTACCATATTTTAAAAATAATCACACAAAGTTTTGTTTATTCTTTGAAGGTTGAATTTGTGAGTTAATCATTACGTTTTTACAAAATTTATAGCCGGAAAAATAGTTCTCTATAAAATTGCTTAAAATGATTTAGTATGTTTCTTATGTTGTAAAGATACAACGTTTCACTTGCTTGTTAAAACTTGAATTTGTGTGCTAATCATTACGTTTTTTACAAAATTTAAGTTCGAAGTATATTTCTCTGTAAAATTGCTCAACACAATATTTTTCATGTTGTATAGATATATGTCACAATATTTCACTAGTCTATAAAAGGCCGAATCTGTGTGCTAATGATCGCTCTTTTTTTTTTTCAAAATTTAAGTACGAAAAAATTTTTTTTATAAAATTGTTCAGAACGATTCAATATATTTTTCTCATTACATAAAGATATATTGTTCAAGGTTTGACTTGCCCGTTAATATCATGATTATCATGATATTATTATGATTTTATCATGATTTTAGGGTTTAGGTTTTATTGTTTTACATGATTATCATGATTTTACAAAATTAAGGTTCGAAAATAGTTATCCGTAAAATTGTTAAGAACGATTTTACACGTTTTTAATGTTGTATAGATAAATCAAACAAATTTTCACTTTCCCGTTGAAGACTAAAATTGTGTGCTAATTATTACTTTAAAAAAAATTTTGGTCAAAAAAATAGTTCATAAAATTGCTTGAAATAATTTTGTATATTTCTAATGTTTTAAAAATAATCGCACAAAGTCGCGCTCGTCTTTAATCATTACAGTTTTTACAAAATTTATGTCAAAAAAATAATTCTCTATAAAATTGCTTAAAATGATTTACTATGTTTCTAATGTCGTACAGATACCTGAATTTTACAAAATTTAGGTGCGAAAAATATTTCTCTGTAAAATTGTTCAGAACAATTCTGTATGTTTTTCTTGTTGTATAGATATATGTCACAATGTTTCACTTGTTTGTAAAATGTTGAATTCGTATGCTAATTATCACATTTTTAAGAAATTTAAATTCGAAAATTTTTTTTCATAAAATTGCTCAAAATGATTAATTATGTTTCTCATTATGTAAAGATAAATTGCACAAGGTTTGAATTGCCCGCTAAAGTCCAAATTCGTCTGCTTAATTTTCATGATTTTACAAAATTTAGACTCGAAAATAGTTATCCTTAAAATAGTTAAAAACGATTCTGTATGTTTTTCATGTTGTATAGATACATTAAATAAATTTTCACTTCTCGGAAAAAGATCGAATTTGTTTGCTAATCATCACGTTTTTTTTTTTAATTTTAGTCTAAAAAATAGATCTCCATAAGATTGCTCAAAGTAATTCCTTATGTTTTACATGTTTTAAAAATAATAGCACAAAGTTTCGCTTGTCCTTTGAAGGTCGAATCTGTAAGTTAATCATTGTATTTTTTATAAAATTTATGTCCGAAAAACAATTTTACATAAATCTCAAAATAATTCACTATGTTTCTCACGTTGTAAATAAACATCGCACAATGTTTCATTTGCATGTTGAAGCCTAAATTCATGTGTTAATCATAACGTTTTTTTATAAAATTTAGATTCGAAAAATATTTCTCCGTAATAGTACTCAGAACAATTCTGTACGTTTTTCATTTTGTGTAGATACATCGGACGAAGTTTCACTTTCCCGTTAAATCCCGAATTCGTGTGGTAATCATTACGTTTTTTTTTAAACATTGGTCCAAAAAAAAATCTCCATAAAATTGCTCAAAACTAATTGTGTGTTTCTCATATTTTAAAAATAATCACCTAAAGTTTCGCTTGTCCTTTGAAAGCCGAATCAGAGATTACATTACGTTTTTTACTAAATTTATGTCCGAAATTTTTTTTTATATAAATTGCTTAAAATGATTCACTATGTTTCTCATGTTCTAAACTGTTGAAGCTTGAATTCTTGTGATAATCATCACGTCTTTTACAAAATTTATGTTCGAAAAATATTTCTTCCTAAACTTGCTTAGAACAATTCTGTATGTTGTGTAGATAAATAGGACAAAGTTTCATTTTCTCGTAATAGCCCAAATTTGTATGTTAATCATCACATTTTTTAAAAAAATTTAGTTCAAAAAATAGTTCTCCATAAAATTACTCAAAATAATTCTGTTTATTTCTCATATTTTAAAAATAATCGCACAAACTTTCGTTTGTTCTTTGAAAGCCGAATCTGTAAGTTAGTCATCACGTCTTTTACAAAATTTATATTCTAAAAAGAATTCTTTATAAAATTGCTCAAAATGATTCCACTACATTTCTAATTTAGTAAAGATAAATCACTCCATGTTTCAATTTGCTATTAAAGCCTGAATTCGTGTGCTAATCATTACGTTTTCCAAAATTTAAGTCTGAAAATTTTTTTTCCGTGAAATTGTTCAGAAAAATTTTATATGTTTTTCATTTTGTGTAGATACTTCAAACAAAGTTTTATTTTTACGTAAAAGCCTGAATTCGTATGCATATAATCACTTTTTTTTTTTAAAGTTTTGGTCTAAAAAAGAGTTCATAAAATTGCTGAAAATAATTTTGTGTCTTTCCAGTATTTTAAAAATAATCGCACAAAGTTTCGCTTGTCCTTTGAAAGCCGAATCTGTGAGTTAATCATTACATTTTTTAAAAAATTTATGTCCGAAAAAAGGTTATAAATAAAATATCTCAAAAATATTTACTATGTTTCTAATATTGTAAAGATACATCGCACATCGATTCACTTGTCTGTTGAAGCCTTAATTTATGTGCTAATCATCACGTACAAAATTTATGTCAGAAAAATATTTCTCTGTAAAATTCCTCAAATAGATTTTGTATATTTTTCATGTTGTATACATTCATCGGAAAAAGTTTCACTTTCCCGTTAAAGCCCGATTCGTGCACTAATCATCACGTTTTCTTTAAAATTTTGGTAAAAACAAAAAGTTCTCCATAACATTATTCAAAATAATTCTTTGTGTTCCCCACGTTTTAAAAATAATCGCAGAACGTTTCACTTGTTTTTTGAAGGCCGAATCTGTGAGTTAATCATTACATTTTTTTATAAAATTTATGTCCGAAAAAAAGTTCTCTATAAAATTGCTGAAAATGGTTCAATATGTTTCTCATATTATAAAGAAACATCGCACAAAGTTTCAATTGCCTGTTGAAGCCAGAATTCGTGCGCTAATAATCACGCTTTATACAAAATTTAGGTTTGAAAAATATTTTTCTGTAAAATTGCTTAGAACAATTATTTATATTTTTTTTCATATTGTATAGATACATCGAACAAATTTCATTTTCCCGTAAAAAGTCGAATCGTGTGTTAATAATCACATTTTTTTAAAAATTTTAATCCAAGAAAAGTTCTCCATAAAATTGCGCAAAACAATTATGTTTCTCATGTTTTAAAAATAATCGCACAAAATTTCGCTTGTCCTTTGAAGACCGAATCAGTGAGTTTATCATTACGTTTTTTTACAAAATTTATGTCCGAAAAAAAGTTCTCTATAAAATTTTTTCAAAATGATTTACTATATTTCTCATGTTGTAACATACATCGCATACAGCGTTTTATTTGCTCGTTAGTCGGGAATTGTGGGCTAATCATCATTTTTTTAAAAAAAATATTGGTCTAAAAAAAATTCTCCATAAAATTGCTCAAACTATTTGTGTGTGTTTCCCATGTTTTAAAAAATAATCGCACAAATTTTCGCTTGTCCTTTGAAGGCCGAATTAGTGAGTTAATCATTACTTTTTTTTACAAAATTTATATTCGAAAAAAAGTTTTCCATAAAATTGCTTAAAATGATTCACTATATTCCTCAAGTTGAAAAGATATATCGCACAGCGATTCACTTACCTGTTGAAGCCTTAATTCATGTGCTAAAATAACATTTTTTACTAAATTTAATCCGAAAAGTATTTTTTCGTAAAATTGTTCAGAAAGATTCTATATGTTTTTCATGTTGTATAGATACATCCGAAAAAAATTTTACTTTCCCGTTAAATCCCGAATTCGTGTGCTAATCATCATTTTTTCTTAAAAATTTTGGTAAAAAAAAAAGTTCTCCATAAAATTTCTCAAAATAATTCTGTTTGTTTCCCATGTTTTAATAATAATCGCAGAAAGTTGCGTTTGTCATTTGAAGGCCGAATAAGTGAGTTAATTATTACGTTTTTTACAAAATTTATGACTGAAAAAAAGTTCTCTATAAAATTACTCAAAATGATTCAATATGTTTTTAATGTTGTAAAGATACATCGCATAACAGTTCACTTGTCCCATTGAAGCTCGAATTCGTGTACTAATCATCACGGTTTTTAAAAAAATTTAGGTTAAAAAAATATTTCTCCATAATATTGCTCGGAAAAAAATTTGTATGTTTTTTCATGTTGTGTAGATACATCGGACAAAGTTTCACTTTCCTATTAAAAACGAATTCGGGTGGTAATCATTACATTTTTTAAAAAAATTTTGGTCCAAAAAAAGTTTTGCATAAAATTGATTAAAATAACTCTGTGTTTTTCATGTTTTGATAATAATCGCACAATGTTTTGCTTGTCCTTTAAAGACCGAATCTGAGTTAATCACTATGTTTTTTACAAAATTTATGTCCGAAAAAAAGTTGTCGATAAAATTACTCAAAATGATTCACTATGTTTCTCATGATGTAAAGATACATTGCTTAGCGTTTCACTTACCAGTTGAAGCTAGAATTCGTGTGCTAATCATCACGTTTTTTACAAAATTTATGTCCGAAAAATATTTCTCTGTAAAATTGCTCAGAATAATTCTGTATGTTTTTCATATTGTATACATAAATAAGACAAAGTTTCACTTTTCTGTTAAAGCTCGAATTCGTGTAGTAATCATCAATTTTTTTTTTATAAAAATTTTAGTCTGAAAAAAAGTTCTCTATAAAATTGCTCAAAATGATTCACTATATTTCTCATGGGTTAAAGATACATTGCACAACGTTTCAGTTACCTGTTGAAGTCTGTATTCATGTCTAATCATTACTTTTTTTACAAAATTTAGGTTCGAGAAATATTTTCTTGTAATAGTGTTTAGAACAATTCTGTATGTTTTTCATGTTGTGTAGATACATCGGACAAAATTTTCCATTCTTGTAAAAGCCTGAATTCGTGTGGTAATCATCACGTTTTAAAAAAAATTTTAGTTAAAAAAAAAGTTCTCCATAAAATTGTTCAAAATAATTATTTGTGTTTCCCATGTTTTAAAAATAATCGCATAGAGTTTCACTTGCCTTTGAAGGCTGAATCAGTGAGTTAATCATTACGTTTATTACAAAATTTATGTTAAAAAAAAAGTTCTCAATAAAATTACTCAAAATAATTCACTATGCTTCTCATGTTATAAAAATAAATCGCACAACGTTTCACTTGCCTGTTGAAGCCGGAATTCGTGTGCTAATCATCATGTTTTTTATAAAATTTAAGTTTGAAAAATTTTTTTCTGTAAAATTGTTCAAAACAATTCTGTATGTTTTTCATATTATAAAGATAAATTAGGCAATGTTTCACGTTTCCGTTAAAGACAAATTCGTGTGCATTCATCACGTTTTTTTTTAATTTTTTGTCAAAAAAATGGTCCTCCATAAAATTTCTCAAAATAATTTTGTGTGTTTCCCATGTTTTAATAATAATCGCAGAAAGTTTCGTTAGTCCTTTGAAGGCCGAATCCGTGAGTTACATTACGTTTTTTTACAAAATTTATGTCTGAAAAAAACTTCTCCATAAAATTGCTCAAAACGATTTACTATTTATCTCATGTTATAAAGATATATTGCAAAACATTTCACTTGCTTGTTGAAGCCTGAATTCATGTGCTAATCATCACGTTTTTTTATAAAATTTAGGTGCGAAAAATATTTTTTTGTAATAGTGCTCAGAACAATTTTGTAAGTCTTTCATGTTGTGTAGATACATCGGATAAATTTTCCCATTCCTGTTAAAGCTGAATTCGTGTTGTAATCATCACCTTTTTTTAAATTTTTTTTCCAAAAAATAGTTTTATATAAAATTACTCAAAATAATTATGTGTATTTCCCATGTTTTAAAAGTAATTTCACAAAATTTCGCTTGTTCTTTGAAGGCCGAATCAGTGAGTTATTTGTTACGTTTTTTACAAAATTTATTTTGAAAAAAAGTTCTTTATTAAATTGCTCAAAATACCGCACAACATTTTACTTGCCTGTTGAAGCCTGAATTCTTGTACTAATCATCACGTTTTTTACAAAATTTTGGTCCGAAAAATATTTCTCTGTAATAGTGCTTCGAAAAATTTTGGATATTTTTTATGTTGTGTAGATAAATCGGACAAAGTTTAACTTTACCGTTAAAGGCCTAATTCTTGTGGTAATCATCACGTTTTTTTACAAATTTTGGTTAAAAAAAAGTGCTCCATAAAATTGCTCAAAATAATTATTTATTTTCACATATTTTAAAAATAATGCCACAACGTTTCGCTTGTCCATTAAAGGCTGCATCAGTGAGTTACATCGTTACATTTTTTTACAAAATTTATCTTTGAAATAAAGTTCTTCATAAAATTGCTAAAAATGATTCACTATGTTTCACTTGCCTTAATTCATGTGCTAATTATTACATACAAAATTTAGGTCTGAAAAATATTTCTCCATAAAATTGCTCAGAAAGATTCGGTATGTTTTTTCATGTTGTATAGATACATCGGAAAAAGTTTCACTTCCCTGTTAAAACCTGAATTCATGTGCTAATCATCACGTTTTTTTAAAAATTTTTGTAAAAAACAATGTTCTCCATAAAATTGATCAAAATAATTCTTTGTGTTTCCCACATTTTAAAAATAATTGCACAACATTTCGCATGTCCTTTGAAAGCCGAATCTGTGAGTTAATCATTATGTTTTTTTACAAAATTTATGTAAAAAAAAAAAGTTCCCTATAAAATTTTTCAAAATGATTCAGTATGTTTCTCATGTTGTAAAGATACATCGCACAACGTTTCACTTGCCTGTTGAAGCCATAATTTGTGTGCTGATTAATCGTCACGTTTTTTACAAAATTTAGGTCCAAAAAATATTTCTCTATAAAATTGTTCAGAATAATTTTGTATGTTTTTCATATTGTATAGATACATTGGACAGAGTTTCACTTTTCTGTTAAAGCTCTAATTCGTGTAGTAATTTTCACTGTTTTTAGAAATTTTGGTCCAACAAAAATTTTTCTAAAAAATTGATCAAAATAATTTTTTGTGTTTCCCACATTTTAAAAATAATCACATAGGGTTTCGCTTGTCCTTTGAAGGCCGAATTAGTGAGTTAATCATTGCATTTATTACAAAATTTATGTCCCAAAAAAGGTTCTATATAAAATTGTTCAAAATGATTCACTATGTTTTTCATTTTGTAAAAATACATCGCACAGCGTTTCACTTGCCTATTGAAGCCGGAATTCGTGTGCTAATCATTACGTTTTTTACAAAATTTATGTCCAAAAAATATTTCTCTGTAAAATTGCTCAGAACAATTCTGTATGTTTCTCATGTTATATAGATACATCGGACAAAGTTTCACTTTTCCGTTAAAGCCAAAATTCGTGTTCTAATCATCACGTTTTCTTAAAATTTTTGGTAAAAAACACTGTTCTCCATAAAATTACTAAAAATAATTCTTTGTGTTTCCCACATTTTAAAAATAATCGCACGATGTTTCGCATATCCTTTGATGGCCGAATCTGTTAGTTAATCATTACATATTTTTTTTTCTCAAAATGATTCACTATGTTTCTCATGTTGTAAAAATACATCGCATAACATTTCACTTGCCTGTTGAAGCATGAATTCGTGTAGTAATCATCACGTTTTTTATAAAATTTAGGTCCGAAAAATATTTCTTTATAATAGTGCTCAGAACAATTTTGTATGTTTTTCATTTTGTGTAGATAGATCGGAAAAATTTTCACTTTCATGTTAATGCCCGAATTCATGTGATAATCATCACGTTTTTTCAAAAATTTGTCCAGAAAAAAGTTTCCATAAAATTACTCAAATAATTTTTGTGTTTCCCATATTTAAAAAATAATCAAACAAAGTTTCGTTTATCCTTTGAAGGCCGAATCAGTGACTTACATTACGTTTTTTATAAAATTTATGTCCGAAAAAAAGTTCTCCATAAAATTGCTTAAAAATGATTTAGTATGTTTCTCATGTTGTAAAGATACATCGCACAATGTTTTACTAGCCTGTTGAAGCCTGAATTCGGTATTAATCATCACGTCTTTTACAAAATTTATGTCCAAAGAATATTTCTTCGTAAAATTATTCAGAATAATTCTGTGTGTTTTTCATATTGTATAGATACATCAGAAAGAATTTCACATTCCGGTTAAAGCCCAAATTCGTTTGATAATCATCACGTTTTCTTAAAAATTTGGTAAGAAAAAATGTTCTCTATAAAATTGCTCAAAATAACTCTTTTGTGTTTCCCACTTTTTAAAAAATAATCGCAAAATGTTTCACTTGTCCTTTAAAGGTCGAATCTGTGAGTTAATCATTACATGTTTTTTACAAAATTTATTTCCGAAGAAAATTTCTCAATAAAATTGAGCAGAATGATTCACTATGATTCTCATGTTCTAAAGATTTATCGCACAACGTTTCACTTGCCTGTTGAAGCCTGAATTCGTGTGCCAATCATCACGTTTTTTACAAAATTTAGGTCGGAAAAATATTTTTCTGTAATAGTGCTCAGAACAATTCCATATGTTTTTCATGTTGTGTAGATACATTAGAGAAAGTGTAACTTTCCTGTTAAAGCTCGAATTCATGTGCTAATCATCACGTTTTTTTTTAAATTTTGTTCCAAACAAAAGTTCCGCATAAAGTTGCTCAAAATAATTATGTTTGTTTCCCATGTTTTAAAAATAATCGCACAAAGTTTCGCTTGTCCTTTGAAAGCCGACTCTGTTAGTTAATTATTTCGTTCTTACAAAATTTATGTCCGAAAAAAAGTTTCTATAAAATTGCTCCAAATGATTCACTATGTTTCTCATTTTGTAAAGATAAATCGCACAATGTTTTACTTGCCTATTGAAGCCTTAATTCATATACTAATCATTACGTATAAAATTTTGGTCCGAAAATATTTCTCTGTAAAATTACTCAGGAAGATTCTGTATGTTTTTCATGTCATATAGATACATCAGAAAAGTTTCACTTTCCTATTAAAGCCCGAATTCGGGTACTAATCATCATGTTTTCTTAAAAATTTTTGTAAAAGAAAAAGTTCTCTATAAAATTGCTCAAAATAATTCTTTGTGTTTCCCACGTTTTAAAGATAACTGCACAATGTTTCGCTTGTCCTTTTAATGCCGAATCTGTGAGTCAATCCTTACGTTTTTTTACAAAATTTATCTTTGAAAAAAAGTTCTCTATAAAATTGCTGAAAATGGTTCAATATGTTTCTCATATTATAAAGAAACATCGCACAAAGTTTCAATTGCCTGTTGAAGCCAGAATTCGTGCGCTAATAATCACGCTTTATACAAAATTTAGGTTTGAAAAATATTTTTCTGTAAAATTGCTTAGAACAATTATTTATATTTTTTTTCATATTGTATAGATACATCGAACAAATTTCATTTTCCCGTAAAAAGTCGAATCGTGTGTTAATAATCACATTTTTTTAAAAATTTTAATCCAAGAAAAGTTCTCCATAAAATTGCGCAAAACAATTATGTTTCTCATGTTTTAAAAATAATCGCACAAAATTTCGCTTGTCCTTTGAAGACCGAATCAGTGAGTTTATCATTACGTTTTTTACAAAATTTATGTCCGAAAAAAAGTTCTCTATAAAATTTTTCAAAATGATTTACTATATTTCTCATGTTGTAACATACATCGCACAGCGTTTTATTTGCCTGTTGAAGCCGGAATTCGTGGGCTAATCATCATTTTTTTAAAAAAATATTGGTCTAAAAAAAAATTCTCCATAAAATTGCTCAAACTATTTGTGTGTGTTTCCCATGTTTTAAAAATAATCGCACAAATTTTCGCTTGTCCTTTGAAGGCCGAATTAGTGAGTTAATCATTACTTTTTTTTACAAAATTTATATTCGAAAAAAAGTTTTCCATAAAATTGCTTAAAATGATTCACTATATTCCTCAAGTTGAAAAGATATATCGCACAGCGATTCACTTACCTGTTGAAGCCTTAATTCATGTGCTAAAATAACATTTTTTACTAAATTTAATCCGAAAAGTATTTTTTCGTAAAATTGTTCAGAAAGATTCTATATGTTTTTCATGTTGTATAGATACATCCGAAAAAAATTTTACTTTCCCGTTAAATCCCGAATTCGTGTGCTAATCATCATTTTTTCTTAAAAATTTTGGTAAAAAAAAAAGTTCTCCATAAAATTTCTCAAAATAATTCTGTTTGTTTCCCATGTTTTAATAATAATCGCAGAAAGTTGCGTTTGTCATTTGAAGGCCGAATAAGTGAGTTAATTATTACGTTTTTTACAAAATTTATGACTGAAAAAAAGTTCTCTATAAAATTACTCAAAATGATTCAATATGTTTTTAATGTTGTAAAGATACATCGCATAACAGTTCACTTGTCTGTTGAAGCCTGAATTCGTGTACTAATCATCACGGTTTTTAAAAAATTTAGGTTAAAAAAATATTTCTCCATAATATTGCTCAGAAAAAATTTGTATGTTTTTCATGTTGTGTAGATACATCGGACAAAGTTTCACTTTCCTATTAAAAACGAATTCGGGTGGTAATCATTACATTTTTTAAAAAAATTTTGGTCCAAAAAAAGTTTTGCATAAAATTGATTAAAATAACTCTGTGTTTTTCATGTTTTGATAATAATCGCACAATGTTTTGCTTGTCCTTTAAAGACCGAATCTGAGTTAATCACTATGTTTTTTACAAAATTTATGTCCGAAAAAAAGTTGTCGATAAAATTACTCAAAATGATTCACTATGTTTCTCATGATGTAAAGATACATTGCTTAGCGTTTCACTTACCAGTTGAAGCTAGAATTCGTGTGCTAATCATCACGTTTTTTACAAAATTTATGTCCGAAAAATATTTCTCTGTAAAATTGCTCAGAATAATTCTGTATGTTTTTCATATTGTATACATAAATAAGACAAAGTTTCACTTTTCTGTTAAAGCTCGAATTCGTGTAGTAATCATCAATTTTTTTTTTTATAAAAATTTTAGTCTGAAAAAAAGTTCTCTATAAAATTGCTCAAAATGATTCACTATATTTCTCATGGGTTAAAGATACATTGCACAACGTTTCAGTTACCTGTTGAAGTCTGTATTCATGTCTAATCATTACTTTTTTTACAAAATTTAGGTTCGAGAAATATTTTCTTGTAATAGTGTTTAGAACAATTCTGTATGTTTTTCATGTTGTGTAGATACATCGGACAAAATTTTCCATTCTTGTAAAAGCCTGAATTCGTGTGGTAATCATCACGTTTTAAAAAAAATTTTAGTTAAAAAAAAAGTTCTCCATAAAATTGTTCAAAATAATTATTTGTGTTTCCCATGTTTTAAAAATAATCGCATAGAGTTTCACTTGCCTTTGAAGGCTGAATCAGTGAGTTAATCATTACGTTTATTACAAAATTTATGTTAAAAAAAAAGTTCTCAATAAAATTACTCAAAATAATTCACTATGCTTCTCATGTTATAAAAATAAATCGCACAACGTTTCACTTGCCTGTTGAAGCCGGAATTCGTGTGCTAATCATCATGTTTTTTATAAAATTTAAGTTTGAAAAATTTTTTTTTCTCAGAAAATTGTTCAAAACAATTCAGTATGTTTTTTCATATTATAAAGATAAATTAGGCAATGTTTCACGTTTCCGTTAAAGACAAATTCGTGTGCATTCATCACGTTTTTTTTTAATTTTTTGTCAAAAAAATGGTCCTCCATAAAATTTCTCAAAATAATTTTGTGTGTTTCCCATGTTTTAATAATAATCGCAGAAAGTTTCGTTAGTCCTTTGAAGGCCGAATCCGTGAGTTACATTACGCTTTTTTTTACAAAATTTATGTCCGAAAAAAAACTTCTCCATAAAATTGCTCAAAACGATTTACTATTTATCTCATGTTATAAAGATATATTGCAAAACATTTCACTTGCTTGTTGAAGCCTCGAATTCATGTGCTAATCATCACGTTTTTTTTATAAAATTTAGGTGCGAAAAAATATTTTTTTTGTAATAGTGCTCGTGAACAATTTTTGTAAGTCTTTCATGTTGTGTAGATACATCGGATAAATTTTCCCATTCTCGTTAAAAGTCTGAATTCGTGTTGTAATCATCACCTTTTTTTAAATTTTTTTTCCAAAAAATAGTTTTATATAAAATTACTCAAAATAATTATGTGTATTTCCCATGTTTTAAAAGTAATTTCACAAAATTTCGCTTGTTCTTTGAAGGCCGAATCAGTGAGTTATTTGTTACGTTTTTTACAAAATTTATTTTGAAAAAAAGTTCTTTATTAAATTGCTCAAAATACCGCACAACATTTTACTTGCTCGTTGAAGCTCGAATTCTTGTACTAATCATCACGTTTTTTTACAAAATTTTTGGTCCGAAAAATATTTCTCTGTAATAGTGCTTCAAAAATTTTGGATATTTTTTTATGTTGTGTAGATAAATCGGACAAAGTTTAACTTTACCGTTAAAGGCCTAATTCTTGTGGTAATCATCACGTTTTTTTACAAATTTTGGTTAAAAAAAAGTGCTCCATAAAATTGCTCAAAATAATTATTTATTTTCACATATTTTAAAAATAATGCCACAACGTTTCGCTTGTCCATTAAAGGCTGCATCAGTGAGTTACATCGTTACATTTTTTTACAAAATTTATCTTTGAAATAAAGTTCTTCATAAAATTGCTAAAAATGATTCACTATGTTTCACTTGCCTTAATTCATGTGCTAATTATTACATACAAAATTTAGGTCTGAAAAATATTTCTCCATAAAATTGCTCAGAAAGATTCGGTATGTTTTTTCATGTTGTATAGATACATCGGAAAAAGTTTCACTTCCCTGTTAAAACCTGAATTCATGTGCTAATCATCACGTTTTTTTAAAAATTTTTGTAAAAAACAATGTTCTCCATAAAATTGATCAAAATAATTCTTTGTGTTTCCCACATTTTAAAAATAATTGCACAACATTTCGCATGTCCTTTGAAAGCCGAATCTGTGAGTTAATCATTATGTTTTTTTACAAAATTTATGTAAAAAAAAAAAGTTCCCTATAAAATTTTTCAAAATGATTCAGTATGTTTCTCATGTTGTAAAGATACATCGCACAACGTTTCACTTGCTCGTTGAAGCCATAATTTGTGTGTCTGATTAATCGTCACGCTTTTTTACAAAATTTAGGTCCAAAAAATATTTCTCTATAAAATTGTTCAGAATAATTTTGTATGTTTTTCATATTGTATAGATACATTGGACAGAGTTTCACTTTTCTGTTAAAGCTCTAATTCGTGTAGTAATTTTCACTGTTTTTAGAAATTTTGGTCCAACAAAAATTTTTCTAAAAAATTGATCAAAATAATTTTTTGTGTTTCCCACATTTTAAAAATAATCACATAGGGTTTCGCTTGTCCTTTGAAGGCCGAATTAGTGAGTTAATCATTGCATTTATTACAAAATTTATGTCCCAAAAAAGGTTCTATATAAAATTGTTCAAAATGATTCACTATGTTTTTCATTTTGTAAAAATACATCGCACAGCGTTTCACTTGCCTATTGAAGCCGGAATTCGTGTGCTAATCATTACGTTTTTTACAAAATTTATGTCCAAAAAATATTTCTCTGTAAAATTGCTCAGAACAATTCTGTATGTTTCTCATGTTATATAGATACATCGGACAAAGTTTCACTTTTCCGTTAAAGCCAAAATTCGTGTTCTAATCATCACGTTTTCTTAAAATTTTTGGTAAAAAAACACTCGTTCTCCATAAAATTACTAAAAATAATTCTTTGTGTTTCCCACATTTTAAAAATAATCGCACGATGTTTCGCATATCCTTTGATGGCCGAATCTGTTAGTTAATCATTACATATTTTTTTTTCTCAAAATGATTCACTATGTTTCTCATGTTGTAAAAATACATCGCATAACATTTCACTTGCCTGTTGAAGCATGAATTCGTGTAGTAATCATCACGTTTTTTATAAAATTTAGGTCCGAAAAATATTTCTTTATAATAGTGCTCAGAACAATTTTGTATGTTTTTCATTTTGTGTAGATAGATCGGAAAAATTTTCACTTTCATGTTAATGCCCGAATTCATGTGATAATCATCACGTTTTTTCAAAAATTTGTCCAGAAAAAAGTTTCCATAAAATTACTCAAATAATTTTTGTGTTTCCCATATTTAAAAAATAATCAAACAAAGTTTCGTTTATCCTTTGAAGGCCGAATCAGTGACTTACATTACGTTTTTTATAAAATTTATGTCCGAAAAAAAGTTCTCCATAAAATTGCTTAAAAATGATTTAGTATGTTTCTCATGTTGTAAAGATACATCGCACAATGTTTTACTAGCCTGTTGAAGCCTGAATTCGGTATTAATCATCACGTCTTTTACAAAATTTATGTCCAAAGAATATTTCTTCGTAAAATTATTCAGAATAATTCTGTGTGTTTTTCATATTGTATAGATACATCAGAAAGAATTTCACATTCCGGTTAAAGCCCAAATTCGTTTGATAATCATCACGTTTTCTTAAAAATTTGGTAAGAAAAAATGTTCTCTATAAAATTGCTCAAAATAACTCTTTGTGTTTCCCACTTTTTAAAAATAATCGCAAAATGTTTCACTTGTCCTTTAAAGGTCGAATCTGTGAGTTAATCATTACATGTTTTTTACAAAATTTATTTCCGAAGAAAATTTCTCAATAAAATTGAGCAGAATGATTCACTATGATTCTCATGTTCTAAAGATTTATCGCACAACGTTTCACTTGCCTGTTGAAGCCTGAATTCGTGTGCCAATCATCACGTTTTTTACAAAATTTAGGTCGGAAAAATATTTTTCTGTAATAGTGCTCAGAACAATTCCATATGTTTTTCATGTTGTGTAGATACATTAGAGAAAGTGTAACTTTCCTGTTAAAGCTCGAATTCATGTGCTAATCATCACGTTTTTTTTTTTTAAATTTTGTTCCAAACAAAAGTTCTGCATAAAGTTGCTCAAAATAATTATGTTTGTTTCCCATGTTTTAAAAATAATCGCACAAAGTTTCGCTTGTCCTTTGAAAGCCGACTCTGTTAGTTAATTATTTCGTTCTTACAAAATTTATGTCCGAAAAAAAGTTTCTATAAAATTGCTCCAAATGATTCACTATGTTTCTCATTTTGTAAAGATAAATCGCACAATGTTTTACTTGCCTATTGAAGCCTTAATTCATATACTAATCATTACGTATAAAATTTTGGTCCGAAAATATTTCTCTGTAAAATTACTCAGGAAGATTCTGTATGTTTTTCATGTCATATAGATACATCAGAAAAGTTTCACTTTCCTATTAAAGCCCGAATTCGGGTACTAATCATCATGTTTTCTTAAAAATTTTTGTAAAAGAAAAAGTTCTCTATAAAATTGCTCAAAATAATTCTTTGTGTTTCCCACGTTTTAAAGATAACTGCACAATGTTTCGCTTGTCCTTTTAATGCCGAATTTGTGAGTCAATCCTTACGTTTTTTTACAAAATTTATCTTTGAAAAAAAGTTATCTATAAAATATTTCAAAATGATTCATTATCTTCCTCACGTTTTAAAGATTAATCGCACAACTTTTTACTTGAATGTTTAAGCCTGAGTTCATGTGATAATCATCACGTTTCTTAAAAAACTTAGGTTCATAAAATATTTCTCCATAATAGTGTTTAGAATAATTCTGTATATTTTTCATGTTGTGTACATACATCAGACAACGTTTCATTATTCCGTTAAAGCCTGAATTCGTGTGGTAATCTTCATGTCTTTTTAAAAAGTTTTGTCCAAAATAAAGTTCTCCATAAAATTGCTCAAAATAATTCTGTGTGTTTCCCATATTTCAAAAATAATCGCACAAAGTTTCGCTTGTCCTTTGAAGGCCGAATAAGTGAGCTAATCATTGCATTTTTTACAAAAATCATGTCCGAAAAAAAGTTCTCTATAAAATTGCTCAAAATGATTCACTATGTTTCTCATGTTGTAAAGATACATTGCACAACGTTTCACTTGCCTGTTAAAGCCTATATTCGTGTGCTAATTATCACGTTTTTTATAAAATTTAGGTCCCAAAAGTATTTCTCTATAAAATTGCTCAGAACAATTCCGTATGTTTTTCATATTGTGTAGATACATCGGACAAAGTTTTATTTCCCTGTCAAAGCCCGAATTTGTGTGCTAATCATCACGTTTTCTTAAAAATCTTTGTAAAAAAAAAGTTCTTTATAAAATTGTTCAAAATAATTCCTTGTGTTTCCCACGTTTTAAAAGTAATTGCACAATGTTTCGCTTGTTCTTTGAAGGCCGAATCTGCGAGTCAATCATTACGTTTTTTAACAAAATTTATCTTTGAAAAAAATTTCTCTATAAAATTGCTCAAAATGATTCATTATGTTTCTCACGTTGTAAATATACGTTGGACAACGTTTTACTTGCATGTTGAAGCCTGAATTCGTGTGCTAATCATCTCGTTTTTTACAAAAATTAGGTCCAAAAAATATTTCTGTGTAAAATTGCTCAGAACAATTATGTATGTTTTTCATGTTAAATAGATACATCAGACAAAGTTTCACTTTTTCGTTAAAGCCAGAATTCGTGTGCCAATTATCATGTTCTTTTAAAATTTTTTGTCATAAATATAGTTCTCTATAAAATTTCTCAAAATAATTATGTGTGTTTCCATGTTTTAATAATAATCGCAGAAAGTTTTGCTTGTCCGTTGAAGGTCGAATCAGTGAGTTTCATTACGTTTTTTACAAAATTTATGTCCGAAAAAAAGTTCTCCATAAAACTGCTCAAAATGATTCACTATGTTTCTCATGTTGTAAAGATACATTGCAAAATGTTTCAATTGCATGTTGATGCCTGAATTCGTGTGCTAATCATCATGTTTTTTAAAAAATTTAGGTTCGAAAAGTATTTAATAGTGCTCAAAACAATTTATATGTCTTTAATATTGTGTAGATACATCAGACAAATTTTTCCATTCCTGTTAAAGCCGAATTCGTGTTGTAATCATCACCTTTTTTAAAAATTTTTTTTCCTAAAAACAGTTTTATATTAAATTACTCAAAATAATTATGTGTATTTCTCATGTTTTAAAAATAATCTCACAAAATTTCTCTTGTCCTTTGAAGACCGAATCAGTGAGTTATTCATTACGTTTTTTACAAAATTTATTTCGAAAAAAAGTTCTCTATTAAATTGCTCAAAATTATTCACTTATGTTTCTAATGTTGTAAAGATGCATCGCACAACATTTTACTTGCTTGTGAAGCCCGAATTCGTGTGGTAATCATCACATTTTTTTAAAAGTTTTGGTCAAAAAAAAGTTTTTCATAAAATTATTCAAAATAATTATCTGTGTCTCACATGTTTTGAAAATAATGCCATAACGTTTTGCTTGTCCTTTGAAGGTCGAATCAGTGAGTTACATCATTAATTTCTTTTACAAAATTTATCTTCGAAATAAAGTTCTGCGTTAAATTACTCAAAATGATTCACTATTTTTCTCATGTTATAAAGATAAATCGCACAACGATACACTAGCCTGAATTCGTGTGTTAATCATCACTTTTTTTTAAAAATTTTGGTCCGAAAAATATTTCTTCGTAAAATTGCTCAGAATGATTCTGTATGTTTTTCATACTGTATAGATACATCAGAAAAAGTTTCAAATTCCTGTTAAAGCCAGAATTTGTGTGCTAGCATCACGTTTCTTAAAAAAATTCTGGTAAAAAAATTGTTATTCATAAAATTCCTCAAAATAATTATGTGTTTCCCACGTTTTAAAAGTAATCGCACAACGTTTCCCTTGTCGTTTGAAGGCAGAATCTGTGAGTTAATCATTACGTGTTTTTTACAAAATTTATGTTCGAAAAAAAGTTCTCTATACAATTGCTCAAAATGATTCACAATATTTCTAATGTTGAAAAGATACATCGCACCACGTTTCACTTGCCTGTTGAAGCCTGATTCGTGTGCCAATCGTCACATTTTTTACAAAATTTAGGTCCGAAAAATATTTCTCCGTAATAGTGCTCAGCACAATTCTGTATGTTTTTCATGTTGTGTCGATACATCGGACAAAGTTTAACTTTCCCGTTAAAGCCCAAATTTGTGTGGCAATAATTACATTTTTATAAAAATTTTGGTCCAAAAAAAAGTTCTCCATAAAATTACTCAAAATAATTATGTTTGTTTCCCATGTTTTAAAAGTAATCGCACAAAGCTTCTTTTGTCCTTTGAAGGCCGAATCTATGAGTTAATCATTACGTTTTTTAAAAAATTTATGACCCAAAAAAGTTCTCTATAAAACTGCTCAAAATGATTTACTATATTTCTCATATTGTAAGGATACATCGCAAAACGTTTCACTTGCCTGTTGAAGACTCAATTCGATTGCTAATCATCACGTTTTTTGCAAAATTTAGGTCCAAAAAATATTTCTCCGTAAAAGTGCTCAGAACATTCTATATGTTTTTTATATTGTGTAGATACATTGGACAAAGTTTTGCTTTCTTGTTAAAGCTTGAATTCGTTTGGTAATCATCACATTTTTTAAAAAAATTTTGGTCCAAAAAAAAGTTCCCATAAAATTGCTAAAAATAACTCTTTTTTCCCATGTTTTAAAAATAATTGCACAAAGTTTCGCTTGTCCTTTAAATGCCGAATTTGTGAGTTAGTCATTACGTTTTTTACAAAATTTATGTCCGAAAAAAATTCCTCTATGAAATTGCTTAAAATAATTCACTATATTTCTCATGTTGTAAAGACACATCGCACGATATTTCACATGCCTGTTGAAGCCTTAATTCATGTGCTAATCATTACGTTTTTTACAAACTTTAGGTCCGAAAAAATACTTCTCCGTAAAATTGTTCAGAAAGATTATGTATGTTTTTCATGTTGTGTAGATACATCGTACAAAGTTTCACTTTCCCCGTTAGACCCCGAATTCATGTAGTAATCATCACGTTTTTAAAAAAAATTTGTCCCAAAAAAAAGTTCTCCATAAAATCACTTAAAATAATTTTGTATGTTTCTCACATTTTAAAAACAATCGCACAAAGTGTCGCTTGTCCTTTGAAGGCCGAATTAGTGAGTTAATCATTACGTTTTAAAAAAAATTTATGTCCGAAAAAAGTTCTCCATAAAATTGCTCAAAATGATTCACTATGTTTCTCATGTTTTAAACATACATGCACAATGTTTCAATTGCCTGTTGAAGCATGAATTCGTGAGCTACATATCATGTTTTTTACAAAATTTAGGTCCGAAAAATACTTCTCCGTGATAGTGCTCAGAACAATTATGTATGCTTTTTATATTGTGTAGATACATCGGACAAAGTTTTATTTTGCCGTTAAAGCCAGAACTCGGGTGTAATCATCACATTTTTTTAAAAATTTTGGCCCAAAAAAAAGTTCTCCATAAAATTGCTCAAGTTGTATAGATACATCGGACAAAGTTTCACTTTTCTGTTAAATTCCGAATTCTTGTGCTTATAATCACTTTTTTTTTTATAAATTTGGTCAAAAAATAGTTCTCTGTAAAATTACTCAAAATAATTTTATGTGTTTCCCATGTTTTAAAAATAATTGCACAAAAATTCGCTTGCCCTTTGAAGGCTGAATCAGTGAGTTAATCATAATGTTTTTCACAAAATTTATGTTTCTCATGTTGTAAACGTACATCGCACAATGTTTCACTTGCCTGTAGAGGCCTGAATTCGTGTGCTAATTATCACGTTTTTTACAAATTTTAGGTACAAGTTATATTTCTCCTTAATAATGCTCAAAACAATTCTGTATATTTTCATGTTGTGTAGATATATCAAACAAATTTTCACATTCCTGTTAAAGCCTGAATTCGTGTTGTAGATCACGTTTTTTAAAAAATTTTGATAAAAAAAAAGTTCTCCATAAAATTGGTCAAAATAATTCTTTGTGTTTCCCACATTTTAAAAATAATCACACAAAGTTTCGCTCGTCCTATAAAAGCCGAATCAGTGAGTTAATCATTACCTTTTTTAACAAAATTTATGTCTTAATAAAAGTTCTCTATAAAATGTTCAAAATGATTCACTATGTTTCTCATGTTGTAAAGATACAACACACAACGTTTCAATTGTCTGTTGAAACTTGAATTCGTGTCCTAATAATCATATTTTTTACAAAATTTAGGTCCGAAAAAATTTTCTCTGTAAAACTGCTCAGAACAATTCTTTATGTTTTTCATGTTGTATAGATACATCGAACAATGTTTCACTTTCCCGTTAAAGCCCAAATTCGTATACTAATAATCATCACTTTTTTACAAAATTTAGTTCCGAAAAATATTTCTCCATACTAGTGTTCAGAAAAATTCTGTATGTTTTTCATGTTGTGTAGATGCCTCGGATAAATTTTCACTTTCCTGTTAAAGCCCGTATTCGTGGGGTAATCATCAAGTTTTTTTAAAAAATTTGGTCCAAAAAAAAGTTTTCCATAAAATTGGTCAATATAATTCTTTCTACTTCCCATATTTTAAAAATAATCGCATAAAGTTTCGCTTGTCCTTTGAAGGCCGAAGCAGTGAATTAATCATTATCTTTTTTACAAAATTTATGTCTGAAAAAAAGTTCTCTATAAAATTGCTCAAAATGATTCACTATGTTTCTCATGTTGTAAACATACATCGCACAACGTTTCACTTGCCTTTTGAAGTTTGAATTCGTATGTTAATCATCACGTTTTTTACAAAATTTAGGTCCGAAAAATATTTCTCTGTAAAATTGCTCAGAACAAATCTTTATGTTTTTCAAGTTGTATAGATACATCGGACAAAGTTTCACTTTTCCGTTAAAGCTCGAATTCCTGTGTAATCATCACGTTTTATTAAAAATTTTGATACAAAAAATAGTTCTTCATTAAACTGCTCAAAATAATTCTGTGTTTCCCATGTTTTAAAAATAATCGCACAAAGTTTTGCACGTCCTTTAAAGACCGAATCAGTGAGTTAATCATTACGCTTTTTACAAAATTTATGCATGAAAAAAAGTTCTTTATAAAATTAATCAAAATGTTTCACAATGTTTCTAATGTTGTAAAGATACATTGCACAATGTTTCACTTGTCTGTTGAAGTCTGAATTCGTGTGCTAATAACACGTTTTTTACAAAATTTAGGTACGGAAAATATTTCTCCTTAATAGTACTTAGAACAATTCTGTATGTTTTTCATGTTGTGTAGATACATCAAATAAATTTTTACTTTCTTGTTAAAGTCCAAATTCATGTGGTAATCATCACATTTTTTTTAATAAATTTTCTTATCATTTGAAGGCCGAATCAGTGATGAAAAACCTTATAGGGTGTGGGGAGGGGAGGATGAATAAGATTTTTGGCTAATTTTAAAAAATCTTTTGTGTGATTAGAAAGATAAGCCTCCAATTTGTTTGTGAAAGAATTCTAAAACCCTTTTCGATAAGAATTCGCACCAAACAAAATCTTATAGTTTTGGCAATCAAGCAATGAGCATATAATTAACTTTAAAAAACATGAACAACAATTTATAGTGGTTCACTCTCTCAAGGATCTACATCCACTACCTTGAGACTCAACCCAAGGATTTCACAAATCCACTATCTTCAGTGTTTGTCACACAACAACACAATGAGGATCACCCTTCAAAGGTTTTACACAAAAACCTCAAAGTTTACACAACACAACAATACAACAAATTTATCAAAGGATCACCCAAAGAGTTTTCCACAAACCTTTGATCACAATAAAAGAATAAGAAGAGTAAGGACCAATGTTACCAAATGAGCTTGAGAAGAGAAAGATACAACTCAGTGGAATACTTCTACAAGCTCCTCTTTACTTCTTCTTAGATGGATGATCAACAATGAAGCTCCAAGAAGATTTTTCTATTTGTATGTATGAGATGAAGATCTTTGAAAGAATGTGCTTTTAAAGCTATTTAAATTTCTAAAATAATCTCAATCAATGTTCAATCCAACCTCCAAGCTTTTTGCAGCTGATCAAAAATCAATATATATATATATATATATGAAGGAGAGAGAAAGTTACCGTTGCAAAAACCTAGGTAATATTTTTCATAGTAAAAAGGAACACCGGACGACCGGTTTCTAAAAATGGACGTCTGATTTCCTTATACAAGAAAATCGGATGAGCCATTTTCTGAAATAGGACGACCGATTTTTTAAACAGAAAGATTCGGACGCATCCTACAAAAATCAAATGATCCCTCTTAAAAATCGGATGACCTATTTTTCTAAAGCTAGAAAAATCGGACAACCGATTTTAAAATAGGACGTCCGATTTTGAAAATCGGATGACCTGTTTTAAAATACCAGTTAAAAAATCAGATGACCCTTTTTTTTAAGAAGGATTTAAAAGCCAGTTTTCCTTAAACAAAAAGAACTTTACTTCACATTTTAAAATATGTATTCTTGATACTTTTTTAGAGATAAGAAAACTTTTGAAGGCATAAAAAACTCTATCAAGAATACTTGGAGTTTTCAAGAATAGTTTAGAAAAAGAAATTCATCCAAGAAGCTTCACACTTTATCAACAAACAAAAATGAGACTTAAGGAGTTTTACAAAATACCTTATCATATCCCTAACTAAGACATAAATCTTCAAGGTCTTCAATGCCTTTATCTTAGAGTGCCTTGATCTCTCCTTCATTATGCTTTAATTGCCAAGACTCCAAAAATGCTTCTTTTGTTCTATAGAGACTAAGCTATACTCATCACACAAACATATGTTAATCATAATAAAAAACATATACAATAATGCCCTTAGGGCTAACAAGTGAGTTAATCATTACATTTTTTACAAAATTTATGTCTGAAAAAAACTTCTCTATAAAATTGTTCAAAATGATTCACTATGTTTCTCATGTTGTAAACATACATCGCACATCGTTTCAATTGTCTGTTGAAGCCTGGATTTCGTGTGCTAATAATCACATTTTTTACAAATTTTGGTTTCGAAAAATATTTTGATGTACAATTTCTCAGAACAATTTTTTATGTTTTTCATGTTGTATAGATACATCGAACAATGTTTCACTTTCCCATTAAAGTCCAAATTCTTGTGCTAATAATCACACGTTTTTTTACAAAATTTAGGTCCGAAAAATATTTCTCCGTAAAATTGCTCAGAAAGATTATGTATGTTTTTCATGTTGTGTAGATACATCAAAAATTTTTTTACTTTCACATTAAAGCCCGAATTCGTGTGCTAATCATAATCTTTTCTTAAAAATTTCTGTAAAAAGAAAAGCTCTCCATAAAATTACTCAAAATAATTCTGCGTGTTTCCCACATTTTAAAAATAATCGCACAATGTTTCGCTTGTCCATTAAATGCCAAATCTGTGAGTCAATCATTACATTTTTTTACAAAATTTATCTCCGAAAAAAGGTTCTCTATATAATTGCTCAAAATAACTCACTTGTTTCTCATGTTGTAAAGATACATCGCACAACGTTTCACTTGCCTGTTGAAGACTGAATTCGTGCACGTTTTTTACAAAATTTAAGTCCGAAAAATATTTCTTCCTAATAGTGCTCTGAACGATTCTGTCTGTTTTTCATGTTTTGTAGATACATCGGACAAAGTTTTACTTTTCCGTTAAAGCTCGAATTCGTGTGGTAATCATCACGTCTTTTTAAAAAAATTTGTCCAAAAAAGAGTTCTCCATAAAATTGCTCAAAATAATTTTGTGTGTCTCCCATATTTTAAAAATAATTGCATAAAAGTTTCGCTTTTCCTTTGAAGGCCGAATCAGATAGTTAATCATTACTTTTTTTACAAACTTTATGTCCGAAAAAAAGTTCTCCATAAAATTAATCAAAATGATTTACATATTTCTCATGTTGTAAAGATACATCGCACAACGTTTCACTTGCCTGTTGAAGCCTGAATTCGTGTGCTAATCATCACATTTTTTACAAAATTTAGGTCTAAAAAATATTTCTCTGTAAAATTGCTCAAAAAGGTTCGGTAAGTTTTTCATGTTTTATACATACATTAGAAAAATTTTCACTTTCCCGTTGAAGTCCGAATTTGTGTGCTAATCATCACGTTTTCTTAAAAATTTTGGTAAAAAAAATGTTCTCCATAAAATTGCACAAAATAATTCTTTGTGTTTCCCACTTTTTAAAAATAATTGCACAATGTTTCGCTTATCTTTTGAAGGCCGAATTTGTGAGATAATTATTACGTGTTTTTACAAAATTTATGTCCGAAAAAAAGTTCTCTATAAAATTCATTATGTTTTTCATGATGTAAAGATACATCGCACAACGTTTCAATTTGCTATTGAAGCCTGAATTCGTGTGCCAATCCATAACGTTTTTTTATAAAATTTAAGTCCAAAAAATATTTATCAGTAATAGTGCTCAGAATAATTCTTTATGTTTTTTATTTTTTTTATGTTGTGTAGATACATCGGACAAAGTTTCACTTTCCTGTTAATGTCCGAATTCGTGTGATAATCATCACGTTTTTTTAAAAATTTTGGTAAAAAAAAGTTCTCCATAAAATTGCTCAAAATAATTATGTGTTTCCCTTGTTTTAAAAATAATCGCACAGAATTTCGCTTGTCCTTTGAAGGCCGAATCTGTGAGTTAATCATTACGTTTTTTACAAAATTTATGTCCGAAAAAGAGTTCTCTATAAAATTGCTCAATATGATTCACTATATTTCTCATGTCATAAAGATACATTGCACAACATTTCACTTTCCTATTAAAGCCTTAATTTATGTGCTAATCATTATATTTTTTACAAACTTTAGGTTCAAAAAATATTTCTATGTAAAATTGCTCAGAAATATTTTGTATGTTTTTCATGTTGTGTACATACATCGTACAAAGTTTTATTTTTCCATTAAAGATCGAATTCGTGTGCTAATTATCATTTTTTTTAATAAATTTGGGTAAATAAAAAAAGTTCTCCATAAAATTGCTCAAAATAATTCTGCGTTTCCTATGTTTTAAAAATAATCGCACAAATTTTCGTTTGTCCTTTGAAGGCCGAATCAGTGAGTTAATAATTACGTTTTTTGCAAAATTTATATCCGAAAAAAAGTTCTCCATAAAATTGCTCAAATTGATTCACTATGTTTCTCATGTTGTAAGGATACATCGCACAATGTTTCACTTGCCTGTTGAAGCCTGAATTCGTGTGGTAATCATCACGTTTTTTACAAAATTTAGGTCCGAAAAATATTTCTCCGTAAAATTTTTCAGAAAGATTCTATATGTTTTTATATTGTATAGATACATCAAAAAAAGTTTCACTTTCCCTTTAAAGACCGAATTCGTGTGCTAATCATCACATTTTTAAAAAAATTTTGGTAAAAAAAAGTTTTCCATAAAATTGCTCAAAATTATTGTGTGTTTCCCAAGTTTTAAAAGTAATCCCACAAAGTTTCTCTTGTCATTTGAAGGCCGAATATGTAAGTTAATCATTACGTTTTATAAAAAATTTATGACCGAAAAAAGTTCTCTATAAAATTGCTCAAAATAATTCACTATATTTCTCATATTATAAAAATACATCGCACAACGTTTCACTTGACTGTTGAAACCTGAATTCGATTGCTAATCATCACGTTTCTTGCAAAATTTAGGTTCGAAAAATATTTCTCCATAATAGTGATTGGAACAATTCTGTATGTTTTTCATGTTGTGTAGATACATCGGAAAAAGTTTCACTTTCCCGTAAAAACCCGAATTTGTATGCTAATCATCACGATTTTTTAAAAATTTTGGTCCAAAAAAATAGTTCTTTATAAAATTGCTCAAAATAATTGTGTGTTTCCCATGTTTTCAAAATAATTGCACAAAGTTTCTTTATCCTTTGAAGGCTGAATCTGTGAGTTAATCATTACGTTTTGTACAAAATTTATGTTCGAGAAACAATTCTCTATAAAATTGCTCGAAATGATTTAGTATGTTTCTCATGTTGTAAAGATATATCGCACAACATTTCACTTGCCTGTTGAAGCTAATTTTGTGTGTTAATCAAGACGTTTTTACAAAATTTAGGTCCGAAAAATATTTCTATATAAAATTGTTCAAAATGATTCACTATGTTTCTCATGTAGTAAGGATATATCACATAACGTTTCATTTGTTTATTGAAGCATGAATTCATGTGCTAATCATCACGTTTTTTACAAAATTTAGGTCCGAAAAATATTTCTCAGTAAAATTGCTCAGAACAATTCTATATATTTTTCATGTTGTATAGATATATGGCATAATATGTTACTAGTCTGTAGAATGCCGAATCCGTGTGCTAATTATCATTTTTTTAGAATTTAGGTCAGAAATTTTTTTTTTTTAAAAATTGTTCAAAAAGATTCAATATGTTTCTTATTACCTAAAGATTCATTGCACAAGGTGTGACTTACTCCTTGAAGGTCGAATTCATCTGTTAATTATCATTATTTTACAAAATTAAACTCCGAATATAGTTATCTTTAAAATTGCTAAAACGATTATGTATGTTTTTTTATGTTGTATAAATATATGGCATAATGTTTCACTTGTTTGTAGAAGACTGAATCCGTGTGCTAATTATCACTTTTTAAAAATTTTGGTCTAAGAAAAATTTTTCATAAAATTGTTCAAAACGATTCTATATGTTTCTCATGACGTAAAGATACATTGCACAAGGTTTAACTTGCCCGTTAAAATCCGAATTCGTTTGCTAATTATTACGTTTTTTTCAAAATTATGCTCCTAAGGATCACTAAAATGTTTTCTGTCCTTAATTCCTTACTTTTTGATAAATGCAAAACACTGAAATTGCTAAAATTCAAGACTCCCTTTTTCCCCAGGCCTCCATTTTTCTCTTTTGATTTTAGCCTCCTTCGTGTCCAGTCTCTTGTCTATATTTCTCTCTAAACTTGTACGTCTCTCTCATTCTCAATTCTGAAAGAAATTTCAGGTTCAAGAGATGTCAGATGAATCTTGACTGAAGAAGCTTGTATCTGGATCTTTTCTTTTTCTTTCTGATAATTTGAATGAATGCAATTTAAGCTTGTATCAGGTGAACTTTGTGTGTGATGCGGTTAGCTGCTTGTAAGCTGTAAGCGAAACCTAGCTACTTAGAGAAGCTCCGGTGCAACTTGTGCAAAGCTCCTTAGGGGCTTCCTTAGGGAGCTTCATGCTAGCTGCACCAAGGTTTGGTGCAATTTTCCAGACGTCTTGTTGTTGTTGTATTGATTCTTTTTCTCCCTAAAGTTGTTTTTGCATTAAAGGTTTTGGAGATTGTGAAAGTTTTTATGGAACTGTTAGTTTGAATCATTGATTTCTATTGAGGATGAAATTTGGTTGGGGGTTGAGGGGTCCATGCCTTAACAATTTCATATCCTCACTAATTTTCTTCAAAGTTTATAGTCTTGTTGATGGCTCTTTTCTAAGATCCTTTGTTTGGATCTTATTATTATTTTTCTAAAGATTGCGAGGATCATTTATGAGGCCTTTGTTACTAGGCACTTTGAACACAAATTCTTTAATACATTTATTTATAATATAATACTCTTTTATATATTCTATTTTTTTCCTTTTTGTAGTCTTTGTTATATTTTTTACGATGCTTATACTTTATAATTTATTTTTTATTTTATATAATTATCATAAAATAATAAGTGTGTAAATGCATTAAAGAATCTTGACTGTGAAATGCTTCTTAACTATTGATGTCTTGAACTTTCAAAAGAGCTGTTTGGGAAGCTTTTGCTTAAAAACATGTCGAGAAGAGTGATTGAATATGCTTCTCTTAATTAAACAAAAATTTAGAAACACATTGAAGGAAGGAACAGCATTGTTCATTCTCATTAAAAATTAATCCCAAATTAAAAGAAAAAGGAAGATATAAACCTTTTATCTTCACTTTAATTGAGACACTGAAAAAGGTACAAATGACACCTCATCCAATTCTTGACCACCATATTATATATGCTGGTGCAACAAGATACTAATAAAACTTGAAAAATAGCATCAGAATTAACACCCAAAACAAAGAAAAAATGGTTAAGGGTACGTTCAAACACTCTACTTAAGGCCAAGCCTAAAAGGGCCTCAATAGTAGAAGCACACACTTGTGTAGTTAACAATAATAATATGTATTTTATGTGATTAGTTTCGACTCTGTATAATTGGTTGGACAGAGGTAGTAGAGAAAACCGATTCAGAGCGTCTTTCGGCTACATTGGACGTTCTCAAGTGGTTCAAAGTGTAGTTTTAGACGTTCTGAAGTTGAAAAAACTGTTGTGCCTAAATTAGCAATCGGGTTTTGGTTAGTTTTTCTGGGGTTGGGGGGTGTCTAAAATTGTGTTCCAGTGTAGGTTTGGCCAAAAGACCAGTTTGGAGGGGCTACGTTGTTGGAAATGATTGTTCTTCCATCACTTGTAGTGAGCTTGAAGGAGAGAGCTTGAGCATTTAGGTATAAATTGCTTTGCCAATTTTGGCCCCAATTTCTTGACATTGATTGCCAGGTTCCACTTTTGGAGCCCTTAATAGAGACAGCCACAACATCACCTGCACCTCCTACATTAGTAATTAGTACAAGGTTGAAGTATGAATGTCCATTTATTGTGAATCTTATTCCACCGCTCTTCTTGCAAGGAACCCTGAAATTAAAAAATTATTATTAAAAAAAACCTTGAGATTTGGAATCAACGTAAACTTTAGTAATTTCTCTGTTTTATATCCTTATTTAATATTTTAGAAGTAGTGCAATTTAGAAACAATTTAAACAAACTCATATTTATTTAATTTTAAATTAAGACAATCTTATTATTAATTTTCTAATATTTGTATAACGTCTTAATAATATGAAATGAAGTAGCAATTATTTGGGATTATAATGATAAACCAATGGGATTTAAATAGTGAGTTGATTGCTTCAAAGTTCTTGAAGTTAGCAGAAAGAAAAATAGAAAAAGGTAAGCATTGAACTTTGAACAGCTCATGAAAGTGGAAAGGAGCCTTCTGTTTTTAGATTTATATTTTTTCTTCAAGTTCACTTTTAACAGTTAAAAGATTTTCTTTTTATGAAATTTCGCCGTTTTAAAGTTAAAGTTAGAGAGTTGGTTATGTCCCATTTAAAAAAAAAAGAAGTGAATAATTATAGAGGAGTAAGAGCTGTTTGTTTACCTTCTATACTGAACAGGGACAATCCCAGCTTTGTATTGAGCAATTTTCTGAAAAATTGGTTGAGAAAGATCAAAGTGTTTCAATGGAGGATTACACCATCCTCCTGCATTATTTGGAAGTGCATAATTTGGAGGGCAGAAATTTGTTGCAGTTATTGTGATTGTTCCTGGAATACACCAATTCACATTCACACATTTTATCTCAAAACAAGCTCCACAAGATACTCCATGGTTGAAAAGTTCTGTGCTCAAGGCTGCTGTGCTTGTACCATATCCTTGGCTATACAAATTCCCATATCCACATGCTCCACCTAAACCGACAAGTTTATAACCAAAAAAAAAAAAAAACCATTTAGATAATTATCAAGACTCATTTGAGAAAGGGTTTTGTCGGCCGAACCAGTGGTGAAGATCTTTTTAAATTAACGTACCCATTGTGCCGGAAGCATCGGCGCCACCGTAGAAGGTTGCATGGGCACTAGACCATCCACCGCCACGGCCACCACCATGAACAATGTGTAACATGGTTGCAATGGATATCAAGACTAGAATTGCAGCGGCCATTGTTGTCTTCAAAAAGGAGATTTCCAATTACTTTTCTCAAAATCCTAACAAAGAAGAAGTTTTGGGTTTAGGTACATATGATATGATATGATATGATATGATATTTGGGGAATGAATGAATGAATGAAAATGTGTGTTTATAGATATCAGTGGTCAGTGGAGGTGCCATGCCATGATTGGAACTCATTAGAAATTTTGTTTTTAATATTATTATTATTACAAATAATAAATATATTCTTATAGGCTTACTTTTATAAAATACTTTTCATATCCCAAAATCAGCCAATTAGGAAGTGGGTAACATGCGCTGAGGGTCCTTGTGAATGAATCTTTGACATTCTACCCAAAAATTTTAAAAAAATCATTTAATTAATTTCTTAAAGGAAAATGGTATTATAACCCTTTCAATAATTTTTCTTTTCAATGTTTCCAAAAAGAAAAACCCTTTCAATTATTTTTGAACTGCACAAGATATCTAGAAACTTTGTTTCATTTTTCCTATATATATATATATCTTATTTTTGTTAATTGTACGAAAATGCCCATAAGTTTTGTTTCCATTTTCAGTACATACATAACTCCATCAATAAGTGTGGAACTAGTATATGAATACTGGGGAAAATATAAAATTATATAAATCTATATAGTTTATTAGAATAAGAGTAAATTATTATATATAATAGTTCATAAATAATTTATACTTTTTTGTTTTGCTTAAAAATAATTCTATATACAGTATTAAATTATATTTATTATGTATAAAAATTAGTATATTTTTCTATCATGTTCCTCATATCAATAAAATTAAGTTATTGAATAAGAAAATATTAATGTATAGTGAAATGATACACCAAAGTTTGTATTTAAATTTGGTATCCCTTAAGAGTGGCTTTGCCATATGTATGTTTTAATACCATAATATCACATTCATATATACGTGCTAAAAAATGCGACTCATGAACCTAACAATACTCATTATTCACTATTTGAAAATTATCATTGCTATATTAAAATAAACATGCTCACATCCTTATACACAATATAAACATATTATACCATTTTATGTAGAATAATAGTATTATATAAGTTGTATTCATTCACCTTGTCGTCCCCCAATGTATAAAATCAAATCAAATTGGCAGATGAGAGTGAGTTTTGACTTTCATGTTGATGCCGTATTGTACTCTCTTTTCCGGTCAAGAAGCCGTATTGCACTCCCAAAGAGAAGATGAGTTAATGAAGAATAATTTTCTTGACCTCAAAAAGCAAATGAAATACTAAATAAAAAAGAGCAGTCCAAGGTAGTTTTTTCAGTTAGATAACTACACCACTTGTTGAATCATCTCAATTAGTTAGACAAGTTTGACTAAATTAATGGATAAAAATATTTTATCATTATTAATGGTAGTTGTTTTAATGAAGAAGAATCAAGGGAAAATATAAATTACTTTTTATAAACATTTTCTTAGAGAAAGAATTAAATTGATGCTCTAATGATATGTGCACATGGAGGATTGAACAAAGTGCATGTGCTCATAAATTGGGAATTCAATGCCAAAAATCCCACTAGGGTTGCTTTTGACTTGTGAAGGGAACAAATACAACTACTTTTTACTTTTCTTTTAGTAAATAATTTTTTTTATTTTTGTTAAAGAATATTTTGTGTGTATTAACCATTTACATAATACAAGTTTTCATCTTTGGCATTTGGGGATCATAATATAGAGTCATATCTTTAGATTATGAAATTACTATATATTTCTTTTCTCACCTAAAAAATGTAAGGTGTTTTAAAATATTTAAGAATTATTAAGAATATAAATGTTTTTATATTTTTTACTAAATATTATTATATTTTTTTTATCTGTATGCATATCTTTATTATATTTTCTTATCGGTCTCTCTTCTTATTTCAAACCTTATCTTATTTTTAATATCCTTAATTATTGTGCACAAATCTAAAACTCCTTATAATTCTGACCCGAGAAAGTACATATTATTGAGTTGGAAATTTAGCTCAAATACTCTTGGAGAAAAAAATTATTTTGTTTTCTAGTACTAAATTTTATTTTTTATTAATTTACGTGTTATTGAATATATTTTTGTAGAATTCGATGAGATTTAAACAATTGAGAATTATCAAGAGGCAAAATAATTCCTACAAACTCCTTTTTCACGTGTATTACGCACTAACTAGATAACAATATGAGAAGTGATAAAGTGACATGAAAAAAGACACATAATTATTTAATGGCAAAAATAAATGAAAAAATCAAATCTAATAATAACACAAAAAGAACTATAACATTTTTCAAGTAGAATTTTGAGAATTTCGTATTGATTTCTAGTAACTTTTATTTATGGATGAGCGATAGAAAATGGAGATCAATGTTTTGTTTTAGCAAGTGATGAGTGATGACTTGCTACCTCGTCTATAAAGCCAATGTCAAGTGCATACATTTAGTGTCACATTCCCAATGCAAAGATGGAGCTTAGAGGCCATGTCCCCCCAACCAAAAAATTCTTTTATTTAATATATATATATATATATATCATGTTAATAATTGAAATATTTATAAAAGAGTATCTCTCCTCAAATTGATTAGTTCTTCTATATGTCTCTCACCTATTTTTTTGTTTTTTTTTTTAAATTATGAATAGTCTTTTATTTATTCATAAATTCACAAGTATTTTATGATTCGATACACATATCCGCTTGAGGTATGGAAAAGAAAGAAAAGTTGATAAATTTTTGAAAACAAAATGGTAAAAGGTCGTTGTTGATTGCAGCAATTTCTAAATCTACGGTCTGAGTCTCACGGCTAAAATGAGACTATCATGCACAATAAATTACAAATATTTAAAGCAGTTTTAAATCTTTTAGGATCAAATGCTTAATTTAGTTGCACTAATTAATAAACCAATCAATAACACTTTTAAGAAACAAAAGGAGTCCCCAACCTAATTAGCCCATCTCTACAAGCAATTAGGACTTTTATAAGAGTTGGTTTTAGAAAGCGCTAACGGCAGACTATCCAACTAAGAAGACAATTTTTTAAAAGGGCCAACTAAGAAGACATTGATGACCCCAATTAACCCTTCATTTTCTCTTTATCTTCACTTTTTTTCTTATTAATCTTTTTGCGTGTGTGTGTTTGTTATTATGTGTAAGCAAGCGTGTGTTTCTCTTTCCTTTCTTCACTTTTGTTTTTTTGGACAAGCTTAGCTGTTTCTATCTTTGATGATTGATGATGAACCTTTTACATATTCATGGTGCACGCACGCCTTCAACAAAATCAAAATTATATATGTGTTGGAGCTTTACAACTTTCACCAGCGGTCACTCTAGATTTTTTATTTAATTTTAATCTTTCGTGCATCATTTTTTAGATTAGAAAAAAAAATTTCAATATCTACAATGGAGATATTTGAAGATGTAAGTAAATTAAAATATTTATAAATAAAAGCTCCTCCTATCTTAAAGAAGATGTGTGTTAATTATGAATATTCATATTCGATATCTAAACTCAAAATATAAGTTGTGTGATAACATAATTTGTAATTTTGTTCATTTAAAAGGTACACGTGCAAATTTATAAATTTTGTCTAAAAAATTTCAATTTCTAACAAATTGTATCACAGTTGGTTTGGCTTAATAACTAACTAGTATGAGATCTTAAGGTTAACCCAATAAGAGAAAAGGAGCCAAAGCTAACACTATATATATACCTTTCTAAAAAATAATATCATACCAAACCAACACTTACCTACATTAATTAATATTTATGGATGAATACACATCAATGTATTTGTTGGCAAATCCTAATCTTTTTAGAGTTAAACTATTATATTGAAACAAGAAAATCGTTTCATATATATGACAACTAACAGAAGAAATCAGTTGAAATCTTCTCTCAACTTTTTCTGCAATATATATATTCTGTTTATTATTGTTTTTCCATGGAATTATGAATATTTTTTTTTATTAATCTTATGATGACTTTCTCATTTCATTTCACTGTCATCTATTTTGAAGAAACCAAAACCAAACATGCATATATAATTAATAGATATGCATATATATATATATATATAATGCATGCAGAATGTGTGCCCTTTGATTCATCATATGGACCAAAAACACAATGACCCTCCTATATATATAAATCAGGCACCTTTCTATTTATATATAGGTTCTGGTTTCTAAACTTGGAATAGTACTATTAATTCAAGCTAGCTAGGCCTAGCATTAGCATTTGCTGTGAATTACAGACAGGTTTTTTTCTTTTATTATACTTATTTTAAAAAAGTTATTAAAATAACAAATTTTTTTTAATCCAGATTCTGGCAATAACCATTTTCATTATGCGTTATCACTAATTTATAATCTCAAACATTTAAACCCTTAGACCTCATGAAAAATAACATAGAAAACTTACCAACAAACCAACATGAAACATTTTTATAATAAGTGCATGAGATTTTATTTAAATATAAAGTATTTACGTATTCCAATATTTACCAACTTCACTCATTTAAATTTTTAATTAGTGCATAAAAAAGACTGATCCTCTGTTTAATTTTCAAATTGGTGCCGTAATTTTTTAGTTAATAAGAGATAAAATATTAGAAAATTATAAAAACGTAAATTAAAATGAAAATAGAGCGTTTTTGTGGAAACAATCTATGGAAACTGGCGTAGATCTCGAAAAAATACTCGAAATGCCCACAAAAATCGCCTCAATCGGACATTCGAGCGTAAAATTATGCCCCATCAAAATTTTCGACTTTACGAGAATAATTTTTTGCCCTTGAAACGCGTCCAGATAACTTTTTCGCCGATGCCATTGCGTATATCTTTACGAGAACCATCAAAACGAGTGGTCATATACGTGAAACGGACCTCTGATCACAGAATTATTAATGTTTCAAAAAAACTGATGTGGTTGATAACGTACAAAAGTTATACATTATCTGCCACATCCGCGGACATAGGTGGAAAATTGGGATTAAGTGATAACGCATAACTATTGTACGTTATTTTTATGAATAACGCACAATAATTATGCATTATGGCTAGATTATGAATAAAAAAAATTTAAAGATCACTTTAATGACGTTTTTAGAAAAAACAGACTAAACCAAGAAAAAAAAACCCCAAAGACATATTCTTCAAGGATTTGTCTTTTGATAAGATCAAAATTTCCCACCAAAATCTCATTCTTTATCTTTGATTGTGTACTATATTTATTCTCTTTTGAGTTTAGGTCCAATTCTTTATTACTTTTGCATTTTTTAAACTGTTCAAGAAAAATACTTTTAAAAAAATTATTTTAAAAATATTATTCTAATATTTATTATTTTAATAACATCATTCAATAAATAGAAGAAGTTTAAAAAAACATTTCCAAATAACTTTACAAAAATAGTTTTTTAGTTTATTTTAAACTAAAAACAATATAATAATAAATTGATAATAATTTAAAAATAGATTATAATTTAAAATAAATTAAAATCTACTTATTATAAGCAATATAGTACACAACCTTAGCTTATTTATTAGTGAACATATATATAATTGTAAGCCCTAAAGCCATATTTGATTATGAATTAACTTGTGCTTTGTGATAATAAAAATAATTTTATAAGAAGAACAAAAGATGCACAAAAAGAGTCTCGAGGATAATCTACAAAGAAGCATAAGATCACTCAAGACTACAAAATTTTATGAAAATGAAGTAATCAAGTTAAATACTTTGAAGACAAGAAATATGGTTAGAGATAGCTTTATAAGGTATTTATGTAAAACTCCATAACTTGTTTCTTTAATTTTTTAATCAGTTATGTTAGCTCCTTAGAAGAAATATTCTTTGAGAAATTATTTTTGAAAAACTAAATGCTTTGATTAAGCTTTGATGATTTAAAAGTGTTACATACTTTAAAGTTGCATCAAGAATACATGTTTTGAAAACTGAAGGAAAATCTGTATTTTACAGTTGTCAAATTTTTTCTAAATCTTAAAATCGGTCATCCGATTTTCTACTTCTTAGAAAATTGGACGTCTAAATTTTTTAATTTCACAAAGAAAATCGGTCTTCTTTTTTTACTCTTCAAGAAAATTGGTCATCCTATTTTCTGTTCTTCAAGAGAATTGGACGTCTAATTTTTAAAACCGATCGTGAACCCTAAACTGGAATTGACGAAAAACATAAATTTTATTGTTCGAAGATCGACGATGTATAATTCGAAGTCATTTAATATACATTAAACCAAATTTTAAACGTTTCATATGAAAGAAAATCTTCTAAAGAAATTCTTAATAATTTTTTATGAAAATAAAATATTTTCAAGTATAAATTTTAATTTTCGACGACTAAACCCATTTTAATGATAAAATGGATGGTGGTGGGTGACACAGTTGACAAGTTTCAGAAAGTTTCTGACGAAAGATTTTTCCTATACTTTCTCTAATTTGTGAATTGGATAAACTTTAATTTTGATATTATTTTCTTTTTTATTATTTTTTTAAAATGAAATATCGGATAAAAGGTGAATAATAAAAACTTTACAAAGATATATAAAGCGTTATTTTTGTACCAAGAACCTACTTAAGTAGTTACCAAATATTGTGAAAAATATATTATTTGCAAAGAGAATAGTAAATGTGAGTTCAAAGTGAAGTTTTATATTAAGTTTTGTGTGAAACTCAACTCAATTTAAAGTCCACGTTTATAATTTACACACAAATTCGTCAATACATATTTTAGCCAAACCTATATAATATCATCACATAAACACAAAATGTATATATATATATATATATATTTCAATTGAATCCATCCATCATTAACAACTCTTTGATCTAGAAAAGGGTTCTTCTCAACTATTTCATTTTCAAATGTACTTCTTCAATATTTGTTCTTCTCATAAACAAGAAAGGAGTCTGCCAATGCCCACTGTCACTATAGGGTTCATAACTAATTCTTTCAAGAAGGGTATACTTGATATTCAACTAGCACATACATACATAGCAGTACTACAAAGTGTTAAACCCAAAAGCAAGTTATGGATTATGACTAGCTTGAATGGTGGAGAAATGTGCTGAAAACCTTCACATGGGGGAGCACATGCACATGGCCACTTGGTAATGCTGTAAATTTTTTCAGAATGGAAAATCTGTTGGCCTATACAGAAAAAGTGTTTCATACCATCTCTTCTACCATAACAGGTGTGTGATGATTTCATGGGTTTTGTATTATGTTTTTATAGGAATAAAATACAAGTTTCATAGTTATATTACGAGATATATATACTTGTGTTGTGTTCTGCAAATTCTACGTTATTATGATCGCATAAAAATATAATACATGTTATTTGATTATGTATTAAGATGTATAAATATATAATACAGATTTCATATCAGGGTGCATAATTCAAAATGTATAGGATTCATGGTAGCCACCCTCATCCCCCACATGATGTCATTTATCCAAAAACTAGAGTTTCTTATGATTTGCTTGCTGCACAAGGGTTTAGGGTTTCACAATCTACAGTCCACAAAAGAACCAAGTTGGAAAAGAACTGTGAACTATTCATCCACATGCAAGAATGGTGGCATAAACCAACATCAGCAATGAATCATAGGGAGCCCCCACTGGCTAATAATCAATCCCTTTGTTCATGCACCCATAGAGAAAAAAAAATTCCCATTTTTGTATGAACCACATAGAGTTGAAGCCAGCAATTAAGATTCAACACTTTTTCAAGATGTGACAAAGATAAACTACTGTTGCCATGGATAATATTGTTTGCATAAATATGGATAGGGTATATATCTATCTCCCCTATCTTGGAAATATGGCAAGTAATTCATCCAAAAAAAAGAAAAAAAACACAATCATATTTATGGATAACTGCCTATTATGCTATATCTAATTAGGTTTCATTCTCCTCACTAATATCACTTTCTTCGTTTCCATTTATTACTTGCTTGAACATACCTCTTCCATTTATTTTTTTTAGAGAAAAATGTGTTCTCTATTAAATAAAAAATTTATCTGTCATAGCAGTAGATCCAATCTATTAATAGAGTCATGAATTCCTTAGATTATGTATTAAGTCTTGTTTTCATAAATGGCAACATAATACACACAAGAGATTTAAATATTAAGTACATAGACGCTGTGCTCATTTTTCCACTCATAGATTGGGCCAAAATGGTATTTTCCAAGAAAAAGAAGGGTGAATTTCAATTCGACATGACATGAATGTTGTACTAATGTTTCATATATTCTCTTGCTCATGCCATTCTATCTTACCTAAATGCATTTCTAGATTCCTAAAACTCAGACATAATAAAACATGGTAAGAAGCTGGCAATTCTTATGTTCAACGTGTATATATTCATCAATATATTTTTCCTTGTAGTTCCACACTTGTTTCTGCACAGACAAAAATAAAAATAAAAATAAAAAAGGAAGGAAATCCATGGTTTTTGCTTATAAATTCAAGATGGGGAAAATGACTTGAACCATGATGCTATTTATTTATCAAAATCACAAGTATATTAATTTTAAGCACCAAAAGGAGATTGACTATCCTCTAGCACTAGTCTTATTACAACGATGTAACGCAACCACTCCCCACGCCTATAGCTCCAAAACACCCTGCCATTACTAAACTCGCTGCAAAATCAATTCAATAGCTCCCGGAAATATGGAATAAGTTTTGACAGAGTCCCAACTTAAAAGTCCATTATCCGAATCAACAATAACATGAAAGGAGAAAACAAGGGATCATAGGCTGCCGGCTGAAATGAAAACATTACAACAACACAATTCCATTGTGGAAGGAAGTAGTATATATGATTCCTAAAACTTCAGATGGTGCTCAAACAAAGAAGCCATCTCAATCTGCAAGGAAAACAAATAAATACTTTCAAGAATAGCTAAAGATACTTCTCTTCTGTTTAGACATTAACATTAGTTGCAGAAAACACGAAAGGACTGACGTCAAAAACTCAAGGAATCAGTTAAACATCAAAAGATCTTTTACTTATTTGACAATCAGCAGTGAGCTGGATCAAAACCAAAACCGTAGCAGTAATTCAACAAAAATTTTTTGTTCTAGGTGAATATTAGTTCTTGTTTTACTTCTGAAAGCTCCTGAATTACTTGTTCTATCAATGTGGACTTGGAGGGCCATTTAAAACCTCCCCTCCCCATCCCCTGCGAGGCGTGCAGAAAAACCACTTGATTGATGAGATAGAGGAAATTCTGGTATTTCAAGATAGAGCCTTCTGACAATCTTGAGGAGCAGATCCAATTACTCTTTCCTACTGATTGAATGAAATGAAAATACCAAAAAGCTACATTCTTCACATCACTTAACCCATTTATACTTGTATCATATCTAAACTTAAAAATAAAAGGAATTCCAGAAATGACAGATAAACCACCAATCTTAAGGAAAACAAGAGGGAAATTTAGGAAATAATTCAGTGGCTATAGGACAAGTCAATAACGAGGAATCTTGGCATGATATGAATTAACTTACAGCGGTCAGAGCGGCTTCAGAGCCTTTATTCCCAGATTTACCACCAGCTCGATTAATAGCCTGCATATATTATAACTTTAGAAGGAAAGAGGAAAATCCAGGCTATAAAAGGGTGCTTATGTTAACAATTCCTGACTGCAGAAGAAGACACACTGATCAAATCCATGTAACGGGAAGCATTCAGGTTTATGCTATGCAAATTGCAGAAGAATTACAAACACAAAAATAAAAGCTTTGTAATTCTTTACGCAGAAAAAGACGATCAAGCAATTCGTTGTCAAGAGGGTCATGTAATTTGCTTGCGAAAGAAAAATATAACAGAAAATTGTTTTATTTACTTACCTGGTCCATGTCCTCACATGTTAATACACCAAATATGCAGGGAACACCTGAAAATCATTGGAGGCCAGAATTTCAGTTTCACATAAGCCGGAAATTGCTTAAGGCACAACAATCAAAGTTATGGACTATGTTTTACAAATAAGGCTTGTAAAGCTACATTGCAGCCATTCAGATAAACAGGCTGACTAGTAGAAAAACTTGAATGCATGCTAACCTGAATTAAGAGCAGCAGATTGAACTCCAGATGCAGCCGAATTAGCCACAGCATCATAGTGTGTAGTTTCACCTCTAACCTAGAGATCACAATGGAAATGATAAGAGAGGGGAAAAAAAGTATCATCATTGTAGTATAAGATACTGCATGACAACAGGAAGAAAGGACTCAAACACTAGTGGTCAATAAGAACTGAAGCAGAAAGCATTAACCTCCAGGAAATGAAGAAAATGCACAAATGTATGATTTTGAAGATTTAACCATGAGATAACATAAGAATACTCCATTTCACCCAAAATGTCTGTCTTGCTTTGACTCAACTTGGCACAAATATTTATGAGAGCATCTGGCTGTTTGACAATTTACCACCCAGCGTTTCATGAGCTATAATGGGCTGAATGTTAGTAATAGCCTCACGCCCATCACTTTCTTTTCCAGAGAGGCTAATGGCTGAGATACATATTTAGTTTAAGGATTTGCCATTCATCATTCCAGAGTAACTCAAAAAGGAAGAAAGAATATTCATTTTTGGAAGAGGAAGTATAATTTAAGCATCTGAATGCCAATTAGAAGAACTGTCACACACTAAGAGAAAAATCATTCAGAAGTAAAATGTAAGACTGGCAAAGAAGAAAGAAATTAACCAATTAAACATGCAGTTCATTAAACCAATTCAACACATGCACCCCAAACAATTTGTACACATAAAACTTACAGATTCTGTTTTTTTCAAAAGAGATCAAATTTCCACTTCCAAAAGATGATTAAATGCATTGCACGCAAAAAGTTGCTCACTTGCTCAAATTCCAAGAAAGTAACCACATTCTTGTGCACATGAACAAGAGTGAGAGAGAAAGGGGAGAAGCCACATTCACCATCTCATTCTCATGGACCACCAATATCTTAGTCACTATAATGCAGCACAAAGAAATATGAAGGCCATTAGCCTGCCTAGAAGATCTGCCCTTTCAGTTCCATCACTCAGCTCTCAAATGAAATTTCCCATGGACTTAAGTGGGGATGACCTAGATCTGTGACCAAAGACATGGGGTTGTTGACTTTGGCTAATTTTGGAGGACATAACATTGAGTTACAACATCAAATTGCTGAACTAGACAAAGCATGTAAAGGAGATCAACTTGAGACCATATAATAACAAAGACTGTGACTGTTCTAGACTGTTGTATAATATGCATCAGAAGTGGTGAACTGCATATATGTACAGGAACTTTTCTTCCAACAATAAAAGGCCCAAAAGAAACAGTAAAGTTGGCAAAAAGTATAACATTTTGCAGATCAGAACTAATGAACTTTTATACCTGGAATTTGAATCAATCAAATCAAACTCTTTCAGTTTTCTTATCATAAACTTGACACAAAATAACAGACTTCTCTTAGAGGACATGCTGAAGATTTGACTGGCCCGAGACTTTGTATTTCTTGTGTATAGAAAGCAAGCAGATTTTATTTTTTTATTTTTTATTTTTTTGATGAACTAACAAACAGATGAGTATATGATAATATTCCTTTTTAGCCTAACATAAGAATATATTCTCATTTATCCAAGAACGCAATGCTATGGAAATTTTCATCAAAGGCAGAAAGCATTCTCGGCATCACTACTTATTTAGTTAAAAACGGATGTTATCTAGATAATATTCTCATGTATTTGTGCTTAGTTTGATAATTCATTGCATCTTTAGAGTGAAGTTGCTTTAGATTCTATCTAATTGGCTGAACATATTAGCTAAGCTGTTCCTCTTTTTAGTCAATTTTATTTTGGGTTGTCCAGTTCTGTATTTGTGGAGGAAGAGAAAATACACTGGGATAAAAATAGAAAGAGGAAGCAGATGACAGAGGGATTCAAAAAACACAGATTTAGATGATCACATGTTGCAAATCTTACCACAGCTCCAATACACAAGATTGCCTGATATTTTCTAGACTTCCCAAGCTTCTCAGCGACTACACCAAGTTCATAGCTACCTGGAACCCACACAACCTGGTATAAAAAGATCATAAGCACGCCATATCTCACTTGTATGAGTGTAGCTTACATATACAGGTAAAGGGGGCAATTGCTTACATCAATGTCTTCATCTTTCACTGAGTACCTTTTGAAAGTTTCTAAAGCTCCCTCTAATAACGGTCTTGTGACAATCTCATTGAAACGGGCCACCACCTTTTTAAACAAGAGATAATATTGAACAAGAATGGACTAAAGGAAACGAAATATCAACAGAGCACTGTCTAACCACATAACAACAACTCATCGTTGTATCCGAAGGAAAGAAAATATAAACAGAAACTAGCTAGATACAACAAATGTGGCAGTAGAAATCTACTCAAATTAACAGCCCTATGCATCTACTAGAGTCACATGAGACAACAATCAGACATATTCACCATTCTGAAAAGCCCTTGAATCACAAACACGCAAGCAAACCACCTATTTTGTACAATAGTTGACTATGTTAAACGCCATTACAATGAAGAATTTGATTAATATTAGTAACAATTATCATGCTTCAGAAGTTCTTCACAGAGGCTTAATCAACAAAATCATAAGAAAACACAATGCACTCACTTTAACAAAGAGGGCATATGCAATCCGCGAAAAGCAATACAAAGATGCAAACTTTCAAAATTAAAATCCAGTACTATTCCCAGGAATCAATAACCTTCCACCGTTGACTTTATCCAATTTCATATTCTGTAAATAAATTACGCAGCAAACGAATAGAGAAAACAGTTGAAGCGACTTACAATGCCAAAGCGCATACCCTCAGCATTGGTGAGGGACCCAACTAAATGTCGAACAGCTTGAGTTCGTAAAATTTCCGAATATCGCCTACCTTCCTTGCCCTTCAATTTAATCCCAAATCCATTCTCTGCACCAGAACCAAGAAATGACATAAATAAACAAAACCCAATACAAAGATTGAAAATTTCCCGAATATAATTCCCATTTCTTTCAAACCAAAGCACTAAGCATTGACCTTGTAGAGGTTGAACTTGGAGGGATGATGAATTATTCGGTTTTTGTGAGAAGGAAACAGACATAAAGGGATGGTGAAGACGATGATGAAGAGGCGAGGAGTTGGATAAGCCATGAGATTTACGAGCAAGTAAAGAGCAATCAGTGAATGAAGAAGTAGCAAATGCCATTTCTGACTCTGATTCGGTACAATTGGAAGCTCTGTGGAACTCTTTCTTTCTTTCTGTTTCTTTTTTTCCCCCGTTAAAGAATGCAGAGTGGAGCCGTGGAGTTGAGAACTGAGCTGTGAACTTTCCTGAACTGTTTGGCCCTTTATTTATTTATTTTTTTCCTTGGAAAAGCCCTTTGAACTTTAGACTTACCAAATTTTGCCTCAAATTAGGGTTAATCACATCAACCTACCAACATGTTTTGATATATTTTCACTTTAATACTCTAACATTACTTCCAATGAGATAACACTACAAAATTTTCATTTATTACCAAAATATACCTTTAATTTTGGGTTAAGTGAAAAAGAAAAACCTTTAAAGTTAAGAATACTTCTCAATTGAGACTATAAACATTTTTTTAGACAAGAAGCTCTGAGAAGTTGAGATAATTTGTCAACTAAGGCCATGAACCTTTTTTTAAACAAGAAGGTCCCTAAAGTTGGATAAATTTTGCAAGTTGAGGATATTTTTTTTCTTTCTGAAAAGCAAATGCTATTAATAAAATTAGGGGAAATGTAAATTCATCTCCAATCCAATCCCTACATTTTTTTTTATATTTCGAATTTCTCTTATAGTTGCATTTCTTTTTTAATTCCTTTAGAATTTTCTCCAATTATACAATGATAATTTTTCTACGTATTATATATCTTTCATCATATTTCACATTTTTTCTCATGATCTTTCTCTTCTAACTATTTTTTCCATATCTTCCCACCAATTACTGCATTTCTAACACCATATTAGATGTATTCTTCGTTATTAAGAAACTGTTATTCTTATAAGTAATTATACTTTAACAAGTAATGAAAACTGCAAATAAAACAATGTTTTGGGTAAAAATTCAGATCCTAAATTAACAAACTTTCCCCAACTTTGGGGGAGGGGGGAGGGGACGGTTGTCCAAATAAAAGCCCATACCCTTAGTTGACGAACTACCACAACTTCAAGAAGCTTTTGTCTAAAAAAGAGTTTATTCCTCAATTAACAATTTGTCCCAATATTAGGGTTTTCTTTTGGACTTAACTTTTTTTTTTAATAAAGGCTAATTTTATCCGAATTGAAGACTTATATTTTATTTTATAAACACAAAATATACTAATATTATGAAATACAAAAGATAATTTTATTAGTGTTATGAAATAAAATACCTTGAGTAACATTATTTGTAAAAAAATCAAAAATTTTGATTGAACTGAAATTAAATTTCAACATTTTGGTTAAATTTTTTCTAAATTTTGGTTTTAAAAGATTGTGTTTCTTACTGAATTTAAAATTTAATTCGGTTTGAACTTTTCTGAATGAAAAATCAAATTTTAGCTAAGCTAATAATAAATTATAGGTAAAGTTAATAACTTAATATTATTTCAAAATTTAAATTTATTAATTATATTATGAAAGTTGTTGGCACGCAATAGAATGATCGATGCAAATATAAAGTATAAGAAAAAGGAGAATAAATAAATAAAAATATATAGAATAATTAGAAGAATATAGAGAGAATAAGAGGAGATAGAAAAGGGAAAGTATAGAGAAGTTTTATTGATTTCTTTATGAGGTGTGTTTACAACTAAGGTTAAGGGCCCTTCTCAAGTATTATTCTTGATAATGTCTTACTGGACAAATCGTCTAGATTATATAATATCAAATTTGGACCGCTATATGTGTTTATATTCAAGATTTCTTGACTAATCTAGTGAGAGATCTACGAAACACAAAACTGAAAATACACCATAAAGACGTTTCTAAAGTAACTCGATTTTAGAATCTTTCACTTGATAAGACAGATAGAGATATTTAAAGGAGGAGTGCTTTACCATTAGGTTGTATCCTCGTGGTCAATGGATTTACTTTCCCTCTTCCGTTACTATATAATATTGAAGTGAATAATTATATATTTTTTCTAATAAAAGTAAATAGTGTCATTATCCTTCATTGTCCCTATCTCTTTCCAGGAATAAAACTAGGACTTAATGTGGCTAGCATGGAATAAGAAAATACTTAAAATCACAAACAAATTAACAAAGTATATATGATGATTTTATGGTAAACAGATTTTCCTTTGGTCCAATTAATTAGAACCCTAGAAGCTCCTTATTTGTTGCCAATTTTCAGGTCGTTTTCAACTCAAGCTGCTCTCTGAAATTTGCAGTAATATTAATTTATGAGCCCAGCCCAGCCTTGCCATGACAGGCTCTTCTTATAAGTGAGACCCACATAAGGATAAGAAATGCCCTCTTCCATTCCACTGATCTTTCTCTCATCATCATCATCATCATCAATAAACAATGCAAATTAATGCAGTACAATAGTTTCTTTTTTTCTTTTTGTTTTTAGTTAATAATAACAATAATAATCTCTTCCACATGTGATATATGATGGGGTTTTGTTTGTATGACAAAGAATGACTCAAGAAATTTGCTTTTGGCAATCTATATATATATATATATACACACACACAGAGAGAGCGAGAGAGAGCGAGAGAGAGAGAGAGAGAGAGAAAAAGGAAGTGATGGAGTCGAGTACACCCTCTAAAATCTCCCAGAAACAGCAAGCCTTGATCTACGGGTCTCCCCATTTCCCAAGATCATATTTTTCTGAAGTTAATGCAGTCGTATTGGACCCTGGCGCCTTCTTCTACTCCTTTCCTTTTTTTTTTTCTTTTTTTTTTTGCGCTAATCCTACTCCTTTCCATTTAACTCCATGTACTAATTTTCTTTTGGAGAATAATGCATGGTAAATTAGAAATCAAATGAAAAAATGAAAAATTTTTATTCGAAAGTAAATTATTTGTAGAGTTTAAAGTAAAAAATTGTAAAAAACTAAATAGATTTTTAGGTTTAAATCTAATCTAAATTGACGTATTAGTATTTGTATAATTCATTTTTCATTGGTTTTGAATATTTAATACACTTTTGGAATATCTATTTTGATATAGTAAGACAATTGTCAAGTAATGAATTGTGAATAATAATAGGTCTCATACTATCGAGTCATGACATGAAATGTATCATATTATAATATTATAATATAATTACTAGTTAAATGTGTAAGAACTAAATACATACCATATTATGTGCACGGTGAGAACCATCTCTAGAACGACATATCTCTAGTCTAATTCCTTAGTTAAGTGAGACGAGGGCCCAATAAGGATGCTTGGGTCTTAAGGAAAGTGGTGCTATACCTTTATCCCACACATAAATATGATTATAGCAATTTAAGTATTTTATAAGATCATTAAAATATCTATTTTAATATAACGATAATAATTACTAAATGTGATTGATGTTGTCAAATTCATACGAATCACCTCTATACATATTGCGGGACACAAATTATAGACAATATATTAATTTAACTTGAAATTCATATCTTCCACTATGAGAACACATTAGGTGATGGAGATGATATGAATTAATTGCTTTTGTATATATTCCAATCTTAATATGGCAACCCATCCTTGACTCAAAACAATCCTAACCTCAACTATGTGCTGCTTACTAGTACATGAGACCTTCACCCCCCAAAAAAAGGCACACCCAGCCTTTTGTCTGTATAATAAGTCTGAATCTTTTGTCTAAACCTATTTTTTACATAATTTGTCATATCCTTATTAAGTAGTCAAATATTGATTATTTTTCATTTTAAAGAAAATATATATAAACTTCGAATTCTACTGGAACAAAATATTTTTTGTATATTAAAATATAATTTATAATAGTACTTCAAATATATATATATATATATATATTAAGTTATTATCTTGTCATAATAGAAAATAGTTATAAGCACAATTTTATCAATTCGTTTTCCATGATGAGATTATACTGTTGTGAGAGACAGTCCTCACCTCAGCATATATATATATATAGATATGGGGAACCGACACCATGGATCATAAATATTTACAGTATTTTTAGATCTATCCATTGAAAATCTGATCTCTATATAATTTTTTTCCGTATTCTTGAATGAAAACAGACAAGTTGTCTGATGGATTCTCATCTGTACATGAAAAAAAAAAAAAAAAAAGGAGGGTTTCCAAGAATCTAGTGGTTGCCAAATACAGCAAAAGTTGCTTTTTCTGTTCTTTCCTTCTCTTTTTGCCGCCCTCTCATATAATTCGTTATCATTTTCGAATCTTTCCTTAAAGAACATTTTTTCCATTCATAGCAATATCATACAAAGCAAGATCTCTCTCTTTTTCTTTTTTTAATTTTTATTCTTTTCTTATTTTTCTTTTTTTATTCCAAATAAAAAAAAAGATTGAAATTCTCATATTGTTTCTAATAAAATTAAAATTTTGATTCTTAGATAATTATTCTGTCTTAAACAACAGGTTGAACTAGGCCTATTATATGAATGATTTTCTCTTTTTTGTTATCAAGAAATGAAATCTGCTATTTTCTCTTTTCTACTCCTTGGGAATGGTGGAAGATTCATAACATATAGTACTTGGTACTAACTTAATGTATAATACATATATAATATGGGTCTATTAATATATCTGAAATATGCAATAATACAAATAAATACATTTATATATGATAGTTTAATTTTATTAGATTTTTTAAAATTTCATAAAAAATTTAATCTTAAAAAACTAAAATTTTAAATTGAAAAATTATATCATAAGACTTATATATATTAACGAAATTTATAATATTGTACATTATAAATCATTATTGTTGATTGTTATAATCTCGAACCGAAAAGATATATATTTTTTTTAAACCAAACTCAAACCGAGAAGATGAGATGGAGAAAATTTTGGAATCATCTTTTTTTTTTTTTTTAAATATAGTTCTCGACTCTCTTTTTATTCTATCCTCTATCTTATCATTATATAAAAAAAATTAAATACGTAATAATATTTTATGAATGAAAATTAAGAAAATGTGAGAGTAAATACATTATTTAAAACTTTTTTTCTCTCTTTATCCAGGGAATTTTATAAATGGTCCATTATAATAAAAGAAGAAATATATACTAAGGTAAAAAACAATAACAATAAATATATGTATTATTGAATTTGGGGGTGGGGGGTGGGGGGCAATAAGATATCTGTAGGAGCTGTCTTCTTCATCACCTCGATAGAAGATAATGAATATATATAACATTTTCTATACTATAAATATATCCAACGATATCTCCCCTTCTTCAGCACTTTTGATTTCTATCTCTACAGTGAATTATTCCTTCATTTCCTTCTTCCTCTTAATTCTACGTTGCCATGGCAGAAGCAGCATTTAATTAATTAATGCATTTCCATGTAGAAAGTAGTGTGCAGCCAAGGATGACTTGCCGACTGTTTTGCCGAGCGCGGAAATAAAATGCAGCTTTCTCTCTCTCTCTCTCTCTCTCTCTCTCTCTCTCTCTCTGTATATTTGCCGCCGTACGTATTTATACGAACTCCTCGGCAAGTTGTCTTTGGCTACATCCTACTTCCTTCATCTCTTTTGATTAGGCTTTTGGCATCCAGTAAAGACGGAACTAAAGGGCCGAGCTGCGCTGGGATGGGCGGCCAGCCATTACTCTCCATATTTGTAAACATTCTTTATGAATACTGTTTATTATTTTATGTTTGTATATTTTTCTTTCTTTGAGTTTGTTTTTAATATTTCTTTGAGTTTGTTTGAAATATTTTTGTAGATTTTCTTTCCTTCTTAGAGTTATATAAATTATATAAATCTTTCAAAATCTTCTTCATTTCTTCAGCGAAAATATCCTATTAGTGCCATCTCAAGTGAAGATAATATAGTGAGATAATGAATTCATTCACATGCTAGATGAAAACAAATGAAACCATAAAGAAAAGATGCAGAATATATATATATATTTCTTTTTGCAAAATTTCTTGAGGTCTTGCAGCTGAGCAAAGGTGCGTATGGATGTACATATATACTATTGGAGTTGGTGAAATTTTCTTAGGATACTTTCCATTAATAGCAAAGATCACCTGTCACTGTGCAAGTAATCTTTAATTATTTATGTACTTTGTACATGTATATATATTATTTACATGTGATCACCTTATTGTTTGTAGCTTCCTAATTAAAGTTACTATATTTTATTTCTAAGGGTCTTGTTCCAGAAAAAAAAAGTTTCTAAGGGTTTTGGGGAAACACCACAAAGGTTGTCTCTTTAAGGAATGAAGAGGCATTTTGTCTCTTTAAACCAAAAAAATGCAATTTTGTAGTACAGATTATGTACTACAGGCCTTGGACATAGCAGAATTTGTTTTTTTTTCAAGAACCAGCTAGGAAGATGGATACCAAGGGTTATACACATGTGGTTAAATTTTGAATGCCCTTTTTATAATGCTGGCAAAGTACCCAGAGAATTGAGAAAAAAAAAAAAAAGTACCAAGAGAACTATATTCCAGAAAAGGGTAGAACAAAGCCCTAATTCTGGTTTTCTCCTAATTTGCAGGTTTTGTATGTAAGAAATTTCTCTCTCTAATGTGTATATATATTTATATTTATATATATAAGACATTGTTGGTTTCTTTATTTAAAAAATGTAGGATAATATATTTAAATATTTGTTGCATAAGAATTAATAATTAGACTTAGGTTTCATACCTTAATTTGAATGGTATAATTTTAGTACACACATAAAAATGTCCTGAACATGCAAATTCACTAATAGATACGTACCTTTGTCTAGAAGGACCATTTCTTGGAAGAGTATAAAACAATCTTGAATTGCAAACTCCTCTATGAAATTAGAGTATGTAGCAGCGTTTGAAGTGTAAGGATGCTGTATTGCTCCATAAATTCCTTATGGAATTAATTAGGAGTAGTGCCAAACATAGACAAATCGATTACTATGATAATATCGGAGCAATATTGTCACAATGTAAGGAACCTAGAAGTCACAAGAAGAGCAAGTACGTCGAGAGGAAGTATTACTTCATTTCGATTTTCATTCAAAAGGAAGAGATCCCTTCACTAAACCTTTAGCAGAGAAGGTAATTAAGAGAAACTTGGATGTTTTAGGGGTTAGGCTCTTTAAGTGGAGTAATCATCTCTTTTTTGCAAGTAGGAGTTTGTTATGATTTATGCTAAAAAAGACTACTTTCAATGAGTATCTTTTTGGTAATTAATTATACACGTATATTTTGAGTATATAGAATTAGACTTTTATGATGTTAGTTTCTATAAATGTGCCATATGAAAGAAAGAAACTAAAGTCTTCATATGCTATATCGTTGGGATAAAACGTTATGACATTTTTTATAAGTTGGTAGTCTAGCGAAGTTAGCACTTGTCTATATAGATATATTGTATGTGAAAGTCTCTAATATTCATGAGACGGATGTATTTTGTTAGTTAAGACAGACTTCTATATTAGCTTCTATGAGGATCATCCATTGTGATTGTCCGTGATAATTTTATAGTCCAAGGTTTTGGCATATAAGACTCTAAGTTTGGTAAAGGGTTGCTCCTTGATAAAGAATAAATATAATAGCTCAGGCTATTAGACTAGAGATCTAAAGATGATAGATGTTTGACGAAGGTACTAGTACACTTAATCATACACTCAATGATGGGTGCAAACATAGAGGGCCATTTTAGTGTCTTTAACACTTGTATCGAAAAGATATTGTTTCCACAGTTTTGTTCTTGGGTTCAATGTTTTACTATGATGATAAATGAAAATTCTCAAAAGTGAAAAATGTTGCTATTTATAGCTAGGGCATTTTGGTCATTTTGCAAGCCAATATATAAATGGTCTTTTTGATCATCTAAGTAGCTTATGAAGCTATTGTGATTATGATGTGAATTAAAGCGACTCCAACAAAATCATTCCTAAAAGGATCGGTCACAAGAGCACAAGCGAGGAAGTTCCAAGACAATGTTCGAGTTTTTCTCAAAAGAAATGAAGCACCTCAATCTTGGGAGAGCTCATTTGAAGGCCAAAAAGAGCTCAATTGAATGATCATGCATTATTTGGAGGATTGAGAATGAAGGTTTGGAGGCTTAAAAGAGGGAAAAGAAGGCCAAAATGCAAGCAGGGCAAAACCAGGGCCAGTATTGGGGGGAGCAACACCGAAGTTCACTGAATTTTTTCGAAGGAAATGTTTCGAGAGAATGTTTGGCACGGGTTATAGGCTTGAACCAACGTTGTTTCTAGTTTTTCTTGGAAATTCCAGATTTCCCTTTTGTCTTCCCAGCTCAGTTTCTTTTGTCTTTTAAATTATTTTTATGATTATTTTGAAATGTATTTAAAAGGCATTTAAAACTCTAAACATCTAGCTTAAGTAACTTAATGTGTTTAGGGCTATTTTTGTATAAATACTCTCTTTAGAAGAAAGGATGAACAACTTTCAGCATTTTATCTAATTAGAGGAACTCTTTTTTCATTTGAGAGTTTGAGAGAGCCTTCTCCTAGCCATATCTTGCAAGACATATAAACGGAATAATCCATGCTTAAGGATCTTGTTCAAGGGGTTTAGTGGATTATTTCCATCACAAGCTCAACCTAAAAAACGGATGTTACTAGTTAATTTTTTTCAATTTCGGTGCGAGAATCTATTAGGGATCCTAGTCTACTTCTTATTTTTTTAGTTTTTAGTTGATTTGAAGATGAATCCTTTTATTAAATGTTATTGAGGTCTTAAATTTCTAGCTGGTCTAGGGTTTTTGCAGCTTCATTGAAGAAGCAAATTTATTGCTTTCCTTCTTGGATTTATAGAACATAGTTACTTAGAGGGGGGAGGGGGGGGGGTGGGGTTTGAAGGTCTTGGAAGGGTCATTTTGTTTCCTTCTTTGGGGTATCAAAGGGGGAGTTATAGACTGAAATTTCCATTCAAAAATCAACCTCAAATATATGATTCTTATCAGATTATTTGTTAATCACATCACAAGACTTATACGAATAAAGACTTATACGAATAAACTAAGAGAGTATTAATTATATTCTTAGTATTTAATTTATTAAATAAAGAGGAAGATAATTAATGAAAAAGAGATTAACTTATTTAGTTGACTCTAGCAATTTATTTAATTAAATTGGACTAAACAATTAAATATATCGGGTTTATAATTAAAAAATTTTAATTATTTAATTAAAAGACTATAATTTAATTATATTGGACTTATGAAAATAAAGATTGAGCTCGGAATTGACCAAATTAAAAAAGATCCTCTACTTATTAGAGTGTGCCTTCTGCTTATTGAGTATTCATACTCACTCATTTTCCTCTTGCTCATATTAAGTTTAACTATTAGAACAAGTCCAATGAAGATGAGATTGAACCATATATTTAGTGAATCTTTTATTTTAAAATTATTTTATTCCAATAAATTTTTATTTTTCAAGAGTTCATTTTAATATTTATTACCTTTTTAAGTTTTGATGATTTAAGGAGAGGACATTTGATATGATTTGGATATATTTATCTAAAAAATTATTTTTTTTAAATTTAGTATACTTATAAACACTGTGTATCCATCTCAAGTTCGAGTAAACTTTAGTCCAAAGTGATACATAATAGTAATAATAAAAAAAACTAGTAATCAAAGTACACATTTTTTAAAACTTTTTTTTTTTTGTTTATATTATTGTAGCATATATATTTGTGTTGATTTTTTTTTACATTGGAGAGGAGATGCGATATATTAGAGACATTTAAATCATATCTTGTAAAATTTTTATTAAATTCTAACGTAATATTTTTTCTAAATAATAATCTTATCAAACATAATTACACCCCTGAGTTTTTGTTTCAAAAAATGGGATAAACAAAATTCGAAATGAATTTTGATTGAAAAAATATTTCATTTCATTTGGATCGTTCAAATGAAAACATTTTGCTTTGGATCATTCAAACATATCTCTTAACACAAACATAATTTTAATCTAAATTTGAAAGACTTGTCATATGTCAGCTGGATCCAATAATAATAATAATTCAGTAAAATGAGGGACCAAGTGGTTAATATTTGTGCCATGTCACCAATGTGCAGCAATTTTAAATTTATGATGAGAGCAGTACGTAAAAAGATAATATGACAACAACAAATTAAGATAATACTTGTTTCTCCTCCATGCAGGCATTTGCAGAGGAGAGACTTTGTATTGTATTTTGACCCTTGTTTTGTTGCTCTTCTTCTCTTGGGTTGGGACCCAAACAAACCAAACCCAATCCAAGAAAACAACATGTTCTTTAATTAGTTCCCCCCACATGTACATATATATATATAGATAGATACAAGGTTCTGAAATGAAGAAGCCTCAAGCCCTGCTGCTGCTGCTGCATGATGTAAAAAGAAAAAGAAAAAAAAGTAACAGTTCCAGAAGAAGAAACACTACCTCCTCAACTGCAAAAGTAAGAATGAAGATGACGGAGTACTGGACTTCCAATCTCCAGTCTCTTTGAAGTCCTTCATGCATCAGAAAAACCAATGCACAATCAGTGAAAACAATCATTACCTGATTCACAAGTACAAACAATCCCATCCAATCCACCCATCATTCCGTATTTTAAACATCCTATCCAACTCTAAAACCTAACATTATCATTGACTAATAATAAACTAACACAACTATTAAAAACACATCCACCTCATCAACAGTAGAGCAAAATATATGACAGTCCCACAAAATTACCAGAAACCTACCGATTTGTAAGGCTTTAACTTATACAGTCAACCATAAAAAAAAAAAAAAAAAAAGGAGAGATTTAACATTTGGAAAGAATCCGTTACCATTTGCATCATGGAAACTGTAGCTCGAATAAGAATAACAACCCATAATTGAAGAAAACATCAGATAATTAAGTTATTCATGGCATAAATAATTAATACCAGAAAAACAAAACGTTATCAAGCAGATATTGGTACAACCATTTACTGTTTTTCCTTTCTTTTTGTCCCTGTTTGGGGGTTGGGAGGACAGGCATTGTTGTTTCATGCACAACATTTGATTGCTTTTTGCATCACAATCTAAAACCTTTTCTTAAAAAGCGGGATGGGGGTGGGGGTGCACATCTTAGGACCTCACTGTAGAGTAACCCAAGGAAAATTTACCAACACAAAAATATGCAAAAGAAGGAACATTTAAACCAGCCCAAACACATCAGAACAGACAAAATAAAGTTTATTACCTTTTCCTCCAAATGTGCTAACACATTCTTGTCTTGAAATATGCTATATGCTTTAAATGCAACTTAATGGTCCAAAGACTGCACATTAAGAAGTTTAATGCCTTTCAGTAAAGTTGATCGAACATGTCAGTAAATTGGATTGCTCATACCTAGACGCGGTATAAAATACATGTGAAAAACTTCAAACTATTCAGACCACGCAAACCAGAAGAACATAATATTTGATGTGAGCATGTAATTTTTGCCAATCAGAAATTTTTGAAGGCACTTAAGAAACCTCAGGGGTGATATACTTGTATCATTTTGATTTTCAGCCATATAACAGAGGCATTGGACACCATGCAAAGTTTAGAGATAAACTCATTCTACTGCGTGCTTTGAACAACTATATTCATCTAAGTATGAGTAGTCATTCCTCAAAAATTAGAACTATTTTATTCAAGAAGAATTTACTTCAAGGTGCAACATTGTGCAGTATGTCTAACAGTTTAAACAAAGCAGTATGAAACCGTTTCCTACCCTTTGTTTTTTATTTAATTCGGGAGGGAGTGATGTGTTCGGAATAATTTACCTTTGGAAAAAGGGTCACGAGCATTGCATGTGACTGATTTCACCAGCAACCGCCATTGTGACTGATAGTGGGTTATAAAAAGGTAAACGGAAATAGTTTAGATACATAACAAATTGAAAACAAAGATTGAGGCTACTTTTCAAGACCGTAAGTAGTTGAGGGCTATTCATCGCAATTGTCCCTAATACATTCCTGGAAGATGGTGGATATAATAGCATATACCTGACTGTCTATGAAAAAGAAGGCATATACATAAAAACAAGTCTTCAATCCCTCCATCCCTTTGTTTTCTACTTTTAGGTGTGTAGGACAGCTTTAAGCAGAAACACATGCAAACTAGCAACAAATGGAATAAAAAACTTCTTCATTCCCAACTAGAAACTATTTGGGCATGACATGTTTAGGGCATAGGGTTTAAGGTTTCAGATTTGTTTTTAGTTTGAAAAATTTGTCTTTTTTCTTCTTGGATTTCGTGAATGTTAAATAATTTTTAAGAGAAGATGTGGGACCCAAACTGAAAAAGAGAAAATTTTACAATTTGAAACCATCCAATTTAGGTTCTTGAATGCAGTCCATAATCTACAATCAGGCAAATCTAATATAATGTTGCAAAATAAGATTTCATGAGAATAACAAAATTCTCCTAATGAAAGATAGCATGCTTGATTTGGTTTCCAGTGACTAGAATGAATTGGTAGTTTAAAATTGCAAGATTCTACTAACAGTACTCTGGACCAGCATGAAAGCAACTACATTTATCTCCCTGTGGACATCTCCAGTTGTCCACATTTATCTCATAGACGGCATACAAAAGGAGAAAGGAGTCAAAGAATAATTCAAAGAATATTGAAGTGAGAATTTAGGATCTTGCATAAAAGAGGACCTCTCGGGAGATTGCCACCAAGAGCCTCTATTACCAAAAGGCATCAGAACAAATTTATTTCAAGAATATACTTAGAACAGAAATACGATGCCATCAATAGCCTTATTCATCAATAGACAGCCTAGTCTCTAGAGAAAGCAACACAGACTTTATTTTTCTTAAATTACCCCAAAACTAACCATTATCATCTTTGAGCCTGTATTTTATTTAGATCTCTCTATCTCCAGGGAGCAAAGAGTATTATAATTCAAATTAACAGTAAACATACATAGGAGAAATTTATACTTTGTGGAAAACTGAGACATTGCATGTTGTAGTTGGCTTCAGCATTCTGAAGACATCCACATGAGCACAGAACTCATTTCTCTTGTTGACTTAAACCTGTCATCTGCATTGCACAGGTGATGGACATATCTGAGCAGCAGTTATATGCACAAAGAAAAATTGGAAGGTAAAAGAAGATCTGCATGAAGACAATAAAGAGATATGAATGGTAGTAATTTATAATAAAGAAGTTATGCATGCTAATCTTACTCAAATTTAGAATTTGGAAAGGTATGAGCTCTGACCTCATCACTCTAATCTAGAAAGACTCTGTCATCCATATTATGTGAATAATGAAGATATAGTGAGTGACTAATAGTAAGCATCAAATAACGTTTTTAACACACTAATTCTGTTTAAAGAGAAAAGGCGAAAAAGTCGGATACAGAAATTGGACTAAATTGCTTAACAAAGGAAAGTTTAAAACAGAAACAGACTATAAATTTTAATGACTATATTACATTACCTTACCATATACCACCTGCTGTGATGACTAATAAGTACCAAGTTTTTCTGCAGTTATTCATTTCCCACTGGACCAATATGGAGTGAAGATTGCTTTCTTGCAGGAAGAGAAAATTTTCACTCCACAAGCTCTGAAGACCAACCTCCTTGCAACCCCAAAGAAGGCCCATAACCAGCATCTTTCAAATTGGTGCTCAATTGTCCCAAAATTTTATATATATCATGGCAGTGTGGATGGTTTTCATCTCTAGATGTAAAACAATGTGCATAACCGGAGATATCGATCCAACTGCAGCCAACCTCTTTAATAAAACTGTTGTCCCTCATTCCTCTCCTCACCATATCTACAAGTTGCCAATTTCCTTTTGCAGCATAATTATTTGAAAGTAGAACATGGTAACCTGTCTTCTTGTCTCCATCAGTCATGGAAAGCAACTTATCAGCAACAACTTTTCCTAATTCGAAATTCCCATGAATCATACATGCAGAAAGAAGTGAACCCCAGACTCCCAGAATGTTGCACTCATCACCCAACTCTTTAACAAAATCGTATGCCTCAATCACCCTGCCCACTCTCCCTAACATGTCAACAACACAAGCATAATGTTCTAACAACGGTTGCAACCCATAGTCTCTGCTCATTGACTCAAGCACTTGAAGACCCTCGTTAACCATTCCAGAGTAATTGCAAGCAGATAAGGTTGCTAAAAATGTAACAGCATCAGGTTTGAATCCAAATTCCCTCCAGGAGTTAAGTAGCATGATTGCCTTATCACCCATCCCATGTTGACCGTAGCCCAATATCATATTCGTGAATGTAACAGAATTTTTTTCAGGGGATCTTTGAAACACTCTTTCAGAATAGTGGATTGCACCAGTTTTTGAGTACATGTCCACCAGGGCAGATGTTACAAAGACATTATCATGCAAGAAGTTGCGTATAATGAAACAATGGAATTGCTTCCCCAGATTTAAACTTCCCGACTGACTACTTGCAGGGAGAATTGATGACAATGTCACAGTTGTGGGAGCCACATTATGTTGAAGCATCTGCCTAAAAACAGTCAAAGATTGCTCAATTAACCCATTGTGTGTATAACCAGAAATCATCGCATTCCATGTAGCTTGATCCCTATTATTGGAGCAGTTCATGTCAAAGACGCTTTCTGCAGCTCCTATCATACCAGATTTAAAATACATGTCTATAAGATAGGTATTCATCCCTTCAAATTGAATCCTATGCCTTAAAATATATGCATGAGTTTGCTTCCCGATCTTCTGATCCCTTAAGTTGGATGCTGCAGAAAGCAAGGCTGTAATCGTCACAGCATCAATCATAAATCCTTGATTTTGCATCTCTCGTACAAGCATCAATCCTTCATCATCCATTCCATTCTGCACAAGGGCAGAAACCATAGTATTCCATGAAACGAGATCTTTCTCTTGCATGGAAGCAAAAACATGGAATGATTCATTAATACTATTGAGCTTGGAGTACATGGATATCATCGCATTTAAGATGACAACACGCGAAATCAATGAACTCTTAATCAGATAAGCATGTAGCTGCTGAGCAAACTCCAAATGCTGCAACTGAGATGTTGCATTCATAGCTGAAAGAAAAGTCACCTCATCAATAGCAACAGCATCTGCCAAAGCTTTAAGAAAAAGATGAAGTGATTCAGTGGGACAAGAATTCTGAACATATCCACCAATCATAGAATTCCAAATCTCAGTATTCCTTTCCAAGCAATTGTCAAAAATCCTCCTAGCAATACTTAGACAACTAAGCTCAGTGTACATGTAAATTGCTGAACTCACAACAAACAGATCATCAACATATTCCTCTCCCAATCTCATAACCAAACCAAAAAGCACGTTGGCAGTATGGACATCCCCTATTAAAGAAGCAGCTGGAAAAACATTAATGAAACTAACAACAGTTGGTTTTAAACCTGTTCTCATCATCATAACAAAATGGATTAGTGCATCAATAGGTCTTCCCACTTTCAAGTACCATGAGATCATTGTGTTCCATGCAACTACATTTCTTTTCGGCATCGTATTGAACACCCTTTCCACCAGGTTGAAACTAGATGAAGTATTAAATGTGCTTAAACAAGAAGCATACATATTCAAGAGGGAATTGTACACAATTCTACCCGGGTTAATCTCCGAACGTAGAATATGACAATGCACTGCCTTACCTACTCTAAACTCCATCATCTCCGCACAAGCTTTGAGAACTGAAGAGAAAGTATATGGATCAGGTTCAAATTTGTACAAACTACGGCCACATTTCATTCGGATATACAAGGCAATAGCTTCATAGTGTAGATTGTTGCAAATATAGCCAATGATCATTGAGTTCCAAACAACAGTAGTTGGTTGAGGAATTTCATCAAATAGCTGCCGTGCGAGGTCTAATTGGCCTTCTCTGCAAAGCTGACTCAACCGGTATCGAATTGTTTTGGGTCTGTGAGAAGAATTCAGCTGGTAATAATGCTGGCTGGAGTCCTCCGAACTGCACTGTGGATCAATTTGGAGGTATGGGCTCATGCATGGTACTGATGAAACATATTGATGGTGGCGATAGTGATGATAATTGGCTGCGGTGGCAGAAAAAGACAGAGGCAGTGGCAATGCGGAATTGGACATTGTCAGCAGACGCATATGGATTCTGGGCCAAATAATAAATCAGATGAGTGATGTTATTCAGCTAAATTTAGCGAATTTTGGTGGCTAAAGAGGGGTATAAATGTCCTTTCAATTGAGGCATACTTGTACCTTAGGGGCAAGAAGTACTTTTTTCCTTGAATTTTCAATTTTTCCCCCGGCTAAATGGCTAAATGTTTAGCCCCATAGCATTTTTGTAAATCAGATATATGCCCCATAATCTATTATAAGCAACACAAATTATGGATATGGTCATTGTCCTACAATACAAATTAATAGACGAATGAATGACATCATAAATCATTACAAGCAAAACTTTAGCAAAGAAAATCAAGATGCATGAGAGAGAGAGAGAGAGAGAGAGAGAGAGAGAGAGAGAGAGAGAGAGAGAAAGCAAGAATTAATCAACCAATATTTTTGGCAAAGAATTAAACAAGCATCAAACAAAACCAAAATTTCATATACAAGGGAAAGAATCAAATGCTAGTATGGCAGATTTAAACCCATTAAAACCTTTACAATGGTGAAAATTTTAAATGCAAAACATGACAATATGGTCTTGGGTGCCATCAGAACTTTGAGAATACATTCACTTCTAGTCTATTCCCAAGAGTATCATTCAGAAAACAACAGCCAGATTCCAATCAGCCCAGGCATGTGTAAATGAGGAACTAACTGGTAGCAGAAATGTATTGAACAAATGACCCTTTAAAGTGAAAATTAAAGTAAACTAAGCCAATAAAATTACCAAAGCCAAAGTCATATCACAGGGGGAAAAAAAAGAACAAGAAGAAGTTAATAGGTTCTTTCAAATTCTAGGAGTAGATTTAGCTATTTGCCTTATGAAATATTTCAAAGAAAAGGAGTAGAGTAGATTTTCTACTCAAGGTAGATTTTCTCTTCATTCCACTTGATCAAGTGCTTCCTTCAAAAGCTTCTAAAATATGCTCTCATGATGTTAAAATGAAAAGGTTTTTGGTGTGAGTTCAACTTATACGTCTCTCAAAAATCTTAACAAAGTTTGTTTTAGTCATATCTCAGGGGTAATCTGCAGTGCTGGCACTTGTAAAGATCATCAAGCAGCAGCTAAGACTTGAAAACCAAGAGACCATTGTGCTGAAGAAGTGTCAAAATTCTCTCATGGAGGAATCTTTGAAGTTACTAGAAGTGCAGAGAGAAGAGAGAGTATATAGAGACTGTCTAACGAAGACGTCTGACTACATATATTTTCCCTTTCTGCATGCGGGTTCTTAAGAATAAAGTTCCATTTGAAGAAAAGTTACTCTCTGATGTGATTTAGGTTTAGAAACTGTCATCCTTCACCAATATTTTGATCAAGATACATGTAAAGTTGATGGAATTATTTATTCTGGTCTCGTGACCCATGTGTGCGATGCACGTGAAATATATTTTACAATGTCAACGTTATTGATAAATTAAAAAGTTTTGTTTTGAAATTCTAAATTCTTACATAACTTCAAAAGATCATTGAATATATTTATATTAAGAATTAAATACTCACATTTTCCTAAAAGTCACTATATTGAATTTTTAATTTTTTCATGTTCATCTTCCTTTGAATCCATACAAATCTACACATAAATATATTAAAGTTGGGGAGGATAATTGTGGCAGTGCCACCTAGACATTTTTTAGATGAATGGATTCTCATTGTGCCATGTGTCACAATATTATTTGATTGTTGAGTTTCCATTAACTAATAACATAAACAGGAATATAAATTTTTACGAAATATATGATATAGTTATATACTATACTACCTCTGTTTCATATTAAAAGGTGATTTTCTATTTCAGACAGATTAAGAAAAATCTGAAATTGATGTGTATTTTAGAGTAAAATACCTCTAATGCCCTTGCATTAATTTTATAAGCTTCTTATTCCAACGTTTTATTTTCTCTCTTCTCTCTCCTCTCTCCATATTTTAAGGCTTTATCATATGTGAATGGATTTAGGTTTTGAAATTACTAAGTAGTGATACATTAAATGAATAGGGGTATTCTTGGGAAAAAAAGTTTATAAAGGGAAATCACCTTTATAATATGAAACTCAATTTCACCTTATACTATGAAATGGAGGTAGTAGTATAAACTATAATTATAACTTTTTTTTTTCAGAAAGGAACTATAATTATAACAATTATATATAATTATAATTATAGGCTATAATTATAGACTGTAGTTATACAATTTTATGTATGCTGTGGTATATAACTATAGCTAGTATAACCACAGTTAAAGATTATAATTATAATCTTCAGTTATACTATAATATATAATTACGGTTATCGACTATGATAAATTACTACAGTTACATATTGAGAAATTAGCTATAAATAACCATGAATTATTTTAACTTCTATGTTTATAACCATGAATTATTTTAACTTCTATGTTTATAACCATGAACATTTATCTTATCTTTTTATAACCATGAACAGTTCTTGTTCTTCGGTTTATAGCCACGAATTTTTTTAGTTCATGGATATATTTGAGAGGTCGAAAATAGTTCATGGATACTTTCAAGGAAAAAAAAAGTTCATGGCTACAAAAATATAAACTCAAAGCTTGTGGCTATAAACAGAAGAGCAAAAATAGTTTATAGTTACAATAAGATAAAATAAAAGTTAATAGCTATAAACAAAAAAGTTAAAATAGTTCATGGTTATTTATAACTAATTTCCCTTCCATATTTTATATGCATATACTACAGTGTACTGTTGCTATATAGTATAATCTATAATTATAAACTATGGTATATAATAATTATAGACTACAACTATAGACTATAGTTGTACATTATAATTATAAACTATACAAATATATATAGTTATACTATAGTTGGTTTTTTAATTTTTAATTTATGGATAATGTCGATACTATAAAATAAAATTAATAAATCACTTTGAAAAACGTATGTTAGAAAACGTGTTAATCTTTCGTAATTACAAAAGAAACTGAAGAAGAGTCCTTGCACAGATGTGTTATAACAGCCAGTCAACTGGAAAATAGGCCCCTTGTGGAAGAAGCAGATATGGATGATCAAGACCATAAGGAATTGGGATAGCTAATGCAAGTTCTTTTTCTTTCTTTTTTTTTTAATAAAAATGCAAATAATGAAGGAGGTTCTTCCAAAACCCTGACATACCACAGCCACAAGCATTAGATTGTGCCATTAAAAAAAAAAAAAAGCAGTCCCAAAATTTAATATAATCCCAGTTCACCCTTCAGTAATAAAACTAAATTCTGAGCCCAAAATCCTCAGGGCAATCCTAATTAAAACAAATTTGCAGTTCAATACAGAAGTGGAAGATTTAGGAATGATGAAAGGTGCAAGTTCTGTTGTTTCATATGAAAAGAACACAGAACACAGAAAAATGAAGTAAAAAAAGAAGATTAGTGCAGAGAGTTTCAAAATTAGAGCCTTTCTGAGTTGTGAACTAAATAATCTCCTGTTGAATAGGCTCATAAAAAATGCAGAGAGAAGACAACTCATGTACATGGACTAATTTTGTGACGTCCACTGCTAGGAAGAAGCTCCAACACTGAGAATACACCCAATTTCATAGAGAAATCAAGTATGACTTAGGAACCCTAACATAGATATTATATGAATCTTAAAAATTACATACCTTGGGAACAAGACCAGCTCGATGAAAGTCTGAAATTGAAGAAAAAATTAGAAAACCCAATTTTCTGAAACCGTGCCTCTATTAATTTGCCGTGAGAAGGAACAAAAGCTTGAAGAATTTTTGAAATCGTGCTTAAAGAATTTCGAAGGAGACAAAGTGGCGTTTCTGATTTTTCTTTTTTAAGGAGAGGTTTGGAGGAACCCTATGAGGTAAAGTACCAAACTTTCAGCAAGTTTCTCTTCTCTGAAGGAGCCAAGAGCGGATATTTTTCATTTTCCCAGTTGTTTTTTCACCTATCAAAAATCTTTTTTTTTTTATATTTTATTTTCAGGTATCGAATATCACAAACCCCATGCAGCATTCCCTATATCAAATTCGGAACTTCTCAAGCCATGGGAAGAATTTTTAATGGAAGAGTTCAATCATTAAATCACATTCATTTTGTCATTTTTTTTAAAACAACTACCTTGCCACACACAATGTATTACATTCCTAATGTTTACATTATTTTGTTTATATTATTGCAAATATAACGACTTTATATTTTATCTATTTATATAATTTTATTTAATTATTTATTAAAAAAAATATTATGTTTCCCTAAAAAAAAATATCTATATTATATTTTTTAGATTTCTGTTTATTAGTTAAAAAGGCTCTTAGCGGTTTTAGCAAAAGAGAGAGAGCATACTCTTTCTCAATAAAAAAGAAAAGGAAGAAGCGATTCTATACGACACTCGTAAAGGTCTGTCTCACTAGCCGTTCCCTGTTTCCCTCTCTCCCTCTGATTCTCCCCCAACAAAGATTTCTGCCCGCAATTGAATTGGAATCAGTGAAGAAGCTCTTTGAAAAGAAACCGAGGAAGAAAACATGGACGAAGAAGAGATTGAGAAAGCAGTTATTGCGTATTTGAAGAAGAAGGGTTTCAAGCAAACTGAATTAGCCTTCCAAGAAGAGCAGCAGCATCTCAAATCGGCTACCACCATTGCTACAATCAATAAGAGCAGCAACAATAATAATTCCTCCTCCAATGCCAACTCTGCTAATTCGCAGACCGACCCCGATATTGCCCGCCAAATCTTGGCTTTCTCCGCTGAGTAATCTTGGCTTATCCTCTCGCTTTTAGTTAACTGTGTGTTTTTGTCTTCACAAAGTTTTGATTTTTACTGTCTAGGTTGCTGGTTGGAATTGAATGTATATGTTTGGCCTTGGAGTTGGGTATTTAAATTTTATAACCTCTTTTTGGAATTCAGTTTTGGATGAAGAAATTATTTTCTAATTTTGAATTTTTTTATTATATTGCTAATTTTGAATTGGTAGAACCAAGAAAAGGATAAAATTCTTTCCAAATTATATGTCATGAACAAGTGTTTTCTGTGAAGCTCCCTGGTGGACGTTTCTCCAGTGTGTTTTACTAGTTTGGTTTATCTGCGTCTGGGTGAATTTGTCTTCTTGTAGCTCTTTTGCTTCAGGGTCTCGCTCTTGGCAGTTCAGATTGCCAGATAGTGCAAATATATGTTCAAAAACTGAAACCCTTTTCTATATCTCTACATGTACAAGATTGTGCTGGTGTGTTCTGGGAGCAATTTGGAAACAGAATGGACTACCTTTTAGTAGTGCATTGTTAGAAAAAGGTTAACCCAGGTCTAAGTGTTGGGTACATTATGGTATGCATTATATGTGTAGCTAAAAGCCAGGGTGGGGCGACTTCCTGAAACTAGGAATAGTAATTGGTTGTTTATGTTTTCTTGCTCATAAATTTTTTATACCTAAAACACAATCTTGTGGTTATTGCTGCTTTTCAGATTGGAGAATAGTCCAGCTCAGTACCACGAGGGATATGGCAAGCTTCGATCGTGGGCCTATAGTTCTCTGGACTTGTACAAGGTAAAGTTTTTCCAAATGAAAATTGGCATAAGTTTTTCTTATTTATTTTCCTGTGTGCTAGAAGCTTAGAATTAGTGATGTGAATAGATGAAAACCAAAAGCAATAATCTTTCAGTGTTTGAAAAGGAAAAACAAACGTCATAAGTCCTACCTTGTTGTTTGAGGCTAGTACCATGTGTTTCAAAGATTTCAAAACAAATTAGTAATATTTGAAGGAGTTTCTTACTGTGTAGCACTAGCATAATGAAATACAACAATTATACATGGTTTCATTCGAGCAAAAACTGGAAGTAGATTAGGAGACAAAGTACATTTGGATGTAAATGTCACATTTTTAGGTTGTTTGGTTAGGTTGGAAAAGGGAAAGGTAAGTAAATTAGGATAAATCAAATAGAGAGTTTTAAAATTATTTAATAGAGAGAAAGAGGGATAAAATAGAGAATTAAATGATACTTTTCTTTCTCCTCTCCTCTTCCCCTCAAACTAAAAAGGGAAATAAGTTAAAAGCAAATACTCCTTTAAGTGAACTAGTTGTTCCTCTCTCCCTCTCCCCCTCTCCCGTCCCCTTTCCTCTCTCCCCTTTGTTTGCAAACAAACTGAACCTTTAGTTCACAAGATTCACAATATACCCGGCTTACGTATCAGGTTTATGTATGAATGTGACATGGCTATTTGGATAGGAAGTATATAAAATTCTACATGAAAATTGGAAGCTTTGATCAAAGGTGGAGTCCATCATAAAGCAATTAACATTTTCTTTTGGGGGAAGGGTTAAGCAACTGACCTAAGTAAATGATAGCTTTGTGAAGACAGGCTCATGTTTGGAAGACAAGGACTCTATTTGGATTGGCTTTTCCTTGTTTTCAATCTAAAGTTTTTTTAATTTTCTCACTTTGGGATCCACATCTTCTCTCATAAACTATCTAATTTGCACAAATGTCAAAAAGAATTCAAACTCACTCCCTTCAATTAGAAACCAATCCAAATAAAGCCAAGCTCTTTCCTTTTCATGTCAGGTTCAGTATAGAGCCCCCCCCGCCCCTCTCCATCTTTTAAGTTTTTAAACTAAAGTAGAAGACCAAATAATCTTATTTCTTGTTTCCGTTTTGTTTGCTGGAATCTGGTACTTTGGTGTATTCCATATTATATAGCTGGAGGAAGGGGTTAAGCAAATTCTTTGCATGACCAAAAGCATGCGATGTTAAAAATAATTTTTTTCGATAAAAAACGAATATGCTACAATAAATTCAAAGAAATTAGAGAATATAATCTGTAGACAAAAAGCCCATAATTGTCTACCAATTAATAAGTGCTAAAAAACCTTCACTATCTTGTCTGAACTTCATCTCTGAAGATTTTGTCCTTACCAAATACGAAAGTATTGATAGACCTTACCCTTGAACCCTTGCTCTGGCAAAATTATATTTTTCGTTGTAGGAAAATTTGGCTACAGTTAACACCATACAATTTAATCCGGAAAGTGAAAGAGCAGAGGCCTTTACCTGTCCAATTTGCTGTTGACATTTCAGATCACATTTTCGTTATAACAAGTCATTTATGCTTAACATGAGTAGTTCAGAAAATTTTGTGGCTTTGACTGGCATGGTTTTGGTTTCAAAATATTCTTGTTGGGTTATTTTGGCAATAAATACTTGAGAAACCTCTTCATGACTTCTGCTTTCCCCTAGACCATTGATGTAAGTGAACGGTTTTTTTGTGTTTTCTTTTGACTTGATATGTAGTTACTCTCAGAGCTCAGTGTTGAATATTTAGTGATTATACTTTTCTTTTAAAATTGCTGGTGTTGGAAACTGTAGCATGAGCTGCTCCGAGTTCTATATCCAGTATTTATCCATTGTTTCATGGATCTTGTTGCCAAAGGTCATATCCAAGAAGGTAATTGTTTTGCTTTGTTTTGTGTAATTTACTTCCACTTTGAAGAATCTTTTTGGAGTGCATTGTTGTAAATCCTGCTTGAATTTCAGCAAGAGCTTTCTTTAATAGCTTTCGTGAAGATCATGAGATGATGCATTTGCGTGACCTCCAAAAGCTGGAAGGTGTTCTTTCCCCTTCTCACCTTGAGGTTAATTTTGATCCTAGACCATCCTGTGCGTTGTGATTTTGACATGTGCAATTTTTAAATGTAACTTGTCCTTGCTCATCCTTTGTTGCTGTGCAGGAGATGGAATTTGCACATTCTCTAAGACAAAGTAAAGTTAACATAAAAATATGTCAGGTGATTTCTTTAATTTTCAAAGAAATGCTTGTTGTAGTTTCTAAGAAATACTTTCTCACTTGCAACATGACTAGTCTCTTTGCTTTTTTGGATCCTGAGTGCAACATTCAGGAATGCACTTAGCCATGTAACCCGTCTGATTTGCAGCTACATCTCAGATTACTATGAATTTGCTTCCATAGGAGAAGGCAACTTTTGAATTGCTTCATCACTTTTCTACTTCCTTTTTCTGTTATTCTGAAACATTAGTTACAACTTAATTGTGAAATCCAATCATTTTGAGTACACACATTAAGCCTTTGCCTACTTAGTGCATCACTTGTTCATAATTATTTTCTTGCCAGGTTCACTTTATTTCAAAATGCCTGCTGTAATTTGTTCTTTGGCAATTATGCTAACGAGATTTTTATTTTCTTTTTTGGGTGTTTTGGGGGCTTGGGGGTGTAACAGGTATACTGATTTAAAACTTAAAAAAAGAATTAAAAATATTTTATATAGTTGATGCCATTTAATTGCTTGATGCTTTCTTAGACAACTATAGAAGGACTAGTTGAAATTTTATCTTGTTGAATAGTTAGTACTTTGTATTCATTTTAGTTATATTTATCTATGATGTCAATGTTGCCAAAGTTTATTAAAAATTTTGATGCCCAGGTTATTGTAAAGCATTTAAAGTTTTTCTCTTGCGAAAATGAATGAGTTTCTTGTCAGATGGTATTGTTCTTGTTCACTTTAAACAACTAAATGCGACCTTCATATTTCTTTCACTATTTTTAAGTTTGATTTAATCTTGGCAGTACTCTTATGATCTGCTGTTGCAATACTTACACAAGACGCAATCCATTACAATGCTTGGACTCATAAATGAGCACATCAACTTTCAAGGTAGATCTCTCTACCTTCTGTTTGTAAATATTTGTCTTTGTACTTTTATGGCTTTCTTTCTTACAAACAAATTCTTTTTTCTTTTTTCACTTTGTTCATTGTCAGTTTCTCCTGGGCAGCCAAGTTCAATTTCTGATGATGCTGAATTTGTCACAATCATGGGAAGTGGGCAGGACGCAGCCAATCTTATAAATCAGAAAGAAATACATTGGGGGGTAAGTTGATTAGATAAGGATGACGTTAAAATATACATTTTAATAGTTAATCTTTGTTGAATATGGATGCAGCCTATCTAATAAATGAGAAAAAAAAAGTCATTTGGGGATAAGTGGATAGATCAGGATAAACTAATAGTTACGAATGGCAGCAGTAAAGTTACTAACCGTTTACCGATTACCGAATCCTATGCCGATTACCTATCGGTAAAATTTTTTGTTACCAATACCAAAATTGTCGGTTAATTGGCAACCGATTACCGACCCATTTACCAATTAAAATTTTAAATTTGTTAATGTAATTGAGCCAAAAAAATGGAACAAAATTTTCTAAAAGATCAAAAATTATATTCTAATTATTTAAACAAGAAAAACAAAAATCTCAATGAAAGTACACAAATTCTAAAATGTATTAAACATACAAATTTAATACAATATAAAAAAATATGGAGTATATATATAATATTATCGGTATCGGTTTTTTTCCAACAGTAAGACTCCTTTAGCAAAACCTATCGGTTCCGATATCAGTCGACCTTAGCAATTACCAAAAGTCGGTCATATAATCGGTCAGCTACCTACCAGAACTGGGAAAAAAACCATACTGCTGCCATCCCTACTAATAGTCATCATCCCTCATTAACCTTTATTAGTTATCCCTACTAATAGTCATCATCCCTCATTAACCTTTATTAGTTATTTAGTACTTGGTTTAGGGACTGGAAAATTTTCCAAACTTATTTCGATTGTGGCTGAACTCACCATTGCTTTTGGCTTTCTTGTTTACTAAATTTATTAGTTTTTCTTTTATGAGGATTCAAGTTTGATCTCCTTGTGATTTGATAATTGAATCTAGGGACTGAAACGAAATGGAGCTTGATTTTTTATGATGGATGGTACTTTGGTTGGAAACAAATTGTTAATTTTTTTCTGCCTGCATTCTTACTTACTTTCCCAGTTCAACTCATATAATTTATGATGAAGGAGGTGTCACTGCTTTCACCGAGGTTTTCTATTTAACCGATAATAGAAACAAAGAGATGTCATTTGTGTTGTGCAATTCTGTGAACAATTTGGATTGTTTATCTTTATTATCCTGTTGGGGTTTTTTGAACTTTCTTCATTTTTACATTGCAATGAACATGATGCTAAGTAAATTGTAACAGTTGCTTGAAGATTCTTTAGAAGAACGGTTGGAAAAGGCAGGGGGCTTGGTTCCAGATTCAGAAAAGGGGGATGGAGAGACAAGGGAAGGTGAAACAGAAGAAAATAAGGTAAGCTGCGAGCTGCTTTGGTTCCTCTTGAAATCTGTACTTCACTTTTTCCAGTTTGCATATTTTATTCTTAATGTCCAGAAAAGATCAGTAGAGGGAGGAAAGCAAGCTGCATCCTTGAAAAAGTTAAAGAAGGACAAAGTTGCCGGTGCAACTGCAAAGGCTTCCCGCACTGAGAATAGCTCGTTATCTGTAGCACCCCGTGTAAAACCAGAGCTTGCACTGCCATCAATGTACTTTCTTGAACACCTGCCTATGTTCTTTTCTATTTGCATTCTCTGACCAATCTTGCACCACAATTCCCAAGAAAGGGAAATATGAAAACCTGCATGTTTTGCTTCTATTTTGGCAACAGTTGTTATGGACAGAGAGTTTGATTTTAATGCAATAATACCATGTAATGGTGAGGCAATCTGATTTCCTTATGCCATTTAATTGTTAAAAGCATAATTGGGGGCCAGGGGGAGATCTGTTCCATTGCACAGTTTAGATGTTGATGGTGTATGTATTTGTTTCTAATTGTATTTCAGTTTCAGTGACAACATGTTCCAATAGTGAAAATTGTGGTGGTTTGACATGTTTAGGTCCTATGTGGACAAGTTTCAACTCAAATTCTTTTTCTCTTTTTTCACGTTGGATCCCACATATTCTCTCACAAATAATTCAGCTTTTACGAAACCTAATAAAAATATGACACTTTTTTCAAATTAAAAATCAATCCAAATAGGGCCTTAATTTTCTATAGTCGTCATCAAATAAATATGACGGAGAGTAAAGCAATGAAATTGTATCTCACTCTCTCTGGCTCCTTCTTATGATCATTAAAAAAAAGAAGAAAGAAGAAGAACATTTAAGGAAAAGAATTTATAGAACACTTGTCTATAGAATGTTTCATGTGCTTCAATTGTTTGTCCTGAAACCTGAAGCAACTATAAAAAGCATATTACCTCTTTTTTCAGAAGCAAAAGAAGTTGACTTTTAGCAGTTCCAAAGAGATTTTGGCTTTAAAAAAAAATTGAGAACAGACTATACTGATGAAGGATGAGTATTTGGGGAGGTTAAGGGCATAAACTACTCTGTCATCCAAAAATTTTCCAATTTCCTTGCTTTTCATCCTAACAAGACTTCTTTTCTTTTCATTGGCTTCTGACTTGACAATGTGGTTCAATGTAGATTCTCCTTCTTTCTCTGGGAAATATATAAGCACCCTGTATCTAGATTCATCCATTTGATGATATTGCACATTGGCCTCAGTAGTGGGAGTAATGGTGTCCATTATGCTGCCTATAGAGTTTGGATTTATCACCTGGAGAGATGCACTTACCATATTTGCTAGTTCCATGAGTATATGATTATCATTTGTTGAAAAGAACTTGCAGCTGTTGTTTTTTTAACTTTATGTTGAACGTGAAGGGCAGTAGGCACGGAGAAACTTTACGAATTATATGTGTAAATGTTGACGATACGATATAATAAATATAATTCATTATCCATCTGTTCAGTTAATCTGCAATCCCTAGATATCTAGCACATCCTTTCTGTATCTTTGAACCGCTGCTGTCAATCAATTTAATTATGTCTTTGGCATTGAAAAACCTGGTGGAATCTAAAGCACGATACCATGAGAAAAGATTATCAATTGCACTCCAGAAACAGATATTCTTTATTACCTATTAATAGAATTGATTTTTCCAGTTTCCACTTTATTTGATGTTGTACAGATCTTTCTGCCATCTTATGATAAAGGGATTACTTTTATAGTTGTTATAGGGATGGGGATAGGATAGATTGATGCTAGTTAAACTATAATCCTATGCTCTATTTCTTTGTTCCTATACTCATTATGCGTTGAATAATTCTGTTGCAGACCTGCTGAGGTTGAGCATTCTATTCTTGAAGATTTGAGGAATCGTGTACAATTGAGTAGTACAGCACTACCATCTGTCAGCTTTTATACATTTATTAACACACATAATGGGTATGTATCACACAATTTAAGAAGCCTTCATCATAAAAAGTCAAAATAAATTCTTGAATTTCTGCATCAACAACCAATTGCTAATTTGTGTGGAAACTATATGTGTATCTCCTTTAGGTTGAATTGTGCATCAATATCTCATGATGGATCTCTTGTTGCTGGTGGCTTCTCAGATTCATCACTTAAGGTTTATTGAGTCTCTTCACATATCAAATAGATTCTAACTTTGGTCTTTGGCAGTGCTTACTGTTTGCTAATGTACAAATGTTTTCAGGTATGGGACATGGCAAAGCTTGGGCAACAAGTTGACAATGGTAAGACACCAGTTTTCTGTGCTTAAATCCTTTAATAGATTTTTTTTAGACATGTCACTCGTGGTGTTCTCTCTTTCTTCCAACTAATAGTTGTTTCTCATAAGGCACTACACAATTTATTCGTTATTGGAAAATGAGGGTGGTTTATCACTGAATCACAAAATGCGGCATAAAAGGATCCTCAGATTGAACCGCCTTGCTACCATGGCATCAAAGTGGGGTGCTACTATGCTAGGACTAGTTATGCATCAACCTCCTTATGGTTTAGCATCCTGAACTCTACCCCATTAATCTTGAAACTCTGGCCTTTTACATGTCATATTTTCAAAGTTAATTAGTTTAGATAATGCTAATATGCAATTTGTTATATAACATATCATATCCTTTCTATGAATATTTACTAAAAGAAGGGTCCAGTTTCTCTTATATACCCAATTAGTTAGAAAGGAAAAATTTACTGACATGATATTGTAGTTGCACTCTTTAATTACATTTGGCTTTGGATGAGATTTAGCAAATTTCTCTCTATGGCTGATGCAATTGTTAATAAAGAAAAAAGATCCTGTGTATGTGGGGGTAATCTGAACCTCGTGCTACTATCTATTCAAAGTATATTCTCAATCGGCAGGTCTGTGATTTGTTAAACACCGATTTGGTAGAACCAAGAAGTGAAACATAGGATTTTTATTTTAAAGAAAAATAAATAAATGGATTTCATGGTTAAGATGCTAAACCATATGAGCCAGCTGTTATTTGTCAATAAATAAACAGACTAGAACCATCAGTAGAGTTCATGCTGTTTGGATAAGAAAGACTAGTAGTAGCTTATGCTCATATCCTATTTAGAGAGGAGGATAAGTATCCGTTTTAGCTGGTCCATGAGTCAAGTGTATAAAACTTTTTTTCTAAAAAACTTATTTATTTATTGGACAAGCGTATATAATTTGAACATGAGTGTTTTTACCTTCACTGAAGAGTCCGACTATGTAGTTGTTGCTTGTTGGTTTTCCTGAGTTTTGAACCAGTTCTGGGATTGTCTTTCTTCCCCTGCCTTAATCTATTCAGGTCAATTAGGATACTTTCTTTATCATCAAAATCACTAGTTTAGGTGTAAAACATTACACAAGTTGCTTGAGCTTTTCTGGACCTCAAGTGAAACTTTGGCATGTTTTTATCTTTCTTTAGATTGTTTCCTACTTGCACATTTTAGAAGCCAAGGAAGCACAAATATTCTAGGAGCCTTTTGCTGTTTATCTGACATATGTCAAAGATGACATGGCCCGGACATCCTTGGGCATGTTCATGAAACAATGTAAGATGCAAGCTGATGTTTTTATTCAGGCCTGAGTGATTTGATGGGCCAATTAACTGTTATTAAGTTCATGATTCAGAAAGCAGAGAGGCTATCAAACAAGTAGTCAAACCCAGTGGCGGTTTTAGGGTTTGTAATCTCTGTTAGAATTTAGAGTATTTAGTACTTTTGTAAATGGTGGGCCAGTACAAATTGGTTTCTAGAATATCTCAGATTGATATGCTTTAGCAATGAACATAATCCGTTCTTTGCTTCCTGTAACTGACCCCAAATGACTTGGGACTAAGGTCTGGTTGTTATGTTAGCAACTCGTCTTTTTCTATTTTGACCACCCCATATAATGCAATGTTCAGGTCTTTTATTTAGCGACTCTTTCTATCAATAGGCATCGGATTTCCAGCGTATCGTGCCTCAACCAAGTGCCACGACCAGCTAAAGCTAAAGTTCCATTAAAGAAAAGAGCGTTTCCACGAATTAAGGAAAGTCCTTCATGCACTCTGGAATGGGAGAAATCTTAGTTTTTCACAGCCATGTCTCTCGAGAGAAGGTGTCCCACCCCTTCCAAAAATACATATGGCGTGGATGGGCTTAGTCAGCTTGAAGGAAAGTACGGGAATTAGGTATCCTTTGAGGCTTTAAGTCAAATACCTCCGACTGAGCCATGTTCGTCGCCCTAGCCCTAGGCTTACCATTATTTCATTTCTTCGTTTTTTCTAATTCATTCACTTCAAGACTGGTTTTGAACGCTCTAGCTCTGACGGTCTCTCTTCTGGTCCCCGGACTGTAACGAATCAGTCTTTAAAAACATGTTCGAGCCCCGTCAGTCTCGACGGATTCAATAAATACATCAATTCATCTCTCCATTTTCTGTGAAAGGGCAGAGACGGGGTAGGTAGTGTGTCAGGAGAAAAGAAGACTGTGCCCAAAAGCCTGAAAAAAAGCGCCTACCTATCGACCGTCTTATATATATAAATATAATTTTTAGCTGCAAGACCAAAACGGGGTGCAAAACACCGAAAGAGTTATCTGAGTGAGTACGCCAGTCGCAAGCAAGGGAGGTTCATTAGGGATGGTCCTGGAGATTAGAAATGTGAAATCGGAAGGTGCTAGGGGTTTGAACCCTATATTGGCGGAAAACCCGTCCAAGATTTAGGGGCGGCACAGGTAGTTAGGCACGCCGCGAAGAAGGTGGCTCCATAACTCCCCGAGATATTATTACGTTACGGCAAGGGATGAAACAAAAATAAAGAGCTCCGACTTATTATTCTGGGGGTCATTGAAAGATACTAACGGGGTCTCGGTTGATTTCCCTTCCTTTAGCTAACCTCTCTCGTATTTTACTCAATGAATCGAGCTGCTCTAACCAGCTGAGCTACCTGAACCACTTTGAGATTGCCCTTGTGCCTAGTGGAATGATTGTTGACTTAGTATCTGCTTCTGACTCACGCCTCCCGGCTCTTTGGCATCCAGGAGTTTGCTGGCTGTACGCTTTAAGACGGCAGAGGAAATCCAGGTTATAACTGTACTAGGTTTCTTTCCCATTCTCAAAACAAAATTTTCACTCACGGTCCCTCATCTTTTCTCACAAACAATTCCCAAGACAACAATTTGCCAGCATTTTAAAACTGGAACCTAATCCAAATACTCACTGAATTTATGATTCTTACAAATTGCGATGTTGGGGCATCGTTTGGGATTTGCAATAAGAGCATTAGATTCGTAATTTTAACTAAATTCAGAATGGTCAGAGCAGCGATGATTATATACATTTAAGTGTTCAATGTAACTGCTGGTTAAAAATTAAGTTGATTTTACCTAAAATGAATGGTCCAAACAGAGACAAAGGAAGCTAAGCTAATAGAAGTATTATCTCAACTGGCTTCTCAGATGTGCTGTACCTTTTTGTATCGCATTCATATCAAAATAAAAGCCTAGTGCTCTAAGAGTTTCCTTGTGCTCCCTTCAGCTTAATGCTCATTTGGTTGAATAGGACAAAGCAGCCTGTCAGAAGCCTTTTTACTCGCTGGATGACAAACTGACTGCTTTCTCTATGCACCAAATAAATTGACTGCAGCATAAAATTTAAAAAGGATATCAAGATATTAATTATAAATTGACATACAAACTGAGTGAAATTAAATATTTTTTAAGCATGAAAAAGTAGTTAAACTTGATCAATTAATAATTGAACTATGTTTGAGAATATTTTCAAACTGAAACATATCTTTTTTTTTTTTTTTTTGGTGTCAAACTGAAACATCCTGCATATTTCTGGTTAAAGAAAGAATTGGCGACATAACTGCAGCATAATGTATTATTTACATGGTTATTCAACATATCATGCTTAGTAGTGCACAGAAAATCCCGTGCATGTACTTGCTTATATTTGTGTATCAGCATACATACATATATCAGCAAGTATACGCGGAACATATGTTGCCTTCTTCATTTGGCTCACTATGAAAAGAAAAATTACACTTTAACACTTCATGATGGAAATTCTGAGTGGTGGTTGTTTTACTTTCAGCTACTTCTCAGGCAGGAAATGATTTAACTCCAAATGATAATGGATTTGGCATGCATAGTCCACGGAGATCTTATACACTGTACCAGGGTCATTCTGGTCCAGTTTATTCTGCAACTTTTAGTCCATTTGGGGATTTTATGCTGTCTTCTTCAGCAGATTCTACAAGTATGCTGTGATTTGCTTACAGTTTTTTCTCATTACCTCGATAACGATTTTTATTTGTTTTAGTTCTAAAGCCAGTATCTCAGTTTTCAAACTTTGTGTGTGACTGGGGCACTTTTTCAGTTCGGCTATGGAGTACAAACTTGAATGCGAATCTTGTATGCTACAAAGGCCATAACTACCCAGTATGGGATGTTCAGGTACGGCATCTTTTAAACTTTTGTACGTAACTATAAATGATATTCTAATTGTTGAATAACAGAAACAATAACAGAAATGGGCAACCATATAACTTGATAAAAAATGACAGGCAGCTTTAGCCTTTTTTTTCTTCATAGCTGGAGCCCTAACATTATGTGTAGAATCCAACTATTTGTTATTGAATTTACCATATTTTTTCTTTTTTGTCCTAATAGTGTAGGTTGAAAATTTCTAGGTGGTATCTTCACTGTTGTTTAATAGAAGGTTCAAAATTTGTATTGAGTCCAGCTAAGCTAGGGGGTATTCGAAGGCTCTCATATTATGGTTGATTGATTCACTAAAAAACCCTTATCTGATGTCCGCTTTATTAAGTTCAAAATCTATTTACTATGTCATGAAGACTTTCAAGTGAATATTGCCATTTTGTTGGAGAGCTACTTCATAGACAAGATTGTTTTCACACTCATGAATAGCACCTGTTGATATGCTCTGCCAAATGGTTTAGATTTTCAAACAATACATGGATGCTGATGATTGAGTGCTGAGCAGACCCATTTTGGAGGTTTCTGCTTTCCAGCATAACATTTGCATCTTGAAAATCCTTTTAACCATGCTAGTCTTGCATGACAAGACTACTTGGTCTTTCTGATGGCTTATATCTTGTCTTCCTTCCTGTTATCTATCCTCCAAGCTATTGTCCAGATGTGCTGATTCATGACTAATTTGCAATGTCAATGTGATTGCAGTTTAGCCCAGTGGGGCATTACTTCGCCAGTTCTTCACATGATAGAACTGCAAGGATATGGTCTATGGACAGGATACAACCTTTAAGAATAATGGCTGGTCACTTATCCGATGTAGATGTAAGTACATGTTTTACATAATGTGGTATTTGACTCACTCTATGGGAGCTTCCTTTCATCACAGATCCCAATAATAGTTGCACTAAATCATTTCACTGTAATTGCTCAGATGCTTGACTTCTTGTTCATGACAAATTGCATGGTTCTTTTTTGTTTTACCAAAATCAAGGAATTTATAGTCCTTGCATAACAAATCAGTATCTCTATGTCAGAAATGATATCGGAGAACTGTATATACCAGTTTGAAATATGCAAATCCCCATTCTAATGAAGATCTAGATGGAACATAAAATCCTTAATTTGCTGCTTTAAGCTTTATTTGTGTTCTCTGGGCTTCTTACCCTATTCTACTTGACAGTTCACATTTTCTCAGAAACCTACACCTTTCTCTGGTAAATGTTGACAGTACTCTGACTAGATGGAAGATTGCTTGTTAGGAAACACAAGCAATAGAACTCAAGAATTTCTTTGTACTTTTTTTTTTTTTTTTTATGCAATGAATTTCTTATTCGTGGTAGAGTTTTACAGAGTGAGACAGAAAATTCTTGTCATAGCAACCCCTCGCTGAAATTCATCCATTTTGATTTGTCATTACCTCTGCAGTCCTTGTCTTAGTAGCTGCAGTTGATATTACCGAACTATTGTGCAATTCCATTGATTAGCCAAGAAATTGAAGACCAGGACCTGTACTAGATATTCTTTTTCTAAATATAGAAGAAGAAATTGAATAATGGGAAGAAGAGGTAGAGAAAGGACATGAGGAATTCTTTAGAAAGCACACGGAACTTAGATAAAATCGATTCATATCTTTCTTTGTCAATTTACAGCTCTATACATGATTTGAAGGGACTCATGGAATTACCAAATTCTGTCATGACGAGCATTGTGCTTGCACAAGATTTCCTGATAGTTGCTTCTACATGCAAATATGACAGCTTGTCAAATACTATCATTATTCATTCTTGACTGGACTGTTTCTAAGTCCCATTTATTCTGTGTTAAATTGAAGTCTTTCCGGAGGGGTTTCCTTACAGCTTCAATGTAGTTTTTCTTCGTAAATTTTTCCTGATACAAATGCTCGCATCACTTCAAAGTTAATTTCGAACTTTGAATAACCTTGTTTTCCTTTTCTAGTGTCTGCAATGGCATGCAAACTGCAACTATATTGCAACAGGATCTAGCGACAAAACTGTTCGTCTGTGGGATGTCCAGAGTGGGGAATGTGTGAGAATTTTTATTGGTCATAGGAGTATGGTCTTATCATTAGCCATGTCACCTGACGGTCGATACATGGCTTCTGGTGATGAGGATGGTACAATTATGATGTGGGATTTGGCAAGTGGCCGCTGTGTTACGCCTTTGGTTGGCCATACATCCTGCGTGTGGACGCTTGCTTTTAGGTTAGTATGTTCTTCATTCTGAATTTACTCAATATTCCATCTTTTTCCAAAATGCTATTAGGAACACTGCAGAAAATTCTATTAATAGCTAACAAATTTTGTTTCAGCTGTGAAGGGTCCCTACTTGCATCTGGTTCTGCTGATTGCTCTGTAAAATTGTGGGATGTAACTGCAAGCACAAAGCTGTTGAAAACAGAAGAAAAGTAAGGTTCATTTTCTTTTTGTGGAATGTTCAAGGTTCTTTTTCTTTTTGTGGAATGTTCTATGATACTTCGACTTATTATCAAGAGATTACATTCTATGCTTCTTATTGCTCAGCAAAACTGGAAATATAAGCAGACTCAGATCTTTGAAGACTCTACATACCAAATCCACCCCCGTCTATGCTTTGCGGGTATGCATGGCTGTAATTTCCGTATTTCTTATTTGCCAAGTCTGAATTATGTCTTAACTGTTCTCTGTTAATTGCTCTGGAAATAGTTTTCCCGGAGGAATCTTCTATTTGCTGCCGGAGCTCTCTCAAAAAGTTCATAAAATACCTACTTGAAGGGATTCATTTGTAAGTGGTGGCTGCAAGTTGTCCTCCTCACATATACTGACTTGAAACTGTAAATTTTTCTCCAAATTATCTGCAGGTTCACCTTCCTTTTTCATTGACTTGATGCTGGGCTATCTTGTGTTACTATTACTATTATATTTATTTTCGTGTGGTCTTTTGTCTGTGATATGATTTTTGGATCTTTTTCATTTCTTGCATGTTATCTAAACTGTATTATGTAATGGAAATTATCTTAACTAATGGGATGCTCCTGTTCTAGGACACTGATAGCTAGTAGAATTGCTCACGCATGTGAATAATGCAGCATAGTTTAGACTCTACTTGGATTTTAGTTTTATTTTTGAGTTTTTTGTCCATTTTTCACTCTAGGTTCTAATTTAATTTTCACAAAATTCAAGACGAGAAAACACTAAAAACTCAAATTAAACTTCAATGCAAGTGGAGCCTTTAACTTTTTTTACTTGGTTTTTCCTGGTTCCTTCCATATCAGTGAAATGGCACTCCTATGTTGTTATTCGAGTACCTGCTTAGGTTTCTTTGTGTTTGGATATTCGGAAAATGGGGTCTTTGTTTGGAAAGTGATATTCTTGATACCATGTTTGAACTGAAGAGGACCAAACATAAATGTACGTACATATTTATCTCTGTTGTTCAGTATGTTCTTTATTGCATTTAAGAGAGATACAGCAATGTCACTGCAGTGAACCAATAAATAGGGTCGAAGAAATATGTTTGAGCAGTCATTTTGATGAGTGAAATTTGTATAAAAACAGAACATGACTAACAAAGAGAGTTCTCTAATAAATCATTAAAGAAAATGAAGTTTTAGAACATGTGCTTTGTGATATGTATGAAATACATGGCCCAATGAACTTGGAAGGAAAAAAAGAAGAAACTATTTCAGAAGTTTAATTGTATAGGATGGTTTTTATGGCCGGGGAGGGGGGGTTGTGTTGGGGGATCTTTGGTTTCCTTCATGGTAAAGTTAACCAAAGGTTACATCTCTGCCAATGATTTTCGAGTTACTTTTCTTTTACGTTCTTTAACTGTTGCAATTATTTACAGGAAGATCACTTTTTACCAGGTCAAGATACGATTTGCATGTTCTTGAAGCTGTATTGAGCGTGCCCTAGCCGATTCCACCACAAGAAGCATTCAAATTTTGCCCAAATTTGTTGTTATTTATTGATGATAGGGTAGATCATCTCTCTTTTGCTCCCCTTGTTTTTTTCTGTGGTTATATGCTTCCATGATTATGAGCTTTAGTCGAAGGGTTGAAGGGCTTTTTTCTATAGTTGAGAGAACTAATGAATCAATATGTACCTAGATTCCAGTTTATGTCTGAACATGTTGTAGCCTTTTTTTTTTAACACAATTACAATTACGAAGCTTTTTTCTTTTTTTTTTATTTATAACCCTTGGTATACCATCAGCACATATCGGAAATAACACTGGGGATCAGATGAGATTGGGAAAGGATGGCATTAAACCAAACTTTGATGGGTTGAAATCCTAGCGGCCGTTGCTGTGACAACATCGTTGGCCTTTCTATAAGCTTCTACCTCATCTGGCTGAAAGAAATATGGTAACACTGGCAAGTTCCATTTTCTCGCTTTAGGAGAAATAAGGTCAGCTATCCGTAGGTTCTTTTCCGAATGCTAAACTTTCTTGATGACAGAGACTTTCTTCATGACACATAATGTTAAACTTCATAACTTAAGCTCTTTTTTTGTGCTCTTCCTTTGACAAATTGATTCCCGAGCATCTCTTGATCAAGCCTTATACTCTCCTTTGTCGTTATATGTATATGCGTTGACTAAAGCGATCATATAAAGGAAAATCAATAGAAAATAAGTCATAAGTTCATTAAAACTATGATAAATTATAATTATTTATATGCTATAAACATGACACTTTGGTCCCTATCAGTTTGTTCTGATATAAAGCATGTTATTTTTTTTAATTTTAATAATATATAACTTCGTTTCCCTTAATATAAATATATATTTACAATATCAACAAGTAAAAGTAGTCAATATAGATTTAATCAAACCAAAAAAAAAGAAAGCTTTGAACAGGTCCTATACGGATATCTTTATGAAATTGGGTAATGGTCCGTCATCCGCTAATCAAGAAGATAAGATTTGGAGTTCTATCAATTGTTTATCAATGCAGCCTAAGGTGAGATTATTCCTTTGGAAAGCTTCTCAAAATATTCTCTCTACGGGGAAGAATCTTATGAGATGAGGATGTACGGCAATCTAGCTTGTGTCTACTGTAGTTTTCACACAAAGGATGACATGCATGCTCTTTTTAAATGTTGCTTTGCAAAAAGTGTGTGGATTCAGCTTCCTTTTGGATTTGCTTCATTCAATTTTGTTGCTTTATGATTTGGAGAGTGTTGCTTTCTTTGCCACTTGTGCATGGCTAATTTGGTGTGACCGGAATAAGTTAAGGCACTAAGAATCGTGTTTTAGTAAAAGTCTAATTACTCATCAAGCTTTACAGTATTCTGAAAAATTTAAGAGGCTTCATAAGCTATTAGCCCCTTCTTCTGACAGGGTGCCTCAGGTCTTTTCCCATGGGCTTTGGTTGCCTTCGGAATCGGGGACTCTTAAAGTTAATACTGATATAGCTTTTGCTGAAGGAAATATTGGAAATTATTGTTCGTAATCATTTGGGTATTCCTTTAATAGCTAAACACTGGCCCGTGAAAGTACGTTCTCTGTTGAATATGAAGAACTCTTTGGGATTAGTGAGAGTTATGTGCTTGACTCTTCTCTTTCTGCCAGTCTGATTATTGAAAGTAATTCCTTTCTCCTGGAGGATGATTTATCAGAACTTGGAGCTTTGTCCTCTTACTTTCTTAATAGTATAGTTCCGTTGATTTCTTATATTGAAAAATAGTCCGACTCATCTTTTAGTTGGGAATGGACAGGGCATTTTTCCAATGTAACACACTATACTTATGGATATTAATAGAATATAATTTCCTTTCCTTTCAAAAAATAAAAAATAAATAAAAAGACGTTTGTAAACACCCTCGTGCGCAGTACTTTGCTGATTTTGAAATGTGGAAATATAGAAAAGAAATCAAATTGTTCAAAGTTGGTCTTTGAAAAAAAATTAATATAAATGGTCATTACCAAAAACTTTTTCAAATTTATTTATAAACTTTGATATCATTATCATCTTTTTATATTTTGACAACATGTTATGCAGTGGAAGAATCTATAAAAAATAACCATGGGCAAAGTCTCACTAGAATAAGTGTATAAATAAATAGAACAAGTATAATAAATAAAAATGTTAGGATAGAAATAATTATGTTCCAGTGCGCATGTAATTTGTTTGTAATTATTTGTGAGATAACACAACTATTTTGTCGAAATCAACTGTTTGAAATTGTTTGTGGGTATCAAAAAATGAAATAAACGTTTATTAGTAATTTGAAAGAATCATAAATTATAGATGGATATTTACTGATTTACTTTTTTGTTATTCTTAAAAAATAAAAAATGGGTTTGGTGTGTCATATGGAAATAAAATAAAAAGATAAATTCGGTGCTTGTGTAAGTAATTTATTATGGATTAACTTCTCAAGTTTCCATTTAAATTGAGTTACTTGGTTTTATGAAATCGACAAATTTTAAGAATTTTGGGTTTTATATTAAAAAACAAAAGAAATAGCTCATACTTTTAAAGTTAACTGTGAGAATCATGAGCTATATATATAATTCTAATAATAACAAAAATGATTTGATTAACGTGTGCCCTATTATTTAGCAAAATATGACATGTTTCTTTTTGGTACATATTAACATAAATAAAATATATCATATGTGAATAAAAGATAAATTTAATATGTGCTTTAGGATCACGGTAAGACAAACTCTTACAAAGCTTTTATCATCTCCGATTGGACACATAAGTCATTTTAGAGGTATTGAGAATAATCAAATATACAAGTCCTTCTATATTTTTCCATGGATATTTAATGCCAAATATATCCTCATTTATCTCATTGGAATTGAATAATGTTTTGAATATTGAGACGAGGTAAGAAAAAAAAAAAGAGTAATTTAGATATTTAAAATTAAAAGACATTTTTAATTTTAAAATATTAATTGGAGTGTATAAATGTACTGACGGGAGATATTATTTTTTTTCAAATTAAAACACAACCTAAATAAAAGCTTATATAAATCGGTTCATGTTTTTAAGCAGAACCGGATCCTGGAGAGTTGTTATAACTCTCCGAACTCCCAGCTCCGGTTCTGAATTAGCCGGTTTTAGTTTCAAATGCCCACATGATGGATATATATGATAAATAAATCTTTGCATAATCTGGCATTTTAACAACCAATCACATATCAGCCCCTTCCCCTTAACACATCGTTATTTCCTATTTTGATGATTAGGTGAGTCATATGATATCTTAACCCCCTCCAAATCCTCATCTCTTCAATTGGGTTTCCTCCTCTGACTCAAATTCTTCAAAAGAACTATCCAAGAGGAGCAGCTGGTGGAGGAGTACCGAAGGAAAAGGAGAAGAAGAGAATTCATCAAGATTCGAATTTCTCTACTGTTGATTGAGGAATGGGTGCAGTAAAGGCTGCCATAGCTGATGGGGTATTGACGTTTATGTGGGTTTTTTGTGCTTCGACTTTTGGAATTCTAACTTCATTGATTTCTGGCTATATTGGATTGGAAAATACTCAATGGATGGCTTCATTGTTCATCACCACTGTGCTTGTTTTTGCTTTCTTGTTTATTTTTGGAATTATTGGTGATCTTCTTGGTGGCGCTACCTTTAATCCTACTGCCACAGCCGCTTTCCACGCCGTTGGCCTTGGTGGTTCCAATTCTCTCTACTCTGCTGCCCTCCGCTTCCCTGCTCAGGTTTCTTTTTGTTTGTTGTCGTTGACTTTTTCTTTTAAATTTGTCTTTTTGTTTTAAAGTTTTGTTCTTCTTCTAATATCCTGATGATGTGGGAGGAGAACTGGGATAATTTGAATAAGGATTAAACAAATAATGGAACCAGTCACAAAAAAGTGTGTGAACTAAAACAAAATTATGTGTTTGATGTTTTTCCCCAAATGAGAGAGTTAACAAGATATGACAGTTCTGAAATTCGGGAGTAGAATCTGGCATAAAGCAATCCAATTTCCTATTCATGTTTTTGAAATCAACATAGGTTGTGGAGTATTGTGACATGCTTTCTGGTTGGAAATTAGATAATCAGAAAGAAAATGCTGACTTGATAAGGTTGTTGCACAATTTGAAATATAAGGGATTTGTATTGATTTTGATTTTTGACCATTTAGAACTTTCTTGCTACTAATTTGGCAGGCAGCTGGTGCAGTAGGTGGTGTTTTAGCTGTTATGGAGGTTATGCCAATACAATACAAACACATGCTTGGGGGACCTTCTTTGAAAGTTGACTTGCATACTGGTGCTATTGCTGAGGGAGTTTTAACCTTCATAATTACCTTTCTTGTCCTTCTCATTGTTCTGAAGGGTCCTAGTAATCCACTGGTGAAGAATTGGTTGCTTTCGGTGGCAACTATTGCGTTGGTGGTTGCAGGTTCAAGTTACACCGGACCCTCCATGAATCCAGCCAATGTGAGTATCAAAAGTTTATTATTTCCTTGTATATTGTTGACAACCTTTTGATTGAATTATACTCAGTCTTTTCTTGCCTGGATAGGGCCTGATTTTCAACTTTAATTTTGAGATTACGTACTCTCTGTAACAAGTATATTTCGTTAAGCTGGAACTTTCGAATTCCTATCCTCACAAGGCTGGACGAGGCATTCTAATGTGAGATTCTAGATGAGACCAATACCTGTTGACTTATTATCAAGTCGAAGATTACCATTAGAAACGTAGATGAACCCTTTGATAACCATTAAAGTTTTAGATCGCTCTATCGGATTACGGGCATCACTATCACACCTAAGTTGTTTTTTTTAAAGAAATATTGTGAAAATACTTGACTTACTGATGCCTAGATACCATCTGACGCAGACATCATGTAAGATGTGGATCTATTCTTGTTGTCTATTGACATATTAACATGCGGAATTAGCTGTGGGGGGTTTTGTCGAAGTGAGCCATGCCCCAGAGCTGTGGAAATTACAGGCACTGTCAAACTTTTTTGGAACTAACAATTTCCTAGAGAGTTTAACTTAATTTACAGAAAGTCAGATGTGAATTCTGAATACATGTTGGAAATCTTGGGTGCAAATTATATGTTTTGGTTTTCATTCTAAAGAGTTTTGGATGCATACCCATGTGTATAGAGTTCCACTTGTAATTTCATGAGTTTTGTGCGTGTGATCAGAACACCTGTGCTGTTAACAACTTCATCTTATGCTTCCTGTTTAATCAAATAAATATCTGCTCTTTCTTTCCTTTCATTCTTGATGATTCACAGGGTAATTTCCCTGAATGGGTATTAAATATGATTTGAATAACCTCTATGACTTGACAATGTAGGCATTTGGATGGGCATTCATCAATGACAAACACCAGACATGGGAGCAGTTCTATGTCTACTGGATCTGCCCTTTTGTTGGAGCGATATTGGCTGCCTGGATCTTCCGAGCTATATTTCCACCACCAGCACCAAAGCAGAAGAAAGCTTAGGAAAGAGAAATGAATTCTTCAAGTGTTAAATAGTCGCCTGAACACCACGGTAACTTGTGTTCCGGGAAGCAAAGTTTGCCTACTTTTATTAAGTAAACTTTTAGTCTTTTTAGTGGCACACTATGTTAGTATTTAACCAGCCATGTCTGGTTTCTCATGGTTCTTTTTGCTGTGTGATTGGCAATCTTTTGTGCTATATAATCGGGATTGATAATGGCCAAAATGTTGAACCTTTTAGTAGCGATTGGCCTGTACTGCATTCTTTTTTGGCCATCCATCCCAAAATCCAACTTGCATTTTCTCCCATGCGTTTTTGGCTAACAATATAGCGGAAATCAAGTTACAACTTGTCTGCCTGAGCTTAGGAAGAGCTGAAGCACAAGGTTATTTTCCTTACAGAATATATATATATATATATAATTATATTATTTGTCGTATTGTTTATTTTTTTTTAAGTGAAAGGAATCAGTGGTTGCATGTTGGAAGATAAGGACAAAATATGGTTTAGATTCGATAGTGTTTCTGCTTGAAAGTATAATTTGGATTTTGAAAATTTTGTCCAAGTAGCTCTCACTTTTCTTGTTGGTGACTCGGTATTTGAGAGTCATCGACTAATTGGAAGGGATCAAAAGTCACAAGACTCCTAAACAGTAGCACAAGACTGGTATACGTCATTAAATCATTTTAGTTTATTTAAACTCAAAATTTCTCACTTGGCATGCCAGATAGAGATGCCTAAGTAAAGTGGGTTGTTGAGTGTCATTGTTTCTATTGTAAGACACTAGAGTTGGTTTAAGTTATTAGAGTTTGGTGTGGTGTCACTTATGTAGTTTTCCGTGCTCCAACTTTGTATATAACAGAAGGAAAAAAAAATATCATCCCCGCAAAGATCCAGTTATTCAACTAGCAACTCAACAGCCGGAGCAAAAGGAATTCCAGAAGACATTGGTGAATTACCGGAAGCATGAGACTAACAGTTGGAGCTATAACATGCTAAATCAGTGGCTTCCACAGTCGGTGCTCAATGAATTGAAGAATACACGATTGAATGGGCAAGGCAATAGACTAGACAATCTATGGTGGAACTTGTCAACAAAAGGGAATTTTGATTCGGCAGACACAAACAAATTTGTGGTTTTGATGATGATGATGATGGAGCAAATTTGAGGAAGCTGTGGAATTCAAGGGTCCCTGCCGTCCCTCCCTCTGTCTATGGTTTGCAAGACACGAAGCTCTACCGACAAGAAGTTTACTCGGTAGAAGAAAGCTACCAATATCTGCGGAATGTCCGGTATGTGTAGTGGAAGGGAGGAAGAGACTAGTCTACACATTTTGAGAGATTGCAAATGGGCAGAAAACATCTGGAAAGGAATATGGGCTTTTTTTTGGGTTGGGCTTAGTTTTGATTATTGATATTGAAATGGCTCAAATTTTTTTTTCCGAGTCATGCCATAACGCACAACGATTGCGTTATCAAATATGTTCGTTATCCCTAATACGCAGCTTAAATCGCGCTAATTGCGTTAAAAAATGACATCACATTTGGCGATGACGTAGTGATAACGCACAGTCATCAAGCTTAATAATGCACAGTCATTATGCGTTATTAAGCTTGATAACGCACAGTGAATGTGCGTTATCACCTTATAAAAGCAAAAACTCTAGCCGCCACCCTCTTTCCTCTCTTTTATTTTTTCAGCCTATTTATTCTTCCCTTTCCCTCTCCCATATTTCTTTTTGCTTTTTCTTCTCCCTTATTTCTTCTCACTGTTTTTTTTTTTTTTTTATCAACCTATTCTCTCAGCTTTCCACCCTCATTCTTATTTTTCTCCGCCACGGCTCAGTAAGTTATTTTACTCTTCCTTTTATTTTCTTACTTCTTATTATTATGTTTTGACTTCTCTTCTTCTAATAATTGTGTATTTTATTTCGAAATTTATAGTTAAAAATTAGTTAATCTGCGAGACTTTCTTTGAAGTACGAAGGTTTTGGAGGTGCATTATTTATTAAGTTTAATTATTGTTTGTTTGGGTTTGTTATTTGTTGTTTGTTAATCATTTTTCTCAATTTTATTTGTTAATTTGATTTTTTTTTTGTGAAATTGAGTTTTGGATTTATGTTTAAAATTGTTGTTATTAATAAATTTGTACAAATTTGATAATTTTATGTATATAATTGTTTTCTCATTTAAAAAGTGATTGATGTATTATTTTCATTAATTTATTTGGATAATTATGTTTAATTTCTTACCTTACTTTATGATTATTAGAAATTTTTTTAAATTATTTAGATAATTATTTTGCATATTTCGTATAATTTATTGAGTAGAAAATATGTGAACCTATAATTTGGTATTTTTATTTTTATTTTTTGTAAACAATAGAAAATATGAAAACTTTTTTTTGTAACTTAAAAATTCTAAAATGTAAATAATACAAAACATAAAAATCTATTATTAAAATCCAAAATTTTACATTAATTTTTTTTTTTTTTGTGCAAGTGGGATTTGGATTTATGTTTGAAATTGTTGTTTTCAATAAATTTGTACAAATTTGATAATTTAATGTATATGATTGTTTTTTGTATTTAAAAAGTGATATTAAGGTGATGTATTATTTTCATGAATTTATTTCGATAATTAGGTTTAATTTCTTACCTTACTTTATGATAATTTGAAATTCTTTTAATTATTTAGATAATTAATTAATTTGCATATTAGAAAATATAGGAACTCGTAATTCAGTATTTTTAACTTTTTTTTCTTTGTAAACAGTAAAAAATATGTAAACTTTTTTTTGTAACTTAAAAATTGTAAAATTTAGATAATACAAAACTTAAAAATCTATTATTAAAATGCAAAAATGCTTACCTATAAAATATACTATAAGTAACCTTAAAAAACTTAAAAATTCTAAAATTTTAAATACAAGAAAACTTATGTATCTTAATTATATTCTTATTTTGTTTAGGGTAAAAATCCAAAATTTCAAATTCTCCAGTTTAAACATGACGTTTTCAATTTTAGAAAAAAAAAAAGGAAGTAAATGTGTAAAAGAAAAAAGTTTGTTGAAATTTTTTTTTTTAAAAAAAGGGTCAATTTGTAAAAGGTAAAAAATTTTCCCAAGAAAGAAAATTTTTTTTTTTGAAAAAAAAAAATATACTGAGGGTAACACACAACGGTTGTGCGTTATCCTTGCCGTTGTGCGTTATCTTTGAGGATGACGTACAACAATTGTGCGTTATCCTCACTTGTTATCTCCTCTTTTCCTCTTTCCCAGCTCTTTTCAAGTACAATAATTTGTCCACACCTCCTCTTTTCCTCTTTCTCAGCTCTTTCAAGTACAATAATTCGTCAAAATAGCTCATCCCGTGAAACCAGCTCATCAAAGGACAATAATTCATCCCTCCAATTACTTTTCCCTCTTTCCATCGATAATCCATTCTCTGCCCCCTAAACCATTGTATCCTTATAACTAGATACATTCATTCACCCTTCTCTACATCTACTAAACACATACATCATATCAAACTTACCTCCCTTAACATTCCAATCATTCTTTTTCAATTCCCGAACCTCTCACAGTTAAATAATTTTGAAATGGAAGCAATCAACCCTGTTAAAGTACAGCTATTTTGGGATTCTGAAATTGTAAGGGATGCATACGGTCTCTCTTTTACCGGAACAATTCGAAAAAGTTAGACATTGCCAACGAACCGAATTATTTTACATGCGGAACTCGTAAAAAACATTTTGAAATATCGAGATATGGATCCCAATCTCTAGAATGTTCAAATGATGATGAGGGTGCCTTTGTACTACGAGGTACATCATATGTTTTACTTTAATTTATATATCATGAACAATGATGAAGAAATGAGGTATTTATGGACTATTTCGGCCGACCTATCGAAGGAAGGGATTCATATTCTTGTTGAGTTCGAGCCTATCGAACAACAAAATATTCCAAGTACACACGACAAAAATACAACAACTTTGCCCAAACATATTACGGTCGTAACACAGATGGTTTCTGATGAACCGTCTATGTTGTACAGTACCGTAAACAATAATGACGATGAGGTTGACGGGTCAGATGGAGATGATGCCGTTTCTAGTTAATTTGAATCGGATGATGACAATGACCCGGAAGAAGGAGAGTTCCATCCTCACCTGAATCCTGAAAATCCTGTCAACCCGGTCACCGAAAACATAGTGCAACAATGGGAGAGCAACCAATGGTTCAACAACGCTAGGTATGACTACACACATTCTGGAGCATTCCTATATATGGGCTCGGGTTCTCCTATAGATGACATTATAGAATCTGGTACTTCCGATTACTCGATTGGAACGACTCCATGACTGATATGCAGTTAGACATGAGATTCGTTGACAAAGTGCAGACAGTAAGTGCGGTCTGTAAGTACTCTATCAGTGTGGGGCGTGAGTACCGAGTTTTGAAAAGTAAGATTGATACATGGATCGCAAGATATTACCATCATAGTGATGATAATTACTGTTCTTGGTACATCCGTATAAAAAAAGAAAGCCACGCACAATCGATAAGAAATAACCAGATTCGCCAAGGAACACACATGCCTTGTACAGATTCAACAAAACAAACACAGAAACTTGTCTTCAAAATTTATATCAATGTCTACATCACACCTAGTTGCCAACGATATTGAAATACCTGTTTCGAACATCATTCAAGAAGTGCAGGTAATGTTTCAAACTGACTGTACTTACAAGCGGGCATGGTATGCTCGAACATTTGCCATCGAGAGGGTTTTTGGTAGCTGGGATACAACCTTCAGTATTCTACCTAAATACTTACATGCTAGACAAGATATAAACCCGGGGACTGTATACGAATTTTTGCATCACAAAACAAGCAGTACCCCTAATTATGTTTTCAAATTTGTTTTTTGGTGTTTCTCACCATGTATAGACGGATTTTCATATTGCCAGCCAGTGATTTCTATGGATGGAACACACTTAATGGGACCATACAAGGGCGTGTTGTTAATTGCAAGTGCGTGAGATGCAAATAATCACTTGTTCCCACTTGCTTTTGCAATTATTGATAAGGAATCCTCCGAGAGTTGGAATTGGTTCCTTAAAAACTTGCGAGAATACGTAGTCAGAGATCGCCACGTATGTCTCATTTCTGATCGCCACAAAGGTATTTTCTCTGCTATTCAAAGTCAACCTTGGTGGCAACCACCATTTGCAGTTCACCGGTTTTTCTTACGCCACATTTGAGCAAATTTCAGCAAAACTTTTAAAAATACAAACTTAAAAAACTTGATGTGGCAGGCCGGAACAGAAACAAAACAATGGAAATTTGACCGTGTAATGAAAGAGATTCAAGAAAGAAATGTTGATGCTTACATTTACTTGATGAAGTTGGACGTAGAGAAATGGACACTGTTGCATGATGGCGGTCACAGACACGTATCATGACAACCAACATTTCCGAAACACTTAACAGTGTGTTGAAGAAAGCTAGTATTCTACATTCAAAAGCCCTGGTTGAACTAATATTCAACAAACTAGTTAAGTACTCTTGTGAAGAGGCAGAAAATTATGTGCATCCATTTCCAATTCGAATTTTTAACAAGGTCTTGCGGATTGAACTGAAATCAAGAGAACAAAAAGTTACAACTTACAATCCGCGAGAGGGAATATACATGGTCAGATATCCAATCCGGGTTTCTGGTACGGGCAACAACTTCCATACACTGCGGCTAAATAATAAATCATGCAGTTGCGGAAAATGGCAAACATATACATTGCCTTGTTCTCATGTTCTTGCAGTGTGTAGAGAAAATGGATCAATAACAGATACTTATGTGCCGGAGATATATTCGCTACAAACGTACAAAAGAACTTACCAAGCGAATTTTCATCCGGTCTTGAGTGAGAACTTTTGGAGGGATGTTCCTTTTAATTTTAACATTCTATCCTCCAAACATGAAAAAGGAACGGGGTAGGAATCAGGGCAAGCGATTTCAGGGGGAAATGAGCTATAGAAATCCGGATTCTCCCTCAAAATGTGGCAGATGTCGCATGCCGGGACATAATAGGAAAAATTGTAATAACCGCGGACCGAGCAATGTATAAGTTTGACATTTTCGTGAAATAGTTGTAATAAAACATGTTTCTATTACTTAAATTTTTCTTTCAATTTCTTCTAGTTTAGTAATCATTGCTCTAAATTTTTACAATTTCTTTAGTATTACTTTTTCAAATAACTTGAGATGAAATGGTTAAAATATAAATATATTTTTAAAGAAAATGATATAAATATTATCATCATAAATACACTTAAAATAAGTTAAATATAATAAATACATTCTTTTTTAAAAAATTATACAATTATAAGTTTTTCCAAAAGAAATTTTCACTAAAAAAAAAACAATTCATTAAAAAACACATTAAAATAAATTATACAATTATAAGTTTTTCCAAAAGAAATTTTCTTTAAAAACATAAAAAATTTTTTTCCTAAAAAAAAATAGAAAAAAATTAAAAAAAAGAAAAAAATTAGCAAAGAAAATTTAAAAAAAATTTTAAAAAAATTAAAAAATACGTGGCTGATAACGCACAATGGTTGTGCGTTATCAGCCACGTCGGCTGATTTGTGCGGAATGAGTGATTAACTGATAACGCATAACGGTTGTGCGTTATCATTAACTGATAACGCACAATCGCTGTGTGTTATGGTTTTTCCAGGAAAAAAAAAATGCTGGACCTCTTTCGTGCTTCATTCTATTTTTTGAGCTCAACCCACAAGAAAACCAGGAATATGTTAGGACAACAAAGTGGCATGTTTTCCACTGTCCAACTGAATGTCCAAAATGGATAGATAGATGCAAGCATCAAAGGAAACTGGGGAAGAGTAATTTCACAAGGATGAGTGGAAATACATCTTTAGGAAAGTTGTGTTTCAAGGTTGGAACTGTAGAAATAGAGTAGTTTTTGGGGGTAGAGAAGACAATAGACCCTATACGTTTTTTGTAAAGATGGTGTATGAAAGTGAGGGAGGTATCCCACACCACTCCCTGCTATTGTAAATTTTTTTATTTTGTGATTATAATACACATAAATCCCTTTTCTTCGGCCAAAAAATAAAATAAAAGTGGAACTAATCTTAATTATAGACTCGTATACATATGGATAGGTGTGAAGTGGTCCTTGTGGGCTCTTAAATAGTATTTCAAAGACTTACAAAAAAAAAACTCTAAGTTCATTACTCGTTGATCTTTTTTTTTTTAGCGTTTGCCAACTGCCAATCCTTTCTATGCCAGTGCCTATATCAACTGAAGTTCGTTTAATCATTTCTACATACACTTAATGCTCATATGGTTGTTGGTCATTGCATTATAAAGCCTCTCTACAATAGAGGGATCCAATTACAGGCAGAACCAAGGGATCCGAGAATTTTAAAAATTTTTCGTAATTATGTATATTTTAAATTCAAATCTTTTAGAATTTTTTCTTTTCAAAATAACCCTAAAATTTAAAGATCGGCTACTTTGATTTTTTTTTTTAAAAGAAAAAAAACTCACTCGCCTCCCAGTTCGCTCAGAAATCTTTCGACAGAAAGAAAAATAAACAGACTACGACTTTCACACCTCTCCCTCTCCAACTGCCATTGCGGCGACTGCAACGGCTGCGCTCCGCCTCCCTCCGGTCATTTCTCCTGCGTTGGCGGCGCGGCAGCAGTGGCTGTTCAAGAAGGAAGAGGTAGGCTTTTTAATTGGATTTTAAAGGTTAATCTAAGTAGAAACATTTTTTATTTTACAAAATTCACTTTAACCCATCCTCAAATCCTCCTATTTCAAATTCTCCACCCTTTTCTGTCCTAAAGTAGGATAAATTTTGATTTTATTAGTAAAAAAATTTCTAGGTTTTTTTCTGTAAAAATATTATTTTTATGTTTTCTTTGGAAATTAACTAATTAATTTTAATCTACAGGCTCGATTTTGACAAATTTTTGCATTCATAGATCGAGATTTCGAGGTAATTTTTGCTCTTGCTTTTTTTATTTTTTATTGTGTTCTCGAACTAAAGAAAGAAGGGTTTAATTGTTGAACTAAATATTGAAGTACTACTAATTAATTATTGTTTCTGTCCTGGGTTTTATAAGTGAAAAGTTTTGATGAATTTGAGGAGTATTTCAAGGGGTTTTTTTAGCAGAGGATTAGGAACAGAGGATGATGTTTGTGTTTCTTCGAGTGGTTGTTGGAGTGGGTGCTGCTGTGGTTTTGAAGAAAAGGATTTATACTTTATTTTATGTGTCAATTATTATTATTATATATGGGGATTAATATGTATATGTTTAATAAATTGGTTTCCTTATCCTCGAATGATGGCATGGGCTCGATCTTTTTAATAAATCGTTCTAAATTAATTGCAGCTCATATTGGAGGTCGTCTTTTGATCATCCTCGATCGGTTATCCTTACAACTTTTGCATTCATATCTTCAACTTTAATAGAGATATTTATCTCGTGAGTGATGGGTAATCATTTCTCGTGAATGATTGGTGATCACTCCTCATTGGTAATGAGAGATTACCTATGTTTTTGCTATTTTATTTGCAAATATTTTTAATTAAGTAAAGAATGTTGGATATTGATTAATGTGTAATATTTTCGTAAAATTTGGAATTGTTTGAGTGTCTTTTGTGCTTGGAATGTATCTATTATAGATGAAATTTTGTCAAAATTTTTAGTGTTGCTCAGCCCCCAACTTTTCTCCCCTGGTTCCGCCACTGGATCCAATTAACCCTCTTCAGTAACTAACTTAATTATGTGGAAATATAGAAGAAAATTGGGCGTAATATTGTGCCCTTTAAGTTTCCCTAGTAGGTTGAGTTCCCATTCCTTGACTCATGGTGGTTTTCCAAAGCCAAGATTGTTGCATCATCAATGTGCTTGCGGTTCTGTTGCCTCCAGAGTTGTTTCAGCTCCCTTCAGGTCTGAGTTCTCGGTTTTCCTCAACTCTTTATGTTCTTTTAGTACCTCAATCTACGGAAAAGGCCCAGATGCTTGTACTCTGCATGAGAATGATGATGAGAGAAGTGGTGATGAACACGAAGAGTTTGGTGATGATGAAGAGAATGATGATTTTGAAGGTCAGAGAACGAGTGTGTTAGACAATTTTTACTTTCATTCTTGTGATTTGGAAACTATTATAGGGATCCTACAAGGGTCCAGGACAGATGTCCTTAGAATGAAGGATAAACTTGAGCAATGTGGTGTGAGGGTTACATCTGGATTAGTTGTGGAGGTTCTTTCGAGGGTGAGAAATGATTGGGAAGCTGCATTCACATTTTTCTTGTGGGCTGGGAAACAACCAGGCTATGCACATTCTGTTCGTCAATACCATTCTATGATTGCTATACTTGGGAAAATGAGGAAGTTTGATACGGCTTGGAGTTTGATTGATGAGATGAAACGTGGAGGGAGTGGTTCTGGCCATTCTCTCGTCACTCCTCAGACACTTTTGATTATGATTCGGAGGTATTGTGCTGTGCATGATGTGGGAAAGGCAATTAGTACATTTTATGCATATAGGCGGTTTAAGCTTGAAATCACGATGGAGGAATTTCAGAACCTTCTCTCAGCCCTTTGTCGGTATAAAAATGTGAAAGATGCTGAGCATTTGCTTTTCTGCAATAAAAATGATTTTCCTCTCAATACTAAGAGCATGAATATCATTCTGAATGGATGGTCTAATATTGTTGGTGATTTGCGTGAAGCAAAAAGAATTTGGAGGGAAATGAAGTCCAGAGGAATACCTCGTGATGTTTTTGCATATTCCAGTATGCTGTCTTGCTATTCAAAGTACGGTAAGCTCCAAGATGTTCTCAAACTTTTTGACCAAATGAAGGCCATGGATATTGCACCTGATAGGAAAGTGTATAATGCTGTGATACATGCTGTCGCGAAAGCCAAACACGTGAAAGAAGCTCGGAATCTCATGAAAAAAATGGAAGAAAGTGGAATTTCCCCTGATGTTGTTACATATAACTCGCTGATTATGCCTCTCTGCCGGAAACGCCAACCTGTTGAAGCCCGAGAAGTTTTCTATGAGATGATAGCAAGAGGTATGTCGCCAACAGCTCGAACGTACCATGCTTTCTTTCGGATTTTGAGAACAGGGGAAGAGGTGTTTGAACTCTTGGAAAGGATGAAGACGATGGGATGCAATCCAGGCCATGACACCTACATAATGTTGATCAGAAAGTTTTCTCGTTGGCGTGAAATTGATATTGTTTTCAAGCTGTGGAATGAGATGAGGAGCTATGGGCTTGACCATGATCGGAGTTCATATATTGTACTAATACATGGGCTCTTTTTGAATGGTAAATTGGAGGAGTCATACCAATATTATCTGGAAATGAAGAGAAAACACTTGTTACCAGAACCAAAGATTGAAAAAATGCTTCAAATTTGGTTAGAAGGCAAGCAAAATGTAGGGGACCAAATGGCAGACTTGAACGAGATTCCAGTTAGTCATGCTCTGCATACGAATAGAGTCGGTGACAGATTCACTAAATTTGATGGAAGAAGAGATTTCATCCGACAACCTGAAACAAGAAAAGTTACTCGAGAACGTGGTTTTTCCTTTTTTGAATGAATAGACTGACTCTGGATATGTGTATATCAAATGATGACAATAATCTACAAAGGTATCACAACTCTTGCCTATTTATCATGCTTATCCTAACCTTTCTCTTTTTTTGCTTGCCTAAACTTACACCATCATGACTCCTAGAATTCTTTTGTCTGGCATTAAAAAATATTTTATGAAACTCATTCAAGTTACCTGTACCATGTGCTTTCTTTTGGACTTGGATAGCAACAGCATATGAGAAATCTTGGATACATGAACAAGTTCAACATATATTTGGTCTAATTATTTGTAACTACAATACCTTAGTGCCTAGAAATTATCATTATATTCCCTTCGATTAAGAGTTTCTGATAAACTGAAATTTTCGTAGGAGTTTCTTTGTGCCACATAATGAAACCTGAAGGGACAGGTGTATCTCATTCAGATAACTTGGAATTCTATTATATCTATATGAAAAGAAGAGTAGAAAGCCTATTAAGCGACTTTCTCCAATCACCCATAGGAATATTACCTATAGTAATGCTAAGTACCGTAAAGGAAAAGAAATAGCTTTCTGTAGAGTAAAGCTGTTTAAAGAAAGCTGCATATGAAGCAGAACACAGGATACAAAGTTTCCTGGTGTAACTTGGATCAGGTTGAGTAATGCAAAAAGGCTGCTTCAGCTGAGCTCTACTGGTTATTTTCACGAGTGCTTTAGAATCTTTGCCTGTGAGTCACTCCACTGCTCTACCCTGATGAAAGTTCCTACCTAGATCACAATGAAGCCATCCTATTAGTTATCATGGGAAGAAGGACTCTCTGCTTTAGAAAAGGAGCTGGTGGGCAGGAAGTGACTGCTGAGTTTGGTGGTTTATTATTATGTCTCTCTGGAAAAGAAACTAAGTCACTGCAAATTGATTTCGGGGTAGAAATTTATTGGATTTATGAGGTTCTGCTGAACAGGTTTGGATAGCATTGACATAGCACCCTTGGACCATAGTCCCCTGAACCACTGTTCCTGCATTGCGAAGAAAACTAGATATTGGATAAATTAGGTTGTCAGCTTATTTAATATGTATAGATATTACCACTGAAACTTAATGGATTCAACTTCCAATCTTCAGGTTGGTACACCTTGACAAATGATGGAATTTACCCCTTTGCTTGAGAAAGATCCAAATAGGTGTTTCCCATGTCTGTCATTACATAGATCAACGTTCATGGTTTATTCTCTATTTGAGTTATGATTTACTCGGGTATTTGTGTTCAATGAGAAATTGCATAAGTTATCTCCTGTCTTTTGCAGTGAGTTTCTTGCTCATTTCTTTTCAGTAAGGTCATTAGTGCATATAATTAGGAATTTGCATTTGATAATGAGATAAACCTTACTAGCTCTAACCTGGAATACTAAGTGGATAGATCAGGAACGTCATGGTCCCTAGAGCAAAAAATTCTACTGTAATGTCTATGCTCATGTTCCAGAAATCAATGTTGAATCATTAGGCTGTCACCTTGACAAAGTTGAGCTGTTTCAATTATACAGAAAATATAAATCAGCACCCAGCTCCTGTTTTGGTGCTGAAGCCCAATATTTCTGATGCCTTTGGTTTTAATCTCAAAATCTGGTCACAAATGTGTGTAATTAACAAGATTAAGAGTTCGCTATATGTGGAAGTTAACCATATTTGAGTTTTTATCTGCATATGCTGTTGAGCTAGTCATACTTTTGGGTTCAAGTTGTTAATCTAGTTGACATTCATGGGTATGTGTAATACAATAAGGCGGGCCACAATCATAGAATTGAAGGTAAACCTGCACATAATTAAGTTGCAGAATTTGTCAAGGGTTGTGTTAGGGGTTCTGATATTTTCCTGCCTGCCTGCCTGCCTGCTGCATTATATATATATATATATACATGTCTTTGGTCAACTATGGCAATCAGGAAGGACAGCACAAACAAAGTTGTTTGGAATGTGGAATTTTATAAAGTTTGTAATGCTTTCGTGCATTTGTATCTGTCCTTCCTTTTGTTTATTGAACTCTAGCATTCTATTGGATTGGTAGGTAGGTTTACATCTTGATTTCCTGGTTACTCCCTTTTGAATTTCTCTTTGCTCTGAGCCTTGAGCCTCTCACAAGCAACAGCTTTGAGAACAAAACTTCCAAGTCATCTGCGTAGTCCTCTCTCTCTCTCTCATATTCATTTTTTATTTCATTAAGGAAAACCATTATTTTAGGATAGTAATGGAAGCATTTGTTTCTTGTATTCCCTTTCTTGCTATGCCTATATGTGAATGCATCCAAGAAAGAAGCATGCCTGCATGTAGATGGCTACTTTTAGTTTGCATGTGTAACTCCATCTTCAGTATCTTACTTAGCCAGGTTTTATTTTGGAATTTTCTGTTTCTCATGAGGAATGTAATTTTGCAACTCTCAGAAGTACTTAAAAACAATAATAATAAATGAAGACTTTCAATTGCTCATATCTTTATTTTTTATCCAGGCTACCACAAAACTATTTCAAATAATTAGTTTTTGTTTGATTTCTTAGAAAAGAAGTTTGAGAGAGTTATAAGTTAGAAGGAATTTCTAAAATCAATGTTGATGAGGCCTTCAAGGGAGAGAAAGCTGGCAGGGGTGTGGGTGTGGGAGTGGTGATTAGAGACCATGATGAGGGTGATGGTAATTGCTTCCATGGCCTATTATAATCTTGAAGGAATAGTGGATGCTGCTGCACCAGTAGAGTTGCTAGCCATCTGGAAAGGTGCCCAACTTGCTCATGAGCCAAGGATCTTTCACTACATTATGGAATCAGATTGTTCCCTGTTTGTGAGGAAGGTTGTGAAGGAAGAAAGAATATCTGCGTCCTAGGACATATGGAGAAGCTACAAGATTTCTTCTCATCAAATCCCAACTTTACTACTACCTCCCTTCCCTTCGGTCGGAAATTCAATATGAATTCTGTTAGAATTATTGAGAATGATTAAATATATTAGTCTTTTACATTTTTATAAATATTTAATTTTTTTTAAAAAATATACTTTTATTGAAATTATTTATTTCATTGAAATTGTATAATGTTTTGACTCTAAATGGGGATTTGGGTATTGAAATTAAAAAATATATTGATTTCAAGAATATTAATCTGTGTGCATAAGTTGTAAATATTTATATTTTTTGTACCTTTGAAAAATTTGACTTGAGGTAATATTAGATGCATTAGTAGAAATTTTGTGTCATTTCATCTCTTAGCAAAATTTGTATATGGTATGGAGGTTTGCAAAGGTTTCCTCGGACGGAAATGGCCTCTATAGCCCGTTGTTCCAATATGAGGATACGGTCTTTGCGTGTCACACCTGTGAAGGTTTCAGAGTTACCTTCAGGACTCTATTTCCACTGGATTTGTCGTTGGGTAGTGGGAGATGGCACACAAAAGATTCATGATTATCCAGTTTTGATATTTGGTTTGATGATTGTATTTCTAACTTTTTAGTTTGGATGAAATATAATCTTGATTTTATAACTTTGTCATTATGTTAGATAAATTTTTTATTTAATGCATTAAGATATTTGTTTTTTTAAAAAATGTTGTTTAAAAGTTTAGTTTATTGTTTTTTTTAAAGAATTTTATTATTTTTAAACGACAGCAATAATTTTATTGTTGAGAAAATCATTTCCAAATGCCATCATTATACACGTGTTCTTGGCGTTATTGTCATAATTATTTACGTGGATGGAAATTTGTGGTACAAATAGGCATGGGGCCAAGCCAAAGTTGAGATGCTTTGACACAATTGAGTCTAGTCCTCGTCCCCACCCGCCCAAGGTCTCCCCTCCCTTGATAACATTTCTTTTTGGTATTTTGTTTATAAAGAAAACACCTAATTTGTTCTCCCAAGTTTTTTTTTTTTTTTTTTAAATAAATAAACCCATTAAAATAGTCAAGAGTATATATTCTAGAATTGCAAACATCAAGAGATACCATGAAAATTTCAATATTTCTAAGTGTAAAAAAAATTCATTTTGCTTTTAGACATTATACTCCAATTTGCAAAACTATTGAGACGCACCAAAGCCAACGATACCGTTTACAAAAGCAGCACCAACCGTATATGTAATGTAATATGCCCATACTCTGATCGAGTCTTCCCAGTTCCCACCCGTCTCAGTCTCACTCTCTTATTAATACCAACGCCCATTTCTACATTTGTTCAGACACTATTTCCCATTTTTCCCCAACCCCCACAGCACCAATGGATTTCCCCCACCATCATCGCCACCATCACCGCCGAAATGATGAAGATGAATATCCACCACCGGGCCGCCATCAACCACCTCCTTACTATGAGTCCGACCCACCACCACCACAAGTGACCCATGTTTACCACAGCTCACACTCAGGGCCACCGCCGCCTGTGGATGATTACGGCTATGCTCCACCGCCACCTCCAGTAGGCAATTATGGGTATGATCCTCCGCCGCCGTCAGTCGGTGATTATGGCTTCGCTCCTCCGCCTCCGTCAGTCGGTGATTACGGTTATGCCCCTCGCCCACCACCACCGGTTGTGGATTCCTATTCTTCCGTTGAACACGTCTCTCATCATTCGTTCTCTCCGAATCCACCCTCTTTTGTTCATCACCACTCTCACCGAAATTCCGAGATCAATAATAGGCCTTCTGTTAGAATGTTTACTAAGGCCGAACCCAATTATTCTTTAACCATCCGCGACGGTAAAGTCATTCTTGCCCCTTCTAATCCGTCCGACCCTTTTCAAGTAAGTTTTTTTTTTCTTTTCTTTTTTGTCCAGATCCTGTCAGTTAGGTTGATTTTTCTTGAATTTGATGGGATCAATTGTTGATAGATTGTTGAAGTTTTAATCCATTAGGGGAGATTGTTGAATATTATGTGAAGGGTTTTCATTACTCCCCCAAAATAATTTCTTATTGAATGAACTCTGAATTTCAAAACCACTCCGGAAATCTTGGGTGGTTTTATTTTTTTTTTAGAATTTATATATATATATATAATAATGCTACAATATGAATATATTTCATCTGTAATAATTTTTTTAACGCTGGTTAATACTTATGACTTATTAGATAGAGTTTAGACTTTAGAGTTTATTTTTAGGGTTTAAGATTTAAATAAAAATACTATAATAGGAACTTAAGGATGAGATTATTATAAAAATGTTACAGAAAATAGTAGAGGATCAACTGTCCCAAAACCATCGAAAATTAACAAAGAAATTGCCGTTGTAAAGGGATTTCTTCAACTTCTTTGGTTTTTGTAGCCTAAATTGATTTTTATCTTGGAAATATTTTGGTTTTCCAACCTCAGATAAAGTGTGCTAAAAATTGATTGATAATTTACTAATTTAATATTTCTCCCTATTCTGCTCGGAATTGAATTTTACAGAACTGGGTCAAGGACGAGAAGTTTAGCACAAGGGTGAAGGATGAAGAAGGATTTCCGAGTTTTGCACTGGTGAACAAAGCAACTGGACAGGCCATGAAACACTCCATTGGCGCTACTCACCCAGTATGTTGTCATCTTCCTGCTTTTTTGGTTCTTGATCATCTTTTGTGGGATAGAGAAGCTATACTTCAGTCGTGTGACTATTTGGTAAAAGTTAAAGGAAGAACAGATCAAAACTTTGATAATTAACTAACTTTCACACTTGGAAGCAGCTTGAATTTGCTTAGGAAGTTTAGAGAAACAAAAGGGACCATCAAGTTCTTTGTAAAGAACTCAACTGATAGAGTCAGACTTCATATGAGTTTTGAAATCCTCAATTATATGGACTCCCAGTTGCTGGAGCTAGAATTTGAGTAGAATCAAACACCAAGAACTTCCAAAGTTATGTTCAAATTCTCTTCAAGATGCTATCTTCATATAGTTTGATTCTGTCTGTGTCATACTGGAAAACTGTGTATGTTATTAGTCTAAGGCAAACCCAACAAGCCTTTGACGATGTTTAGTCTAATACTCTAGTTCTGAGGCCTGAGAAGTGATATGTAAGGAGGAAATGCTTCACATTGGGAGCCTCTTTTGTAATATTCTTGCATATTGATCTGTCCTTTATGTGGAGGCATCGACTGTCTAGGTCATGTAAGAAGATGCCATCACCCTTTGGTTACTTTAGTTAACATTGAACTATGCTTCTTGTTAGGAGCCTTATTTGAAGGCTTAGGTGACATGTCCTGTGAAGGGCACAGTTGTTGGGTATCAGTGGATGGAGATGGATTCTTTGTGCTATCACCTTATTTATTGGGTTAAGCTATCAGTTCTGCATCATGCTCGGAAATAGTCAAAGTGCTGCAATTGACTGCTTTGATTCTAATTTGATAGGAAGCTTTAGTAGGTTGTAAATCATGGCTCGGAAGTTCTGGCATTGGCTTGTCAGAGAGGTGCTTTGTAGATCATATAATGAAGATTTGACATTATGATATACTAATGGGGCTAGAGTAGCAGTTATGGCTCTTATATTCCATTTAAATAATTAGCATATGTGTGTCACTGCCATTTTCAATCGTATCCATTGAGGATAATTTTCTTAGAAAGATTTGCAGATCAGTAATATTACAATCTCGCGTCAAATTTAGCTGTCTAATGAGCTACTTCACTTGAAATTTTACTTATATATTGAACTGGATTTGATTGGTTTGCAAATTGACTGTTCATAAAACTTCAAGACTCGTATATTTATCAACACTTGCATGGCCGTTGTTATTTCCAACAGGTGCAGTTAATTCCTTATGATCCTGATGTTCTTGATGAGTCAGTCCTGTGGACAGAGAGCAGGGATTTGGGTGACACCTTTAGAGCAATAAGGATGGTTAATAATATTCGTCTGAATGTAGATGCTTTCAATGGAGATAAAAATCATGGGGGCGTCCGTGATGGCACTCCCATTGTCCTCTGGGAATGGAAAAAAGGCGATAACCAGAGGTGGAAAATAGTTCCTTATTGTAAGTCTCTCTCTCTGTCTCTCCAGACTTATTCTGGAGCCTATGTAGCAGCACTTTGTATTTCTTACAGAAGATGTTGGAACATTTTACTATTATTTCAAATATGCAGGAGGACGCATTGCATTCATAAATTTCCCCTTCTGAATTAGTCTAATTACTTTTTTTTTTTGCTTTTTCATTAATTCTTATGGATGCATGCAGGATGATATATGAATGAAGTGTCAAAAGAAAGAAGGTTGTTCTGCCTTCCCTTGTGCATGCATCCCCAATGACCACTGAAAAGGCAACTCTCTTTCACCCTTTCCTGTTTGTTCTATTTATAGGAGGAGATCATCGGCATGAGTTTCAGTGTATAGAAAAAACTTAAAAACTGGTTTCTTTGTGAAGCAGTGCTTTTGAGCGAGTGTTGTGTGTGTGTGTGTACCCCAAATAATCATGTTGATCTTCTTGGAATACTGCTACTGCTACTGCTTTTTGAATATTGGAACATGCAAGTTTGTCTTTGTTTTACTACTATAGCATAATATGATATGAACTACCCCAAACTCACCCAAATTATTCAATCATATTTCATATTCTAAAAGGAGGGAAAAAATCCAAAAAAGAAACAATTGTTAACAAGAATCTGTAATACTAATATTGAATTTTTAAGATTTCCTCTCTTTCTTCTTTTTCACGAATGATTATCGATTCTCTGCGCCCAATTCTACTTATGAGTTACATATGCCGGTTTTTTTTTCCCCTAATTAGTAGAACCCTCTGCCGCTGCCGGTTCTTCTTCTGTTTCTCGTGTCCCATTGACTCCCATGTTTTATTTTTTTAGACTTTTTTATTTTTTTATTTTTTATAATGATTTAATAAATATGAGAGTTAATTTGATGGACTCTTCATTTTCTCCATCCTCATATGATCACACATCAATTAAGTTTCTTCTTAAACTCTTCATCTTTCCATCTTTAACTCCAAATCCTTCATTTTCTCCATCCTATATGGTATGAACTTCCCTAGGTTTTTTTAGCTCAATCTTGTACAAGAATTTTCTCTTCTCAAGATGAGTTTGAAGGCTTGATTGGCACAAACGTTGAAGAATAACAAAGGAAGAGTTCGTAGAAAACAAAAAGGAAAAACAAATTTCCCTATCTAGAAGAGGAATAAACAAAGATGATAAGGAATCCTCTCCTATCCCTCATTCACAAGAAAATACTTAATTCCTAACAATGCTAATTAAAGAGTTAGTACCTTTAGGGAATGAAGGATTTGGATTGAACGAGAATTCTTGAATTCTCTTCAAGAATTACTTGCCTAAATTACAAGTTGGAACACCTAATATACAAGAAAAAAGAAGAAATATTAGGAATCTTAGTTTTCTCTTTCAAGTCTCAATATATTTCATTCATTATTCACTGTTCCATAAATGACTGCCCAAAAGATTACATATAGTGTCAAAATCAACAATTGAGAGTTGTAGCCGAGGTCAGGCAGCAGGTCTTGCTCTTCTTTCCTTCTTGGTCAAGAACTCTACTGTCGACGGTAGTTCGGGTGGTGGGTCCAGAATTTACTCCCTTTTAATGTTTGAGGTTTTAACTCTTCCACACTTGTTTCTTTTGGTTCCTTCACTTGCACCATGGATACTAGAAGTGTTTTAGAGTCTCTAAGGTCTTTTCCTTGCCTCTCTAACAAATGCCAAGCGAGATCTTGAATCATCTTTTCAAATAAAGCCACCTTCCCTTTGTTCTCCTCTTCTATCTTCTTTGCCATCAACCTTGTAATCGGTCCTTGGAAGATCTCCATGTTCTCATGCTCATTCCCGAGTCATACCATACCCTCTCTCTTTAAAAGAATTCGTCCTCGAATTCATTCCTTCAAATAACCACAAATGGCAAGCAACATTAGAAATGGAAGCATTAAAAGAAGCAATACTATGAACATTACCAAAGCACTCAAGAATTAGAAGAGTGTAAACAAGTAATGCTTCAAGTTCGTTGAGCATCTTCTCAAAGAATTTTACAAGTGTCATCATACTTTCTTAAATGGTGTATGAAATTTAAAAGGCGGCACATGATTTCTTGGAATAAGAACAAAAGTAGGAATACGGAAATCTTGTAAATCACTAACATCAACAAAGGTTTCCTACACTTGTTTGAAAGGATAATGAAATGTGAAGCTTAGAATTTGGAAAGAGTTCAAGGTGAAGCACAAGATGTTTTGTAAAAACTTGGATTTCCAATTAAAAAGTGTTATTTCAAAGGAAATTTTATAGGTATATCATCTTTGACAAACCTTCAAAAGGAGAGTTGGCTTTATGATCTTTAAATGGAGAATGGTTAAAGAAACTCTCATCTTTGTTGAATGTTAGAAATAATGTATAGAATTCAAAATTTTGATAATGCTTTTCTTTAAAACGATGATGGTAATAAAAATGTTGGTTCCAACAAAAACCAAGAGCATCTGGAAAAGATGAATAACTTTTATGCTTCGATAACTCCATTACTTCACACTCAAACGGAGAAGAAGTAGTCACAAGATTTTTAAAATCATTAAATTCTCTACACTCCTTCAAGAAAGTACTTTTACTAACATCTTTGGAAGGTAAGTGAAAATAGAAACTTTCATTATTTTCAAACTCTAAGAGTAACTCAAGAAATCCAATAGTTTGAAAAGTGTCTTTCCCAAAATGATAGTAGTAAGCAAAACACAAAACACATCTTATGTTTACTGTTTATGTTCTTTTTTTGTATTATCACTTGTTATAGTGTGTGTTATTAAATTATACAAATTTTTGGTTATTGTAGCTGCTGTTTTAGAGATTTCACATGCGTCCTTAAATAGTTTGTTTTAGCTAAAAGAATATGTTATTTCCTATTTCTTTCCAAATAAAACTTAAAAAAATATATTGGGCACAACATACACGTTTTGTCACACGTATTTATTTTATTATACATAATATTCAGTTTACTATACTTTATGTATTTTTACCGTCTCTGATTACCTGTCAGAATGCATTCGTCTTCAAATCAAATCTTTAAATTGATAACCAAAAATAATATTTTTTACTTGCATTCGCCTTCATTGTCTAGCATCTTATGTCTCCCAACTTTCTCGAAGCTTTTTCAGCAAAATTAGTACGAATTTTGAAAAACCACGGGTTTTTTTTATTCTGTTGGAATTTTTTCCCAATATTTTATATTTAAAATTTATGGCTATTTCTGGCGTTTCTTTGCTCATTTTCTGATAACTATATTCTACCAATTATATTTATTTAATGTGATGTTCAATCAATTTCATATTTAGAAGCATTTATTCTTATTTTTAACAATATTGCTCTCTTCTCCGTCATTTCTCTCAAACTTGAGAAATTTTTGAGAAATGCAAGAATAGGCCAAGTGACAAATTCTTATATGCCTAATCTTATTTTAATTGGGAATAACCGCTCTAACAAGTTATCAAAACTATTTTAACTTTCTCATCAGTAACGTGTCACGATCTTAACGGTGAATAGCAGTCAAATTTTATACAATTTGTGGTTAAAAATATAATAGGCTTTAGTTCTAAACACTAAGGCTAAGGGTCTTGAAAATAAAATAACTTTTGAATTATAATATTTTTTTACCCCTTCATAAATGAAGAAATAAATAGATAATGGAAGTGAAATAATGAATACAAAGATAAAAAAAATTTAATAAATGTTTATTAAAAATTATAAAGCACTTTATATGGCTAAAATCTATTATACTTTTGACTACGATAGTAATGTTTTGCAAAAATTTCCATAATTTAATACTTATTATCTACCAAAAATTTTAATGCTTGTTATTTAATTTACTTCATTTATAAAAATAAACATTCGATTTTCAATGAAAGAAATGGATAGAATAATTGTGAGTTGTGAGAGAACATTTGTAATTAGGCGCAATTCAGTGGATTGAATTGAGGAAAAAGTGCCAACACAACAACACTGCTGTCAACCAACTCATATTGCCTTGTGCTCTAAGGCTCAATCAATATCATATCAGGATTCTCTCATATATTTTTTCAAACACTCCATAATATAAATATTTTAAAATAAAAAGTATTTTGTAAAAAGTTATTCTTAAAAATTTTACTTATATATTCTTGTATCGACCAAAATGGAACTGCAAAAAATTGGAAAAATTCCTCAGCAGCAACGCTCCATTTTTAATTTGGATTTCCCTTACCAAATCCAACCTAAATTAGCACTAATGGTTTTTACGGTATCAGAAAATTAACCATGTACATGCATCCAATCATCTCTCTCACTTTTAATTTTTAATCTAGAAAATAGTTTTTTTATATAAATATAAATAAAATTTATTCTCATAAAAAAATGTCAATAAAATTTAAGCATTTCTTTTGAGAAAACATACAGAATCGTTTTGAACAATTTTACGGGGAATTATTTTTGCACATAAATTTTTTTAATAACGTGATGATTAACACACGACTTCAGGCATCAAACACACAAGTGAAACGTTGTAACACGAGAAATTTAATGAATTATTTTGAGCAATTTTATAGACAATTGTTTTGCGGACATAAATTTTGTAAAAAATGTAATGATTATCTCACAAGTTTAGCCTTCAAAGAATAAGAGAAACTTTGTGCGATTATTTTTAAAACATTAGAAACATAAAAAATTATTTTGCGTAATTTTATGAGAAACTATTTTTTGGACAAAAATTTTTAAAAAAACGTGATGATTATTACACGAATTCGGGTTTTAACGAGAAAGTAAACCTTTTCTCAATATACAACATGAAGAACATACAAAATCACTTTTAGTAATTTTTATGATAACTATTTTCAGACCTTAATTTTTTAAAAACATGATAATTAGCACATGAATCGGGCTTCAACGAGCTAGTCAAACCTTTTGCAATGTTTATTTACGTAATGAGAAACTATTGAATTGTTTTGAGCAATTTTATAAAAAAAAATTTTCGGACCTAAATTTTGAAAAAAAAATGATTACTAACACATGAGTTCGGGCTTCAACAGGCAAATGAAATATTTTGTCATATATCTACACAAAATGAAAAATTTACAGAATTGTTATGAGCAATTTTATGGAGAAAATTTTTCGTACCTTAATTTTTTAAAAAACGTGACGATTAGTACACGAATTTGGGTTTTAACAGGCAAGTGAAACGTTGTGCGATGTATCTTTACAACATGAGAAATATAGTGAATCATTTTGAGCAATTTTGTAGAGAATTGTTTTGGGCGGACATAAATTTTGCAAAAAACGTAATGGTTATCTCACAGATTCGGCCTTCAAAAGACAAGTGAAACTTTGTGCGATTATTTTAAAAACATGAGAAACGTACAAAATTATTTTCAGGAATTTCTTGGAAAACTATTTTTTTGGACGAAAATTTTTAAAAACGTAATTATTAGCACACGAATTTGGGCTTTAACAGGAAAGTGAAACTTCGTCCGATGTATCTATACAACATGAAGAACATACATAATCATTTTTAGCAATTTTAAGGATAATTATTTTTGGATCTTAATTTTTGAAAAACATGATAATTAGCACACAAATTCGGATTTCAACAGGCAAGGCAAACCTTGTGCAATGTATCTTTACGTAATGAAAAATATATTGAATCGTTTTAAGCAATTTTATGAAAAATATTTTTTTCAAGCCTAAATTTTGAAAAAAATTGATAATTAACACACGGATTCGGCCTTCTGCCATAAATCTATACAACATTGAAAAATATACAGAATTGTTCTGAGCAATTTGACGAGAAATATTTTTCGGACCTAAATTTTGTTAAAAACGTGATGATTAGCACCCGAATTCGGGTTTCAACAGGCATCTGAAACGTTATGCGAGGTGTTTTAGCAATTTTACGAAGAACTTTTTTTGGGATATAAATTTATAAAAAAACGTAATGATTAACTCACAGATTCAGCCTTCAAAGAACAAGTGAAACTTTGTGCGATGTATCTTTAAAACATGAAAAACACACCGAGTCATTTTGAGTAATTTTAGGGAAAACTATTTTTTGAGCCTAAATTTTGTAAAAAATATGATGATTAGCACATGAATTCGGACTTTAATGGAAATGTGAAACTTTGTCTTATGTATTTATATAACATGAAAAACATTCAGAATCGTTTTAAGCAATTTTGTGGATAACTTTTTTTCGGACTTAAATTTTGTAAAAGACGTGATGATTAGCTCACGAATTTGGGCTTTAACGGGAAAGTGAAACTTTATGCGATGTATCTTTATAATATGACAAATATACAGAATCGTTTTGAGCATATTTAAGGATAACAATTTTCGAACCTTAATTTTGTGAGAAACATGATAATTAGCACATGAATTCGGACTTCAACGAGTAAGTTAAACGTTCTGCGATATATCTTTACGTAATTGGAAACCTATATAATCGTTTTGAACAGTTTTATAAGAAACTTTTTTTGGATCTAAATTTTGAAAAAAACACAATAATTAGCACAAGAATTTGCCTTCTACAAATAAATTAACAATTGTGCCGATGTATCTATACAATAAGAAAAACATACAGAATCGTTTTGAGTAGTTTACGAAGGCCTATTTTTTAGACCTAAATTTGTTCAAAAATGTGTTGATTAACACACGAATTTAGGCTTCAAGCACAAGTGAAACATTGTGCGATGTATCTTTACAACATGAGAAATATAGTGAATCATTTTGAACAATTTTATAGAGAATTATTTTGCAAACATAAATTTTGTAAAATCGTAATGATTAACTCACAGATTCGGCCTTCAAAGGACAAGTAAAACTTTGTGCGATTATTTTTAAAACATGAGAAACATACAGAATTATTTTCAGCAATTTTATGGAGAACTATTTTTTAGAATTTTTTTTTTAAAAAACATCATGATTAACCCAAGAATACGGGCTTTAATGAGAAAGAGAAACTTTGTCCGATTTATCTATACAACATGAAAAAAATACAGAATCGTTTTTAACACTTTTAAAGAGAACTTTTCTTGGATATAAATTTTTTAAAAAACGTAATGATTAACTCAAAGATTTTGTCTTCAAATGACAAGTGAAACTTTGTGAGATATATCTTTGAAACATGAAATACATACTGAGTCATTTTGAGCAATTTTATGAAGAACTATTTTTTCGGTCCTAAATTTTGAAAAAAATGTGATGATTAGCATATGAATTCAGGCCTTAATAGGAATGTGAAACTTTTTCTGTCTGGTGTATTTATACAACGTGAAAAACATTAAGAATCGTTTTAAATAATGTTGTGGAGAACATTTTTTGGGACCTAAATTCTGTGAATTTGAGCTTTAACGGAAAATTAAACATTATGAAATGTATCTTTACAAAATGACAAACATACCAATCGTTTTGAGCAATTTTATGGAGGACTATTTTTTGGATGTAAATTTTTCAAAAACGTGATGATTAACATACGACTTCAGATTTCAACACATGTGAAACGTGGTGCGATGTATCATTGCAACATGAGAAATATACAGAATTATTTTGAGCAATTTTATGGGAAACCATTTTTCGAACCAAAATTTTTAAGAAAACGTGATGATTAACACACAAATTCGGGCTTTAACAGAAAAGTGAAACTTTGCCCAATGTATCTATACAACATGAGAAACTTACAGAATCATTTTTAGCAATTTTAAAGATAACTATCTTCGAACCATAATTTTGTAAAAACGTTATAATTTGCACACGAATTCATGCCTCAACAAGCAAGTCAACCCTTATGCAATGTATATTAACGTAGTGAGAAACATATGGAATCGTTTTGAGCAATTTTATGAAAAACTTTTTTTTGGACCTAAATTTTAACAAAAAATGAGTTAGCACACGGATTCGGGCTTCTAAAGACATGTGAAACATTGTGCCATATATCTCTACAACATAAAAAACATATAGAATTATTTTTGGCAATTTTACAAAGAAATTTTTTTGGACCTAAACTTTGTGAAAAATGTGATGATTAGTACATGAGTTCGGCTTCAACAGGCAAGTAAAATGTTGTGCGACAAATCTTTACAACATGAGAAACATAGTGAATCATTTTGAGAAATTTTATAGAGAACTGTTTTTCAGACATAAATTTTGTAAAAGCGTAATGATTTACTCACAGATTACATCTTCAAAGGAGAAGTAAAACTTTGTACGACGTATGTATAAAATATGAGAAACATACCGAGTCATTTTGAGAAATTTTTTTAGAAAACTATTTTTTTGACTAAAATTTTTTAAAAAAAATGATGATTGGCACACGAATTCGGGCCTTAATGGGAATGTGAAACTGTTTGGTGTATTTATACAACATGAAAAAGATACGGTTTGAGTCATTTTTCGGACAAAAATTTTGTATAATATGTGATGATTAGTATACGAATTCGGACTTCAATGTGTATGTGAAGTTTTGTCTGGTATATTTATACAACATGACAAACATTCAGAATCATTTTAAGCAATTTTGTGGATAACTTTTTTTGGACCTAAATTTTGTAAAAAAATGTGATGATTAGCACACAAATTCGAGCTTTAACGGAAAATAAAAACTTTATGCAATGTATCTTTGCAATATGACAACTATTTTCAGACCTTAATTTTGTAAGAAACGTGACAATTAGCACATGAATTCGGGCATCAACGGGCCAGTCAAACTTAGTGCGATAGATCTTTATGTAATGAGAAAGATAAAGAATCGTTTTGAACAGTTTTATGAAAAACCTTTTTTCATATCAAAATTTAAAAAAAAAAAAAACATGATAGCACACGAATTCGGCTTTCTACAGAAAAGTGAAACATTGTTACGATGTATCTATACAACATGAGAAACATACATAATTGTTTTGAACAATTTTATGGAGGACTATTTTTCAGAAAGAAATCTTGTAAAAAATGTGATGATTTATACACGGATTCGGCTTTAACACACAAGTAAAATGTTGTGGGGATGTATCTTTACAATATGAGAAACATAGTGAATCATTTTGAGTGATTTTATATAGAATTATTTTGCAGACATAAACTTTGTAAAAAATGTAATGATTAGCTCAAAAATTCGGCCTTCAAAGGACAACTGAAACTGTGCCATTATTTTCAAAACATGAGAAAAATATAGAATTATTTTGAGCAATATTATGAAGAACTATTTTTTGGGACAAAATTTTTAAAAAAACGTGATGATTAGCAAACGTATTCAATCTTCAACGGAAGAGTGAAACTTTGTCCGATGTATAAATACAACATGAAAAACATAAAGAATTGGTTTTAGCAATTTTAAGGATAACAATTTTCGGACAATTATTTTGTAAAAACATGATAATGAGCACACTATTCAAGCTTCAAAGGGCAAGTCAAACCTTGTACAATGTATCTTTACGTAATGATAAACATATTTAATCATTTTGAGCAATTTTATGAAAAACTTTTTTTCATACCTAAATTTTAAAAAAGTGATAATTAGCACACGGATTTGGCCTTTTACAGATAAGTGAGACATTGTGTCATATATCTATACAACTTGAAAAACGTATAGAATTGTTCCAATCAATTTTACGAAGAAATATTTTTCGGAACTAAATTTTGTAAAAAAACATGATGATTAGTACACGAATTCGGTCTTCAACATGCAAGTGAAACGTTGTGCGATGTATCTTTAAAGCAAGAGAAGACTTGTGAAGCATTTTGAGAAATTTTATAGAGAATTGTTTTGCGGACATAAATTTTGTAAAAAAAGTAATAATTAACTCACAGATTCGACCTTCAAAGGACAAGTGAAACCTTGCGCCATTATTTTCAAAACATGAGAAACATACAGAATTATTTCAAGCAAAATTATGAAGTATTATCTTTTGGACAAAAATCTTTAAAAAAAATTATAATTAGCACACGAATTCGAGCTTGAACGGGAGCGTGAAACTTTATCCGATGTATCCATACAACATGAAAAATATAAAGAATCATTTTTAGCAATTTTAAGGATAACTATTTTCGGACCATTGTTTTGTAAATATATGATAATTAGCTCACTATTCGGGCTTCAACGGTCAAGTCAAACGCTGTGCAATGTATCTTTAGTAATGAGAAAAATATTGAATCATTTTAAACAATTTTATAAAGAACTTTTTTCAGACGTAAATTTTGAAAAAAAGTGATAATTAGCACACGAATTAGGCCTTCTACACACAAGTGAAACATTGTGCCATATATCTATACAACTAGAAAAACGTACAGAATTGTTTTGAGTAATTTTACGGAGAAATATTTTTCGGGCTATAATTTTGTAAAAAACGTGATGAGTAGCACATGAATTCGGGCTTCAACAGGCAAGTGAAATGTTGTGCGATGTATCTTTACAACATGAGAAACATAGTGAAGCATTTTGATAAATTTTATAGAGAATTGTTTTGAGGACATAAATTTTTTTAAAAAAACGTAATGATTAACTCACAGATTCGACGTTCAAAGGACAAGTGAAACTTTGTGCAATTATTTTCAAAACATGAGAAGCATACATAATTTTTTTGAGTAATATTATTAAAACTATTTTTTGGACCAAAATCTTTAAAAACCGTGATGATTAGCACATGATTTTGAGCTTTAACTGGAGAGTGAAACTTTGTCTGATGTATCAATACGACATGAAAAATATAAACAATCGTTTTTAGCAATTTTAAGATTAACTATTTTTTAACCATTATTTTGTAAAAACATGATAATTAGCACACTATTCGGGCTTCAACGGGCAAGTCAAATATTGTGCAATGTATCTTTACGTAATGAGAAACATATTGAATCATTTTGAGCAATTTTATGAAAAACCTTTCTTCGGATCTAAATTTTGAAAAAAAAGTGATAATTAGCACATGGATTCAACTTCTACATAGAAGTGAAACATTGTACTATATATCTATACAACTTGAAAAACGTACAAAATTGTTCTGAGTAATTTTACGAAGAAATATTTTTCTGACCTAAATTTTGTAAAAACCGTAATGATTAGCACACGAATCGGGCTTCAACAGGCAAGTGAAATATTGCGCTATGTATCTTTATAACATGAAAAATATAGTGAAGCATTTTGAGAAATTTTATAGAGAATTGTTTTGTGAACATAAATTTTGTAAAAAACGTAATGATTAACTCACAGAATCGGCCATCAAATGATAAGTGAAACTTTGTGCCATTATTTCAAAACATGAGAAACATACAGAATTATTTTGAGCAATATTATGAAGAATTATTTTTTGGGCCAAAATCTTTAAAAAAAAAAAAAGTGATGATTAGCACACGAATTCGAGCTTTAACGTGAGAGTGAAACTTTGTCCGATGTATCAATACAACATAAAAAACATATTGATCTTTTTTAACAATTTTAAGGATAACTATTTTCGGACCATTATTTTGTAAAAACATGATAATTAGCACACTATTCGGGCTTCAACTGGCAAGTAAAACCTTGTGTATATATTTACGTAATGAAAAACATATTGAATCGTTTTGACCAATTTTATGAAAGCTTTTTTTCAGACATAAGTTTTGAAAAAAGTGATAATTAGCATACAGATCCGGCCATATACAGACAAGTAAAGCATTATGCCATATATCTATACAACTTGAAAAACATATAGAATTGTTCGGAGCAATTTTATGGAAAAATATTTTTCAAACCTAATTTTTTTAAAAAATGTGCCGATTAGCACTCGAATTCGGGTTTCAACAGGCAAGTGAAACATTGTGCAATGTATCTTTATAACATGAGAAATGTAGTAAAGCATTTTGAGAAATTTTATAGAGAATTGTTTTGCGGACATAAATTCTATAAAAAATGTAATGATTAACTCACAGATTCTGCCTTCAAAGGACATGTGAAACTTTGTGCCATTATTTTCAAAACATAAGAAAGATAAAGAATTATTTTGAGAAATATTACGAAAAATTTTGAATCTTTTTGAGCTATTTTACGAAAAACTTTTTTTCGAACCTAAATTTTGAAAAAAAAAGTGATAATTAGCACACGGATTCGGTCTTCTATAGACAAGTGAAACAATTTTCCATATATCTATAACACATGAAAAATGTACAGAATTGTTCTAAGCTATTTTACGGAAAAATATTTTTCGTACCTAAATTTTGAAAAAAATGTGATGATTAGCACATGAAATCGGACTTCAATAGGCAAACAAAACGTTGTGTGATGTATCTTTACAACATGAGAAACATAGTGTTGTATTTTGAGAAATTTTATAGAGAATTTTTTTGCGAACATAAATTTTGTAAAAGAGTAATAATTAACTCACAGATTCGACCTTCAAATAACAAGTGAAACTTTGTTCCTTTATTTTCAAAACGTTAGAAACATATAAAATTATTTTGAGCAATATTATAAAGACTATTTTTTTACCCAAAAGCTTTAAAAAAACGTGATGAGTAGCAGACAAATTCGAGCTTTGACGGGAGAGTGAAACTTTGTCCGATGTATCAATACAACATGAAAAACATAAAGAATCGTTTTAGCAATTTTAAGGATAACTATTTTCGTACCATTATTTTGTAAAAATATGATAATTAGCTCACTATTCAGGCTTCAACAGCCAAGTCAAACCTTGTGCAATATATCTTTACGTAATGAAAAACATATTGAATTGTTTTTAGCAATTTTATGAAGAACTTTTTTTCGGACCTAAGTTTTGAAAAAAAGTGATAATTAGCAAACGTATTCGGCCTTCTACAGACAAGTGAAACATTGTGCTATATATATCTATACAACTTGGAAAAAGTACAAAATTGTTCTGAGTAATTTTACTAAGAAATATTTTTCGGACCTAAATTTTGTAAAAAACGTGATGATTAACATACAATTCAGGTTTCAACAGGCAAGTGAAACATTGTGGGATCTATATTTACAACATGAGAAACATAGTGAAGCATTTTGATCAACTTTATAGAGAATTGTTTTGCAGACATAAATTTTATAAAAAACGTAATGATTAACTCACAGATTCGGCCTTGAAACGACAAATAAAACTTTGTGCCATTATTTTCAAAACATGAGAAACATACAGAATTATTTTGAGCAATGTTATAAAGAACTATTTTTTGGACAAAAATCTTTAAAAAAAAGTGATGATTAGCACACGACTTTGGGGCTTTAACAGGAGAGTGAAACTTTGTTCGATTTATCCATACAATATGAAAAACATAAATAATCATTTTTAGCAATTTTAAGGATAACTATTTTCGAACCATTATTTTGTAAAAATATGATAATTAGCACACTATTTGGGCTTCAACGAGCAAGTCAGACTTTGTGCAACGTATCTTTACGTAATGAGAAACATATTGAATCATTTTGAGTAATTTTATGAATAACTTTTTTCCGAACCTAAATTTTGAAAAAAAAAAGTGATAACTAGCACACGTATTCGCTCTTCTAAAGACAAGTGAAACATTGTACCATATATCTATACAAAATTTTTCTGAGCAATTTTAACGAGAAATATTTTCGAACCTAAATTTTGTGAAAAATGTGATGATTAGCACACAAATTCGGGCTTCAAAAGGCAAGTGAAACGTTGTGCTACATACCTATACAACATGAGAAACATAATGAATCATTTTGAGCAATTTTACAGAGAAATAATTTTTGGATAGAAATTTTTTAAAAAACATAATGATTAATTCACAGATTCCTCATTCAAAAGACAAGCGAAACTTTGTGCAATGTATCTTTAAAAAAGGAGAAACATCCGAGTCATTTTGAGCAATTTTATGGACCTAAATTTTTCTGACCTAAATTTGAAAAAAATGTGATGACTAGAGCACGAATTCGGTTTTTAATGGGATGCTAAACTTTGTCTGGGGTATTTATACAACATAAAAACATTCAGAATTGTTTTAAGCAATTTTGTGGAGAACTTTTTTTCAGACCTAAATTTTTTTTAAAAAATGATGATTATTAGTACATAAATTCGAACTTTAACGGAAAAGTGAAATATTATGCAATGTATCTTTACAACATGACAAATATACAGAACCATTTTGAGTAATTTTAAGGAAAACTATTTTCGGACATCAATTTTATGAGAAACGTGATAATTAGCACATGAATTCGAGCTTCAATTGGCAAGCTAAACCTGGTACCATGTATCTTTACGTAATGAGAAACATAAAAAATTATTTTGAACAATTTTATGAGAAACTTTTTTTCGGATCCAAATTTTGAAAAAAAGTGATAATTAGCATACAGATTTGGACTTCTACAGACAAGTGAAACACTGTGCCGATGTATCTATACTATATAAAAAACATACAGAATCGTTTTGAGTAATTTTACGGAGGAGTATCTTTCGGACCTAAATTTTTTCAAAAACGTGATAATTAACACACAAATTCGGACTTCAACATGTAAATGAACGTTGTGCGATATATCTTGACAACATGAGCGACATAGTAAATCATTTTGAGTAATTTTATAGAGAATTATTTTGTGGACATAATTTTTTTAAAAAGCGTAATGAATAACTCACAGATTCGCCTTCAAAGGATAAGAGGAACTTTGTGCAATTATATTTAAACATGAAAAACATACATAATTATTTTGAACAATTTATAGTAAACTATTTTTTGACCAATTTTTTTTTAAAAAACGTGATGATTAGCACACGAATTTGGACTTTAAGGGAAATGTAAAACTTTGTCCGATATATATATATATAACATGAAGAACATACAGAATCATTTTTAGCAATTTTAAGGATAACTATTTTCGGACCTTAATTTTTTGAAAACATGATAATTAGCACACGAATTCGGGCTCCAACGGGCAAGTCGAACCTTTTGCAATGTTTCTTTACGTAATGAGAAATATATTGAATCGTTTTGAGCAATTTTATGAAAAATATTTTTTCGGACCTAAATTTTGAAAGAAAAAAAAGTGATAACTAGCACAAGAGTTCGGGCTTCAACAGACAAGTGAAACATTGTGTGATATATCTTTACAACATGAGAAATATAGTGAATTATTTTGAGCAATTGTATAAATAACTGTTTTTTAGACATAAATTTTCTAAAAAAAAGTAATGATTTACTCACAGATTCCTCCTTCAAAGTAGAAGTGAAACTTTGTGTGACGTGTATATAAAATACGAGAAACATAACGAGTCATTTTAAGCAATTGTATGAAGAACTATTTTTCGAACTTAAATTTTGTAAAAAAATTTGATATTAGCACATGAATTCGAGCCTTAATTGAAATGTGAAACTTTGTCTTGTGTATTGATACAACATGAAAAACATACAGACTCGTTTTGAACAATTTTTTGGACGATCATTTTATGGATCTAAATTTTGTAAAAAAACGTGATGATTAACACATGAATTTGGACTTTAATGAGAATTTTAAACTTTGTCTGGTGTATTTATACTACGTGACAAATATTCAGAATCATTTTAAGCAATTTTGTGGAGAAATTTTTTCGAACATAAATTTTTTAAAAAATGTGATGATTAGTACACGAATTCAGGCTTTAATGAAAAAATGAAACTTTATGCGATGTATCTTTACAACATGATAAACATACAGAATTTTTTTGAGCAATTTTAATGATAACTATTTTCGGACCTTAATTTTTAAGAAACGTGATAATTAGCACTTGAATTCGGCTTCAAAGGGTAAGTCAAACCTAGTGCGATGTATCTTTATGTAATGACAAACATACAGAATCGTTATTGAACAGTTGTATGAGAAACTTATTTTTGGGTATAAATTTTGAAAAAAATGTGATAATTACGCATGGATTCGGCTTTCTACTGACAAGTGAAATATTGTGCCAATATATCTATACAACATAAAAAAATATTCAGAATCGTTTTGAGCAATTTTACGAAGGATTATTTTTCTAACCTAAATTTTTTCAAATACGTGATAATTAACACACGAATTCGTGCTTCAACACGCAAGTGAAACATTATGCGATGTACCTTTACAACATGAAATACATAGTAAATCATTTTGAGCAATTTTATAGAGAATTATTTTGCGGGCATAAATTTTGTAAAAACTGTAACGATTAACTCAAAGATTCAGCCTTCAAAGGATAAGTGAAACTTTGTGCCATTATTTTTAGAAAATGTGAAATATACAGAATTATTTTGAGCAATTTTATGGAGAACTATTTTTTAGACCAAAATATTTTTTTAAAAAAACGTGGTGATTAGCACACAAATTCAGGCTTCAATGGGCAAATCAAACCTTGATCAATGTATCTTAACGTCATGCGAAACATATTGAATCGGTTTGAGCAATTTTATAAAAAACTTTTTTCGGACCTAAATTTTTTTTAAAAAAATGATATTTACCATATGGATTCGGCCTTCTATAGATAAGTGAAACATTGTGTCATATATCTATACAACATGAAAAACACACAGAATTATTCTTAGCAATTTTACAGAGAAATATTTTTCGCACCTAAATTTTGTAAAAAAAGTGATGATCAGCATAAGAATTCAGACTTCAACAGGCAAATGAAATGTTGTGCGATGTATCTTTACAACATGAGAAACATAGTAAATTATTTTAAGCAATTTTATAGAAAACTATTTTTCAAATATAAATTTTTGAAAAAACGTAATGATTAACTCACAGATTCCGCTTTAAAAGGACAAGTGAAACTTTGTGCGATGTATCTTTAAAACATGAGAAACATACCAAGTCTTTTGAGCAATTTTATGGAGACCTATTTTCCGAATCTAAATTTTGAAAAAATAATGTGATGATTAGCACACGAATTCAGACTTTAATGGGAATGTGAAACTTTGTCTGGTGTGTTTATACAACATGACAAACATTCAGAATCGTTTTAAACAATTTTTTGGAGAATTTTTTTTTTTTACTTAAATTTTATTAAAAACGTGATGATTAGCACACGAATTCGGGCTTTAACGGGAAAGTAAAACTTTATGCGATGTATCTTTATAATGTGACAAATATACAGAATCGTTTTTAACAATTTTAAGGATAACTATTTCTGAACCATAATTTTGTAAAAAATGTGATAATTAGCATATGAATTCGAGCTTCAACGGGCAAGGCAAACCTAGTGCGATGCATATTTATATAATGAGAAACATACATAATCATTTTGGATAATTTTATGAGAAACTTCTTTTCGGATCTAAATTTAAAAAAAAAATGTGTTAATTAGCATACGAATTCGGCATTCTATAGACAAGTAAAACCCCGTGTCGATGTATTTATAAAATATAAAATTTTAAACTGTTTAAATTTATATTAAATTTAAACTATCATAAATATTTTTCAAAAAAAAAAATCATATATTTCGTATTCCTTTTTAAAAAATCATCATACTTTATTTTTTAACAAGTAATCCCAATCTTATTTATTATTGTTGCACTTACTTGAGCACGACATGCTACTTCAAATTATCTTTAGAATATTTAATTGAAAGCGATTTTTTCTATGATTTCTTCTACCATTTAGGTGAATTTAATATAATCTTTATGTTTTTTTTAAAAAAAAAGTAATTATGTATATAAAAAGATTTTCAGTAATAGTCTCCAATTTATAACTAAAGCAATGGATATTTTAAAGAAAAAGTATATTTCAAGCAATAGATAAATTGAAATGGAGAGAACAATGTCATCCTATCCTATAATTGATTTTTTCCCAAGAGGGGAAAAAAAAAGAAATGTATATTTACCATGAATATATATAATTTTTAAAACATATTTGCCACGGATTAAAAAAAAAAAAAAAAACTGCTGATGTAAGAAATGATGTAGGTATTTCATCATTTTACATCAACAAGATGGCTAAGGAAGCAAGTGAAGTAGAAGAAGAGCTTCCAAGGCAGCTCAGCTCAAATTGCTGCGTCTCCACTTCCCCATCCCCAAAAGTCAACACTTGAAAATATTTTTTTTAATTTTTTAATTTTTAGTATATTCTCTTCAGGTCTCTCCCCTCCCAATGCTTCTAGTCTAAGCCTATTTTTCTTATTGTTTTTTTAGAAATTTAATTTTTATCCCTTAAAAAAAGAAATTCAATTTTTATCGAAATAATTTATTTTTTAAATAGCCTATTAATTTTAATAGCTTCTATGTTCAAGTAGATATTGACTTCATAAAAAAAATTTAAAAAAAAGTGAATATTGACATAATTACGTGATGAAGCTTTATTTATTTTCTCTTAAATGATGATTTTTTTATAGTGTTTTCAAACCATTGTTTTCTTTCTTTCTTTTAATTAGCACTATCTCCGACTTGAAAATATAAGTTTTTTAAATGTATTGAGAATGGCTAAATATATAAGTTTTTTTATATGTTTTTATGAATATTTAATACTTCGATTTTAAATATACGATCATTTATTTTATTAGAATTGAATAATATTTTATTTTTTAATAAGAATTTAAAAATTAATAATTTAAATTTTAAAGATTAGAAAAGACATTTTAATTTAAAAAATATTAATATGTCTGGATAAGTAGAAAATATTTAGATTCCCAATCGGAGGGAAGGTAGTATTATTTGTTTCAAATAGGGAAGCAGATGGAATAAATATGATTTTAGACTTAAAAGCAAAAGAAAAACGCGTGGCATTTTCGTGTATCTTCAGAACTACAATTCCATAACCACCAAAATGACGGCGTTAGTCAAGCGTTGGACCACTTCTGAAATGACCTTGGAAGCTGCCGGATCACGGCGTTACGGTCACTGTGATTCTTGTATCTATCCTTGTTGGGGATAGATAATGGTAGTTATATCTACAACTGTGGTGCAAAAATCAGGCCGTTCAGCTGGAAAAAATAAAAAGCCGGAAAAATCATGTCAGTCATAGTAAATTTACATCACGCGTTCATAAGTTTTTTATTATTTCTCTAAAGAAATATTCTATAAAAATAATATGAATATTTTAAATTTTTTTCAGTTGTTTTTCCTTAAATTTCAATGTTTTGTTGTCATAAGCTTTCATAAAGAAAATAATGTGTATTCCATGTTATTTGTAATAGTATTTATAATCCATAGTTTATGTATATAATGCATATTTCATGAGTTTGTATTAATATTTCATTAAATTAAATAGTATTAATGTTTCATGTATTTCGGATTAATGCACATGGGAATACAATGTTTTTGCTGTGATGAGATTTCATGAAAAAATAAGACATATTGCATGTTGTTTGTTAGGAATCAATGGAAATTATAGTATTGATGTTTCATGTATTATGTGATAAGGTTTCACAAGAAGATAATGCCATGAGTTTTGTATTAATGTTAACTTCACGAAAGTAGTATTGATTTTCCATGGGTTATGTGCTAATGTTCCATGGAAATATAATCTTTAGTAGTGATAAGGTTTCATAGAAATATAATGCGTGTTCCATATTCTTTGTTAGAGATCCATGGAAATAGTATTGATATTTAATGGTTTAAGTGTTAATGTTATATAGGAATATAATGAATGTTCTATGAGTTTTGTATTCATGTTTCATGGAAGTAATATTGATTTTTCACGATTTATGTGTTAATGTTCCATGTGAATATACTGTACGTTCCATGAGTTATCTGCGACTTTCCATAAGTTTTTGTGCTAGGTTTGTTTTATGTTGTAATGATGTCTCATGTAACTTTATCACCTACATATATATACTGACAATAAAGTACACCACAATTTAATATATTACCCAAAAATCAGCTTTTACCGACAGAATCTACCAACGAAACTAATTCTGTCAGTAAATACTGACAGTATTTCCGATGCGGCGGACCTAAATGTCATTTATACAAAACATTGTACTAAAAAATTACGAAACGTATCGACAGTGAAAAATAGACACGGTCTCTTGTCCGTCGGTAATATATATTTCATGGAAAATTACTTATTTAATCATAAAATTACAGTTATAGAAATGTACAACTCAAGCAATTGAAATATGAAACTCCGGTGACATATAACTTTAACAAATAGAAAAAAATATCAACTATACAAAAAAAAAAAATTTCCTCCTCATCTTCACCATAACGATTTTCTTATAATTCTACATAGATTTACCTTATACAATGCACTGAATAAGATAAAAATAAAAATAAAACAATATGAAAATTGAGGCTACTGGCATTGGAACTTGCTGTTGTCACCATTTGAACCCCATTGTTGACGTCATTACAAATCATTCTTATGGGAAAAAAAAGAGACGGTGGTAATTTGATTAGAGATTTCAGAGAAATTATATTGGAAAAGAAGATGAAGAACGAAGAAGAAAAAAGGAGAAGATGGAGACAGCCTTGAATATAGTAGAAGAAGAGAAGCATGTGAAAAAGAAACCCTAATAATTCTCCATTTAAGTTCTGCGCCAGAGGTGCACCTTGGAAGGTGCACCCAAATATATATATAATTGGCGGATAATGTAGACATCCTTTGATGAATATGTACATTTGAAAAAGAAAAAAAAAAAACTATTGATTAGTATTTGTCTATTTATAATAAAAGTGACATAATATTCTTTGATTACTAGTTTTGTTTGTAGTTTCAATCGTTTGAAAATATAATGAAATGTGCAACATCACATGTAGCACCAAATGTCATTTTCATGATGTTAACAAATCTACAACTGAAGAATATACTAAAAATTCGTATTTTATAATCTTTAAATTAAATTATTAATATGTGAATAAATCTATGAAAAAAATTCTTAGAAAGATTAATGTTTGTTTAACACGTTAATGTTTGGAAGTAATTTGTGTAAAATTTGACTGGGCCCGTAACTTGATACTCAAGAGATATCTCCAGCAAAAAAGGATTATTCAACATTATAAAATATTTACTTTTCATTTACTAGTTATTTTCTTTTGTTATAATAAAAAAAAACTTATATATTATTAGGTATCAAAACAAATTGGAGGAATATTTTTGTATCATCTAACAAAATGTTAGAGTCAAGAGTCCTAACTAAGAGATAAGCAGGAACATGTCCTCCTCTTTTAATACATAAAAAATTATAAAAAACTAGTAGAGCTCCTAACAATTTGAGCTAAAAAATCAATAACTAGTGCCCCAAGTTAAAAAATATCAACCGATCAGCCATCAAGACTCCGAACAGCAAGCAGGGAGCCACTCCTTAAATAAACTTAGTAGAGAAAGCAAAACCCACAAATAGCCCTCAATGATGCATAGCAATTCACCATAGTCAATTACATAGCTTCCATTACGAGGGATAAATTTAGCTAAAAGAGGGATAACCAGATGATTACGTACTAAAATACCAATACCATCTTCCTGTCAAAGAAAGCAACTTTAATATTGACCTTCAGAGTTCCATATTCAGGGGGTATCCACCTATTTTGCGGAGGGGGTTGGGAGCAATGGAGGGCTGGAACAGGTTAAACAATTCCTCCATCAAATTTAATGCTAGCAAAGCAACAGAGTCTTCTTAATTTCGAGCAAACACCCCCATGCTTGAGCTTGTTCCTAGCAAACCAAACTATCCAAGCAGTAATAGTAAAGACGGTTGTCTCTTCTTCACTTGAGACAGACTGAGAATAGAGTGAAAAAGATCCTTAAAGCTTAATGTCGGGGTATGCTACCAAACAGCTTTGGAGAATGGACAGTTAAATAGGATATGCCTATGTCATCGGTTTTTTTTCTGGGCCTGGCCCACTTTAAAAAAACGTAGACTGAAGTGGGCTTTTTTTTTCCCTGGTTCAGGCCATAACGCACAATGATTGTGTGTTATCTGTAATGATAACGCACAATCATTGTACGTTATAGGTTAATTAAGCTAATCAACCTGTGTGGCTGATAACGCACAATCGGTGTGAGTTATGACTGGGCGTAACGCATACATGTTGTGCGTTATCAGCCATGTAATCATTTGTTTAATTTTTTTAATTTTTTTTAAAAATATCGAATTACATATTTTCATATTTTCTACTCAATAATTTATACGAAATATGCAAAATAATAATCTAAATAATTTATAATAATCATAAAGTAAGGTAATAAAGTAAACATAATTATCCACATCAATTAAAGAAAATAATACATCACCCTAATATCACTTTTTAAATTCAAAAATAATTACATACATAAAATAATCACATTTGTACAAATTCATTAATAACAAATATTTTAAACATAAATGTAAAACCCATTTCCACAAAAAAATGAATTAATTCAAGTTAATATGTAATAAACAAACATAATAAACAACAAATAACAAACAACAAATAACGAAATAATCACACTTAATATGTAATAAACAAAAAAAATTATAAATAACTAAAAACTTACTGAAAATTTAAAATGCAGCTTTAGTAGTCTTCGTATTCCAAATCCTTTATAGCCTTCGTACTCCAAAGAAAATCTCCAAGATTTAATAATTTAAACTGTAAATTTCAAAATAAAATACATATTTATTAGATGAAAAGAAATTAACACATAATAATAAGAAAAAAATAGAGTAAATTACCTAGCAGTTGGCGGAGGCAGGAGCAAAAAATTTTCTGAAGAAGAAGAATGAAAAAATGAAGAAGAATGAGATAAAGGTGGCTGAAAAAAAGAAGAAAGAATGAAGGAGGAAGGAGGCTGGAAAAACAATAAGGGGGAACGAGAGGAAATAGATAAATTTTACTGAAATAAGGAGAAAATGAGGAAAGAGAGTAAAAAAGGGCTGGTTAAATAAGCTGGGAAAAAAAAAATGGGGAGGGGGGGTGGCGGCCGCACAAAGTAGGGTTTTTTTATAACATGATAATGCACAGTCACTGTGCGTTATTAGCTTAATAACGCATAATGGTTGTGTGTTATTAAGCTTGATAACACACAATCATTGTGCGTTATCTACAACTCAGCGCCAGCTGGGATCCACGTCAGATTTTTACGCAATTAACGCGGTGATTAAGGATATGCACAACGATTGTGCGTTATCATCTGTAATAACGCACAATCGTTGTGCGTTATGGCCTAAACCGGAAAAAAAAATACCCACTTCAGTCTGCATTCTTTTAAAATGGGTCAAGCCCAGAAAAAAACCCTGTCATCCTCCATAGAAAATCCACAGAAAAACTACGGGGAATACAAGCAAGATTATTAAAAAGTTCTCATTTCATAAGATTCTTTGTAGTAGGGAGTATACAAGAAGAAATGCACCATATAAACATCCTGATTTTTGGCCGAACATGGAGACTATGCATCATATTTCCGTATCTTGGATTCAATGCTCCTATTAGAAGTATTGAGAGCTGTAACATACTTTTGAATAAACTCCATGCCAACACGATAACAAGATCTTGCTATGTAGATCCCAGTTTGGAGAAAAAGTTTCAAACTAACATATCCTCTAGTCAGGCTGAATTACTGTAAAATATCTCATAGTTTAAGCTTCGAACAAGATTGTAATGAAAATCCTTGCTTTTCCTTGCTTTATAGAGGTAACTGTGCTGTGATGAATGAAGATGGTAACTTAATGGTAAAATATTTATCATATTAGAATATGAATATTACTCAAGCTATCTTAATGGCTTGAATCATCTGTAACACTCTCATATATCATCTCAATATATATATATATCATTTCTAATTTGGTATATATATCAATTAAAATATAAATTTTAAGAGGAAGATATTATAAATGGAAATGAGAAAGAGGATAATACTGAGGAGTGAATACAAGTGATCCTGAGTTGTATCTTATAAAAGGCATTTGGTTCCTTTTCTCATTTTTTTAAAGGAGAATTCAAGGTAATAATTGTGTGGTTCTGTTTTTGTGTAAGTTATTATTTATTTTCTATGGCCACATATTAGACCTAAAGTTCTATTTATTGTGTCAAAAATAGTATAACTTTAGTGGTAAATGTATTTATTATTAGGTTAAAGAACTTGAGATTCAACCACAATCCTCTTTATGTATTTAACAAAAAAGTGTATATTCCACAGGATTTATTTATACAATTATGCTAAGTACGATAAAAAAAAATTCTAAAATCAAACTCATGTGACCTCAAACTTTACGGATCAATATTCTATTTTTTCTTATGAGAAATTGGTTATTATATATAATTTGAGAGAATTGCGATAATTGCTTATACAATAATTTATGTTTTTTTTATTTTTACTTATAAATATTCTTTTATTTAATTTATAAACAAAATATAAATTTAATTGACTGATTCTATCAAATTATTAAGTTAAGAAATTAATTTTTGTGCTTTCTTCAGCCATCCCCACATAATGTTAAGAAGGTTTACACTAGCATTCTATTTGGATATGCATAAGCTAAAACTTATGAATTGTTTTTTTTTTTTTCCTAGAAAAAACTTATGAAATTGTAGATATTATAAGGGCGTACATTTGTATCCATCTCCATTGGTAATGAAATATTCCTGTCTAGTTTTTCACAGAAAAAATAAAAAAAATAAAAAAACTTATGGAGTGTAGTAAGATCGAGTTTGATTTTAATATTTTATTTTGTATTTTTAAAATTAAATTATTTGTTCGAGGGCATATCAGGACAAAATGAAAAATTTGCATTACACTCAGGATAAATTAAACTTGTTATATCTCGTAAATGGATGATTGTCATGGATATATATATATATATATATTATTTAATTTAATAATAATAAATGGAAAAGAATTTATGAAGAATCAAGCTAGGATACTCTTCATTCACACACATCACTCGTGGACCCGTGTATTGTCAGTTTAGGGATGAATGAGCCAAGCTGTTCTCTAAATCCAAGTCAAGTCAATATTATAAAGAAAAATTTAAAAAAAATGTTTGCAGAATTCAAATGAACAACTTAATTAGTACTAAACTGATAAAGGAACAAAATTCCAAGAGATTACCACTGAGAAAACCATTTTTTTAATGGAGTTAATTTGTTTTTGGGAATAAACGTCTAAAAACGCAGCAGAAAAGTAAGTATCTGTTTAATTAGAGCATCTCACCAGAAAAGTCCGATAGGTTCATCAATCTAACATTTATATATAATAAGCAAATTCCTAACCATTGAACAGAGACTTTCTGGGTTACTCTTAAACCCATATTAAATAATGTTAAAACAAAGTTCTAAATTTGATGGTAAGATTCCCCTAAAAAAATGATGGTAAGATTAGGTTCGGCACATAAAAAATTATTCAAATTATTCTTCTGTCAGAATTCTTTATTACACTTTCTCTAAAATACTTATTTTATAATAATAATTTAGGTTAATTAAATTTTTTCTTTCGAGATTTGTTTAAATACGATATTATTATTGTATTTTATATAACTATAAATGCATTCTTATTATTTATATTTTAATAACTAATTAATCTCTATTACTAACTTTAGTAAAAAGAATTATAAGAAAATAACGATTCTATATCAAAAAGTTTAAATTTTTCTTAAAATATCATTTTCGTGTCTAATTCTAGTTTACTACCATATATTAAGACCATGACATCCTTACTAATTTTTTCATTAATCCAATTTACATAATAAAAAGATATTATTGTCTTGATATATGATAAATAAACAAGAAGGAAACCGGCAAAATGATATTTTATAAAGATTCTAAACTTTTTGCCTCAAAACCATTGATTTCTAATCATTTTTTTTTATTGAAATAGCAGTAGGGATTAATTATTTATGAAAATATAAGACGTAATTCATACAAAAAACATGGAGGGATGAAATTGTAATTTGTACGAAGGTCAAAGGAAAAATTGTAATTAACCCTAGTATTTTTATTAAATAAATTACATAAAATAAAAAAAAAATTAACTATATATACCTATAAACAATTATCGTTTTCTATTCATAGTCAATTTTTTTCAAACTTTATTTCAATAAACTATTTATAATCGCGTATAACAAATTATACCTAATGCGAAGCTCTTTGCATATTTTAGACATGCTCTGCACATGAGCCACTGTTTAATTCATAGTTATTCAACTAATTACTAAAAAGAAATATTTGGCAAATACACATTCCATAATCTTCCAATATACATCACTTCTTTCTTCTTTTTTTTTTTTTTTTTTTTTGCAATTCACAATTTTAAAACTAAAATGGCTTAATAAAAGGCTCACGTGCATATCACATGTTTAAATTGTGTCAAAAATCACAATTTTGAGTATAATTTATTATACAAGAAAAATTGCAAATAATCCATGTAAGAAAAAAAGACAATAATTGATAGATATATAGTTAAATAAAAAAATGAAAAAAAAAGTTTCTAATAATAAGTCTATTTGAATTAGATTTCATTTTCAAAATTTTTTTTTCATTGGATCCCACACCTACCCCACTCCTTTTCTATCATAAAATTTACTTTGAACAAAAATTGAGAAAAAGATACTAACTATTTTCATTTTCATTTCTATTCTAAATGCACCCTAATAAAAAAAAAAATTTTAAGCGTATTAAAAGATCCTGAGTCATAATAAATTTTTTTTTTTTTCTTTTGGTGAACAAGAATGTTGATTCTGGCAATGAAATCCAATTATTGGCCCCGGCCCTCTTCAAGTCCCGGACATCTTCTTCCCTTAGAATATGCACTTTTCTTTACCATATTCTTCCTTTTCACATCCAATTTTCAAAGATTATTGTTGAAGATCGATGATTTGAATATTTCTTAAATAAAATTATCTAATTAAAAATAAATCGGATTAATTGAATATTTATTCAGAACAAGGACAAGAACCAGGAGACTTCCTTAACAAGTGCCTTGCAGCTTACGTTTCTTATCCTTTCTTCATGAGATGCTTAATTTCCTCTCTCTATATAACATCCTCTTCTTGTCTTTGTTCTACTTTCTCAATTGCTTTCTTTGAAAAACCTCCTTCTGTTTTGATCATAAAGTTGCCTTTTCTTTTTTTTTTTAAGCTTTATTTTTCAGTTTTAGTTTATGCTGTGAAAAGGGGTTTTCAGTTTCTTTTTGTATTCTTTTAGCATATATATCCATCTAGAGTTGAATATTTAAGGAAGATCAAGCAAGAGTATATATGGAAAGGGAAGCAGCTAATATGGTGTTGAATATTAATGAGGAAGATCGAGAAGATGATCATGATTTGATGGATTTGCCTCCGGGTTTTAGATTTCATCCCACAGATGAAGAAATTATCTCTTATTATCTTACGGAGAAGGTTATGAATAGTGGATTCTCAGCTAAAGCTATTGGTGAAGTTGATATGAACAAGTGTGAACCTTGGGATTTGCCCAGTAAGTTTTTTTTCCTTTTTTCTTTTTTTCATCTTTCATTCAATTTTTTTTTTTTTTGTCAGCAAAAAGGGTTTTGAATATCTTTGACTTTGCATTTAGATTTTCATCTCGATCGCACAAATTACAATGAATAATTATATTTTCCTCCATTTCTTTGCACAAAATCATATATATATATATATATAGATCACAATTGGATATATATATATGATCATGGATTTTACTGAGTTAATTATTAGGCAGGGATTAATTATCTGCAATTAATTATATGATGATGATGATGATGATGATGATTTCCTGATGATTTGATGATGTTGTGGGATGCAGAAAGAGCAAAGATGGGATCAGAAAAAGAATGGTTCTTCTTTTGTCAAAGAGATAGGAAATATCCAACAGGGATGAGAACCAATAGAGCAACAGAATCTGGATATTGGAAGGCAACTGGAAAAGATAAAGAGATTTATAATAGTAATAATAATAAATCAGGAAAAGGTGTTGGTGGTGGTGGTAATTGTGTTGTGGTGGGGATGAAGAAAACTCTTGTTTTCTACAAAGGAAGAGCTCCAAAAGGGGAAAAAAGTAATTGGGTCATGCATGAGTACAGACTTGAAGGCAGATTTTCCTATTATAACTTTCCTAAAGGCGCTGCAAAGGTAAGTACGTACCTAGCTATAGGTTGCTTTTCTAATAATAATTTCTTTTCTTTTGCTTAAGTAATTATCTTCTAACAACAACAAAGTAGTAGTAATTAATGAACAAACAAACACTTTTCTTTTCCTTTTGAGTTCAAATTAATCTTATAGTAATTAAAATTCTTGAAAAATTAGTAGAACATGATGATGATGATGATTACGCGAATGCTTGGTGCAGGATGAATGGGTTGTTTGCAGAGTTTTCCACAAGAATAATAATAATAATAATATTTTGAGGAGGGTTGATTCTTTTCTGGATCATATTTTGGATAGTCCTAATTCGCTACCACCATTAATGGATCTTCCTAGGATCAGGAGCTCTAGTACTGCTGCTGATAGGCCAGCAGCAGCAGCAGCAGCTTCCACCACCAGCTATACTCACGATGACGAAGACGAATTATTCAAACCTTCTATTTCTGCTTCTGCTTCTTCCTCCCAATCAGTACTACTACAAGAAGATCAAAAAAACTTTACCATACCCCCAATTAATTATTACGCCACCCCGACCCCGACCCCGACCCCGACCCCGGCAGCTTTCATGATCAACAATTCTACTTACCAACCAAGTTCTAGCTGCCAAAATCCATTATTAATCATTCCAAACTCCATTTTCTGCCCTCAAAACTCACAGGATCCGAATCTATATGAAACTCAAGACCGAAATCTTGGTTCCATCCTGAATTACCTAGGAGGCTCCGAATTCAAACCGCCGGCTGTTGATCAAGAAATATTTAGGCAGTACTGTAAAATGGAACAATTCTCATCAAACAACAATTCTAATATGGTCATGAGCCAATCACAAGAAACGGCCTCCCGAATCAGCAACAACGATGTCAACTACCTACAAAACTCATCAATGATGATTAAGAAGAGATCATCAACATCGGACAACATCATCATCGGAAACAACATGATATCATCATCATCATCATCATTTGATCATGAAGATCTCGAAGCTGGGCTCGCGGTGGCTCCAAATGACATATCTGATCTAGATTCTTTGTGGGACTACTGACTATATTTCCGTGAACAGGAATTTGCGGATTATTCTTCTTATTTGGAGGCTAGTTTAGTGCAACAAAGGATGGTTCTAACTCCGAATTGAATTTTCTAATACATTTTCTATTACATTGTTTAATATATTTAATTAAATTATAACACATGTAATTATATTATTGATCCAAACATATTATTAGGCCAATAATATAATTATATGTGATATAATTTAATTAGATTACCTACTAAAAAATGTCATAAAGAATGTATTAAGATATTCATTTCCATTATAGTAGAAATTGACATTGTACAAAATCATTGTTTTTAGAATACTTAAGACAGTGCATTTTAACACTGATATTCGTTGTTTTTTGTAATTTATGTTAGATGTATATACATACTTATGTATATATATGTATCTGCTGTTCTTGATAGTATTAATCAACATATATATTCAGTTTTTTGTAATTGTTGTATAGTACATTTTTACTATTTGGCAAAAAATATAAGTCATTTTAAAACTTTTGAATATGGTAAAAAGTATAAGTCTTTTGTATTTCCTTATAACAATTTAATAATCTTTTCAAATACACTTAATTTACTAATCTTAATTGGAGCATTGAAATTATCTAATATCTTGAACTCTTGAATATTAAACTCTTAAGATAGTAGAGAAAAAAGATTAAGGAAAAAAAATGGATAATTTGAATTTTTTACATTAAAAAACATCTTTATTTCAAAAATATTAGTATGTGTGCAAGAGTTCAAAAGGATTTATTCTCTCGAGTTATAAATATGAGGGGTTTTAAACTTTTGTATACAAATTAAGAGTGTTGAAAATAAGATAAGTTTTTAATTACAATACCCTATCGAACTTTTATAAATTAGAAAGAGGTAGATAATAAAGATGAAATAAATTAGAAAAATAAAATAAAATTAAAAGAAGTTCAATAAATATTTATTAAAAATTATAAAATTCTTTAAAATATTAACCATGCTCAATGATTTTAAAATTTCTTATACTTTCTGCTAGGGAGAGTACATTTTTTATGGAGGGATAGTAGTAGCATTTTTCATGCATTAGTTTGTGGCAGTTCTCGAGGAATTATGTCTAAGACTTCTGCAATTTCATGTTTTCAAGTTCCAATTCTAAGAATGTGCCCACCACATGCTCATATTCTTCTTTATGTACATTTTTTTGGTCACATGTCATTGTTTTTTATATATTTTTATTATTTTTTATTTTTAAAGAAATTGACTATATGAATTATTCACTTATTTCTCATTTTATATTGTGATTTTTATTTTTTATATTTATACACATAAACTATTTACTCATCTATCGTTTTATACATAATTTTTATTTTTTTCTATTTACATGCATAAGCTATTATTGAATCTCTATTATTTATATCTTATTAGTAATACCATCACTTGTAATGAGATTATAGAATCATAAACACGTCTAACACATCCTTATTATTTTATAATATTGTGTGTGACTTATTTTACTTTATCTAATTCCATCACAGGTAATGATGATGTGATATGAATAGAAATTCAAAAATAGTTCATGTATATAAATTAAGAAAAATAATAATTAAGTGTAAAATAAAAAATAAGTGAATTAGTTCATGAATATAAATATATAAAAATAAAAATTTTATATAAAATGTGAATAGTTCATATATATATATATATATAAATAGTTTAACATTGCAAATATTTATAAAATTTCTAATTTATTCTATTGTAAAAGGTCTCATTTAATCTATAACAACTAGCAAAAATAATAAAAAAAGTAATTAAAAAACACATAAATCTCAATGTACACGAAAAATCATAGCAAAGTCAATTCTTATTTGCACATATTGTGTTGGATGAAGGCTTATTTGGAGGTGGTGTCATTTTTAAAGATGGAACTCGATCGGGATCTTATGATCAATGGTGGAATCATTCTTGGGCAGGAATGGTCTGACGACCTCCAATTCGGCTTAATATAGGGTATATTTGGTGTGAGTTTAATTAAAATATTTTTTTAAAAAAGACGAGTGAAATAATATTTTTTTTATTAAGGGCGTTTTTATTAAATGACATTTAGTAAAATAATGTAGTTCACTCACGGATTTATAAAAAGCATAAATAGGATGAATCCTATATTATAAATCTAATTTTTTTTAAAATACGCAATCACATTTTCAATTAAATTTATTTCTCAATTCTTTCAATTTTAAAAAATATTAGAGTCTTCCCTTCAAATTATCGTTTTCAATCCAACCTCCACTATTCATTGTTGTTGTATAGCCTCAGTTGTCGTCAAATATACCATTTTTTTCCTATCCAATCCATACTGTATAGTACAATGTTAAGGATTCTTATGTAAATAGGATTACTAATCCTAAACTATATATATCTATGAGTTATAATTAGTATAGGTTTTCTTGACCAAATAGGTTTAGGATTTGTCACCTTGACAAATCTATATAATGTACACAATTTTATATTAATGCAACAAAAAACACAAGATTGTTTTTTTCACTGGAAACTTTCATGGTATCAAAGCCAATTGTCTAAAATTCTCTCATAATGAGTAACGACAATATTGGCAATGTTGATAACGACATGGTGGAAGAAAGCCATGCTCACAGAATAAAGAAAGATGCTTATTATGTAGCATCCACCGATGGACCTGGATTGATTCTAACTACGGTCCAGTTAAAAGTAACAGAAAAAGATAATAATTACGCAGAATGGGCAAGAGCCATGCGCATGGCCTTGAGATCAAAGAAGAAGTTGGGATTTATTGATGGAATAATTCTCATTCCAGATAATGATCCAGACAAAGAAGAAGAATGGTGGGAAATCAATAATCTAGTAAATTATTGGATTCTCAACACTATCGAGCCCTCTCTTCGATCTACTATATATCACTCCGAGAGAGCCGATGAATTATGGACAGATTTGAGGGAAAGATTCTTGGTAGGCACTGGGCCAAGAATATATGAATTAAAAGATGCCTTGGCAAACTGTAAACAAGGCGGAGATTCGATACAAGTATATTTTTCACGATTGAAAAAATTATGGGATGAATTGGAAAATTACACTCAACTTCCGTCTAGCACAGATACAGAACTCTTGTCTTTTATCAAAAAAGAAAGAGAAAATGAAAAGATTTTTCGATTTTTAATGGGATTAATAGTGCAATTTATGGCACTATCCGTTCCCATATGATCCAACAGGAACCTATGCCTAAATTACGAATAATTCTTGCTCAAATTTGTAAAGAAGAACAGCACAAAAATCTGACACGAGCCACGGACCATACCAGCGACGGCGCCGGAGCAGAACGCCGAGGACCTCCATCAAAATTTTATTGCACATATTGCAAGAGAGCCGGTCATGAAGTCACCGACTGCTTCCAACTGGTGGGCTACCAAGAATGGTGGCCGCAGAACAATCCTCAAACCACAGTCGTCGGTCGTGGAACTCCACACAGAAATTACAGTCGATGGTGCGGCGACAGATCTGGACGCAGTGGATGGCAGCAGCTGACAGCAAGAACCCATGCCATCGACGGAGCACGCACACTGGAAGCTTGGGCCAGCTCCACCTCTTCTCGACGTGGACGAATGGCGGCAGAAAACCCTAGCGGCGACAACAGCTTCGTTGGAGAAGAAGACTGGAGCGGGCCGATCTGGCCGAGCACCAGCAGCAGCGGGCCGAGCACCAGCAGCAGTGGGCCGGGCCCTTTTCCAAACCTGACAGTTGACCAGTGGTCAACTCTGCTAACCGCATTAAAAAATTCAAGTAACACGCAATCCGAAAAATTATCTAGTATGAAAAATTTATGGATTTTGGATTGAGGGTGCTCTCATCATATGACTAGTAGAAAAGATCTCTTAACAAATTTAAATAATATCTACCCGTATACTATTGGTTTACCCAATGGCGCTAAAACAATTGTCCTGCAAGAAGGAACAATCTCTTTAAATACGAGACTCAAACTTCATAGTGTCTTCTATATTCCTGAGCTTACGTGCAACTTAATTTCCTTGTCCCAATTGACTCGTGACTCCCGATGTTTTATCACTTTTTCTAATTATTATTGTTTATACAGGACCGTATCTCGATGAGGCCGATTGGAGTGGGTGAGCAAAGGAATGTGATCTTTTTCTACAAACATCTACAGTTGCCAGATCTATTTACTTTTTTCTAGTGAAGTTCTTGATTCCAGCATATTGTGGCATATTCGATTGGGTCATCCTTCGGATTTTGTAGTAAGTAAATTGTTCAACTCTTCTACAACCAAGACTAGCCCTTGTAATGTGTGCTTACGTGCCAAATAGACCCGTGATCATTTTTCCTTGAGCATAAATAAAACATCTGAAATCTTTGATTTAGTCCATTGTGACTTATGGGGCCCATACAAAACTGCATCTACCATAGGAGCTTATTATTTTCTAACTATTTTGGACGATTTTTCTAGAGCTGTCTGGATATATTTACTATCTGAGAAAAGCGAAGTCGCGTATACCTTAAAGGATTTCTTTGCAATGGTCAAAACCCAATTTCACAAAACCATAAAAATAATTCGGAGTGACAATGGCACGGAGTTCATATATCTCAAATCATATTTTTCTGCTCAAGGCACAATACATCAAACAACCATTCCTGGTACTCCCAACAAAACAGACGAGTTGAACGTAAACATCGTCATATTCTAAATGTCGCCCGCGCCTCGTTTTCAAGCTAATCTGCCAATCAAGTTTTGGGGAGAATGTGTTCTAACAGCAGGATATCTAATCAATCGCACATCTTCAAAGTTATTACACAGTAAAACTCCTTTTGAGCTATTGTTTGGAATGAAACCTTCATACTCTCATGTTAAAAGTTTCGGATGTTTAGCCAATGTCCATGACCCTGATCCACCTAAAGATAAATTTCGAGCCCGCAGTCGAAGGTGTGTTTTCCTTGGCTATCCCTTTAACAAGAAAGGTTGGAGATTTTATGACTTGCAAACAGAAAAATTTATTATATCTCGAGATGTGATTTTTGACGAGACAAGCTTTTCGTACAAAGAAAAATCCGAAGCCTTAATCCATCCTACGGATTGTACACAGTTATATAATTTTGGAGAACAAATTTTGGGCTCCAAAGAAACCTATTTATAAGATAGGGGGAGTATTGACCCAAAAACCAACAGCCCACAAAAGAAACACCCTAGCCGCGGCCCATCTGAGTCAGCAGCTTCGCCTGGCCTACCCTCATGCTCCGCACCAGAACCTCCAGCTGCTTCCCGAAGCCCAACATCACGTGGACCGTGGCCCAGCTCTCCTGAAGCCTCATGCGAACCACCTCCAGTTGCTGCTCCTCATGGTCTAGCGACAATAACCTCCTCAGCAACCCAACAAGAGGTCCATTCTACCCTTGGGCCAGCCACATCTTCTGCCCACCAAAATTTTCAGATAATAGCTCCCCAGCAGCAAGACCAGGCTGCGGCAGATACCCAGGCACCCGTATCCAAAATAAATCCACAAGAAAATCCGTCAATTCTCAGCACAAGGAAAAGCACTAGAATAAAAAGTATTCCGCATCGACTCAGAGACTATGACTGCAATGCTATATGGAAGTCTTCTACATCCCATTCCTCCACTGCTCACTCACCCTCTCCGGACCTCTCAAGTACGTCCCTCTATCCAATAACTCATTTTGTGGACTATGGAAAATTTTCTCCTTCCCACAGGAATTTTTTAGCTTCTATAGCCACAGAATCCGAGCCCACCACCTACTCCAAAGCAGTCTCAAATCCTCTTTGGTACACCGCCATACGCCACGAAATTGATGCACTTGAAACAAATAGCACATGGTCCTTGACATCCTTGCCTCCTGGAAAACGTGCCTTGGGAAGTAAATGGGTTTTTCGAATTAAATACAAAGCAGATGGCACCATCGAACGATATAAAACCCGCTTGGTGATTTTAGGAAACACACAAATGCCAGTTATCAACTTTATAGACACTTTTGCTCCAGTGGCTAAAATGGTCACCGTTCGAACTCTACTTTCTGTTGCTACTGCTCGAAACTGGCATATCCATCAGATGGATGTCCACAATGCATTCATTCATGGAGATTTACAAGAGGAAGTATATATGCGACCTCCACCTGGTTTTCGCCCATCTTTTCGCGGTCAAGTTTGTCTCTTGAAGAAATCTTTATATGGACTTTGTCAAGCTCCTCGATGTTGGTTTTCAAAACATACTTCAGCTCTTCGTAAGTATGGCTTCTCCCAATCTTATGCCGATTACTCTCTTTTCACATACTCTCGAGACAGCATTTTTCTATGCGTTATCATTTATGTGGATGATTTACTAATTACTGGAAATTCCCTACCTACTCTAGAAAAATTCAAAATTTCCTTAAATAAATGCTTTCATATGAAGGACTTGGGTCCTCTCAAATATTTTTTGGGTATCGAAATTGCAAGAAATCCTTCGGGATTATTCTTATGCCAACGCAAATACGCTTTGGAAATTCTCTCTGAGACTGGTTTATTGGGAGCCAAACCAGCATCAACACCCATTGAACCAAATCATCAATTAACAAAAGCCTCTGGACCTTATTTTGATAAACCAGATCGATACCGCAGACTAATCGGGAAGCTGATTTATCTTACTCTCACTCGACCTGAGCTCGCCTACACAGTCCATACACTTGTTCAGTTTATGCACGCCCCCCGTTATCCTCATTAGGACGCCGCTATCCGTGTCGTTCGATATCTCAAGGGCAGTCCTGGACGCGGTATTCTTCTTCAATCTAAATCTCCTCTTTTACTGATTGCCTATTGTGATTCAGATTATGCTACCTGCCCAATTACACGACGATCTATCACACGCTATTTTATTTCCCTTGGTGGATCTCCTATTTCTTGGAAAACAAAGAAACAACACACTGTCTCTTGTTCTTCTGCCGAAGCTGAATACCGCTCTGTGGCAATGACTTTATGTGAGTTAAAATGGTTATCCAGTCTACTCCGTGACCTTTATGTGCCTATCACTCATCCATACCATTACACTGTGATAATCAAGCCGCTCTTCACATTGCCGAAAATCCTGTATTCCATGAACGCAGCAAGCATATTGAAATCGATTGTCATTTTGTCCGAGATGCCTTTCAAGAAAGATTTGTTTCTCCCTTCTACATCCGCAGTGAAATTCAACCCGCCGATATTTTTACCAAAGCTCTACAACCAACACATTTCCATCGTTTAGCATCCAAGTTGGGCATTACGGATATTCATGTTCCAACTTGAGGGGGAGTATTAAGGATTCTTATGTAAATAGGATTACTAATCCTAAAATATGTATATCTATGAGTTATAATTAGTATAGGTTTTCTAGACCAAATAGGTTTAGGATTTGTCACCTTGACAAATCTATATAATGTACACAATTTTACATTAATGCAACAGAAAACACAAGATTGTTTTTCCCACTGGAAACTTTCATACAAAAATTTTCAATGCTCACATTTCTAATTCTGACACTACATATAATAACATAAAAAGTCTACTTACCAATTATTATTATTGCCAACTTATAATTTTGATGTGCATGGATTCAATAATCTCTAAACTCATGGCCTTTTCTTCCCCTCAGAACTTCCAGTGCAACGAGATTAATTATGTCAAGTCCTCAACATGATATATATATATATATATATTTTGATATGTAGTTCCTCTAGGTTAGATTAATTATGGTTCTTTATCGATAAAACGTGTAATGAATGGAATGTATTGAAAATTTTTTCCAGAATTAGATAGGATTTGATAAAATAAAAAAATTACTAGTAGGTAGGATAAAATAAATAAAAAAAGATAAAAAAAAAATTATATATATATATATAGGAGTGAGTGAGGTAAAAAATGAAATGCAAAGTGATGCTTGCGATCGTCAGATGAGTTGTGAGGGAGGTCGGAAACTGATGCGTCGGGATTCCTCCAACCATTTTACGAATCATATAATTTTCTTCTAACAACAATAAATTCATTAGTTTTCTCATTCTTTTACTTCTCACTAACGAAACCTTCATTTTTTAGTATAAAATATTTTGCATGAATCAAAATTAATTTTCTTTTATATTTTTTCTCCTTTCCTTTGCTTCCTTCTGTTATGACCACACCCAACGTTAAGGGTGCATTTTCTAGTTTAAAATAAAATTTTAACAATTTTGGAGTTTAAAATAAAATTTTTACGCAAACAAAATAAAAAAATATATATCAACTTTTTTTCAAATTTAATTTTAATCCAAATTGGTGATCTCTCTTATCTTGTTTCAACATTTTTAGCTTAGAATTTTTATATATACTTTGAGATAAAAATAAAAATCTTGGTATATATCATTATCATTTGCCATATAATCTCTCTTTTTCTCTTTATTAGCATAATAATAAAACAAAAGAGTAATTACATCCATCTATTTTGTATAAATTACAAATACATCCTCTCACTTATATTTCATAACTAATTAATTCTTACTACTAATTTTAATTAAAAAATTCATAAAAACCAATGATTATACATTAAAAAGTGTAAAATCTTTTTAAAATATCATCATATGAGTTTACTTCATGTTATTACCATATATTGAGATAATAATATATTTAATTACGGAAATTTGATTGATAAAAAAATTTTAGTAAAGAAATTATGGTCTTAATATATGGTAGTAAATAAGAATTAAACAGATGAACTTATATATTAGGAAAACTTTAAACTTTTTACTACCAAGTCATTTCTTGGCATTTTTTTATTGAAATTAGTTATATAGATGATAGTTATAAGTATATAAATGATAATGATGCACTTAAAATATATACAAAATAGAGATATAAAATAGTAATTTGAACAAACTTTAAAGGAAAAAATGCAATCAGCTCTAAAACGAAAGAAACATATTTATAGTGTGGTAATGTGATATTCTTATTCACATTTTTAGAGATTTAATTTACGAGAGAAAAAATGTAACTGGATGGGTAACTTTGATATGATAATAATTAATATTTTACTATATAATTAGTTAATAAACACTTTCAAGTATATATTGTTAGCTAACTAATTTTTTTATGGCGCAATATGCAAGTAGAGATAACAGCAGTAATTTTCGAAATATAATATTTATGTATATTTTATTTGTATATACAAAGAATATATTGTTTATGGAGTGGATAGAGGAAAATGTAAAGAGTGGAGAGTAGGGAGAGGCATATGATTAATTAATTTGTGGGGTAGGAAAAGAAAGAGTTGAAAATCGGTTATTAAAAGAGAAGAAAAGGTTTCATGACTTGATGTGATTTGCTTTGGCCATTAGCTAACTTTCTATTCAAAGCTAAGCTTCCCCATGGTTTCATGCTTTTAGGGATGGCAACAGTCTAGCTAGCTAATTCTGTCACAATTTCATTTTCTTACATTTCTTTCCTTTATCCCCTCAAACAAGATATATATAAAGTTCTTAAAGATAAGGAAATAAAATAAAAGAAAATCATATACTATAACAAGAAAAATTTGATAAAGATGGTGGATTCAATTAAACAAAACACCAATGATAATGATACCAACTAAGTAACTCGTAATTAAGCCGTTAACCTTTTGGAATGGTTACAATATCCTCTAATTAATATATTTTTTAATACACTCTTTTTTTCAATAATCACTTTTTTTGTCCTTTACGATTTATCTTTTAAAATTTAATATTTATTTTTTATTTTATAAAATTCATATTAATAAAACTAAATAAGAAAATGTATTAAAAGATATATTACACGATCTAAATCACATAAATGGTATACAAAAATTTAACAAATCAAAATAGCATAGGATTTTCTCCAAAATATCCATAAATTATAACTCTTTTTTTAAGATACAATTGTCCTGCACTAAACAGAGCTAAGTATTGTGCGACGTCGAAAAAGAGTCACTTAAATATTTATCCCTCAAATTTAGAGTGAATGACATTCTTAAACAATTTTACTTCAAAAATTTATGCCACACAAGTCAAATTGCATGTGCTTTTAACCTTGTTTAGTAGTGACGCTAAACATACACACCTATTTAAAACATATAATTTTAATTTATGAGTATAAAATATAAAAGATCACTTCTTAGATATTTAATTTCTCCGGTAAATAGTTTATTTATATTTTAACGAAATTTCTTTTAAAAGATTTTTTTTTCAAAAAGTTAAAAATACTAATAAAACTAGACCCAAAAAATAAAGAAATAAAAAAGGCAACGAATCCTTATGGGAGGCCCTCATTTGTTGCATGAAAAAAGGGCCAGCACCACGGCAGAAGTGCATGGCTGGGCTGGCTGTGTCTGTCTGTCCTTTTGGTGATCTAAGGAACGTGCCATATTGTTTCATGCTTGTTTTCCAAGCTCCGCCGCCCGCCGCCACCGCTTCCTCCTCCTACTCATCATCGGCCATTTCTCATATTTCTTGACCTCTTCTCCACCGACGTATTTACGGGAGAAATCTTCTACTTAAAGGCTAGTTAATTTGCATGCATGCCCCTGCAGACAAAAACATTGACAATTTTTTCCTTTTCCGAAGCATACGAGGCTGTGTTTCAAGATCCAACATTATATATTAATGGTTTCGTGGTTCTTCTTGTTTTCACTAAATGGTTTGGTGCTTCTTCTAACCTAAGAATCTACTTTTTTTTTTTTTTTCATGACAAACTTTTCTCTCGTTGTTGAAACCCAACTTTTCCCCTTATAAAGAAAAGAACAGCATGAGATTGAATACATTAATTAGTTGAAGAAGAATGCTATGCATATTGTTGCTGATTTAGTGTTGGATCACATGTTTCACTTTCAATCATATCTTTTGTTTTATTCATTAAAAAATGTCACATGTTTTACTTTTCACCCAATTTATTCTTCATTCTTCTCTAGGCTATGCATCGTATTTTGAAAAAAATATCTAATGAGACAATTTAATAGTAGTGAACCAGAAAATTAACCCGTATTGTACTCGTTAATTTAGGGGATTCTTAAATGCAACATATTTTTTTAAGTGTGCAACAAAATTTCCCCACATTCTCCCAATCTCCTTTCTCTGTCTAAAACAACCCTTCAAATTTTTCACCATGGGCACTTTCACCATCCACAGTATCTTCAGCATCAACCCCTGCTTCCTCATTGCCCTGTTTCAGATTTGAACAAGCAAATCTAATGAAGCCAACCCACATATTTAATTACATTAAGCACTAAACTAGTAGAAACATAAAAGGCCTGTAGAAGCAAAAGAGATGAGCTACTGCTTGAACAAGCGCACTTAAATATGAGCAAGCAAGATTAAGTGATCAAAACACCTCAAAAATAAAGCATCAATAATAGACAACTACAAAAGACACCCAGAACAACTAAAGAAGCAGTAGTGCATGATATAGTAAGCATTTCAATATATATCTCTCCTCTCGACTGCTTACACATTGAGAGGAGTTAGTAATTTGGGAAAAACCACCTTAATCATATAAAGCAACAGAGTTCATGCATACGTTATTAGCATATAAAATTCTTTAATAAAAGACCAAACTCTCTATGGAGAAAATATACAGACAACCCGAAAGTGTGAAATTTTGTCAGAAAATTCCTATGTAGGCAAGGCAACTATCATTTATCACATAGACATAAAACATGCTATTCAGCATCAACAGTAAAATATGATAAACATGACAGTGGGAATCCACAAACAAATTCCAGATAGCAAAAACAGAAGCTCTAATTAATAATAAACACTACCAGCAATCCCAGCGGAAAGCATAATGCATGTTATTAACTCAACATAGTAAAAGGTAAGATCAAGAAATGTAAAGCCGTGTACTCATCAAGAAATAGACGAAGAGTTTAAAAAAGTATGTATGGTACAGTGTAATATTAGACCAAAACAAGCAATGAAAATGAACAAAATGTGACTTTGTGGTGTGAAGTTGAGAATCACTAGTTTGCTCCACTTTGATTCTAACGATATTTTTAGAGAGAATATGTGAAGTTTAAAATCAAAGTTGAATTCTTTGGTGTATTTAGTAATTTCTTATGATATGTTGCAACATATCCACTCTTGAAGTCAGACTGCAGTATTTTCTGAGATTTTCCTAAATCGTACAAGAATATGGTCTTTATAAGCAACAGTTGCAAGCATTGCTAGATTTAGTTGCTGTTGTCGAATTAGATGCAAACTAGAAATCATTATCCAAATTGCTACGAAGCATAACGAAATACTTTAAGAAAAAGCATCTTGGTTAGTCCAGTTTTTTTTCCCGATCCAGGAAGCCACCATCTAATGCCAAATTGCCAATACAATGGCAATGGTGAACAGAAATAAGAGTGAAACATTCCCCCCTGGTAGTCCTGTTAACCTGTAAAAGGCATTCTTGAAGATCAGAAACTGTTCCACTCATTCTAAGACAGGAAGCATATATAAGATACTAAAATTATTACATGACTCATTAACATGATCTTATTTATTGTTGGATCTCATCCTTCAGTTGATGCACACAGTAAGTTGGTGAGACCTTTAAATAGATCATTTTTCTAAGGAGCCAAACTTGCAAATTTGGCAAAGGATGCAACAAAAAGGAAAAGTAACAGTTGGTGATTTAATGATCAGAGGTAGATGTACAAATAGCAGAAAGAATATGTGGAAAATTGGAATTCTCAATCTCATTTCTGGAAATAAAGGTAGTCACTGGAAAACAGAGATTACTGGAATACCTTAGCTTCTTTTGGTGCTGATAAATATGCATCATTGCAGGAGGAAGGACGCCGAACAGAAAGCAGTTGGCATATATCCCAGCAAAGTCGAGAGCCCTTGAAAATGTGGAGGAAAACAAGCAAGCAATGACAACAGGAAGACCAAGTACAAATGGCATTACAATGCTTCTCAATTTGTTCAACACGGGTACGAATTTGAATTCTGAAGTAGAATGGTGACTTAATCCATTGTAGGAAATTTTTCCTGCATTCCCAACATCTTCCCCACATGTGAAGGTGATTTGTCCAATTTTTCCAATTCCATTCTCAAGGGAAGCTGCTCGAGATTGCTGGAAAGTTTGTTCTCTTGAATTGAATTGACTAAAGATCAACTCTAAGGTGTCAATGATTTGTTTAGGAAAGCTAACAGCGTAACCTATCAAGCTAGTTGCCAGAGCTGAAAATGCAAAACCTTGAACAGCTGCTAAAGCCGATGAATTTACTGAGAGCAAAAGTGAAACGGGATCCTTAGTTGATGAAGCAGAAGCTGTCCCAGCAAGGCCCAAAACAATCAGATTCCACAATAGAACCATGAGTAAAGGAATCAGTCCACCAATTAGTATTGCTCTGCGAGCCTCTTGTATAGTTTTACCAGCAATTTTACAAACAAAAGGTGTAATAACATGGAAGCCTAGTGTGAGTACAGCAATAGGTATAGCAGGCAAGACGGAAGAAATTCCCCAAGAAGCATAGGAAAAGGAACTCAAGATACTGGTTCGTCCAACCAATATGCCAATTGCCACAAGTGCAGTGATGGAGAACAGCATCGAAATGCATAAAAACCTGTTAGCAGCATCAATAGCCGAGAAGGGATAAAACCATAGTAAGATTCCAATAGTAAATGGAAACAATGAAGTAGCAACTACGGGATTTAAAGATGGGAACCAGTGAGAGACAATAGTCCCAATGCCTGAGACACAAGCCACCAATAAAGAGAAGCTTAGGGAAGCATAGACCAAAGCAACAAAAGAACCAAGGTGATTTCCCAATGTCTTCCTTGCAAGGCCAGTGAAACTGACTTCAGAAACACCATCTTCCTCCATTACAGCAAAGCTGAGCTCTGCAACAAGGATAATTGAAGATATAACATAAAGCCAAGAGAATATGAGGGCAATAGATGATGGAATTGGACCAGATTTTAGAAATGCAGCAGGCAAACCAAGCATTCCAGGGCCTACTGCAGTTCCCAAAATCAAACTAACAGCTCCCCAGAAATTCTTTTCCTCTATTCCTTGATGGGCTTTCTCAAGATTATGAGACTCATCCAACCTATGAGCATCACTGTAATCATTCCCTGCATCAACAGAGACCACCGCACATTTGTGCCTTTTGGACCTAATAGAAACGGACAACCTCTGATGGGAGGAATCTGTCTTTCTTACCAATATGCGCTTCTTGTGCATGTGAGCCATATGTAAATACAGCCATTGAAATGGACAATGAACTGATCTGAATGACTGGTTCTGGATTACTGATTGATTGAACAAGACTTGTTTTGTTGCTGAAGAAGGATAATGATGTGTGAAACTTTTCATGCTTCTTTTTGTCCTTCAAAATGACACTGGTAGTTCAGTCCTTCACCTCAGTTCCAGATGTTCTAGTATTAGCAAGAATAATATACTTTCCATCATCCAGCTATAGTGCAAAAGCACTTTATTTTCCTGCATTAGTCAGAGAAGTTACTGAATGTTTATAGCATAACTAAGAATGCATTTGTTTGCTTCCGGAAATATGGTCTCTTTCTCTTCGTATTCAGTTTCTTTCTGTTTCCATTATTAGTTGGCTGTGATAGCGTCATTTCTCTCCTATGTGACATAGGGTGTATTTGATTTGCTTTTTGGTGCAAATATTGCCTCTATAGAGTTCTCTTATGGATTTCTACAGATAAAAGATAGCATGTTAACTGCATCCAAAGTACAATTTCAGTTCCAACTATCCACTCTTGCTCTTCCATTTTTGACATGCCATATAACTTGAAATGCTGCTAGGGCTGCTCTCAACTGTCTCCGCAAATCCTAGCAACACCTAAACTACTTTCAATCATCCAGCTATAGTGCAACAGAACTTTATTTTCCTGCATTAGTTGGAGAAATTACTGAATATTTATAGCATAACTAAGAATGTATTTGTTTGCTTCCGCAAATATGGTCTCTTTTTCTTCTTATTCTGTTTCTTTCTCTTTCCATTATTAGACTGTGATAGTGTCATTTCTCTCCTATGGGACATGTGGTGTATTTGGTTTGCCTCTTGGTGCAAATATTTTGCCTCTTCAGACTTCTCCTATGGATTTTTACAGATAAAAGATAATATGTTAACTGCATGTGAAGTCTATAATTTTAGTTCCAACTATCTACTCTTGTTCTTCCATTTTTGACATGCCATGGAGTTCAATAACTTGAAATGCTGCTAGGACTGCTCTCAACTGTGTCCGCAAATCCAAGCAACAACTCCATCCTCGCCCCCCCACCCTCTCCTCCAAAGAGGCCAAAAGAAATCCAAAGAAATAAATAAGTACGGGCTGCTTCAATCACAGTCCTTCAAGACATATAATGTTTCTCCTTGTTCATCTTCATTTGATCATCGTTTGATTAAAGTTTTATTTCATTTCTTTCCCTTCAGATGACCTCATGTTCTTTCGCTAGGAAAATGTTTCAGTCTAGTCACATATGGCTATCTAGCTTCAAAGTTATGTCTTGAATTGGTCTCAGTGCTTTCTTCTGTAAAATATTTTTCAATTAGATGTTTAAACATTGATGTATTTTGATATTAGAAAGATAGAATAACTGCAAGATTGTAAATGGAATTATAACTGTGCTGAAGAAAAATGCCTTTTCCCCTACTTGCATGACAAAAGATCCGGATAATGAAGAATAGGATTTAGATGAATTCATTAGCTATAAACTTGTGAATTAAAAACAAAACTTGTCTATTCACCAACGAATAATCAAAATGGAAACATTGGCTTAAAACCACAATGAGATAACTATACAAAGATGCCGCAGACTTCTTCACTTTAATCGAACATTATACCAATATGTTCCGCATTGGACCAGTCACGACTACTCTGTCAATTGAATTAGAGTGCAATGCAGAAGCAGCAGTGACCAATGCAGACAGAAGGAACAAAAATAACTTAGAAAAGGGCATCAAATTCAACAAGTAAAAGCCAGAATCGGATAAAACAAATTACTTATGAACCTATAATCAGTTCATTATTACTACACTACTACCACGGGAAAATTCATCCATAAAAAGCATGTAAAGCGAACAAAGTACCAGTATCAAGAACCTTTAGACCTTCCATTTTTTAAATAAGACGAATAGTTCATTCGCTCGGAAGAATCGCTTCTGATCTCTTTCATTACATTCAATGGACAAAATGCAGATAAGCTATAAACATTCCACATTTCTGAGGATACTGAACTACAATAGAGACGATAAATAGTAAGCATTTGCTCAATTTGAACTCTAAGCAGATGGAATCTAGATGGAGGAGAGGCAAGAGTGGACCTGTATCCCAAATCGCCGATATAAGGCAGCGGCAGGGTCGGCGGCGGGAGTGAGGAAAAGCCGGAAACTGTCAGGATTCTGGATCCTCAATCCTCCTGAAGCTGCCCAAAATGCCAAATGCTGCGATTTCTCGTCCAACTCCCTAATCTCTGGTGGGGTTTTAAAAGTGGGCCCGCAAATTCTCGCCATTTTTTTTAACCATTTCTCAACGGAGCTTTTATTGGCCAAGTGAAATTGTGCATTTTTTTTCAAAAAAAAGGAAAAGGAAAAAGGGAAACTATGAATGGTACTCCAACTTTTTATTAAGCTTATTTATTTATTTTAAATCAATTTTAGTTTAAATTGGGTTTAATTGAAGTAAATAGCTCCTTATTTAAAAAAAAAAAATGGTATTTGGTTTACAGTGCTCAATTGAAGAGAGCAAAAACAAAAGAGCCTCCTAATTGCAATATGAAAATAATGAACTGCGAATCCTCCCTTGAGTTGAGAGGGTTGAAGGCAGCACCAGATTCATTGTGTATCGGGATCGGGCGGATTGGAATGAATTGAATTGAATTGTATCGCAGGATTACAAATGGATTGGAAGGGAAGTCCCGCCTAACAATTTTAGCTTTCATAAACATGAATTATTCCAATTGAAATTGGCTTACATTTGACAAACTTAACTCAAAGTATATTACGTCTGATTTCCAGTTTCGGAACCAAAAATTAAATGGCCCCATCACAAATGGATCGGTAGAAAATTAGTATGAGAAAACAAAGTCACAAATGGGGTTTTAATTAATTTTACAGCTCCATCACCAAAATCATTAATGACCCTAAAACACCATGAATTGGGTAAGTTGATTGCCTGTGTTATTTTCTCACACAAATACACAACAATGGACTTAGTATGCCTCATACAAAATTGAACTATAGGCACAGCTATTCCTCTGCAGATTCTTCAACTACTGTTTCTTGCTGTGTAGTTTCATTAACACTCACCAGCGGTTCCTCTGATGATTCTCCTGTTTCAGGCTTTGCAGGTCCAGGTCCAGGTCCAGGTCCAGCTGACACCTTAACCATTGCAGGACGTAAAAGTCTATCTCCAAGTTTAAAACCCTTGCGATACTCTTCAATTATTACACCCTCTTCAAATTCTGTGGAGTCTTCACGCATAATAGCTTCATGTAACTGAAAAAAAAAATTTTGGTAAATCACAAGTCTAAGAATAAATAATCACATGAAGAGACTCAGAGAGAGGCACGACTCACTAGAGCATGATGCCTGCAGAGATTTCAGTTTTAGTTTTTAAACCCCCCCACCTCTCTCTCTCTCTCTCTCTCTCTCTCTCTCTCAATGTTCTTAAGAGGTAAAGCTAATCATATGAATTTGTAAACTCACCAAGTTGGATCTAAGCACTCAATCCCTAGTCGAGTTAGAAGCGTATCCAGGTCTTCATAAAACCTGAACTAGCTCTATGTAGCTTTTGGACAAGTTCATCAATTACTTGGCCGAATTTTGAGACAACCCAGGAATTCACCTACATTAAATCCAGAATCAAATAGGAGAACGTTTATACCACTTCAAGGACTAACCTCATGAAAAGGAAAATTACAACGCTATCCCCCAACCTTCAAAAAGACTCTAAAAAGCAGAAAAGTAAAAAAGAAATTCATAATGTCCAACTGCCTTGAGGGGAAAGTGTGTATTATCTATCAGGAGGATGACCCTTGAGAAGTGGGGAGTGCAGGAAAGCAGAAGTCACACTACCATATCAAACTAGAAAATATCAAACCTCCAATGAAATGCACAAGGAAATCATACCATTGGATCAAAGGGCTTCCCAATTGTCTCCACTGGGACAACACCAAGAGAGACTAGAATCTCCACAAACTGCTTATATATGCTCTGATAACTGTTGTTTATTTTCTCCTCTCCATCAGTTTCTATTTTAATCTGCGCTTTAGCTCTCTCAAAGTTATCTAAAACAGGTAAAAGACTCTCCGCAACTTCCCCCTGGGCATTTGATACCAAGGAAAGTCTCTCCCTTTCTGTCCTCTTCCGAAAATTGTCAAAATCAGCACTTATACGAAGAACCCGATCCCTCTCGTTAGAGAATTCTTCTGTTAAAGTGGCTACTTTCTTCTCAAGGGCATTCCTTTCGTCTTCTATGGATTTTAGGAAAATTTCTATTTCAGCCACCTTTGATTCATCATTATTTGCCAGAGCCTCTCTATACATTTGTAAAGAGGCTATAATGACTGAATCAGGTCCAACATCAGCACTTTCACCATCCACAGTATCTTCAACATCAGCCCCGGCTGCCTCATTGCCCTGTTTCAGATTTGAACAAGCAAATCTAATGAAGCCAACCCACATATTTAAGTACATTAAGCACTAAACTAGTAGAAATATAAAATGCTGTAGAAGCAAAAGAGATGAGGTACTGCTTGAACAAGCACACTTAAATATGAGCAAGCAAGATTAAGTGATCAAAACACCTCAAATAAAGCATCAATAATAGACAACTACCAAAGACACCCAGAACAACTAAAGAAGCAGTAGTGCATGATATAGTAAGCATTTCAGTATATATCTCTCCTCTCGACAGCTTACACATTGAGAGGAGTTAGTAATTTGGAAAAACCACTTAATCATATAAAGCAACAGAGTTCATGCATACATTATTAGCGTATAAAATTCTTTAATAAAAGACCAAACTCTCTATGGAGAAAATAAACAGACAACCCGAAAGAGTAAAATTTTGTCAGAAAATTCCTATATAGACAACTATCATTTATTACATAGACATAAAACATGCCATTCAGCATCAAAAGTAAAATATGATAAACATGACAGTGGGGAATTCACAAACAAATTCCAGATAGCAGGAACAGAAGCTCTAATTAATAATAGACGATACCAGCAATCCCATCAAAAAGCATAATGCATCTTATAAACTCAACATAGTAAAAGGTAAGATAAAGAAATGTAAAGCCATGTACTCATCGAGCTTTAAGCACCAACTTCGGCATTCCCTTGAACTGCGGATTTGGGAAAATACTTAGGCATCCCACTTCTCCATAAAAGGATGACGGGCAAGATGTTTGGGCACATTGTGGATAACGAAAGGCAAAGATTAAGCGGCTGTAAAGCAAGATACCTATCAAGGCAGCTAAGACGATTCTTGTTCAAACCACTACATCAACTATACCTTTCTACTCCATGCAGTCAATAAAACTGCCAGCATCTACAATTGTGGAGCTAGAAAAGGTGAACAGAAATTTCCTACGGGGAGATGAGAAAGATAAAAGGAAGTTACATACAATAGCTTGGCATAAAATATGTAAGCCAAAGGCCAAAGGTGGACTGGGCATACACAGGCTTAAGGAAACCAATCAAACTTTCTTGATAAAGTTGGCATGGAGATATCTAAAGGAAAAAGATACTTTATGGGTGTCGGTGCTGAGAAACAAATATGGGAACATTGAAGATTATTGGAGTGGAATGAATAAGACACAGTGCTTGTACATCTGGAAACATATATGCCAAAGTTTTAAACAGCTAGAGGAGGAATTCCAATGGAAGGTGGGAAATGGTTAATGGACTAAAATTTGGGCCGCTAGATGGGCCACAAAGGAACCTCTCATCCGAGTAGCTACAAACCAGCCAGATCAACAAGAAATTCAAAAGACAGTTGCAGCCTACTGGTGCTGAGATAGCAAGATTTCGGATCATGGTCAGTTAAGGAAATGGTTGCCACAAGCTGTAATAAGTGAAATTGGTAAAGTGCAAATTAATGGTGAAAGCAATAGACCAGATGTTCCATGGTGGAGGTTGTCAAACAAAGGGATGCTTAAAATAGCTGAAACATATGATAAGATTTGTGGCTTTGATCAAGAAGAGGATTGCATGCAATGGAGAACGATCTGGAAATTGAAGGGACCAAGCAGGTCATCACTTTGTTTATGGTTTGCAAGACAGGAAGCCCTACCTACAAGAGCTTTACTTAGTAGGAGACAGGTACCAGTAATGCCCAGTATGTGGAAGAGAAGAGACAACAATTCATATCCTAAGAGATTGTACTGGAGCAACTTACATTTGAAAGTTTTTTGTGCAGACTAACAAGTGGAATGACTTCCATTCACCAACTGAATGTCTTGCGTGGATAGATGCACGTTTAAAAGGCAATTGGGGAAAAGATATTCAGGAGTGGACGTATAATTTCAGGGAAGTTGTATTCCAACTATGGAATAATAAAAAGAGTAGATTTTGGAGACAGAGGAAAATAGTCAATCTACATCTTTTGTAAAGCTGATACAGGAAAGGGTGAAGGAAATATCCCGAGCCCATTCTCTGTTTTGTAACTTTGAGTAGTTGTTTATAAAATATCAGATCCCTTTTCTTCGGAAAAAAAGGTAAGATCATATCCACGAGACCGAAGGTGATCTGAAAAGCTGATAACAGAGCTAATGGGGTCTTAAATTACAGTCCATTTGATTATTTTAACTCTTACACATGGCTCCCTTAATTAAATAATTAGATTTATTAGTAGATTTTTAACTCCATGATTTTTAGAACGCGTATTATATGTTTAGTTGTATTTGTGTTTCTTAGTTGTATTTGTGTTTCTAGACCAGCGCAATATTAAAGAAGGAAAAGAAATATCTTTGAATTTCAGTCCTCCCAGTTGAACCAAAAAAAGGGGAAAAAAATTTTCTTCTATGACAGAGCTTTTATCTTCAATCTAAAAATTAGCATTGTCACACGTTCAAGTTTTACTCTTATTTTAATATTTTATATTAGGATATATTATTTTTATTCTTTAATTTGTATCATGTAAACATACAATTTTAGTTTTCTTAAATAATGGAAGTAAGTTATGAAAATTTATTAATCTTGAAAGAATGTGTTGTTTAATTCAATGTTACATTTTCTATTTTCTTCTCATGTTAAACTTTTTCAATATTTCTTAGGCTTTAGCATTTTAATTTTTATTTAAAATATTCATGATTAATTCTTTAATAAACAGTTTGTTCTTTATTTAGGTTGCATATTGTTTTAACGTTTGGACCCCACATATTCTCTCACACCTAATTTACTTTTTACAAATCCCAATAAAAATCTTCACTTTTTTCAAACTTGAATCTAATCCAAGTGCACCCTTAGTGATGGAGAGTTATTTCAAAAGGGAAATACTGGAGAAAGATTCATCCAGTAATGCAGAGTATGGAGAATATAAAAAATTGTGAAAAAAGAAGTCATTTATTTTAATTATGTTTATTTGAATGAGATTGCAACATTAGTGTACCCCACTAATTTTTAGTTTTAGACATTTTTAAACACACACTTTAGTGTGCCTTTAAATTCTTCTTATGCTTAAACCTTGAGAAGAGTGTGTGTACATTCTCAAAAGAATGAGTTCAAGTTAACAAGGCCAAGGGTATGTATTTGGTTTGGCTTAGAAAAATTAGGTTTTTTTTTTATAGAAAGAAAAATTCGGTTTTTTTTTTTATAGAAAGAAAAATTCAGTTTCATTTCATGTGTATGTACTCAAAAGCATGAGTTCAAGTAAACAAGGCCAAGAATGTGCATTTGGTTTGGTTTGAATTTCAGTTTCACTATTTGGAGAAAATTCAACTTTTGTAATTTTTTAAAAAACCAAACTGAAAATTTTCTTTAAACCAAAACATACAAAATTAAGAAATTTAAATTTAAAATAGCTTTAATTATTTTATAACTAAGTTATATTTATTAACATTCAAATAAAGTTCATGGAAACATATAAAATTAAGTATTTTAAGTTTTAAAAATAACCTTGGTTAAGTCTAACTTAGTTGAAGTTATTAACATTCAACTACAATTAATTGTTACTTTGGAGAAAATTTAATTGCTTGGTTCGAAGAAGCTCAAAACAAAAAACTGAACCAGAATTATAATTCGGAGAAGATAACCGAATTTCACCGAACTAAAAATTTGGAAAAACGCAAATTAAATTTCGATTCTGATTTGATTTTTCAGTTTTCTCCAAATAGTGCACACCCATAATCAAGAAGAGACTTATAACCTAAAATCCAAATAAAAAATACCCCTAATGAAGAAAAAATTTATAACCTAAAATCTTTGCTAATTCTCTTTCATGCCACTGCTGAAATATTACTGTTCTGCACACAAATATAGAAAAGAATGAAGGGACATTCTTTTCAAATATACAGAGAAAAAAAGAACTTGTAAACTGTCTATGAGCAAGGCCCTCAAGCCATTGCACCGAACATGGATTCTGAGTTAAGTACAGCATTCTAAAACTTCAACCCAAATGCACGTGGCTTGAACATAAATTTGGATAGCCACAACCATACAGCTACTAAAGTTGAAAGCCTACAAGTATGCTAAGCTTTTAAAGTCCAACATACGTACGTCAGTTTAAGAATTTCCACATCCAAACACCATAACTCATTCAAGTGGAGAGACATTGTCAAGCAGCATCTTCTATGTAAACTAAGGAGACCTTTATGATCTGTGGCAACTTGCTCAGGAATAAGTCAAATTCATTAACCTTTCCATTCAATAAGAAGTGCAAGAGAGACAATGTTTCTAAGAAGTGCACAACTCTGGAGTAACCTCTCCATTGAATACCTTTTATACTAATATTTAGGCTTTATTTGGATTGACTCTCAATCCAATTTTTTTTACTTTTCTCACCTGGGTTCCACATCTTCTCTCACAAAATTCAAGAAGAAAAAAATTCACTTTTTTCAAACTAAAAACCAATCCAATTAGAGCCTCATAATATTCAAGTTCTTTTCAGTTAGATTGCATATCACTAATTTGAGCATAAAAAGTGACAAAAGTCTTTTGTAGAACCTTCGTGTTTTCTGAAATATGTGAAAGCAGGCATTCAATCTAACCTTTACTGTTCACATACGTTCAAAGATTCACAGACAAATTACTGTAGATCCTAATTAGGGATTAGTAGTCCTCCTAGTAGTTAATATAACTTTGGGATCTTGAAATATTATTAGCTTAAGTGTCATAAATAAGGAAAATTTAGGGAAGGCTTGTGAAATCTATCCTTTTTCCATCTTTCTTCTTCACAACTTCACATCTCAGGCTAAAACAGATTGTTTCTCACCTGAAACCATCCCAGTTCAAATCCTAGTAATTGAAAATGATTTCACCATTATGATGCTTTTGAAGCAACCCTATTTCCTAGTTTCCAAATTCAAACCTTGACGTACATTGCTCTTAGGTCTTTCTTCCTTTTGAATCACGTCATCATAAGAAAAGTCACCCGTCTTATGCTAAATAAATAATCTATTCAATTGAAGCATTCCAATTAAGAGGAAATTTTTGAAGAAACTTCAAATCAGGAGCATTTGCTAACATTTCCAAGAACTTAAGGGTGGCAATTGGGAACCCTCAATTAACAGTAGTTACATAGTAGTATTTGCAGATGAAGTATTTACAAAGAAGTGAATTTAAATCAATCAGATAATACAGTATTTATTTGTAATCCTTATAAGTCCTAACAACAGTTTCCCCACAATACAGGCAAGCCTTTTAAGGTTTATCCATTTGCTTTTTCCCTATCCCCTCTCAGTTGCTACAAAGTTCCATTTATTACTCCACTTCTTTTATTTGCAAAACACCACTTTTAAAAATATTAGCAACATTTCATATGTATCTATAAATCAATAAACAAATCATGAGCAAGACTTTTGACTATCTACTATATTAAAAAAATATATAGTATATGGCCAAGTCCAAATGTAGGCCAGGAAAAGTTTTATTATGTCTTATGCTCATCACATTAGGTATACATAAGCCAATGATATTAAAACACATAGATAAAAAATAACATATAAAAAATACAATTAGCAACTAGGGCCCATTGCACATATTTATCCATGTATTTAATATTTTCGGTTCAACTGTAACTTATGTGATGAACATAAGTTATTCATTGACCATAATAAAATTTCTCGTAAGCCAATCCCTTTAACTGTTTTGCAATTTGAATTTTCTTACTTACAAAATAAGTTTGGGTACTTAATCGCTTCAGACAAAAAATGCATTAGTTGATAAAATGCCCTCTATAAACCAAATTCCAGAAAGGGTAAAATGGGAAAGATATAAATTAAATCTGCATCAAAATCTCACAATCCTAAAGGTATGTGTTTCATGGTAAGCATGTCTCTGTAATGAACGATTAAGCATAATTACTTAGAGCCTGTTCCAAATTGCTTAAACAAGCTGCTGTTAGTATTTTAGCTAAAAGCTTTTTGATCTTCTCTATGTTATTTTTTCACTTCCACGTTTGGCTAAGAGATCCTTTAAAAAAGGAAGAGAAAAAAAAAGTTACCAGAGTTTAGCCTAGAGGTGCTTTCCCAGTCTGCTTTTTTCTTATTAATGCTGTTGAACAGATGCTACATTAATTCTAAAAAAAAACTTTATCCAAAAGTAATTTTTTCAGCAAGACTAGAAAAGCTAAAGCAAAAGAGAACATGACATTAGGAAATGAAAAGTCTCACAAGTCAGAGAGATAACCACAACACCATCACTTTATACTTGATCGCAAGACGATTAATTCTGATAAACTAGTGGAGCCCGGGCTACATTTTCACTTATCAACTCAAGAATTTCACCAAAGCACAATGCACCCTAAAAAAAATATCTTAAGCATACAAAACTTCAATTACTTGTATTCCAGAAAAGATTTTAGCCAATGTGCAAATAGCAGTTTTCAAGGAACATTAGGGAGAGCATATTAAAATAACCAACAAATGAAATTACATCCTAGTGAACACTAGAACCACATTTACATACACGTATAGCCTATACTTGAGTGCAGTTATTCTAATATCTGAAGTACCTCATTATTGGGTTCTTCAACTTCCTCTTCCTCCTTAGTCTCCGTCTGAGTCTCAGTAGATTCCGCATCGTTGGAAGCATAAACAATAAATCTACCTAAGCGGCACGGAAAGTTCACACCACCGTTACCATTAACATCCGGAAACTTCAAATTACGGTACATCAGACTCCGATTTGGCCGTCTCTGTACAAAAGAAACGCATTGAAATTTACGGGATTTCGGAGAAGAAGACGAATTGCAATTAGAACTGCCTACACAAGCTCTCAAATTCGGAGGAGTTCTTAAGATTGTAGTGGCCATTTTCCTCCTTTCTGCTCCGTTTGAGCTTTGAAGGAGCGGATAAATGGGGTTCCGGATTTTGTTTGGTGAAAGAAGGGTTTTGGAAGACTCCTCGAGGGAAACCTATTTTCCTTTTTTATTTTTATTAAATGATTCTGTAGCGATACGACGTCATTTCACCTGACAGGATCATTTAATTAAAAAAAAGAAAAAGATAATATATTTGCCAATCCAAATAGTTTGTGTTGGATGGGGGTGATTTTGAGAGAAATAAAGAAAAAAGGACAGAAGGGATTAAATTCTCTCATTTTAAGAGAGAGAAAGGAAAGGAAAGGAGAAGAAGTGGTATGACTAAATTTCTCCTTTTCTTTCCTAATTATTTCCTCCCTATGGCTATGGCTAGTTTGAGAGTTTAGGAGAGTAGAAAAAATAAGAGAAACTTTAAATTAGAAGAGAATATAAAGGGAAAATAAATAGGGTGATTTACTCTTAAATATTATCTCTGAGTTTTGAATGGAATGAGAAAAAAAGTTATTTTTTGTTTGGGAGTTTGAAAATAAAGGGAAAGAAAGACATTGTTCGATGAAAATAACCTTTAACTTAGAATAAGAAAATGTTTGGGGTATAATTTTACTGAGAGTCGATAAAAATAACTCGAGAATTTATACGGATAGCGTGAAAATTTTTATTTTTTCCTGCCAAAATGAATCTCTAACTCAAAACTCAAATATTTCACATTCAATACAAATTCAAGATAGAAATGAATAATTTTGAATATTTTTTACAAAAAAATCGATTTTAAAGTTAAAAAAAAAATCCAAAAATTTATTTTTTTCAACTTTGTTGAGGTTCTCCCCCATGGGAGAAATTCTTGGGAGAAACTCTCTTAAAAAAAAATTCTACTAGACCAAGTTTTGCCCATATGAGTGAAATTCTCCAACAAATTTCCCCCATCTGGGCAAAATTTGTTTTGTGAATTCCTGTTTGCTCTATTTCCCTGTTGAACTCATGAATAGTAGAGTTAATGTTGATAGTAATAAATTGACGAAATATGAATATAAATATATGTATGGAAATGGATAAGTAGAGCTTTAAAACTCCAACAAACCAAAACTTATGGACTTGGGAGAGGTTAGAAAAATCAATGGTATTTTTTAATATTATCTTCTAATTATCTAATTTGTAAGTTATATTGGAGGTCGCATCTTATAATGTCCTTAAGAATTTGTATATTCGACTACTTTATAGAGGTATTTATTATAAGTGATGAGTAATTATTTATTATAAGTGATAGGTGATTACACCTTGCTGATAATTTGATATTAACTATTTTCTTATTACTAGTTTGTCAATATGTCTGATTAGTTAAAGAATTGTGAAAATTTATTGATATGTAATTTCTTTTATTATTTATAATTGTTTGAATAATTTTTGTGCTTAGAAGACACCCATTGTTAGATGAAATTATGAAAAAAAAAAAAAGTATAGTTTCGCCTTTTGAGTCGGGTTCCATCGTTGCACACATATCATGCTTTGATTGTCATTAGACATTTGAAAAATAAAAAATCATTATTAATTCATAAAATAAGGGAATCAATAAAGTACAGGTAAAGATCTAAAAGATATGAACGAAAAGTAAAAAAAAAAAAACCATTTCCCTCAAACTTTTTCACTATCTAAAACTATTTTTTCTCATATCTATTTAAAAATCATTTGAATATTCTTCAACTTTTTAAAGAAACGTTGATGATTTTGAAAAAAACATGGATTTGAAGGTAAAAATATATAAAATTGTTGGAAAAATTGAAAATAAAGTTTTCGGCTTTTTTTTGTTGTCAGTTTTACTTTAAATTAAAACTTCAATTATTAAACTAAATTATTATTTAAGAATTAATTTGTAGTTAGCTTTTTTAATTATTCTAAACTCATCAAAACACAAAAGTGATATAACGAAGACATAAAACACTAATAACAATTATTGACGTCTTAAAGTAAATCAATTCATAATTATTGAATTCATTAACGAGTAACATTATTATAATATCAAACTAAACATAACATGTATTACATTATTAAATTTAAACAATTAATTATTAACTTAGTAAATTAAACGCTAAATAATACATGTGTTAATATAAACCACTCACATTATAATAGGAAAGAAACTAAAATAACATAATTGTATAAAAATAATTTAATGACATAAATAAACTTAATAATTATTTTTTTTAAAGAAAAGGATAATTTGGACATATGGGTGGAAGAGCCGTAACTTGGGAGTGTTTGTTAAAAGAAAAAAAAAAAAAAATCGTGTAGCAAAAAAATAAGTAAAAATCGGAGAGATTCGGCTTCCTTCATCCCGTCATTTTAGTCATTACCCATTGTTCAGGCTGAGCTTCTGTGTCTCAGGCCTGCGTTCTCCCTCCCTAGAACATTTCGTCTAATTGATAAAATGAAATTAAAAACTACAAGCTCTTGTAATCCTCTCAAGTTAGGCATCTAATTTTCTCCAATCATATTTGGGATCTGGCTTTGCGTTGAACTTTCAAAGTTTGATAACTAAATTGAATTTGTGCAGGAAATTTTTTCAGAGAATTGGCCACTAGCCAGAGCATTGGGTGGCTGGAGATATCTCAGTTATCATCGGTTACTTACTTCTTATGATGGTTTCGCCCTTACAAATATGCTGTAGTGCCATTGCTCTTTCACAATCGCCAGTTGCAGCCTCGAGCTCCTTTATTTGTCCCCCAGTGACGAAACTTGCGACCCCTGCCCTAGTTACACGTTGCTCTCGCATGTGCCAACAGGCAGCTATTGTGTCCCTTGCGCAATCCAAGCCGAATATTGACGTTCATTCTCCGATCGTGAGAGAGTCCGATGGAGACTTGAAAGCAACGGAAGATGGGGAAGAAAGTAGCGGCAGAATCTCAGTAGTTCAAGTGCCGAGACCACGATACATTTCCGTTTCCAAATCTGAACTCTTGAATGCTATAGTTTCAACTATGTTCGAGTCACAAGTAAAAGCCGACCAATTTATTCGGCTGTCCAAGTAGGTACTTTTCCCCAAAATATCAGTCTAAAATTCGCTTCTTTGCCCTGCCTCCTAAAAATTAGATTTCAAGATAAATGAACTAGTACCGTTTACCAGCCAAAAAAAAAAAAAAAAAAAAGGTGAATCTCCTGGAACAGTTTTAGAAATGTTGAGAGAATGACTTGGCAATACTTATCAGCCAGTTAATTTTATAAATGGATATGTGGGTTAAGTCATCCCAGGGTGGTAAAGTGGATTGTCACTGAATATATCTCCTGGTTTGCTGCCTTAATTTTACTATCCCGTTATGCTCCAGTATGAAATCAAGAGAAAAGAAATGGCCTGCTACCCTATCCCAGTTCCAGCAGATGTCCAACATCAACACAAGACCATATGAAACAAGATGTTCATTTTTGCACGTATTCTAGTGGAAGTTTAGGCCATTTGAGTAACTAGAAGATTGATGTCAAATCTGTACTTTTTTGGCTTCATGGGGCCTCTCCAAATTTCTTGGCTTAATTTGGAATTGCTTGTACATTGTAAAATTGACGACATCATTTTTTTTTGGTTTGCGGGGGCTGGTATCTCTTGTATATAGGTTTTGACATCTTTTGAGCCATGTTGGGGAATTATCATTTAAAAATGGGGTACTATCATGTAGCAGAATCAGTTCTGAATTTTCCAACGAAACATTGAATTCATGATGGTGGATATGTCAAAGTTTGTATCACATGTTTATTTTATTTCTACATTTTACACGTTTGCTGAATTAAGCTCAACAGGGTTGCTAGCATTCACTCTTGAGTAATTACAGATGTTTGGAAACCATACTTCATGCTGAACACAAAAGCATTCTAGAGGAAATGCGGGTCAACTATGATCTTACAAATTATGTGGAGAACAATTCACCAGACTTGTGGAATGAGCTGGTATCAAGTGGGAAGAAGTCAGATGCTGTCATAAAGAAGCCTCTGAAGACGAAGAGCACTGATGAAGGGGAGGTGCATATGACTGAGCAAGAGAAACCTAACCATATCTCAGGGCGGCATTCACAATTGGGTTCTTCATCAGATAATGACAAGAAAAATTCTATAAAAAGGTTTAGTTTTATGGCAATATTTTTGTTCAATTTATACCTGGGGCTGGTGATATATTGTTTCTGTTTCTTTTTGGGTTTAATTCACTCCCCCCCTGAAAAAGGCCCTGAAATGTTCAACTGTGTCAACCAACAATAATAAGTTCTCTCATTTTGGTATATTGAACTTCATAATAATGGAAATGTCAATTCAGTTTCACATGTGCAAACAAAGAACACTTTTGTGATGCATAAAGTGGTCAAGTGTCTATTCAGCAAAAAGGTGGTCAAGTGTCTCAATGGTTACTTTTGGTTTCTTTGCTTTATGACTTATAACCTAAAGCTGCTTCCTGCTTGCAGAGCTTCTATATACACCCATTTTCAGCGCTCTTTTGTGCAGCTGCTTTATAATGCTGAATTTGAAGAATTGTCTGTTAGGGATTTGCTACTGACTTCTGCTCTTAATACTGATTATCTTCTTACTCTGCCAATTAATGTTGACTGGAAGAGGGCTGCTGAGTCCAATGCCATAATCTACAGGTGAAACTGAGCAATCTTGGTCTGTTTCTTTTACCTCTGTTTCAACTTATATGATGTATCCCAATTGAGTTCCTTTGTTATGTTTGCACATACATCTATATGCCTTGTGCTTTTCTTGCATTACTGTACTTTGAACTCTATCTTCAATCATCTCCAAAAGTTTCACATAATTATGTTTCCTGCAGTAAATATTAAGGATGAAATTTGCATTTGCATTTCATATTTTCCATTCATCTGAAATAAATTGTGGACACAACTTAATTTTGTAGACGCACATACATGATTTCTTTTTATATGAAAACAAATATCCTTTAGTACCTAGTAATTCAGTAACCACAGTATACGATGCAGGCGGGGTTACACAACCGAGAAGCAAAAGGGCTTGCTAACTGTTGAAAAACTGGATTACTTGCAGTCTAAGCTATTGCAAAGACTTTTCCTTCTCATAGCAAAACCACTAGGAAACTTTGGCATCTGGTTAGCCAAGGTAAGTCCACAAAGTCCATCTCCTTTAATATCACTACACATCTTTTGTTATCTTTTAAAATCTTATAAACAGTCAGTTAGCACTGAAACATTCCACACTAAAAAAGGTTCATGGCTGAATAGATCAAACAACAACCAGAAGATTAATCTTTTATACTCTTTTAATCATTTAGGGGCATTTTGCATCCATGAGCACAATTGTCCATGGATTGGGTGTCTCCACATTATGTTTCTTGGTCACAACGCATGCAGACAATTCTATTGTAGTTTTTGTTCTTTCTAATATTAAATTCGTGATTTGGAGCATCCAATGAATTTAGCTGTAAATATATTCGACAATTCTGAAATTCTTCCCCTGAATTTGGTTATTACAGTGCCTCAATCCTTACATATTTCCAGTGAATTTTGGCTTATTAATGTCAAACTGGATCTCTTGGTGCTCACTCAAATATAGAATTGTTAATGTCAATCTATTTTTTGTGACTTAACCTATACTATACATTTAGAGCAGGTCCTTGGAAGCACCAGACAGAAACATGGCAAGCTGGTGTGGGAAGGTATAAAGCTCTGGCTGGAGAAGCTGCCGTTGTTTCAGAAATCATATTCCTATGGCGAATTTACATCCACTAAAGAGGTTGGAGTTGACCACCTAATAGAATGTGACCTTCCCATATGGTTAGCAGCACAAAGAGCAGTAACTCGCTATGAGGGAATTCTGTCAGCAATTGGACCTCGTGGGCGGCTCTTGAGGAAGTTGCTTGTATGGATTGGATTTTCACCATCAACTACGGAACAAGCATTTGACCTTAAATCAAATACTACTGGTCCTGATGCTGAATCTGTTTCAAGGTAGTGTGTGAAATTAGCTTTCTCCCTCTCACTCTCTCTTCCTGAGATCTTGCACTTCACTTGATTTTTCTTATGTTTGGTAAGAGAAAGTGATTTTCAGAAGATACCTCATTAACCTTCTTTTGCTTCTTGGTTGATCTTATCACTTCTGTAATATCTGCATTATTATTTTCATCTGTTATGCATGGTTCTAGGTGGAACGCCATATCTATTACTCGGGTTTTCAAGTGTAATATATCTTTGAAGCTTAGAGATAGAGGTGAAATGACGGGTTCCCAGACAATGTTAGTACGTATAGCTGATCTGTGTAATTCATTTTCATGGGAAATTGCTATTGTTTGTCCTATATGAGTGAATGTAAGCTTTTAAGAATGAACACCCCCCACGGCCCTCCAAGTTCGGATTGTCTGTAACATCCTCTATAACACTCTTAGCGTAACATTCCAATAATCTTTTATTAAACAAAAGATAAAACCTAAGGAAAAAAATATTCTGGAAGGAATGTTACCTGAGATGTTATAGACGAGTGCCCCCCCGGCCTAACAAAAAAGGTGGTGCTAGCATATTTATATTGTGGTGCCTGGAAATACCTTTAAGATAGGCATAGGCATAAGTCTGCATTGAAGAAAGGAACCAGGAAAGTTTTGGTTTTTTGGGGGTATAGGTTCTTGTCAGAAGGTGCTGATAATTTGAGTATCCAAAGATGAAAAGTCATTATCCGTGCTCGTGTCCTTAAAGACTCTCAAAGGTCTTCCTGGCTGAGAAGTATCTGACAATAGATTAAAATTTTTATTTTCAAGGAAATGCTGGCAAGAATGCCTCTGCAACTGAAAGAGCTGAATTTCTTGCACCTCGTTCTTACACTGAGGAGGTTTATCAAAAGGTCAATCCTGGTTGAGAAATATCAGAAAGTAGATTAAAAGTTCTTTTTCAAGGAAAGAGATAGTAGAGATACTGGCAATAATGGCTGATAAATAGCTAAGGCATCCAATGCAGAAACTAGTAGAAAGTGGAAGCATGTGATCCACATGTTTTGTTGCAGAAGTTCTTGTACCTCATTATTGGCTAGAGGAGGTTCTATTGCTCTCGTTTTTGTGTAAGCTTTTGAAAATGACTGTTCTCACATCCTGCCTCAGGAGGTTGTCTAGAAATTTCACCTACCATTTCACCTATAAGGCACCACTTCCTCAACCTTGCAATGCAACTATACTGAAGAAAGGCAAAAGACCTTGAATAGGTATGTAAAATATGCCGAAATTTAGCCCAAAATTATCTTTCAACTATTTTTTGTGTATATCAAAAGTTTGCATGGTTGTCCCATGCAAGATAAAATATATTTCTAGTGCACTTTGGAGCTATTCAGTGATTGGACTCTTCAATATGTATTTCACTTCCATCTTCCATCTTTAAAATAGAAGCAACATAACTCTAACCTTGAAATCTTTTTAGTTGCTTCACCTCCTCATAACCGCATTAAATTGGTCTTATTTAATGCTAGTTGGTTGTCACCTCCTCAAAATTATAGTAGTGGTTAGTTTCTTTGTATTTCCTTTTTCCTCTGAAACTGAAATATTGCTGCTTAATTCCATAAGTGGAAATAATACTTATGATGTTAAGCCTAATGCCTGGCTAATGTCTGGCATAGGCTTATCTGTTTTTTCAGGCAAAGGTTAAGAATATGTAACTGATATACCCTATATCTGTTTTTTTTACATTTTGAGAACTTTATTGCTAGGTTTTCAAAAAACCTTGCAATTAGATGGTCTTTTATGGATATCAAACATATCTCCCTCTATAAATGATCTTGGACAAAACTTCTAATTTACCAACAAACTATGAGCTTTACCATGGCCTTGTTCTAGGTCATTCCTGGCTAGGGCCTTCTACTTGGTTATTTCATATCACAGCAACAAGCTTATTTCCTCATGACCTAAGAGTTCATGATCTTGATAGAGATATGTGTGTTAAGAGAGTAAGACTGGAATCCAGGACAACCTGATATGTTTTGGTAAGATTTTTCATCTGTAGAATATACATTCTCTAATTTGGATTCTATCTTGAAGTGTTTCCTTATTCTGCAGCACATTATGATTTAATAATCTAAATGCTTTATTAGACTCGAACTTATATTCTTGTTTTACATGCCTCTCCACGTATACAACTTCAGAAGAAAGTGCCACTTGGAGAAATAACAAATCAACTCATTCTTGGCAACTAGACCTACCATTATGTCTCTTATCATTCGCACGTCAAGAGACACTAGGTCACCCAATATTACATTACCAGGGGCTAAAAACTCTAAACTTTGAGCAAACAAAAGACATATTGATCTCGTAGTACAGCTAAAAGAAGACAGCCATTCTTCATCTAACCTAAAGTATCCGTGTAGTGGGGAGTTATCATCTGTTAAAAGAAGTTTTTCCATGAAATCATGGAAAGTTTTGGAACCTTATGTTTATCATGTTCAACCTATGCATAGAAGAACTGTGACACATCCTCTTGTTGTTTTGGCTTATATCGAACAGTTTTACTTATCAAAATTTAATTGCTTGCTTTCAGTGTTGAGAACTAACGTATGCATAAATGTCCATGTCTAGGCCAATTTCTTTGCCAAGGATATCATTGAGTGATATATGGGAACCAGCCTTTGGGAAATATTGTGAAAATGACTTCTGGAAGATGTTCAAAACTGTTATTTCTATTCTTCTCTCTCAATCAACACTTCAGGTAATATAAATATTATGCCTATGCATTTTATTTGTATTGCTTAAATTTACACCAGTTTCGTCAAAATATTGACAATTCACAAGTTTGGGCTTTTCTGACATAAGAAACCTCAAACTTCAGTCTTGCACTTTGCAATCAGGGGACTACAAGACCTAGTATGCAGTCATGATAAACACATTTGAATCTTAGGGAAAGAGGATTGCACTTAGAGCTAGCTTAAAGTCTACTATATGTCGAATATGAGCTGTATTGGGAATGAGGATGAATTGAGTTTAAGGCAAGGCACCAGTTGTGAATCATATGAGCTAAATATGGAGTTAAAGTATGTTTTAATATAACCGAAACCAACTGAGAAGTTTGGGAAAATCTTAAAAGAATTTGCTTGAATTGCTGAATGTTTTCTTTTACTCAGTTGTCTTTGTGCAGTAGGTGCATGAAAATAAATTTATGATATGGTAGTTTCAAATTGTTGGGTGGCACCATATATCACTGTTATATCTTCAGATTGACATAAACAAGAAGGTGGTTGTACTGGTTTTTTAGGACTAAATAGGTCAGGGATCTTAAGGTATCTTAAACGTTAAAAATATCTCTCGGGACTTTTGTGTTAGGGTACAGACACTTTAAAAATATTCTTTGTGCTCACATCTGATATTAGAAACTAGTGTTCGCCAATTAGCATCCTCAAATCTTTCTTCTCTTTGGCTCAGTTTCCTCTCCCTTCTCTTGCCCTATAGATGAGCACCCCCCCCAACCATCCCCCTTAACAAAATATGTAAATAAATGGAAGATCAAGAAGGGTCCTATCTTGCTTGTGCACTGAACTCAGTCACAGCCAAGCCCTTACACATTAAATCTACATGTCTATACAATATCTTATAATGTTTATTGAAACTTATAGGATTTTTCTTTCTTATACTTTGTTGTCTACATGTGCACAGATGGTGTGCTTCTGTTTATAGGCATGGTGTTGTTCAGTTAATTCGATTTGTTCCCTATCAATATTGAAAGATCATGATAAATATATGCTAACAGGAGCCAGCATTCAGGGAATTAATTCTGCTCTATATGAAGAACTTAGATGGGAAAGATACTGAAGATAGAGCTGACCCTCCTTCTTTGCAGTTGAAGATATATGAAAAAATCCCTATTCCAGATTTACCAGTAAATATCCCAGTTCAGCATTGCTTGGACCTTTTTCTAAATTGCTAATTAATCATGTTTACCTATTCTGGATTTTATGTATGTATTTCCTTGCCTATTTTGCAGGTCATTTTTCCTCACAAGAAGCTATCCTTTCGTATTATAGACACGGTATGACGAAAAGAAATCAACATGTTCCTCCTGTCTTTTTCGTGTGCCTCTGAATTTAACTCCAATTTGCAAATTGCTATACTCTTACTGTCATTCAGCATCAAGTCGTAACAGTTTCTCATTATTTTCTTGCTTAGATTATGATGTGGAGGGCTTATTTATGAGTTTTCTATTTTATCTTACCACCTGTCTCCAAACACATGTTGTAGGTTCGCTTGGATGTGGCTACAATATTAGGACTTCTAGCATATTTTATCAACTACAAGTTTGAGAACATTTCATCTTCACCGTATGTATTTAATTTATTTTCACATCATTATTCTGGAATTCCCTCTCTTACTATGATGTGTTTTTACCTTTATGATGAAATATTTCGTGCTCACAACTTCATCATATCGTCATCTGCTGCTAGATGGTTTGCCAGATTGATGCTAAGCCTTAAAACATGGTCAATTGTATACCAAGCTAAAATCATGTCCAAAGTTCTATTGATTTGGTTTTTTTTGGGGGTGGGGAGGAATTAATTCTTCGTAACAGTGAAGCCTTTTGGACAGAACTAGGGATTATTGAGATCATGTTTTTCCCCCCTAAGTGAAAGCAATTGTCTATAATACTGGTATATTTTATGTGGAAGTGGAATGTCTATTTGTCTCATAATATAGAGCTGATCAAAATATACACCATCTTTTACAACATTTGAGAAGATACATATATATATATATATATATATGATGGCATAAGTTATATCCAAATATTCCATAATGTAATAAAAAAATGATTATTCATTCTGCAATCTTAAAGAGGCGTGGAATCAACGGGATATCCATATGGTGTCAACGCAAACCAGGGCTGCGAAATTGCAAAAAATGTTGTCCTAGTGATAAGGCTGATAATGTACTTGGACGTTCATTCCTACGAGGACACTTCCTGCTTAAGGCTAGCTTGAATTTGAGAATTCTATTTTGCCACCCTATCTAGCTAGACTTCTGTGTCATATTCCATAAGTGCTTACTTTTACTATACAAGAAGGGACTGAGTCCTAACTATCACAGAGATGAACGGTTGGATGAAGATATAGGCATTTGGTATGCAAGTTTTACTTACAAACTGCTATGCTCTGCAGATAAGGCGTGTGCAATATGAAATGATAAAAAGAATAAATAACCACCTATCCCCTTTAATTTGAACCATATGTTAATGATCAAAATGTACTATAGTCTGGATCACAAGAATTTCTCTTTGGGACACTAAAGGGGACAAGCTTTTTCTAGTGCCTACAAGTGAAATTAAATATCTACTTGTGTTTTCAATTAGTGAAAAGATATCTGCATCAGCTACTATTCAGTCATATTTCATAAATGTTGATTCTACTGTGACTTTTCCAGGTCAGCAATAGTTCTAGACATTATTGCAATTACTGCACTTGTAATATATGTTACTCGCGTGGTCTTGGGTTACAAACAAACCAGGGATCGTTATCAAGTGAGTTCAACAGATTCAGGCTTATATTTGAGCATTTTTGCATGGGTCTGCAGCTCTCATACTTTTGCTTCTCTATTTGTTTTAGCTTCTTGTTAACAGGACGCTTTATGAGAAAACTGTAGCAAGTGGCTTTGGTTCTGTGTACTTTCTTCTTGATGCTTCTGAACAGCAGCTAGTAAGAATATTTTCAGGTTCTTTAGCCAGTGTACGCCTTTTAGCTAGACATAGAAATTATTTTTTTTCCCTTGATGTTGGAGCTGAGAATTGATCGATGATTTCTCCTTCATCTGGTCCCTCTTCTTTCATCGCTTTCAATTTTAGAAATTGTTTTATGCAGCTTTTGTTCTTTTTTTGTGATCCTATGTGCAGTACAAGGAAGCAGTTTTAGCATATGCAATCATACTTCAAGCAGAGAATAATGAGGTTTGCCTCCATCCTTTCTTCCAAAATACATGTTATTGACATGTTAAAACTGGGATTTCTGTTGGTTTTCTTTATTATTTGCTGGTGCCTGGAAAAGAATAAATGCTTATCTTGTAATAGTTTGTCTACTACTAGATACATTTGCTCACTCACTGTTCTATGTTGCTGCAGTATTCTCTGTTCTAATACCTGTCCTCTATATCTCGCATCGAGCATCTTTTTCTTTGCCACTACCTGCTCTCAGGCTCAGCAATCACAGGCAGCATCTGTCTTGGCTTACTTATAAAACAAAGCTGCCTGATTTGCTTTTGCCAAAACACACGTTTTTCTTTTCCTCTCTTCTTCCATTTTGTTTTCTAGCTTTAACTTCAATGTTGTGTAATCTTAAGATAAGTAGTACAAAGATACAATACCACCACAACATCTTAGAAAATGTATTTATGCCAAGTTAGCCTGGTTAAAGAGGATATTTCTTTGGATCCGTATGCTTAACTTCTGTTTTTGACATTATCTCTGAGGTATTCTCTAATTCTTGGATAATTGTGCATTTGGATACTGTTTCTCAAAAAGAGAGCTTCATCTGAAGCATACCATGATAGTTCCTTCCTCAAATACTTTTTAACATTTTCCTTTCTAACTGAAAAAAATTGTTGAACTACAGGTGACTGCAAAGAGTGTTGGCAACGATTGTGAAAGTTTTGTTTTCAAGGTTTTCAACAAAAAGGTAACCTTTAGAGTTAATCTGCATAATTGTGATCATTTAGATTGACCAACATTCTGAGATGTGTGCAGATTGAAATGCCCATGGACAAGGTTAAGAGCACATTATCAAGGCTGGGACTTGTAACTGAAAAGTCTGTTGATGACGAAGTTATTCTAAAGGCAATCCCCTGCTGTCAGGCATATGAAATTCTTAGACAACGGTGGAATTGCCTGCTGACTTAAGTCAGCGCATAACTATGATGCATCTCTTGGGAGATGCCTACTTTTTGCTGACATGGGCACCCGTGACCCAAGTCATTTCTTTTTTTGGACCACTATTCTCAGCGCACTGCACAACTAAGTACTATTTTGTTGTCAGGCTTATGAAATTCTTAGACAACGGTGGAATTGCCTGCGGACTTAAGTCTGCGCATTACTATGATGTAGCTCTTGAGAAATGCATACTTTTTATGCCCTAAATTTTAATCTCTATAATATACTAAATGCCATCCAAGGGGTTGCAATCCTGTCTTTTTCTGCCTTTTGTGGACGGCTAGGATGTATTCCATGTTGACACTTTTCATTTCCTATTTTTTTGTACCAGTAATAGTGAACGCATTTTCATCTTGAGTTTTCGCCAGAAATTTCACTGTACAATCTTCTCACTTGCGTTCTTGTCTGTGGTTTATTTTTATTTTTTAAATCATGACTAATGTGATGTGATCTGAACTGTGGATTAATTCATTGAATGGCTGGTGCTTTAGAGGGCTTTCTAGAAAATCTATATCCTTTTCTCTCCTCCATCGATCTTCCTCCCTCGCTCTTTGTACTTTTCCTGTGGGGACATTTATCTCCCTCTCTCTGTCCTCGTGCTTCTTTCATCTTTCACTTTCCCAGACTAATTTTACTGTGGAATGGAAAGGGTGAGAAAGTGATTTCTTCTCGGCTTTTGATTCTTTGTAAGATGTTGGAAGTTCTTCTTGATTTCTTTAGGGAAAGATGAAACTGGAGGAGGAAGATGGAAGCCCGAAAATGAAGTTGCTCCATGGTATTTCTTCCTCATAGTAGCCGTCTCTGTCTATCTGTTCCTTCTTCTTTCAGATCCTCATGCATTTTCTTTCTTCTCTCACCCAGATTAAATTTAGTGTATAATTGCAATTGTGAGAACAGAGAATGCAGCGACATGCTTGATTTTTTCAAGAACAATTGATTTTGTTTTTAATTTTTTCAGGAACAATTTTGAGATATTTTGGAACAGGAAAAGTAGGAAGAGGAGCAAGATGAAGCCCCCAAGGCTGGTGAACTACCAATTTCATCTATCTTTGAAGTTGTGGAAGTGGATTTAGCAAAAGAGTCTCCCGAGCAAAACTTGTAAGTATCTCTCTTTACCTCTGAAAATCAGGGGTTACGGAGGCTCAATGTTATAATTTCTAAGTTCTGAATTTGGAGAGGTACTCAAAACGATATGCTTTCATTCATTGGCTTGGTTTTAAGATTTCAGCTCTTGTGCTTGATGTTTTTGAATTTTTCTTTTGAGTTTTTGATTTTCTGATGTTACAAACCTAACATGTTTGTTTTCTTTTAAAATAATAAGAAAAAAGAAAAAATTTAAAATGGTTGTCTTTCCTTTCTTGTACTTCAACTTTCTTTTTTGCATTTGCTTTGCTCTATGCATCATCAAGGAGTATGAAAATAGCAACTTTGAGGTCTTGGTTTAATCCTTACTACATTTTATTATTGCAGATTTTCATCAAGGATGTTTGAAGGAGTATACTGGCTGGCCATTGAACGACATGGAAAGACAATACAAGTTCATGGTTATACATGTCCATCTCTAAAATGTTGCATTTCACGGTACCTCTCCTCGGTGGATACACAATCTCTATCTTGCTGCCATTGCAGCGTTTTATGCCAAGTATGTGCAATTTTACAGTTAAATCTTTTTTCAATTTAATCATAAGTATTAAATAATCGTCCTAGGGGCTAAAAGATAGTTTTTGACATGGTTGCTTGTAAAGTAGTGATCATACGTCCTCGCGAAAAGTTATAGGATTTGCTAGATTAGAAAGAAATAAATGAACAACTGGAAATAATCGAAGTTTATGCAAGATTTGAAAGAAGATGGGAGCTGCCTGCAGCAATTGACCAAGAAGAAAAACATTGAAGCTTTTCCCCAGGTATCATAAAAAACTCTGATCCTCTATCTGAGATACGCGTAATGTTTTCAACATTCTTCTAATCTTCTAATATAACAAAGCACCAACTTTCTCCTTCCTATCCCTCCTGTTTTTTATTTTTTAAGAAAATAATCTGAAGTAATAACACATTCGCTCTATGTATTCACCTTTATCTTCTTTTTTGTTTGAAGGTGGTAGAGGGTGTGAAATAATCTGGAGATTGGGTTTGCTAGAGGATGTGAAATTACTTAAATAGCGTTAGTTTTTGAATAATGATAAGAGTTTTTCTGCTTATATAGAGGATTTCACCAGGAATTCTGCAGCAGTTCAATCAAGTCAAACTTACAGAAAAGACTGCTTGTCTTCCTTTGAGCTTGTTTGTCCTTTCCAGACCCACCCCAGTACCAACTGATATGCGATTTGTTTATAGTTGAATTATGATTTGCTATTTCACTCGGTTATGGATTTCAGATAAATATTTTCTTGCTTATTTAGTTTTGCAACCACTTATTTAACCTACTCTACTCTATCTTATTCCAGTGTTTTATCCTAACGCTCCCTGTTTTCTCTGATTATGCTCAATACAATCAACTGTCTTACTGGCTCCAAGACCTCGCTCAATCATACTGAGCTAACAGTAGTTATCCTTGTTTTGATAATGTTTGTGTAGAGATGAGTGGACTTTGGTTTGTTCTCAGCTTCAAACTGTTTTAATTTTTCTTTCAATTCAAAGCATTTAAAGATGAAATTGGTAACACTTTGTTGCCTTGGGGGAGATTCTTTAACTGTTTTTTCTAATATGTTTTATCTCTATAATTCAGGCAGCTGAGGAACAGGGATTCAGCTGTTCATTCACGGGAGAGAAAAAAGATGTTCGTAAAGGAGCTTGAGATGAAGAGTAGTTACTATGAAGCAGACTGCAGGATACTGGAATGGATGCATCAGGCTGTTGGTGCTTCCAAGATCAAGCAGGAGTCTGCTGTGCTCTTGTTGGGTAAGTACAATCTTCTTGCTCTGTTGTTTTTTTGCCTTTCATATCCACTTGGATTCAGTTGAATAAAATGTTTCCCACTTGGATGCTGACTAAATACGGGGAGCTTACTTACCTTATATAATTATGTTCTTACTCCTTGAGCAGTCAGTGTAGGATCTTTTAAACTGTTTCCAACTTTCTGCTGTTACCTCCTTCACCTGCTGCGAGTTTTTTGAACTTCTTAATCCTGGAAAATTGGTGTTTAGATATTGATCACTGATGACATTTGCAGGCCCGCAAGGATGCTACACAAGTTGTTGCAAATCTGCAGAGGCAGCAAGTCCATTCACGGTTGATTGCTTGTGATTACTTGGAAGCCAACATAGATTTAATGGATACTCTAATAAACAGGTAAGTGGTAGTGAAGATTCAAAACCAGTATAGCTTTTCATGCCTACAAGTTAGGAATACTATAGATTGCTGTCTATCAGTTTCAGTGTGTTTGAAATCCTAATCAATAATGTTTGGATAATTAACCTCGAGGTTGACAATTTTGCTTCCATTTTCTAATGTGACTGCGTTTTGTTGGATACCCAACCTTGAATCAGCGTATCACTTTTAAGATAAAGAATCTAGATAAATAGCGTGGGTTTCATCTCTGTTCTGAGTAGAGTATTATTTTAACTAACTTTCTTAGTTACTCCTGTTAATGCTTTGCACTTCCCGAAAAATGGCAATTTTGATGAGCTGAACAAACGCATACTACAATAGCATTTCTCTCCCCATGCTTGAGAAGTAGTAGTGCAAATGGCTTTTGGAAATTCTTTTGCTTTTCTTTCTCGGTGATATCTTAGAGAAGTAAATGTAAATTATAGACCAATAGATGAAGTGGTTTAACCCAACAATCACTGAATTCAGATTTAAAATCAGCAAATTTCGGTAAGCGTCCTATTTTCAGATTGTAGCATTTCCATAAAAGATTTGGTGTAAGATGTACGTTCAGTCAATTGTTCATTGTTAGGCTGCTTGTACTGGCTTCTTTCTGAAGATTACGTTGTTGAAAATATCCTTCTTTTCTTCTTTTCTGATGTGTGGTATTGCCTTTTAAAACTGTTCATTCAGTTATGAGACCCGAAGATGGCTTTACTTATGGTGCCATTCTTAGGGAATGTATATGTCATCAGAGTGTTGCTAGGTAAGCCAAACTATCCGTTTCATTTTCCTTCTGTTTTCCTGCTTTTCATATGTTTCTGATGAATGACTATATAATAGCCCATACTATCAAAGAATTGCACCACAAAGTATCCATTCTCCAGGTCTGTAATTTCACACCCATGTTGGAGTTTCCACAGATCCCTTGCCCGAGCCTGCATCAACCTTAGGCTCACTGTCTTTCTTAACAATTTCATGATGTCTCTTGGAATATGTAAAGCCAAAGGAAAACACGATTCCAAGGAGAGTTGCAGCCTTTTAAGGACTGTCAAAGCTGAAGAGAAATAACTTATACAGGAAGCAATCGAGTCAATTGAATCAATCAACACTGCATTTTTCCAGTCAAAAACTAATGATCAAGTACTACTTTAAGCTTAGCACATGTAACCCAGCTAGCCTTTTTAGAAACACTTTATTCATGTAAGGGTGAGAGGATCAGAAGGAAAGAAAGATAGAACTGCATGATGACATGACAAAACAAGTAGAAACCACACATTCAAAAAGTCTAATTCTAAAATAACATATAATTATTAACATCTAGCTAAGGCTATAACAACTGAAGATAAAGAAAAGAGTAAGGCACTTATATTCAATGTGTGAGGTTTTGTTTTAAAAATCAATGCGGATTCTTGAAAAAGTTTCCTCACAAAGAGGTTTTGTAAAAATATCCCCAAGCTGTTTATGAAATGATGATGTATCTCAATGTGTTTAGTCCTTGAATGCTACATTGGATTCTTTGTTAGGTTTATTGCACCAGTGTTGTCACAATAAATAGGAGTTTTGTTGTAACTCAACCCATAGTCAGACAATTGATTCTTAATTGAGAGTAGTTGATATATATTCAGCTTTAGATAAGCTAATTGATGCTTGTTTCTTGCTGTACCAGGATACAAGACATTCTCCCAGAAGTTGACTCATACCAGATGTACTCTTTCTATCCACTCGATTTCTTGCAAAGTCTCTATATTCTTTCTGGTTAGTAGCTTCTCCTTTCTCATCATTCTCTAGTTTCTCTGAAGTACTCATGGGTGTCTTGCTAGGTTTAGCTCCACTCATTCCATACTTTTTAAGTAGCTCCCTTATGTATTTAGCTTGACTGATGTCCATTCCTTCTTTTGTTTGTTTGATTTGAAGTCCCAAAAAGAAATTTAGCTCACCTATCATGCTCGTCTCAAACTCCCCTGGCATCATTAGCTAATGTTATTAGCTCCAAAAATAATATCATCCACATATACTTGCACAATCAAGATGTCTTGTGAAAAAGCTTTTGTAAAAAGAGTTTTATCCACACCACCTCTTGAGAAACCGTTTTCTAGCAAAAACTTGCTTAGCCTCTCATACCAAGCTCATGGGGCTTGTTTAAATCTGTACAAGGCTTCAACTAGCTTAAACACACGATTTGGCTTTTCAAAACCTGGTGTTGTTACACGTAAACTTCTTTTTTAAAAAAACCATTTAAAAAGACACTTTTCACATCCATTTGAAAGAGATCCAAACCTTTGTAACAAGCAAAAGCACAAAGCATACGGATAGATTCTAATCGAGCTACTGGAGCAAAAGTCTCATCAAAATCAATCTCTTCTTCTTGATTGTACCCTTGAGCCACCAGTCTTGCCTTGTTTCTTATGATGTTTCCTTGCTCATCCAACTTATTCCTAAACACCCACTTAGTTCCAATAACTGACTGTGTTGTTGGTCTAGGAACAAGTTTTCAAATATTATTCTTCTCAAACTGATTCAACTCCTCTTACACTGCAATCATCCAGTTTTCAATGGCTCAATCTGTGATACAAAGGTTACATTTCCGATCATTTTTCTTAGCCCACTTGTCATCACTCCTCGATGGATCTGTTGACGTATCTTCCTTGGAATGACTTTTGTGATTCCTCCATTCTCTAGGTAAATCACTCTCAGTTCCTGTATTTCTTTTGAGTAGCTCCATTGCCATCCTGCTTTTCATTAGTTTCACTCGCTTCTTCAGCTTGTATTCCATTTTCACTTGACATCAACATACTTGCTCGGTCTTTAATAATTTAATTCATATTATGTTTATAATTTAATTCATATTATGTTTAGTTTTTTTTTTTTATTATGATAATATTACTTGTTAATGAGTTCAATAATTATGAATTGATTTACTTTAAGACGTCATCGATAATTGTTAGTAGTGTTTTATGTGTTCGTTATATCACTTCATATTTGAATTAGTTTGGAATACTTAAAAAAGTTAAATAATAATTAATTCTTAGATAAGAATTTAGTTTATTTTGAAATACAAAAAATTTGCTAATAATTGGATTAGTTTTTTTTTTGGAAAATTCATATTTTCGGCCCTCCGGGTTGAAAACATGAATTTTCAAAATTTTCAACAGTTTAATTGATTTTTACTTTAAAATTGATGTTTTCTTTAAAAATTTCTTCCAAATCATTCATGTTTCTTCAAGAACTTGAAGAACATTCAAAGTATTTTTGAGGAGTTGAGAGAAAATAGTTTCAAAGAGAAAGAGTGGGAAGGGAAATGGTTTTTTTTGGGAAAATTTTCACGTATAGCTTTTAGATCTACGCCCGCACTTTATCCGTCCCCTATAAATAAATAAGCTTAAATTAAAGATCTAACAATTTTATTGCTTTGAAATATCGCTCTTATCCATGTTTTCTTAATGCTAAAAATTGCAGTCTTTGAAGTTTCCTCTAATCCATCTTTTGTCGACGATTTTCTCAAGGTGATTAATTAATTTTGTCCTTTTTGAGAACCAAGATGATAATTAAATTCAGATTAGCGAATATATATATTATATATATATGTATAGAAGTTGTCAAACTCACCTCCTTTTTTGTCTTTTGTTATATATGTTCCACATTTTCTAGTAGGTAAACCCTTAAAACAAAACAAAAACTGTGTTGGCCAATCCAACAATAGTCAAATAATCGCGCACAAAGTTAGTGGGAAAAACTCAGAGTTGCATATTTTATTGTCTGCCCTAAAACCCCTTTCTTCTTCAATTCATCAACCTACTAAAATTAACCAACGTCACTAGCCATGCCTAGCTATCCCCTTCTTTCTTTTCCTTAAATTCCACTCACTTAGTTACAAATGCTACTAGACAAAGAGGAGGATTGTCCATTCCTTAAAATTTCCAATATTACACTAAAGCCAGCCATGACTGGAGAGTCATGTAGTGAAAATAATACTACAGCTTCTGCTTCTCCTATACACAACTTTTGGCAAGATCTTCATGCATGTTCATGGAGTACTACTAGCTGCAGCAATAGCCCTTGGCAGCAAGGTCATCATCATGGACTCAACAACAACAATAATAATAATAATAATTCTGAGTCTTTCGGGGAATAGAACCTTTCAGCTCACAAATGGTGCCTCGAATTGTGGTTCTGATCTGAGTGCTGAAAATTAATTTGTTAAACAGTTGGCTCTGATAATCATCTTTGGAACCATCTTCTCTTGTAAGTTTCACAAGGTTATATTATTTGTTAATTATTTGAAAAATATTATAAATGCCTCTAATTATTTATGGTTTTTCATAACTAGTAATTATCTTTTTTTAAAATTTTTTTTATCATTAATTGTTTTCGTGCACCTTTTAATTACTGTCTAATAATTGCTTCAGACATTGGTTTTCCTGTATATCAAAATGCATATGCTTTTTTAAGGGGTAAAATTGTGATCAAGACAACTCATCCCTCAAACTAGCAGAATAACTTTTAAGTGGCAAAATTGCTTTACCATCAGAGGTTTTTTTTTAATGAAAATAGGTGATACGATAATTTTGTACCTTAATTGAGTATTAGAAATGCACCAAAATAATTGAATGGTAAAAAACAAAAAGGCTAATGGCTACTTATAAAGGATGCACAACAATATAGTTTAGGGTCATTTATAATTCTTCAATTATTATTCATTATTAGATTATTAATGATAACAATTTTAGTGGAGGCAGAAATTTCTTCGTCTCTAATCCCATTAGTTTGATTTGAATCCAGAAAACTACTAATATGAAAAGATTATTTTAAAGCCACCAAATTAGAGGCGGCAGTTTTCTTAATTCTATTTGTATCAATTGTTTTAAGGAGTGAATGAGTGCATATACCGAATAGTATATGGTTTAAGAAACAACGGCCATTAGCATAATTAATCGACCCAAGCCTTCCACAAAAAGAATGGACATTTTCATAAATCAGGTCGTTGAGTTACAAAATTCAATATAACATAACACTGGGTCTTGTCTTGGGAATGAAAGAATAGCTATTCCTTGCATCTTTTATAGTTATATGCCTTACTTCTGGACTTGAATAGCTTATAAATTTTTCTGCAGACATAAAGCATTGTAATAAAACATTGCCCGCCTAGGTAATTCTTTTTAAACCACAGAAAAGAATACATACACAAATAATTGAATTTTTAATTACATTCTATTTATTGATTGACAAGTTGAAAATTCTTCTCAACTTTATTTTTTAACAGGCACATTTGTTCTTACAAGTTTCAATAGTGAAGCACAGTGATGTTACACTGAATAACAGCAAGTTGAGCAGCTAATTCAATATGAACAGTCTCAAGAGTAGCATATCCCCTAGCAAACCGGAATTTTCCGGTGCCGCCTACAACCGCCACCTCCCGGACCCTCTCAAACTGAGCACTGGAGCCTTGCACCTCCAGAGTGCTGCCTTTGTACTCACCATCATTGAAGACAATAGATACCAGAACATGTGTATTGGAACCATCCATTGCAGAGGTTATATACACACCTTGGCCTCTGGCCACTGCCGGGGAGTCAACATTGAAGCCTTGTGTGATCAGATCATCTGTGCAGAAAATAGCTCCGAATTTGGTGAAGCCAAGATGGCCATCTGAAGTTGGAAGGATCTGAAGAACAGAGGCATTATGGCCTCCATATTGATCCTGGAAATATAATGTCATGCTTGTTTCTTTAAGCTGGGCAAACTCAGCTGCTGCACATGCGATCATCATGGCAAGGAACATAATCAAGAAATGAGGGATTGATGTAGTTGATGCCATTGAGAAATGTTAGTGTAGTGAGAGATTTATGTGGGGAGCCCGTTTGTTTTTCTATTTCTCTATGAACTTGTATGTAACTACTAGTATTTATATTTGGTGCCTACTTTGGTTTTCCTTCTGGGTGGAGTGGAGGGGAGATTGCTAAGGATGATGGGCCAAATTTCTTGGATTCTGATTTTAAGATTTTTGAGGTGTTACCATTATATACCAAGAAATGTTTGTTTCTTTGATATATACTATGTCTTTTGTTTTTTTCTTCTTTTCCATCGGCTTTTGTTGTTTTCCGGAATTTTCCCCCTTTCTCTGCAGTTAGTGATTTGAGGTCAAAGTACAACTTTATTTTGTCTCGAGGGGGCAAACTCCTCCTTCCATTTTAGTTTCCTCTTCTCCTTTGTCGCCATCTTCTGTTCTTTACGGTCCATTATCTGAGAACCCCGAAAGATGAGCGACCGATGAGCTTTAGAAGACCGGAAAGGCACTTTAAATGCCAGAAGACGAAGCTATTCTGTGATGTCAACCAATTGAAACAATGATCGAATTAAATATACAAAAATCTATATATAAAATATAAATATTAATATTTTGATAAAGAGTTTATTCAATTAGGAATGTCTTTTAAAATATGTTAAAATTATTTCCTCCGATTCAAGCATATATATATATATAATAATAAAATAATTCATTTAAATACATAAAATGTATATTATTTCACAATAATTATAGTTTAAAATATTATTCAAGAATACTAAAGTTTTTAAAATTTAAAAGGCAAATGTTTTAAAAATAACTTTACCTCATGTATTATTGACCAGTTTTAAAAAGGAGAATTTAAGAAAATCATTTCTTTACATTTAGAAAAATTAATAAATTTTGAATAAGTGAACGACTTTCTTTAGACGATATATTCACATTTTAACTTCTTAAAAAAATTAATTTATATATAATATATTTCTAATATTAATTTTCTTTTCTTAAAAAATATCCCAAATCTTATTCTTGAGATCTTCTTTATAAAAAAAAAGATTTCCTTTTACTAAGGCCCAAATTCTCCTTTTAGAGAAAAGGGCCGAAATTCATATTTTTAATAAAAGGCCATAATTGTTCTTCTTCTTCACCTTGTCAGATTGACCTAGCAACACCTTCCACTATGAGCTTTTTTTAAAAAAAAAAAAAAAAAATTATTTTCCTTCTTCTTCTTCCCCCTTTCTTCTTTCACCGGACGACTTCTGCTCCTTATTTTTCCTTCTTATCCATTTCTCCTCTCTACTCACAAACCTATTTATCCTCTTGTTTATTTTTCCCCCTTCCTTCACCCATTGTCTCTGCTGAACTTACTCAAATAGCTACCCATCCCCTCTCTTACCGGATAACGCGACTTTGCCTTTGCTACTTAAACACTCGGAAGTCGGAAGAACACTCCATCTGATTGAATAGCTGCAGAAGATAAAATTGAGCAACTTGTATATGGCTTCTGCATTTGCTTCGTCGACAATCACAATTAGGTAAATACAGTCAGGGACCCGGCAGGTAATTGTGAATCAGAGAATTAGTATTTTCCCTATTCACAAATCTCTTGAGTTCTTAATTTCTACATCATTTACCAAAAAAAAAAAAAAAACCTGCATATCTATCAAATCATTCAACGCGTCCAAATCCTTTAAAAAAAAAAAATACGACGCTTCTTACGAATCGTGATATAAAGATTTGAAAGAAGAAAGAACTGTTGTATTTTTGTACGGTGGTAACTTTAATCGTCGGTTTGTTTGTCTCTGTATTATCATCGCAGGCGCTGGTAGAAAAGTGAATGCCATTGCCATCGGAAAGCAGTGAAAAATCATCGGGGGTTTTCTTATCTGTTTTTTTTTTGGAGAAATTATGTTATATTCTTCTGGTTCCTGCTGTCTTGTGATTGCATTGATGAAGGTTTTCCTTTTCTGATGGGATGAGTTTAAATGGGCATAAGCCCATTGCTATTCAATCAGATGGTACCATTTTGGGGTTGTAAATTGATGCCATCTTCATCCGAATTTGATGGCTTTAGCTGATGTACAACAAATGGCTAAAAAATGGTTCAAATTCCCATGTTCATCCTTAAATGTTTTATTCTCTTTCATTTTGACCCCAAATGCCAACCCATCTATAGCTCACCGTCTATTTTGGGATGCAATGTTAGAAAGGGATTTGATTGAGACTAAATCCATAAATCTAGGGACTCTTTATGGATTTTTTTTAAAGTATAGGTCCTGATTGAGAAAAACTCCTAAATCGCCGGGACCAAATTGACATTTGTCCTATTGCTGGCAATCTATTGTGTATTCCTACACTAAAATTTATTTACTCTCACTATTATGGTTCTGAAGTTAGAGCTTTATTCCTTACGTGGATTTCAACTCACTTTTAAGCATTTGCCGCCATTAATTCTGAAATTAATTATTTGTGTTCTCTATTTTACTTGGTGTCAGCTGCAATCTGAGGTCTCCTTTCATTGTTGGCTTACATGTAATCCGTGTCCCTGATATCGCTTTCAGTCATGTTGGTTTTATGAGGAAGGCTGTGGAGTGTAAGGAATCAAGAATTGGTAAGCAGCCGATTCCAGTGCCCTCAAATGTTGCAATTACTATGGATGGTCAGGATCTGAAAGTAAAGGGCCCTCTTGGGGAGCTTGCACTTACCTATCCTAGAGAAGTAATCCTTGAAAGGGAAGATTCTGGTGCTCTTAGGGTTAAAAAGGTAGCGGAGACAAGAAGAGCCAATCAAATGCACGGTTTATTTAGGTACTTGGAATTCAGCAATCTTTCTTTCATAATAATATTCGCAAGTCTGACTAGTTCTCCGACAGAAAATTTTAGTACAAAACATAGCATTCAGTGTTGAAATTACAAGTCAGAAATAAAATATAAGAGCACTGAGAAAATGAATGAAGGCTGACCAATAAAATTGCTCGGTTTCATGAAAGAGTCATGTAATATATGAGTAACTCAAATGCCATCTCTTGGTCTCAGCCAATATCCCTTGTTTGTTTTCATAATAAATGCTGGCTATCAAAAGCTGGAGTTAACATCTGACAAAGTTAGCCTAGTTTGGGAGGTGAGGTTCAACAAGAAAGTAAGTGAAATTTTAAGTAAGGAGACAAACGGAAAACTTCAGCGTTGAAGAACCTAACAGATCCGTCACAGCCAGTAACCTTTAGGTTAGATTATTCTTCTGATGCTCATGAAATTGTAATGGCAGTCTTCTATGGTTTTAAAAACTTTTAGAAATTATAATGGTCAGAATAGGTTGCCAAATAAAAGCAAAGCTTTGTTAGAAAGAAGTTGATCAAGGAGATATCATTGAATCATGATGACTCTGGACCTACTTTCATGTTTCATATCTCTGTCTTTGCGGAATTATGCACAAAATTTGTGAGTCTGTTTCCATTTCTGAAAATAAACTGATGTTAGATTGAGTAAAAATAGTTTCTTGAAAAAGTGTTTCTTTTCTTTCCCTCCGTGCGTTTATAATTGTTTAATCAAACTGTTTTCTTTTTTAAACCAAAGAGTGGTCTTAAAAAGCATTCATACTTTTTTTTTGCTTATCAAAGTATTTAGAATGAAGTAACATTTTCAGATTCTAAGATAGCTCTTCTATTGATTATGTTTTTTCTTAATGAACTTGAAAAATAGTCAACAAAACAAGTAAACGTCCTCTAAATTGGATTTTTTGACAAATCAAGACATCCTTGTTTGTTTGGGTTGAAAGTCCTTAAAGAATGTCAAAGATGAGGGAAATTATTGGTGATGACTGGTTATTATTTGATTGTTGGGGCTCAATGACACTTAGGATGGTATTAGTGTGACTCTAGAGAGGAGTAGCCAAATTTATTATTAGCCTACTAGCTAGCACCCTATAATAATCCAAACCACTTCTTATATGAAATCTATTTGGGGAATACCTTTAGCCCATTGTTTTTGTGGTAAGAGTTTCTGTGGAGGGATGTATTGTTAGTTTATGTAGAAGGTGGATTTTATGCAAATCTAACTTACTGCTGTACACAAAGAACAGAGCCTTTGAATAACTTTGTTGGGATAGTCTGAATAACTTTTTAATACTTATTATGGAGAGAATGCTTGCAGGTCAGACCATCTTACTTTTTAAGATGAAAAACTTGTTATGGAGCATAGAATCTGCAGGCTTAAAACGTTTCCCTTTTCTTGTTCTTACTACATTTGTAATAAAATTTGCAAGCTTTAAGAATGGGATGATTGATAGCCCCAATGTCTTTTGGCATTAAGATTATCCATACTTGCATCCTACACTAATATATTCTTCCCTCTTTTTGGTAGCTGCAATGAAGATGCTATAATGAAAGTATTGACTCAGCCAAAAGAAACTGTGAAAAGAATTAGTTGAACATATTGATGAAATCGCAAATAACCATTTAATCCATGTTCCATACTTTTTCGCAACTTTCAGGACCCTCACTGACAACATGGTTGTGGGTGTGTCAAGAGGTTTTGAGAAAAGACTTCGTAGGTGTAGGTTATCGTGCAACTATTGAAGGCAAAGGTATAGTTCTTAGTCTTGGTTTCTCTCATCCTGTGAGAATGGCGATACCCAATGGTCTGCAGGTAAAGGTTGAGGATAATACCAGAATCATTGTATGTGGATATGACAAATCTGAAATTGGCCAGTTTGCTGCTTCAATTAGGAAGTGGAGGACCCCAGAGCCCTATAAAGGTAAAGGTGTGAAATATGCTGATGAAATAATAAGAAGAAAGGAGGGGAAAGCAGGCAAGAAGAAATGATAGGTTTCTCAAATTTGTTTTTGTTCTAGTCAAATCTTTTAAGTCATTATAAATGAGGAAAATACTTAGCTTTACATAGCTTCTTTTTTATTTTGCTTCTGTAATATGTCTCCAATTTGTTAAGTACTCTTTTCCAGAGAAAAAAAAACTGTTAAGCACTCTAAAATATGTACTCTGCTTAGTTTGTCTTTAATTATAATTTGTAGCTAGATTTTCTACTACTTTAAACAACACAGGGTAACTGTTCTAAATATACAAATAAATACAACCCATCCCTCTTTTCATAAAAAAAAATGTGGCCATATTTTCTACCCCATACATTTCAATTTATCTTCTGTTTCCTCCATTTTAATTTGTTTATCACTTAGACAAGTTAATAATTTAATGTTAAAATTTTATTTCTTATTCCAGGCAAAAAAAAAAAAAAATCACTTCTTAATTATGAAGTTAGTAATATTGTTAGATCCCCACCAAATTAATGTATCAAAAAGAAAAGATGAAATATACATATTGTATCAATAAGACTAGTTACGTGTATATATATATATTCGTAATCGATAATCGATTAATATTTATGTGATGTTATGAATTCGATTGTTATCATGAGACATCATGTTGAAAAATATTTAAATCAAATTCTAATTTTTGGATAAGAATTAAATTTTGCAAATGTTCTTGGATCATTATTATTATTGAAGTGTTTATACATGCATATACATGTAGAGAGATCAACTTGAAAAGATGCATAGCTCAATATATCTTCAAGATGAGCTTTACATGATGCATTATTGACCAATTTTAAAAAAGGAGAATTGAAGAAGATCATTTCTTTACCTTTTAAAAAACTGATGTATTTTGAATAAGTGAATAATTTTTTTTAAGACGATATATTCATATTTTAACTTCTTAAAAAAGTTAATTTATATATAATATATTTCTAATATTATTTTACTTTTCTTAAAAAATATACCAAATTTTATTCTTGAGATCTTCTTTATTGAAAAAAAGAAGAAAAGATTTTCTTTTACTAAGGCCCAAATTCTCCTTATAGAGAAAAGGGCCGAAATTCATATTTTTAATAAAAGGCCTAATTGTTCTTCCTCTTCACCGTGTCAGATTGACCTAGCAGCACCTTCCACTATGAGCTTTTTTAAAAAAAAAAAAAAAAAAATTTATTTTCCTTCTTCTTCTTCCCCCTTTCTTCTTACACCGGACGACTTCTGCTCCTTATTTTTCCATCTTACCCATTTCTCCTCTCTACTCACAAACCTATCAACCATTGTCTCTGCTGAACTTACTCAAATAGCGACCCATCCCCTCTCTTACCGGATAACGCGGCTTTGCCTTTGCTACTTAAACACTCGGAAGTCGGAAGAACACTCCCTCCATCTGATTGAATAGCTGCAGAAGATAAAATTGAGCAACTTGTATATGGCTTCTGCATTTGCTTCGTCGACAATCACAACTAGGTAAATACAGTCAGGGACCCGGCAGGTAATTGTGAATCAGAGAAGTAATATTTTCCCTATTCACAAATCTCTTGAGTTCTTAATTTCTACATCATTTACCCCCCCAAAAAAAACCTGCATATCTATCAAATCATTCAACGCGCCAAATCCTTTAAAAAAAATACGACACTTAGGTCATTATTATTGTTGCAGTGTTTATATCATTTACCAAAAAAAAAAAAAACCTGCATATCTATCAAGAAAAGTGCTCGTAGGATATTATTGTTGCAGTGTTTATATGTACATGTAGAGAGATCAACTTGCAAAGATGCATAGCTCATTATATCTTCAAGATGATATATATATATATATGAAAGTTCGTACTTAGGTCTATGGTATGATGGCAGTAAATAAACACTAAACACAGAACACAAATTGGTGAAGCAATTCAGTCTAAACCTACATCGGAACCACTCCCGGAAGAATGCCATCTCCACTAGTAAGGCGTTTTAGAAGGAATGAAGGGTTGGACACTTGAACTTTAGTGGCTGCAAATCTTTAATAGGACGGAAAGTGAAGTCTATGCCCTTTTCTTTAAAAGGATGTGTTGTTAAATCTACAATGTTGCACTTTCTTGTCATAAAGCCATGGACGTTCCAAAGGAATACGGCAAACACTCATTGGCATCACATCACATTCAAGAGTCTCAACTAATGGTCCAATAGAAAAAGTTAACATGCACTCTTCATTCACCTTAAGACTAGTGTTTTGTAAGGATTAGGATGCGGTTTAGTTTTCAACCCCGCTTTTGAACAACATTTTCAGAAATTGCATTACTACAACTCTCATAGTCAATGACCAAGCTGCATAGTTGTCCATTGCATCATACTCTGTTTGAAAAATGTTATTCCTCTTCCAATTATTACCTACAATGTTGCACTTTCTTGTCATAAAGCCATGGACGTTCCAAAGGAATACGGCAAACACTCATTGGCGTCACATCACATTCAAGAGTCTCAACTAATGGTCCAATAGAAAAAGTTAACATGCACTCTTCATTCACCTTAAGACTAGTGTTTTGTAAGGATTAGGATGCGGTTTAGTTTTCAACCCGGCTTTTGAACAACATTTTCAGAAATTGCATTACTACAACTCTCAGAGTCAATGACCAAGCTGCATAGTTGTCCATTGCATCATACTCTGTTTGAAAAATGTTATTCCTCTTCCAATTATTACCTATGTCATCTTTGTGTGTGTAAGGAGTGGTTGAACAAAGTAACAAGGTTCATAACAATGTTCATCAACACTCTCTAGCTTTTCGTCTTCAATTTCTTCTTTAGAATTCAAGAAAACTTGTTTTGTTTTTTGTTCAGCCATAGAATAATCACTGGGTGCATCTCTATCTAGTAGTGCTACAGGAGTAGTTAATCTATTTGGCTTATTTGGGCAGAACGCCATAAGATGTCTAGTTTGACCACACTAATGACGCTCGTACGAATCTCCTTGCCCTCCTTGAGAAGTGTGAGAAAATTGACCCGTGGTCTGTGTAGGATAACTCCAGCAGCTCCATAGATAATTTTCTGTATTAAACTTGTCCCCGAGTCGATTATTTTGTGCAGCAACTTGTTCAAAGATCTTGCCAAAATATCTTGTTCAATATGAGTGACAACTTGTATAGCATCACTCAATAAATAGAGTATTACTGCAGCAAGCCTTGATGAAATTTGGGGCTTTAATCCTTCTCTATAAATTGAGATTATAGTATCCTCATTCCATTCGAAATCAAAACAGAGTAGCTAGATCATAGAACTTACTTGTATACTGTCTACCCTCATAGTTTCTTATAACTAACAAACAATATAACTCTCAAATACTTAATAATTCACTGTTGGAAAGTAAACTATCACAAGGTATTTATAATGTAAAGGATTCCTAATAACCAAATCCTAGTGGGATAAGAATTCCTTCTAAAGATATAAGACTCCATACTTTCCTAGGACAATAAGGACTCCAAATAAGACTCACTAACAACAAATTAAATAAGAACTCTAAAACTAATTCCCTGAAAATTCTAGCAATTAACTAAGTGACTAAAATACCCTTGACTTCTAAAAATACTAAATAAACAAATTAATTAATTGACGGCTGATTTTCTAATCACCATGGACACCTTTCTTTAGATGGAAATTTCTTCTTCTTTGCACAAGATTGGTTAATTTTATGTTTATGCTTCCAAATCTTATACTTCTTATCTAGCCATAGGATAGCGTCTCTATCAGTTACTTTTGGCGGAGCAGCTTTAGTTTAGTTCAGAAATTGAGGATGGTTGTTGGTATGTCTGTTTCCTTTTTCTTGTAGTATAATTTAATTTAAAGCTATACCTAGGTAACATCTCCCGTCTCTTTCTCTAAATAATCAGGTATTGCTTTTCTCCACAACCTCACATGAAGCCAGAAAATTTTGAACATATTCTCAAATCTCTCTCCTGCTTTACATGCATGCAGCCTACTTACCCTCTTGAGCTACTGCAACTTTCATTGTTACATTTGGTTTCTGACCTTTTAAGTTCTTGCTTTCTGCCATGCTCTTCTTATGGGCCTCACCATCCAACAGGGATCTTAAAATGTCCTTTCCAGAACTATCCATGCTTTTAGCATTGACCTCCATTTATCCATCTCTTGCCCTCTTGAATGCCTGCCATTTCCTTTTTCCTCCTTTACCACATATGAATCTCTTCATTGTGCATCATTATCTTCACTTGGTTTGAACCTGTGGGCAAAACGTATGCTCGTGATAGCTTTGTTTTTAAAGAGAAGATGGTTTGTTTGTAAATATTGTTTTCAATTGAGAGCTCAGAAGCAAAGTTTGGATGAAGCATAATCTCTCCTTGTTTTAGCTGAAAGTGTGAGGTTCTGTAGCGATGAATTACTACTTCCTATGTTCTATCGAGATTGATTGTAGGCGGAGGTAGTAGTTGCTAGCTCTTTGTTCTTATGTGGATTTTGCAATTATCTCTGTGGACTATGTTATTTCATGATTTTTTCAGGCGTCAAAAGTTGGGTTTCTTGCTGAAAGTTATTTCTCTTACTATTGTTTAGAATTGATGTTCCAGTCTCAATTGCACTTTGTAATATTGTGGAACTTCTTATTCTGCAGGATCTAAACTGTGTTTATTCTTGTACGACATACTAAATTATGTTCATAGGTTGAGGAAGTCCGATACCAATGGACAACACATGCAATATGGAACAGGAGTTAACAGCTGGGGTATTTCAGCTACCTGGAGAGCCTTCCATTGTCATAAATGGATTGCCTCCGATGGCTCCAGAAGATGGTCTTGTTCCTTGTCATGTTTCTGGTGATTCTTTGTCATGCAAAGATACAGGTTTTGGTGAATGGTTGGTCGGAAGAGAAGTGCGCAAATTGTTTGGGGAACAGTTTTACAGTGGAAAAGTTACTGAGTTTGACAAGGAAATGTGGTGGTATAGGGTGGTCTATGAAGATGGTGATTTAGAAGATCTTGAATGGAATGAGTTGCAAGAAATACTTCAGCCCCTGGATATCACAGTTCCTTTGAAAACAGTAGCTTCAAAGATCATCAGGGGAAGCCAGAAATCTCTTCAGAAGTCTAGGAAGACGGGGGCTGGAGGTGTGAATCATGGAAAAGGTAAGGAAAAGGAAATATGAGCACTTTAAAAACTGCGTCATCTTTATTCTGTGCAAAAAGAGTTTTGCAGAACATGCATCATCTTTGTTTCGAAAGCCAATTTGGAAGAGTATGTTAAAACACAACTTGGAAAGAAAACTATCTGCAATTTATTATCATAGTTGTGTTGAAAGTGAAGTTATGAGGTGATAATAATATCAATAGTTATCTAGGAAGAATTCAGTTAACATCCGTGTTTCCTCGTCTGATAGGCAATAAAATGAATTAAAGAGTTGTCTTACATTTACCTTGTCAGTGTGAATGTTAGCAAAGAGGATAGCCTGAGAATTTGGGTGATCTGCACATACATGGCCGCAACACGTGTAATATTTTGTAACACTTGTGAATTGCTCCTATTTCCCTATCTATTGGGATCCTCTCTTTTCAAAGGCTAAAACAGGGAATAAAATCTACTGTCCAGCAAAGCTGATAAACATTTTTTTTTTTTTTTTTGGTGAGCACTACACATGACATTAAATGGCACAAGCAAAATGGTTTTGATTTGTTAACTAGGTATTCCTCTCTTCCTTCAGTTCCTGAAATAATTGATTTTTCTTCCGGTCTAAAGCCTACACAAATAGTAGGATAGAGAAATTAGAACATCAATCCTTAAAGAAGAAGAGTTTAAGGTTCTATCCTAAAAACTTGAAGCTTAAGGATTACTAATGATAACGAATGGTTGTAATTGAGAAGAAGAAAATTTTGTGTGCAACATTACATTTCTTTTTTCTTTTTTTGGGTAAAAGAATAACATTAGATTTCATTCCATCATGAGTCGTGTAGTGAAATGCCACTTCCGAAATTGAATTGAGTACCTCAAAGTTTTTTTTATATGATTTAGCAAAAAAAATAAAAATAAAAGAATTCCCCTAAGACCCTAAAAATTCCTAAACCCCTAAGAATCGAGACCTTAAAACCCTTGAGACCCTAAAACTTCTAAGGCCATTTATCAAAAATGCACTTAAGTTCTCAAGCTTTCTGAATATTTTTCTTGATAAATTTAACCCTCAACTAAATCCTATTAGCATTAGGAACCCCAAATAACTATTAAATACTTAATGGGTTTGGGATTTACAGTATGTGTGTGTGTGAATGAAAGAAAGTGTGTAGGGGTTTGTAAGGGAGAAATGTTTTGCGTGAGTGTGCAGGAGAAATATACATGTACATAAATATATATATATATATATATAGAGAGAGAGAGAGAGAGAGAGAGAGAGAGAGAGAGAGAGAGAGAGAGAAGTTAGAAGAATGTAAAATTATGTAATTAATATGTACAAAATCTTTAATAAAATTGATGAATATGGAAATATGGTAGAATTAGGACTGGAATTCTAGACTTTTAATATGTAATTTGTTTTATGGAATTGGAATTGGGTTCAATTATAAATCGATAATTTGTTTTAAAACAAAACAAATAAATTTTTTATTGAAAGCTTCAATTCCAATTACATACCTCGACCTGAATATAGCCTTAAACACACCAAAAAATTTCATTTACAATTCTATATAGATTTCTTATAATTTAAGGCCTTAATACTTTAGACATTACAAAAAATACAGTATATAGGGAGGCTTACAGAAATTAATGGTAATTGGGGTATGTAAACCCTAATCCCTTAAAACTCGAAAAACTCCAAATCCTTAAGACCTTTAAACCCCTAAAAACCTAAGACTTCTAAGACCCTAAAAACTCCTAAAATCCCCAAGATTCTAAAAGCCTCAAACTTGCCAAGAGCCTAAAAACCCTAGACTCCAAAGACACCCTAAAAAACCCTAAGTCCCTAATGGAATATGTTATAGTGCAAAAAGAAAAATCAATATGTGCATAACATCGAATCGCAATCTTGAGAAGAATATATGTACAATTAAGTAGTGATGTATATACCTTGAATAAAAATTAATGACCAATTCAATTAGAGAACAATAAATTGAAGGTGAAGGTGGCTCTGGAGAGAAGTGGAAGGTGAAGGTTGCAGCAGAGCCTCTGGAGTGGTGCGGCAAAGGAGAACCGGCTCTGAGGAGGAGACGACATAAAAAGGAGGAAGGAGGAGAAAATTTGATTACTAAATCCTCGCTAAAACACCTTTTATTTGTTTTATTCATCCTACTTTACTTTTTTTTTTTTTAACTTTGAATCTCATATGTTTTCTTATAAATATTTTAACTTTTACGAAATCCAATTAATAAAAAACTTATTTTTCCAAACTAAAATACAATCAAGATATAACTTTATATGCTCAAGAAACGAACAAAAATTATTTTAATCCGATATTTGAGACTAATCGACTTATTCGGAAGGGATCGGAGCGCACAAAAGACTAAACACTCAAACATTAAAGACTAAAAAACCCATAAGTCCCTTTGACCCTAAAAACCCCTAAAAACCTAAAAACCCTAAACCCCTAAAACCCATAAACCCCTAAGACACTTAAAAACACTAAGACAACTTAAAATCCCCTAAAACCTGAAAAACTCCAAAACCCCCGAGACTCTAAAAGCCCTTATACCCCTAAACCTCTTAGACCTTATGAAGCCCTAAGACCATAAAAATGTCTAAATTCCTAAGACACCCTAAAAACTCCTAAAATGCATAAGTCCCTAAACCCCTAAATCCTTAAGAAACCCTAAAAACTCTTGAAATGCATAAGACCATAAAAGCTTTAAATGCTTAAGTCCCGAAAAAACCTAACCCTTAAGACCCTAAAAACCCCCAAGTCCCTAAGACCTTACAAACACCTAAAACTCGAAACCCTGAGACCATATAAAAAGGCAAAGACTCTAAAAACAAAAAAAAAATCACTACACCTCTAAGACCCTAGAAACCCCTAAGACTGTAAAAATCTCTAAAGCCCTTAAGACTCTAAAAATCCTAAACCCTAAACCCTAGACCCGAGACCCTAAACCTGAGACCCCTAAACCCTAAACCCCAGACCCTTGAACCTAGACCCTAGACACTAAACCCTAAACCCTAGATGCTAGACCTTAAACCTTAGATCCTAGATCCTAAACCCGAAACCCTAAACCCTAGACACAAAACCCTAAACCTTAACCCTAGACCCTAGACCCTAAACCCTAGATCCTAGATCCTAGACCCAAAACCCTAAACCCGAGATCCAAAACCCTAAACCCTAGACCCTTGATCCTAGACCCTAAATCCTAGATCCTAAACCCTAAACCCCAGATCCTAAACCCTAGAACCCAAACCTAAACCCTAGAACTAAACCCTAAACCCTAGACCATAAACCCTAGACCCTAGATCCTAGCCCCAAAACCCTAAACCTTAGACCCTAAACCCTAAACCCTAGACCTTAGATCCTAAACCCTAGACCCAAGACCCCAGACCCTAAACCCGAGACCCTAAACTCTAGACCCTAGACCCTTGACCCTAGATCTTAAACCCTAGACCCTAAACCCTAAACCTTAGACCCTTGACCCGAGACTCTAAACCCAAAACCCTAAACTCTAGACCCTAAACCTAAACCCTAGTCCTTAGACCCTAAACCTTACACCCTAGACCCTAAACCCTTGACCCAAAACTTTAGACCCTAGTCCCTAAACCGTACACCCTAAACCCTAAGAACCCCTATGCCCCAAAATCTAAAAAACCCAAAATCCCCTAAGACCCTTAAAACCCCTAAACCCGTAAGAACCAAGACCCTAAAACCCCTAAGTCCACTTATCAATAGTGCACTTAAGTTCTCAAGCTTTTCTTAATATTTTTCTTGATAAACTTAACCCTCATCTAAATCCTATGAGCATTAGGAACCCTAAATAACTATTAAATACTTAATGGGATGGGGGCTTACCATATGAGTGTGTGTGAATGAGAAAAAGTATGTAGGGGTTTGTAAGAGAGAAATGTTTTGTGTGAATGTGCAGGAGAAATATACATGTACATAAATATATATATTGAGAGAGAGAGAGAGAGAGAGAGAGAGAGAGAGAGAGAAGTTCGAAGAATGTAAAATTATGTAATTAAAACCCCCCCCTAAAACCCGAAAAAAACTCCTAAACCCCTAAGACTCTAAAATCCCCTATACCCCTAAGCCTCTTAGACCTTATGAAACCCTAAGACCATGAAAGCCCCTAAACCCCTAAGACACCCTAAAAACTTCTAAAACGCACAAGACCCCAAACCTCTAAACCCTTAAGAAACCCTAAAAACTCCTGAAATACATAAGACCATAAAACCTTTAAATGCTTAAGGCCCGAAAACACCTAACCCCTAAGACCCTAAAAACCCCTAAAAGCCCATAAGACTCTAAAAACCCTATGCCCCTAAAAACTCCTAAGCCCCTAAGATACCCTTAAAACCCCTAAACCCTAAGAATAAAAAAACCCTAAAACCTCTAAGACCCTAAAAACCCATAATAAATCCCTAAGTCCTGTAAGACCGTAAAAGCAACTAAACCCGTAGGCCCAAAAACTCACTAAACCCAAAGACACCTTAAAAATCGGTAAAACCCTAAAACCTCTAAGTCCCTAAACCTTACAAACACCTAAAACTCGAAACACTAAGATCATGTGAAACAGCAAAGACCCTAAAAACCCTAAAACCCAAAAAAATCACTACACCCCTAAGACTGTAAAAATCTCTAACACCCTTAAGACTCTAAAAACCCTAGACCCTAAACCCTAGAACCTAAACCCTAAAACCCTTTCCCTAGACTATAGACCCTAGACCCTAAACCTTTGACCCTAGACCTTAAACCCTAAACTCTAGACCACCCTAGATCCTAAACCCTAGACCCTAAACCCTAAACTCTAGACCCTAGACCCTAAACCCTAGACCCTAAACCATACACCCTAAACCCTAAGAACCCCTATGCCCCTAAATCTAAAAAACCCAAAATGCCCTAAGACCCTAAAAACCCCTAAACCTTAAGAATCCATATGCCCCTAAATCTAAAAAACCAAAAATCCCCTAAGACCCTAAACACCCCCAAACCCTTAAGAATCGAGACCCTAAAACCCATAAGACAACTTATCAATAATGCACTTAATTTCTCAAGCTTTTCTAAATATTTTTCTTGATAAACTTAACCCTCAATTTTATGGATCGTTTTGATCAGTTTTATGGGGTAATCATTTTCGGACCTATATTTCTTAAAAAAATGTGATGATTAGTATACGAATTCGGGCCTTAAATGGCAAGTGAAACTCGATGCGATGTATCTTAATACTTAAGAAATATATAGAATCCTTTTGAGAAATTTTTTTGAGAACTAATTTTCGGTCCTAAATTTTGCAAAAAACGTGATGATTAGCACAAGAATTTAGGCTTCAACGGGCAAGTCAAACATTGTGCGACGTATCATTTACACAATGAGAAACATACTTAATCATTTTGATCAATTTTATGGAATAATCTTTTTTGGACCTATATTTTTTTAAGAACGTGATGATTAGCATATGAATTCGGGCAAAAAATGGCAAGTGAAACTGAGTACGATGTATCTTAATACTTAAGGAACATACAGAGTTCTTGTGATAAATTTTTTTGAGAACTAATTTTCGGTCCTAAATTTTGTAAAAATGTGATGATTAGTCCACGATTCGGGCTTCCACGGGCAAGTCAAACATTGTGAATGTATCATCTACATAATGAGAAACACACTGAATCTTTTTGATCAATTTTGGGTAGTAATCTTTTCCGGACCTACATTTTTTAAAAAACGTGATGATTAGCATACAAATTCGGGCCTCGAATGGTAAGTGAAACTCGGTGGGATTTATCTTAATACTTAAGAAACATACATAATCCATTTGAGATATTTTTTTGAGAACTAATTCTCGGTCCTAAATTTTGTAAAAAGGTGATGATGAGAACACGAAGTCTAGCTTCAACGAGCAAGTTAAACATTGTGCTATGTTTCATTTACATAATGAGAAACATACTGAATCGTTTTGATCAATTTTATGGAGTATTCTTTTTCGGACCCATATTTTATAAAAAACATGGTGATTAGTGTACGAATTCGGCCATCAAATGGCAAGTGAAACTCAGTGCGATGTATCTTAATAGTTAAGAAACATACAAAATCCTTTTGATAAATTTTTTTGAGAACTAATTTTTGGTCATAAATTTTGTAAAAACGTGATGATTAGTACATAATTCAGGCTTTAACGGGCAAGTCAAACATTGTGCGATTTATCTTTTCCATAATGAGAAACATACTGAATCGTTTTCAGCAATTTCATGTAGTAATCTCTTTCATACCTATATTTTGTAAAGAACATGATGATTAGCATATGAATTCGGGCTTCAAATAGAAAGTGAAACTCAGTGCGATATATCTTAATACTTAAGAAACATACATCATCCTTGTGAGAAATTTTTTTAAGAACTAGTTTTCGATCCTAAATTTTATAAAAATGTGATGATTAGCACACAAATTCGGGATTCAACAGGCAAGTCAAACATTGGGAAATATATCTTTTATATAATGAGAAACATACTGAACCATTTTGAGAAATTTTATGGAGTAATCTCTTTCTTAGCTATATTTTGTTAAAAACGTGATGATTAGCATACGAATTCGGGCCTCAAATGGCAAGTGAAACTCGGTAGGATGTATCTTAATACATAAGAAACATACAGAATCCTTGTGAGAAATTTTTTTGATACTAGTTTTCGGTCCTAAATTTTTTAAAAATGTGATGATTAGCACACGAATTCGGACTTCAACGGGCGAGTCAAACATTGTGCGATGTATCTTTTACATAATGAGAAGCATACTGAATCGTTTTCTGCAATTTTATGGAGTAATCTTTTTCGGACCTATATTTTTTTTTAAAAACGTGATGATTAACATACGAATTTGGGTCTCAAATGGCATGCGAAACTCGGTGCGATGTATCTCTATACTTAAGAAACATACAGAATCCTTTTGAGAATTTGTTTTGAGAACTAATTTGCGGTCCTAAATTTTGTAAAAACGTGATGATTAGAACAAGAATTCGGGCTTCAACGGGCAAGTCAATTACTGTGCGATGTATCTTTTAGATAATGAAAAAATACTGAATCGTTTTGAACAATTTTATGGCGTAATCTCTTTCGTACCTCTATTTTCTAAAAAACATGTTGATTGGCTTATGAATTAGGGCCTCAAATGGCAAGTGAAATTCGGTGCGATTTATCTTAATACTTAAGAAACATACAGAATCCTTTTGAGAAGTTTTTTAACAACTAATTTTCAGTCCTAAATTTTGTAAACACACGATAATTTACACACGAATTCGGACTTGAAAGGGCAAGTCAAACATTATGCGATGTATCATTTACATAATGAGAAATATATTGAATTGTTTTAATAAATTTTATGGAGTAATCGTTTTTTACCTATAGTTTTTAATAAACGTGATGATAAGCATAGAAATTCGAGCCTCAAATGGCAAGTGAAACTCGGTATGATGTATCTTAATACTTAAGAAACATATAGAATCCTTTTGAGAAATTTTTTTGAGAACCAGCTTTCGGTCCTAAATTTTGTAAAAACGTGATGATTAGCACACGAATTCGGGCTTCAATGGTCAAGTTAAACATTGTGAGATGTATCTTTTACACAATGAGAAACATACTGAATCGTTTTGAGCAATTTTATGGAGTAATCTTTTTCGGACCTATATTTTTTGAAAAAACGTGATGATTAGCTTACGAATTCGGGCCTCAAATGGCAAGTGAAACTCAGTGCGATGTATCTTAATACTTGAAAAACATACAAAATACTTTTGAGATATTTTTTTGAGAACTAGTTTTCGGTCCAAAATTTTGTAAAAACGTGATGATTAGCACACGAATTCGGGTTCTAACGGGCAAGTCAAAGATTGTAAGGGCAATTTTATGGAGTAATCTTTTTCAGACCTATATTTTTTAAAAAACGTGATGATAAGCACACTAATTCGGGCCTCAAATGGCAAGTGAAACTCGGTGCGATTTATCTTAATACTTTAGAAACAACTTGAATCCTTTTGAGAATTTTTTCTTAATACTCATTTTCGATTCTAAATTGTGTAAAAACGTGATGATTCGCACACGAATTCAGGCTTCAACGGGCAAGTTAAGCATTATGCGATATATCATTTACATAATGAGAAACACACTGAATCGTTTTGAGAAATTTTATGGAGTAATCATTTTTGGACATATATTTTTTAAAAAACTTGATGATTAGCATATAAATTCAGGTCTCAAATGGCATGCGAAACTCGTTGCGATATCTCTCTATATATAAGAAACATACATAATCCTTTTGAGAAATTTTTTTGAGAACTAATTTTCGGTCCTGAATTTTGTAAAATCGTGATGATTAGAACAAGAATTAGGGCTTCAACGGGCAAGTAAAACATTGTGCGATGTATCTTTTAGATAATGAAAAACATACTGAATCATTTTGAACAATTTTATGGAGTAATCTCTTTCGTACCTATGTTTTAAAAAAAATGTGTTGATTAGCATACGAATTCAGGCCTCAAATGGCAAGTGAAACTCAATGCGATGTATCTTAATACTTAAGTAACATATAGAATCGTTGTGAGAATTTTTTTTTGAGAGCTAGTTTTTGGTCCTAAATTTTATAAAAACATGATGATTAAAACACGAATTTGGGCTTCAACGGGAAAGAAAAACATTGTGCTATGTATCTTTTATATAATGAAAAACATACTAAATCGCTTTCAGCAATTTTATGGAGTAATCTTTTCGGACCTATATTGTTTAAAAAACGTGATGATTAGAATATGAATTCGGGCATCAAATTGCAAGTGAAACTCGGTGCGATTTATCCTAATACTTGAGAAATAACCAGAATCCTTTTGAGAAATTTCTTTGAGAACTAATTTTCGGTCCTAAATTTTGTAAAAACGTGATGATTAGCACACAAATTTGGGCTTGAATGGGCAATTCAAATATTGTGCGATGTACTATTTACATAATGAGAAACACACTAAATCGTTTAAGCAATTTTATGGAGTAATCATTTTTTGACCAATATTTTTTAAAGAAGGTGATGATTAGCATACGAATTCGGACCTCAAATGGCAAGTGAAACTCGGCGCGATTTATCTTAATACTTTATCAACAACCTGAATCCTTTTGGAAAATTTTCTTAAAACTAATTTTCGTTTTTTAATTTTGTAAAAATGTGATAATTAGCACATGAATTCAGGCTTCAACAGTCAAGTCAAACATTATGCGATGTATCATTTACATAATGAGAAATATACTGAATTGTTTTGAGCAATTTTATAGAGTAATCATTTTTGGACATACATTTTTTAAAAAACGTGATGATTAGCATATGAATTCAGGTCTCAAAAGACATGCGATACTTGGTGCGATGTCAATCTATACTTAAGAAACATACAGAATCCTTTTGAGAATTTTTTTTTGAGAACTAATTTTCGATCCTAAATTTTGTAAAAAGGTGATGATTAGAACAAGAATTCAGGCTTCAACGGGCAAGTCAAACATTGTGCGATGTATCTTTTAGATAATGAAAAACATACTGAATCGTTTTGAACAATTTTACGGAGTAATCTCTTTCGTACCTTTATTTTTTAGAAAACGTGTTGATTAGCATACGAATTCGGGCCTCAAATGGCAAGTGAAACTCAATGCGATGTATCTTAATACTTAAATAACATAAATAATCCTTGTGAGAAATTTTTTTGAGAACTCGTTTTCGGTCCTAAATTTTGTAAAATGTGATGATTAGCACACGAAGTCGAGCTTCAACGGGAAAGAAAAACATTGTGCGATGTATCTTTTACATAATGAAAAACATACTAAATTGCTTTGAGCAATTTTATGGAGTAATCTTTTTTGGACCTATATTTCTTTAAAAACGTGATGATTAGCATACAAATTCGGGCCTCAAATGACAAGTGTATCTTAATACTTATGAAACGTACAAAATCATTTTGAGAATTTTTTTTGCGAACTATTTTTCGGTCCTAAATTTTGTAAAAACGTGATTATTAGCACACGAATTCGGGCTTCAACGGGCAAGTCAAACATTATACGATGTATCTTTTTCATAATGAGAATTATACTGAATCTCTTTGTGCAATTTCACGGAGAAATCTTTTTCGGACCTATATTTTTTAAAAAACGTGAGGATTAATATACGATTTCGGGCCTCAAATGGCAAGTGAAACTTGATGCGATTTATCTTAATACTTAAGAAACAACCAGAATCCTTTTGATAAATTTTTTTGAGAACTAATTTTCGGTCCTAAATTTTGTAAAAACGTGACGATTAGCACACGAATTCGGGCTTTAACGGGCAAGTCAAACATTGTGTGCTGTATCATTTACATAATGAGAAACATACTGAATCCTTTTGAGCAATTTTATAAAGTAACCATTTTTGACATATGTTTTTTAAAAAACGTGATGATTAGCATACGAATTCACGTCTCAAATGGCAAGCGAAAGTTGGTGCGATGTATCTTAACACTTAAGAAACAACCAGAATCCTTTTGAGAAATTTTTTTGAGAATTAATTTTCGGTCCTAAATTTTGTAAAAATGTGACGATTAGCACACTAATTAGGGCTTCAACGGGCAAGTCAAACATTGTGCGATGTATCTTTTAGATAATGAAAAACATAATGAATCTTTTTGAGTAATTTTATGGAGTATTTTTTAAAACACGTGATGATTAGTATACGAATTTGAGTCTCAAATGGCAAGTGAAACTTGGTGTGATGTATCTTAATACTTAAGAAACATACAAAATCCTTTTGAGAAACATGTTTGAAAACTAATTTTCAGTCCTAAAATTTGTAAAAACATGATGATTAGCACAATAATTCGGGTTTCAACGGGCAAGTCAAACATTGTGCGATGTATCATTTACATAATGAAAAACATACTGAATCGCTTTAAGTAATTTCATGGAGAAATCTTTATTTGACCGATATTTTTTAAAAAACGTAAAGATTATCATACGAATTTGGGCCTAAATGGCAAGCAAAATTCGATGTGATGTATCTTAATACTTAAGAAACATACAGAATCCTTTTGAGAAATTTTTTTAGAACTTTATGTCCTAAATTTTGTAAAAACGTTATGATTAGCACACGAATTTTTGCTTTTACGGGCAAGTCCAACATTGTGCGATGTATCATTTACTTAATGAGAAACACACTGAATTGTTTCAAGCAATTTTATAGAGTAATCATTTTTGGATGTATATTTTTTTAAAAATGTGATTATTAGTATACGAATTCGGGCCTCAAATGGCAAGTGAAACTTAGTGCGATGTATCTTAATACTTAAGAAACATACAGAATCCTTTGAGGAATTTTTTTGAGAACTAATTTTCGGACCTAAATTTCGTAAAAACGTGATGATTAGTACAATAATTCAAGCTTCAATGTGCAAGTCAAACATTGTGCGATGTATCTTTTAGATAAAAAAGAACATACTCAATCGTTTTGAGAAATTTTATGGAGTAATTTTTTTCGGACCTATATATAAATATATATATTTTTTAAAGCATGATGATTAGCATATGAATATGAGTCTCAAATGGCAAGTGAAACTTGGTGCGATGTATCTTAATAAGTAAGAAACAAACAAAATCCTTTTGAGAAATTTTTTTTGAGAACTAATTTTCGGTCTTAAATTTTGTAAAAACGTGATGATTAGCACAAGAATTCGGGCTTCAACGGGCAAGTTAAACATTGTGCGATGTATCTTTTAGATAATGAAAAACATACTGAATCATTTTGAGTAATTTTATGGTGTAATCTTTTTTAGACCTACATTTTTTAAAAAACTTGATGATTAGCATACAGATTCGAGTCTCAAATGGCAAGTGAAACTCGGTGCAATTTATCTTAATACTTAAGAAACATCCAGAATCATTTTGAGAAATTTTTGTAAGAACTAGTTTACATCTGTATACATTGTAAAAGCGTGATGATTAGCACACGAATTCGGGCTTCAACGGGCGAGTCAAACACTGTGCCATGTATTATTTACATAATGAGAAACACACTGAATCGTTTTGAGCAATTTTAGTGGAGTAATCATTTTTGGACATATATTTTTTAAAAATCGTGATGATTAGTATATGAATTTGGGTCTCAAATTGCAAGAGAAACTCGATGCGATGTATCTTAATACTTAAGAAACATACAGAATCCTTTTGAGAAATTTTTTTGAGAACTAATTTTTTGTCCTAAATTTTTTAAAAACGTGATGATTAGCAAAGAATTCGTGCTTCAATGGCAAAGTTAAACATTATGCGATGTATCTTTTAGATAATGAAAAAAATATTGAATCATTTTGAGCAATTTTATAAAGTAATCTTTTTCAGACCTATATTTTGTAAAAAAATGATGATTAGCATACGAATTCGAGTCTCAAATGGCAAGTGAAACTCGATGCAATGTATCTTAATACTTAAGAAACATACATAATCCTTTTGAGAAAATTTTTTGAGAACTAATTTTCGGTACTAAACTTTGTAAAAACGGATGATTAACACACGATTTTTGGCTTTAATGGGCAAGTTAAACGCTGTGCTATGTATCATTTACATAATGAGAAACATACTGAATCGTTTTGATAAATTTTATCGAGTAATCTTTTTCGGACCTATATTTTTTAAAAAAACTTGGTGATTAGCATATAAATTCGGGCCTTAAATGGCAAGTGAAATTCGGTGCGATTTATCTTAATAGTTAAGAAACAACTAGAATCCTTTTGAAAATTTTTTTTGAGAACTAACTTTCGGTTCTAAATTTTATAAAAATGTGATGATTAGCACACAAATTCGGGCTTCAACGGCAAGTCTAATGCTGTGCGATGTATCATTTACATAATGAGAAACACACTGAATCGTTTTGAACAATGTTATTGAGTAAGTAAAACATTGTCCGATGCATCTTACTACTTAAGAAACATACAGAATCCTTTTGAGAAATTTTTTTGAGAACTAATTTTCGGGCCTAAATTTTGTAAAAACGTGATGATTAGCACAAGAATTTTGGCTTTAACGGGCAAGTTAAACATTGTGCATTGTATCATTTACATAATGAGTAACATACTTAATCATTTTGATCAATTTTATGACTAATCTTTTTTGGAGCTATATTTTGTAAAAAACGTGGTGATTATCATACGAATTCAGGCCTCAAATGGCAGGTGAAACTCGGTACGATTTATCTTAATAGTTAAGAAACAACCCGAATCCTTTTGAGAAATTTTTTTGAGAACTAATTTTCTATCTTAAATTTTTTAAAAATATGATGATTAGCACACAATTTAGGCTTCAACGGGCAAGTCAAACGTTGTACGATGTATCTTTTACATATTGAGAAACATACTGAATCATTTTGAGCAATTTTATGGAGTAGCCTTTTTAGGACCCATATTTTTTAAAAAACGTGATGATTAGCCTATGAGTTCGGGCCTCAAATGGCAAGTGAAATTGTGTGCAATGCATTTTAATACTTAAGAAACATACAGAATGCTTTTGAGAAATTTTATTGAAAACTAATTTTCGGTCCTAAATTTTGTAAAAAGATGATGATTAGCACATGAATTCGGGATTTAACCGTGAAGTCAAACATTGTGGGATATATCATTTACATATTGAGAAATATACTAAATCGTTTAGATCAAATTTACGGAGTAATGTTTTTCGGACCTATATTTGGTAAAAAACATGATGATTAGCATATAAATTCGGGCCTTAAATGGCAAGTGAAACGCGGTGCGATGTATCTTAACACTTACGAAACATACAAAATCCTTTTGGAAAATTTTTCTGAGAACTAATTTTTGGTCGAAATTTTGTAAAAACGTGATGATTAACACACAAACTCGGGCTTCAAGGCACAAGTCAAATATTGTGCGATGTATCTTTTACGTAATCAGAAACATACAGAATCGTGTTTAGCAATTTTATTGAGTAATCTTTTTCGGACCTCTATTTTGTAAAAAACGTGATGATTAGCATACTAATTCGGGCCTCAAATGGCAAGTGAAACTCGGTGCGATATATCTTAATTGTGTAGAAACATACAAAATCCTTTTGCGAAATTTTTTTGGAGAACTATTTCGGTCCTAAATTTTGTAAAATCGTGATGATTAGCACATGAATTCAGGGTTTAACGGGCAAGTCAAACATTGTGCAATGTATCATTTACATAATGAGAAACATAATTAATTGTTTTGATCAATTTTTTGGAGTAACCTTTTTCGGGACTATATTTTGTAAAAAATGTGATGATTAGCATGAGAATTCGGGCCTCAAAAGGAAAGTAAAACTCAGTGGAATGTATCTTAATATTTAAGCAACATAAGGAATCTTTTTGAGAAAATTTTTGTACAGTTAATTTTTAGTCCTAATATTTGAAAAAACGTGATGATTTGCACATAAATTTGGGCTTCAACAGGCAAGTCAAGCATTGTGCGATGTATCTTTTACATAATGAGAAACATACTGAATCGTTTTGAGCAATTTTATGGAGTATCCTTTTTTGAACCAATATTTTGTAAAAACTGTGATCATTAGCATACGAATTAGGGCCTCAAATTCGCAAGTGAGACTTAGTGCAATGTATCTTAATAGTTAAGAAACGTACAGAATCCTTTTGAGAAATTTTTTTAGAACTAATTTTTGGTCTTAAATTTTGTAAAAATTTGATAATTAGCACACGAATTCAGAATTTAACGGGCTAGTCAAACATTGTGCGAAGTATCATTTACATAATGAGAAATATACTGAATCGTTTTGATTAATTTTATGGAGTAATCTTTTTCGGACCTATATTTTGTAAAAAACTTGATGATTAGCATACGAATTCGGGCCTCAAATGGCAAGTGAAACTCGATGCGATGTATCTTAATAGTTAAGAAACATATAGAATCGTCTTGGGAACTAATTTGGTTCCTAAATTTTGTAAAAACTTGATGATTAGCACACGAATTCGTCCTTCAACAGGCAAGTCAAACATTGTGCGATGTATCATTCACAGAATGAGAAACATACTGAATCGTTTTGATCAATTTTATGGAGTAACCTTTTCTAAACCTATATTTTGCAGAAAACGTGATTATTAGCATACTAATTCGGGCCTCAAATAGAAAGTGAAATTCAGTGCAATGTATCTTAATACTTAAGAAACATACAGAATCCTTCTAAGAAATTTTTTTGAGAACTAATTTTCGGTCTTAAATTCTTTAAAAACGTGATGATTAGCGCATGATTCGGGCTTCAACGGGCAAGTTAAACATTGTGTGATTTATCTTTTACATAATGTGAAACATAATGAATTATTTTGAGCAATTTTATGGGGTAATATTTTTCGGACATATATTTCTTAAAAAATATGATGAATAGCATATGAATTCGGGCCTCAAATGGCAAGGGAAACTCGGTGCAATGTATCTTAATACTTAAGAAACATATAGAATCCTTTGGAGAAATTTTTTTGAGAACTGATTTTCGGTCCTAAATTTTGTAGAAATGTGATGATTAGCACACGAATTCGGTCTTTAATGGGCAAGTCAAACATTGTGCGATCTATCTTTAAGATAATAAGAAATATATTGAATCATTTTGAGCAATTTGATGCAGAAATATTTTTTGGACCTATATTTTATAAAAAAGCATGATGATTAGAATACAAATTTTTGACGCAAATGGCAAGTGAAATTTAGCACGATGTATCCTAATACTTAAGAAATGTATAGAATCCTTTTGAAAAATTTGTTTGAGAACTAATTCTCGGTCTTAAATTTTGCAAAAACGTGATGATTAGCACATGAATTCGAGCTTCAACAGGCAAGTCAAACGTTGTGTGATTTATCTTTTACGTAATGAGAAACATACTGAATCGATTTGAGCAATTTTATGGAGTATTCTTTTTCGGACCTATATTTTGTAAAAAAAGGTGATGATTAGCATACGAATTCGGACCTAAAATGGCAAGTGAAACTCGGTGCAAAGTATCTCAATACTTAAGAAATATACAGAATCCTTTTGAGAAATTTATTTGAGAACTAATTTTTAGTCCTAAATTTTGTAAAAACGTGATAATTAGCACACGAATTCGGGCTTCAACAAGAAACTCAAACATTGAGCGATTTATCTTTTACATAATGAGAAACATACTGAATCATTTTGAGCAATTTTATGGGGTAGTCTTTTTCGGACTTATATTTCTTAAAAAACGTGATGATTAGCATACGAATCCTTGCCTCAAATGGCAAGTGAAACTCGGTGCGATGTATCTTTATAATTAAGAAACATACAGAATCCTTCTGAGAAATTTTTTCGAGAACTAATTTTCTGTCCTAAATTTTGTAAAAATGTGATGGTTAGCACCCGAACTCGGGTTTCAACGGGCAAGTGAAGCATTATGCAATATATCATTTACATAATGAGATGCATACTAACTCGTTTTGATCAATTTTAGTGAGTAATATTTTTCGGACCTATATTTTGTAAACACATGATGATTAGCATACGAATTCGAGCCTCAAATGGGAAGTAAAACTCAGTGCAATGTATCTTAATTAAAACATACATAATCATTTTGAGAACTAATTTTCGATCCTAAATTCTATAAAAACGTGATGATTTGCACATGAATTTAGGCTTTAACAGGCTAGTCAAACATTGTGTGATGTGTCATTTACATAATGAGAAACATACTAAATCGTTTTGATCAATTTTATGGAGTAATCTTTTTCGGATCGATATTGTGATACCCCAATCTTGCCACTAGGTCAATTGCTGCTGAGTAGGGTATTTACGTGCCTGTCGGCACTAAACTATAAGTCTAAAGAAAACAAGAACATAACCCCCTGGGCAACACTTAGAAGCATATAGACAATATTCCGCGAAAAACTAACTAATCTGATCACTAAGAGGGCGCTCAAAATATAGGGTTTAAGAAAACTTCTTATCTTATGATAATTTCGATACAAAGATAGAAATACTTTACAAACGGCTCGAGTAGAAGAAAGCACAACAGAAACACATGCCCTTCCGGAGAGACTCGAACCAAAACTCCACGCCTAGAACTTCAGCGGTTTATTGTATCTCTGACCGTCCTTAGTTAATCTGTGAAGAAAACATGATATGGAAAAACGTGAGCGCGAACGCTTAGTGAGTCCACAGGTGTGTGTGCTGTAGTGATTTTTTAAAACAATGCTGATGCAGTTCAAAAAACAGTTCATGCAATGTTATAAGAAAACATTGTCTTTTATTATTTTAACAAAATTGATGCTTAAACCTACATGAGGGTTTCGAGCATAGCTGGGAAGTCTAAGTGAATCAAGACACATCAGTGCAGCTTCTACGCCAAAATTTAAAAGAACATGTAATGCAACAGTAGGGCTCCACGGACAATGTCCGGATCGCATAATGAGGTCATCGGAACCAAGTTTCGGTATCTTGTAGTCAATACCAGCCAAACTAACTTTTGGTCTTAAATCTTGAAAAAATGTGATGATTAGTACACAAATTCGGGCTTCAACATGCAAGTCAAACATTGTGCGATGAATCTTTTATATATGTGAAACATACTGAATCATTTTGAACAATTTTATGGGGTAAACTTTTTCGGACCTATATTTTATAAAAAGCAAGATGATTAGAATACGAATTCGTGTCTCAAATGGCAAGTGAAATTTAGTGCGATGTATTTTAATACATAAGAAACATACATAATCCTTTGGAGGAATTTTTTAGAGAACTAATTTTCGGTCCTAAATTTTTTAAAAAGGTGATGATTAGCACACGAATTCGGGCTTCAACGGGCAAGTCAAACATTGTGGGATATATCATTTTCATATTGGGAAACCCACTGAAATGTTTTAATCAAGTTTATGGAGTAATCTTTTTCGGACCTATATTTTGTAAAAAACGTGATGATTAGCATATGAATTCGGGCCTGAAATGGCAAGTTAAACTTAGTGCGATGTATCTGAATACTTAAGAAACATAGAAAATCCTTTTGAGAATTTTTTTTGAGAACTAATTTTTGGTCCAAATTTTGTGAAAACGTTATGATTAGCACAGGAATTCGGGCTTCAACGGGCCACTCAAACATTGTGCAATGTATCAATTACATTTTGAGAGACGTACTGAATCGTTTTGAGCAATTTCATGGAGTAATCTTTTTCGGACCAATATTTTGTAAAAAAAACGTGATGATTAGCATACGAATTTGGGCCTCAAATGGCAAGTGAAACAGTGTGGGATGTATCTTAGTACTTAAGAAACATACAGAATCATTTTGAGAAAATTTTTGGAGAACTAGCTTTTTGTCCTTAATTTTGTAAAAACGTGATGATTAGTATGCAAATTCGAGCTTCAACGGGCAAGTCAAATGTTGTGCGAAGTATCTTTTACATAATGAGAAGTATACTGAATCAGTTTGAGCAATTTTACAGAGTAAACTTTTTCGGACCTATATTTTGTAAAAAACGTGATGATTATATTACGAATTCGTGACTCAAACGGCAAGTGAATAGTTTGCAATGTATCTTAATACTTAGGAAACATACGGAACCCTTTTGAGAAATTATTTAGAGAACTAATTTTCGGTTCGAAATTTTCTAAAAACGTATGATTAGTACATGAATTTGAGCATCAACGGGCTAGTCAAACATTGTGCGATGTATCTTTTACATATTGAGAAACATTCCGAATCGTTTTGAGAAATTTCATGGAGTAATCTTTTTCGGACCTATATTTTTTTAAAAAACATGATGATTAGCATACGAATTTGAGCCTGAAATAGTAAGTGAAACTGTGTGCAATGTATCTTAATACTTAAGCATACAAAATCCTTTTGAGAATATTTTTAGAGAACTAAACTTTTGTCCTTAATTTTGTAAAAACTTGATGATTGGCACAAGAATTCAAGCTACAACGGGCAAGTCAAACATTGTGCGATGTATCTTCTACATAATGAGAAACGCACTGAATCGTTTTAAGCAAGTTTATTGAGTAATCTTTTTGGACCAATATTTTGTAAAAACCTTGATGATAAGCATATGAATTCGGGCCTCAAATGGCAAGTGAAACTCAGTGCGTTGTATCTTAATACTTAAGAAACATAAAAAATCCTTTTGAGAAATTTTTTTGAGAAATAATTTTCGTTCCTAAATTTTACAAAAACGTGATGACTAGCACACGAATTCGGACTTCAATGTGCATGTCAAACATTGTGCGATGCATCTCTTACATAATGAGAAGCATACTGAATCTTTTTGAGCAATTTTAAGGAGTAATCTTTTTCGGACCTATATTTTATAAAAATCGAGATGATTAGAATACGACTTCATGACTCAAATGGAACGTGAAGATACATACAGAATCCTTTGGAGAAATTTTTTAAGAGAACTAAGTTTTTGTCCTAAATTTTTTAAAAACGTGATGATTAGCACACGAGTTCGGGCTTCAACGGGCAACTCAAATACTTTGGGATACATCATTTACATAATGGGAAACATACTGAATCATTTTGATCAAATTTATGGAGTAATCATTTTCGGACCTATATTTCGTAAAAAATGTGATGATTAGCACATGAATTCAGGCTTGAAATGGGAAGTTAAACTCGGTGCGATTTATCTTAATACTTAAGAAATATAGAAAATCTTTTTACGAACTAATTTTCGGTCTTAAATTTTGTTAAAACACGAATATTAGCCCACGAATTCAGGTTTCAATGGGCAAGTCCAACATTGTGCGATATATTTTTTACATAATGAGAAGCATACTGAATTAGTTTGAGCAATTTTAAGGAGTAATATTTTTCCTAACTATATTTTGTAAAAAAGCGAGATGATTAGAATACGAATTCGTAACTCAAATTGCAAGTGAAATTTAATGTGATGTACCTTAATGCTGAAGAAACGTACAAAATCCTTTTGAGAAATTTTTTAGAGAATTAATTTTCGATCCTTAATTTTTTTAAAAACGTGATGATTAGCACACAAATTCGGGCTTCAACGGGCAAGTCAAACATTGTGGGATATATTATTTACATATTGAGAAACATACTGAATTGTTTCGATCAATTTTATGGAGTAATCTTTTCTGACCTATGTTTTGTAAAAACACGATTATTAGCACACGAATTTAGGCTTCAACAGGCCAGTAAAACATTGTACGATGTACCTTTTACATTTTGAGAAACATACCGAATAGTTTTGAGCAATTTTATGGAGAAATCTTTTTCGGCCTGTATTTTGTAAAAAAACGTGATGATTAGCATACGAAGTTGGGCCTCAAATGACAAGTGAAACTGTGTGCGATATATCTCAATACTTAAGAAACTTACAGAATCCTTTTGAGAAAATTTTTGGAGAACTAATTTTATATCCTTAATTTTGTAAAAATGTGATGATTAGAACGATGTATATTTCATATTATGAGAAACATACAGAATCATTTTGAACAATTTTATTGAGTAATCTTTTTTGGGCCTATATTTTGTAAAAAACTTGATGATTAGCATACGAATTCGAGCCTCAAATGGCAAGTGAACCTCAGTGCGATGTATCTTAATACTTAAGAAACATACAAAATCCTTTTGAGGAATTTTTTTGAGAACTAATTTTCGGTACAAAATTTTGTAAAAACGTGATGATTAGCACACGAATTTGGGCTTCAACAGGCCAGTCAAACATTGTGCAATGTATCTTTTACATATTGAGAAACATACTGAATCGTTTTTAGCAATTTTATAGAGTAATCTTTGTCGGATCTATATTTTGTAAAAAAGCGTGATGATTAGCATGCGAATTCAGGCCTCAAATGGAAAGTGAAACTGTGTGCGATGTATCTTAATACTTAAGAAACATACAGAATACTTTTCAGATAATTTTTGGAGAACTAATTTTCTGTCCTAAATTTTGTAAAAACGTGATGATTAGCACAGGAATTCGAGCTTCAATGGGCAAGTCAAACATTGTGTGATGTATCTTTTACACAGTGAGAAAGATACTGAATCATTTTGAACAATTTTATTGAGTAATCTTTTTCGGACCTATATTTTGTAATAAACTTGATGATTAACATACGAATTCGGGTCTCAAATGGCAAGTGAAACTGTGTGTGATGTATGTTAGTGCTTAAGAAACATACAAAACCCTTTTGATAAATTGGTTGAAGAACTAATGTTCTGTCCTTCATTTTGTAAAAATGTGAGATTAGGACACGAATTCGAGCTTCAACGAGCAAGTTAAATGTTGTACGATGTATCTTTTACATAGTGAGAAAAAAACTGAATCATTTTGAGCAATTTTATTGCTCAAATCTCTTTCGGACCTATATTTTGTAATAAACTTGATGATTGGCATACGAATACTGGCCTAAAATGGCTAGTGAAATTCAGTGCAATGTATCTTAATACTTAACAAACATAGAAAATCCTTTTGAGATATTTTTCTGAGAACGAATTCGGGCTTCAATAGGGTATCAAATATTGTGCGATGTATCTTTTATATAATGGGAAACATACTGAATCGTTTTGAGCAATTTTATGTAGTAAACTTTTTCGGACCTATATTTTATAAGGATCGAGATGATTAGAATACGAATTTGTGACTAAAGTAGAAAGTGAAATTTAATGCAATCTATCTTAACAAAAGAAACATACAAAATCCTTTCCAGATATTTTTTAGAAAACTAAATTTTTATCCTAAATTTTGTAAAAACGTGATGATTAGCACAAGAATTCGAGCTTCAATGGGCATGTCAAACATTGTGCGATGTATCTTTTACATTAAGAGAAACATACTGAATCGTTTTGAGCAATTTTATTGAGTAATCTTTTTCGGACCTATGTTTTGTAAAAAACTTGATGAATAGCATACGAATTCGGGCCTCAAATGGCAAGTGAAACTCAGTGCGTTGTATCTTAAACTAATTTTTAGTCCTAAATTTTATAAAAAACGTGATGATTAGTACACGAATTTGGGCTTCAACGGGCAAGTAAAACATTGTGCGATGTATCTTTTATATAATGAGAAACATACTAAATCATTTTGTGCAATTTTATGGAGTAATCTTTTTTGGACCCATATTTTATAAAAAGCGAGATGATTAGAATACGAATTCGTGACTCAAATGGCAAGTGAAATTTAGGACGATGTATCCTAATACTTAAGAAACTTAAAGAATACTTTTGAGAAATCTTTTGGAGAATTAATTTTCGGTCCTAAATTTCGTAAAAACGTGATGATTAGCACACGAATTTGGGTTTCAACAGGAAAGTCAAACATTGTGGGATATATCAATTACATAATGAGAAACATACTGAATCGTTTTGATCAATTTTATGGGGTAATCTTTTTCAGACCTATATTTAGTAAAAAAGTGATGATTCTCATACGAATTCGGGCCTCAAATGGCAAGTGAAACTTGATGAGATGTGTCTTTATAGTTAAAAAACATACATAATCATTTCGAGAAATTTTTTTGAGAACTAATTTTCGGTCTTAAATATTATAAAAACGTAATGATTAGCAAACGAATTCGGGCTTTAATGGGAATGTCAAACGTTGTGTGATATATCATTTACATAATGAGAAACATACTAAATTATTTTTATCAATTTTATGGAGTAATATTTTTTGGACCTATATTTTGTAAAAAACGTGATTATTAGAATGCGAATTTAGGCCTCAAATTGCAATTTAAACTCGGTGCGATGTATCTTAATACTTAATAAACATATACTCTTTTTGAGAAAATTTTTGGAGAACTAATTTTCTGCCCTAAATTTTGTAAAAGCGTGATGATTAGCACATGAATACGAGCTTCAACAACCAAGTGAAACGTTGTGCGATGTATCTTTTACATAATGAGAAACATACTAAATCATTTTAAGCAATTTTGTTGAGTAATCTTTATTGGACCTATATTTTGTAAAAAACTTGATGATTAGCATAGGAATTCGGGCAAAAAATGACAAGTGAAACTCAGTGCGATGTATCTTAATACTTAAGAAACATAGATAATCCTTTTGAGAAATATTTTGAGAAATAATTTTCGGTCCTAAATTTTGTAAAAACATGATGATTATAACACGAATTCCGCCTTCAATAGGCAAGTCAAACATTGTGCGATGTATCTTTTACATAATGAGAAACATACAAAATCGTTTTTAGCAATTTTACAGAGTAATCATTATCGGACCAATATTTTGTAAAAAACATGATGATTAGCATACGAATTCGGGCCTCAAATGGCAAGTGAAACTCGGCGCGATGTATCTTAATACTTAAGAAATATGTAGAATCTTTTTAAGAAATTTTTTTGATAATTAATTTTTGGTCCTAAGTTTTGTTATAACACATGAATTCGGGCTTCAACTAGCAAGTCAAATATCGTGCAATGTATCATTTACATAATGAGAAAGAAACTGAATCCTTTTAATAAATTTTATGGAGTAAACTTTTTCGGACCTATATTTTGTAAAAAATATGATGATTAGCATACGAAGTCGGGACTCAAATGGGAAGTGAAATTTAGTGCGATGTATCTTAATACCTAAGAAACATACATAATCCTTTTGAAAAATTTTTTTTAGAACAAATTTTTGGGCCTAAAATTTGTAAAAAAGTGATGATTAGCACACATATTCGGGCTTCAACGGTCAACTCAAATTTTGTACGTTGTATCTATTACATAATGAGAAACATATTTATCGTTTTGTCCAATTTTATGAAGTAATCTTTTTTGGACCTATAATTTGAAAAAATGTGATGATTAGCGTACAAATTTTTGGCCTGAAATGGCATGTGAAACTCGGTGCGATGTATCATAATAGCTAAGAAACGTACAAAATCTTTTTGAGAAATTTTTTTTGGGAACTAATTTTTCAGTCCTAAATTTTGTAAAAACGTGATGAGTAAGGACATGAATTCGGGCTTTAATCGGCAAGTCAAACATTGTGCGATGTATCATTTATATAATGAGAAAAATACTGAATCGTGTTGATCAATTTTATGGAGTAATCTTTTTCGGACCTATATTTCGTAAAAAACGTGATAATTAGCATATGGATTCGGACCTATAATGGCAAGTGAAACTCGGGGCGATGTATCTTAACACGTAAGAAACACATAAAATCCTTTTGAGAACTAATTTTCGGTTCTAAATTTTGTAAAAACATCATGATTAGCACACGAATTCGGGCTTCAATGGGCAAGTCAAACATTCTGAAATATATTTGTTAAATATTGAGAAAAATACTGCATCATTTTGTGCAATTTTATAGAGTAATCTTTTTCGGACCTATATTTTGTAAAAAACTTGATGATTAGCATATGAATTCGGGCCTCAAATGGCAAGTTGAAACTGTGTGTGATGTATCTTAATACTTAAGAAACATACAGAATCCTTTTGAGAAATTTTCTGGAGAACTGATTTTCTGTCCTAAATTTTGTAAAAACATAATGATTAGCACACGGATTAGGGCTTCGACAAGCAAGTCAAAAGTTGTGCGATGTATCTTTTACATAATGCAAAACATAATGAATCGTTTTGAGCAATATTATGGAGTAATTTTTTTTGCACCTATATTTTTTAAAAAACTTGATGATTAGCATACGAATTCTGACCTCAAATGGCAAGTGAAACTCAGTGCGATGTATCTTAATATTTAACAAACATAGAAAATCCTTTTGACAAATTTTTTTGAGAACTAATTTTGGGTCCTAAATTTTGTAAAAACGTGATGTTTAGCACATGAATTCAGGCTTCAACAGATAAGTCAAACATTGTGCGATGTATCTTTTACATTTGAGAAACATACTGAATCATTTTGAGCAATTTTATGGAGTAATATTTTCGGACCTATATTTTATAAAAATCGAGATATTAGAATACGAATTCGTGATTAAAATGGAAACTAAAATTTGGTGCAATCTATCTTAATACTTAAGAAACATACAGAATCCTTTTGAGATAATTTTAAGAGAACTAATTTTTTGTCCTAAATTTTGTAAAAATATGACGATTAGTGCACAAATTCGGGCTTTAATGTGCAAGTAAAATATTGTGGGATATATCATTTACATAATAAAAAACATACTGAATCCTTTTAATAAATTTTATGGAGTAATCTGTTTCAGACCTATATTTTGTAAAAAAATTGATGATTAGTATACGAAGTCGGGACTAAAATGGGAAGTGAAATTTAGTGCGATGTATCTTAATATATAAGAAATATTCAGAATCCTTTTGAGAAATTTTGTTTAAACTAATTTTTGATCCTAAATTTTTTAAAAACGTGATGATTAGCATAGGAATTTGGGCTTTAACAAACAAGTCAAACATTGTGCGATGTATCATACTAAATCGTTTTGATCAAGTTTATGTAGTAATCTTTTTCGGACCTATATTTTGTAAAAAAACGTGATAATTAGCATACGGATTTGGGCCTCAAAAGCAAGTGAAACTCGGGGTGATGTATCTTAATACGTAAGAAACATACAAAATCCTTTTAAGAAATTTTTTTGAGAACTAATTTTCGGTTATAAATTTTGTAAAAACGTGATGATTAGCTCACGAATTTAGGCCTCATATGGCAAGTTAAACTATGTGCGATGTATCTTAATACTTAAGAAAGATACAGAATCCTTTTGAGAAATTTTTTGAAGAACTGATTTTCTTTCCTAAATTTGGTAAAAACGTGATGATTAGCACACGAATTCAGGCTTTAACGGACAAGTCAAACATTGTGTGATGTCTCTTTTATATAATGAGAAACATACTAAAATGTTGTGAGAAATTTTATGGAGTAATCTTTTGCGGACCTATATTTTGTAAAAAAAAACCGTGATGATTAGCATAAGAATTCGGGCCTCAAATGGCAAGTCAAACATTGTGTGATGTATCTTCACATAATAAGAAACATACTAAATAATTTTAAGAAATTTTTTGGAGTAATCTTTTTTTTGGACCTATATTTTGTAAAAACGTGATGACTAACATACGAATTCACGCCTCAAATGGCAAGTGAAACTTGGTGCGATGTATCTTTATAATTAAGAAACATACAAAATCCTTTTGAGAAATATTCTTTAAGAACTAATTTTCGGTCCTAAATTTTGTGAAAATGTGATGATTAGCACACAAATTCGGTCTTCAACGGGCAAGTAAAACATTGTGCGATGTATCATTTACATAATGAGAAATATACTGAATCATTTTGAGTAATTTTATTCAGTAACCTTTTTCGAACCTATATTTTGTAAAACACGTGAAGATTTAGCATACGAATTCGGGCCTCAAATGGCAAGTGAAACTCGGTTTGATGTATCTTTATACTTAAGAAACATACAGAATCCTAATAAGAAATTTTTTGAAAACTAATTTTCGATCCTATTTGTAAAAACGTGATGATTAGCACATGAATTCGGGCTTCAATGGGCAAGTCAAATAATGTGTAATGTATCTTTTATATATTGAGAAATATACTGAATCATTTAGATCAATTTTATGGAGTTCTCTTTTTTGGACCAATATTTTGTAAAAAAATGTCATGATTAGTATACGAATTCAGGCCTCAAATGGCAAGTAAAATACAGTGCGATGTATGTTAATTCTTAAGAAACATACAAAAACTTTTTGAGAAATTTTTTTTTGAGAAATAAATTTTGGTCCTAAATTTTGTAAAAACGTGATGATTAGCACACAAATTTAGGCTTCAACGGGCAAGTTAAACATTGTGTGATGCATCATTTACATAGTGAGAAATATATTGAATCGTTTTGAGTAATTTTGTGGAGTAATCATTTTTGGACCTATATTTTTTAAAAACTTGATGATAATCATATGAATTCGGCCCTAGCACAAGCAAAACTCAGTACGATGTATCTTAGTACTTAAGAAACATATAGAATCCTTATGAGAAATTTTTTGAGAACTAATTTTCGGTCCGAAATTTTGAGGAAACATGATGATTAGTACACTAATTCAAGCTTTAACGGGCAAGTCAAACATTGTGCGATGTATCTTTTACATAATGAGAAAACATACTGAATAGTTTTGAACAATTTTTTAGAGAAATCTTTTTCGGACTTGTATTTTTAAAGAAATGTGATGATTAGCAAACGAATTTGGTACTCAAATGGCATGTAAAACTCTGTGCGATGTATCTTAATACTTAAGAGTACAAAATCCTTTTGAGAAATTTTCTTGAGAACTAATTTTTTGTTCTAAATTTTGTAAAAACGTGATGATTAGCAAACGAATTTGGGCTTCAACGGGCAAGTGAATCATTGTGCGTTGTACTTTTTACATAATGAGAAACATACTGAATCGTTTTGAGAAAGTTTAGTAAGTAATGATTTTCGGACCTATATTTTGTAAAAGCCATGATGATTAGCATACGAATTCTGGTCTAAAATGGCAACTCGGTGCGATGTATCTTAATAGTAAAGAAACGTATAGAATCCTTTTGAGAAATTTTTTTGAGAACTAATTTTTATTCTTAAATTTTGTGAAAACGTGATGATTAGCACACAAATTTGGGATTTAACAGGCAAGTCAAATAGTGTGTGATGCATCATTTACATAGTGAGAAATATACTGAATCCATTTTAGCAATTTTGTGGAGTAATAATTTTCGGACCTATATTTTTAAAAAATGTGATGATAAGTATACAAATTCGAGCCTCAAATGGCAAGTGATACTCAGTGCGATGTATCTTAATATTTAAGAAACATACAGAATCTTATGAGAAATTTTTTAAGAACTAATTTTCGATCCTAAATTTTGTAAAAACGTGATGATTAGCACACGAATTCAGGATTCAACGGGCAAGTAAAAGATTGTGCGATGTATAACTCACATAATGAGAAACATACTAAATCAGTTTGAGCAATTTTACTGAGTAATCTTTTTCGGACCTATATTTTTGAAAAACAAAATGATTAGCATACGAATTTCGGCCTGAACGGCGAGTGAAACTTAGTACGATGTATCTTAATACTTAAGAAACATACATAATCATTTTGAGAAATTTCTTGAGAACTAATTTTCTGTCCTAAATTTTGTAAAAACGTGATGATTAGCACAGGAATTCGAGCTTCAATGAAAAAGTCAAACATTGTGTGATGTATTTTTTACATATTGAGAAACATATTGAATCATTTTTATTAATTTTATGGACTTACCTTTTTTGGACCTATATTTTGTAAAAAACGTCATGATTAGCAAACGAATTCAGGCCTCAAATGGAAAGTTAATAAATTGTGATGCATCTTAATACTTGAGAAACATAAAGAATCCTTTTGAGAAATTTTTTTGAAAACTAATTTTAAGTCCTAAATATTGTAAAAACATGATGATTAGCACATGAATTCGGGCTTCAACGGGCAAGTAGAACATTGTGTGATGTATCATTTACATAATGAGAAATATAATGAATCGTTTTGACCAATTTTATTTAGTAACATTTTTCTAACCTATATTTTGTAAAAGAAGTAAAGATTAGCATACAAATTTGCACCTCAAATGGTAAGTGAAACTCGATACGATGTATCTTAATACTTAAGAAACATACATAATCCTTATGAGAAATTTTTTGAGAACTAATTTTCGGTCCTATTTGTAAAAACATGACGATTAGCACATGAATTCGGGCTTCAATGAGCAAGGCAAACAATGTGTGATGTATCTTTTACATATTGAGAAATATACTAAATCATTTTGAGAATTGAGAATAATTTCCGGTCCTAAATATTGTAAAAACTTGATGATTAGCACACAAATTCGGGCTTCAACGGGCAAGTGAAACATTTTGCGATGTACTTTTACATAATGAGAAACATACTGAATCGTTTTGATCAATTTTATGGAGTAATATTTTTAGACCTATATTTTTTTAAAAACGTGATGATTAGCATATGAATTCGGGCCTCAAATGACAAGTGAAACTCGGTGCGATGTATCTTAATACTTAAGAAATATAGAGAATCCTTTTGAAAAATATTTTGGGAACTAATTTTCAGCCCGAAATTTTGTAAAAACGTGACACACAAATTCGGGCTTCAATGGGCAAGTCACACATAGAGAGGTGTATCTTTTACATAAAAAGAAACTTACTAAATTGTTTTCAGCAATTTTATTGAGTAATCTTTTTCAGACCTATATTTCGTAAAAAAGTAATGATTTGCATATGAATTCGGGCCTCAAATAGCAAGTGAAACTTAGTAAGATGTATCTTAATAGTTAAGAAACATACAGAATCCTTTTGAGAAATTCTTTTGAGAACTAATTTTCGATCCTAAATTTTGTGAAAACATGTTCATTAGCACAAGAATTCGGGCATCAATGGGAATTCGATCATTGTTTGATGTGTCCTTTACATAACGAGAAACATATTGAATTATTTTGAACAATTTTATTGGGTAATTTTTTTCAGGCCTATATTTTATAAAAAAGGTGATGATTAGTATACGAATTTGGGCCTCATATGGCAAGTGAAACTCGGTGCAATGTATCTTAGTAGTTAAGAAACATACAGAATCTTTTTGAGAAATTTTTTACAGAACTAATTTTCGATCCTAAATTTTGTAAAAACGTGATAATTAGCACACAAATTCAGGCTTCAACGGGCACGTCAAACTTTGTGCAATGTATCTTTTACATAACGAGAAACACATTGAATCGTTTTGAACAATGTTATTGAATAATCTTTTTCAGACCTATATTTTGTAAAAAATGTGATGATTAGCATACGAATCGGGGCCTCAAATGGCAAGTGAAGCTGTGTGTTTGATATATCTTAATACTTAAGAAACATACAAAATCCTTTTTAGAAATTTTGTGGAGAAATAATTTTTTGTCCTAAATTTTATGAAAACCTGATGATTAGCACACGATTCGGGCTTCAACGCGCAAGCCAAACGTTGTACGATGCATATTTTACATAATGAGAAAAATATTAAATCGGTTTGAGCAATTTTATTAAGTAATCTTTTCCGGACCTATATGTTGTAAAAGACGTGAAGATTAGCATATGAATTCAGGCCTCAAATGGCAGGCGATACTAGATATTATATATCTTAATACTTAAGAAACATAGAGCATCCTTTTGTGAAATTTTTTTAGAACTAATTTTTTGTCCTAAGTTTTGTAAGAACATGATGATTAGTACCAAATTCTGGATTCAATGGGCAAGTTAAAGATTGTACGATGTATCATTGACATAATGAGAAACATACTTTATTGTTTTTTTCAATTTAATGGAGTAATCTTTTTCAGACCAATATTTTGTAAAAAACGTGATGATTAGCATACAATTTCAGGCTTCAAATGGCAAGTGAAACTCGGTGCAATGTATCCTAACACTTAAAAAACATACAGAATCATTTTGAGAAAGTTTTTTGAGAACTAATTTTCGGTCCTAAAATTTGTAAAAATGTGATCATTAGCACATGAATTTAGCCTTCAACGGGCAAATCACACATTGTTTGTTATGTCATTTACATAATGAGAAACATATTGTATCGTTTTGATTAATTTTATAGAGTAATCTTTTTCAGATCTATATTTTGTAAAAAGCGTGATGATTAGCATACAAATTCGGGCCTCAAATTACGAGTGAGACACGATGCAATGTATCTTAATACTTAAGAAACATACAGAATCCTTTTGTGAAATTTTTTGAGAACTAATTTTTGGTCCTAAATTTTGTAAAAACGTGATGATTACCACATGAATTTGGGCTTCAACGGGAAAGTCAAACATTTTGCGTTGTATCTTTCACATATTGAGAAACATAGTGAATCATTTTGAACAATTTTATGGAGTAATCTTTTAAGGAAATATATTTTGTAAAAAACATGATGATTAGCATACGAATCCGATGGCAAGTAAAATTGTGTGCGATGTATCTTAATACTTAAGAAACATACAAAATTCTTTTGAGAAATTTTTTGGAGAACTAATTTTCTGTCCTAAATTTTTTGAAAACGAGATGATTAGCACATGAATTCTGGCTTCAACGCACAAGCCAAACGTTGTACGATGTATCTTTTACATAATGAGGAACATACTGAATCGATTTGAGCAATTTTATGGAGCAATCTTTTTCGGACCTATGTTTTGTAAAAAACGTGAAGATTAGCATACGAATTCGGGCCTCAAATGGCAAGCGAAATTCGGTACAGTGTATCTTAATACTTAAAAAACATACTGAATCCTTTTGTGAAATTTTTTTGAGAACTAATTTTCAGTCCAAAAATTTGTAATAATGTGATGATTAGCACATGAATTCAAGCTTCGACGGGCAAGTCAAACTTTGTGCAATGTATCTTTTACATAACGAGAAACACACTGAATCATTTTGAATAATGTTATTGAGTAATCTTTTTCCGACTTGTAAAAAACATGATGATTAGCATATGAATCCGGGCCTCAAATGGCAAGTGAAACTGTGTGCGATGTATTTTAATACTTAAGAAACGTACAAAATCCTTTTGAGAAATTTTTTGGAGAAATAATTTTTGTCCTAAATTTTTTGAAAACATGTTGATTAGCACACGAATTCGAGCTTCAACGCGCAAGCCAAACGTTGTACAATATGTCTTTTACACAATGAGAAACATACTGAATCGGTTTGAGCAATTTTATTAAGTAATCTTTTTCGGACCTATATTTCGTAAAAAATGTGAAGATTAGCATGCGAATTCGAGCCTCAAATGGCAGGCGAAACTAGGTATGATGTATCTTAATACTTATGAAACATACAACATCCTTTTGTGAAATTTCTTTAGAACTATTTTTTTGTCCTAAATTTTTTAAAAATATGATGATTAGCATACGAATTCTGGCTTTCAACGATCAAGTCCAACATTGTGCAATGTATCATTTATATAATGAGAAACATACATAATTGTTTTGCTCAATTTAATGGAGTAATCTTTTTCGGACCTATTTTTTGTAAAAGATGTGATGATTAGTATACGAATTCAGGCTTCAAATGGCAAGTGAAACTCAGTATGATATATCTTAACACATAAGAAACATACAGAATCCTTTTGAGAATTTTTTTTGAGAACTAATTTTTGGTCCTAAAATTTGTAAAAATGTGATGATTAGCACATGAATTCAGGCTTCGACGGGCAAGTCAAACATTGTTTGTTGTGTCATTTACATCATGAAAAACATATTGAATCGTTTTTATCAATTTTATGGAGTAATCTTTTTCTGACCTATATTTTGTAAAAAACGTGATGATTAGCATGCAAATTCGGGCTTCAAATGGCAAGTGAGATACGGTGCAATATATCTTAAACTTAAGAAACATACAAAATCCTTTTGTGAAATTTTTTGAGAACTAATTTTTGTACCTAAATTTTGTAAGAACGTGATGATTCGCACACGAATTCGGGATTTCACGTTTGTCAAACATTGTGCGATATATCTTTCACATATTGAGAAACATACTGAATCATTTTGAACAATTTTATGGAGTAATCCGTTAAGGACTTAAATTTTGTAAAAATCGTGATGATTAGCATACGAATCTGGACCTCAAACGGCAAGTGAAACTATGTGCGAAGTATCTTAATACTTAAGAAACATACAAAGTCCTTTTGAGAATTTTTTGGATAACTAATTTTCTGTCCTAAATTTTGTAAAAACGGGATGATTAGCACACGAATTCTGGCTTCAACGCGTGAGCCAAATGTTGTACAATGTATCTTTTACATAATGAGAAACATATTGAATCGGTCTGAGCAATTTTATCCAGTAATATTTTTCGGAACTATATTTTGTAAAAAATGTGAAGATTAGCATATGAATTCAGGCCTCAAATGGCAAGAAAATCTCGGTACGATGTATCTTAATACTTAAAAACATACTGAATCCTTTTGTGAAATTTTTTTGAGAACTAATTTTCTCTCCTAACTTTTATAAAAACATGACGAATTCTGGCTTCGACAGGCAAGTCAAACATTGTCCAACGTATCATTTACATAATGAGAAACATACTAAATTGTTTTGCTCAATTTTATGGGAGTAATTTTTTTTTGGACATATATTTTTTAAAAAACGTGATGATTAGCAAACAAATTCAGGCCTCAAATGGCAAGTGAAATTCGCTGCAATGTATCTTAACACTAAAGAAACATAAAGAATCCTTTTCAGAAATTTTTTGGAGAAATAATTTTTTGTCCTAAATTTTATGAACACGTGTTGACTAGCATAGGAATTTGGGCTTCGACGGGAAAGTCAAACACTGTGCAATATACGTTTACATATTGGGAAACATACTGAATCATTTTGAGCAATTTTATGGAGTAATCTTTTTTGGACCTATATTTTGTTAAAAACATGATGATTAGCATACGAATAAGAGGCTCAAATGGCAAGTTAAACTGTGTGCGATGTATGCTCATACTTAAGAAACCTAGAGAATGCTTTTGAGAAATTTTTTTGAGAACTAATTTTCGATCCTAAATATTGTAAGAACATGATGATTAGCAAACGAATTCGGGCTTGAACAGGAAACTAAAACATTGTGCGATCCATCATTTACATAATGAGAAACATACTGAATCGTTTTGATCAATTTTATGTAGTAATCTTTTTCGGACCTATATTTTGTAAAAAACTTGATAATTAGCATACGAATTTAGGGCTCAAATGAAAAGTTAAACTCAGTGCGATGTATCTTAATACTTAAGAAACATACAAAATCCTCTTGTGAAATTTTTTTGAGAACTAATTTTATGTCCAAAACTTTGTAAAAACATGATAATTAGCACACGAATTTTGGATTCAACGGGCAAGTCAAACATCGTGCGATATATCAATTACATAATGAGAAACATACTTAATCGTTTTAAGAAATTTTATGGAGTAATCTTTTTCAGACTTATATTTTTGAAAAAACGTGATGATAAGCATATGAATTTGGGCCTCAAATGGCAAGTAAAACTCGGTGCAGTGTATCTTCATACTTAAGAAACATACCGAATCATTTTGAGAAATTTTCTTGAGAATTAATTCTCGGGCCTAAATTTTTGTAAAAACGTTATGATTAGCACACGAGTTTGAGCTTTAACAGGCAAGTCAAACAATATGCGATGTATCATTTATATAATGAGAAACATACTAAATTGTTTTGCTCAATTTTATGGAGTAATCTTTTTTGGACCAATATTTTGTAAAAAACGTCATTATTAGCATAGGAATTCATGCCTCAAATGGCAAATGAAACTCGGTGCTATGTACCTTAACACTTAATACTTAAGAAACATATAGAATCCTTTTGAGAATTTTTTTTTTTGACAACTAATTTTTGGTCCTAAATTTTGTGAAAACGTCATGATTAGCGCACGAATTTGGGCTTCAACAGCCAAGTCAACCATTGTGAGATGTATCTTTTAGATAATGAAAAACATACTGAATCGTTATGAGCAATTTTATGGAGCAATCTTTTTCGGACTTATATTTCTTAAAGAACGTGATGATTAGCATATGAATTCGGGCCTCAAATTGCAAGTGAAACTCGGTGCGATGTATGTTAAGACTTAAGAAACATATAGATTCTTTGTGAGAAATTTTTTTGAGCACTAGCTTCTGGTCCTAAATTTTATAAAAAACGTGATAATTAACACACGAAGTCGGGCTTCAACGGGCAAGTCAAACGTTGTGCGATGTATCTTTTACATAATGAGGAATATACAGAATCGTTTTGATAAATTTTATAGTGAAATCTTTTTCGGACCTATATTTTTTAAAAAAATGTGATGATTAGAATGCGAATTCGGGCCTTAAATGGCAAGTAAAACTCTTAGCGTTGTATCTTAATACTTAAGAAACATACAAATTCCTGGTGCAAAATTTTTTTGAGAACTAGTTTCCTATCCTAAATTTTGTAAAACGTGATGATTAGCACACGAATTCGGGCTTCAACGGGCAAGTCAAACATTGTGCAATTTATCTTTTACATAATTAGAAACATACTGAATCGTTTTGATCAATTTTATGCAGCAATCATTTTCAGACATATATTTTTTATAAAACGTGATGATTAGTATAAGAATTCGGATCTCAAATGGCAAGTGAAACTTGGTGCGATGTATCTTAATACTTAAGAAACACATAGAATCTTTTTGAGAAGTTTTCTTGAGAACTAATTTTCGGTCCTATATTTGGTGGAAACGTCATGATTAGCACACGAATTCGGGCTTCAACGGGCAAGTCAAGCATTGAGCGATGTATCTTTTAGATAATGAAAAATATACTAAATCGTTTTTATCAATTTTATGGAGTAATTTTTTTCGGACCTATATTTTTTAAAAAATGTGATCATTATTAGCATAAGAATTCGGGACTTGAATGGCAAGTGAAACTTGGTGCATGTATCTTAATACTTAAGAAACATATAAAATCATTTTGAGAAATTTTGTTGAGAACTAATTTCGGTCCTAAATTTTGTGAAAACGTCATGATTAGTAAACGAATTCAGATTTCAACGAGCAAGTCAAGCATTGTGCGATTTATTTTTTAGATAATGAAAAACATACTGAATAATTTTGAACAGTTTTATAGAGTAATTTTTTCGATTGGGCTAAATATGAACCTTTTTGGGCTCTTCTCTCGAAAAGGCAAATTTACTTTTTACTTTGTGGGCCGTAGAGTACTATTCCTTGAGGGTAGAATTCAGTTTGTACAGTGTTTTTGAAGACATAGCTGGCCCACATATTCTTTTTATATCTGATGCCTAGGTAGTGCAAAATGATAGAGGGAGTAAAATAGCAACAACTATGGTTTTGCAGTACTCTTCAATGACATTGAATTTGTTTTCCCATGGATGTCATTATATATTGAAGAATTTTTTCTTTTAATTCAAAATTCTGAGAGTAATTTTTTAATCATTAGTGAGTCTGTAAATGATATTCATAAAATAACGCAAGCGTGTAAAGCTATATTAAATTGTTCAATAAATTATTCGAACTAAAAAAGTTCAATTTATATGTTCCTTATAATTTTAAAATAGCTAGTTGTGAATAAGTGTATATTATTAAACATAAAATTGCTGTGACATTGAGTAATCGATTAATTACTCAATATTAACACATGAAAATTTGATGTATGTACATTTATATATTTGCAAGTATCAAATATAAAATATTAATTATTAAAATATATTAGCAAGCAATGCATGTTATGAGTCTAAAATTAATCCAATAAAATATATTTATTGTTCTTAGCTTGAAGAAAAAATTGTTTCTGTACTATCAAATTTTCATTATACTTCTATGAAAAGTTTGTATACTAAAATTTTCAATCTTAGAAACAATTAATGAATGTCCAATGCGATACATAAATTAAACGTAAGGTCTAACTTAAGGAAAATATCTAAAACCTAATAAAGTATAATAATAGAAATATTTAATTTTCTACATGTATAATTAATTTAATCTTGCTTGTCTAAAACATAGATAGTGGATTATCACTTATAATAAAATTATTTATAATGCATTAACATGAACTCATAAACTTATGTGTATGTACATCATTGTAACGAAATAACCGAAGCACAACATTTAGTTGAAGATTTTTAAGATTTCACTATATGTATTAAAAACATTAAATGAAGTTATATTTTAATAAAAGTATCAATTTGAATGAAAAATAAGAACACTGCAAGTCACACAATTCCATATTTAAAATGCATGGATACACCAACATTATTTGACTTCTTTATCATTTCCTCATTTGGATAAAGTATTTTATATGATCGAATTTAATGTGAATGAAGTTGTTCCAAGCTTGAACTGTTGGAGAAAATCCCCTAATTACTATTACAAATACTATTACTATTACAAATTCAACAAGAATAAAAATTACAGCGGAAGAAAATAAACAGAAAGATTTGATCTTTCTAAAGAATAGAAATCACACAAAGAACAATCTGCAAAATAACACCCAATTAGTACCAAAAAACCCAAATAGAAATAAAGAACGGTTTACTCACCACTGCCGGCATCAAGGTGACAATGGTATAGAAAGGTGATGATCGGGGTTATAACCCTAAAAAATGAGCCTCAACCGGGAAGAAATCACCGGCAATAAAACCTCTATTTCTCTCTCTCTTTTCTTTTCTCACGCTTATCTCTCTAACCTCGCCAACAGATAAACAATGGTGACAGAAAAGAAGGCTGTTAGATAGCATAAACAGAGAGATCAGCAATGGCAGAGCCGAAGGAGAAGGAGAAGAAAAGCTGGAGTCTTGAAGACTCCAAGAGACACAAGGAGAGAATGAAATGGCTAAGAGAGGGAATCGCAAGAGACTGCTCTCTAACTGAGGAGAGGCCATCAATAAGAAGAGAAAGCCGAACGGTCTCGCGGGTCACCAGCAGATGACCTGGGTAGCCAGCCCAAGCCGTGGGCATCCCGCGTGACTCGGTCAAGAGGCGGCCTAGAAGCATCGAGCAGGTAGATGGCCCAAAGGGCAGCCCAAGAAGAAAACCAAGACAGCCTATTCTACAGGTTGAGGCCCAAGCATCATTGGGTAATGGGGAAGACAATTGGGCTGAAAAAGGAAAAAATTGGGAGATAAAAAGGGCTATAAAGCCTACAATCTCCACCTCGAACAATATTTTTCCATCCCTGAAAGATGACTCAATTTGAGTTAAACCGCTTGCACATGAAAAAAGTCCCTGTAAAACATAAATTTATCAGTGTTTACAATTTTAGTACCAAAATCAGCAGGATTAATATCATTACTAATCTTATCTATGTCAATAATACCACTAGAGACCTTTTCTCTAATAAAGTGGTACTTGACATCAATATGTTTTGTCCGTTCGTGATAGACCGGATATTTACATAAATGTAAACAACTTTGACTATCAGTGTAAATAATAACTTTGGAATTTAAAAGATTCAATTCACTCAATAACCCTTGAAGCCAAATGGCTTTTTTGATTGCTTCTATTGCTGCGATATATTCAGCCTCAGTAGTTGACAAGGCAAATACAGGCTGTAGTTGGGAATTCCACTAAATGCAATTACCCGCAAGGGTAAAGAACAATGAGGTGGTAGACTTTCTACCATCCTTGTCATCTGCAAAATCAGAGTCAACAAATCCAATTAATTCAAAATTAGACCAATTATACTAGTGTAAACCCCGATCCACTGTTTCGTTTAGGTAACGATATACCCACTTGAGAGCAGCCCAATGATCTCTTCCAGGATTCAACAAAAATCTACTAAGAAGGCTTATGGAAAAAGCAATGTCTGGAAGGGTAGACATCATTGAGTACATGACAGAACCTATGGCCATTCTGTATGGGATATTGGCCATATCTCCTTTTTCACTTTCAGTTTTAGGACAAGTTTTGTCGGAAAGTTTAAAGTGGCTAGCAAGACGAGTAGTAACGGGTTTACAAAGTTGCATAGAAAATTTGGATATTATTTTCTGAAGGAAAGGCTTTTGGGATATGAAGAGAGAACGATTAGGTCTATCTCTAGAAATATTCATCCCAAGGATTTTGGATGCAACACCCAAATCCTTCATATCAAACTCGGATTTTAGCAGTGACTTCAGTTCATCAATCTTAGCTTTGTGATGACAAGCTATCAACATATCATCCACATAAAGCAACAGATAAATAGCAGAATCCACATTATTACCAGAAAAGTAGAGACAACTATCATAATTACTTTTCGAAAAACAAATTTTGAACATAAAAGAATCAAACCTCTTGTACCATTGTCTTGGCGACTATTTAAGTCCATATAGGGACTTTTTCAGAAGACATGCCATATGTTCCTTACCCTTTACTTCAAAACCAGGTGATTGACGCCTATAAATGGTTTCCTCAAGGTCACCATGTAAAAAGGCAGTTTTCACATCAAGCTGTTCAAGATTAAGATCATAGAAAGCAACAAGAGCAAAAACAATCCGAATTGTTTTGCATTTAACACAGGAGAAAAAATTTCATTGAAATCAATGCCCTCAATTTGTGAAAAACCTTTTGAAACAAGTCTAACCTTGAACCTAGGAGGTTCATTAGAGGACTCAGACTCCTTCATTTTGAAAATCCATTTGCAATCAACAAGTTTTTGTTTTGAAGGTTTTGGAACAAGAATCCAGGTTTTGTTTTTGTTTAAAGAAAACATTTATTCTTCCATAACACATAACCATAAAATTGCGATTGGGACTTTTCAAAACCTCAGAAAAACATAAGGGTTCTTTTTCTTCAACATAAGAAGCAACAGCAAAAGCATATGATACAATGTAGGAGTAACTATATCGAGGATGATCCTTAGGTACTCTACGGACTCGATCTCTAGCGAGTTGATAATCCCTAAGAGCTTGGGTTTGAGCCTCAGAATGTTCTTCTTCCTCATTAGAACCATCTAGAATAGGATCAGAAGCTTCAGGAACAGGAGAACTACTAGAAGGAGCAGAAGGCTCAGAATTTGTTTCTGGTTCCTGAGGTGGCTCTAGAGTGGGTTCGGAGATAGTCTCCACCTCCACTGGAATGCTACTAGGAGAAGGATCACAAGAAGGATTATTGGTGATGGTGTTTTCTTTAAGACAGGGTATTTCTAACTCATTGAAGATGACATCCCTACTGATGATAACCCTCACCCCTGGTTCATCCTTCAACCATACTCTATAACCCTTTACCCCACTAGGATATCCTATGAACACTCCCTTTCTAGATCTTGGATCTAGTTTCCCTCTTTTTGATGAGCGAAGGCTGTACAACCGAAGACCCTCAAGTTGGAAATATTAGGAGGTTTCCCAGACCAGAGTTCTATAGGAGTCCTAAAGTTTATAGCTGTGGATGGAAACCTATTGATGAGGTATACAGCTGTACTAACAGCTTCACCCCATAACAGTTTTGGAATACCAGAAGACACTAACAGATAACGGACCTTATCCATAATAGTACGGTTCATCCTTTCGGCAACTCTGTTTTGTTGTGGGTTATGTCTAACCGTTCTATGGTGTAAAATGCCATGTGATGCACATAAGTTAGAAAACTCCTGGTTACAAAATTCAAGACCGTTATCGGTCCTGATAGTTTTTAGTTTATTTCGAGAATGATTTTCGGCAAAACATTTCCATTCACAAAATTTTTCAAACGTTTGATCTTTGGTTTTTAAAAGAAAAACCCAACGTGCCTCGAAAAATCATCAACAATAGAAAGGAAATAAACGTTACCACCGTAAGTTGGAACCTTTTCAGGCTCCATAGATCACAATGCACATAATCAAGAGGTGCAGATGACTTATGTTTGATGGTAGAAAAAATGATTTTGTGTTGTTTTCCCAAAACATAGTGATCACAAAAATCCAAGGAATCGATTTTATCGCCACATAAAAGTTTTTGTTTTTGCAAATGATAAAGCCCCTTTTCACTAATGTGGCCAATCCTCCGATGCCACAACATAGTTTTTTCTGGGACAGTTTTTGAAATCAAGGCAGTAGAGTTGCAAATGGTTTTACCAAGAAGGATATATAAAGTTTCCTTTTTAAAACTTTTTAGCATGACTAGGTTTCCTTTGCAAAACCGCAAAATACCATTTTTGGATTTAAAAGAGAGACCCAAAGAGTCTAAATAATTGAGAGAAATAAGATTCGACGCAAGTCAGGAACATATCTCACCTTAGTGAGTTTTCTAGTCACGCCATCATGCATTTTTATAAAAATACTGCCAATGCCTTTTATCAAACCTGATTATTTCCCATAAAAACTTTTCCTTGGTTTAAAGTTTTGAAATCAGAAAACCAGTGTTTATTAGGTGTCATGTGAAATGAACAACCAAAATCAAGCACCCAATGATTAACAACATCAGTACGTGAAGGAGAAAGAGAAACACACAGAACTTCAGAAAACATAGAGTTACAAAAACCGTGGGTTTTATCGACTTTATTCCATCCTTTACCATGTTTACATTGTTTCTCGTCTTTGATTCGTTTAAAACACTTGTTTTTCATATGCCCTTCTTTCCCACAGTAAAAACATTTTACCTAGCTTTTCTCTCGTGATTTGGAACGGCTTTTAAAACGATGACTAGGAGGTTCTCTCCGGTCAATCTTTCCTCTTACAAAAAGATTTTCACCATGAGACTTGTTCTCTTTTTGTAAATCCAAATCTTTTGATTTTAAAGCATTTTTAACATCAGAAAGGGAAAGATCATCTCTACCATATTTAATGGCAGATGTGACATCATTAAAAGAATCAGGTAAGGCATTTAGTAAAATGATTGAAACATTTTCATAAGAGATTTTCTCGCTGACGTTTTGTAACTCCAAAATGATTTTATTTAAATCATCGATATTTTCAGAAAGTGATTTTGTTCCACTCATTTTGAAACCAAAAAGCTGTTCTTCTAAATAGATTTTGTTTGAAAGAGATTTTCCCAAATACAACTTTTCCAGTTTTGTCCAGATTTCAAAAGCATTGTCTTTTTCATCAATTTTCCGTAAAACGTTATCAGTCAAATGCAAAGTGAGACAACTATGAACATCACCTAGTTTTTCTTTAAGAATTTCACCCGTCCAAGATTCCGGATACTCTTCAGGGCTGCAAATAGCAGAAGCAATTTTGTTTTGTACAAAAACTGCTTTCATTTTCCTCCGCCACATTACAAAATAAGATTTGCCATCAAACCTATCGTTTTCAATTTTTGGAACTGACATGTTTTAAGGAAAAATAGGTGTAATTTGGTGGTTTCAGAAAGATGAAAGATTCGAAAAGTTTTGACTAAAATTGTCCGGATTTTTCCTTAAAAACAGAGGAAAGATCTCCCAAAGAAAAGCGGCGTTGTTTGTTTTAATTTTGTTTGATTAGGTTTGGTTTTGATTACAAAACAGTGTAGCACAAACGGCACAGAAAACCAAATCAAAGCAGTAACAAACAGAATAACAAAAGAAATAGGAACAAACGAAAAAATGGCAGAAAAAGACAGAGAACGAAAATATTTTGAAATCAGAAATAAAAAAAAAACTGCCAAGTCACAGATACTTGAAATCTCTTGGATTCAAGCCAGGCTTGGATTTTGGTTTTTGAAGGAAAAAAAAAAAAACAACAATGAAACTGGAAGTAATAAAAGAACAGAAGCAGAAGAACTATAAAGCAATAATAAAGCAGTAATAGTAACCAACACGGCGACAAGCCGAAACAGAGACCATATAAAAAAAAATGGCTACAAGCTGAAAACAGTAAACCAGATAAAGTCGGCGGCAAGCCGATAAACAGTAAATAGAAAAACGGCGGCAAGCCGAATAAACTGAAACAGAAAGAAAAATTGTAAAACAGAGAGGAGAAGAACTTCACTGGCCGAGTTTTGAGATACTTCTCAGATCCGATGATTGCTGCCGGACGCCGGAACCAGAGAGCCGGAAACCGTGGCTCTGATACCAATTGTTGGAGAAAATCCCCTAATTATTATTACAAATACTATTACTATTACAAATTCAACAAGAATAAAAATTATAGTGGAAGAAAATAAACAGAAAGATTTGATCTTTCTAAAGAACAGAAATCACACAAAGAACAACATGCAAAATAACATCCAATTAGTACCAAATAACCCAAATAGAAATAAAGAACAGTTTGCTCACCACTGCCGGCAAGCCGGCTAACAAAAAATCAAAGAGATGACTGAGGAGCACAAACCAATGGGTTACCAAACCAGAAACAGTCACCGAGCAGCGGCGTTGCCGCGTCGAGGCGACGATGGTAGAGAAAGGTGATGATCCGGGTTATAATCCTCAAAAATGAGCCTCAACCGGGAAGAAATCACCGGCAATAAAACAACCTCTATTTCTCTCTCTCTTTTCTTTCCTCACGGTTATCTCTCTAACCTCACCAACAGATAAACAATGGTGACAGAAAAGAAGGTTGTTAGATAGCATAAACAGAGAGATTAGCAATGGCAGAGCCGAAGGAGAAGGAGAAGAAAAGCTGGAGTCTTGAAGACTCCAAGAGACATAAGGAGAGAATGAAATGGCTAAGAGAGGGAATCGAGAGAGACTGCTCTCTAACCGAGGAGACGCCATCAATAAGAAGAGGAAGAGAAATGGTCTCGCGGGTCACCAGCAGATGACCCGGGTGGCCAGCCCAAGCTGCGGGCATCCCGCGTGACTCGGTCAAGAGGCGGCCTAGAAGCAGCGAGCAGGTAGATGGCCCAAAGGGCAGCCCAAGAAGAAAACCAGGACAACCTATTCTACAGGTTGAGGCCCAAGCATCATTTGGTAATGGGGAAGACAATTGGGCTAAAAACGGAAAAAAAAATTAGGAGATAAAAGGGCTATAAAGCCTACATGAACTTTTCGTGATTAATATAAAGGTATAAAAAATAGTTTTTGCATCACATGACATGAAATGGAAAATGAATGCCATCAAATAAGCTGAAGTACGACTAAATCATATCCCACATTTAACATAAGAAATACATGCTTAAATAAGAAATACATGCCAAAGGAGTAGGTGTATTTGGTATAGTACACACGGCTTTCACATACATAAGTTTTATAACTAAAACATTTGATAGAACTAAAATTCTTCAGAATTCGGATTTTTTCTTTTGGGCTGGGTTCAATTTTGATTATTGTTAAATAAAGTGTCCCAACATTTTTTTCCGACTCCGGCCATAACGCACAATGGTTATGCGTTATCTATAATGATAACGCACAATCATTGTGCATTATCCGTTAATTAAGCTTCCTCCCCTAATCAGCCTACGTGGCTGATAGCGCACAACGAGTGTGCGTTATAATCAGTGCAATAACGCATACTCGTTGTGCGTTATCAGCCACGTAATGTTTTTAATTTTTTAAACTTTTTAAAATTTTTAAAAAATTTTTTTTTTATTTTTTGGGAAAACTTATAATTGCATAAATTCTTTTTAGTATTTTGTTTAATGAATTATTTTTTTTAATGAAAATTTGTTTTTAGATGTAGAGAATAATGAATGAATGTATGTATTTATAGACTTTTAATAATTGGTGGGATGAGAGATGAGGGAGTAAGTTGTAATGGAATGAGGAAAAAATAATTGGTGTCCTTGCATCAGCTGGGTTCACGGGAAGCCCTGTTGGAGATGAAATTATTGTCCTTCGAAGCTTTGCTAGAGATGAAATTATTGCCCTTGGAAGCTCTATTGGATGAAATTATTGTCCTTGGAAGAGGTGGTGCGAGTGAATTATTGTACAGGGGAGGTGACAATTGAAGAAAACGCACAACCATCATGCGTCATCTTCAGGTTTTATTTTTTATTTTTTATTTTTTTTGAGCAAACTTTTTTTTTTAAATTTACCTTTTTTTTAGCAAACTTTTTTCTTTTACACATTTACCCCCCTTTTTTTTTCTGAGCAAACTTTTTTTCTTCTACACATTTACCCCTCTTTTTTTTTTGTTTACAATTTTTATTTTTATCCAGCAATTTATTCTTAGAAATTTTGGATTTTTACCTAAAACAAAATAAGAATATAATTAAGATACCTAAAACAAAAAAATCAATAATATAAACATCGGCTGAGTACTTTATATAGAAATTTAAATTACATATAACTGGCAATGAAAACTAGAAAATAATAATTACAGCTAAGGCCAGTCGGATGGTGTGAACCGCACAGTCTTCTTACCAATATGATGCCCGAAGTCGAGATGCTGGACACCGTCCTTGTCATCCTCCCGCTCCTCTTCATCAGATGAAGATGCCTGCGATATAGGCTGATGTGGCATAGATGAACCGGCTGTGCCCGAAACCCGGAAAACCCTTAGGCTGTAGAATGTGGTGATTGAAATAATGCAAATCCTAAACCGGGCGCGGGAGGCATCTATGACGTCCCGGATCCACTAAGAAGTGGCTGGGAAGCTGGCGTCAAACCCAAAAAAAAAGAAGGCATATCTAGGTTCAGGCTGTCAAATGGGTCGCCAATCGGTTGACCAGTACCAGATCCCTCACCCTTCTCAACCACTGACCGGGGTTGACATGTTCGTGCCTTTTTGGAGCAGAAGGTACAGGAAGGCGTCCACCTCCTGCTCCACGCCCAGGATGTCTCCGAGCACTCCTTTTAACTCTACGAGCGCCTCGGTCCGTTACGTGCTCCCGAGGACGGCAATGCGACGGCTGTACGGGGAACGTTTGCTGGATATCGTGCTGCAAAGGAGTGCATCCCAAAGTACCCCCGATGGAGACCATACACCTCCGGATAATCGTCCGCACTTTATTCATAACCACGACCATCTGTGAAGGAGATGAAGGTAGCTCCTGAATCACCATTGAAACCATATCATCCACCTCTTGCAACATAGAAGTATAAAAAAAAAAAGAATTTACAAATTAAATAAATAAATAAATAAATTAAAACGTTAGAAATCAACATAAATAACTAAAATGCATAAGAACTTACCATCATCCATTTGTCCACACTAGCAGGTTGATATCCATGCGAACGGGTATCACGGTTAGCTGGATTGTCAATGTAAACCCGTGTGATACCCCTATACCATCTGATGTACTCATCACTGGGGTATGACAACGCCTCAGCAGCTACAGCAGAACCATCCCTAACACGAAGTTGCCACTGGTTTCAGGCATCGAGATGGATAGCATGCTGTGTAACCCAAGATGTGTTATCATTCCCTCTCAGCTGGATCCGGTGCAGGTACAGACGAGTATCAACTGTATCTGGAACCATTGAGCCTGTGCGAACTGGCGCATCACACGACCGGGATAGTAGTATTCCATTATCTCGTAACAGATGAGTGGGACCTCTGGCCGCCACAAGTCAGATGGAACTAGAGGACGGTCATAATAAGGGAGCCATATAAACTATCATGTCAAAATTCAAAATCAATAAAAATGTAAGTGCATAAAAAAAAGTCAAATAATTACAAATAATACAAGCTATGGTAAAGTGAACCTGATCAGATGACATAAAATCTAACTGGTCTCTGTAGGTCACTAGAGTGTGTGTAGACAGCTGGCTACAGTCAAATTATGTGCACCATATTGCGCAAGAGGAGCAAGAGGGTCGGCCTGAATCTCCCTAATCAGTTGAGGCCGCAATGCAAGTATATGCAACCACATCCAAATCTGTACTAAGACTAAGGTCCCCCAATCTGGCGTGCACCTCCCAAAGCCGCCGTGCACAACTGCCTATACAAAAACCCAAGAACATAGTTACCCCAGCTATATGTCCTGATAGCATCAATATCCTCTAATAAACTGAGGTAACACACATGGACCAAATTCCCGGAGAAGTCTGGAAGCATGTGTCCGCCAATGTGTAAGAAAATAAATCCACGAGCGCGCAGGATTAGATCATCATCGGTCTCTGAATCGGTAAACGCTCTCAGGATCCATGCTTCCAATGGTTCCTTCTTCACCTTGTATCCGGAAAAGTGGCTGAGAGACAACCGCACAACTAGAAGTCTCTCGATAAGATCTATCCAGTACTATTTCGAGTTTACACTCCAGCTAGGGTAGGTAACGGCCATACCGTCTATCCCTAAACCCTATAGAGCCTGTATATCCTGCAGTGTCATTGATATTTCACCACATGTCAGGTGAAATGTGTGAGTCTCCGGTCTCCACCGCTCTACCAATGATGTAATAAGTGCGTGGTCCAACTCAATGTAACCACATCGAAAGACTCTCTCCAACCCGGTTCTGTCAATAATCTTTACCAATCTACGGGGAGTCGTATTGTAGCACTGGAATAAGTTCCGCCCAAAACGCCTACACTGAAGATCAGTATAACACGTCTCACGATCCCCACTCCAGATCAAACCGGATATGTGCTCGTGCTGTCTGGATAAGACATCAGGGATAATGGGCCCCGGATGCACGTGTACTGGCACTTCTTCCATCTACATTAATTATATTTTCAGATACTGTAAATATCTATATGTTAAAATTAAAAATTTTTAAATATATTATAATTCCAAACTCTTTAAGATGTGTTCTTTATGGTACACTGCATTTTAAGGTTTTAGGTTTGAATGGTTTTCGTTTTTTTTAAGAGTTTGCTGTTAAAAAGTTTACAGATTTATGGTTTAGTGTTTAAAATATTAAGACTTTAATGCAAGAGGGATTACTGTTACAACGTTGACAGTTTCACGGTTTAATGTTCAAAATATCAATTTTAAAGTTCTTCATGTTTATTACGGTTTACTATAACCGAGTTTCTACTCTTATTTTTTAATGTTTCAAAAATCAATTTTAAGGGTTTTTAAAGTTTTTATAATGTGCCCTGTATAATTTTAATATTATGATTTTGGTTTTTTAAGGTTTACTGTTAAAAAGTTTATAGTTTTACGGTTTATTTTTTGATGTAAATTTTTGGATGTTGACAATAGATTTTTATGTTTTCTTGTATTTAAAGTTTAGATTTTTAAGTTTTTTAAGGTTACTTATAGTATATTTTATAAGTAAGCATTTTGCTACTTCATAAATTCACTATTACGGTTTTAGAGTTTAAATAAAAGTATTAATTACTAAACTATAAATTTTCAAGTACCGGTTATACTATTTTGGATTTTAATAATAGATTTTTAAGTTTTGTATTATTTAAATTTTACCATTTTTAAGTTACAAAAAAAAGTTTCCATATTTTCTACTGTTTACCAAAAAAAAAAAAAAAAAAAAAAAAAGGTTAAAATACCGAATTACAGGTTCCTATATTTTCTAATATGCAAAATAATTATCTAAATAATTAAAAAAATTTCAAATTATCATAAAGTAAGGTAAGAAATTAAACCTAATTATCGAAATAAATTCATGAAAATAATACATCACCCTAATATCACTTTTTAAATGCAAAAAGCAATCATATACATAAAATTATCAAATTTGTACAAATTTATTAACAACAACAATTTCACTAAAAAAAAAAATGGAATGTAAAATTTTGGATTTTAATAATAGATTTTTAAGTTTTGTATTATTTACATTTTAGAATTTTTAACTTACAAAAAAAAAGTTTTCATATTTTCTACTGTTTACAAAAAAAAAAAGAGTTAAAAAAGCGAATTATAGGTTCCCATATTTTCTATTCAGTAAATTATACGAAATATGCAAAATAATTATCTAAATAATTAAAAAAATTTCTAATAATCATAAAGTAAAGTAAGAAATTAAACATAATTATCCAAATAAATTCATGAAAATAATACATCACCTAATATCACTTTTTGAATGCAAAAACAATTATATACATAAAATTATCAAATTTGTACAAATTTATTAATAACAATTCTAAACTAAATCTAAAACTCAATTTCACAAAAAAAAAAATTCAAATTAACAAATAAAATTCATAAAAATGATTAACAAACACCAAATAACAAACCCAAACACACAATAATTAAACTTAATAAATAATACACAAAAAAATTTTAAATAATTAAAACACACCCGAAAATTTAAAATGTAGCTCTAGTCTACCGTTTTCCACTCCAAACTGTAATAACCTTCGTACTCCAAAGAAAGTCTCGCAGATTAACTAATTTTTAACTATAAATTTCAAAATAAAATACACAATTATTAGAAGAAGAGAAGTCAAACTATAATAATAAGAAGTAAGAAGATAAAAGGAAGAGTAAAATAACTTACTGAGCAATGGCGGAGGAGGCTGCAAAAAAAATTCAGATGGAGAAGGCTGAAAAGAGGAAGAAGAACGAGATGGAGAAGGCTGAAAAAAACAAGAAGAATGAGGGAGGAAAGAGAGAGAATGGAGAAGGCTCAAAATAAGGAAGAAGAAGAATGGAGAAGGCTGATAAAAAAAATACAGTAAGAAGAAATAAGGAAGAAGAAAGGGGGGAAGAATAAATAGGCTGGAAAATAAAAGGGAAGAAGGAAGAAGGAGGGGATTAGCGGCTGCTAGGGTTTTTTTATAAGGTGATAACGTACAGTCACTGTGCGTTATCAAGGTTAATAACGCACAATCATTGTATTTTATCACTACGTCAGCGCCAGATAGGATCCACGTCATTTTTTAACGCAATTAGCGTGGCTTAATCCGCGTATTAGGGATAACGCATAACCATTGTGCGTTATTAAATATTGTGCTTTATCGTATTTGATAACGCACAATCGCTGTGCGTTGTGGCCTGAGTCAGAAAAAAAAAAATTTTTGAGGCACTTTAGTACCCAATAATAAAAATTGTTCCCGGCCCAGAAAAAAACCTCAAAATCCCTGCTAATATCTTCCCCTCGTTGGTCTTTAACTTTCTTCGTCGATGTATCCTGAAAAAAACAAAATTTTCCTTATATGTATATTAAAAAATTGTAAATATAATTGAAATTTAAGAGGCTGTCATAACATAATCTTAGGACATGTAAATTTATAACACCATATAATAAAAACCTGGTCAGTTCCGTTACATTTCTCCCTTGCTCTGGTAACAAACGTTTGGCAGATTAATGTACACTCATAGTAAATTGGGCACCTCCAAAACAAATGCATTTAATTAATAACAAATAAATTCTTTTAAAATCAACTCTTACTAAAAAATATTTTTTATTCAAGGATTTACCCATATGCATTACGAAATAACTCTGCCTTGTAAATAAGGTTGAATTCTATACTGTTCTGCAAGACATTAGAAAAGTGGGTAGAAACTTACGAAATCATGAGCACACATTGCAACAAAAAAATTTTCCATCTAACCATCTTGTCCGAGCTAACCCATGGAACAGAACAGCAAAAGAGATGCCCAGTGTGATTCCCCATAGATGAAGACAACATTGCAAGACATTCTTTATTGGAAGGAACAGAGAAAGGATACGTGACCTGGCTGTGTTATGGAGAATAATTTTGAAGTGGTCCCATGAGTCTTTGTAGGTGAACTGATCATAAGTGGCAAACTCGTTTGTGGTAGGGAAGAATATCTCACATGAAGTGTCATAAAAGAGCATAGCTGCTTCTTCATCATCAACGGAATTAATGTTTTGCATTTCAATTGGTGGTGTAGCATGTTGAATTAGACGACCATGGGTGAAAACTTGCCGAGAAATCGTCTCTAAGGTAAAGGAATCGTCCCATAGGACTATCCAACAGAAACGTGTCGTATTAATACTTTTAGTTATTGAGTATGCGTTTGAAAATGAAATGGATTCCCAATACCTCCAACTTACCTACAACTAATATAATTGAAGTTAGTTCAACACTAATGTAATGAACTTTTTCATTAAAAAAACATGAGTGAAATACGCACTGAATTTGCATCAAGTGCATCTATGGTAGCCCAAAAGTTTTTATAGTTTGATGTAAAAAAACAACGATGTCGATTTTCAGTGTGCCACCTTTTCATCCTAGGAAACATATCTTGTTCTTCCTCTTGCAGCTTAAATGGATTGTATGCAACACTTCATATGCCCATTCTTGAAATGCACGAAATGTTACATAACATTTTCATTATCAAAGTTCTTAATAAAAAGCAATATAAATCATACCTCCCAAGCGAGGCTAAACCCACCCATACTCTTTCTTCTGTCTAGAGACCGGACACATAAATTTGTACAAAAAAACCATGGATGCTTTCCCTAGTTATAATCTCTGATTTGGTCAACATCTTCTATCGCCAATAGGCATGACAGGTGAATTGTGTCACCAGTATTAGAAAATAAAGTTTGGCCCAACATATATAGAAAAAGAGTTCTGGTCACTCTAGCAACCTGCGCCACATTGGTTACATAGGTCAGAAACCGTCATAGAACCTCTTAGAGAAACAACAGGGCAAAATCTGAGCATATCTTCTGCGTATCCATGTCTCCGGCAAACATTCATATCCCAAGGAATGCGTTTCCCACCCATCCTAATGCTAGTAATTGAAGAAAAATCCATAGGGGTTATTATCATTTCACCAATGGGAACTGATAAAGGCAACTCGGAAATCTATAAAGATAACTCGAAAATTTTCAAAAAATTCATTTTCCTTTCTCTCACTTTCTCTCTCTACATACTTTCTCTCTAACCTCTCTCTAAAAAAACTCCCAACTTTGAACATTACCAAACGAAATTAGAAGATAATATGGATCCTTTTGAAGAATCTCTGCAAGAAAATATTGGTTTTGAGATAAGAAATCGAAACTTTTTTTCACATTTTCAGGCACACTTTCGCCCAGATTGAGCAGAAGTCACTGTGACTTTCACCCAATCTGGACGAAAGTCTTGTAGAGCTTTCGTCCAGATTTGGCGAAAGTCACAGTGACTTTTGCTCAATTTGGGCAAAAGTGTGCCCGAAAATATGAAAATTTTTTTTTTCTGTTTTTTTAGGGTTTTCTTTTTTGTAATATTAACTTTTCATTATATATTAACAGGGTGATGAAGATCCAAATACCTTTGAAGAATTTCTAGATCCGGAAGAATATATCGATATTGGACATTTATTTACAACGGAATGCATATTTAGTTCGAAAGATGAGTTGGTGGAGTGGAAAAAACAAATTGCAATGAATGCGAAGACATATTTAATCATAACTCGGTATCAGAGAGCCAGAACATTTGACCGTCGACCGTATATCACAATGGCTTGCAAACGCGGAGGTTCAGTAAGAAAATATAAAAAATCAATAGTCGACGATGAGGAAGAAGAAATACCGAAAAAAAAAACATGGACCGTATGGGACGAAAAAATGTGGTTGTCCATTTAAGCTAAAGGGAGAGCAAATGACAACAAGTGAAAATTGGCAATTGTTCGTACACAACGGGAGGCACAACCATAAAATAGTTGTTTACAGTCACGGTCAAGTTCAGTCTGCAAGACTTACGGAGGAGCAGTTGCAACAAACCGAGCAGTTCAGGAATAGTCATGTTCCACCGCGCAATATATTACGATTTTTTCGAGAACAAGACGTTGGTTGTGCAGTTAGGTAAGTCATAAGGGAATTATTAGATTATTTTTAATACTTTATTTCAATATTTTAGAGTTGTTTTTATTCCATTAATAAATATAAAATTTTGATGTATGTAGTTCCCATAAAATTTAGAATGTTGTTGCCAAGATTAAGAGGGACCGGATGCAGGGAAGAAATACGGTAGAGGAAGTTCTCCGCTTAAGTGCATAAAGGGGCTACACCATTTTCTATGGAAATGGTGAGGACAACAACGTACTCAGTGATATTGTCATTGCACACCCGACATCGATTGCAATGATTAGAATGTGGCCAAATGTGCTAATAATGGTTACGACGTACAAAACGAACAAGTAAGTACTATAGTGGATTAATTGTATTATTATATATCTTTATTAATTTATTCGCACAAACATTTAAATTTTAATTTTTTTTAGTAAATAGTTAATAATATTTTTAAGTCCGTGAAAAATGATTAGTGAATGTTAAGAATTAAATTTCCCGCTTATTTTTTAAGGTACAACATGCCACTATTAGAATATGTAGGGATGACTCCAACAAGAAAGAACTTCACAGTGGCAACAACTTTTATGTGCAACGAACAGGCAACGACATACATATGAGTTCTTTAACAAATCAAGCACTTATATTTTACATGTGCTATGTCGAATGGTCAGGGTTCGGCTATCAATGAAGGAGAGCCTATAGTTGTTCTTACTGATAGAGAAAGTGGACTAATGCCGGTGATTGATGATGTGTTTATCAATTCTTATCATATGTTATGTAGAAGACACATCGATCAGAATGTGTGGCAAAGTTGACTGAGATGGTGAAAGATGAAGAGGTGGCTTAACGGTTCGTGAATGGCTCTTGGAGGAAATTAATTAATGAACTTGATGAGGTGGAATATCAAAGAAAATTGGAAGTGTTGAAGACTAGGTGGCGAACCAGGCCCGACTTTGTACATTACCTGTTCAGAGTTGAATCCATTTGCACATAAATTTTGCAGGGTTTGTACCTCTCAAGTGTTGTATTTTGGGGTGGAGAAAACGAACCATGCTGAGAGTGAACATCCAGTGTTGAAGCTATGGCTATCAACGTGTTACGGTGATTTGAACACCTTATTTTTGAATATCCACTCTCTCATCCAAGCTCAAATCCCAGAAATTAAATACTCTTTGGAAATTTCAAGACTTAAAGGGAAATATGGCGCCAAGAGTAATCCCATCGTGAAGAATTCATATAATAAAATTAGTCATTTGGGATTGAAGAAGATAATGGATAAGTTAAAGAAGGCACGTCGAATGGTAGAAGAACCGGACAGTAATTGTCTGCATTATTTAAGGAAGTCGCACAATCTACCATGTGCATGTGAACTTGTTAATCGGTGCCAACATTTAATACCAATCCAAGAGGAAGATGTTGTCATCATTTGGAGAAAACTATAAATTGGTTCTAATATTTCTGAAGAACACCATAGAGATATGGAATAAGAACTGCATGATCTTACTTCACTGTTACAGGAAATTAGTACTGGCCCAATTTCTAATGTCTGGAAAGTTAGACGACTCATCAAAGGTGTTATACATCTGGTGTTGCCTGATGATCCTTGTCAGCCGTTGTCAATCTCCCCAGAGATCGCAGTCACGATAGGACGACGGAAGACAAAATCCACCAGAAGGGATAATTCTCACTGGGAATACGTCTCCATCACCCATAGGAAGATAAGAAAGTCCAGCGGTTCAGGTTCTGGGTCTTGTAGTGGTTCAGGTTTTGGGTCTTGTAGCGGTTCAGGTTCCGGGTCTAATCCTAGCCCTCGTGGAAGAGGTAGACCGCCTCGTAGCGGTAGGAGTAGGGGCAGAGGACATAGCAGTGGTAGGTCGAGTTTATCAACCGTTGTAAGTTCCGATTCACCGCTAGTGCCATTCCCTTTCAAAAATGCATTTTCAGGGTTTATGTATCAAGTTATACAAAACTGGAAGAACGTTGTTGGAGATGGTAATTGTGGTTTCAGGGTTCTATCAAGTTTCTTGTTTGGAGACGAAAATCATTGGGTTGAAATTCGTGGAAGAATGACCTATGATTTACGGCACCGTATGCACGGATATGAGCAATTGTTCGGCTCAGTTGAACGTGTGACAGAGTTGATAATGCAGACAAATTGGGAAGAGGGTTCGGCATGACGGGAGTATTGGATAAATACACCTGATCACCTTTATGTCATTGCTAACACATCCAATCTATACGTTGTATTTCTTGCACGGTCACAGTCAACCACTGTCTTGCCTCTTGTTTCTAATATGGATGGGCCTTCGGGAACGATATTCATCGGACTCATAGAGGAAATGCAGCATTTTATACAGGTATTTATAATTGATAACTTTTTATTATTATTAATATTAATTGAATTGTTACAGACTGATATTTTATTAAGTGTATGTGTTAATATTTTTTTTTCGGTTATAGTTGGTAGATGGATGCCCATTGCCCCCATTACATGTATAATAGGAATATCATCGAGATATGCGAGTTAGTGGATGGGCGGCCCCATATCGTAATCGGATGGCAGATTGGTTACGAGATATAGTGAAATGTATCCGTGACAGAGACATTTTATGTAATAATGTTGTAATTCGAATTTATAATGTGTTAATAATATTTCGTACAGTTTGTCGTTCAGAGTTTTTTTTATTTACAACTTTCATGTAATTATATTAATATGAAATAATAAACCAGAATATGAATGAGGGAATAAATATAATGAATATCACGACGAACATAAATAATACACAATGAACATAAATAAAAAAAGAAATACACAATATAATAAATAAATATCCGAGTACATAAAGATTTACTAAAAAGATTTGTAATGAACCCTTAGTAAATCTCTAACCCTGCATCCTAACTCATCATTGGCAATATCCTATCTGTGGTACTCACGTGCAATCATATCTAAGAGTGCCTTCGGTGGCATGGCAGCAGCTAACGGGACATTATAGCCTCTGAGAATATTCCTGGGGTTTTGAATCCTCGGGTGAGTGCGGGGGAGGTATCAGTCCAAATAATTATCGGTACATGAACTCGCCGGAATGGCCGGGACACTAGTCCATGTCTCTGTCAGTAAGTGCGAAGGTTCCTCGAGCTAGAGTGCCTCGACGAAAGTGTTCCTCAAGACATACATCCTGTTTCTCGGTGGTCGGCGTGCCCATCGAGGCTGGATAGGGTGGGCGGGAATACACTGTCTAAAACCGAACTGCCTCAGAACCCGGTCAGGCATGTACGGCTCCAAGCAGTCAAAATATGCAATGAACCGTGCCATGTTGAAACCCAACAATCACGAACATCCTGAGTCCTGTACGGCATCCACCTAACCTCATCAGCTGCCATCATATCCAGCTTCAAGCGAATATCCAGCAGTTTACTCTCATTCTTATAACCGATCGTTGGAAACATCTGCATGTAGGGCTTGCATCCTTTGGGAGAATGTCTAAACAAGTGAACGAACATGGGAAAATACAAATATATCCACGCCTAAAATATAAAATATAAATTTAATAAAAATATAAACAAGAAATATAAATGAAATATTAAATAAATAAACCCTATACACTAAACTGTTTAAATATAAAAAAAACATAATTAACATTAATTTTAAAACACATACCTCTAATAGTGACCAGCAACCTGCAAGCTCCTTCGCATCAGCCTTGGAAGCCTGACCTAGATTCTGGTATAGATATGCAAGACAGGCAGCACCCCATGCGAACCCCCCAATACGACTCACATCCCGCAGAAGTGGCCACAGTCTCACGGGTACAATGTTGCCACTCTTATCACTGAAGAGTGAGCTACCCAAAATGTACTATAGGTAGCATGCAGCTTTGACCTGATGTGACTGTGAGGTCTGTCTCCTAGTAGCAACGGCGTGAAGCTCTAGTGCATTAAACCCTAAACCCTCAGTATGACCTAAACCCAGATCCTGCTGAACAGCCCGTATCAACTGCTCCCTCGATAATTTGTGATCCACTACCGCACCATAAGCAGGCACCCCAAGAATAAGCTCTACATCGTGCAGTGTAACAGTCATCTCACCCCAGGACATGTGGAAGCTGTTCTTCTCGGGCTACTACCTCTCAACAAATGCCGACAAAAATGTAGCATTGGCATGCTGAAACATGCACGATCGTAGGTACGTCGGACCGGACCTGAAGGCCAGGGGCCCAGCCTGCGAATCGGTAAGCTCCCAACCAGTGAGCGCCATATAACGAGATCGACACTTCAATAAACCACAATCCTAAAGATAAAACAGATAAATTTATATAGTTATATAATAGTATATTTATTCTATTATTATTTTTCTATTTATCATAATAAATAATATTTGATAGTTTAAAGAATAATAACAATAATAATAACATGTCACTTTAACATAAAGATAAATACCTGTCCACGCCATATCCGACCAGCCACATGTCCACCGTATGATGGGATGAGCTCCGGGTTAACAGGACCTCCATCTGCTGCCTCTATTTGCTCCCAATCGAAAGGCTTCACTTTCTTCCTCTTCTGCGTCGGTGCCGGAACATCACGAGCCACGTCGGGTCTTTTGTTACGAGACCCTGCAAACTTCCTCATCACCGACATAAGGCTGCCGGTCAAACCTTTCCCTTTTCCGTGACGAGGACGCCCGTCCGATCCACTAGCTGCTGCCACAGGTGCAACATATAGGGGCTGCTCCTCATCTCCATCATCATCATCGTCATCGTGATCATCATCACCACAGTCACTATCATCATCACCACCATCACCATCACTACCATCACTATTATCATCACCTCTCTCATCCGCCTCTCCCTGAATATGTAGGGATCAGACTCTTTCTTGCTCCCCACAAAAATCCTATCACCCTTAGAAACCCTATCTGCAGGCCCAGGTACATAAGGATCAGAAGATGAAACACCATACTCAGTATGAGAATACCCGTGTGTGCTGCAAGAAGAATCCTGATAGGGCGGCTCTAAGCATCTGATAAAAAAACTCAACCCCTATCTGCTGTTGGAACCATAGGCAAAAACAAAATAAAATAAAACTACGAAAATCCACCAACAGGATCTGCACATACTAGAAAAACTGATTGGATAGAAATTACCTCAATGTTTTGATTGTTCGATGTGGAGGCGCTGCTGTTTACGCTTCGCCCTCTACTGGTATCCACACGAGGAACTCCTCTGCAAGCGATCGGGATGCTAGATCCTTCTATGTTCTGAAAACTGTTCAGAACTGATCTTGACTATCTCGTAATAGGTTGTATTTCGGAGAGAGGAGGCTATATACTATATCACCATTCTAGGGTTTAGGGTTTTTTTTTTCTTTAATCAGATAAAGGACGGCTACAAAGAAGGTTAATATAACCTTTTATAGCTGTCAATATCAAAACCCTAACTGTCATCTAATGACAGTTTAATCTCGTCCGTCTATTCCTATAATCATCCAATGGTTGGATGAGTAATATTAAGTAATTAATTTCATTTATTCGATTAAATAAAATTAATTACTTATTAACTTACCAGAAAATACAATATGAAATCTGATTCCCCTTTTATATACGTTCAACGAATCTGGACACAATTTAGATTCATTGAACGTGGACATTATGCTCACAAGATCGTCTATGCGTGTGACCCTATAGGTTCACTTAACGTTGGCAGTGAATGAAAATTGTCCTAGACATTTATTCACAAAACATAAGCGGCCTCTAGCAAGACATTATGCTTACCCAAGTTAAGTAAATGCAATAACAACCTAGCATCAGATTTAATATTTAGTCCTTTTGTCACACGATATCCTAATTAAGTATAAGGCATGGACCAAGTCATCCTTATAAAACTTAATTAACCATTTACTTGACCACCAGGCAGACTGTTCCAACAAATAATATTAATAACACCTTATTAATACTTATTTGAGCATGACTATGCATATTTTCCAGTCTTCCTTATCAAGGGGCCCATGGATATCTCTCTCTAAAAAGAGAGGGAAAAATTCCTTTCACTATCTCCAATATTCAAGCCATGACAAGAAAATAAGCCAACCAATAGTCATAATAATCACCTAATTAAAATATGACGTTTGACTATGTCAAAATATAGTTTCTCCCCATGCAAGAAACATTAGAAACATTAGGTCAAAGGACACCAAATATAAAACTGAGAAGAAATAATTATAACTTAAACCAATGCAATATTTCTTCTTCACTTTGGGTCATGTGGAATACAATATTCTCAATATGTATTTATGAATTGATTTTATATCTCATATTCATGATCAGTAAAACTTGACCATCAATCAACTTCACGCTAGTTTACAAGATGTAATAAACCAGGGACAAATAAGAATAGTATTTTATTAACTATAAGGGTTTTACTATCAAGCCACATACTTGGTGACCAAGAGCATAAAATAAAATTAAAAAATACATGCTTCATAAATCATAAATGTGAGGCAATTGGTCTTAGGGCATATACTAACATCTGCCTCGGCTGAGACCCATCGTACAATATAGGCTCCTGGATGGCAGATCTATACGGTATGCAAGGTCGCACAATAGTAGGAGCCTGTAAGTATGGATCATATACTATGTCTGTGTGGTGTGAAGGTGGATGTGCAGATCCATATGGCTCATAGGGTACAGGTGTGTGTAACAGATAGGGATGAAGGGGAGGTCGAGATCTAAAAGGTACGGCAGGTGGTTGGGTAGAAGACCCGGCTTCACCTGTACCATGATGGAAACTAGGTACAAGAGGGGTAGGAGTAACAAGGATGTCAGAAGTACTATGTCGCCCCCTCACACCTCTAGACGAAGCTGTCACAAGGTGCCACTCAACTCGACCTGTCTTGTCCGTGACAGGACCAAGATCAGCATCTCCTTTACGGCCACTAGGTCGAACCATCTATTAGTTATTCAAACTCGTTAATACTTGTTTATCATATATTTCAATATTTACTTTATCGATTATTATTTTATCTTAAGAATTATCGGTATCTATTATTTCATTTCTACTATTTCTTTCGTTCAACTTATTCATCACTAATATTCTTCTTTAGTAATAGTTATTAATATATAAATTATTTAATCTTAGAATTATATCCTAAAACTAAGGCCAAAAATAACAATGATTTCAAATTAAAATACAAATAGTTTAGCAATTACATTACACATATCCTTATTAAACACATAATCATAAGCAAACAATTTTAAGCTAGTTACATTACTCTAAGTAGATAAAATTATATAACATTATCAGATATATTTATTATTACTTTATTGTTCACTTTATCGATTTTTATCCTATTTCATTTCCGTTATTTTTTTTCATTTCATAATGTTCACAAATCCATAATCATATTAACAATTAAAAATTATCACATAAAATATGTTAAACAACTAATCACACACATTCTACAAATACAAAATTAATTAAATAATCAAATATACTATGAACAAAAAATTAAAACATTTAAATATTTAAAAAAAATTTAAAAATTTTAAAAAAATTAAAAAAAGGCACTTTCGCATATCGCCGGCGAAAGTGCCGGAGTCCTTTCGTTCACCGCCGGCGAAGAACTCCGACACTTCCGCCGGTAACGGACGAAAATGTTTAAAAAAATTTAAAAATTTAAAAAAAAGATAAAAAATTTTTTTTGACACTTTCGTACGTCGTCGGCGAAAGTGCTGGAGTACTTCCGGTCACCGGCGACGAAAGAACTCCGGCACTTTCGTCGGTAACGGACGAAAGTGTACCTTTTCAGCTAGATTTTTTTTTTCAAGAAAATTCGATTTTTTCCTTTTTTAACAGATATTTCAACAATCTAAAATGGTAACATTGTAAATAAAAGAAAATAGATTGAAGAAGTAACATTTTTTTTTTCAATTTGAATGGTCGGATCTTCCAAAATCTGAGATTGAAGTTTGTAGTCTTAGAGAGTGTTTAGGTGAAGAGAGAGAAAATGTTTAGTTATTCTTATAGATTCCCGAGTTATCTTTATCACCCCGTTCACCAATTGGCAAGTGAAAGGTATTCGTTGTCTCCCACTATCTCTCAGCTAATGTGAAGGAAGCTTCCTATCCCTATCTAGAAAAGGAATGTTGTCTAAGAATAGTCCGAAACTTGCTTTAATAATGTTATTGGCAACAGGTTTCTGAAGTTCACACCACCAAAAACTAATTTCAGAAGGCGATCCTCTTGAATAAATGGGGTTGCATTACTGCAGTGAATGACCAACAATAAGCATATATTTATCAACCAAAATAATTTTAAACTTTAAAAAAACAAGAATCAACGACATCCGCATACAAACCTGATATTTCATATGCATGTCAAACTATCAGCATATATTTACATAACCTAAACAAATTCTAAATTAAACCGTAACAAAAGAACAATATTGATTATAAAACCAGCCGTTCAGATGCATCACAGTTAATAAGCATGATGCCATAAAATCTTAGGAAGCGAACCAAATTTAAAAATTTACAAACCCGATCATTCAGATGCACAGTGGAGATGTGTGATGCAGGGTCCCGTAATCGAGGGTAAATGCATGCATGAAGCCTGCATCGAGAAACTCGACCTATTGATATGCTTTGAACCCTGTCATTAAAACTTCTCTTCCGAAAGTTTCCGGCCATAAGGTATATAAGAGATGGGTCTGTGGATAGGATCAGGATGAAGGGATTCACAATCCTCTTATTTAGACTCAGTGCTCTCTACAATAAGTAAAACAATAAAACCAAACTTCTATAAACCTTAACCTCTAAAATGGAAATTCAACAATAATTCCCTAACGTAAGTTTGTTCTCTCATCTGAACTGCAAGGTCTGCTGGTGCCCACATGTTTTCTTTTTTTATTTTTTTTTATTTTTTTGGTTAGTAAATTATTTTTCTTTATGTTCATTTTATTTCAAAAGTCTGTTTATTATTGGATTTTTTCAATTTCTTTTCTTTTTTTTTAATATTTTCATGTTACAAAGGAATGAACCCCAATCGGGTTAAATCAAATTGGTCTGATCTGTTGGAGCAGCACCCTTCATTTAGAACAGTAGCCTGCAAACAAACAGATCAAAGTGCGTTATTGGCTCATTTACTTATTGGACCCAGTCGTGCCTAATTAAATTGTGCAATAGAAACATGGGCCTATATTAGTAGTTACCTGAACATGGCTTCTTTTATTTGTTTTGTCATTTTCATTTGCCACATACTACAACCCGGATCTAAGCTTACCCAAATTGATAATTGGGCAAGTTCGTTTGTTATGTCTGTCCACGCTTCTACATGAAATAATTAATAAAAGTTTAAGAAATTCTGAAATTGAAGTACTCTATATATTTAGGAAATTAGTTCTACATATTCATGAAAGTTCTATTAACCGTACCAACAATTACCCCATTTCACCAAATTTTTTTTCGAAAAGAATCCGAAAATTTATCTTCCTTGGCCCTTATGATCCTAGGATCTTTCACACCAACGCAATTGCCCTTTTCTTTTTTATTTCCTTCTTTGACATGAGAGATCCTTCTGTAATTGCCCTCATCATTTGACCCTCTTGACTCACACTCAGTATTTATCAAATTTCTTATGTAAGTAGTAGACTCTAGGCTGACATAGTCCCGTCAACATTCCATAACACACTATTTATGTCATTGAATTAGATATGTTACATGACAGCCTAAAATGCTTCCCTTCTTGGTTTGCAATGTGGGTCAATCGTCTAACTACACATGATTCTGGGATTTTTTCATGCGCGTAGTCACCGTCTGTCGAAATATGTGACTACAGCGCAAACCTTTTGATTCTAACTTTTGACATGAACAATTCACAACACCAGTATGATTATTTATCTCCAATTTTCATGTTATTTGAGGTCGCTCAAACTTATCAATGAAAATTTTCACATAATTGTCACTTCTAAGTTCATCAACATTGTAATACAAACTCGGTTTTTAGAGATGCTTCCTCACAATCTTAAAAACATTTCTTGTATAAATTTCAGATGCATGCTTTCTATCGAAATTCACCAACACGTCAGAAGTATTACATTATTTTCCATTATTGCCCCTACCTCAGCATTAGCGTGGCGCAAATGCTCAGTTGCTAAATCAAATGTCCGCACGAATTTAAATAATTTCATTTGTCATGCAAGTATGAATTCAAATATGCATTCATTTTTCCACAAGTTTGTGTCGAACACATTCCACATAAGAAATGACCTCGAAGATATGACTCTGCCTATAGACCTCAGGGGCATTATAGTTTAGCAACATATGTATTATTTTCCAGCCAACAACTTCCTATAAGTGATCCACATTCTTCGTCAAACTTATCAGTACGACATTTCATCTTTATTAAATTAATAAAACCTGCTTTAAATTACTTATAACAGACATGGCTCTTTATGTTTCTCAATAAATGCCAACTGCACAATTATTACGCGCTGATGGGAAAATTTTTTTCATTGCCTTCTCCATTGCTTTATCGGCATCAGTAAGAACTGAACATGGACTTTTCTAATTCATTGCATCCAAAAAATTTTGTAGTACTCATTCATATGTATCCACTACCTCATCAGATATCAATGCAAAAGCAAAAATGCATGTCATGAAATGGTTATTAATACAAGCCAATACAATAAGTTGTTTTCGATAGATATTTGTTTTATATGTCGAATAAAAAACTAGAACATCCCCGAAATTGTGAAAGTCAACTCTCGCCTTTGAATCAGACCATACCAATAAGCTTAGCTTCTTTTCATCATCTATTTCATATTTAAAATAAAACATCGGGTCTGCATCTTACTTTGGGATCAAATAAGCAATGGCACTCTCAGTATCGCTGTCAACTATGTTCTTCCAATCTTCTTCCAACCAAAGGTATAAATCCTTTGGTACAAATTGCACCTTATCAGATCCTCCTACTTGTAGAACAAATAGCTTAATAATTTTACAAGTTTTCACTCTGATGCTTCGTAAAGTCCTCGCCTGTGCAATATCTGCTTCGGTGAGATTCCTTTGTGATCTCAAGAAGGCTACATGCTCTTCTAAAACTAGTGAATGATTGTGCTCCTTCACGAATTCTGTAACGACATATTTCTTTGTTTGCCTGTCATATTTCATAGTCATACAGGCCTTGCATCATACTCGTGTAATTGATATAGGGCACCGAACTTTATGCTTATTATGTAACAACTTTGGGGAACGAAACCCTTCTTTGCTACACATCACTTTTCTATATCTAGCTATCCTATTCTTATCCAATTTCATATCTCCCTTTCGCATGCTAAATCCAATGCATATTGCATACATGTTATAGAATGAATTACCTATTCCACATTGTCAAATGTTATTTTCATCAGTTCTTCAACATAAATATCATCATTTCCTTCGTTATCTTCCGAATAATGAAATCCAATTTCTTCATTATATGTTATCCATTCCTCAATTACTCTCGAAGTCCACCCATATTATTTTCATTAGCTCTTAGAAAATCCTCCTTGTTAATGGGTGCAATACTTGCTTCAGGTCGTAAGCATATATCAAAGTGCTCTACCTCATTCATGTCTTGTTCATTGCTCAAATGAATTGCTTATTTTACTTCAAACATCACTCTTTCATCTTTCTTATCTTCTCCCACCATAGTTTTACAAATATTAATGAATATAATATTTCAACTTTACGTTGTATGCATTGACAATATAACATATTACACTTTTCTTAATATAACATTTACAAATTTATTGCTTGTGCTTCAAGCACAAGGTCACAACTAGTATATATATAAAAGTAAATCCATAATGACACCCAGTCAGTGCCATGTGGACACTTTCTCATTTTTTCTTCCCGTGAAAAAATTAAAAAAATAGGTAATATAATAGATAATTAATAATGATAAGTATTTTCTGCTAATTAAGGTGGGCTATATTAAAATTAATATAAAAAATTAATAAAATTAGTATTATGATAAGAACGAATTATTAGTGTATGTAGCAATCTTAAGTCTAAAAATCGGATGCAAGACAAGTAGCAAATAATGTGATTTGATTTATGATATGGTAGCGGCTATGAAATCTATGGGGAATTTGTAGTCTATAGGAGAATCCTCAGATTCTTCTCTTCGGGAAAATGTTGACTTGAGGGCTTGGAAGCTTCTTCTTAAATCGAATGGACTTTGAGGATGAATGATAGATCGCAGAGCTACTGGAGCTTTCTTTAATCTTTGGGAGGAAGAGGGCGAGGAGCACTATGAGGAAATGCTTAAACTTTAAAGAAGACTTTTGTTGGAGAGCTTTGGAAGGAGCTTCTTGCGAGAGCTTTTCACTTGCCTCCTGCTTATGTGTCTTCTAAGTGATCTCTCAACCTTGGAGAAGACCCTTATTTACAGGCGGAGATAGGGCATTGGGTTGCTAGGCCAATAACCGATCCTTCATTGGGGTTGGGTCGGCCAATTTCCTTATTTGATGAGACCTGATGAGTTTAACTTATCATTTAATGGATTTAATTTAAAATGACTTTTGGCTAAATTTACTTGGGGCCCAAAGGCTTCGCTTTTGTTTATTGGGCATTATTTAAAGTGGGTTTGAATATTATTTAAATAATTCCAAATCTGACCCAATTTAAATGGCCCAACTCAAATGATCCAATCTTCATAGCATAGCTCGGATGATTTAATCTTCATGACCCAAAAGACGTATTTTATTAATTTAATTTAAATAACAAAGGCTAAAAAATATTTATTTTAAATAGTCCTTGATTAAATAAATAAATTAAAAATTCATTGTCTACAAATGTGCCCACTTCAAGACTTGAGTAAAAGTTATTGGGCTAAAACTTTAAAGACAAGACTTGAAGTAATTAAGTGCAATTTTTTTTAGCAAGCCTAAATGGAGTCTTGAATTGCAATCAAATTAGGAAGGTAGAATCCTTGAAGATTTGAGAAAGTTGAATTAACAAGGAAATTGAATTTTTTCTCCAAATAAGGATTTTACTCGTCATAAATTTGGAAACTTGAATTATAATTTGGGAGACTTGAATCCTTGTGAAACCTGGAAGTTGAATCCTCATAAATTTTTGACTAGAATCTTTGTAGGATTATAGGACCAATCTCTACCTCTTAAACCCATATATATAGAGTGCTTTTTTTCTCTTCATCCCAATTCAAGAAGAAGTCTTCGAGAATTTCCATCACCGAGCAAGAGCGCTTCCTCCTTCAAAATTCGATTTGCAGTTTTTTTTCAAGCTATTAATTCCTTTCTTTTTTTTTTTTAACTTTGATCTCATGTGTTCCTCTTGGAGATTTTGGCGAACCTCTTCGTGGAGACCTTGTAAGACCCCTTGGAGACTTGGCGGACCTCTTTGACATTTTGGTGAACCTCTTGAAGACCTTGATGGATCTCTTAGAGATTTTGGTAGACCTCTTGGAGATCTTAGAAGATATCTTGGAGATTTTGGCAGGTCTCTTGGAGACCTTGGCAAATCTCTTGGAGATTTTTGCAAACCCTTGGAGACCTTGGAGGACCTCATGGAGACCTTAGCAGACCCTCATGGAGATTTTAGCGAACCCCTTGGAGACCGTAGCTGACCTTCTTGGAGATTTTGGCGGACCTCTTGATACCTCGGTGGACCTCTTAGAGATTTTGGCTAATCTCTTGGAGATGGCGGATGATGGTGTTTTAAATTAAAACGGGAATAGGATCCTAAACTACAGTGCTAGGTAAGTGGACCTAACACTTGTAGAAATAGGTTCACCCCGAGTGTCGATTTCCTCGAGGATGGCAAGGCTCAACTACTCAACCATCAACTAAATGTTTAGTTTAAAAGCTTTGTTTAGACGATCATGAACTAATAAAACAATAAGCATAAAACAAGTAACAATAACGAAAAACTTATGAAAAAACGGGTGTTTGGTTCTTGGGATCTCCCTAATCTCGTTACTACTTCAATTAACTAGATTTTATGAGAATTGTAGTTGCATTAATGAATAGATTCATGACACTCATTATTTGGCAGCCCCTATCTCTAGGCAAAAGCCTCACATTAGTTACAACTTGTAACCAGAATCTCTTCTCTTCCTAAAAAGTTATGAATGCACTAACACATGTTATTATGGACCTAAAAGTGTATTAACTATCTCTACTTCAATAACCTCAATTATTCCCCAAATTGCAAGGCTCAGGTTTTCTTCCTTTCTTAATTCCAAACATCAATGCGATTAATTTAAGTTCATGATACTCTAATTGCACTTGAATAAACAATAGGAGAACAATTCATTCGATGGCAACATTCAATTTCATTAAATTCAAGCAAATTTCACAATATCAAAATATATAGTTCAACCCTTAATCCAAATAATATAACTACTCACAATTCATTCTCTAAAACTGAAATTAAACACAACTTAAACTAATAGGAAGGAAAAGAAAGCTTAGGAGTAGAATTCGAAGCTGAATTGCGTTCCTGAACCGTACTCGAACTCATCTCACGAGTTGCTCCAACGAAGCTCGAATCAGTTGTTTCGATCTTTCATTCTACTTGTAATCCTTCTAATTGTGTTCTCTAATCTAAATCCTACCTAATTGAGGAGAGAATTGGGGAAAATTTATCACAGAAAATCGCCCTTATTCGCCTCCTAAAAACCTATTTGTGGAACTCTGAAGAAAAAAATGAACTCCCCTAAAAAAAGCTACAAAAAATTAACTAAATACTGCTATTTTTGGGACCTACCGGTGACGATAGGTCGGGACGTACCATCCTCGGTAGGTCTTTATCCCAAACTTGTCCTTTAATGCCCGGTACCTACTGGCGGCGATAGAGGGGGCCTAGCATCTGCGGTAGGCTTGTGCTGCCCATTTGTTCCTTCCCAAGGCGTTTACCGTGTCCGGTAGAGTTGTCTACTGTTGTCGCTAGGCTGCTGCCTGTCACCATTTCCGTCATTTTCGCACCATTTCAAGCCGTTTTTGTTAGTTTTTCATTGTACTTCATTCGGCAAGCACCTACAACACAAATGAGAGATATTAGACTCAAATGCATATTCTATACCTCAAAATCACCAAAAAAAGGATAAATCAACATACTGAATAAAAGAAAAAATACCGACTATCAAATACCACCACACTTATCTGTTGCTTGCCCTCAAGCTTTATAGCTAAAATGGACGGAACAGAAAAGTTTAAAAAGCTTTTCCCAAAATATAGAGTTCTCGGAAAATGGAAACTATACTGGCCTTAATTCAATGAGCAAAAAGGAACACAGAAGATATCAAAACAGGAGTGCTGAACCAAAGCAAAACAAAACCAAATAACGGGAAACCGAAACTGAAAACGATGCCACTTTCAAAGAATACTCAACCACTGAACCACTAAGTCAAAATGAAAGAACAAGCACAAGATACACTTAGTGCACTACACTTACAAATAAACACTACATGCCAATGGCACGTGTGTGTTCCGTTCGTGCCATTTTCACAGAAACTAAGGAATGCTACGTTATCAACAAAGTGAATCCTTCAAAAGACAATCCAAAACAAGCTCACTCTAGTCCTCATTCGTTCCTAGTCTTATCCTAAGTCATTCCCAGATTAGGTACGATTTTGAGGCTTGTAATGTCAGGCTTGGGACGTAAAAGGTACCAAACGAAAGTAACAGGAGACAAGATTAAACAAGATAGAGCTAATGCAACTGAAAGGACAAAATGGCAAAATTTAAGAATAACATTCCAGTTGTTATTCGCTCTTCTCACTCACCCTTGAATGACCTACCATATCTCTCTCACACCTCATCCAACATATTTACAATTTTCAGCCTTTTAACAAGAGAGAGCCAGTGTCGTTTAATTTTTTTTTTACCACATTATGCTAAAAAATGTAAGTACTGTCTTTTTTTTTTCTTTTTTTTTTGTTTCTTTCTTCTTTTTTTTTCTTTTGTTTTCTTTAATCAACAAACAAAACAACTCTTCTCTCTTGTTTTTTCTCAACAATTTGTACAAATTGTGAAATACCCAAACTACCCTTCTCTTTACAAAATTTCTGTTTTCTTCACTCTTTCACCCCCACACTTATCTATTATTTTCACTCAAAACGGCCAAGCATGTTATTCTAATATTGGCTCCACGAAATGAGGTACAATGTAGTGTGAGGTTAAATAGAGAAAGAATAAAAAGGAGTGAAACCCTTGGCATGAAGGCTCAATTGAGGGAGCTAGGGGTTAATTTCAAACATGGGTAGGCAAACGAAAAGCTCAAATGGTACAATGAAGGCTTGAGACCATCATTTCCGGGCTTAACTCAGACTAGGACTTTTCACTTCAAATGACAGAGAAACATAAAGATGCATGAACGAATTCCAAAAGATTCTCACTACGCTAATTTCCTAGAATTCCTAGGTTTCTACTACTAATAACACTCACAATTGTATGAAAACCATCGAACATATAAGAATATTATGCAAATGAGGTTTTCAAAATGCACAAGTGCTATGCCCTTTCGAAACATCTTAACAGTCTTGTGATCAGGCATTCAACCAAAGTGGCGAAAAGAAAAATCTTTTAGGTTTTTTTTTTTTTTCAAATAAACAGACAAAGAAAACTAAGAATTTTTTAAATTTTTCGATTTTTAATATTTCTTTTTGGATTTTTCATTAGGAAAGCAATGAAAATATAAAAATAAGAGCATATACAGAATTATCACCTTACACTAAAGACCACATTGTCCTCAATGTGGGGCCCAGACCCACGCACAAAAACAACATACATCAATTGGTGCTCCCACATATAATAAAGCAATAAAGCACATGGGAAGCAATCCCCACACCAACAAATAAAGGAAAACTACAAATAAGGAATAAGAGAAGCCATCCCCACACAAACAAAATGAAATACAGAGCTAGAACTATAAACGAAACAAAACGACACTATCTAATAACAAGACAAAAGAAGAAAAGAGTTGAAGCTTGTAGGGAGGTTATCCTATTGGAGGTCCATTGTGTTCAATTTAGCTCTCGTTTCTCTTTGGACTACCTAGTTAGTCGTCCTCATATAGTATAGGATACTCTCGTAGATATCCTCCCTATGAGCTCTTAACAAACCAAACTCAAGAGATCAAGACAATTTCAACTTGAACAAAAAGTGACACTTAAATAGATTTATCATACAAAACAACTACAACACATTCTTACAGCCAAGATTACTCGTTAGTGAGGATGAGGGACTCTTTCTAGAGAGTTCCTAGATTCTCACCGAAGTATGGTTTAAGGCGCTGTCCATTTATCTCGAACGTTCCTTATGTAGGATGCGTTACCTCTATGGTACCGTATAGAAAGACTCTGCTTACAGTGAATGGTCCAGACCACCTAGATTTCAGGTTGTGAAGGCGTGAATTGTAGAGCAACACAGAATCGCCTTTGTTGATTCTTTCTTCACCAGATGTTTGTCATGCCATCTCTTCATTTTTTCCTTCTACATCTTCGAGCTCTCGTATGCTTGCAACTGCCACTCATAGTGTTCATTCAACTGGAGCAATCTTTGTTCACCTGTACGAAAACAGTCAAAGTTAACTAACTGAATTGCCCAATAAGCTTTATGCTCAACTTCTACAAGTAAATGACACGCTTTCCCATACAAAAGGCGGAATGGAGTACATCCAATTGGAGTCTTATAGGCTATTCTATAAACCCATAGCGCATCCAACTTAACACTCCAATCCTTACAGGTACAATTAACTATCTTTTCAAGGATGTGTTTGATTTCCCTATTTGCAAATTGTACTTGCCCGCTAGTTTGAGGGTGATAGGGATAGTTAATTTTTGGGTCACACCTAAGCTCTTAAGCACTTTCTCTAGTTGTTGGTTACAGAAATGGTTGCCCCTATTGCTTATAATGGCTCGAGGAACACTAAAATGCGAAAACAATCTCTTTAAGAATTTAACCATAACTCTGACATCGTTTGCGGGTAAAGCTTAAGCTTCAACACATCTAGACACGTACTCTACAGCTACCAAAATATATTGATTTCCAAAAGAATTTGGAAACGGCCCAATAAAATCAATACCCCAACAATCAAAAACCACACAAACTTGAAAAGTGGTCCGCTGACTCGAGTACCTTGTGCAGTTCCACTGACTTGATAGTGTCCACTAATTGGACTGCTATGGTAATGTTTCAAAATTTCCTCTGTTTCAGGGTGAAAAACACAGCGCTATATTATTTGGTTAGCATATTGCCGAAATAGGTATGGGTCCTCCCAAAAATAGTATTTTAGGTCCGCGAAGGACTTCTTCCTTTTTTGGGGGCTACCTGCAAGCACAACATTTGAAACTAAATAGTTAACGATATCAACATACTAAGGTGAATCATCAATGAAAATTTATAGTAAAGGAGTTGTTCATCTGGAAACATGTCGTTAATTTGTTCCTCATCCAACATGTCTAAATTGGGATTCCCCAGTCTAGAGAGATGATCAACCGCCAGATTTTCTGGTCCTTTTTTGTCCTTGATCTCCAAATCAAATTCCTGCAAAAGAAGTACCCACCTAATTATTAGCGTACACTACTACTTTCGACAATACTAAATAAGGGTGGAATTTATCAAACGCGAATACTATTGTAAGCAATTCCTTCTCAGTTGTTGTATAATTCACCTAAGCGTCCGTTAGGGTTTTACTTCAATAGTATAACGGTTAGAGAGACTTACCCCTCCTTTGGCCTAACACAACACCTATAGCATAATTACTGGCATCACACATGAGTTCAAAGGGAATAGACCAATCTCGAGAAACTAAAATAGGAGACTTAGTAAGCTTTTCTTTAATCAAATTAAAAAGCAACTAGACGGTTATAATTAAAAAGGCATATTTTTCTCAAGCAAAGCAGTAAGTGGCATAGTAATTTTAGAAAAATCCTTAATAAATCTCCTAAACCTGCATGCCCTAAGAAACTTCTAATCGCCTTCACAGAAGAAAGGGAGGCAACCTTTCAATTATCTCTATTTTAGCTCTATCAAATTCAATACCACTCTCAGAAATCTTATGGCCAAGAACTATCTCTTCTTGAACCATAAAGTGGCATTTTTCCTAGTTTAAAACGAGGGAAGTTTCCTCAAATCTTTTTAACAATCTCTCACAACTTTTCCAATTGAATTAATTAGAAGGATTAGGGGGATTCAACCATCCAAACTCTTGTTTTATAAAGTTTTTTATCTTAATTTTATTATTTACTTTCTTTAGTTGTTACCTGTTTTTTCAGCTTTTTAGTTTAATTATGTTCTAGAACCAACCTATTCTTTAGAATAAGCATTAGGGACGTGATTAGTAATTAAGCCTTTATTGTCCTGAAGAGATTCGACACTTGGGTTGAACTCACCTCTGCAGGGTTAGATCCGCTTGCTTTGCATTGTAGTGATTAGGAACCCCCATTTTATATTTTAAACATCAAGTTTTTGGCCCCGTTGCCAGGGACGACAACTTAAGGAAAGTTGTCTATTTAGTGCTTTAGTCACTTTTATTTTATTCATTTTGCTTTGTTTTTTATTCTTGTTTGTGTTGGATGTTAGTGGTATGAACATTGGGAATTTGTCTTATTACTTTTAGAACCTGTGATTGATTTCTTATCCAATGGAAGCCCAACCAGCAGTGGTATTAGAACAAAGGTTGGAGAACATGGCATTTCAACCTTAATATACGTATTATCAGCAAACCATGTTCCAAGTGAACTGGCAGGGGTACTACACGTACCCTAACTAGTATAGCTTGAGTTAGGAGAATCAACCGAACATTCCTCGGGGAGGTTATACACAATATTTACCATATAATTATACTGCACCAGTACATTCATCACCTCGTCAACCTATTCTCGAAGATCTTATTACAATGTATATCCAATCAGCGATGCTGGGGTGAACAGTATGGAAGCAGTCCAGAGAGTTAAACAGCTTCCATCCATCACATAGAGAATCAGATCGAGCTATTAGCAAAGATGATCACTGAAAGACCGCTTTGTTATTTACCAAGTACTACGAAGCAGATTTCAATAGAGCGTGCAGAGGCGGTCACCTTGCAGAGTGAAAAGTAATTAGTAGTGACATCTCCCATTGTTGTGGACAAAGAGGAGAAAACTGCTCAAACATTGGTGGAGTACATTTTCCCCAAAGAAGATGAGCTCTCAATAGACAATAAGAGTGAGTTCAAGAAAGGTGATCAAGAAAAGGAAAAATGAAAGTCTCATAGAAAGTAAAAGAAATGATACAGAAGAGCAACATCGGTGGAGTCCACTTTCCCCGAGGAAGAAGAGCGGTCAATAGACAATAAAAGTGACTTCAAGAAAGGTGATCAAGAAAAGAAAAAATGAGAGTCTCATAGAAAGTAAAAGAAGTGATGCAGAAGAGCAACAAGAACTGGAGATCGATGACAACGAAAAGACTGAGAGTGAACTTCATTACTAATAGAACTAACTATTTTCTTAAAAATTTCCTATATATGCAGGAAATAGGGAAGAAACCCACACAGAATGACAAGGAGAGGAGACATCTCATGGAATTCAAAGGTGACTGCGAGAGCATTAGATGAAAACAACCTTTATGCTATGGAAAATCACGAATGAGTTTTTCTTCAAACTTAGCCCTTGTTAACTTTTTGTTTTCCTTTAAAGAGTTAAAATTGTTCATAACCGGCAATACCTTCCTTGAGCTTGATCTTAAGTTTTTTTTATTTTTCTTCTTGTTTTAGGTTTCAAACTCTTTCATTTTCATTACAAAGAGTTCATAAATGGGCATCACTTTCAGTCGTACTTTATTTGTTCTCTTCTTCTTATTTTGTTTTTCTTTCTACGGGGAGGCTTCCCGATATGGTTTACTGCTTTACACATGCGGGATGGCTCCCCATGTATGTGTGTCTTTTAGTTTTTCCTTTAGTCTAGCTCCCACATTAAGGACAATGTGATTTTAAGTATGTGTGTGTATAGGGGGGATGGGTGTCTTCGTCTTTTATTTCCTTTTCCTTTTTTCTTTTTTACTTTAACTTTTAGTCCCTTATTTAAAAATTTCCCAAACAAAATTAGAAATTTGAACAGTAATTAGAAAAATAAAAAAAATCAGAATATTTGAATATTTCTAAAAATTTTATTTCTGTTTCTTTTTCCTATTCTTAGAAAAATCCAAAAATATTTTTTTTGCCACTTTTAGTAGAGTACATAACTGCAAAATTTTGTAGATTTTTCGAAAAAGGAGAATGACTTAAATCACTTTGAGAACTATTTATACTGATTTTCTTACATGATCAATCGTTTTTCATGTACTTGTAAATGTTGTTTAATTAATCTTGGGTGATTAGCATGACGATAATAAATTGTTTGATCTTTGCCGGCAATTTCATGATTTTTCTGTTCTTAAGAGCAAAGAATTCTAGTCTAGGATGGTCCTAGAAATGATGGTCTTAGGCCTTCTTTGTACCATTTGTGCCTTTCTTGCCATATCCTTCAAAAAAAATTCAATCCCTAATTCCATTTTTGTGCCTTCATACCAAGGGTTTCAATCCCTTCTTTTCTTTGTGCTTGTAAAATCACTACATAAAACTTCAATTCGTGGAGCTAACTGTTATAATATCTTTTTAAGCTGTTTTGACTGAGGAAAACAAATGAGTGTGGGGATGAAGGAGTGAAGAAAGAAAGAAAGAAAACCCTGTGTATAAGGAAGGGGTATTTGGGTAATTTCAGATGATTGGTGCTTATGGCTGTTGAAAGAAGAAAACCAAAGAAAAATAATTGATGCTTGAAAAGAAAAAAAATAGAAAAAGAGAAAAAAGTGAAAAATGGCAAAACACGAAGAGAAAATGTTGAGTATTTATTTTTATAGTAAAATCGTAGAAAATATCAAGCATATCTCTCTCTTACACTTAGTAATTCTTGAAAATCTGAAGGAGTATGTGTTAGGTGGGGTGTACATAAAAAAGAACGAAGTAAGTTGTTCAAGGGTGAGTGAGAAGAGTGAAAAAGACGACTAGGAAGTGGTTCGTAAATTTTGTTATCTTTTCCTTTCAGTTGCATTAGCTCTATCTCATTTGTTTTTGCTTCCTTTTACCTTCGTTTGTTACCATATTTATGTCCCTAGACCAACATTAAAAGCTGAAAGGTCCTACCTGATCCGGAACAACCTAGAATAGACTTTAGAGTGGATAAGGGATAGAAAAGCATGAGTTTGTATACATTGTCTTTCAAAATATTGCATTATTGTAATCACTTGACATTCCTCTTCTTTTGTGAAAAACAGCATGAGTAATTCACCCACACACCTTTGATCGGTAATGATTTTTAGTGACTTGTGGTGGACTTAGGATTTTTCTCGTTCGGCTATTTTTGATTTATCTCTAGAAATGGGTAGTGAAGTATCCTATTGAAGTGGTTTTGTAATGAGTTTTTCCTTAGTTTTGTCGCTTTTGTTTTTTGTTTGTTTTGGAATTATTTCTGCTACCAGTGCTTATGGCCGTTATGTGATTCTAACTGTTTTAATTCTACTTCTATCATTTCCGTGTTTTGTCTTTCTAAAATAAAAGTTTTTTTGATTCCTATGTTTGTCGGTTTAGTTTCCATTGCTTGAGGGCAAGCAACGAATAAATGTGGGCGTATTTGATGTGTGCTTAATTGGATATATTTCTATGTGTTATTTTTATCATTCTTCGATGTTTTAATATGTAAAAATGTATATTTTAGCTTAATACCCTTTATTCTTGTCTTAGGTGCCCTCTGGAAGAGAAAACAAAGAAAACGGAACGAAAACGGAGCCAACGAAAACAATAAAACTGACCTACCGCCCGAGGTAGGCCAACCTACCGTTGGCGGTAGGTCCGTGAATAACAAGAAGCAGCTGGACAAAACCTTACGGGCGATGGTACCACTACCATCGACGGTATGTTCCGACATCAATAAAGTTTTTATAGGCAGAACCATACTGCAAGCTCGAACTACTGTCGGCGATATGTCCCAGTTGGCAAGCAGTTTAATTCAATTCAAACTCTGTTTTCTTATAATTTTATCATCTATATAAAGGCTAACTTTGCAATTCGGTAGAGTAGTATCTTAGTATACCTTAGAACAGTAATTAGTACTTAGTAGTAGATAATTAGGGTTTGTTTAGATTAAACAATTCTTCAATTCTTCAGTTTTTATATTAAATTAGTTAGACAATTTTTATATTTTCTGCAATTTAATTCTTGGAGTTCAAGATTTGATTTTCAATTTCAAGATTTCAAGCTCCAACTTGGCTACTTAAGAGACGAGCTCGAGAGACATTCAGGACTTCAAATTCCGCATCAATTTTACTCAAAGCTTTCTTTTTCTTTACTTTGTTATTGAATGATATTTAATTTCTACTTTATTGCACTGAATAGTGTGTAGTTTTTATTGTTTAGATGAGGGTTGAACTCTAGTTCTTGATTATGAAATTCTTGGTTAATTTCTTGATTCGATGTTTTTTTTATTAAGTTGTTGTCCAATTATGTTAGCTTGCGATTTAATTTTCATGAGATTAGATTCATCGCAAGATTGTTTGGAATTGAAAAAGAAAGAACAATTTAGGGCAACCAATTGGGGGTTAATTGGGGCAATTGACTAGAGATACGATATTAAACTTTTAGGTCCATTTAATCACCAAATTTTACTTCACTCATGATTTGTTAGAGTGAAAAGAGATTTTTCTCTAAGGGTTAGTGAGTAGGGTGGCCTTCGTCTAGAGATAGAGAAGCCTGATTTATAGTAATTCAACATCGTTTTCATTGAAGTTTTCCAATTGAATTAGTAACAAGGACTAGGGGGATTCCATCATCCAAACTCTTTTTTTAAAAAAATTTTTTTATCTTAATTTATTACTTGATTTTTTTAGTTGTTAATTATTTTTCCAGCAGTTTAATTATTTTGTAAAACCAACCTATTCTTTAGACTAAACATTAGAGACACTATTAGTACATAAGCCTTTACCGTTCTCTAGAGGACACTCAGGTTGAACTCATCTCTACAGTGTTAGGTCCGTTTGCCTTGTATTGCAGTGATTAGGAACCCCATTTTATATTTTAAACATCAGCTTTCGAGCAGCTCTGTGTCACACAAGATATTCAAGGGGCCCAGCTGGCAGAGATAATGGTGTCGACTCGCCGTTATGCTGGTGAATTGATGCATCAGAGGGCATCTATCGCTGCCAAAAGGTGATGCTGGCCCGGCTATGCAATCGATTTCTACCTCATCAGGGCAGCAGTGGAGGTGGAGGTGCAGACTTTGGTCCGCAATATAGAGTTTTCTTTCCTTTCTTTTTCTTTCCCTTTTGTATTTTCTATTTTCATTATTTTCTTTGCTTTTCTGTTTTGTTTACGTTTTCTTTACTATGATTTGTTTCTTTTTCTGTCTTGACTTTTTCATGGGGATTGCTTCCTGATATGCTTATATGCCCTATATCTGCGGGATTGCTTCCCATGTATGTGTTTTTACAATTATTTACACTTTGCAGACAATGTGGTTTTAAGTGTAGTGGTATTTATGTCTTTTGTCCATTTCTTTTTGCTTGTATTTAGGTCTTTTTGCTTTTTGTTCTACTTTTGATATATGTTTAGGTTTAGTTACTGTTATAGTTATAATCTATAGAGTATTTGTCTCTTTTTCAAATTTGAAAAATCCAAAAAAATTAGATAATTTAAAAATCCAAAAATTTTTCCGTCTTTTCTTTTCAATTTTATTATACTTAGAAGAAAATCCAAAAAGATTTTTGTCTTTTGTCATATTCAGTGGGAGTCTTGATTGCAAAACCCGTAGGATTTTAAAAAGGTGTTTTACTTGACCTACTTGAAAACCGTACCTACTTTTTACTCTTACGAAATCAATGGGTTTATGCATTTGTATTGTCGGTTAGTAATAGAAGCCTTGGAATCTTAGGGAATTAGCATAGTAAATTGTTTTCGAGTCTTTGCCTTCACTCTTTTATTTTTCTGAGCTTTTAATCAATAAGGTTTAGTCTAAGTTGATCCCAAAAATAATGGTCATAGGTCTTCACTGTACTGTTTGTGCCTTTCTTGTCTATCCCTTATATGAAATCAAATCCTAGTTCCCTTTGTGCCTTCATACTATGGGTTTAATACCTTCCTTTCTTTGACTTTTAAACTCACACTATATAAAACCTCAATTTGTTGAGCTAATGATTGCATGCCTTTTAGCTGTTTTGAGTGGGAAAAATAGATAAGTGGTTAGTGCTTGCGTAAAGAATAGGACTTTTGTAGAAAAAGGGGTGTTCTGGGAAATATTTGCATGAAAGATATATGCAACATTGAAAAGAGAGAAAGTTATGAAACAAAAATGAAAAAGAATTAGATAAAACAAAGAAAAAAAATGAGTATTTAAATATCTCTTCATTTTGTCTCTCAATATTCTTGAGCTTCTCTCTCTTATTCTAGAAAATATATATATTCGTGAAAAAGAGTACTGTTAGGTGGATCGTGCTTAATTTGAACAAAATAAGACGTTAAAGGGTAGATGGAGGAATGAGTGAAAAGCGGCTAGAAAATGTTCATAATGTTTGATATATTTCCTTTTGGTTACATTAGCTCTATCTCAATTGCTTTTGTTTTTCATTTCTTTTCGTTTGACATCTTTTAAGGCAACACGAGCAATTCACACACATGCCCGTTGACTAGTAAGGATATTAGTAAGATAGCGGTAGGATTATAGATTCTTGTATTTTGTCTTTTGAAAAGTCTTTACATGGTTGAGTAGTCATCTTCCCATCGAAGTGACATGTTTAACTGTTTTTACTCTTGTTTTATTTTTTATCTTTCTTTCGTTCGTAGAATCTTGGTTTTTTTTTCATTTGTATTGTTGTCCTTCCATGGGTCGTTTTCAAAACTTTTTGCACTCATCTTTTAACATTTTCAAGTTTTTGCCTAGGTTTGTGTTGCTTGAGGGGAAGCAACAGATAAGTGTCAGGGTATTTGATATGTGCTCTATTATAGTACATGTACATATATTATTTAGGTCGTTTTATGATGTTTTTAATATATAAAAGGTATAATTTACACCATTTACCTCCATTCTTACCTTAGCTGTTTCCCGATGAAGAAGATGAAGAATAGAAGCGAAAATAGGAGAAATGGAGATAAATAGAGAAAACAAAGCCCCTGCCACCAAAGGAAGGAGACTTACCAGTGACGGTAGGCTACCTTAGCGCAGGCAGTAGGTCTATGAGCCAAAAAGAAGATACCAACTGAAGCCTACCGTGGACGATAGGCTAGACGTACTGCACGCTGTAGGTCTCAATAACTCAAGCTAAATTGGTTCAAAACCCCATCGTGGATGGTAAGACTCGACCTAGCGGATATAGTAGGTCCCGTCAGCAGCACAGTAATGCGTTTTTATGTGTATTTATATTAATTTTTACCCTTTTGAGGGGAGAACAATTTTAGGATTAGGGAGTAGGAAATAGGGACAAATTTGGAAAAGGAAAACCCTTTCAATTCCTTTTCAATTAGGAAAATTCTCTATAATTAACATCTAATTGAGCTCTTGGAAGAAGATTGAAGAGATTTCACGGAGTAATTTTGGGTTTCATCAAGCGAATCGAGAGATGAGATCGGGCGGCATTCGGAACTGTGGATTCAACCTTTTTTTCAGCCTAAGCTTTCTTTTCTTTTGTTAATTATGATTTCTCTTGTTGATTTGAATATTGTGAGGATGTTTTCTAGCTAATTTTCTATTGTTTGAATTGAGGGTTGAACCTTAGCTTTCCTTGATATGATTTTTGGTTGAATTTCATTGAATTGATATTTGTTTGTGTGTTGGTTGTTGTTCAATTATGTTTTCTTGATAACTGATTTGCACGGAATCGAGTATTTTGCAAGATTGATTTAAATTGAAAAAGGAATATCAATCTAGGGCAACTAATTGGGTAATAAGAGTTGGTAATTGAATAGAGATATTCTTTGCACTTTTAGGTTATTTGATCACCTAAGTTGTTTATTGTATTCATAATCAGTTAGGGAGAGAAGAGATTCTCCTCTAAAGGTTAAGTGAGTAGAGCGGCCTTCACCTAGAGATGGAGATTGCCCGGTTTTCATGTGATAATCCAACCTTTGTTTTCAAACATCGTTTTATGAGTTTTTAATTTGAATGGTTGACATAATTTAGGGGGACCCTTCATTCAAACTCTTTTCCTAGAATTTCATACCTTTAAATGTTGCTTCCATTTAATTGTTTTTAGTAGTTATTCCAATTTGTTAATTTATTTCTTAAAACCCAATTTGTTAGACTAAACATTAGTTAAGACGGTGAGTATTTGAGCCTTTACCGTTCCTTAAGTTCGACAACTCAGTTGTATCTCTAATAGTACAGTGATAAGTACACTTACCTGTTGTATTCGTTTTAGTTATCTCCCTTTAAGAAACATCAATCCACAATAGCTTTCATGCCCTCTTCTAGCTCTGATGGAGCATCTTCAGCATCTTCTTCAAAGCTCCTTCTTCCACGATATTGTAATGATGTTTTGCAACAACCTCTTCATTTTCAGTTCCATCATATTCTTCATTGTTCGTAAGGTTGTGTCTCATAAAGACGATGGTTCTTCAGAATACTCCACTTCTTATTTCGACATTATACAAGTGGATATCCCAGTTCCCCACATTGCAAATGTATCCATTTTCGACAAACCTTGAAACTTCTGGAGTCAATGCACCTCTTCTCTTAAAGGTGTGGACCACGGTATTTGCTGAGGTGGAGATTTGGTAGGATGACCTTACACTTTCGTCATCCTCCTCGATTTGAGGCATGGCATGCATCTCCGTGTGAACCTTAGCTTTTGAATCCTTATTGTAGTTCACTCTGATCCATATTTGGGAAGGTGTCTTGATCACACATCTTGCCCACGAGGATGCTTCTCTTGCCTATTTCTTTTTGATGTGGTACTACCGCCAAGTCATTTTAAGACAAACACACAAGAAAGCTTTCCTTTTGATCCCAAGCGGTCAAAATTTGAAATTCGAATGCTTCCCTTTGCTTCATTGTTCAATTTTGGTTTTGAGGTAACTTTGTCCTCTGCAATGATGTATTGAGTTGTTGCTCTCTTGATCTTGAGACTTATGGGAGATATACATTTGTACCCAAGTCCAGTGGTGTTTCCATTTTCTCTAAAGGCTTCTTGTGGTAGGTTACTCAACAAACTTTGACTTTTTGAATTATATCTTGCCTTAGCGAGAAGTCTGAAGGCATTGGGATCTAGTCCATCACTTGTACGTGAGGTTGGAAGCTTATCAAAATCGTTTGTAGAAGTATCCAATATTTTAACATTCTTACTATCCTCTATCTTTGCATCTTTTGTGGGTTGGACAAATCCTTTTAAAGAAGTGTCTAAGGCCTTTATACGCTCAACTTTGGTAAGGGGCATAGTGAGATCCAGTTGTTTCGCTAGACCTTCTAGAGGCAACTTTTCGTCTTGGTTTGTTGATTATCGCCAACTTTTCTTACTTAAAGGATTCTTTAATGAGCTAACTTCTCGAATTTCCCCAAAAGGTACCTCAAGAGGAGGAAGATTGCCCAAGCTTATTAAGGGTTCATTAATTCTTTAGCCATTATAGGGGCTTGGGCCTAACTAACTCCAAAAAATACCTTAAGAAGAGGATTGCCCGAGCTTATTAAGGGTTCATTAATTCTTTAATTAGCCAATATAGGATTAAAAACAAATACATAAGTATAAACATGTTACACCTTATGACATGAAGCTGTGACTCAAACAACCACATTTATTTTTTTAAATGATAGTGTATTTGATGGAGGCGCGACATGATTGTTTAATGGTGGCAACAACCAGTGTTTTGGTGATGTACGGTTGAGATTGTATTTTGCAAATTAAAAGACATAAAAAAATATTTAAAACAACACAATAATAGCAGCAGCTTGCACTTAGGAGTTCAAAATTTTGCCTTTCAATCAAGGAAATTGGGAAGAGAATGATTATTAGGCTGACTATTAACTTGTCTGATGTTTTGTTCATTTATTCTAATAGTTATGTCATTATAATTTCATGATCTATTTCACTTTATTCAACACATATATTTTACTTGAAAAAAATAAGAATTTCAATTGCTAAGTTCATTTCTATACATTTGTTATGCATAAATGTTTAATTCTTAGGCTTAAAGCTAGAATGAATAAAAAGTATTTTTGAATTAATTTTGGGGTTAATAAGGACACAGTAAAATAAAAGAAACGGATGCATTCGAGGAGTTTCAAAACCCAAAGAATATATAGAGCATGCTGATTTGTATGAACGGATGAAGTATTTGATTCAATAAAGGATTTGGTAAAATAGGAAAAAGAAACAACGAAAAAAGTTCATACATCATTGTTAACCGGTATCAATAAAAAAAAAAGTATTGATCGTTGCTCGTATGTACTTTTTGTTGCGAATGTGGAAAGGGAAGAAAAAAAGAGCCAATAGTTGACAATGAAGAAGAATACGTTCCTACAAACCATAGGGTCCCTTATAGTACAAAGAAGTGTAATTGCCGCTTTAAATTGAAAGGCAAGCAATCAGCTACTGGAGAAGGCTGGAAATTAATCATACAATATGATAGGCACAACCATTAGATAGGTGTATAAGATCATGGGCACCCTCAAGCAACAAGGATAGCGGTGGAACAACTAAAATTAACTGAGGAATTGACTGGGTCGAATACGACACCTCAGAATATATTGGTGCATTTTCAAGAAAAAGATCGAAATTATCCCGTTAGGTGTGTTTATTTTAATTATTTAAGATTGATATGATTTTATATCATTTATATGGTTGTTTAGAATTTTAATTATTTAATTGATATCATATTTTGCAGTTCTCAGATTGTTTATAATGCCTAGGCCAAGATGAAGAGGGAAAGTATGAGTAGACGTAACATAGCAGAAGATGTACGATATCGCTATTCGGAAAAAGGATGTACATGCTACTGGAGACACTATGATCACATGAACGTTCTAAGTGATACTATTGTTTCGCACCCACTATCCATTTCTATAGTGAAGACATGGCCTTATGTACTTATAATGGACACGGGGTACAAAACAAAGAAGTGAGTTGCTTTAATAAATGTGTGCTTTATAATTATACGTAGGGATGGCAATGGGACAAGTTTAATTGGGTACCCACCCACCCTCAACCCCATGAGTGCCCGTTTGACCTCGATTTGACTAGAGACCTAAGTGAGAATGGGGATGAATTTCGTACCCAAACTTAGGGATGGGTTAAAGGCAGGGGATCAGGTTGTCCCCATCCCCACCCACTCCCACCCATTCCACCCATCCCCTTTACTTTATATATTTTTTATATTTTTAATATTGTTAAACTCTTTTTTTTAAAAGGTTGTTACTTATATTATTTTTTAAAGTTTTAATTCATTTGATTTTGTGGCATGCATATTATTATTTTGTGTTTAACAAGGTTATTGAAAATAATATATCTAATTCCATACTTGGGTCTCTAATTCCCTAGTGGGTTTGGACGGGGATGGGGCTAGATTTCATCCGGAGTGCGGAGATGGGTTGGGGATGGGGATTAATTAGGGGAGGTTGATTGGGAATGGGATGATTTTCATACCCAAGCACGAGATGGATTGAGGATGGGGTTGGGGTCCCCACCCCTATTGCCATCCCTAATTATACGTTTATTATTATATTTGTTTTTTAGTTGTGTTTGTTAGTATGTTAGTTGATTTCGTATTTATTAATTTATTGTTTATGTTAAGATGTTAATAGTATTTTAAATGAATCAGTATACTTTTATTAGTTTTAATATATACTAAATTAGATTTAGTATCTTTAATCTCATTTATAATATGTATTTATTTTTTATTATTAAATATTTATTATATTACTTAGGTACAATATGCCATTGCTTGACACTATCGAGATGACTCCTACGAGGAAGAATTTCATCATAGTTACTGTGTTCATGCAGAACGAACAAGTTGTACATTATTAGTGGGTGCTTGAGCATATTAAGAAAACATGTTTCGAAACGAAATGACCCGTAGTTGTTATAACCGAAAAGGAGATATGTTTGATGCCCGTGATCTCTGTAGTGTTCAATAATTCTTACCATATACTATGCAAGAGACACATTTCCCGAAATATCATTGGAAAGTTAACTCCAATAATTAAATAAAAAAAAAAGCTAAATTGTTCGTAAAATACGACTTGGCAAAGATTAATTGACTCATATACTATATTTTTTACCTCAAAATTTTACTTAATCTAATTTTAATAGTTCAAATATCTAAATTTTTAATTATGTTTAATATCTAAATTGTATTTAATCTCTATTTTTAATAATTTAAATGTCTAAATTTTTAATTATTATTTAATCTTTATTTTTAATAATTCAAGTGTCCAAATGTTTAATTAAATCTTTAAATCTCTATTTTTATTTATCTCTAAATGATAGTTAAATAGCTATTTAATATCTAAATATTAATTAATACTTTAAACCATAAGTTAAACATTAACACTAAAAACATAATAATAACACTTAACAACATATTTTGATTAAATAATTCATAATTATTGTAAACATGAACATTGTAAATTGTTATATCAATTAAATGCTAACATATATACATTTATAAATAAATAACTCATATTATAATATGAAATTAATAAATAACTAATGTAATTGTATAAAATCTATTAGAAACAATTAAAAAATTAATATACAACATAAATGACATTTACAAGTGATTTTTCGGGGCAAAAGCTAGGCCAGATACAGACCCAGCTTGTTCTGTGCCCAGCCTAGCTATAGTCGTTTTGGAGTCTATACTAGGCTAGGCATAGAACAGGCGAGGTCTGCGCCTAGACCAGCTTTTGACCCAAAACATTGTTTTTTTAAAATGTAAATAAACGATTATAGATCAGTGTACTAATCTTTTTTTGAATTCTAACCATTGGATTTGAGTAGATATAAGTTTGAAGTCGGTTGAAGGTAGATAGAAGTGAGAGAGAAAGAATTTAGCTTGAAATGAAATTTTTCGCGCGTTCTTTTATTTTGCCGCGCGTCCTTTTTGAACCCTTTAATTTGTATCAATTTCTATATTGTAGTGGAACGAATTTCTTGCACTGATTCCAAGCTTTAGGAATTACTAAAATCCAAATAGTAATTTTTCTTCTCAATTAGGGAAAAACATGAGGTTTTTTATTGATCTAAAATCAATTTGAGAAAAAAAAAATTTATCTTATTAGTGGGTGTTTGGCTCTCTACTTTTGAGGGTGTTTAACCAAGATCATGTTCAGCTTTCCAAATCATGATATTTTCAAGATTTGAAAAAACTCCTATAATAAGATAAATGTTTTTTAATAAAAAATGAACTTGTATTTTATTGAGATCATAAAAGGATGGATCAAGCTATATCATGAGGAATGTTCCTTGTCCACTCCAATGACAATTAGCAATCATACCAAAAAGTGAGTAGGAACATTGCCATCCTCTTTTACATGAGAGAAATCAGTAAGAGACCTATCTATATTCCTAAGAAAATTAGTCGCTAGAGATCCAAGCTCAAATATATCTTTGGAACAACTGTTGAGGCTATATATTGCACAGAGAGAGACACTTTCAATCATTAATTTTTCTAAGTAAGGTAATCCCACAACATAGCCTTCAATAATCCCTAGGTGTTCTCCAATGTCAAAAAATTATCCTCCAAGGCGAGGGATTGCTTTTGCCAACAGGGGAACATCAAGGTGGCTTTTAACAATAATACCTATTACCGATCTTTCTTTCTGTAAAAGCAACATTAGTATTTATCTTCAAGATACCCAGGGCTGGGGGTCCATTTGTTCTGAAATGAGGCTGTAGCGAGAAAGCTTAAAGAACTTCTCAACGAAAGATTTAAGAATTACTTTGTCATATTAATAGCTTGGAAAGCAATGGTTTATGCAAGTGGTTGTATGCCTCCATGCTTAAATCTGTTCCTGGCATGCCAAATGAGCCATTTTGTAGTTGTGAAAATTGTTGTATCTTCTGCACTAAATTCAAAAACAAGAGAATATATGAGATCTTTGAAGTTCAAGACTGATAACTGAATCCATTTTCTGGCCTTTTCTAAGATAACTGCAGACTGTTTTTGAAAACCTGCAATCAAAGAGAGAATATCTATCATCTTCAATTGAGTATCCATAATGAATATAAGTCGTTGACTTATGTACGCCATGCTTCATGAGGTCTTTTCCAGTTGAGAGGATATCTGAAACAGCTCTCCAAATGATCAAGCTTATCTTTGGCTGAACTGAGAGGTTATGGATCAAGTTCTAAAGCTTTGTTTCAACCGAAGTGCAAGATGTGCCTTCATATGCAGACTGACTATAAAGAAAATCTTTTCCAACTTTATAACCTGATTTCACAGTGTATACCCCATTTGAAGAAAAGTTCCATATTAATTGATCTTCAAAAAGCGAGAGTTAAAGGGATATTGAGAATAATTTTAGCCTCATGGTGCAAAAAGAGGTGTTTGACTCTATGATATGAATCAACAAAAGATCATTCAACAAATTCCAAAAGAGCAACTAGAGAATTGAAGAAAGCATGGTTGAATTTTCAATTGAGGAATTTCATAGTTAATTAGAGGGTTTGGAAGAGTTTCAAGACTTCCAAGAATCATTCAAATCATAAGAAGCTTAGAAGAATCAAACTAGAAGCACCCTGCCATCGTAGATGATGAAAGAAGCAAGGAGGGGAGGAAACAGAGCTTACCGGCGACAATAGGGTCCACCCTACTATCCCCATTAGCTTTCTAGTTGAAAGTGGCAATTTGAAGACTATCTACCGGTGACAGTAGGTACACACTACCGTCCATGGTAGGTCACAGAATAATATCTTTAAATAGAAAAGTAAGCTATTAATTTTGGTCAATTTTGGTTTCTTTTTGTCCAAGCATAGTAATTAACTTTTATTAGAAGGATAATTAGGTATTTTTAATAATCATTAGGTTTTGAAAAGAGAAGTGGGTTTTCTCTATAAATACCAACTTATGCCTTCTCTTGTAATTAAGTTGAAGATGAATGAAATATGAAATTTGAGAGTGTTCTCTTGGGGTTCTTAAGTTTTGAGGCTTTCTCCTTGAACTTCAGCTAAGGTTTGCTCAATCCTTGGATTGATTTGATTGAACACTTGGATGGGAAGGATCCAAGGGTTCTCAATTTGATCTTAATTCTTACTATTTGCTATTACATCCTTGTAATTGTCCGAGACCAAGGTCTTCTTCACAAGAGGCTAATCAAAAGATCCTTGGGAAGCTTAATTGAAGGATTTTGATCTTTCACAACAAGATGTTTCGTAGGCAAAAAAATAAGAAAAACTACGAAGAACCGACAACAGGATCTGCACATACTAGAAAAACCAATTTGATAGAAAACTATCTCAATGTTTTCTCCTATTAGGTGTGGAGGCACTGCTGTTTACGCTTCACCCTCTACTGGTATCCACGCGACAACCTCCTCTGAAAGCGATCAGGATGCTAGCCCCTTCGGTATTCTAAAAACTATTCAGAACTAAACCTAACCATCTGATAATGCATGGAATTTTGGAGAAAGAGAGAGAGCTTGGATACTATTCTTGTCGTTCTAGGTAGCCTTTTTTAATCATATGAAGACGGCTGCAGGGAAAAGGTTAACATAACCTTTTATAGCTGTCAACATCAGAACCCTGATTGTCATCTAATGGCAGTTTTAATCTCGTCCGTCTATTCAAATAATCATCCAACGGTTGGATGAATAATATTAACTAACTAATTTTATTTATGAAATAAACGAAATTAGTTACTTATTAACTTACCAAATAAATAAAACACGGAATCTGATTCCCCTTTTGTATACGTTCAACGAATCTGGACATGATCTAGATTCATTAAACGTGGACATCGTGCTCACATGATCACCTATGCATGTGACCCTGTAGGTTCACTTAACATTGGAAATGAATAAACATGTCCCAGACATTTATCCACAAAACACAAGTGGCTTCTAGCAAGACATTATGCTTACCTAAGTTAAGTAAAGATATGATAACCTAGCATCAATTTTAATATTTAGTCCTTTTGTCACACGATATTCTAATTTAAGTATAAGGCATAGATCGAGTTATCCTTATAAAACTTAATTAACCATTTACTTGATCACCAGGCAGACTATTCTGATAAATAATATTAATAACACCTTATTAATACTTATTTGTGCATGACCATGTGTATTCTCTAAGTCTTCCTTATCAAGGGGTCCATGGATATCTCTCTCTAATAAGAGCGGGACAAGTCTCTTTCACTATCTCTAATATTCAAGCCATGACAAGAAATTAGTCCAACCAATAGTGATAATAATCACCTAATTAAAAGTGATGTTTGACTATGTCAAAATATATTTTCTCCCCATGAAACAAGCATTAGAAACATTAGGTCAAAGGACACCAAACATAAAACTGAGAAGAAATATTTATGACTTAAAACCCCTGCAATATTTCTTCTTTACTTTAGGTCATGTCCAATACCATATTCTCAATATGTATTTATGAATTGATTTTATATCTCATATTCGTGATCAGTAAAACTTGATCATCAATCAACTTCATACTAGTTTACTAATACAATATGTGACAAAACTAGGGACAAACAAGAATAATATTTTATTAGCAAGAAGGGTTTTACTATCAAGTCACATACTTGATGACCAAGAGCATAAAATACAATTCAAAAGAGATGCCTCATAAATAATAAATGTAAGTCAATTGGTCTAGGGCATAAACTAGCACAAGATTTATATCATTTGGTATTAGAGCCACCTTCAAAGTAAGCTCTATTTTGTGTTTATTTGCTGAAAAGTCCGTGAAAACGTATTATATGATGATCTATACAAAATACATGAAGGTCATGAAAATTCTCGAACAAAAAACGTTAGTGCTAGAAAATTGGCTTGATCCAAAGAAATATTGAATTGGTTTTGTAATAAGTTGATATAGATCTTAGAATCTAAGAGTTATTGATCATTTGAAATTTGTTTCACTGAATCGGACTTGATTTGATAGATCAAATTGATACAAACTTTTGATATGTCCAGAAACCAAAACTGATTGGGGAGTGTGGATTAATATGTTCATAACTTGTGTTATACTTACCCAATTCAAACGAAATTTGTGCTAAAATTCATCATCATTGATCTTTTCTTCTTTTGAAACTAATTTCACTCAATATGGAGTTGTTTTTATGAGTTATCATGATTTTAATAAGAGGGTGTCACTGACACCTGTTTCCTGTGAAAATTTTGTTAGTACTCTTACTCCTTTGTTTTGCCTGGTTTTGTTTTTAGTTGGTTTTCAATTCTAATTGCTTGGTTTCAGTGTTTATACTTCTTTGTGTAATCAAATTGATCTCGATTGGCTCTAATTTCTCTTTGATTGTTTTTGAAACTCTTGCACTGCAAGTGTTTGAAGAAATTTCTCTTTGAACTTCCTTAATTCCTCAATTAAGTGTTCTATTAGAAATTGTCTTTGGTGAATTGCCATTTCTGATTGTGGTGCAAGAAGTTTGAAGACTCAAAGAACTCTTGTGAGGTGAGATTTTGGAAAAAGGCAAGAGGGTGAGCTTATTGTTATAAAAATTATAGGATATTTAAACACGAGAGAACCGAGTGATCATCAAAAGAGTGTATACACTTAGAGAGTGATTCTGAGGCCCTTATTTTGTTACTTTTGTGTTAATTTGCAGGTTCAATCATGTCTATGGAAGCTGAATTGCTTACTCATTACAATGAAGGAACTAGTGGAAGTTCTTTTCCAATTTGGATCCCATGAAGATTATCATGCAAGAGCTTCAACCAATGAGAAAGGACATGAAGGAAATGAGAGGGAATATTACTACTCTTTGTATGGAGCAAGAGATCAAAGAAAAATGGGAGGGCATCTCATTTCTCATACTCAAAAGGGATATGGTAACTTCTCTCCTCATGCTATAATTTTTTAGCATAATTCTTATGATTTCTATAAGGGCAACAGACTTGGAGCTAGAAACAGTTATAATAATACATGTTGTAAAAGAGTTCTAAGGAATGAAGTTAAAAATGGGGAGAATTATGTGAAAATAGAGAAAAGGTTTCATAAAAGAAGAGGGGATGTTGAAAGATATCATGATAGTTATGATCATTAGGAGCATAGTTATAGTAGCAAGGACATGTATATTGAGCACAACGATATTTATAGCTATGGAGGGTATAACTGAAGAAGAAGGTCTCCAACTTTTGGAACTACATAAAGACCTCTTAGTTACAACAATTTGAAATTACCTCTTTGGTGTGGAACTTTTGGTTCTTATGATTATGTAGCATGGGAGCAAAACATGGAATCATTGTTCTATTCCTAGGTGTAAGAAAAGAAGAGAAGTTTGAATTGGTGCTAAAATCTCTTCCTCATGAGGTCAATCTTTGGTGGGATTGTAAATGTGAGAATAGAAGAAGAATGAGATTGCAACCAATCAAGACTTGGAGCTAAATAAGGCAAGCATTGAGGAATATATTTGGAGTTGGAAACCATGAAGGACAAAGACAAGGTCGAATAAAGGAAAAAACATAGAATCTTCAACAGGTGAAAAGTCCACAAAAGTATATGAACCTTCACAAACTCAAGATGTAGTTGATAAGAAAGTCATTCACCATGAGAAGAAGAACACTTGTACCTTTATAAAGGAAGAAAACTAAAGAGAGGAAAAAGTGAAGAGTCACAAGAAAATGAGTGATCAAAAGAAAGAGAGGACAATGAAAGAGAAAAGAAGAGTGAGTTTCAATAAGGAACAAAGTGTTTTGAATCCATTTCTACTTCTTTGGAAGAGTGTGTGTGTGAGAGAAGAGTATTGTGAGTACAAAAGAAATTGAGGGAAAAAGAAGAGAGAATGAGTGCTTGATTGAAAATCATGAGAGTTTTAAAGAAGAACAAGGGGAAGAAAAGAAAGATGAGATTGAAAAGAGTGAGTAAACAAAGAAAGAGATAAGCTCAATTCTTTTTTAGGGAGATAAAAGAGAGGAAATGAGAGAGATTTGTTGTGATATTAACTCACCATTAAACTCACTTTCTAGTGAGGAGGTGAACTTGTTTACTAATTCCAATAACCATTTTGGTATTACTGGGATAAGCATGAGAATATGAAGATCTTCCAAGGACTAGCTACAAGGTCGAGGGTAAGGAACCTCGAAGAGGAGAATGAAGAAATGGTAGCTTTACTCGGAAGGACCTTTAAGATCATACAAGGAAGACATTGGAAAGGAGAAAATTAAGATCAAAGAAGCACCAAAACATTCGTAATGTCCATAATGCAAGTAGAGAAAGTTAAAGGAACAAGTTTGGAAGACCTGGAAGATTCAATATCAAATGGAGAAGAAGAAATGAACCCTACAACAAACGGTAGGGTGCATCTACCGTCCACAGTAGGGCCATGGCAAGGGAGGAGAAACGCTACGTACCGCCAACGGTAGGTTCGACCTAATGTCCCGAGTAGGGCTCGATTTGTGGAAGGAAAATGACACAAGGCCTACCGCCGATGGTAGTTCTACCCTACCATCGCCAGTAGGGTTCTGGAACAAAAGATTTGTTGAAGGCAGACCTACTACACACGCTAGGGTGAGACGGTAGGTCTCAGAAAGCTGAAGATTTAGAAGATGTTAACTCCCTTGACCCATCATTTTGATTGTTAAATTTATTTAGACTTGTAATTAAGTGACCTAAGTGCGCATCTACTTATCCTAAGCTAGATTAACAATTAGGGTTTAAAGTTAATGATGTGGAGCACTATATATATATGTATTGTTTTTAGCCATTAAGTACAACATTGAAGATTAAATATATTTGAAAGAAAAACTTGAGAGAAGAACCTCGGATTCTTGGGGTTTCTTCCACTTCCTTGTAAATTACGGATTTGTATACGTTGTACAATTGTGGGCAAGTGATACTTGAATCCAATTCAAGAGTTCCTATTCTATTCCCAAATCTTTTTATCTCCTTGAGGTGCTAGCTTTTGTATAGCTGGTGTTTCTTAGAGTGAGGCCTTCCTTGAGTGTGGAGAATTGGTTAAACCGTCTTAGGCAATGTTGATTCTCCCTCAAGATAGGAAGCTTTCTTTGTTTTCTTTGTTATTTTTTTGTTTAATTCCCTGCATTTTCTTCTTGGATTTCCAAGTTTCCAATCACTTGTGTTCAAAGGGGCCTCTTGTAGAGAGATGATTGTTTGGAGCATATTGGATCTCATTCAAGCCATTGGAGATTCATACCACATAACCTTGCTTGATTTTCTCAAAGTTTGCAGAAATTTGAAGCTCAAAACATGGAAAATGAAGTTGATGGAGTGTTATTAAAACGGGATTTCCTAATCATTACAATGCAAGGCAAGTGGATCTAACATTTGCAGAGGTTATTTCAACCTGAGTGTCGAATCTCTCGAGGACAGTAAAGGTGAAAGTACTAATCGTGTCTCTAATGTTTAGTCTAAGTAAAAGATGGTCGTTGAAAATGAAATAGCAAAAATTTAAAATAATTAAACAACTAAGAAAGCAATGAAAACCTAAGATTTTAAAAATTAATAAAGTAAGAGTTTGGATGGTGGAATCCTTCTAATCCTTGTTAATAATTCAATTGGAAAAACTTTTATGAAAACAATGCTATATTAATTAAGTTGGGTCATCACTCAAGTCTGATAATCCCTATCTCTAGGCAAAAGCCACCCTACTCACTAACTCTTAGAGGAAAATCTCTCTTCTCCCTAACAGATTATGAGCACAATAAAATTAGGTGATTTAAAGGACCTAACAGTACAATATTATATCTCTAGTCAATTGCCCCAATTAACCCCCAATTGGTTGCCCTAGACCGTTCTTCCTTTTTTAATTCCGAACAATCTTGTGATTAATCTAATCTCACGACAATTAAATTACAAACAAACACAATTGAAAGACAACATAAATCAACACAAACATTGAATTCAAGACTTTAAACCAAGAATTTCATAATCAAGAATTAGGGTTCAACCCTCATCCAAACAATAAAAAGTACTCACTATTCATTGTAAAAAAAAACTGAAATTAAATAACAAGAAAGTAAAAGAAAGCTTAGGATTGAAAATTGAAGCCATAATTGAAGTCAAGAACGTCTTCCAAGATCGTCTTTCGAGTCGCCAAGTTGAGGATTGCAATCTTTAAATTGGTTCTTCAATTCTTGAAATCTAAGAAATAAATTTGCAGAAATATAAAGATTGTTTACTAATTGAATGTATAGAAACCGAAAATTGAAAAATCGTCTAATCTAATCTACTCCTAACTATCTAATGTTGACCCTAATTAATCCTATTCAGAGCCCTAATCTAAATCCTAATATGTATCTTATTCTCTATATCTAAATAGTTACAGCAAAACCCCTTATATGGAGGTGAAAATTACAAGAAAATAGAGTTTGAATTGGATTAAATCCCCCTGACTGCTGGAACCTACCGCTGACGGTAGGTCGAGCCCTACCATTTCTGTTTTGTCAACCGTTTATGTTCCAAGGACCTACCGCCAATGACAAGTCAGCCTACCTCACACGGTAGGTCAGCATCGTTTGTTGCCAACGGCTTTGTTTCGCTTGTTTTCATTTCCTTTCATCATTTTCTCTTCCAGAGGGCACCTAAGACAAGAATAAGGGACATTTTAAATAAAATACATACTTTTACATATTGAAACATTGAAAAACGATGAAATTAACCTATAGAAATATAACCAGTTATGCACATATCGGAAGTCTTGGCTACAAGCTCTACAAAACCATAAGCTTTCTTCCTTCCATATATTTCTTTGTCTTTAGAATTAATTATCAACGAATCTAATAGTTGTTTTTTTTCTTTCTTTTGTGATAAAATTTCATCTCGATTCTTGGACTTCTTAACTACAATTCGTGGAACAAAGCCAAATCATGGGATGAAGCTAAAGGAGAAGGCATGGGATGGAGCTTAGTTTTGGCTATAAAGACACATCAGTAAGCCTTTCTTTAAACCCTGTTCTTTTAAGCCATGAGTTCTCTTTTAAGGAGTTAAAGTTGTTCTTAGAATCGTATGTCTATTATGTGACATTAGTTAGAAATATGATGGTTAATCCTTCACTTGAGAACTAGTTCTTGATGTTGCTCATATATTTAAGAGCTCTTCTTCATGTGCTTATCTTGAGAAACAACTTTTGGTTAGCGTTGCTAGAATTAAACCATCTTGTATGAACTTGAGTTGTTACATGATAATATGTCCATTGATCTTCTTGTTGCTAATTTCTCATCTTCTTGTGCATCCAAGTGGAGTAAGATTTATATCTTCCTTAGATCTTTTGTTAAAAAATGGTTATGATGAGAGAGTTAGTTGGTCCTTTTGGTCTTTATATGATGTCTTTCATGCTAAGGTTAAAGGGAAGTTTGTTGAGAATTTTAATTATGTGTCATCTTTCCTTATGCTTCTATGAAAGGTTTTGATGAGTTTATTCCTTCCATTCAACTCTTATGTTTTGTGGGTCATCAATTTGAATTTCATTATGATGAACAAAAGATTTTAATTGTTGATAACTTTTTAAAAAAAGCTTTGTTTTTTGTAAACATTCATGGGTTTCTATTCTAATTGTTGATAACTTTTTAAAAAAAGCTTTGTTTTTGTAAACATTCATGGGTTTCAATTCTATCATTTTCATTTCAAGGAAATCATGCGGTTGCTACTTTGAGGAAAGAAAATGAACAGTAGTTTTAAATTGCTTGAAGTTCATTTTTGTGATCTTGTGAAAACTACATTTGAAAATAGTGTTTTTGAACTAACTTTGAAGAATCTTGTTGAGAAATATCTTGTTTATTATATTCCCTTTATTAACTTTCTCTTCAAAGATGATACTTTAAATGATTTATCAGTTCAAAACACGAGTTCTTGTGGCAAGTTTTTTAATCAATCTTTTGGTGGTACTTTTCTTTATCCTCTAACTTTCAAGGAGTTTTTACAAGAGTTGATTTTAAAGATAGGAATCAAAATTCTTCATGTTTTGATGATAAATCAAGGTTACTCTTTGTTAAAAGGTTCCTTGGAACTATTTTGGAAGACTTTGCATCAAAACTTCTTATTTTACCATGTTCCTTTCAAAGAAATCTTTTGGAAACATGATTTAGCAAATGCACAAGTTAGTACTTCTTAGGATTTTTATGAGATTTATTGTTAGGTTGGAAATATTAATCTTGAATTTCTTTGTCTAAAGCTTTTGATTAAAGAATTGAGAAAATGTTTTGAAGTTTCTTTGAAATGGAAGGAGAAAGGATTTGGTATCTTCACTTGCAATTTGAAGAGTTATTTTGGAAATTTGGTGTTGCAAATGAAATACAAAATGATGTTAAACTTTTATATACAAATTCTTTAATTTTCAAAAGAAACTTTCTAGCTCAATATGTCTATGCTCTTGAAAGTCTTAAGGTTAACACTTCTTGGATTCTTTAATGTGGTTATAGAGTTTTGAAAATATAATTATCAAGAATCCATGAAGGAATTTTAAGAAGGATTTAGAATCTAAGTTTGTACTACCATCTTCCTTTTAAAGAATGTCTCCTTGAAACAATCTTTCCTTGTGGTTCTTTATACTTGTTCAAGAGAAATTCCATTGAGCTTCATAGGCCTTTTAAAGAAGTATTAGAATCCTTGCTTGTTTTGTTGTTTAGCTGGTCATTACACTTAATTGTTTAACTCTTAGCAATGCTTATATTGTTGAGTCCGTTCTAATGTTGCCCTCTTTGTAGATATTTACAGGAAAAAGATTCGACGATGAATCCTTTTAAGAGAGGGGGAATGACATGAATCAACAAAAGATCATTCAAAAAACTTTGGAGGAGCAATTAGAGAATTGAAGAAAGCATGGTTGAAGCTTCAATTGAGGAATTTCGGAGTTAATTAAAAGGTTTGGAAGAGTTTCAAGACTCATTCAAGTCATAAGAAGCTCAACAGAATCAAACTAGAAGCTTCGGCAATCGTAGATGACAAAAGAAGCAAGGAGGGGTTGAAAACAAAGCTTGCTGGTGTCGGTAGGATCCACCCTACTGTCCCCTGTAGCTTTCTAGTTGAAAGTGGCAATTTGACGAGTACCTACCTACGGCGGTAGGTTCACCCTACCGTAGGTCTTGGACTAATATCTTTAAATGGACAATTTAGCTACTAATTTTGGTTAATTTTTGTTTCTTTGAGTCCAAGCTTTGTAATTAACTTTTATTAGAAGGATAATTATATATTTTTAATACTCATTAGGTTTTGGAAAGAGAGTGGCTTTTCTCTATAAATACCTACTTATGCTTCCTCTTGTAATTAAGTTTGAGATGAATGAAATATGAAATTTGTGAGTGTTCTCTTAGGGTTATTAAGTTTTGAGGCTTTCTCCTAAAACTTTATCTAGGGTTTGATTAATCCTTAGATTGATTTTATTGAAACTTGGATTGGGAAGATCATAGGGTTCTCAATTTGATCTTAATTCCTACTATTTGATATTACATCCTTGTAATTGTCCTAGAGCAAGGTCTTCTTCACAAGAGACTAATTAGGTGATTGGTAAACAATCCCATTGTTGAATTGGCTTGTGAATGAAAGAATATTTAACATGGATTCAAGAGGTTCTTAGATTGCTAGGGGTTGCTTGAGCATGAAGAGTGTTCAAGTCCAATTGAAGGTAAAAGATCCTTGGGAAGCTTAATTGAAAGATTTTGATCTTTGCAAAACAAGATTCATATCACTCTATCTTCATTCCAGCAGCATTGATTATGGTGAATGAGTTCTGTCACCTTTCTTTCAAGCCCTTTAGAGAGACAGAAAGATGATGGAGTTAAATCTTTGAGAGTTGGAATCCACTTAATTAGAGGTATAGGAGTGGAAAGATTGTTCCCAATACAATACTGTAGTCCTAAAGAGAGTAGGTTCCTACCCTCCAGAAGACTGCGTTAGAGAAAAATGGATACTGGCCTAGCAGAGCAGCCAGGAAATTCCCCAAAGGAAAATATTTAACCTGGAGACATTGTGCCACCAAAGATGATTAAGATTGGATAAGGCGTCAATATTGTTTGGCGAGAAGAGCAAAATTAAAACCTTCGAAATCTCTAAAACCCAAACCCCTTTTTTAGGATTACATAAATCACTCTAGGCATTCCAACACATTTTTCATTACCCTCAGAGCTACCCCAAAAAAAATTGACGAACCATGGAACCAAGAAACCTTATAATATTAGAGGGGGGGAGAAAAAAAGACAGTAGGAATGGCTTGGACAACATTTTTAATGAGGACCTCTTTCCCTGCTTGAGAGAGCACTTTTTCTTTCCACCCATTAAGTTTTTTCCAAACTCTATCTTTCACAAAAAAAATGTCCTTTTTGATCGGCCAATAAGGTAAGGCAAACCTAGATAGGTGCCTTGACCTTCTTTATTATGGATATCCAAAATTGAAACAATATGACTATTGGACACAAGCTTATCAAAGTAAAGAGAAGATTTTTTAATAATTTACCTCTTGCCCTAAAAAGGCAGCATAATCTTGCAAGATTTTTTTAATAACTTCGGCATTCTGATTATCGGCTTTACAGAAAAGGACACTATCATCTACAAAAAAAATAAATGTGAGACAAAAAGACATGAGTGAGAAAATTGCAACCAAGTGAATATATATTGCTGTTCTGTATGATGGATCATTGCAGAAAGACCCACGGCTCAAATAACCAACAAATAGGGGGAAAGAGGGTCTCCCTGTCCAATTCTTGGAGTACGGTTAAGATTTACTGAAGGTGAACAATTAATAAGGATAGAAAAGCAAATAGTGCGTTTACATTTCATAATAAGCATTATGATGCAGATAGAAAGTTTTAAAATCAAAAGGGGATGAACTACTAAACTAAAGTAATAGGCAATTGGACCTATCACTATAGTAAACGAGCTACACTACGAGTGTCGAATCTTAAGAAACGATAAAGGCTCAAGTACTAATCGCTCTTTCTAATGTTTAGACTAAAAAGAATGATTTGAAGAAGAATTAACTAAAGATATTAAAAGTTGATTTAATCAACTAAGAAAGCAAAACCAGAAAATTCAGGTTTTAAAAACTATTAAAGTAGGAATTTGGATGGTGGAATCTCCTTAATCCTTGTTACTAATTTAATTGGAAAACATTATGAAACCAATGCTGAACTAATCAAGGTGGGTTATCACAACTAATCAGGCAATCCCTATCTCTAGCAGAAAGCCCCCTACTCACTAATCCTTATATTAAAAACATTGTTACACGATGAAAATAACATATAGAAATATAGACAAATAAGCACATATCAAATACCCCCACACTTATCCATTGCTTGCCCTCAAGCAACATAAACTAAACAGACAAAACGGAGGAGTTTAAGACTTCTATTTGAGAAAGATGATACAGAAAAACGAGAAAGACGACCTAAAACAATTGAGGTCACAGAACGGCCACAACCAATGGTAGCATAAAAAAAAAACAAAACTAAAACAAAAAGAAGAACGAACAAAATCTAAGAAAACGGCCACTTCAATGAAACACTCTACTTCTCAACTCTAAAGGTAAATCAAAATAGATGAACTACACGAATCACCAATTCTACCATAAGTTACTAATAAACGTTACAGATCAGCAGTGTGTGTCTGTGGGTTCTTCACACTGATTTTCATAGAAGATAAGAAATGTCCAATAAATAGCACAGTGAAACACTTTAGAGGACGATGCACAACAAATTCATGATTTCTATCACCTATCCACTCTAGGTCCTATTCTAGGCCATTCCCGGATTAGGTAGGACTTTTTATCTTGTAATGTTAGGCCTGGGACATGTATAAGGTAAAACACGAAGGTAAATGGAGAACAAAAACAATTGAGATAGAGCCAACGCAATGAAAAGGGAAAGATGACAAATTTTATAGAACAACTTTCTAGTCGCTTTTCACTCTACTCACTCATCCTTGAATATCCTACTTCGTTCCATTGGTGCACACCCCGCCTAACAACATACTTCTTAAGATTCACAAGAATTTCCAGGTATGAGATAGATATGCTTGATGTTTTCTAGAATTAACTATAATATAAATGAACACTCATATTTTTTTCTTTATTTTATGCAATTTTTTCATTCTTTTCATTTTTTTCTCATTTTTTTCAATATTTCTTTTTTCTCTCTTTTCAACCGCCATAAGCATCGAACAACTGAAATACCCAAAATACCCTTTCATAACATAATTTCTTTCTTCACTCCTTTACTGCCACAATTATTTGTTTTCCTCACTCAAAACGGCTAAAAAGATATACTAACCATTAGCTCCATGAATTAAGTGTTATTTGTATTGTGAGTTTTGAAGAACAAAGAAAAGAAGGGATTGAAACCCTTGCCATGAAGGCACGAAAAAGGACCTAGGGTTTGATTTCATATAAGGATTTGGCAAGAAAGACACAAACGGTACAAAGAAAGCCTTAGACCATTATTTCTGGGACCACCCTAGACTAGAACTCTTTATTTCTAAGGAAAGAAAAAAATTAACAAACAGGCATTCTCATTATGGTAATTCCCTAAGATTACTGGACTTCTATTACTAATCGACAGTTACAAGTGCATAAAAACCATTAATCATGTAAGAAAATTAGTAACTGTGGTTTTCAAAGTGATCAAGTAATACGCTTTTCTGGAAAACCGAAAGGGTTTTGCAGTTATGTACTCTACTAAAAGTGGCAAAACAAAAATCTTTTTGGATTTTGTCTAAGAATAAGGAAAGGAAAGGAAATAAAAAAATTTTGAATTTTCAAATTTTCTGATTTTTTGGGATTTTTCAAATAATAAACTAAAAGTTAAAAATCATAAGAAAGAAAGAAAAAGGAATAAAAAAACATAAAATCCCCCACGCTTAAAATCACATTGTCCTCAATGTGGGGGCTAGAACAAAAGGAAAAAAATTGAAACACATACATGGGAAGCAATCCTACAGGTATAAAGTGAGTAAACAAATCGAGAAGCCATCCCTACACACAAACAAACATAAGAAAATAAACAATAATCACAAAAATAACTAAAACAGCATAAAAGAGAAATATGAAATAAAAATTAGAAAGTATAAAGGGAAAAAAATAAAGAATGAAAATAATATAAAAGAAAACTCCCTATTCGCACCGCCACCTCTGTTGCTGCCCTGATCGAGCAGGAATCTGCTACATAGTCAGCCCAGTATCACCTTCTGGCGATCAATTGATGCCCTTTGATGTGCCAACTCGTCCGCATATCAATAAGTCGACTCCACTATCTCTGCCAACTGGGCCCTTTAGATATCTTGAGTGACGCGGAGCTGCTCGAAAGCAGTACGTATCTCCGTCTGGAACGTATCCATGGGGATTGCGGAAGGTACATGCTCGATTGAGATGTCATAAGATTCATCGTCCTCGCTCTCATTACGGCAGGTTGTGAGAAAATGCTCGAATGCTGGTCTGTGTCGTTTTCTTTATTGATAAAAAACTAGCATAGTTACGTTCCCGCAGCAAATCCTCCTCGGCCGGAAGGATCCATACTTTATTCTTCTCATCCCAAGAATAGCCGTAGTTACTGAAGGTTGTGAATTTTATAACCTGCGGTGATCCTATTGATGATCGTGGTTCCCTTGCAAAATTAACATTAAAAGAAGCAAACATTCTATAAAATTACATGGTACCAATACATACGTGTTTTTGTGTTGTCATAGTCAGTGTTACGAATTGTTTGTCTCATCAAAGAAGCAATAGAAAAGGGGGAGTGATTCCAAAGTTTATCAAGCATATAGAGGTCAATAATATGGACATCACTCTGCCCGCGCCCCTTTTGAACTAGAGGTTGCCCAAAGAAATAAGCAAGGGCACGAGGAACAAGAATGAGAAACTCACCCCCATAGAGGATATGGCGATGATGTATCAGACGTGGTCGGATATCAAAGCGATTACAAGTCACTTTGTAACTCCAGTCAGGGTCCTCATCTATAGTATTTCAGTTTGAGTCCACAGTGATTGAATTTCCCTTGGCCCTAATCCCAAGAATGGATGCGAGATGTTCCCTCGTCAAAATTATTCTAACCCCTTTGACAGTGGAAATAATGGTTTGAAGATCCTTGTTCGTTTTATGGAGCACATTCACATAGAATTCATGGGCAAGGTCGGAATAGAAATTGATGTGTGGTTTAAAAACATGGGATGAACTACTCAACTAAATAACAGGCAAGTGAACTTATCACGATAGTAAACAAGTTATACCCGAGTGTCGAATCTCAAGTACTAAACATCCTTTCTAATGTTCAGTCTAAAGAAAAGTTAGGTTGAAAAGAATTAAACTAAAAACTAAAAATGATTTATCAACTAAAGAAAGCAAAGCAATAAAATTAGGGGTTTAAAACATGAAAGCAAGAGTTTAGATGTGGAATCTCTCTGATTCTTATTACTAATACAATTGCAAAACTTTAAATAAAACGATGTTGAATTAATTAAGTTGGTCACAACTAATCGGGCAATCCCCATCTCTAGGCAAAAGCCACCCTACTCACTAACCTTTAAAATAAAATCTCTTTTCTCCCTAACTAATTGTGAGTGAGTAATGGTCAGGATTTAAAGGGCCTCAAAGTACAAAATCATATCTCTAGTAAATTGCCCCTAATAAACCCCGATTGGTTGCCTTAGATTGCTCTTCCTTTCTCAATTCCGAACATCCTCGTGAAAAATCTAATCTCGCGACAATTAAATTGCAAATTAGCATAATTGGAAGACAACTAAATTCAAAAAAAAAAAATATTGAATTCATGAAATTAAACCAAAATCATTGTAAACAAGAATTAGGGTTCAACCCTCATCCAAACATAAAGAACTACTCACTAATCATTGCATAAAAACTTAAATTAAACATGAAATTCGATAAAACTAAAGGAAAAGAAAGCTTAGAAGAAAGTTTGAAGCTGCATTCCCAGTCTCAAACATCTCCCAAGCTCGTCTGTCGAGTCACCCAATTGAAGCTCGGAATCTTGATATTTGCTCTTAAAATCCTGATCTCCAAGAACTAAATTACAAAAAATTATAATGATTATCTAACTAATTGACTGTAAATTTTAGGAAATTATCTAACCCAAATTCACCCCTAATTGCCTACTAACTACTTCTCCCAGCCCTAATTACAGAATTACCTATTAATAGGGGAAAATTACATCAAAATATATTTAAAATTGGATTATAATTGCTACAATTAGGACCTACAGACACGGTAGGGCTTTGTCTAAGAACTGTACTTTTGCAATCGGTACTTGTCGTCGATGGTATGGGTAGCCTACTGTCACCGGTAGGGTTCTGTCCTAACTCCACTTGTGACTCCAAGACCTACCATCAGCAGTAGGTTAGCCTACCTTAGGCGGTAGGTCTGCTTCGTTGATGTCGTCGGCTTCGTTTTCATTTCATTTTTTACTATTTTCATTTCCTTTTGTCGTTTTCTCTTTTGGAAGGCACCTAAGACAAGATAAAGGGTATTAGTCTAAAATATACATTTTTACATATTAAAAACACCAAAAAACGATGAAAATAACATATAGAAATATAGACAATTAAGCACATATCAAATACCCCCACACTTATCTATTGCTTGCCCTCAAGCAACATAAACTAAACAAACAAAAAGGAGGAGATAAAAACTTTTATTTTAGGAAAGACAACAATACACGAAAAATGAGAAAACCCGACTTAAAAAAGTTAAGATCATAGATCACCACAAGCAACAGTAGTAGGGAATAGTCACATAAACAAAAAAAAAAACAAAAACAATAATAACAATGAATAAAAACTAAGAAAAACTAAGAACAAGGACACTTCAATAGAATACTTCACTACCCAACTGGAAAGGTAAATAAAAATAAATGAACGACAAGAATCACCAAGTCTACCACAAGTAATTAGCACAATGAAATACTTTAAAGGAATGTCAAGTAATGCATAACAAACTCATGTTTCTCTATTACTTGTCCACTCTAAATCCTATTCTAGGTCATTCCCGGATTAGGTCGGACTTTTTAGCCTGCAATATTATGCTTGGGACATGTATAGGGTAATAAATGAAGGTAAAAGGATAATAAAAATAATTAAGATAGAGCTAACGCAACCGAAAGGAAAGATAACAAAAGTAAAGAACAACTCTATGCACTTTTTTCATTTCTTCCCTCTCACCTTTGAACATCCTACTTCTTTCTTTTAGTGCACACCCCACCTAACTTAATTTGCGTAGTATTAGTCAATTGTGTGATAATGGGTACAAAGTTGTCTTTGAAAGTGATTCCTCTTCCATCATTGATAAGCATGAAAACAAAACTATTTTTATTGCAAAAAGAGTTGGAAATGTCTATGTCTTTCATCTTGAAGATCTTATTTCTCAAACTTTAAAGTGTCTCTCAATTCATGATAATGATGCATTTTTGTGGCATAGAAGGCTTGGCCATGTTAGCATGGATTTACTAAACCAACTTGCTTCAAAAGAGCTTGTTAGAGGATTACCAAAATTACATTTTGAGAGAACCAAACTTTGTGATGCTTGCCAATTCAGAAAACAAGTCAAGACCTCATTTAAACAAAAAAGGATGATTTCTACTTCAAAACCCTTAGAACTCATTCACATGGATTTATTTTGACCAATGAGTACCACTAGTCTTGGTGGTAAGAGGTATGATTTTGTTATAGTGGATGACTTTTCAAGATTCACTTGGATATTGTTTTTGAGCCAAAAGGATGAGGCATTTCAAGAATATGTAAAACTTTTCAAAAAGGTTCAAACCTCCCTTGATTGTAAATTTATCTCTATGAGAAGTGATAATGGGAGAGAATTTAACAACCATGATATTACCAAACTATGTGATGATTTTGGTATAATATACAACTTTTCGGCCGCTAAAACCCCACAACAAAATGGTGTTGTGGAAAGGAAAAACCGAACTTTACAAGAAATGGCAAGATAAATACTTGGTAAAAACTCCCTTTCAAAATATTTTTGGGGCGAGGCCATTAATACCACTTGCTACGTAATGTATCGTGTTCTTTTGAAACCTTTTTTTTAAAGAAAACTCCTTTTGAACTTATTTTTAACAAAACCCCCTCAATTCGTTAGTTCAATGTTCTTGGATGTAAATGCTTTATCTTAAACACCAAGGACTATCTTGGGAAGTTTGATAGAAAATCCGATGAGGGAATTTTTCTAGGTTACTCTTTAAACAAGAAGGCCTATAGGATTTACAACAAAAGAACTGTGTATGTTGAAGAGTCGATTCAGGTAAACTTTGATGAATTTAACATTTTTGAAAAGAAAGATGATGATGATGACATAGATAATTCTTTGAGCTACCAACCATTACATACTCAAGCAATGGAGGAGCATACTAAGGAGGAAGAAGAGATTGAAGAGAAACAAGAAAATAATCAAGAAGTTCAAAACCTTCCTCAAGATGTGATGTATCCAAAGGGATATTCCAAGGATGAAATCATTGGTGATGTATCATAAGGGGTAAGAACAAGAAGGTACTTTACTAACAACTTTGCCTTATTATCTCAAATTGCGCCTAAATTTATAGATGATGCCTTATGTGATGAGTTTTAGATTATTGCAATGCAAGAGGAACTAAATCAATTTGAAAGAAACAAAGTTTGGACTTAGTCCCAAGACCTCGTGATCACCCCACAATTGGTTCAAAATGGGTTTTTATAAATAAACTAAATGAATCCGGAAAAGTTATTAGAAACAAAGCTAGATTTGTTGCCCAAGGATTCAATCGAGAAGAGGGTATAGATTTTGATGAAATTTTGCTCCGGTTGCTAGACTTGAATCCACAAGAATGCTTTTATCTTTTGTTTGTTTTAAAGGATTCAAGGTTTTAAATGGATGTTAAGAATGCTTGTTTAAATGGTGACGTTGAGGAGAAAGTTTATGTTGAACAACCTCTCGGTTTTGTACATGAAAATTTTCCAAACCATGTTTACAAGCTTTCAAAAGCACTCTGTGGTTTAAAACATGCTCCAAGAGCTTGGTAAGAAAAATTAACTGATTTTCTTTTTTCAAGCAATTTTTCAAGAGGTGTGGTGGATACAACCCTTTTACAAAAACCTCTTCTAACAATGATCTTCTTCTTGTCTAAATTTATGTAGATGATATTGTTTTTGGTGCTACTAATGTTTGTTTATGTGAAGAATTTTCCTCTCTAATGCAAAAAGAGTTTGAAATGAGCATGATGGGAAGATTGACCTACTTTCTTGGACTCCAAATGAGACAAACCAAATAAGGCATCTTCATCAATCAAGAGAAGTACACAAAGTAACTTCTCAAGAGATTTGGGATGAATGATGAAAAAGGAATAGGAACTCCAATGAGCTCATCTTTGAAACTAGAAAAGGACAAAAGAGGTAAAAAGGTAGATGAAAAACAGTATAGAGGTATGATTGGATGTTTGCTTTATTTAACGGCTAGTATGCCGGATATTATGTTTGTTGTGTGTTTATATGCTATATTCCAAGCTTGCCCCAAGGAATCTCATTTAATAGCTATTAAACGCATTTTGAGATATTTAATATCATCTTATGATTATGGATTATGGTACTCTAAACAATCTTGTTTTGATCTTATCGCCTATTATGCCAGATGAAAGGTAGAAAGAAAGAGTACCAATAGAAATTGTCAATTTTTGGGGGGTGCTTAGTATGTTGGTACAGCAAAAGGCAATCATGCATATCCTTATTGATCGCCAGAGCAGAATATATAGTTGCTGGTTGTTGTTGTGCTCAGGTACTTTGGATGAAGCATACTTTACTTGACTTTGGATTTGATTTAAAAACATACCTATTTTATGTGATAAAACAATTGCAATAAATATTTCTATAAACCCTATGCAACATTCAAAAACTAAACATATTGAAATTAAACATCATTTTATAAGAGATCATGTTGCAAAAGGAGATGTATTTTTAGACTATATTTGCACAGAAGATCAAATTGCTGACATTTTTACAAAACCCCTTTCTAAAGAACGTTTTTGTTATTTGAGGAAATTACTTGGTATTGATAAATTATAGGACTAAAGTGTGTGTTGAGTTTCAGAATTTTTCTTCATTTTTAAGCCCAGAAAATCGGACGACAGAACCAGACGAGTACTGAAAAACCGAACATCTATTTTTCAATGAAGAGTTTCAAGAAATTTTCTTCACAAAAATGCTAAGAGTTTCTGACGACTAAATCGGACGCCTCCAAAAAATCGGACGTCCAATTCTTTTGTCAAAGAAAAATTGGACAATCTTTTTCAAAATTAGTCGATTGTTTTTCAATTTATTAGACGATATCTGCACTTTTAAAATTAGAAAACCTATGAATCTCTCTCTTTTGTTCTAACTCTCTCTCTCTCTACAACTCCGAAATTTCTCTCTTTAGAAAGCCCAAACGTACGTTTCTCCCTTCTTACTCAAAAATCAACAATTACTCTCATTCTCCATATAAAAAAAAATCGTTCAATAGACCAACACTCTCTCCGAGTCTTCTCAATCGTTTGATTCTCACTCTCTCAAAACCCTCTATAAAAAACCACCATTCAAATCCTCAAAAATGGTGAAAGTGAAGAATGCCAATGTTGGAAGAGGTGAAAATGTTGGAGGAAATATCAGAGGAAGGATAGGAAAAGGGAAAGAGTGCCATCTGGAGCAAGGGCTTCAGAGAGGTTTATCTTTGTGAAGGAAGCTACTAATTTTAAAGAGTGGACAAGAAAGAGAAGGAAAATTGCTCCAAGTCACAGAGTGATTTGACTTATAGGGAAGGTACGGAAACCATTCCAAATCTGTTCAATGATATTGATTGTGGATCTCTGTTCACTGTTAATGAATTTTATTATTCTGAAATAATATATTAATTCTATGCAAACTTATATAAGGGTAGAATTCCAAAGCATGGAAATATAACCCATCAATGGGCACTCTCTAGGATTGGTGGTAGAGACATTTCATTTGATGATAGATTACTTAACACTATCTTAGAAACACCTGATGATGGAATGAGATTTTACACCAAAAATAAGAAATGTTTTTATCCCACCCTATATAGTGAAAGAAGATTTGAAGAAATATTCACAAAGGGAGAGGTTCTTAAGAGGCATGATAATGGAAATGTAAATAAGCTTGATGCCTATGGAAGATTACTACACCATATGATCTCCAATATTATCATTCCTAATGTTGGTGACAAGTCTTCCATTACAAACATGCATTCCTTTGTCATGCTAGCACTACATGAGCATAGAAGAATGAATTTTGGTTATATGGCCATAGAACACATGCTAGCCACTCAAACATCTTCCACAAAATGCTTGCCAAATGGTTGCTTCTGCATAAAAGTCTTTCAATACTTTATGCTTAATTTGGTTGGAGTTGGTGATCCCATTGGGCTGGAAAAATCTAGAACAAGCATACTTTCAATAGAATAGGGTTTGAGAAAAATGAGGAAGGGATGTTAGTTAGAGATTGACAAGATGAGAGTGGTGAAGATGATCAAGATGATGAAGGAAATGAGGAACAAAAAGTGATGAATATTGATGATGAGGAAAGTGAAACAGAACTAGAAGAGGAGACCTTTAGAAGAGAAATGAGGCAAAAGAAAAGGCAAGAACAAATTGAAGAAGGTCAATCATCCGGAAACATGAATCAAATTATGGATATATTAGATGGTCGCTTGGATATATTATGGATATATTTCCAAGCCTCCATAAATAGTTGCTTTGATGCATTAGATGGTCGCTTTATGCATTTGATGGAAAGATAGCCGACATTCAAGAGAGAGTAACAAGAATGGAAGCAAAGGACAAAGGAGAAAACAAATGAGGGATGAAGAAAGACAAACAAGAAGGCAGTTACAAGCTAATTTATGTTTTATGACTTAAGTATTTACATTTTTGAACTACTTTTGTTTCTTTCTCTTTGAACTTCTTTTACTTATTAACTTATTCACTGTTGCTTATGAAGTTTCTTTTAAACTATTTGTCTTCTTTGTTTAGTTTGGAACTCTATGATGAGATCTTAATGATGAGAGTTCCCTTGATCTTTGTTTCAATGATTCCTTATAGTCTTTATGCTTTTTGATTTATAACAGAAGGGAAAGAAGATATAAGATGCAAAGGTATAAGATGCTTTATATGGCTTTATATGATAGATATGTGAATGCTTTATATGGCTTAATATGTTGATAATTATCTTAATGCCTTGAGGATATGTTGATATTGCCTTATGATGCCTTGAGGATATGTTGAGGATACGTTGTTTTGCCTTATGATTTGAGATTCATATGCTTTGTTGAGATTTATCTTGATCACTTGAGTTGTGTTACCTTGATGTTTTGAACACTTTGTGTGGTGGCAACATGCCTTGTGTTGTATGAAGTCTTATGCATTATGCCCTATTGCTTATGACCTTAAGTTCTCTTGATGATATTTTTGGTGCCATATTTGTTGCGAAGCAGCCTTTGGGGGGCTTTAACTTCCTAAGATATTTTGAAAACCTTGGCTTGCTTTCAAAATGAAGGGGGGAATTCTATCTCTCTTATTTTCTATATGCATATGCTTAGCTTTAAATGTTGATCTTTTGAAGCATTCTCTTGGCTAGACCTTGTTCTTTTGTTCTATATAATCACCATCTTGCCTCTTTTGTTTGTCATTATAAAAAAGGGGGAGATTATAAGCCCTAAGGGTATATTTGTAATGTTTTGATTATGATTAACTTGTGCTTTGTGATAAGAAATATTTTTATATAGAGAACAAAAAATACACAAGAGAAGTTTCAAGAGTAATCTACAAAGAAGCAAAAATTCACTCAAGACAACAAGAGTTTATGAAGATGAAATGATCAAGTTGAATACCTTGAAGACAAGAAGAATAGTTAGGGGTATCCTATACGGTAATTTTGTAAAACTCCCTAACTTGTTTCTTTGATTTTTGATCAAGTATGTTAGATCCTAAGAAGAAATATTTTTTGACAAACTATCCTTAAAAAAAAAAAAAAAAAACTAAGTGTTCTTGATAAAGTTTTGATGTTTTAAATGTATTACACATTTCTTAAAAAGAATATCAAGAATACATGTTTTAAAATGTGAAGAAAAATGTATGTTTTACAAGAAAACTGATTGTCTAATTTTCTGTCATAAGTCTAAAGCTAGTCATCCAATTTTCTGTTACTAAGAAAATCAGACGTCCGTCCGTTTTTTGGTTTTTTCAAAATGAAAAAAGGGTCATCCGATTTTTCAGGGATATTAAAAATCGGTCGTCTTCTTTTAAAAAGGGTCATCCGATTTTTTGTTCATAAGAAAAATCGGACGTCCTATTTTGAAAACCGGTCTTCCGGTTTTCATTTTTACTCTAAGAAATGATCGTTGCTCTGACAGTAACAGCTACTTTTTACCTTCACATATAAAATGGTATTTTGATCAGCCATAAAGGCTAAGGAGTTGAGAAACATTTATTAACAATTTCAAGAGCATTAAAGTACACATTTTCTAATCCTCTTTATCCTACAAAAACAAAAAGAAAAATCTCCTTGGAGCTTCATCATTGATTATCTTTCAAAGAAGGAGAAAAAGGAAGTGAAAAACCTTAGAGGGGGGGTGAATAAGGTTTTTGGATAATTTTAAAAATTCTTTTGTATGATTTGAAAGATAAACCTCCAATTTGTTTGTGAAAGATTTCTAAAAACTCTTTATAATAGGAATCCACACAAAACACAATTTAATAGTATAGACAATTAAGAAAGGAATAGGCACAACAATTTATAGTGGTTCACTCTCTCAAAAGAGTTACATCCACTACCTTGAGACTCAACCCAAGGATTTCACAAATTCACTAACTTCAAAGAAGGTTACACAAATACACAATGAGGTTCACCCTTCAAGGGTTTTACACCAAAACCTCAAGCACAACAATACAATTAATTAATCAAAGGATCACCCAAAGGGTTTTCCACAAACCTTTGATCACAATAAAAGGTAAAAGGAGTTAGGAACAATGTTACCAATTTTGCTTGAGAAGAGGAAGATTACAACTCAATGGTATACTTCTACAAGCACCTCTTTTCTTCTTCTTTGATGGATGATCAATTATGAAGCTTAAGAAGATTTTGTTTGGGATTGAAAATAATTTGCAATAAATGAATTTTTTAAGCTCTTTAAATGTCTTGAAAGTTCTCAATGAATAATTCCCAAACCCCTTTTTTTTTTTTTATATGGCTGATAATTGAGTGTATATATAGGATTTTTTAAGCTTAAAACCGTTGCCTAAGAAATAGGCTGTCAAACTTAAGAAATGACCGTTGCTTCAGTGCAACGGTAATATTTTTTACACTGACAGCTAAAAACGGACGACCGGTTCCAGAAAACGGACTTCCGGTTCTTTGAAACAGAAAGATTCGGACTTGAGTTTACTAAAAACGGACTGCCGAATTAAAAATTCATACGACCGGTTAAAAATTCTGACTGCCGAATTTCTGAACAGAAAGATTCGGACTTGGTTTTTCTGAAAAATGGACTGCCGAATTTTATGCAATGAAAAAACGGACGATCGGTTTTAAAAACGGACTTCCGAATTTTATGCAATGAAAAAAAAAACGGACGATCGGTTTTAAAAATGGACTTCCGAATTTCTGTTTTTCCTCAGCCAAGTTTTTTTTTTCTGAACAAAACTTTCTTCCAAGTTTCAAAGGCATTCTTGACAATTTTTAAAGAGAAGAAAAACTATTCAAAACATCTTTAGTCAAGAATACTTGGATTTAATCAAAGGATTATATTTTGGAAAATCAAGAGAAGAGCTTCATGTATGATCAATGAATCAAAAACTAAGACTAGAGAGTTTTACAAGATAGTACCTAATTCACAAATACAATGTCTTCAATTTGATTTGATCTTGGTATGGCTTGATCTCTTCTTCTCTATTTTGCCCTCATCAACAAGATCTTTTGCTTGAGACTTTGAGACTTCATATGTTCTTCTTTTGTTCTATGGAGGGTTAGCTAACATACTCACACAAGCACATGTTAATCATAATCAAAACACAAGTAATAATGCCCTTAGGGCTAACAATCTCCCCCTTTTTGATTATGACAAACACATATGCAAGAAGAACAAAAAAGCAAAAGTAAAGTATGATGATGCATCAAAATATCAAAGAGGCAAGGCATAACAATCACCAAGAACAGGAGGTAACTCCCCCTTGCATCAATAATCATTGTAAACATCCATGATAATCATTTCTCCCCCTTACATCTTGCACTATTTTCTCCCCCTTTTGTCATAAATCAAAAAATTGTAGGAGAAAAAAAGTACCAAGGGATCATAGAAGAGATAATAGCAGGGACGTTTCAACATAAAAGTGTCATCATGAAGTCCATAAACAACAAAGGGCCTAAAGAGCAATGACCAAATCACATAAAAGCACAGCTTGTAATTGGAGTAAGCAAAAAAAAATATGTCATTAGAATTGAAAACAGGAGTTTTGAAAAGAGTTACGAATAAAAAACAAGAGGAAGAAAGGTTTATAGGAAAGTCTCAATCATCTCCAGCTCCTCTTCCTTGCTCAAGTCTCTTAACTCGTTCTTGTGTATCGGTCATCTTTTGGTCCAAAGCATCAATTTTCCCATTCAAAGCCTCAAAGTGACCGTCGAATGCATCAAGTCGGGTGTTCATAGATGTTTGGAGAGAGACTATCATATCCATAAGTTGACTCATGCTTCCTGAAGATGAGCCTTCTTCGGTTCTTTCTTGTCTTTTTTTTTGTCTCGTTTCTCTCCTTTGGATTTCTGCCTCTATTTCTTCCTCGCTATCTTCTTCTTCAATATCCATATCCTCTGGATCTTCATCATCATCTTCCTCATCATCACTGTCATCAAGCCCTTGTCCACCTCGGATGTATATCCCAGCTTCATCTTTTTCAAACCCCATTCTCTTGAAGGTTTGCTGAGTGTATATCTTGCCAGGTCCAATGTGATTACCCATCCCAACCAGATTAATCACAAAATGTTGGAGGATTTTAGTGATGAAACAACCATATGGCAAGCATTTCTTTTGGGAAGATTGGGCAGCTAACATATGCTCTATTGCCATAAAGCCAAAATCCATTCCCCTTTTCTCATGCAAGGCAAGCATCACAAATGCATGCATGTTGGTGATAGAGGATTTATGCCCAACATTAGGAATGATGATGTTTGAAATCATGTGATGAAGCACTCGCCCATATGCATCCAGTTTATTTACATTTCTATCATCATGCCTTTTCAATATCACCCCCTTAGTGAAAATTTCAGCAAATCGTTTTTCACTGTATAAATTGGCATCATAGCATTTCTTGTTTTTGGTATAAAATCTTATACCATCTTGAGGGGTATCCAAAATTGTATTCAATAGCCTATCATCAAATGCTATATCCCTTCCCCCAATTCTAGTCACTAACCATTGATGTGAAATGTTATCCACCTTTTCAATTCTACCCTTGTGGAGATTTGCATAGAATTCATATATCATGTCCACATAAAATAGTTCATTGACAATCAATAGAGGTATCCAACCAATTATTTCAAAGAGATTAGGGATAACCTCCATACCTTGCATATCATCCAAGTCCACCCTATGAGCTGGAGCAATTTTTCGGTGATTCCGAGTCCACTCTTCAAACCGAGCAGCTTCCTTTACTGAGATAAATATATCAGCAGTTCTAGAAACCCTAGCAGCAGCAGTGGCAGCCCCAGTTCCAGCAGGTGTTCTTTTTCCTTTCCCTTTTCCTCTACTGGTGCCTACTTCTTCAGGATTTTGCCCTAAACCAACTTGGGCATTCTTTGTTTTAACCATCTTTGAACAATTTTGAGGTTAGGGTTTGGAGAGGAGATGAAGAGTTTTAGAGATTGATAGATAGTAATCAGAGAGAAAGATTGCTTCTTTGTTGTGACAAGAGATGAATTTGAAGAGAAATGACAAGAAGATTGAAAAACCGGATCAAGAAATCGGATGGGTTTGAGAGGAAGAGAGTTTTTTCGGTCGAGAGAGTGAGAGAGAGTGTGGAGAGGAATGAGAAGAGTTGTGAGAAAGTCCCGATTTTAAAAACGCATTCCCGACCCCCTTTTTTTTTGAGAAATTCGGTCGACCGTTTGTTAAAACCGGTCTTCCGGTTTCTGAAATTTTGCAAAATTTGGACGTCCGAGTTTTTGGAGCAGCGTCCGGTTTGAGAGTCCGAATATCTCTGGAATTTTTTGAAGAAGGGGGTATGAGTCCGGTTTTAAAACCGGACGTCCTAATTTCAAAATAAGAGTCCGAATTCTCTTAAAACATCAGCAAGTCATAAAATAGGAAAAAGGCAAATACAAGCAACACACATTACTCATTAAATCTTCCAATACCAAGTAATTTTCTTAAATAGCAAAAACGATCTTCTGAAAGAGGTTTTGTAAAAATATCGGCAATTTGGTCTACAGTGCAAATATATTCCAAAGATACATCACCTTTAGCAACATGATCTCTAATAAAGTGATGTTTGATTTCAATATGTTTGGTTTTTGAATGTTGCACAGGATTAATAGAAATATTTATGGCACTAGTGTTATCACACAAGATAGGTATGCACTTAAAAGAAACACCAAAATCAATTAAAGTGTGTTTCATCCAAAGTACCTGAGCACAACAACAACCGGCTGCGATGTATTCCGCTTCGGCGGTTGATAGAGACACGCACGATGGTTTCTTGCTATACCAAGATACTAAGCAACCTCCCAAGAATTGGCAATTTCCACTTGTACTCTTCCTTTCTACCTTACATCCGGCGTAGTCCGCATCAGTGTAGGCGATAAGATCAAAACAAGATTGTTTAGAGTACCACAAGCCATAATCATATGATGAAATTAAGTATCTTAAAATACGTTTTACAGCTATTAAGTGAGATTCTTTGGGGCGTGCTTGGAATCTAGCACACAAACATACTGCAAACATGATATCCGGCCTACTAGCCGTTAAATAAAGTAAACTACCAATCATACCTCTATAAGTCTTTTCATCAACACTTTTACCTTTTTTCATCTTTGTCAAGCTTTCAATGACGAGCTCATAGGGGTACCGATACCTTTTGCATTGCTCATCCCAAATCTTTTGAGAAGCTCTTTGGTGTACTTCTCTTGATTGATGAAGATTCCATCTTTAGTTTGCTTGATTTGGAGGCCGAGAAAGTACGTCAATTCTCCCATCATGCTCATTTCAAATTCTTTTTGCATGAGTGAGGCAAATTCTTCACATAAAGAGATATTAGTAGCACCAAAAATGATGTCATCAACATATATTTGGACAAGAAGAAGATCATTGTTACAAGAGGTTTTTGTAAAAAGAGTGGTGTCCACAACACCTCTTGAAAAGTTATTTGAAAGAAGAAAACCACTTAATTTTTCATACCAAGCCCTTGGGGCTTGTTTTAAACCATAAAGAGCTTTTGAGAGTTTGAAAACATAATTTGGAAATTTTTCATGTACAAAACCGGGAGGTTGTTCAACATAAACTTCCTCCTCAATATCACCATTTAAAAAGGCGCTTTTAACATCCATTTGAAAGAGTTTGAATCCTTTAAAACAAGCAAAAGCAAAAAGCATCCTAATGGATTCAAGTCTAGCAACCGGAGCAAAAGTTTGATCAAAGTCTATGCCCTCTTCTTGATTGAATCCTTGGGCAACAAGTCTAGCTTTGTTTCTAATGACTTCTCCGGATTCATTTAGTTTGTTTCGAAAAACCCATTTTGTGCCAATTGTGGGGTGATTATGTGGTCTAGGGACTAAAGTCCAAACTTTGTTTCTTTCAAATTGATTTAGTTCCTCTTGCATAGCAATAATCCAAAACTCATCACATAAAGCATCCTCAATGAGCTTAGGCTCAATTTGTGATAATAAGGCAAAGTTATCGATAAAATACCTTCTTGTTCTTACCCCTTGAGATACATCTCCAATAATTTCATCTTTGGAGTGTCCTTTTGGATATATCACCTCTTGAGGAAGATTTTGAGTTTCTTGTTCGTTTCCTTGTTTTTCCTCAATCTCTTCTTCCTCCATAGCATGCTCTTCCATTGCTTGAGTGTACAAAGGTTGGTTGCTTTGAGTGTTATCTATGTCATCATCAACATCAACTTTCTTGTCGAAAACGTTAGTTTCATCAAAGTTAACATGAATGGACTCTTCAACACACAAAGTTCTTTTGTTGAAAACTCTAAAAGCCTTTTTTATTTGAAGAATAACCAAGAAAAAATTCCCTCATCGGATTTTCGATCAAATTTTCCAAGATTGTCCTTGGTGTTTAGAATAAAGCATTTGCATCCAAAAACTTTAAAATAACCAATTGAGGGGGTTTTTATTAAAAAATGAGTTCAAAGGGAGTTTTCTTTAATGAAGGTCTCAAGATAACACGATTCATAATGTAGCATGCGGTGTTAACGGCCTCGGCCCAAAAATATTTAGGAAGGGAGTTTTCACAAAGCATAGATCTTGCCATTTCTTGTAACGTACGATTTTTCCTCTCCACAACACCATTTTGTTGTGGGGTTTTAGCGGCCGAAAAATTGTGTGTTATTCCAAAATCATCACAAAGTTTTGTAAAATCTTGATTGTTAAATTCTCTCCCATTATCACTTCTCATAGAGATCAATTTACAATCAAGGGAGGTTTGAATTCTTTTAAAAAGTTTAACAAACTCATGAAAAGCTTCATCTTTTTTACTCAAAAACAACGTCCAAGTAAATCTAGAGAAATCGTCAACAATTACAAAAGCATACCTCTTACCACCGAGACTAGTGGTCCTCATTGGTCCAAATAAGTCCATGTGAACGAGTTCCAAAGGTTTTGAAGTTGAAATCATTTTCTTTGGTTTAAACGAAGTCTTGATTTGTTTTCCAAATTGGCAAGCATCACAAAGTTTAGTTTTCTCAAAATGAAGTTTTGGTAGGCCTCTAACAAGTTCTTTTGAAGATAGTTGGCTTAATAAATCCATACTAACGTGCCCAAGTCTTCTATGCCACAAAAATGCATCATTATCATGAACCGAGAGACACTTCAAGTTTTGGGAAAGAAAATCTTCAAGATGAAAGACATATACGTTTCCAACTCTTTTAGCAACAAAAATAGTTTTGTTTTCATGCATATCAATGATAGAGCAAGACTCACTTTCAAAAACAACCTTTTTTCCATTATCACATAATTGACTAATACTAAGCAAATTGAATTTAAGACCATCAATTAGAAGAACATCCTTAATAAGGTGGGAAGAATAGTTACCAATGTTGCCTATACCAATGATTCTTCCTTTGTTCTTATCTCCAAATGTTACAAATCCACCTTTGGTTTCTTTGAGATTGCTCATAAGTGATGAATCCCCGGTCATGTGCCTTGAGCATCCACTATCCAAGTACCATTTAGATGGCCTTGATTTGTGTTCCTACAAAAGAAGAAGTAGAAATGATTTTTGGTACCCACGTCTTTTTGGGTCCATGGATGTTAGTTTGGTTTTCTTTAATTTTCCAAATGGTTTTCACACCTCTTTCAATCTTTTTCTTTATAAAACACTTTGTGGCTTTATGACCACTCTTTTCACAATAGGTGCAACAAAGGTGTGAGTGAGATGATGAAGCCTTTACAAACCGTGTTTGTTTTGAGAAATTATTGGAATGAGTATATCCAATACCATTTTTATCAAAAGGTGATCTTTGAGAGCCAAGAAGTTTTTCAAAGTTTTCTTTTCCTTTTGTGAATTTTTTCAACACATAGAGTGAGATCACTCACCTTTTTTCTTTAAGACATCATAATCAATCAAACATTTTTCAAGAGAGTAAATCTTTTCACAAAGGTTTTTGTTTTCTAAAACAAGTTTTTGAAGATCATCATTTGAGCTCTCTTTTTCTTTCTTCAAGACCTCCAATGATTCAAGAATGGTTTTATTTTCACAAATGAGTCTTGAATTTTCATCCAACAAAAAATTGAGTTTTGCTTTTCAACTCTTTGTTTCGCTTGGTAACCTTTTTGCACTCATCATACATTTCAATAAGCATAGTGCTAGGATCAACATCACAATCATCATCAAGAATACTAGAAGAGTTAGGAAGTGAAGATTGTACCTCATTTTCTAGTGCCATGAAGCATATGTTGGCATTTTCTTCTTCTTCATTTTCACTTGAATCTTGATCCCAAGTTCCAATTAGACCTTTGCCTTTCTTCTTTTTCTTCAATGCCTCAAGTTTGGCTTCTAAAGCTCCTCTTTCCTTTTCAAGGGCCTTGGGACAATCGGCTATGAGGTGATCGGTGCTATTGCATTCAAAACATCTAGCTTTGAAGAGTGATGAGCTTTGACCTCTTTTCTTGAGTGGAGGTTTCTTCCCTCTATTGTTGAAGCCTTTCTTGTAGAATCTTTTGAATTTTCTCATTATTAATGCCATTTCCTCATCATCATCAACCTCATCTTCATTGTTTGATGAGTACGGTTGATCATCTTCATTTGCCTTGAGTGCAATGCCTTTTCTTCCCTTTTCTTCATCTTCTATTTCATTCAATCTCTTTATTTTCATTTCATAGGTAAGAAGTGACCCTATGAGTTCTTCAATCGGGAGTAGTCTCAAATCCTTTGATTCTTCAATAGCTAGCGTTTTTGGTTGCCAAGCTTTTGGAAGTGCATCAAGGATTTTTCTATTTGCTTCTCCTCTTGAGTACTCCTTCCCATATGCCTTTAGGCCATTTGTGATGTTGGTGAATCTTGTGAACATGTCACTAATGCTTTCATTTTGTTTCATCATGAATAACTCATAGTCTCTCACCAACATAGCCAACTTTGATTCTTTTACTTGATTAGTTCCTTCGTGAGTGACTTCTAGTAGCTTCCACATTTCATGAGCCGAATCGCATCCGCTCACTCTATTGTATTCGCTTGCATCTAAGGCACAACTTAGAATATTCATAGCTTGGAAGTTTAGAGTCATCTTCCTAGAGTCGAATTCATCAAAATCTTCAATCTTCTTGGCTACCCTATTTATTGTGGGAATGTAAGGGCCTTTCTCTACAATACTCCACAAATCAAAGTTAATAGAACATATATATATATATATTTTAATTCGAGACTTCCAAAAAGTATAGTTAGTTCCATTAAAGAGAGGAGATCTATTTGTAGAAGAGCCTTCTACATAAGGTAAGCTAGAAATATTTGCCATAGTAAAAAGAAGATCTTTTGCTTCAAGGATGTAAGTCCTATTATAAGAAGCCCCGCTCTGATACCAATTGAAAAACCTTAGAGGGGGGGGGGGGTGAATAAGGTTTTTGGATAATTTTAAAAATTCTTTTGTATGATTTGAAAGATAAACCTCCAATTTGTTTGTGAAAGATTTCTAAAAACTCTTTATAATAGGAATCCACACAAAACACAATTTAATAGTATAGACAATTAAGAAAGGAATAGGCACAACAATTTATAGTGGTTCACTCTCTCAAAAGAGTTACATCCACTACCTTGAGACTCAACCCAAGGATTTCACAAATTCACTAACTTCAAAGAAGGTTACACAAATACACAATGAGGTTCACCCTTCAAGGGTTTTACATCAAAACCTCAAGCACAACAATACAATTAATTAATCAAAGGATCACCCAAAGGGTTTTCCACAAACCTTTGATCACAATAAAAGGTAAAAGGAGTTAGGAACATTGTTACCAATTTTGCTTGAGAAGAGGAAGATTACAACTCAATGGTATACTTCTACAAGCACCTCTTTTCTTCTTCTTTGATGGATGATCAATTATGAAGCTCAAGAAGATTTTGTTTGGGATTGAAAATAATTTGCAATAAATGAATTTTTTAAGCTCTTTAAATGTCTTGAAACCCAAACCCCTTTTTTTTTTTTTTATATGGCTGATAATTGAGTGTATATATAGGATTTTTTAAGCTCAAAACCGTTGCCTAAGAAATAGGCTGTCAAATTTCAGAAATGACCGTTGCTTCAGTGCAACGGTAATATTTTTTTACACCGATGACTAAAAACGGACGACCGGTTCCGAAAAACGGACTTCCAGTTCTTTGAAACAGAAAGATTCGTGCTTGAGTTTTCTAAAAGCGGACTGCCGAATTAAAAATTCGGACGACCGGTTAAAAATTCGGACTGCCGAATTTCTGAACAGAAAGATTCGGACTTGGTTTTTCTGAAAAACGGACTGCCGAATTTTATGCAATGAAAAAACGGACGATCAGTTTTAAAAACGGACTTCCGAATTTTATGCAATGAAAAAAAAAACAGACGATCGGTTTTAAAAACGGACTTCGAATTTTGCTTTTTCCTCGACCAAGTTTTTTTTTCGAACAAAACTTTCTTCCAAGTTTCAAAGGCATTCTTGACAATTTTTAAAGAGAAGAAAAACTATTCAAAACATCTTTAGTCAAGAATACTTGGATTTAATCAAAGGATTATATTTTGGAAAATCAAGAGAAGAGCTTCATGTATGATCAATGAATCAAAAACTAAGACTAGAGAGTTTTACAAGATAGTACCTAATTCACAAATACAATGTCTTCAATTTGATTTGATCTTGGTATGGCTTGATCTCTTCTTCTCTATTTTGCCCTCATCAACAAGATCTTTTGCTTGAGACTTTGAGACTTCATATGTTCTTCTTTTGTTCTATGGAGGGTTAGCTAACATACTCACACAAGCACATGTTAATCATAATCAAAACACAAGTAATAATGCCCTTAGGGCTAACAGGAAGCTTGTAGAAGCATTGAATCAAGTTGTATCTTTCTCTAATCAAGCTTCTTTGGTTTTGTTCCATCCCTACTCTTTCATCTTAATTTGTAATCAAAGGTTTGGTAAAAACCCCTTTTGGGTGATCCTTCGATATATTGTATTGCTTTATGTTTGTGATCTTTGAGGTTTGTGTGCAAAAACCCTTGTAGAGTGATCCTCATTGTGGTTTCTTTGTAAAAGCTTGTGTTTTAGTGAATTTGTGAAATCCTTGAGTTGAGTCTCAAGGTAATGGATGTAGTTTTATTAAGAGAGTGAACCACTATAAATCCTTTGTCCCTTTTCTTTGTGGCTTGCACTCTACTTTTATGTTTATTGTCTAATCCTTGATTATAAAAGAGATTTTGTTTGGTTAGAAATTTTATTAAAAAGGAGTTATTAAATTCTTCAAAAAAAATTGGAGGTTTCAATTATATTTGTTCAAAAAGTTTTTATATTAGCCAAAACCTTACTCACCCCTCCCCCCTAAGGTTTTTCAGTTTCCTTTTATTCCTTTAATTTTTGTGTTCTATTGAATTTTGATTTTATGATGGGAAAATAAATATAAGGAGAATTTTGATTTCATGATGAGGAATTTTGATTCATATATCTTAATGGTTTTCTCTTTTGGGACTTCATATGATTCATATATATGTTTCGTTTTTGTTTAAGTAAGATTGCCTCTTCAATTTGAAATGTTTGATTTTTATTTAGGGATTTCACTATGGATAAATTCATGCAAAAAAGTAAGAGGAATTCATCCAATAATAGATATGTTGATAATGAAGATAGTGTAAAAAATTCCGACTAAAAGTACACTCTTTGGATTGTAATATTGTTGGTGATCTAAGATTGCATAAACCGATTGATAGTTATCGTTATGAGATTATAGATGAATGAGATTAGCTGTTTTTTCTACTCATACAATATACATTTAATTTTTTTTTGTGTAGTTAAGGCCCCTTTCCCCCTCTCCCAAGCAGTAATTTCATCCTGGTTCCGCCACTGGTATTTCTGTAATTAGGATTTTTATGAAAGAATTAGGTTTATGCTTCTAATGCTTTCTTCAGATTGCTAGATGCATATTATGGCTTACGATACAGACATTTTGTGGTTAAACTTTCTTTTCTTTCATTGGCGTTTCACTAGGTAATTTGGAGTTGTTGCGGTTGTTGACTAGGGGCATACAAATTCATAATGTTACCTGCTATTGAATCAACGAAAAAGTTGTCATTTGAGTGTCACATTAGTGATGGAGATTTGGTTATTGTATGTGAGAGACATGATAATGTGAAGGTTGTGAAAGTTTTCGAGAGTGGGAGTCTCCATAACTGTTTTGGTGTATTTAAGCAATCAGACTGGATAGGCAAGCCCTTTGGATCCAAAATTTTCAGCAATAAGGGTGGATTTATATACTTGTTAGCTCCAACCTCGATGCTATGGACACTAATCTTAAGCTACAGCACAGAAATTCTTTATATTGCTGGTATTAGCTTCGTGATTATGTATTTGGAAATTGTACCAGGTTGTTTGGTTTTTTAGTTGGGTACAGGAGTGGATCTTTGACTGCCTCAGTTGCAAGAGCTATAGCACCCTCTCGTCATGTTTACATATTTGATTTTCATGAACAATGGGCTGCTTCAGCTAGGTAAGGATAAGTTATTTCTTGTATATGTTTTCTTTTAGCACTATAGATTCAAATAAGGAGCCATACATATTTCTAGGGTAATTGTTTTTGTCTGTGAGATTTAGTTTGTTCACTATAGACTATTTTGTTGGTGTAATACATTGCTCACTCAATGCAGAAAAAGATGGCACTAGTTTGTATTGTTGGCTCAATTGCCATGGAAAATCTTACATTGTTTTGCATAATTTTGGAACAGAGATGATTTTGAGAAAATAGGGTTGAGTAGTTTAGTCACTGTGGAAGTGAGAGATATTCAAGGTGAAGCGTTCTCTGATGAGTTTTCTTCACTCGCTGCTTCTGTCTTTCTTGATCTACCTTAACCATGGCTCACGATTCCTTCTACTGGGAAAGTTCTGAAACAAGATGGGGTCTTGTGTTCCTTTTCACCATGCATTGAACAAGTATAGCAATCATGTGAAACGCTAAAGACATGTTTTACTAGTATAGTCCTTTGCTAGTTGTTTTGGATGGTTATGTTGGTTATACCTAACATTCTTTATTAGATTGTTGATTGTTAATTTTATAGTCTTTTGTTTGATGTTTATGTTATGGCTTTATGTAGGCATAAGAACATTTGAGGTACTTCTACGGTCATATGAAGTGCGAGAAGAAAGGTTGGAGAGTTGGAAAAATCATGGAGGTGGCTCTCTTGGTTCTTGTTAGAGAAAAACACTCCTAATTACTATTACAAATACTATTACTATTACAAAATCAACAAATAGTAAATTACAGCGGAAGAAATAAACAGAAAGATTTGATCTTTCTTAGAACAGAAATCACTCAAAGAAAAATAAACAGGTAATCTGCAAAATAACACCCGATTTATATAAAAAAAATAACCCAAATAGAAACAATGAACGGTTTGCTCACCACCGCCGGCGTAACCAGCCAATAGACAATCAAAGAGTTGATTGAGGAGCACAAATCGAGGGGTTACCAAACCAGAATCGGACGGTGAGCAGCGGCGCTGCCGCGTCGAGGCGACGATGATGAAGAAAGGTGATGATCGGGGTTATAATCCTCAGAAACGAGCCTCAACCGGGAAGAAATCACCGGCAATAAACAACCTCTATCTCTCTCTCTCTCTTTTCTTTCCTCACGGCTATCTCTCTAACCTCACTAACAGATAAACAATGGTGACAGAGAAGAAGGCTGGTTAACAGCATAAAAGTACCAGAAACAGAGAGATCAGCAATGGCAAAGCCGAAGGAGAAGGAGAAGAAAAACAAGAGTCTTGAAGACTCCAATAGACACAGGGAGAGAGAATAAGAAACGGCTGAGAGAGGAATTCGAGAGGGGCTGCTACAGAAACGAGGAGACGCAATCAATTAAAGGGAAGCTGAGCGGTCGAGCCACAGGTCACCAACGGACGACCCGAGTGGCCAGCCCAGGCCGTGGGCATCCCGCAAGACTTGGTCAAGAGGCGGCCCAAAAGCAGCAAGACAGACAGACGGCCCAGATAGCAGCAAGTCAAGCAGACTGCCCAAAGGCAGCCCAAGAAACAAAACAGCCTATTCAACATGGGTTGAGGCCTAGAACATCATTAGGTTTGGGGAGTGAAAATTGGGCTGGAAAAGAAAAGAGAATATTGGGAGAAAATGGGCTATAAAGCCTACAATCTCCACCTCGAACAATATTTTTCCATCCCTAAAAGATGACTCAATTTGAGTCAAACTGCTTGCACATGAAGAAAGTTCCTGCAAAATGTAAATTTATCAGTGCTTACAATTTTAGTACTAAAATCAGCAGGATTATTATCAATACTAATCTTATCTATGTCAACAATACCACTAGAGACCTTTTCTCTAATAAAGTGGTACTTGACATCAATATGTTTCGTCCGTTCGTGATAGACCGGATTTTTACACAAATGTAAACAACTTTGACTATCAGTATAAATAATAACTTTGGAATTTAAAATGTTCAATTCACTCAATAACCCTTGAAGCCAAATAGCTTCTTTGATTACTTCTGTTGCTGCGATATACTCAGCCTCAGTAATTGACAAGGCAACTACAGGCTGCAGTTGGGATTTCCACGAAATGCAATTACCCGCAAGGGTAAAGGAGTAAGAGGTGGTAGACTTTCTACCATCCTTGTCACCTGCAAAATCAGAGTCAACAAATCCAATTAATTTAAAATCAGACCAATTATGGTAGTGTAAACCCCGATTCACAGTTCAGTTTAGGTAACGTAATAGCCACTTGAGAGCAGCCCAATGATATCTTCCAGGATTTGACATAAATCTGCTAAGAAGGCTTATGGAAAAAGCAATATCAGGATGGGTGGATATCATTGAGTACATGACAGAGCCTATGGCTATTCTGTATGGGATATTGGCCATATCTCTCTTTTCACTTTCAGTTTTTGGACAAATTTTGTCGGAAAGTTTAAAGTGGCTAGCAAGGGGTGTAGTAACGGGTTTACAAAGTTGCATAGAAAATTTGGATACTATTTTCTGAAGGAAAGGCTTTTGAGATAAGAAAAGAGAACGATCAGGTATATCTCTAGGAATATTCATCCCAAGGATTTTGGATGCAACACCCAAGTCCTTCATATCAAACTTAGATTTTAGCAGAGACTTCAGTTCATCGATCTTAGCTTTGTGACGACAAGCTATCAACATATCATCCACATACAGCAACAGATAAATAGCAGAATCCACATTATTACCAGAAAAGTAAAGACAACTATCGTAGTTACTTTTCGAAAAACAAATTTTGGACATAAAAGAATCAAACCTCTTGTACCATTGTCTTGGCGACTGTTTAAGTCAATATAGGGACTTTTTCAAAAAACACGCCATATGTTCCTTACCATTTACTTCAAAACCATGTGGTTGACGCATATAAATGGTTTCCTCAAGATCACCATGTGAAAAGACAGTTTTCACATCAAGCTGTTCAAGATTAAGATCATAGAAAGCAACAAGAGCAAGAACAATCCGAATTGTTTTTACTTAACAACAGGAGAAAAAATTTCATTGAAATCAATGCCCTTAATTTGTGGAAAACCTTTTGCAACAAGTCTAGCCTTGAATCTAGGAGGTTCATTAGAAGACTCAGACTCCTTTATTTTGAAAATCTATTTGCAATCAACAAGTTTTTGTTTTGAAGGTTTTGGAACAAGAATCCAAATTTTGTTTTTGTTTAAAGAAAACATTTCTTCTTCCATAGTACGTAACCATAAAATACGATTGGGACTTTTCAAAACCTCAGAAAAACATAAGGGTTCCTTTCTTCAACATAAGAAGCAACAGCAAAAGCATATGATACAATGTAGGAGTAACCATACCGAGGATGATACTTAGGTACTCTACAGAACCTAAGAGCTTGGGTTTGAGCTTCAGGATGTTCCTCTTCCTCATCCGAACCATCTAGAATAGGGTCAGAAGCTTCAGGAACAGGAGTACTACTAGAAGGAGGAGAAGACTCAGAATTTGTTTCAGGTTCCTGAGGTCGCTCTAGAATGGGTTCGAAGATAGTCTCCACCTCCATCGGAATGCTACTAGGAGAAGGATCACAAGAAGGATTATCGGTGATAGTGTTACCTTTAAGACAGGGCATTTCTAACTCATTGAAGATGACATCCCTACTAATGATAACCCTCACCCCTGGTTCACCCTACAACCATACTCTATAACCCTTTACCCTACTAGGATATCCTATAAACACTCCGTTCCTAGACCTTGGATCTGGTTTCCCCTCTTTTTGATGAGCGAAGGCTGCATAACCGAAAACCCTCAAGTTGAAAAGATTGGGAGGTTTCCCATACCAGAGTTCTATAGGAGTCCTAAAGTTTATAGCTGTAGACGGAGACCTATTGATGAGGTATACAGCTGTACTAACAACTTCACCCTAGAATGGTTTTGGAATACCAGAAGACACTAACAGACAACGGACCTTATCCATAATAGTACGGTTCATCCTTTTGGCAACTCCGTTTTGTTGTGGGTTGTGTCTAACCGTTCTATGGTGTAAAATGTCATGTGATGAACATAAGTCAGAAAACTTCCGGTTACAAAATTCGAGACCGTTATCAGTCTTGATAGTTTTTAGTTTATTTCGAGAATGATTTTCGGCAAAACGTTTCCATTCACAAAATTTTTCAAATGTTTGATCTTTGGTTTTTAAAAGAAGAACCCATACATGCCTCAAAAAATCATCAACAATAGAAAGGAAATAAACGTTACCACCGTAAGTTGGAACCTTTTTCAGGCCCCCACAGATCACAATGCACATAATCAAGAGGAGTAGATGACTTATGTGTGCTAGCAGAAAAACTAATTTTGTGTTGTTTTCCCAAAACACAGTGATCAAAAAAATCCAAGGAATCGATTTTATCACCACAGGAATCGATTTTATCACCACACAAAAGTTTTTGGTTTTTGTAAATGATAAAGCCCCTTTTCACTAATGTGGCCAATCCGCCGATGCCACAACATAGTTTTTCTCAGGGACAGTTTTGAAACCAAGGCAGTAGAGTTGCAAACTGTTTTACCAAGAAGGATATATAAAGTTTTCTTTTTAAAACCTTTTAGCATGACTAGGTTTCCTTTGCAAACACGTAAAATTCCATTTTTGGATTTGAAAAAGAGACCCAAAGAGTCTAAATAACTGAGAGAAATAAGATTCCGACGCAAGTCAGGAACATATCTCACCTCAGTGAGTTTTCTAGTCACGTCATCATGCATTTTTATGAAAATACTGTCAATGCCTTTTATATCACAAACCTGATTATTTCCCATAAAAACTTTTCCTTGGTTTAAAGTTTTGAAATCAGAAAACCAGTGTTTATTAGGTGTCATGTGAAATGAGCAACCAGAATCAAGCGTCCAATGATTAACAACATCAGTACATGTAGGAGAAAGAGAAACACACAGAACTTCAGAAAACATAGAGACCATCTGAGTCAAAACCGTGGGTTTTATCGACTTTATTCCTTCCTTTACCATGTTTACGTTGTTTCTCACCTTCGATTTGTTTAAAGCACTTGTTTTTCATATGCCCTTCTTTCCCACAGTAAAAACATTTTACCTTGCTTTTCTCTCGTGATTTGGAACGGCTTTTAAAACGATGACTAGGAGGTTCTCTTTGGTCCATCCTTCCTCTTACAAAAAGATTTTCACCATGAGACTTATTCTCTTTTTGTAAATCCAAATCTTTTGATTTTAAAGCATTTTTTACATCAGAAAGGGAAAGATCAACTCTACCATATTTAATGGCAGATTTGACATCATTAAAAGAATCAAGTAAGGCATTTAGTAAAATGACTGCAACATTTTCATCAGAGATTTTCTCTCCGACATTTTGTAACTCCAAAATGATTTTATTTAAATCATCGATATTTTCATAAAGTGATTTTGTTCCACTCATTTTGAAACCAAAAAGCTGTTCTTTTAAATAGATTTTATTTGAAAGAGATTTTCTCAAATACAATTTTTCTAGTTTTGTCCAGATTTCAAAAGCATTATCTTTTTCATCAATTTCCCGTAAAACGTTATCAGTCAAATGCAAAGTGAGGCAGCATCATCTAGTTTTTCTTTAAGAGTTTCGCCCTTCCAAGACTCTGGATACTCTTCAGGGCTGCAAATAGCGGGAGCAATTTTGTTTTGTACCAAAACTGCTTTCATTTTCCTCCGCCACATTACAAAATTAGATTTGCCATCAAACCTATCAGTTTTAATTTTTGGAACTGACATGTTTTAAGGGCAAATAGGTGTAATTTGGTGGTTTCAGAAAGGTGAAAGATTTGAAAAAGTTTTGAATAAAAAATTGTCCGGATTTTTCCTTTAAAACAGAGGAAAGATCTTCCAAAGAAAAACAGCGTTGTTTGTTTTAATTTTGTATGATTAGGTTTGGTTTTCATTACAAAACAGTGTAGCACAAAGGGCACACAAAAAAAAAAAAAAAAAAACCAAATCAAAACAGTAAACAAACAGAATAACTAAGGAAACAGGAACAACTGAATACAGTAGAAATAGACAGAAAGAAAAAAAAACTTTTGAAATCAGGAATAAAACCGCCAAGACACAGATACTTGATATCTCTTGGATTCAAGCCAGGCTTGAGTTTTGGTTTTTGAAAAAAAAAACAACAATGAAACTGGAAATAATAAATCAATAAAAGAACAGAAACAGAAGAACTGTAAAGCAATAATAAAGCTGTAATAGTAACCAAAACGGCAGCAAGCTGTCACAATAGAAATCAACAGAAACAGAACTGGCGGCAAGCCAAAATAGATACAATATCAAAGATCGGCTACAAACCGAAACATATAAACGAGATAAAGCCGGTGGCAAGCCGATAAACGAAAAAGACTGTAAAAAAAACAGAGAGGAGAAGAAGGAACTTCATTGGCCGGATTCTGACATACTTCTCAGATCCGAAGATTGCTGTCGGACGCCGAAACCAGAGAGCCAGAAACCGTAGCTCTGATACCACTGGTTAGAGAAAAACACTCCTAATTACTATTACAAATACTATTACTATTACAAAATCAACAAATAATAAATTATAGCAGAATAAATAAACAGAAAGTTTGATCTTTCTAAGAACAGAAATCACCCAAAGAACTATGAACAGGTAATCTACAAAATAACACTCGATAAGTACCAAAAATAACCCAAATAGAAACAAAGAACGGTTTGCTCACCACCGCCGGCGTAACCGGCCAACAGAAAATCAAAGAGATGATTGAGGAGCACAAACCGAGGGGTTACCAAACTAGAATCGGACGCCGAGCAGCGGCGCTGCCGCGTCGAGGCAATGATGATGAAGAAAGGTGATGATCGGGCTTATAACCCTCAGAAACGAGCCTTAACCGGGAAGAAATCACCAGCAATAAACAACCTCTCTCTCTCTCTCTCTCTCTCTCTCTCTCTTTTCTTTCCTCACGACTATCTCTCTAACCTCACCAACAGATAATCAATGGTGATAGAGAAGAAGGCTGGTTAACAGTATAAAAACACCAGAAACAGAGACATCAGCAATGGCAGAGCCGAAGGAGAAGGAGAAGAAAAACAGGAGTCTTGAAGACTCCAATAGACACAGGGAGAGAGAATAAGAAACGGCTGAGAGAAGAATTCGAGAGGGGCTACTACAGAAACAAGGAGACGCCATCAATTAAAGGGAAGCCAAGCGATCGAGCCGCGGGTCACCAACGGACGACCGGGTGGCCAGCCCAGGCCGCGGGCATCCCGCAAGACTCAATCAAGAGGCGACCCACAAGCAGCAAGACAGACAGACGGCCCAGATGGCAGCAAGTCAAGCGGACGGCCCAAAGGCAGCCCAAGAAACAAAATAGCCTATTCAACATGGGTTGAGCCCAGAACATCATTGGGTTTGGGAGTGAAAATTGGGCTAGAAAAGAAAAAAAAAATATTGAGATAAAATAGGCTATAAAACCTACAGTTCTCGTAAGAAGTGCAAACATTCGATTGAAGTAAGTCATCAACAAGAGTGTAGTACTACTCCTGCAATCATGGCTAGGCCTTCTAGCGCAAGAAGAGGTCCTACTAGCTATTTGACATTTGCTAGACTCAAATGTATCACCTGAACCGTTTCGCTTTTCTAGAAAGTTCTTTTGCTTTTTGCTGTTGGGAGAGCAGAAATCTCTTTGTACATGACTATGTAGCAATTTTTGTAGCGATTTTGTCGTCTGTTACTATTGCAGCTATTTTTTTCCTCCTTGGAAACCTTAAGGTCTTTTTGATTCAGGGCATTTGTTAGGGAATAGAAAACCTTTTCCTCTGGTTGGTTTTAAAAGAAAATACTAAGGAAATTGATGGAGAAAAGTTAAATAGAAAGTATGGAAATTTCTTTTCCGCACCAAACCGTGAGGAAAAGAAAAAGGCGAGAGAAAATGCTGAAGAAGATTAATTTTCTGTAGTCTAGCTTCTATTGAATTGCTGATTTGCATCATTTTGCTAGTGACCTTCTCCCCATTGAAGTATAAATCCAAATATGTTAATGCACTTTCTTAGATGGCTAAATATATTTTGATTACTCCGTTTGTATCATTCTTTCTTTTGTAATTTCAAATTATAAGCCATCTAGTTGATTGTGGGATATTATGTTATGACATGACAGAAAATTTGTTTTACCTCATTTTTATTAACAAGTCATTCCTCCATATTCATATATGTATGCTGGTATTGTTGTGATGTACAACCTCAATTTCAATTTAACTTATAACTAGGGTAGATTAAGCATCAATAATATTGTATAGTGAGATTCCTTTCGGCACTCCTGGTGTAATTAAGGAGTCCCATCCTCTTTCTTCGTGGCTGAAAACATGAAGAATTCAACTTACTACTAGTCTGAAGGTATATGATATGTATTTGAATATTGCAAAAAATTTTATTGATGCAATGTGTCTGGGTGAGCAGCAGGACCAAGATGGAGATCATAATGTCAAATTTTTGATATAGTAAAGACTGTAGAGTTACCAATATGTCAGCTTTTGTGTAAACAGCTTGAAACGATTGTTGCATTAATTTCTTTGTAGCTTGGTTATAAAGAGAATCTTCGCCTTGAGCTGCTTCATGTGTGTATCTTGCATTTCTGCTCAAGTAAAGAAAAGTCAAATCCTATGAAGATTGGAGAAGCTTGAGAAATGAGTGACCTTTCAATCATGAAGGTTTATCAATCAACCACTCGTCACGAGTGCTGCTGCTTTAGCAGTATTCTTTGCATATCTCGCAGAGCAAAAAAATCTTTGAAGAATTATCAACTTTAATTATTTATTACTAGATAATTTTTGAGTTGCTTAGATTAGTACTACAGTTGGCAAGTGATTTTGATCCTTTAGCAAATGGGGAAAGTGCATGCCTATTCATGGCGAAGACGGTATAATCAGATTATGATTTGTAGTTTTTGTTCGAAAAATCTTGATGGGTAACTGTCTTGTTTATTGATCTTGATTTCCTTTTCCATTTCCATTCTAAAATCCCGCAAGCTAATCAAGAGATTTCCTTTTCTTTAGCTTTTTCCCTAATTTACCAAACAACATGAGGATTTTTATTTTCTTAAGGATTTCCTTTCCTTTTTTCTTTTCCTTATTAAAATAATTGAACCAAACGTCATCTCGTTTGTGGACATAATTTTTGTTGCCATAATGATGATATTAGTATTGGTGTATTTTCTTGTACTCTAAATATTAGAAAAATTAAAATCATATAAACCAAACTTTATATCACAAAAATAAAATAACATGATATGCTTTAATTTCCTTAAGACATGGTGACCAAGGAATGGTACCTGATATCTTCTCTATTACCTTAATTGAATATATTGGTGAATAGTGACGGGATAACACATACAATTTGTTGAGGGGAGAGAGGGACCAAGGACCTTATTTATAGGCTTAGGAGTGATCATTTCCATCATAAGTCATTAGTAGGCTCCTTTATTTCTTCCTCCATGCAATTCTTGTAACTCATGCAATTCATTATCTATAAACTCTTATGAGCTCTATAGTAATAGAGATAATGGAGATTAATGGTTTTTAAACATGGGGGTTACAATGGTCCTTAAACATGGGTGTTACAACTTTGGTTGTAACTCCTAGCTAACTCTTCATATCTGTAACTTAGGATTTTATTAGTGATTATGAAGTTCACTAATAATATAATAATAGAACACTCTAAGATTCTCCCACTTGGATAAATGACCAAATATAGTTACATAATAACTATAGTAGTCACAAAAAAGTTATATATATATATGGCCTACTAATTTACTAAAATGAATCATGGCGGTTATATATTAGGTAAAAATGTATTTCCCTCCATGTATACATTTTTGCAAACCTATGTAGACAAATAAAAATAAGGAAGAAATACACATACGGTCCAAGATGTTATTTCTATTAAATATTTAACAATAATTCATAATGTGCACAAAAATAATTAAGAAATAATATCAAACCCATTATGCATTCAAATCTATAAAGTTTTGCAAGACCCATAGAATTTTTTGCACCAATGCTTTTGTTAACAAGTCTGCAAGCATATCAGTAGTACTAACATCAGTAATGGACACTTTTTGTTGTTGAATTCTCTCACGCTCAACATAATACTTCAATTCAATGTGCTTAGACTTACTAGAGGATTTATTATTTTTAGCAAAGTAAACTGCGGTAGAATTATCACAATATATGACTATAGGTTTAGAAATAGAATCAACAATCTTAAGCCCTACCACAAAATTATGCAACCAAATCGCTTGATAAATAGCCTCATTGCATGGTATAAACTCAGCTTCCATAGTAGAAGATGCAATAATTGATTACTTAATGTTCCTCTAAGATACAGCTGCACCAGCTAACATAAATATAGACCGAGAAGTAGATCTTATGGATTTTTTGGCAACCCAAGAAATTAGAATCCAAGTATCCAAAAATTTCAAGATGATTGCAAAGTTTGTAGGTGAGAAATATAATCTTTGGTAACTTGAAGATATCGCAACACCTTTTTAATAGCTCTCCAGTGATCTAAACCCGGATTATTTTGAAATCTGGCATTCCGACTGCAAAATAAATTTTTGGTTGTGTGCAAGTTTTTGAATACATTAAGCTTCCCACAACAAATGAATATGGAATATTTTCCATTTGTTGCCTCTCAATATCAGTTTGAGGATATTGACTTTCATTAAATTTATCACCTTTGATTGTGGGGGTTGAACTTGATGAACAATTTTGCATTTTGAAATCTTTCTAGAACTTTGTTCGTATGCAGCTTTTGAGATAAACCAATATACCTTTAGATCTATCTCTAAAAATCTCAATGCCAAGCAGGAAGGATGCTTATCCCATATCCTTCATGAGGTTCTTAGAAAGATAATGTTTTGTTTCATGCAATAAATCCAAATCTTTAGTTGCAAGCGAAATATCATCTACATATAAAATCAAGAATATAAACTTGTTCCCACTGACATTTAGACATATACAATCATCAAGTTTATTTTCTTGAAATCCAAAGGTTGTTATAGTATCATGAAACTTAAGATACTATTGCTAGGAAGCTTGTTTAAGACCATATAATATATAGGCCTTTAAAGTTGACAAGAGAATTCTCCTTTGTTTTTTTCTAGAAAACCTTATGGTTGACTCATATAAATTTCTTCATCCAAATTCTCATTTAAAAAAGCTCTTTTCACATCCATTTGATGTAATTCTAAATGAAAATGAGCTACTAAGGCCATGATGACTGTAAATGAGTCTTTCTTTGATACAGGAGAGAGTCTCATTACAGTCAATACCTTCTTTTTAAGTGAATTCTTTTGCAACTAATCTAGCCTTATATATGTCAATATTACCTTTGGAGTCCCTTTTAGTTTGAAATATCCATTTATATTGATACGAACAAATCCCTCAGGTAACTCAACTAATTTCCATACTTAATTAGTTTTCATAGATGATATTTCATCTTTCATGGCAGCCATCCATTTATCGAATTCGCCACTATTTATGGCTTGTGAAAACGTCTTTGGATCATAAAAAATAATACCAAGCTCTTCTAACTCTTGTAAATACACCAAGTAGTAATCTGAAATTGCACTTTCTTTTGCCTTTTTGATCTACACAAGATTTTCAATATTTCATTATCACTTTGTGTACTTACATTCTTGGATTGAATAATAATAGGAGTAGATCTTCTTTATGGAGTGAAGAAATATCCTAATTTGGTGAAGATTGAGAATTACTAATCTTATTATTTTTCAGAATTTATCTCCACTTCTCGCTTTTCATGACTCTAACTAAAATTTTTATTTTTCAAAAATTCAACATTATTAGACCCTATTATTCTCGTAAAATTATTAGGCCAATAAAGAAATAACTAATGGTTCTCGGATCCAATTTCTTTTCATGTGGATCATAAGGCTTGCTTCTGCTTGACAACCCCAAATATGTAAATGATTTAAACTAGGTTTTCTACCAACCCATAACTCAAATGGCGTTTTATAAATAGCCTTGGTCGGAACCCTGTATGGTATGTACATGGATGTCTTAATGGCTTCACTCCACAAAAATATTGGAAGAGTAGAGTCACTAATCATATTACGAGTCATATCTAATAATGTATGATTACGCCTTTGAGCTATACCATTCTGCTGAGGTATTTGGCATTGTATATTGAGCTATAATTCCATTTCTTGAAGGAATCTAGCAAATGGCACTAAATTATGACCACTTTCATCGTATTTTTCATAATATTCACCACCTCTATCGGATATCACGACTTTAATTTTCTTATCTAACTGCTTTTCAACTTCTGCGTTGAAAATTTTAAACATAGCTAAGGCATCAGATTTTTCTTTAGTCAAATAATTATATCCATAACATGAGAAATCATCAATAAATGTGATTAAATATTTTTCTCCACTTATAGAAGAAGGAATGGTCTACAAATATTAGTGAGACTTATTTTAAGTAGTCCCCGAACTTTTTGTGGTAGTTGTCTTTGTATTTTTAGTTTGTTTACCCTTAATGCAATTTATACAAGTGCCAAAATCTATAAAGTCAAGAGTTTGTAAAACTCCGTCCTTTACAAGTCACTCAAGTCATTCTTTTGAAATATGACTTAAGTGTTTATGACATAACATAGATGAAGTTGCATTATCAAGACTATGTTTGGTGCCAATATTATAATTCATATGCAGGGTAAGAAGGGATTTAGAGAAAGAAGAATCAAGATTTAATTAGTACAACCCATTGGATAAGAAACCACTACCAATCAAATGATTTTTATTAGAGATAGCTAAAAATTTTATTCTCAAAATGAAAAATATAACCAGTCATGTCCAAACAAGATAGAGAAACTAAATTTCTAGAGAAAGAAGGAATATAAAGATGTCAAAAGGTCTAATATAAATTTAGAATCAAGAATAAGTCTATAGGTACCAATTGCTTCACTTTGGACTGCTCTTTGTTCCTTTCTTTTATCGTTGGCTAGCAGATTGTAAGGAATCATATTATTAGATACAAGAATAGTTGCACCAGGATCTAACCACCAAGAATTAGAAGGAACATCAACAAAATTGGTTTCAAAACATACAAATGAAAGGAAATTACATTTCTTTTGAAACCACACCTTTCATTTTATGCAATCGGATTGCTTACGCCCTTCTTTTTGCAAAAATAACACCGAAACTCGGTATCCTCACGGGTAGATGAAACATTATTTTTTCCCTTACTTGGTGGCTTGCATCCTCTTTTCTTGGTCTTGTTGAATCCATCACTAGTATGACTTTTAGAGACCAAATGGACCGTTTCTAAACCTTCTTTTTAAGTCTTTCTTCCTCTTGCACACACATAGAAATAAGCTCATCCATAGACTACTTATCTTTTTCATTATTATAAGTGATATTAAAAGGAGCATATTATGGAGGAAGAAAATTGAGAATAAATTGTAAAAGAAAAGACTCAGAGATAGTCGTATCCAAAACTTTAAGTTGTTCAACCAGGTTATTCATTTCTAATATATTCTTACACACGTCACTAGTCCCATCATATTTTTTAGTAGTCAAATTAGCAGTAAAGCTACCTGCCAAAGCTTTATCTAGAGCTTTAAAACGAGCCTTAATAGACTCCATAAATTCACGTGCCTTAGATGATTCTTGTCACACCTCGGGATCTGCGAGACATAACACAGTCATGCCAAAGGCACAAGGTGATATGAAACGGGATGGCCAAAAGCTAAAGAGTTTATTCGTGATCCAATCATTAGAACAAGGGCAAGAAAATCAAGGCATTTGATGAAAGCTTGGCTTAAGGAATAGACGCCTTCATTGAAGACACTAAGACAAACGGGATGAAGAACAAGAATGAAGGCTTTAATGGTGGACAAGCTTCCAAGTTGCTCATAATCTATACTATAAGTAAGGATTATTCAAGGGAGCAATTTGGATGTGAAAAAGACCAAGTATTATGAAGCATTAGACTTATGCCGACGGTAGGCCCTACACCTACTATCACAGTACGCTTCTGGATGGCTTGGCATTAGAAGACAACACCCTACCACGTTCAGGAGGGCATACCATACCGTCGTCGATAGGGTCCGAGAGAACTAACCAATAGGATGTTTAGTCGGCATTTTATTGTTTGAACTTCTTTTACAGCTAATAATTAAGGGCCTAATGGGTATCTTAGAGCCCTTAATCAATAGACAAGTTATCTTTTATAAATACTCATTTATAGGCTCATTTGTAACTAACTTGGAATTTTGCTGAAATTTGAGAGAGAATTCTCCATTGGTTTCTAGGGTTCTTTAACCCATCTTCGTTAGCTTGCTAAGGGTTTGCTTCCTTAGTTTTGTGAATAGTTGATTGCTTAAATTGTGGAATCTATGGAAATCAATTGATCATCCAATTCCTTCTTTGATTAGTTCTAAGTGTTTCTTGTTCTTAGAATTGATTAAACCTAGGTCTTCTAGTTTGTGTAGTTTGGGTTTTGAAGACATAGTTTCTTCAAGGTTCTTGCTATCAAATTGGGAAGGAGTCTTCCCTTTTAATATTAGATTTATGAGGCTTGGATCCTCATAGGTTTTCTATTGGAGTGCTAAAACTAAAAAATCCTCAATAGGGTTCTTCATCAAAGGAGGTGATCTTGGAAGGTGTTGAATCAAATCTACAATCAATTGAACGTTCACATTAGAAGGACTCTTACAAATCTTAACCTAAAGGGAAACCCTTAGGTTAAAACCATAAATACGTGATAAAACCTCGATAAAAGAAAAATCATAATTTATTACATGGTTTTGCATAGCGGAAGGATCAACTAAAACATAAAAAATGAAAATCATAAACTCCAAGTTTATCTAAGGATTCTTCAAGGGAAGTCTGCCACTCGTCTCTGGAATCTTCCTTAAAATTCTTATCATCTGCATAAGGGGTGGAAAGGGGTAAGCTACCAGCTCAGTAAGCAATACTAATCCCTACCAAAAGTTCAGGAAAATCATTCTTGAAAATACAGTTGGAAGTTTTAGCAAAACATTTAACTACTTACAAAAGAATCTTTATTTCGTGCAAATAACATGTTTTGGGGATATTTTAGAAGTATAGAAGACTTTGGGGCTAATCTAGAATTTTCAATAAAATGTTATTGTCTTTAACTAAAGCTTTGAAAATTTTGGAACTAAACTGAAAAACAGAAAGGTGGACAGTAATTTACAATCAATCATTTTGTGAATGGAGTTACTATTGCTTAATCTAAGAATCGAATTAGTAATGGCTTTTGAATTCCAATCAACCAATTTACAAATAAATAACAATGACAAAAATTCCCAAATTGTAAACATTTACATACTAATTTCACTGCTGAGCACCAACTTGCGTCTTGATCAGCGAATGATTTAACAAGAAAAAAAAATCTTTTTCTTTTTAATCAACCCAAATCTTGATCATAAAATAGTATAGAAGAATAGTAAACACATCATTTAATCATCATAAACACTTACACAAATATTAACATGACCCAATCATAATATGATGATAAAGTTGCTCTGAAGAACTCATAACTTTTATTGAATATACTTTGTTTGATTATAAATAATTGTGCAATTACAAATATTGGTTGATCATAGTATCACATATATCATGCTTAGGTGGTCATTGGGTTATGAAAATATCAAAAATCATTTTCATTCATAACTTTTAGCCACGTTAAAACTTCATCAAATCACATATTTTTCCAAAATAAGTGACTAGAGAACATGAATTGTGACTCTAAGATAGAGAATTAGTTGTTACTTACCTTAATTTGCCAAAAAATCAGAAATCCTAATTGTTTATCTCTCCTTTGGCAGCTTCTTTGACGTCTAAAACTATTGTAAGTTTTAGAGAGAGTGTAAGGTAGGTTCTTTTAATACTTAGGATGAACTAAGAGTTCATCTTATATTGCACTTAAGTCCTCCAAATTTCATAATTCTTTTTCCTAATAAACTTAATCTTAACTAAGATCCTTTTATATTTAGGAACCAAACATTCTAGAAATTAACTATTTAAACCCCAAATAAAATTTAATTAACTTAAAAGGTTGGGATTTTACATTCTTCTCTCCTTACAAAAGTTTCGCCCTGGAAACTTATGCTAAATATTTTAAATCACATGACATAATCAATTATAGGATAACCTCAAAGAAATAAATAATTTATCTTTTAATCTCAAATCTTTTCCTAAGGTGGGTCTTCTCAAATATTCTTCAAACTCCTTTTGGTCCTAATTTATATTGATACCAGCATTTTCTTTATAATTGAAACTCAAAAAACTCCATAATTAATCACTATAAGGAACATCAAATATATCACTTATACTCATAAGTTAAAATCAAATTCATTCCTAAAATTTTCTTCTATCCCAATGTCATATCGTAACATAGGCTTTGATACTATTAAATGTCATGCCCCGGGATCCGAGGGATGTAATACAAATTGTGGCAAAGGTACAAAGCCTCTTACAAAGCTTAACCTAAAGGGAAACTTTTCAATTAAAACAATAAATACATGATAAAACCTCAATAAAAGAAAATTCATAACTTATTACATGGTTTTGCACAACGAAAAGATCAACTAAAACATAAAAAGGGAAATCGTAAACTCCAAATTTATCTAAAGCTTCTTCAAGGGAACTTCTCCACTTGTTTCTAGTGTCTTCTTTAAAATCTTTATCATCTGCATTAGGGGTGAAAAGGGGGTGAGCTTCCAACTCAGTAAGCAACACTAATCCCTGCCAAGAGTCAGGAAAATTGTCTTTGAAAATAGGGTTAAAGTTTTGGCAAAACATTTAACTATTTACAGAAGAATCTTTATAAAATATCTTTATTCCATGCAAATAACATGTTTTGGGACTATTTTTAGAGGTTTAGAAGACTTTGGGGCTACTCTAGAATTTCCAATAAAATGTTATTATCTTTACTTTAACTAAAAAGCATTGAAAATTTTGGAATCAAACTAAAAAATAGAAAAGCGGAATCAATTTGTGATTGGAGTTTGTAATTATTTAATCTAAGAAATTGAATTGGTAATGGATTTTCCCAATCAACCAATTTACAAATAAACAACAATGACAAAATTTGTCAAATTGTAAATATTTTCATACGAATTTCATTGCTGAGCATCGACTTGTGTCTTGATCAACGAATGATTTAACAGGAAAAAAATATTCTTTTTCTTTTTCATCAACCAACCCAAATCTTGATCATATAAATAATATAGACAAATTGTGAACACATCATTTAATCATCATAAACACTTACACAAATATTAACATGACTCAATTATGATATGATGATAGAAAAAAACGTTGTTCTAAAGAACTCATAAATTCGTCTGAACATAAATAATTGCGCAATTACAAATATCACTTGATATAATATCACACATATCATACTTCAGTGGTCATTGGGTCATGAAAATATCATAAATCATTTTAATTCATAACTTTTAACCACGTTAAAACTTCATCAAATCACATACTTTTACAAACAAATAATCAGAAACATAAATTGTGACTCTAAGATAGATAATTGACCGTTACTTACCTTAATTTACCAAAACATTGACTTTGATCATAAATCTTAATTGTTTATCTTTTCTTTGGTGGCTTCTCTGCCGTCTGAAACTATCATAAGTTTTAGAGAGAGTGTGAGGTAAGGTTTTTTAATACCTAGGGCTAACTAAGAGCTCATCTTATATTGCAATTAAGTCCTCAAAATTTTCATAATTCTTTTTCCTAATGAACTTAATCTAAACTAAAATCCTTTTATAATTAAGAACCAAATTTTATAGAAATTAACTATTTAAACGCTAAATAAAACTAAATTAACTTAAAAGGCTAGAGTTTTACACTAAATCCACATTTCTTTTCACAAACACTTCACTTATTTGGTTTTTTTTTTTTCGGGGAGGGGGGAAGAAACACTTAATTTATTTATTTGATCACAACTGTTGGGGCAATTGGCACATATATAAGTTGTGGTTAATTGTCTGTCACATTACAGCCAATCGTTATTATTGTTTATTTGGAACAATAATCAGAATTTGAAGAAATTAACCCTGCAATTAAGCAGGCTATGATTGTTTCACAGCCTTAGCAACAAAGCAACTATTTCCTTTGTGAAAATGGGTTATATTTCCCCATCCAAAGATGTTTTTTTGAAAATAGCACCATTTCTCTTTCTGAGCCTAATGATTCCCCTAGGGGGACGAATAGGGAAGGGAGAAGGAGAGTAGCATTATTTACTTTCACTATGATAAACAATAGTAGAACTAGAATCTTAATATTAGGGGAGAGGACGAATTATAAAATTATACAAACTTATGCACCTTATTAGGATAATTCAATAAATTTGAAGGGGTTTATATGGATCTCCAAAAGAAAAAATAAAAATTCAAAGAGATTCATAATAAAATTAAAAAATGTCTACACCTAAAACGAATAAATAAGAAATTTGGTTTGGAGGGGGGCGCAGAAGCCCCTTTCCAAAAGTGTAGTTCCGTCTATGAGAGTAAATATACTTATTTATTTTAAAATTGTTTTGTGAGGATGCAACAGAAGTAAATCACATTCACTTTCCTTTGTTTTGTCGAAGTGAAAGTTAAATAGTTTCTAATATATGTAATTTACTATTATATTCATTGCACAAAAGTAATTTACTATTATATTATATAAGAGATGAGAAATTAATTCATGATAAATTTATAACAAATTAATTTGTATGAGAATAAATGACTTTTTTAATAGCATTTACATCTCAATCTGTTTTGGAAGGAATTAAGTTGCTTACGTGAAGAGAAAAAGGAAAAGCTTCCACATTTACATCTCATTCCCTTTTACGTTATAATCAAACAACATAAATAGGACAATTACGTCCTGATTTACGTCCATCTCCTCCTCCCCTCTCTGATTTTACCTCACCAAACTAAGCTTAAGAGAGGCAGTGAGCAATTCCTTCTAATTGGCAAAAACCAAACTTCACCTCCAATCTACATTGAACTTGATCCAAGAAAGAGGCCTCAAAAAAGATTTCAAAAATCATAGCAGATCTGAATAAGTAAAAGAGCGCTAAACTACAGATGCGGTACCACAGATGAAGCTGTATAAACGTAGGATGATCTTCTAACATTATGGTTAAGAGTGAAGATTATTACATTTGGGAGGAAGAGAGAGAGTATTCACCAGCATGAAAGAAAGATCCTGCATCTGCGGCACAACTTTTTCTACTACTCCTATTTGTTGGGAGCCAGCAGTGTTAACATCACCTCTTGCTAGTTCTGCAGGCCATGGACCAGTGTCACTTTCTATATCAACCACCCTGCCATTAGACACACAACATTTAAAGCAATTAAAGTTAATAAATAAAATGAGAATTATGCCTACGCATGCTTTGTAAATCATCACACCAAGACCTCAGGTGAGAAACAAGATGGTCAGAAGAGAGAAGCAAACAATGTAGCCATCAAATTTACAATATGAAGGATTAGCACTAAATAAGGAACAAGTTCAAAACTGCCTCTCAAACTCTATGTAGGATTGCAGCACTGAATCAGTATCATTTTTAATTCAAGGACTTTGGTACAGAAATTAGATCCACTGCCCCTAAGCTGATAACTCAGGTTGAGAACTCAACATAGTTTCCAAAGATGATTTCTCAGATTCTCCCCTGCCTCATGTATCTGGAAAGAAATGATATTGATCAATATAAATAATCAGACAGAAAGACAGGTTATTGCGGCGGCAGAAAGCATCCAGATCATTACTGATTATAACTGCTGTGTAGAACCAAAAATGGCAAACAAAATAGACCAGCAAAATGTCCTTGCAGAAGAAAAAAAACATGGGCAAATGCAGCCTTGAACACTCCGCCCCCCGCCCCCCTTCCTCCCCCGGGGATATCTAATAATCAAAACCTCCTGAAAAAAGCTATTGTGTGCTGTAGTCTGCATACTGCAGTAGTTAAGGTAGACGAGTAAAGGAAGGGAAAGATAAAATCAAAATCATAGATATCCTTTCCCATTTATGGAGAAGTTAAAACATCTGATTTATTGTCTACCTAAGAAAACCTTCCCAAACGACGCATACTTTTTCAAAACTCTATGGTTATAAGATGAGTTCAAGATCATGCTTTCTTCCTATAGTTAGGCAAACCAAAAAATCAATCAATCAATCGTGAACCCACCAACAATTTATGCAAATAGATCGATAGAAGCCAGGATTCAAGGTGTTCAGTCTTTTTATGTAGATCCAAGTTTCTGGTCCTTGAGAAAGGGAGATCGATGTTTTATTATTAACAGATGAAACAGTTCTGCATCTGTCCTTGGTGTCTTCTGAAGGCTATCCCTCAATAATGTACCAATTCAGTTAGTCATTAGTAATGATAGTGGTAAAACTCAATCCTTTGAAGAGATCTTTAAGCTCTATCACTGAGTATCCTACGATTTACTGTGGTTACTCTCAGGAAAGCAACTTGTTAGCAGGGAAGCTCAACATTCCAAAGTTAAACTCCAGAACAAGAAAAGGTAATTCTATGAAATGATCTACGAAAAGTTACATAAAGTTGTCTAACTAGATATTGCAACCCAAATCATGAACTTCATTAGCAGGCAGTAAAAGTAGCAACTCTGAGAGAGGAGAGGGGGGAAGAAAGAAAAAAGACGAGAGAACTGAGTGAACTATCAAAATTTCCACATGCTTACATGAAAAGAGGAGTTAAACTGGAAGAAGATGGCAAGGGACAATAGTTGCCGAGAAATAGATATGTACATTGATAAAATCTCATCTCATCTCATCAAGCAGGCCAACAGAAAATATAACATAATGCTACTGTTTCAAACAAAATGTACAAACCTGTCTGAAGAAGAAACTTCAAGTCCAATGTCATTCATTTCTGCCAAAGCATTTTCCTTGCTCAATGAGCTAGGAAAAGGATCTGCTTGTGAAAAGCTCCCAAAATCCATTTCTTCAAACTTGTTATCTGTGGTGAACAAATTGAAATCCGATGCTATAGCCAAAGTGCCTATAAGTTGATTTAGATTTTGTATTGCAAAATATTCAGAAGAAGACAAATTAACACTTGTTAAGCTTTCAAACTCATTCCACTCATTAAATGAATAATCATCTCCCGGTGTCAAATTATTGGAAGGTGCATTTACATTGTTTGATTGCCATTCACCAACCTCAAACCAATCAAAACCCTGTGGTTGTTGTGGCACAGCATCTGCAATGCCCAAAGTTGAATCAGACTGACCAGTTTGTTGAGATACCTAGGAACTCAAATTATTCCATAAGTCATCATTCCAGTCACCAGCTGAGGGAGAGGCTGCTGTACCTGTCTCTGTGCTTCCATATTTTACTTCTTCCCTGTGTCCAAATACTGAATCCAATGGGGAAGAGAGATCAACCATAGAACCACTGGAAGGGTCAGATGATTTGAACCCATCACCTTGATTTCCAGAAGTTACGAATGGAGCAAAAGTTTTGGATTTATCAAGCTGAACTCCAGGATCAGCGGACTGGAAAGTTGCCTCCCATCCAGAAAAAGAATTATCATCAGCATCATTATTATTAGGAGTGCGGGCAGGTATTTCTGAAGGTTGCACATTCTGCAAGAAATTAAAGTCTTCATGAGTTGCAAGTTCTTTGGCTGAAGTCTCAGCCCCATCCTTACTTTCAGAAGAGTGGATAACTGACTTATAAGGCTCCACATTCTGAAAGAAACTAAGGTTATTATGAGTTGTAGACTCTTTGACTTCAGCGGCCTCAACATGATTGCTTTTATGTGAGTGTTCTTCAGGTGTGCCAGAAGTATTTAACATCTCTGATCCAGAAAAAAAGTTGTCGAGATCAAATCCAGTCAAACTTAAGGAACTTCTATCCTCTCTTTTCTTATTCGATGCAGTCTCTTTCTTCTTCACCTCAGTTGACCACGCTACTTTCAAATTTAAAATGTCAGACAAAGGAATTGCATCCTTTGGTGTGTCTTGTCCTCTGCTTAACTCATTCTTTTCGGTTGTCAGTCCAACCAATTCCTGCAAACATATAGCTTGATTTGATTAGTATACTACCTCCATTTCATAATATAAGGTTATTTGTTAATTCACATAGATTAAGAAAAATCTGAAATCGATGTGGTTTTTAAAGCAAAATACCTCAAAACTCCACCGTTAGGACTTTATCGATGGTTTAGGTTTTGGGAACTACTAGGTAGTGATGCATAAATTGAAAAGGGTATTCTTGGGAAAAAATATTTATAAAGACAAATCACCTTATAATATAAAACTCCAAATATGATAATTTAACCTTACATTATGAAACAGAGATAATAATAACTTTCCCAACTTGTGTAAAAGAAAAAGACAATGAGAAAGTTGACATTTGATAGTTCTCTGTTTGCTTCACAAACTGTAAATTTCCATAACAAGTAATGCAGCTCACAATCACAATGTAACTGTAACTGGAAACAGCTTTGTCATTCAAGTAAATTACTCTCCTTCCCAAAAAATTACCACGAAAATTATAGAATTCCCATGTATAGAAGGGTATTCTGAAGGAAATTAAGATACAATCAGAGAGCATGAAAAGCATAACAGATACTATATCACTTGCATTGATCCTAAAATACTCATTAGAAACCCGGTATTGCTTTAGGCTTTACATGGTAATCATCCATGTGAATTGCTACATAAATTCTTTAGTGTTTTAAACAATGTTTCACTAATTTCAAGTCACAGCTCGAGACAAACTAACAATAGCTGTGAATATTCAGAAAAAATAAAAGATGAGTACCAACAAAAATTGGGAAGAACTACAAGTGTACATCTTCGTATATATTAGCCCCTGTCAAAGACGAGGAAAAATAATAGATAGAAAGTGGATTCGCTGTAGCCAATATGTCATTTGATAGTAAACTAAGATAATTGTCATAGACAATTCAGAAACACGATCTGAAACCAATCAAAGAAGTTATCCATCAAAACCAATGTATCAAAAGGAGAAAACAATTACTAGCATGAAAGCAGAAGAATTTGACTGCAGTAGTACGCTAAAGCCTAGTTTACCTACGCCTCATGATTTACATATTCTAATAAAATTGAGTACAGTCTCAGCTGGTATGATTTTACTGCAAGAATGTCATTTGCTATATTCAACTAGAATGTTCAACTTGCCATCTATTGCTTTCATGATTCAAATCCATCAAAACGGAGGATTGGTCCAAAGGAAAGAAATTGATGAACTATATCAGGATATGAATGAAAAAAAAATCAAAAAGTTGACCAATTTGAACAGATTATTCTTTATAAATTCAACAGCATCACCTGAAATGCTCTTACAACACAAACCCTTTTTCAAATAATGCGATTGATCAATAAAACTTCGATTGAAAATGAAAGAAATTAATAATGACAAAGGGAAATACAACACACCGATCCATCAAGATAAAGTGATTCAAGCAGCCAGCGATAAGCGAATGTGTCTCTAAACCAAATGGGGTCAGGAGGAACGTCATTTGAGCGGCCGCAGTAGATGCAAAGCAATGATTGCACCACTCTGAGAAGCCTCCCTTTGCAGTCCTTGCAGCGGAGGTAAGGTGGCGAAGGGTCAAACGCAGCCACGGCTTCTGAGAGTGATGGAAGCGGCGGTAGGTCTTGGGTCAGGTCGTAGTTGGCTAACCCGGCCTCTGTCCGAGTGGCCATCTTTACTTGTCGGATCAGAACCTCTGGGAGCTCGTAGGCCATGGTGTGTGTTTAAGCTTGAATCGTTGTGGAGGTATGCGTTCAAGGGAAGTTAAAGGCAGTTCTAGTTACCTCTTTTGCCACTTCGGCCTTTTGGATAGGGTGGGAACAATTGCAAATTTGAGGAAAATATTACACATGAATCAATACCCAATATTTTTTATCTAATTAGAAATATTTGCAAGTAAATAGCAAAAAAGAAAAAAAAAAGTAATCTTTCATTACAAATGATGAGTATCACTCACGAGAAATGATTAAATATCACCAATCGAGCACCATTAAAAGACAACTTCCAATATGAGTTACAATTAATTTAGAACGATTAGAAAATTAATATAAAAACAAATAACAGTCATACTTCTATAATGAAAAAGAAATCGCTATTGAAAAATGATCTCAAATAGAGTTTTATATGTGAAGGGACTATTATATGATAATTTTATTCTTCGAGTTTCTATATTTTGAAACTGCTGCAAGATGGCTTCATTTTCAATACTAAAAAATCTCTTGCTCAACCTAACAAAACAAACTGTCACTGACAAACTCATCTCTCATCTCTACCCCTACTTGGGGCTTTTTCTCACGATCTTCATTATTAATATTTCTTTTATTAGATGACTACAATTCGTCCAGATTAAAACTTTTCTTCTACTTTTCAATATATTTTTTCATAGTAATATCTTATATAATAATCAAATATTTTAAATTAAATTCAAGAATAATTCAAAAATGATCCAATTAGGTAAGTCAAACAAAACAAATAAATTATCAAAGGTTCAAATGTTTCCACCTTCAAAAGCATAACGAACGTACATAATCAAACTCAAAATCCAATGTTTCAAAGACAAAATAAAACTAGTAGAACGTATTCCGACTAAGATAACTTAAGAAATCAAACAATGCCCATGCCATAATTCAAGGATAAGGAAACTAATTTATTAAACATATACATATTAATCTCCATATATAAACAAAAATAATTGATACATAAAATAAAGTATAAAGCCTTTTCTTCAAAACCACAGCAGCACTCACCCCAACAACCACTCAAAGAAACACAAACATCATCCTCTAATCCCTTGCTAAAAAACCCCCCTTGAAATACTCCTCAAATTCATGAAACCCAAGATAGAAACAACAATTAATGTACTTCAATATTTAGTTCAACAATTAAACCCTTTGTTAGCCCTAAGGGCATTATTGTATATGTTTTTTATTATGATTAACATACGTTTTGTGTGATGAAATATTAAACTTAGTTTCAATAGAACAAAAGAAGCATATTTGAGTTCTCAAGGCTACACTACATAAGAATTAAAAGATCTTGGCAATTAAAGCATAATGAAGAAGGAGAGATCAAGCCACTCCAAGATCAAGACATTGAAGACCTTGAAGACTTATGCCTTAGTTAGGGATATGCTAAGGTATTTTGTAAAACTCCCTAACTCTCATATTTGTTTGTTGATCAAGTATGAAGCTCCTTGGATGAATTTCTTTTCATAAACTATTCTTGAAAAATCCAAGTATTCTTGATAGAGTTTTTGATGCCTTCAAAAGTTTTCTTATCTTTAAAAGAGTATCAAGAATACATATTTTGAAATGTGAAAGTTTTTTTGTTCAAGGAAAACTGGCTTTTAAATCCTTTTGAAAAAAAAGGGTCATCCGCTTTTCAAAACTGGTCATACGATTTTCAAAACTGGTCATATGATTTTCAAAACAAGTCATCCGATTTTTAAAACAGGCCATCCGATTTTCGAAATCGGACGTCATATTTTAAAATTGGTCGTCCGATTTTTCTAGCTTTAGGAAAATGGGTCGTCCGATTTTTAAGAGGGATCATCCGATTTTTGTAGGATGCGTCCGAATCTTTCTGTTTCAAAAATCGATCGTCCTATTTCAGAAAAGGGCTCATCCAATTTTCTTGTCTAAGGAAATCGGACGTCCGGTTTAGAAACCGGTTGTCCGATTTTCCTTTTTAGTGTGAAAAATATTACCGTTATAATATGCAACAGTAACTTTCTCTCTTCTTCATATATATTGATTTTTGATCAGCTGCAAAAAGTAAGGAAGTTGATTGAAAATTGATTGAGATCATTTTACAACATTTGAAGAGTTTTAAAAGTACATTCTTTCATATATCTTCATCTCATAAAAACAAATAGAATAATCTTCTTGAAGCTTCATTGTTGATCATCCATCAAAGAAGAAGTAAAGAGGAGCTTGTAGAAGTATTCCATTGAGTTGTATCTTCCTCTTCTCAAGCTCATTTGGTAACATTGTTCCTTACTCTTCTTATTCTTTTATTGTGATCAAAGGTTTGTGGAAAACCCTTTGGGTGATACTTTGATAATTTTTTTGTATTGTAGTGTTGTGTATACTTTGAGGTTTTTGTGTAAAACCCTTGAAGGATGATCCTCATTGTGTTGTTGTGTAACCAACTTTGAAGATAGTGGATATGTGAAATCCTTGGGTTGAGTCTCAAGGTAGTGGATGTAGCTCTTTGAGAGAGTGAACCACTATAAATTGTTGTGCATGTTCTTTAAAATTTAATTCTATGCTTATTGCTTGATTGCCAAAACTATAAGATTTTGTTTGGTGTGGATTCTTATCAAAAAGAGTTTTAGAATTCTTTCACAAACAAATTGGAGGTTTATCTTTCTAATTAGAAAAGATTTTTTAAAATTAGCTAAAAACCTTATTCACCCCTCCCTCCCCTCTAAGGTTTTTCAATTAGTATCAGAGCGGGTGTTCTTTTGTTAAGGCTTAACATCCTAAGAAGTAAAATATCATTTTTCAAATGGCTAGTATTTCAAACTTACCATATGTGGAAGGCTCTTCTACAAATAGACCTCCTCTTTTCAATGGTACAAATTATACTTTTTGGAAATCTAGAATCAAAATATATATTTGCTCTATTAATTTTAATCTTTGGAGCGTTGTAGAGAAACGACCTTATGTTCCTAAAAAGGATGGAATAGTCAAGAAGGTTGAAGAATATGATGAGCTTGACTCAAGAAAGATGACTCTAAACTTTCAAGCCATGAACATCCTAAGTTGTGCATTGGATGTTAATGAATACAATCGAGTAAGTGGATATGATTCGGCTCATGAAATGTTGAAGTTACTTGAAGTAACTCAGGAAGACTCAAGAAAAAGTGAAGGAGAAGAAAATGTCAACCTATGCTTCATGGCCTTAGAAAATGAGGTACAATCTTTACCCTCAAATCTATCTAATCTTGTTGATGATGATGATGATGATCTTAATTCTTTTCTCATTGAAATGTATCATGAATTGGAAAAGATCACAAAAAAGAAGAAGGATTTAAAGAATAAGATTGACAACCTATCAAACGAAAACTCAAAACTTGTTTGTGAAAACAAAACTTTCCTTGAATCTCTTGAAGTTTTGAAAAAGAAAAGTGACTCCTCAAAACTAGAATTTCAAAAACTCATTTTAGAAAACAAAAATCTTTGTGAAAAATTTTTCTCTCTTGAAAAATGCATGGTAGATTATGGTGATTTGAAGAAAAAGGTGAGTGATCTCACCTTATGTATTGAAAAGTTTACAAACAGAAAAGAAAATTCTGAAAAGGTCCTTTGTTCTCAAAGATCACCTTTTGACAAAAGTGGAATTGGATATAATCATACAAATACATCTTCTAAACAAACATGTTTTGTAAAAACTTCTTCACCCTTCTCACACCTTTGTTGCACCTATTGTGAAAAAAGTGGTCATAAAGCCACAAAATGTTTTATAAAAAGAAAGATTGAAAGAGGAGTAAAAACCATTTGGAAAATAAAAGAAAATCTAACTAACATTCATGAACCCAAAAAGATATGGGTACCAAAAGTCTTTTCTACTTCTTCTTTTGTAGGAACACAAGTCAAGGTCATCTAAGTGGTACTTGGATAGTGGATGCTTAAGACACATGACCGAATATGCATCCCTCATGAATGAGGTAAGAGAAACCAAAGGTGGCTTTGTTATTTTTGGAAGAATCATCAGTATAGGTAAAATTGGATATAGTTCATCTTCTTTAATTATGGAAGTGCTCTTAAATGATGGTTTGAAGTTTAATTTATCTAGTATTAGTCAATTGTGTGATTATGGGTACAAAGTTGTTTTTGAAAATGAATCTTCTTCCATCATAAACAAGCTTGTGAACAAAACTATTTTTGTTGCTAAAAGAGTTGGAAATGTTTATATCTTTCATCTTGAAGATCTTATTTCTCAAAGCTTAAAGTGTCTCTTGGTTCATGATGATTATGCATTTTTTGTGGCATAGGAGGCTTGGTCATATTAGTATGGATTCATTGAACCAACTTTCCTCAAAAGAACTTGTTAGAGGCTTACCAAAATTTCACTTTAAGAAAACTAAACTTTGTGATGCTTGTCAATTTGGGAAACAAATTAAGACCTCTTTTAAACAAAAGAAAATGATTTCAACTTCAAAACCTTTAGAACTCATTCACATGGATTTATTTGGACCAATGAGGACCACTAGTCTTGGTGGTAAGAGGTATGCCTTTATTATTGTGGATGATTTTTTCTAAGATTCACTTGGACTTTGTTTTTAAGCCAAAAGGATGAAGCATTTCATGAATTTATTAAATTATTCAAAAGAGTCCAAACCTCCCTTGATTGCAAACTGATTTCTATAAGAAGTGATAATGGGAGAGAATTCAACAACCAAGATTTTACAAAACTTTGTGATGATTTTGGTATTTTACATAACTTTTCGGTAGCCAAAACTCCTTAACAAAATGGATTTGTGGAAAATAAAAATAGAACTTTACAAGAAATGGCAAGGTCAATGCTTTGTGAAAATTCCCTTCCTAAACATTTTGGGCCCCGTTAACACCGCATGCTACATTATGAATCGTGTTCTCTTGAGACCATTTTTTTAAAAAGGGAAAACTCTTTTTGAACTTATTTCAACAAAACCCCCTCAATTGGCTACTTCAAAGTTTTTGGATGCAAATGCTCTATCTTAAACACCAAGGATAATCTTGGAAATTTTTATTAAAAAAAAATCCGATGAGGGAATTTTTCTTGGTTACTCTTCAAACAAAAAGGCCTATAGAATTTATAACAAAAGAATGTTATATGTTGAAGAGTGTATTCATGTATATTTTGATGAAACTAACATTTTTGAAAAGAGAAATGATGATGACATAGATAACTCTTTAAGCTACCAACCTTTGTACAATCAAGCAATAGAAGAACATGCTTATGGATGAGGAAGAGATTGAAGTAAAACAAGAAAATGATAAAGAAGCTCAAATTCCTCCTCAAGTTGTGATATATCCAAAGGGACACTCCAAGGATGAAATCATTGGTGATGTATCACAAGGGGTAAGAACAAGAATATGCTTTATTAACAACTTTGCCCTATTATCTTAAATTGAGCCTAAGTTTATCGATGATGCTTTGTGTGATGAGTTTTAGATTTTTGCTATGCTAGAGAATTAAATATTTGAAAGAACCAAAGTTTGGACTTTAGTCCCTAGACCACGTGATCACCCCACCATTGGCATAAAATTGGTTTTTAGAAATAAACTAAATGATTCCGGAGAAGTTATTAGAAACAAAGCTAGACTTGTTGCCCAAGGATTCAATCAAGAAGAGGGCATAGATTTTTATGAAACTTTTGCTCCGGTTGCTAGACTTGAATCAATTAGGATGCTTTAGCTTTGAATTGTTTTAAAAGGATTCAAGCTTTTTCAAATGGATGTTAAGAGTGCTTTTCTAAATGGTGATATTGAGGAGGAAGTTTATTTTGAACAACCTCCAGGTTTTGTGCATGAAAAATTTCCAAATTATGTTTACAAACCTTCAAAAGCACTCTATGGTTTAAAACAAGCTCCAAGAGCTTGGTATGAGAAATTAAAAGGTTTTGTAATTGGTATTATGTTATATTGATGCCATGTTTTTCTTATGGACTTCATGATGATACTTTAATGTTGAAAGTCCAATTGTAGCTTTTTTTTCTATGATCCCTTAAAAACATTCCCAAGTATCTTTTTGATTTATGACAAAAGGGGGAGAAATATGTGCATGAACTAAGGGGGAGAAATAGTTGCAAGATTCTTATTATGTTGCTTTTAAGGTGAGCTTATTTTGTGTTATATTATCATTCAAACCCTTGGCATGTTTTCAAATTCATAGGGGGAGTTATCTCTCTCTTATGGTGTTTGGTATGCTTTGTTCTTATTGATGATTTCTTTGAAGCATTACCATATTGATCATACTTGCTCTTTTGTTCTTCTTGCATATGTATTTGTCATAATCAGAAAGGGGGAGATTGTTAGCCCTAAGAGCATTATTGTATATGTTTTTTATTATGATTAACATACGTTTGTGTGATGAAATATTAAACTTAGTTTCAATAGAACAAAAGAAGCATATTTGAGTTCTCAAGGCTACAATACATAAGAATTAAAAGATCTTGGCAATTAAAGCATAATGAAGAAGGAGAGATCAAGCCACTCCAAGATCAAGGCATTGAAGACCTTGAAGACTTATGTCTTAGTTAGGGATATGCTAAGGTATTTTGTAAAACTCCCTAACTCTCATATTTGTTTGTTGATCAAGTGTGAAGCTCCTTGGATGAATTTATTTTTATAAACTATTCTTGGAAAATCCAAGTATTGTTGATAGAGTTTTTGATGCCTTCAAAAGTTTTCTTATCTCTAAAAGAGTATCAAGAATACATATTTTGAAATGTGAAGGAAAGTTTTTTTGTTTAAGGAAAATTGGCTTTTAAATCCTTCTGAAAAAAAAGGGTCATCCGATTTTCAAAACTAGTCATACGATTTTCAAAACTGGTCATCCAATTTTTAAAATAGGTCATCCGATTTTCAAAATCGGACGTCCTATTTTAAAATCGGTCATTCGATTTTTCTAGCTTTAGGAAAATAGGTCGTCCGATTTTTAAGAGGGATCATCCTATTTTTGTAGGATGCGTCCGAAACTTTCTGTTTCAAAAATCGGTCGTCCTATTTCAGAAAAGGGCTCATCCAATTTTCTTGTATAAGGAAATCGGACGTCCGTTTTAGAAACCGATTGTCCGGTTTTCCTTTTTACTGTGAAAAATATTACCGTTATACTATGCAACGGTAACTTTCTCTCTCCTTCATATATATATTAATTTTTGATCAGCTGCAAAAAGTATGGAAGTTGATTGAAAATTGATTGGGATCATTTTAGAACATTTGAAGAGTTTTAAAAGTACATTCTTTCATATATCTTCATCTCATAAAAACAAATAGAAAAATCTTCTTGGAGCTTCATTGTTGATCATCCATCAAAGAAGAAGTAAAGAGGAGCTTGTAGAAGTATTCCATTGAGTTGTATCTTCCTCTTCTCAAGCTCATTTGGTAAAATTGTTCCTTACTCTTCTTATTCTTTCATTGTGATCAAAGGTTTGTGGAAAACCCTTTGGGTGATCCTTTGATAAATTTTTTGTATTGTGGTGTTGTGTATACTTTGAGGTTTTTGTGTAAAACCCTTGAAGGGTGATCCTCATTGTGTTGTTGTGTAACCAACTTTGAAGATAGTGGATATGTGAAATCCTTGGGTTGAGTCTCAAGGTAGTGGATGTAGCTCTTTGAGAGAGTGAACCACTATAAATTGTTGTGCATGTTCTTTAAAGTTTAATTCTATGCTTATTGCTTGATTGCCAAAACTATAAGATTTTGTTTGGTGTGGATTCTTATCAAAAAGAGTTTTAGAATTCTTTCACAAACAAATTGGAGGTTTATCTTTCTAATTACAAAAGATTTTTTAAATTAGCCAAAAACCTTATTCACCCTTTCCCCCCCCGCCCCCCTCTTAGGTTTTTCACCCTTCTTTCTTTAGTTCAAGAACATAATCAAAGCAAAGCAAGAGCAAAAATTACCTCGAAATCTCGATCTATGGATGCAAAAATTTGCCAAAATCAAGCCTCTAGATTAAGATTAAAGTCTCGTTTGTTAATTTCTAAGAAGACATAAAATCATATTTTTACAGAAAAAAACCTAGAAATTTTGACTAGCAAAATCAAAATTTATGCTACTCTTACCTCAGAAATGGGTGGAAATTCGAAATAGAAGGATTTGAGGATGGGTTAAGTGAATTTTATAAAACAAAAAATGTTTCTACTTAGATTATCCTTTAAAATCTAATAAAAAAACCTACTTTTTTCCTTCTTGAATAGCTACTGTTGCCGCGCCGCCACCGCAGGAGAGCTGACCAGAGGGAGGCGGAGCGCCGCCGTTTCAGTTGCCGCAATCAGAGTCAGAGACGCAGAGAGTAGCCAGAGAAGGAAGAGGTGTGAAAGTCGTAGATGGAGGGAGGGAGAACTCTATTTTTTTCCCTTTCTATCGATCCATTTCAAAGCGAACTGAGGTGAGTGTTTTATTATTATTTTTTTTTAAAATAAGTGAGTAGTCAACCTTTTAAATTTTAGGTTTACTTCGGAAAAAAATATTGTGAAGTAGGTTGAATGGAAAATATACATAATTATTAAGATTTTCAAAATATTCGAAGGGGCTCGTGGCGCCCGGCCCCTTTACTGGTTTAGCCGGTGATAATATTCCTTGTTGTTAAAAGGCTGGAAGGCCAAATCTCAATGTGCACAAGGAACTAACATCCTAATTGAATAGGTTGAAATTTCTACATTATCATTGTCGGGACTTGAACCTTGTTACCAACTATACAGAACCAACTGAGCTACGTAAATGCGGGCCTCTCCATAATATTCCTAGTTTGATGATATATTAGTTGTAATTCCCGTATTTGAAATATGGATAGATATTTATAAATTATACATATTATATGAAGAAAAATACAATATGTTATATTGTGAATAACATTGACAATAGTGATATTAGAATAAAATTTCGGTATCTCTAAGATTACTACCATGTCATAATCCAAGTTCAGAAAGTAAAAAATTATATCCATAAATAGTCGTAATATAAAATAATAAACATAACACGTTATTAGATGCACACATCATTAGAGGATCAATAAATGTAACTCGGGAATCTACAAGGATAACTAAAAAAATTTCATTTTAAACATTTCACTTTCTCTCTCTAACCACTCTCTAACAACGACACCAACTTTCGACGTTAAACCAAACCTAGAAGAACATATGGATCCCTTTGAAGATTGTTTGGAAGAAAATGTTGGTTTTGAGGTAAGAAAATCGATTAAAATTTTTTTTTTCAGATTCTGGTGTACTTTCGCCCAGATGGGCGAAAAGTCCAAGCAACTTTCGCCCATCTAGGCGAAAATGCACGGACACATTCGCCCAGATTGGCGAAAGTTAGGTGGACTTTTCTCCCTTCTGGGTGAAGGTGGTCTAGAAATTATATATATATTTTCAGTTTAGGTTCTTCATATTTTTTTAAAATTGTATTTTTCTTCATTGCTAATATTTTTGTTTTACATTAACAGGATAATGAAGATCCAAATACGTTCGAAGAATTTTTAGAACCGGAAGAATATATTAATCATAGATTTATTCATAACAGACCAAAAATTTCATTCGAAAGATGAGTTGGTGGACTAGGCAAAACAAACTGCGATAAGAGCTAACACGCATTTGATCGTCAATCGGTATCATAAATCAAGAACATCTGACCATGGACCGTATATTACATTGGCTTGTGAGCGTGGAGGTGCAATTAGAAAAAAGACGAAACAATAGCTGACGATGAAGAAGAAGAAGTGCTAAGGCAGGGACCTTAAGGAACAAAAAAATGTGGGTGCCCATTTAAATTAAAGAGAGAGCAAATGGCTACAAGTGAGGATTGACTATTGTTCGTACACAACGGAAGGCACAACTATAAAATAGCTGTTTACAATCATAGTCATGCTCAGGCTGCCAGACTTACGGAGGAGCAGTTGCAACAAACTGAGCAGTTCAGAAAGAGTCATGTGCTGCCTCGTAAAATCTTACGATTTTTCCGTGAACAAAACGTTGGTTGTGCAGTTAGGTATATTAGGGTGGAAGTATTTTTAATAGTTTATCAAAATATTTAGATTTGTGTTTCTTCCGTTAATATAATGAATTTTATGATATATGTAGTATACAAAAAATATACAATGTTGTTGTGAAAATTAAGAAGAACAGGATGAAGAGACGAAATACGGTAGAGGAAGTTCTTTCTTTAAGTGCAGAACGGAGTTACACGGTCTTCTATAGAAACCGTGAGGAGAGCAACGTACTTAGTGATATTGTCGTTGCACACCTAACATCAATTGCAATGATTAGAACGTGGCCATATATACTCATAACGGATACCACGTACAAAACGAATAAGTAACTTCTCTAGTAGGTCATTGTATTATTAAATCTCTTTATTAATTTAAATGTATAATGCTTTTTAATCCTTTTCTTTTTTAAATATTGAAAAATGTTTTAAATGTCATTTAAAATAGTTTCCATTCTAATCATAAATTTTCCCCTTTATGAGTATAATTTAGGTCCCAATATGCCACTATTGGAAGCTGTCGGAATGACTCCGACCGAGAAGAACTTCACAGTGGCAACTGCTTTTATGTGCAATGAACAGGACACTACATACAGATAGGTACTTCAATAAATCAAGCACATATATGTTTCATCTGCTATGTCATCTGGGAACGGTTCAATTCTTAATGATAGTGAGCCAATCGTTATTATTATGGATAGGGAAAGTGGACTCATGTCTGTGAGTAATGATATGTTCAAAAACGCATATCATATGTTATGTAGAAGGCACATTGATCAGAATGTGTTGGCAAAGTTAACAAAGCTCATTAAAGACGAAGAGGTTGCACAACGGTTCGTGAATGGCTCGTGGCACTGATTAATAAATGAAATTGATGAGGTCGAATACTGTAGAAAATTGGAAGTTTTGAAGTCGAGGTAGTAAAGCAGGCTAGACTTTTTACATTACTTGTTTAACACATGGTTGAATCTACTTGCGCATAAATTTGGCAGGGTTTGGACATCTGAAGTGTTGCATTTCGGTATTGAGACAACGAACCATGCTGAGAGCGAACATTCGGTACTGAAGCTATGGCTCTCAACCTGTCATGGTGATTTGGATACCGTGTTTCTTAATATTGACTCTCTCATCGAAGGTCAAATTGCTGAGATAAAACCTCGTTGGAGATTTCTAAACTTAAAGAAAAGTATGGCGCGAAGACGAATCCCATATTGAATAATATAAGTAATATCATCGGTCATTTAGCTTTGAAAAAGATATGGCTTGAGATAAAGAGAGCTGGTGAGATAAGTGGTGATCCACAGAGTAAGTGTTGGCATTATTTAAGGAAGTCGCACGGTCTTCCCTGTACATGTGAACTGGTTGGTAGGTACGTACATGCACTTCCACTACAGGCAGAAGATATTTATATCTTTTGGAGAAAACTAGAAATTGGTGTTGACATCCAGAATATACATGAGAGAGACATGGATTCCGAAATGTGTGATCATACCTCCATGTTAGAGGAAATAAGTATGGGTCCAATATCGAAAGTCAGGAAAGTGCGTTGTCTCATCAAAGGTGTTTTAAGTCCAGTGTTGCCCGACGATCTTTGTGCTCCATTAACAACCCCCCTCCCCTCTTGAAACCGCAATCACGAAGGGACGAAGGAAGACAAATTCAACCAAAAGGGATAATTCTTACTGGGAACACGTGTCCATCGCACATAGGAAGATAGGAAAGTCAAGCAGTTCAGGGTCTGGTTCGGGAAGCGGTTCCGGTTCAGGGTCTGGTCCTAGTCCACGTGGTAGAGGTAGACCTCCCCGTTCCAGTAGGGGTAGGGGCAGAGAACGTAACAGTGGACGAAGCAGTTTATCTTCTGTTGTAAATTCAGATGCCCTTCAACGCCATTCCTGTTCAATGATGCATTTTTCGGGTTCATGTATGAGTTCATTCAAAATTGGAAGAATGTGGTAGGTGATGGTAATTGGTGGTTTTAGGGTGGTAGCCAATTTTCTATTCAGGATGAAAACCAGTGGCCTGAAATTCGTAGAAGAATGTCTTATGATTTGTATCATGATATGAATATGTATGTGTCATTGTTCGGATCAGTGGAACGTGTGTATGAGCTAATAAGGAAGACCTGCTGGGATGAGGGTTCGGCGTGAGTACTGGTTGGATACCCCTGATCATCTTTATGTCATTGCCAATACATTCAATTTCTGCATGGTTTTAATTGCATGTTTAGTGTTGACCACCGTCCTTCCCCTTTACTCTAATATGGATTGCACAGCTAGAACACTTTGTATCGGATTCATATCGGATCAACAACATTTCATTCAGGCATAAAGAATGTGCAATTGATAATCCTTTCGGTTTATTGTCTTGCTACTTTATTATTAGGATTTTTAGAGCTTCTTAAGTACTTTATTCTTATGGTTTTTTTCTTTTTTGTGTTATACAGTTACATATGCGAGATGGATGCTCGTTGCCTCCAATGCATGTTCAATGGCAATATCATCGAGATGTAGGAGTCAGTGGGTGGGTAGATCATTATTATGAATGGATTGCAAAGTGGATTCGGATATCACGTACCTCAAATCCAACATGGGGTTCTACTCATGTTGTTATTCCCTAGTTACATATATGATGTACATTTAGAAATTATTTTCTATTCATGTCATGGATTATATTATTACATTAAGGGTTTTCTATTTTCTGTTTATTATTATTTCATTATTCCCTTTAAAAGATAATCGTATATTAAAAGATAAACATAAGAGAACCACTGATAATAAAAATGCGGAAAAAAGAAGAAAAAAATAATAAATTCCTACTCGATAATAAATATAACAAAGTATAACCGAACAAGGTAATGTCTCGTAAGTAAATATAAGAAAACAATTTCAAACATGTAACATTTATTCTACATGTACAACATTAAATAGTATTTGTAATAACATTTATTATTAATTTATTATTTATATCTGTTATTTTTTTCCTTTAACACCATTAATAATTATGGAAAAAAAGTAAAATAAACAAATAAACATTAAAAAAATAGATGCAGGAGATTTTCGTCCAGGCTGGCGGAAGTCACTATGAATTTTTGCCTAGCCTGGCGATTGTCCAAGAGCCTGACCACTAGGTCTAGCGAAAGTCTCTTGTGACTTTCGCTTGATCAGGTGAAAATGCATGGTGACTTTCGCCTAAGCCAGTGAAAGTCACCATTTTTGTGAAAAAAAATTAAAAGTACGATTTTTTTCCGAATTTAAAGCACATTTACATGATCTAAACCGATAAAATTATAAATAAATGAATATAGATTGAAGAATTACCATTCTTTTTTAATTTGGACAGTCGGATCTTCCAAACTCTGAAATTGAAGTGAAGAGTAAATTTTTATGAAAAAATGAACATTTTTGAATTTTTTCGAATTATCTTTATAGATTCTCAAGTTGCATTTATTGACCCCCTATCATTTTATATCATCTCAACTTTACACATATCACTTTTTCAAGGTAATTAAAATAATCAAAATACAATAACAATCTACTTTTTCATATTTTCCCTTTCCTCACCCAAATATGTTAATTTCAAAAAAATAATTTATCATAAAAAAACTTTTTTTAATATATATTTGATAATTCCTAGACTTTTTTATTGTTTTTTCTCACCCCATGGACCCCTTCTCTTTATTTCATACTTTTTAAAAAAATAGAAAATACCAAATATTTTTTTAGTTAAAAATACCTAATATATATTAAGGGCTAGTTCGGCACAACTGTTATTGGTGTTTGAGAATAACTTTAAAATAAGTTTTTACAGTTGCATGTGATAATTCAAATGTTTGGCAGTCATTATATAAATTTAATTTTAAGTAATGAATGTCCATAATTTAATTTCTTTATAAAATTATTACTCATTTTCATTTTTAACTAATACTTTTTTTAAGTATATTTTTATCAAATGCTTAACAGTGTTTTTCAAAAATAAAGCTTTATTCTAAACCAAAACTATCCAATAACTAAATAATTCTTACAAAAATAATTAAATAATAAAACTAAATATTCATCATGAAATTATGCATGCTCTCTTTGATTTAAAAAAGTGTTAAAATTATTTGACCAATATAAATATTTAAAATAAATAATGAAAGATTTTATCCAATGAGATCTAAAATAAATAATGAAATTCTAAGAAAGAAATATGAATGTATAAAATTTAAGAAAAGATATTGTAATTTTTAAAAAAAATAATTATGATTGGGATCATAATAATGGCAGCTCAATCAAAAGGCCATTTAAACGTACTAGCTGCAAAGGAAGAACTCTTGACCACACATGAGCATGTCCCTATCACAACTAAGTCAGTTCAATAGAAGCACCTTCACATTTGTGCTCATTGAGAACAAGCAGCCTACTGTTGTTACTATATCAACATCCCGCAAGTACCCTGTTAGCCCTAAGGGCCTTAATACTTGTGTTTTGATTATGATTAACATATGCTTGTGTGAGTATGTTAGCTAACCCTTCATAGAACAAAAGAAGAACATGTGAAGTCTCAAAGTCTCAAGCAAAAGATCTTGTTGATGATGGCAAAATAGAGAAGAAGAGATCAAGCCATGCCAAAATCAAATCATTGAAGACATTGAAGGCATTGTCTTTGTTAGAGTGAACTAGGTACTATCTTGTAAAACTCCCTAGTCTTAGTCTTTGATTAATTGATCATTCATGAAGCTCTTCTTATGATTTTCTAAAATATAATCTTTTGTTAAAATCTAAGTATTCTTGACTAACGATGTTTTGGAAAGTTTTTCTTCTCTTTAAAATAATTGTCAAGAATACATGCCTTTGAAACATGGAAGAAAGTTTTTCAGTTTAAAAACTTGGCTGAGAAAAATCAGAAATTCGGCAGTCCGTTTTTCAGAAAAATCAAGTCCGAATCTTTCTGTTCAAAAACTCGGTCATCCGGTTTTTGAACCGGTCGTCCGATTTTTCTAAATCAAAATTCGGCAGTCCATTTTCTAGCTTGATCAAGTCCGAATCTTTCTGTTTTAAAGAACCGGCAGTCCGTTTTCTGGAACCGGTCGTCCGGTTTTTGCTGTCAGTGTAAAAATATTACCGTTGCACAGAATGCAACTCATTTCTGAAAAGCTACAGCCTATTTTCTTTAGGCAACGGTCTTGAGCTTCAAAACCCTATATAAACACTCAATTATCAGCCATAAATTCAACAAGTTTGGGAATTATTCATTGAGAACTTTCAAGACATTTAAAGAGCTTCAAAAATTCATTTATTGCAAATCATTTTCAATCCCAAACAAAAATCTTCTTGAGCTTCATTGTTGATCATCCATCAAAGAAGAAGAAAAAGAGGTGCTTGTAAAAGTAATCCATTGAGTTGTAATCTTCCTCTTCTCAAGCTAAATTGGTAACATTGTTCCTAACTCTTCCTATTTTTATTGTGATCAAAGGTTTGTGGAAAACCCTTTGGGTGATCCTTTGATTAACTTGTTGTATTGTTGTGCTTGAGGTTTTGGTGTAAAACCCTTGACGGGTGAACCTCATTGTGTAGTTGTGTAACCTTCTGTGAAGTTAGTGGATTTGTAAAATCCTTGGGTTGAGTCTCAAGGTAGTGGATGTAGCTCTTTGAAAGAGTGAACCACTATAAATTGTTGTGCCTATTCTTTTCTTAATTGCCAATACTTTAAGATTGTGTTTTGTGTGGATTCTTATTAAAAAGAGTTTTTAGAAATCTTTCACAAACAAATTGGAGATTTATCTTTCTAATCACAGAAAATAATTTTTAAATTAGCCAAAAACCTTATTCACCCCCCCTCTAAGGTTTTTCACACCCTGTCAAAGGTCCGACTGAAAGAATTGCAAGAGATCCACAAATTCTCACTATTAATGGTTAAGATGGTCTATCTACTCTCCTATGACAGGTTCTGCTGTCAATACATTTACCACATCAGGTTACTCCCTTTTCCCTAACTTCTTCTTTGTCTTACTAGCTTTCTTCATCCCTTTTATCCCTAGGTGCTCATTCTTCTATCGCTTGCTATGATAATGCTACCTTTCACTCTGACATATGCCTATTGTCGAATTGTCGTGATAATTTCAACTCACATGCTCCTTATACTATGTTTCATTCTCTGTTTGTTGTATCAAATAATTCCCACATCTCTTTTCCCGTTTTCATACTTTGAATGTTGCCACTGCTTGTCAATTAATTTATGGATGCTTATATCCCCAAATCCCATTACAACAATGAGTAACTTTGTCAACTGTAATTGGCACAAATTTTTTACATGATCTCACACTTAAAATGCGCCTTTAAATTTGAGCAGAAAGATGGAAATCAATCATGGCCTCAGTGCAAAACTAGATACAAGAGACAGAAAGGTTTATACCAAACAGTCTTTAATCACTAACAAATATCTCAGTCATTACTTTTACTTTTCTAATACCGTGTTATTTGAATTTCTTTATGGCTCTTAAATTCAATTGAGATGACAAACAAATGTTTTTGTATTAGGGAGTCCTAGGATGGATGGCGATGATGATGAGGATAATGTTGATGACCTTGACAATGAGTTTAATTATGCCCAGGGACACAACAAGGCTAGACTCCCATGGCAGGGAGAAGATGTTGATCTATCTTCTTCCTCTGGGCATGAATCTCAGCATCCTATCCCTCTTCTTACCAATGGGCAGTCAATAAGTGATGCAAACAGCAAAGAATCCTTTTGATGGGCATCATTTATAAGGCTACTAATATCCATATTTTGCATCAACTTAGTCCCTGAAAACTTTTGTGTTGAGTATATGCCACATAGTTCTTGGAATTTCTCATTCTTAAGCAGTTAATTTCAAGACATTGCTAATTGCTATAGCTTGGACTTTGATCAACCACAGAATATAGAAGCAAAATAACAAAAACAGAAGAAGAAAAAAGAAAATGTAAAAAGGACATTTTATTAGCGGTTGCATTTTATAAACATTTCTGGTTGCTGCTTGACTACTTTGATGATATTTATTATCTTATGAACCTCTAGTTTTTCTCTTTATTCTATCTATAGCCACTATTTCATAACTTGAGTTCTCTATGGTGTTTTGCTCCTGATTCTTGAAACCGTATAGATTTATGATTGCATTACTTGGTTATGCGTTATAGGTATCTAGTGAAATCCCCATTGCAACACCAGAAACTCGATCTATTAGGAGTACATCAGGACCTTTAATCGATTTGGTCATTTTTGTAACGAGACTAAATCTTACTCTTTTGTACTTGATCTTGGTAGGAATTCTCTCCAACATGCTTGAATCATAACATCAATGAGCGGAAGGAGACATACCATGGAGTTCAAAGGCCAAGGCAAAAGTGTTGGAGGAAAACTATTCTTATGCTATAGAGATTCGTCAATAAGTTTTTCTTCAAACCTATTTCTCTTTTACCTTGTGCCTTTAAATAGTTGAAATTGTTCTTAGAGGGTATGTTTTTCTTGAGTTTGATCTTGCATGTTCTACCTCCTATTCTCGTTACATTTCTTATTCTTGCTATGAGGTAGTTAAGTTTCTCTTTTGTGATATCATGGAACAAAGGGATCATTCTCTATTCGTTAATATGCCCCATCAAGTTATTAATCTTGATAGAACTCATCTCTTAGTGGTTCAAGACTCATTTCATGATTGTCTTGTTTTTATTGCACACGATGTTGAGCCACGGAATATTTGTGATTCCAGGGGATGCTAACCATCGTACCTTCATTTTTCTTGGAAACAATTCTTATGGTTTTGATGGTTCCTTATTTTTTTTTACTTGGTGATCATTGTGTTAAATTTCAAGGGGAAGTAGTTGAATCTTTGCAATATGTGTTGACTTATCTTGATCCTTATGTGATAGGTTTTAATGAGCTTAATCTTGTGGAAAAACCTTTGTTGCTCGTGAAGGGTTTAATTGTAAAATCTTGTCAAAGGCTTAAATTTCTCCTTGTGGAGATATCATCTAAAACTTTATTTGAAAGGACTTTTGATTTCAATATCTTTCTTGTGCATTATAAGGAGTTCTTGTTGTCTAAGGAGTTTGAAAACCAAATGGGTTCTTATTTTAAAATCAGTGACACTAATATTTGTGAGTTTTTGAAATCTAATGAAGCTTCTTTGTGCAAAGAATAGAAAATGAAAGAAAGAGTGGTGGAAAAGGAATGCTTCTAAGCCCGACGAACTCTTCAATGGGCTTTCTTACAAACTCATCTCCTACTTAACTTGAATTTTATTTGAAGGAGTTGAAGTTATTCTTGAATGCTTATGCTTTCCATGAGATCATAGTGGGAGCTTTATGTGCTATCTATCGAACTTGTGACCTATGCCTTGTTGATGGTCACTTGTCTAATTGTTTATCTTTTCATGTCTCTCTTCGGAATTAATTATTGGCTAGAGATGCTAAACTGGAGCAAATCTTGTTTTGATCTTAAGTGTTGGCATGATATTCTTGGTATTATTTCTTTGGTTGTTGATTCGTTTTCTTCTTGGACACCTATGTGGGGCATGATTCCTAACTTTCTTGATTCGTTTGTTGGAAAATTTCTTGTTAAGAAAGTTGAAGGGTATTTGTGTTCTTTGATTGAAAATCTTCTTGATAAGTCTATAGGGAGAATTGTTGAAACTTATTTTTATATGATATCCTCCTTTGAAACTTTTGGGATTTCCCTTAAAGGAATTGGTCCTTTTGAAAACCATTTCTTGAATGTGAAGGTTCAACTTGAAGATCCTTGCAATGACCATAAGTTCCTAATCAGATTGGAAGTTTTGGAAGCTTTATTGATTGAAAATATTCTTGGTTTTCAATTCTACCATTTGCATTTCAAGGAGTCCATGTTTTTTGTTAATTTTTGAAAACAAGAAGAAAGATGGTTTTGGAGTACTTAAAGCTTGTCATAGAGTTTTTGTGGAAACCATCTTGAGAAAAGAGTTCTTGGAATTACTTTTGAAGAATTTTGTTGAGAAACATCTTTTTTATTTAAAAACTTTCATTGAAATTCTTTGGAAAGATATTTTTCTAGATGGGTTGTTAGTTCCAAAGAAGAACTTATTTGTTATTTCTATGAAACATGAATTTATTGATATCTTGTTGTATCACTAACCTTTCAAAGAGTTCTTGAAGAAATTTGTACGTAAAGAAAAATTCAGAAATTGTTGGGATTTTGAAAGTAATCAATCTTATACGTTCTTTGATGAATTCTTGGATTTCTTATCAAAATCCTCACGGAAGAGAGGTCTTTCAAATTTGGTCTTAGATAACTAATTTATTTTCAATTCGATTCTTGGCCTTTATGTGGATAACATCCTTGAACTTTCTTTCAGTTTTGCGAGTCCTTGTGAAATGAAAAGTTCATAGAATTTTAAGAAGAATTTTGATTGGATGGGGTTTCATTATGTTGTTATCCATGAATCTCTTCTTAGAAGACTTGAAAAATAAAAGTTTAAACTTCCATGTTCCTTTTAAATAGATGAAGAGTTATATTATGGGGAATTCATGGATGGGTTTTAGGATTTGAAAAGGATGAAAGTTTCCAATTTCGTTATCCATTTAAAGATTGAGGTTTTAAGGCTTGCTTCGAAATATTCTCAACAAGTGTGTTCTTTAGAAGTTGTTTCTTAAACCTCTTTTCTTAAATTCTTGAAGAAACTTTCATTGTTTGGAATTTTGAAACTTTCTCTAACTTCTTATTCTTAACTCTTCAATCCTTTCAAGACCTAAGTTTCTACTATCATATTCCATTTAAAAATTTTTTGAGAATTGATGTTTTTGCATGGATGCATCTACATGATTTCCTTGTTCATCTTTGTGTCTATCTTGAAAGAAATCATGTAAAAACTATTGTAAAAACACAATTGAAAATTGAGAAATAGAACCTAGGGTTCTTGGGTTTTTGGTATGACTCGGGATGCACAAAGAACCGTAGAGCTATTGCAAGGTCCAGTCACAAGAGCCATGGCTAGAAGAATGGAGGAGGAGCATCGATGAAAGATAGCCATATTTAAAAAGATGATCCAAGACTTGGCTTGGAAGTGATAGTAACACAAGAAGAGGACTTTAAAGGATCTGAAATCTTCCTATTGTCTAGGGTGCAAGTGGAGGAATCCAAGGAAGCAAGCTTGGGAAGTTGGGAAGCTTCAAAATCAAAAGAGGATGGTTTTCTACGGTAGGGTACACCCTACCATCCACGGTAGGGTTCTGCTCTTAGAGGAAGAAAAATTTACCTAACCTACCACCGACGGTAACCCTACCGTTATCGATAGGGTTCTGACTAAGAGAAATTTGAGGGATTTAACCTACCGTCGCTAGTAGGTCTCGGCTGATAGAATGTTTGGGAAGTTTTTAACTTCCTTGACTCTTCAATTTGGTTGTAAACTTATTTTCACTTATACTTAAGTAGTCTAAACACCCTTTTAACTCTTTTAAGCTAGTTTTATGATTAGGGTTGAAACCTAATCGTGTAGCACACTATATATACTCATGTTTGCAACCATTTTGGCCAAGCTTGAGACATATGAAAAATATATAGAGAGAAGAACTCGTGTCCTTTAGGTTTCTTCATCTTCCTTGTATAATTAAGAGTTCCAATGTAAATTAAAGGCAAGGAATTTCTTGAAGCTTAAATTCAAGAGTTCTAGTCTAATTTCCAAATCCTAATTTCTTCCTTGATGTGCCAACTCCATAATTAGTGTTGCTTGGAATTTAGGTCCTTCTTGAGAGTTAGAGGAATCGGTGAGACTTCCATAAGTCTTGTTGATTCTTCCTCAAATATAAGGAGGTTAATTGTTTCTTTCGTAGTTATTTTAATTGCAACTTGTTCTTTGTTCTTCTATTTCTTCAAAACAAGCATCCAAGGAGTCTTCTAGAAGAGAGTTGGTCTTTGGAGCAAGTGATCCTCAAGGAAGGCTAAAGAGGATCATACCAGTTTCTCTTGCTTCCTTGTATATTAGGGAAATTATTTCCATTATATAATCTAGTCAATCAATTCTTGAATTCAATTCAAGAGTTCTTTTTCTAATTCCAAATCCTTTCTTTCCTTGAGGTGTTAGCTCTGGTATAGCTAATGTTGCTCGGAATTAAGGTTCTCATTGTGAGAAATGAAGAGGTGAAGCCTCTAGGGTTCGGTTGATTTTCTCTCTTGGTAGGAGATCTTTTCTTGTTCTTGCTTCTTCTTTGTTTGCATTTTACTGCAATTTGCCCTTGAAATTTCTCAACTTCTTAATACAAGATTGTCAAGTAACCTCTTGAAGGGAGTTGCATCTTGGGAGTGTCATTGATTCTCATTCAAGCCTTGGGAGATTCATACCACTTCTTTATCTATGAAAAAGTGACATCAACGAAGCGGCAACGGCGAGATGTAATGGCGGCGGACAGAAAGGCTCACAGGAGAACTGAAAGGCTGCCAAATAAAAAAAATTGAAGGAGAGGAGAGTACGATAAAGAGAATAGAAGAAAAAAGAGGGGGGTAGAGAGAGAGAGAGAGAGAGAGAGAGAGAGAGACCAGATGGTCAACAGACGACATTGGCGGAGGCGGCGTCTCCTGGAGGTCGCTAGAGTAGGTAAGATGAAGGGTTGGGGTCGCAGTTGGGGAGGATGAGGGGGGGGAACCTAGTGAGGGAAAGGTTTTGGGAAGAAGGAGTGGATGAGAATAAAAGGGGAAAGGGTTCTGGTATCCTAGAAAATCCCGTTTTTACTGACTGAGTCCGGTAGGTAACTCTATAATCTTTTTTTTTAAAATAAAAATTAAGTTAGTGACTGACGTGCGACCGAAACTATCGGTCGGTAACTGAGTCAATTTTGTTAAAAAAATTAATTAAAGTCAATGACTGATTACCAACCAAATTTCCGTCGCTAAATTAATTTCAATCGTTAAATAAAAAATCGGTAATTTTGTCACAGTTACCCACAGACGTTCTTCGGTCCTAAATTGGTTGGTATCTTTTAAAGGCACCGACCGAATATGAATCGATTGGTAAAGCCCTTTTTCTGGTTATGATTATTTAGGGTTAATATTAAATAAGTTGCCAATTATGTCAATTAATTATCTAATATTTGAAAATGATGATTAGGGGAAAATTTTACTTTTTTGATAAAATAAATTTATCAGGAACTAATCAGAAATGAATAATATCTGTTATGCCCTAATAAAATTTGTAAAACAAATTTTACCTTCCATATGAGAGAAGCTAGTACATAATGGATAAAATTCAACATACTTTTTTTGCATTAACCCTATTGTTTATTGGTGATAGAAAGCTCCTATTTTGAGATAAAAGACCCGGCAATTTATATCATTTACATAGGTACATAGTAAAACTACGTATTTTTTACTAAAATTTACAATTTGAGACCCTATATCCCTATACACCTCCACAAGCTTCTTTCTTCCCCTCGATCCACCCACCTCCATGGGGCATTTAGAGATTTCTTCGGACTTTTGCGAATCTCTCGAACCCCCGATTGACATTGCTTTGCCATCTTCGATGGTGGTGAAGATTTCGGGGGTGTATTTGATATCTTGCAAATTTTATATTGTTATGCAGGACTATATGTGTTAAAGCCAATTACGGTGAATGAATGGAATATGTTTGTAATGGATTATTGGGTTCTTGAGCAAATTTGGGTAGAGATTGTGGTCTTGATAGGATAATTAGATTCACATGGAATTTAGAATATTTGGTTTTGGAGAACTCTTGGAGATTCTTAGATGTTTAGATGAATTTTATCCTTTCATATGTAATCTATGATTGGTAATAATACATAGAGATTCATTTCCAGAGAAAAAAAAAATGCGTTGACTATTGTCTGGTTCACAGTCAGGTTCTTCATGGTTATTATTGTTGTCTCCAATCATGGAGCAAAAGCCTATTAGCAGCCATCTTTACTTTAAAGCCCAAGTACTCATACTGTTTTTGTTCCATGAAATTTTGTCGGCAACAAATGGCAAAATTGAGCCCAAGTACTCATACTGTTTTTGTTCCATGAAATTTTGTCGGCAACAAATGGCAAAATGTAGATTCAATGAAATTTTGTCAGATAAATTTCAGTTTGGTGTGGCAAAATATGACTTTGTGTCAATTAAGGTTCCAAGTTACAAACTTCTCAAAAGAATCCTTGAAATTGTAAAAAATAAGTCAATTGTTCCTTAAGCTAACTTCCATCCATTTTTGGTTTCTTTTTTTCTTTAGCCCAATTTCAAGATATAGGTACTAAATAGGCCCATAATTTTTTTTTAAAATCCGGAAGTGGCCATAACGCACAGTCATTGTGCGTTATCACCTGATATAATGCAAAATGGTTGTACGTTATCGCTAATCACTGGCTTAAGACGCGTTAAGCTGCATTAAATAGCATTTTTAATGGCTTGGCGGTGATGTGGTGATAACGCACAGCCATTATGCGTTATCATTCGGTGATCTGGCGATGATGTGGCAATACCGTACAGCCATTGTGCGTTATCATTCGTGATAACACACGTCCATTGTACGTTATTATAAGTGACAACGCACAATGATTCTGCGTTATCACATTACAAACCCTACCCGCACCGCCCCTTTTTTTTCTCTATTTCTCCTTCCTCCTTATTTCTTCTTTCTTCTTTCTTCTTTCTCTCTTTCTTCTGCCTCAGCCGCACCGCCCCTTTTCTTCTTTCTCTTTCTTCTTCCTCCTTAATTTCTTCTTTCTTCTTTCTCTCTTTCTTCTGCCTCCTTATTTCTTCTTTCATTCTTTCTTCTTTCCTATTTCCTCCCTGAAAATTTCTGCCCCTTTCTTATTTTCTTTTCTCTTCATCCAAAAATTGTCATTTTATCTTCATCAGCTCTCGCTGCTCCATCGCCGCTGCCGCTTGGTAAATTCTTTTCCTCTTCCTTTTATTTTCTTCCTTCGTCTTATACTTTGACTTCTCATCTTCTAATACTTTTATATTTTATTTCAAAATTCACAGTTAAAATTTAGTTAATATTTGAAGTTCAAGTTTGAATCGGTGAGACTTTCCTTGGAGTACGAAGGTTATTAAAGATTTGGAGTGAAAAACGGTAGACTAGAGCTGCATTTTTAATTTTCGGTAAGTTTTTAGTTATTTAAATTATTTGGTGTATTATTTATTAATTTTAATTATTGTGTATTTGGATTTGTTAATTGTTGTTTGTGAATCATTTTTATGAATTTTATTTGTTAATATGAATTAATTTATTTTTGTGAAAGTAGGGTTTGAGTTTATGTTTAAAATTATTGTTATAATAAATTTGTGCAAATTTGATAATTTTATGTATATAATTGTTTTTTAATTGCAAAAGTAATCTTAGGGTGATGAATTATTTTGATGAATTTATTTGGATAATTAGGGTTTATTTTTTTACTTTACTTTATTATTGTTTGAATTTTTTTATTTATTTAGATAATTATTTTGCATCTTTCGTATAAAATTTTGAGTAGAAAATATGGGAACTTGTAATTTGGATTTTTTTCTCTTCTGTTGTTTTTTTTTTTTCGTAATTAGTAGAACCGAAACTTGGAAATTTATAGTTTAGTAATTAATACTTTTATTTAAACTCTAAAACCCTAATAGTGAATTTACCAAATAGTAAAATACTTACTTATAAAATATACTATAAATAACCCTAAAAAACTTAAAAATTCTAAAATTTAAATAATAGAAAACTTAAAAATCTATTATTAAAATCTAAAATTTTACATCAAACATTAAATCGTAAAACTATAAACTTTTTAACAGTAAACCTTAAAAAGCCAAAATCATAATATTAAAATCTTATAGCGTATATTATAAAAACCTTAAAAACCCTAAAATTGATTTTTGAAACATTAAAAAATAAAACTAGAAACTCTATAACAGTAAACCCTAAGAACCTTAAAATTGATATTTTAAACATTAAACCGTAAAATTCTAAACTTTGTAACAGTAATTGCTAAAACCCAAAAATATGAATATTTTAAACATTAAACCGTAAAACTGTAAACTTTGTAACAGTAAATCCTAAAAACTTAATATTTTAAACATTAAACCGTAAAACTGTAAACTATGTAATAGTAAACCCTAAAAACCTTAAAATCTTAATATTTTAAACATTAAACTGTAAAACTCTAAACTTCAAAATAGTAAACCCTAAAAATGATTTTTGAAATATTAAACCGTAAAATTCTAAAATTTGTAACAGTAAACCCAAAAAACTCTAAAATCTTAACAGTTTAAACGTTAAAAAATAAAACTATAAACTTTGTAACAGTAAAACCTAATAACCGTAAAAATGATATTTTAAACCTAAACCATAAAACTCTAAACTTTGTAACCATAAACCCTAAAAACTCTAAAATCTTAACAATTTAAACATTAAATCGTGAAACTCTAAACTTTGTAACCGTAAATCCTAATAACACTTAAATCTTAATATTCTTTATTTGGATCGTAACCCGGAGTGAAAAAAGTTACTCCCCTTCTTTTTTTTTATTTTTAAATCCTTGTCACACAGAAAACACTCCCTTTAAGAAGACGCACACATTTATATTTTTTTATATGAACTAAAATACCTTTCAAGCTAATATCTCGCCTCACTATCATTCAACAAGTTTGCATGACAAAAATTAAAAGTGAGGTTGAAATTTGTTTTTTTCCTTTATGAAGGGGAATAATAGGAAAAAGTTCATTAAATATCGCACTACTTTTATAATAGAGTAAATCACTATAATTGCTCATAAACAATTTATACTTTTCTAATTTTACTCAAAAATAATTTTTCATTAAATTTCTACCAAAAACATTTTACATCTAGCTAATAATATCAATTTATCAACTAAAAGATGAAATTCAGCTTTTTCTTTCATGTGAAAAGCACGTGCAACTAGTTTGAGGGTTATTTTTTTTTCAATAAGAACGGTTGCACATGGCGTGTAGGTGCATTTCACGTGAAAGAAGTAACCGAATTCTGCCATGTAGGTGATAAATTTATATTTTCAGCTATACGAAAACTTTTAGGTAGAAATTCAACGAAAAATTATTTTTGGGTAAAACCAGAAAATTATAAACTGCTTATGGGCAATTATAGTGATTTACGCTTTCATAATATATGACAAGTAAAAAATTATTGATAATAATTAAACATAACAAGTGGAAAAAAGGGAGAGAGTATTACTTTTTGAATTTTTGTAGAGTATATGTTTGACTTTTATGAGAAAATTATGGGACCTAAGTGGAAGAAGTTAAAAAAAAAGTTAGAAAAAGAAGGGTAAGAATCAATCCAAAAAAGCTTTAGTTTTTCTTTTAAGGAAAATAGAAGCCGAGGTTCCGAAGAGGGATCGGCTAAGCCATACTTAGGCCAGTCTAAAGAAATCACAATCTCTTAAGAAGTAAAATGTATTAATTAAACTCTTCATGTCCATTTGTTCTCATAGTCCTCTTATATATATATATATATATATATATATATAACCATACCACATTCCGTATTTGATGCCATAAGTAATTTTATGTTTGATCTAGCTAACAATCAGACTCTACACACTAGTCCCTAACTGATTTTATTACTATTTATTGAATTTAGAGCTGATCCCAATGCAGGGATTTTTCTTTTCCTTTTTAAATGATGCAAGAAGCAATCTAAGGGTCTATTTAGATCGATAATTTAATTCAAATTTCACTTTATCTTTTTTATTTTGAATCTCACATCTTATCTTACAAACATTTAATTTTTATGAAATTCAATAATAAAAAAATTCACTTTTTTTAAAATTAAAACCCAATCCAAATAGAGTCTAAGTAGTCGAACTCAACTAACCATTTATGTAGTTCATGCAGTTTCTTTCAAACTGAATGTTCTTTTTTCTTTTTTTGCCCCCCGCTTCTGCCCCAAATTCTCCATTTCAACCGCTTCTTTTTCTAAGTCCAACCATTAAAATCCCAATGCTCGACGCAGCAGATAGATACAACTGGAGATAAAAGTAGCAGAAGCAGAAATACAACAGTACTGGTTCTGTATATGGTACCCATATTAACAACTGCAAAAGAATAAATCCAAAATCCAAGTTAGCTTCTGATTTCAGTAAGTCAAATACCAATACGAGTTACTAAAATGACAAAACAATACCCGCATTATAAAATGTCAAACAGAGGGAGAACTAATGGAAGAAAAACTATATGCAACCAGAACTATTCCCACTTCTTTAAAACAAACTTTGTTTTCTATAAACCCTACAAGAACCAAAATAAGAAAAATGTTCCCTTGTTATCTTGCATTTTACTTCCCTTTCACTGTTGTTTTCATTTGAAAATAAAGCCCTGGCCTCCATTTCATCCAGAGAATTTTGGAACAGAAGAGAAAAATGAAAGCAGAGGATTAAAGAACCCTTGCCAAAAAAAAAAAGTTAACCCCAAGTCAAACCAAATTCAGACTTGACAATTACTCCACTATTCTTGCATAAGAAAACCAAAAACAAAGTAGAACAAAAAAATATAAATAAATACATAAAACAAAAAAATAAAACTGAATGAGAAAATCAAATTCATACTTGAAAATCACTCCATTAGAATTTTTCTAAAACGTAATCAACCAAAAGAGAGAAGGGTATTTGTGATTAGACCAAACTGAATGAGATGTAAGAAGAAGAAGAAGAATCTAGCAGTACAAAAGAATCCATTTTCTCTCAATAGCCTATGCTACTCTCCAAACCTTTAACGGAGCAGATTTAATCTGATGTAAGTATCCATATTAGGACTGTAGTTACACCTCAACATCTGTTTATGGTATATCAAGCCTTCATCAATATTTCCAGCGGATGTAAAATTTGAAATCATAGCATTATAAACTTCAACATTAAGCATACATCCCATCTCCTCCAACTCTCGAAAAATCTTAAGAGCATCATCAATTCTACCAAGGCCTTCAAGTATATAACTATAAGTCAAGCTATCTGGATCTAATCCAATTTCTACCATAGCTTCCAAGTTCCTCTCAACTTCACTAATTCTACCAAATTTTGACCACCTACCAAATTATAGGTCATACAATTAAAGGGAACTTTACCCTTCATCTTATTAAGTAAGGAACATGCAGTTCCAACATGTGAACGCTGACACGGGTACCTAAAAAGAATGTCCCATAATCTTCTAAATTGTAGAAGATTTGAATTCCTTTAGAAACTTGGCGAGCCCGAATAAAACTATCCATAACAATCAAAAGGGTCTCCCTAATTGGAATTATTCCCCATTTACTCATGTCACACAACATATCCACCATGTGTTTTTTAAAATACTTCCTCCTGCCTAATGCTTTAAGAATCACATGGTAACTGTCTAAGTCTTTAGAAATATTAGTTTGTTTCACTGCCCAATTAAAAAATGTAACCATTGCTTCACCATCTAAACTACCACTATTAACTACTTTAGCAATTATATCAATAGTTAATTCAACATCAACGTTGGTTAAAGCGGACACAATAGCACTTTTACCGCATAGTTTTTGGAGGAAAACTCCATGTAATTTATCTTCAGGTTGTAAAAACCCATCAACAGCCCTAGTCTCAAAGTGTTTATCCATTAAGTTCCCGATAGGGGGTTTGTGGATTGATTGGTTGTCATAGATTGGTAGGATGTCTGAAAGTTGATTCAAAATACGAGACTCGTCAATTTGAGGCTGTTGATCTGAATGACTCTCAGGTAATGGGCCATTCTCATTACTTGAGGAAGAGGTCAGGGTTGAGATGGAGTAAAATGAGCCTTCTGGTAGTGAATAGTGCCTAAATGATAGTGAAGCATACCTCCAGAATGTGTGCAATCCCATGAATGACATTGTTTAGGGAATAGATCAAACCTTTAAGCAGTGATGAAACATGGAAGCTGCTCTGTCTAGCTACAAATAGCTACCCAAGGAATTCAATATTTATTGTTAGGAAACACCAAAAGTAACTTGTTTGACCGCAATGGGAATTAATGAATCATACTTCTAAAAATTGATTTAAAAAATATTAAAAAAAGCAAGCAAAAGAGTTCTGTTTCCATTATAGAGTCAGAAGACATCTTTGATCTACCAAAATTCCAGCAAGATAACAGTCAATATGTTGATTATGCGTACAGGAGCTTGGTAATTACTCTATCCAACATTTCATCAAACTTCTTTGGTGCATTTGCTCTCTTAACTACAACAGATAGAGTTTAAAGCATTCAAAGAAATAATTAAAAGGAAAGCAATGACCTCAAAAGTAGTTCAGGAATTCAAAAATTGGTTTGGAGCTATAAAGAGAGAATTGATCAGTGAAAGAAGCTCAAACCCAAGAAAGAGAGCCTCAAAGTTGTATATTGATGCATAGGGATGGAATTGGGGGCAGGTGGGAGGGTGACCTATCCCTGTCCCAGCACAGCTTATTACTCATAACTATTCCATTCCCAGCCCTGTCCCAAATAGGGGATTGGAGATAAAAGTCCCTAGCGGCTTGAGCCGGTTACTGGGTATAAATAGGCCAAAAGTAAACAATTGGAAAATGCATTCTTGTTTTGGTGCATTAACTATTAAAAAATAAAAAATCTATATATTGAAAATATGACTGTAAACGGGTCCAGACCCTCACGGTATCCGAGATATAGACCCATATCCTTATAGTAAAACTTAGATCCAGTTCCGGACCCATACCTTCCAGGTATAAAATTTCTGGACCCAGACCCCACTCTCCAGGGTCTAGGGTAGGATACCCATATCCGTATGATATTTTTCTATTTTTTTCCTTGTTAAACAAAAATACATAAAACAATGTATAACCCTAAAATAAAAATTTTAACACGAGTAATATAATCTCCTCAACATTTCTTTTAACAAATACAATCATTTAACATCTCTAATTCAAATGATTAAAAGTTCAAATACACAAAATCTTCACAGTACATTAATCCAATAAAAACAAAAGTTTTAATTCAATACAATATATTAATAAAAGCATTTAGATTTTGGATACCACTGGATCCTATTTGTCTCATAGAAAAAGAAATATAGAAGTAAGTATATATTATAAGTGTATGTAAAATAGAGATAATATGAATATGTAGCTAAAGTTAAAAACCTCACATCAATAGATATTAATATAACATAATATATATAAATAATATAATATAAATTATAATATAAAAATTTATAAATTATATATTAATATAATATAATATATAAATAATAGGTCCAGTGTTAGTCATCTATGCAAGAACCAAGATTATAAGGCTTAGATTTTACAGAAAATCCAGATTCGTCAGCATAATTACGAAAAGATGAAACCGGGATCAACGCCTTAACACGCCTTAACAACGGCTTTAACCAGGCTAGCCCTCATCGTCTAATAATTATGGCCAGTTCCAGATCTTCTAACCCAAACCTTGAATCCTTACATTAGACTACTATCCAACCAGACAAAATAAGATCTTCACAACATAATTACAATGATATATATGATTGCATAGTTTAACATGGAATTAGGTCCGGTGTTAGTCATCCATGCAAGAACCAAGATTATACGGCTTAGATTTTACAGAAAATTCAGATCCATCAGCATAATTACGAAAAGATGAAACCGAGATCAACGCCTTAACAACAGCTTTAACCAGGCTAGCCCTCATCTTCTAATAATTATGGCCAGTTCCAAATCTTCTAACCCAAACCTTGAATCCTTACATTAGACTACTATCCAACCAGACAAAATAGGATATTCACAACATAATTACAATGATATATATGATTGCATAGTTTAACATGGAATTAGGTCCGGTGTTAGTCATCCATGCAAGAACCAAGATTATAAGGCTTAGATTTTACAAAAAATCCAGATCCGTCAGCACAATTACGAAAAGATGAAACCGGGATCAACGCCTTAACAACGGCTTTAACCAGGCTAGCCCTCATCTTCTAATAATTATGGCCAGTTCCAGATCTTCTAACCCAAACCTTGAATCCTTACATTAGACTACTATCGAACCAGACAAAATAGGATCTTCACAACATAATTACAATGATATATATGATTGCATAGTTTAACATGGAAAGATTTAGCCCGTCATTAGGCTAAACCTAAACAAAATAAAGTATAAAACTTATAATTAAAATAAGAAAATCTTTATGACTTACCAGGGATAAGAAGAGAAAACTGCAGACTTCTTATTGATAAAATTTTTACAAAGAGAGGAGAGGGAGAAGTTGCTAACTGATATCTAAATGCTTAAGTCTCTGCCCTCTTTTGATGAAATTTCATCCTTTCATAGACAAAAGAAGGACCGGACTCCAGCTATCCTATCTATTCTCGTTTATTTTCGGATTTTAAATCCAAATAGTACTATTCTTTTACATTATTAATGTGGTCCCTATAAGAGTACAATGATTGTCTATGACAATACTATGCTATTACAACAATTTTATTTACAAATTTCTTTTCTAGCCCGTGTCTCCATTTCTTTGACCATTTGGTCAATGTCTTCTTCTGAGATATCCTCTATTTGAGGGTCTTGAGATTCATCGGCTAAATAATCTTCATTTGAAGAACCTGTTATTGACATATCTGATGTATTATCTTCAATTAGGTTTTTAACCAGATCTTTCTTCAATTCTTCCATATATGATCTGATCAAATCTTCTTTAGATATGACTTCTTTTTGTAGCTTTAACTTTGTAGTAATTTGATGGAAAGGACTTATTTCCTTTGTTTCACCTTTCTTCTTCATTATATGATATGTATTATTTTTTTCATGGATTTCATCTACTATGTTTTGTCCATAAATTTGTTTTGTTTCTGGGTCGAGTTTTAATCAACCTATCCCAAAATCTACTATGAGTAACTCTCTTGAGACATGGAATATTTTGCTGGGTATAACCCACTTCTGGCGTCCATTTCCACACCCATGGTATGGAAAATTCAATAAAAAATAACATAGAGGCTATTTCCTCTGAATATTGATTAGCAGCGATATAATCATTTATTTTGGGGGAAATATTCACCCATTCACCGTATAATGGTTTAAATTTATCAGGGAGTATTTTCCCTAAGGTGCCATAAATATTCCACCATTGTGAGAACCAATTTGGTAAGGGATTGTTATAAACATTCCCACAAACCTTTATCAACCAAGTTTGTTTCCTATTAGGATTTTCATATAAGAATGTTTTATGAAAAGCATCAATATAATCCCAATAATTATATTTAAATGATAATTTAGATTCAGGAATTATAAATTCCTTTTCTTTTAGAGGAGATATTTCCCATTCTTAAACAGATATAATCCGTTTAATTGTAATTTTACTAAAATTATAAATATTAGTAACCTTTGTATTAGGATAAAAATGCATTATATCGCATGAATTTACTTTAAGTATATTCTCATAATACGGTCTCTGTTTATATTATGTGACAGCATATGATGTTGTATCAAGATATCTACTCATCAGTAGCCATGGATCATTTTTCCATTGAAGGTCTTTATTATCCAAAAGAAATATAATTTCTTTGTGATTATTAGTATGATATGAGGCTATATTATCCTCTTCTGATATGACTTGGGAATATGACCCAGATGAGGAGGTTTCACCTTCCTGCGTCTTTTTATTAGCAATGAATTTTTTAAATTCTGCATATAATGAGGTATCTGTATCAGCGATTTTTTCAGCTATAAGCTTCTTGTTTCCCATTTGGACAATAACATTTTTGCCTGTATTTTGAGAGGTATTACCTCTCCCACGTCCACGGAAGTTATTGCCTCTTCCCCGCGGTATCATGCTGCAAACATTCACGAGTTAAAAAAATCTGGAAGACTATTTTCTTCCCCTTTTTTATAAATAATATCAAAATCAAATGGGGCTAAATGAGCCTGCCATCTAGCAAACATTTGCTTAGAAACATCATGTTTAAAATCTTTATGAAACATAAATTTTGCTGCTTGGCAATCAGTTTTTACTATAAATTTTTGATTGTATAAATCATCTTGAAATTTTAAAATACATTTTACTATTGCTAAGATTTCTTTAGCAATAGTTGCATAATTCTTTTGACTATCATTCCATTTTCCTGAATGATATCTAATTAATTGTTCCTGCCTATCATTAGGAGAAATTTATGTTAAGATGCCACCATAGCCTATATCTGAGGCATCTGTTTCAATGATTTTTTGCCAATTAGGATTAGCTAATATTAAACAGGGTAAAATTTTTATTTTCTGGACTGTTCAAGTATGCTTCTTTGTTCAAGGTTTAGGATTATTTTTTAATCTATCATATAAAATAGCTGTATCATAAGCTAAATTTTTATAATATGGTAAAATATAATTTAAATTTCCTAAAAATCTTTGTAATTGAGATTTTTCTAAAATTTCATCCGGAAATTTAGATGCAAAATCTATACTTCGATGGATAGGAATTATTTTTCCTTTTTCAATATTATGTCCTAAAAATCTTATATTAGTTTGAAATAAAACCATTTTTGGTTTTGAAATGACTAAACCATTTTGTATGACTAATTTTTTAAATATATCCAAATGTTCAAAATGTTGTTGGATATTTTTAGAAAATACCAGAATATCATCTATATAAACTATTATGAATTCACTATAAGGAATAAAAATATGATTTATAATTTTCTTAAATTCAGAAGGTGCATTTTTTAATCCAAATGGCATAACCTTCCATTCAAAATGTCCTATTGGAACATTAAAAACTGTTTTATATTGGTCAGTTTCAGCTATCTGAATCTGCCAATATCCTGATTTTAAATCAAATTTAGAAAATATTATTGCTTCATATAATCTATCTAGTAAATCCTTTTCATTAGGGATTGGGTGTCTAATCCATTTTAATATTTTATTTAAAGGTTTATAATTTATTACCAATCTTGGTACCCTCTTTCTATTTCACTATATTTATTAATATAAAAACCTGTACATGACCAGGGTGAGTTTGACTCTTTTATTAATTCTTTTCTTAATAAAGAAGTTATTTCTTCTTTGCATAATTCTAAATATTTAGAATTCATTTGGCAAGGTCTTGCCTTTGTTGGTATATTATTTTCATTAAAATTATCAACATAAGGGAGATTTACTATATGCTTTTTTCTATTCCAAAATGCATTAGGATGATCATTACAAATTTCTAATGAAATATTATTGTGAATTTTCCTAATTTTATCCTGTAATTTAGGATTTTGTAAAACTTCTTCAATATTTAAAGCGTTTATTTCAAAATTAAGAAAATTAATTTGATTTTGTTTTCTTAGAATAAAATCTTTAATTTCATTAATAAATCTTGTATTTGGTTCAGTTATGAACAGAAAAGAAACAGGAGTTTTTTCATAAGTTCCTATAAGACAATCTGTTCCAATATGAGTAATAGGAAAAATCTTTTTTATAAAAGGAGTGCCAAGTATAACTTGGTTAGTTATATTTTTTGCTAATAAAAAACTTTCAGGAATGCAAATTTTAATATTACAAATATATGCACATGGTAATTTAAAATTAATTTGTAATTTCTGACCACCTGCATGTCTCAAACTATGAGTGGTTTTTTCGAAATATTTAGTAGGAATTAATCCTTCTTGTATGACACTAATATCTGGTCCTGTGTCTATTAATGCAGTTAATTCCATAATTTCATCATGATTTATTAATAATGTTATTTTAACATAGAATTTAAAAGATGTTATTATATCTAAAACAAATAGAAAATTTTCTTCTCCAATCTTATTAAGATTTTCAAAAGGGTTTGGTGTTATTAGGGTAGTTTCTTTCTTTATTTCTAAATTAGAAATTCGAATATCTAAATTTTTATTAACTTGTTTTAACAATTTTATCTCATTTTTAAGTGTATTAATTTCTTCATATAAGTCATTTATTGTACTAGGAGATTTTTGAGAATTATTATTCTTTTGTTTCATTATCTTATAGACTTCTGACATTGTATAAGGATTATTATTTTCTATTAATTCTAACTCTTCTGTCTTATTACTAGAAGAGGGAATATTATCTATTTGTTCAATTATTCTAGATCTTAGTTCTTGATCTTTTATTAATTTCAAGAATTCTAAGATATTATTATTAGTCAAAACATTTATATCTGAATCTCTAAATTGAGATATTATCTTATAATAATCTTCTTCATCTCCATCCTTATCAGGATTATTTTCTTTTTTACAAGGAATACAACATCCATTATCTTCTGAATCTTTAGAATGATCAGTCATTTGATCTATTTCTGATTCTGAAGTAGTTTCTTCACATTCATCAGATTCTATAAATAATTTTTCTAAAGAATCTTTTAATTCTTGACTAATATCTAAACTATTAATCTTTTTCTTCATTCTACACTTATTAGGTAATGTCCTATTCTTTTACACTTATAACAAACAATATTATTTTTATCTTTTCTTCTTTCTATTCTATCAGATTTTCTTTTTAATTTTTTATCTAGTTTTTCTTGAGAATATCTTCTCTTTTTCTTTTAACATATTTATCCTCTTTTCTATAATTATTTATTATTTTTCTTTGTGATGGAATTTCCATCCCAAATTGACTACAAAATTGTCCTAATTGATTTCTTTCAGTTAATCTTTGTCTTTTAATTTGTTGATTTAATTTGATTTCATTACATAAGGCTATACCTTCTTGTACACAAGTTCCTATAAGGTTTCCATAAGTATAACTTTCATAAGGAATAGTCATTCTATCCTTCCTAAGGGTTTTTCTAACTCTTTCAGCAAATAAATTTGGTAGTCCATCTATAAATTTAGATTTCCAATGAGAATTATTACTCTCAGGTAATTCCATAACTCTATTAAGGAAAGCATCTTTATACCATCTAAATTCAGATAGTGTTTTACATCTTAAATTTTGTAGTAAAGTTCTGATAGTTTCACTATTATCAGATATTCTTCCTGTAAAATGTTCTAATATAGTAACTACCAGTGTATAAACTGCTGTTTCACTAATTTGATTACCTTCTTGTTTTATACTATGATAAATTTCTTCTTTATCTTGTAAGGATAAATAATTATCCCACCAACCTTTAAGTTGGCCAGTAAATCCTGCAACTATCATTTTTGCTATATTGACATCACTATTACCAATTGTTTTACTTATAGTACTATACATTAACATTCTATGAGCTAGATTATAAATATGTTTTTCTCTATAACCATCTAAATTCCATTCATAAATACATTTTCCATTGTAACTATTATTACCTATGTATTCCTGTTCTTCATGTAAAATATCTACAGGAGAAGGTCTATTATAATAATGTATTCTCTGAGTTGGTCTATCAGCAAATTTATGTAATTTATTAATTTCATCATTTATAACAGTCTTATAATCCTTAGTTTCTTCTAATTTATCTGAAAATTTATTTTCTAAAGTATTAATGTTTAGTTTTTTAAACTTATTATCTATTAACATTTCAAGATCTGACATAGTCTTTAATTTATAATTTTTTATATCAGGAGGAGGTTGAAGAGTTGGTGTAGCTATTATTGCCTTTTTCCCTGAAAAATCTATATTAGATTTGTCTAATTTTTGTATTAATGTATCTATTCTTTTATGGAGAGATATTATCTGTTCTCCTAAAACATTTAAACAGATGTTTGTATAATTTTGTTGTTCTATTATTTGATTTATCTGTTTTACAATTATGCTTAAAGTATCATTTTCAAATATTTTTGAAAAAGCTGTAAAACTTACTATATTGTTTTCTTTTTCCTTATAGAAGGATTGTTGGGGAGGAAATATTCCTTTTATGATATTTCCATTTAAAAGCTTATAATCTCTTTCTAACACAGAAATATAAGGCTCTATATAATTAGACATGAACTATGGAACAAAAGGAAATAAAATATTATGATCAGACAAAAATTTATAAAATTCATCAGAAATATAACTTCTGATGTTAGCATTAAAATTAGGGAAAAACTACTTTCTAAATGGTTCCCATCTTGGTAAATTAAATTCTGTTTTTACCTTTTGCCTGGCCTCAGATCCAGGGCTAAAATCTATTCTAGATTTATTCATAATGAAAAATTCATTTCAGATTCGGTTATTTCCGCATCTTTAGTGTTATAAACACCTTTTACAATATTTTCTTTATTTTTAAATAATTTTTCTACATGATGATTATGCTCATCACGTTCACTTACTTGTGAAGTAGAAACTCTGTAAGGAATATTATCTTTTTCCTCTATTAGAGGTGAAATAAAAGAATGTTCAGATCTAGTAAAATAAGTCCTTGGGATATGACCCATTCTGGATGGAATATTATCCATCTGTATATAAACAATTCCTTTAGGAGTCTGTTCAATATGGTCAATATTTTGTTCAGTCTTGGACTGGATATGACCAGCTTTTTCAAGTTTCCACTGTTGGGGTATAGGAATTTCATCCCATTTTATAATTCTTCTAGTAGAAATTTTAGATCTATTAAAGTTTGTTTCAATTAATACAGTTTCATTTATCTGTTTATCAATTATTTTACAATTAGGATTTAATGTAAACAATGATTTATAATAAATTCTATAACAAATACAGATTAATTCTGATCCAGAAACATAATTATATCCATGGGTTTTAACATTTAATGTTAAAGCATCAAGAATATTTATATCACTTAATGATAAAGAAAGATTAGGATATACATTAAAATATACAGGGCCATGTGCCAGACTTGTTTGAATTACGCCTATCAGTGATTGTTTCCAATTAAGATTTCTTGCATCTCTTAGGCATGCAATGAAATTTACTGGTAAACCTTCTAATGTTAAAGGTTTAAATGCAATCTGCACTAATCCAATATGGATAAATTTATATAAATCTTTATAACGATTTATGTCATGATAATTTAATAATTTGATTTCAGTTTCTTCATCATCTAATGAAACTGATTCTTCAGTAGTTTTTACTACTTGCTTTAAGCCGAGTTTCTCAAAAGTTCCTAACTGATATACAGTTTTTAATTCAATCCTAGGGATTGTCCACTTATTAAGTTCTTCCAATTTATCAGGAATATCCATTTCTTGTTTATGGGTATTTTTAGTTTTTCTTTTATTATTACTTAATAAATTCATTTGAATTTAATAAATTCATGTTAAACTATGAATCACATATATCACATAACTACATGGCTCTGATACCAAATTAGGTCCGGTGTTAGTCATCCATGCAAGAACCAAGATTATAAGGCTTAGATTTTACAGAAAATCCAGATTCGTCAGCATAATTACGAAAAGATGAAACCGGGATCAACGCCTTAACACGCCTTAACAACGGCTTTAACCAGGCTAGCCCTCATCTTCTAATAATTATGGCCAGTTCCAGATCTTCTAACCCAAACCTTGAATCCTTACATTAGACTACTATCGAACCAGATAAAATAGGATCTTCACAACATAATTACAATGATATATATGATTGCATAGTTTAACATAGAAAGATTTAGCATGTCATTAGGCTAAGCCTAAACAAAATAAAGTATAAAACTTATAATTAAAATAAGAAAATCTTTATGACTTACCGGGGATAAGAAGAGAAAACTGCAGACTTCTTATTGATAAAATTTTTACAAAGAGAGGAGAGGGAGAACTTGCTAACTGATATCTAAATGATATATTAATATAATATAATATATAAATAATATAATATAATATAATATATAAATAATATAATATATATAAATATATTATTATTTTATTAATACGGGTATACGGGTTTGGGCATCATCATATCCTGCCCAGACCTATATAACAAAATTAATACAGGTATGGGTACGGGTACGGGTCTGCGGGTATAAAATTTAAACCTTAACCGCTAAAAACGGGTATAGACTCGCGCGAATACAGATAAGACCCGTCTCGTTTACAACCCTAATTGAAAGGTAATTGACACAATTAGTCCCAACGCTATTTATTTTCTCTGAAGTAAGTCCCATATCTTCTCTTATAATTTCTTTAGTCTTATATCTACTAGATTTTAGAAAATTTGGTCCTAGTCACCTCTTCCATAACATAGACCGAATAACTTAGCCACGTGCAAGTCAGGAGACAAAAATCTGAAGGACATAAATACCTATTTAGACATTTCTCTCTTCCCTTCTCTCCTCCCCCCTCTTTCCAAGCAACAATAAGCAACCCAACATAAATCCTTTCTGAAAATAACTTTCTAGTATATACCCCTCCTTCTACGAACCACTCTCCATTTGAATCTTTGCAACCTCTCTCTGCAACCTCAACATGAACATCGTGAACATGACTTCATTGCGGCAAATAAGGATGATTTCTCTCCTCCTTGATCGTAAGAGAAATATCCTAAATGGTCTTTTGTTGGTTCTCCATATAATGACGGGTTCTTTTAGTCCAGAATAGAATAAATTGCATAAGATTTTGTCTATTTTTTATTCACGTTGAGGTTAAAAGTATATGAGTAGTTTCTCATACAATTTTTGTGTAAACAATTTCCTAATTTAAGCAAAAGATGAAAATAAGGGAACTAAAGAACAAAAAGGTAAATCTAGTCCAATTAAAAATTCTATAATGTAGAAGTATTTTTTTTCTTCAAGGGGAGAAAATCAAATGTGGGTTGTTAGATTAAATTTGGATTCGTCCATTCATTAATTGCTTATTTGTTTCAGCACACAATTTTTTATATTTTATACAAGTGAACACATAGTAGTATACGTGTCAATCATTCATTGAGTGAAGATATATATGTCGAGAATTCATTAGTTCACCAAAATTTTCCACCTAGACAAAAAGTGGTTGCCGTCATTATAGTTGATTCCTTTTTTAAAAAGGCAGGATTACTTCCAAAACTATTAATTTCCATTATAAATTGCACAACTCAAAGTTTATGAATTTATAGAATACGAATCCTGAAAATGTAAATAATTTGTGGATAACAATGTGTATATTTATTACAAAAAAGAGGAGTAATGAATATAATTATGATTTCACCATGTGACCATATTTTTATTAGTTCCTATGAATTTAAAGAAGAAAATTTCAACGTTGAAAATATTGTATTAGATTATGTTAAGTAAATTATATATTAGATGAAAGATGTGTGATGCCATACCCCGTAAGTACCTCACACATGACACATAAGTGTTGATGTCACTAATGTAGAGTTTGGAAACTGACTTAGTGGAGTAAAGTTTTGGGATATAAGGATAGTTTTGTAGATGGTTATGAAAGAGAGTAAAATTTTACTAATATAAGTATTCGTAAGGGGAGTTTACGAATATCTTAAGTTGATTACTTTTTTATAGTATACTTAGCATGTACATTTTAGGGATCTAAACGTAATTTTTGTGCGACAGTATAAATCTTCTAGATAGATTTTTATTGGTCTAAATTAAGATTAGATAAATTTTATTATTCTTATCATTAATATTAGTATTATTGTTATATGGCAATTATTTCTTCTTATGACACATGCATGATTAATTCTTACCATTAAGGAGAAAGTTATCAACGGAAGTTCTTAAGAAGATAAACCACTCACACACCCCCTTCCTCACCGTCACGCACCACCTACCTGTCCCCTTCCCTTCCCCTCCCAACCAAGTTTTTGCCACTATTCATATGGTGTCTTACCTCTATGTTTTTCCCTTTACCTCATTTGTTTTTTCTTCTCCCTTGTGTAATCTTAGAGAAGCCATAAGAAAGTTTTCTTCTCTCTTCTTCTTTCTTACTGGATTCTAGTTCTCCCTTTTGTCGATTAAGTTGTATAAAGAGCTTTGAATTAGTTTACTATTCATTCTTCTTTAATCGAATATTAGGGTGATGTTAAACAGAAAAAGAAATCTTTACTTTTTGTTCTTCAGAAAAGTTGTCAATTGAATAATGTAGGGAATCTTTCATCAAGAAAAAAGTTCATATCCTTAATTAATAAACCATCAAAACTTTAAGATATTTTTCTGTCTCAAAAAATGTTCACGCCCTCAATTTAAAATTACCCCAAACTTCAGGGGCTTCTTGGCTGTTACTAAAATTAAGCATATGAATAGTTTCTCATACAGTTTATGTGTAAAAAGTTTCCTAATTTAACCAAAAAGATAAGAAAAAAGAAACCAAAGAGCAAAAAAGAAACAAAAAGGTAAATCTAGTCCAATAAGAAGATTCTTTTTTTTTTTTCAAAAAAATAGGAATACTTCCTAAACAATTAAATTGAACAACACGAAGTTTATAAACTTCTAAGAGCATGAATCCGTAAAGTGGAAATAATTTATGGATAACAATGTTATATTTTACTAGAAAAAAAAAAGAGAAAGTGAATTTAATTATGAATTCACAACTCGACCATATTTTATTTAGTTCCTAAAAATGAAAAGAATAAAATTTCAATATTAAAAATTTTGTAATAAATTTATCTTAAGTAAACCACATATCAGATGAAAGATACGCAAATTGAGTAAACCAACCAAGACAATTGTTATCAAGCCTCTCGTGTGAATCGCAAGGAACAACGTTTAGAATTTTGAGAAAAATCATAAATTTTCTTGTTTTGAGATTAAATTTTATCTCAAAATCGATGTTTTTCAAGACCCACATAGTGATTGTCTATGTTGACATTAAAAGCATATGAATAGTTTCTGATACAAATTATGTGTAAACAATTTCCTAATTTAAGAAAAAGATGAAAACAAGGAAACTAAAGAACTAAAAATAAACAAAAAGGTAAATCTAGTCCAATTGAAAAGTCTATAATGTAGAGGAATTTTCTTGCTTAGAGTGGAGAAAATTAAATGCGAGTTGTTAGATTAAATTTGGATTCTTCCATTCATTAATTGCTTATTTGTTTTGATACACAATTTTTTTTTATATTTTGTACATGCAAACACATAGTAGTATACGTGTCAATCATTCATTAGGTGAAGTGTACACGTGTTGAACATTGATTAGTGTACCAAAATTTTCCACCTAGACAAAAAGTGGTTGCCGTCATTATAGTTCATTCCTATTTTAAAAAGGCGGGATTACTTCCTAAACTATTAATTTCCATTATAAATTTCACAACACAAAGTTTATGAACTTATAGAATACGAATCTTTAAAATGTAAATAATTTGTGGATAACAATGTGTATATTTATTAGAAAAAAGAGGAGTAATGAATATAATTATGAATTCACCATGTGACCATATTTTCATTAGTTCCTATAAATTTAAAGAAGAAAATTTCAATGTTGAAACTATTGTATTAGATTATGTTAAGTAAATTATATATTAGATAAAAATTCTGTTGTAGACCTAGTTCATATCCCTACTTATGGACCATGTGGTCTGTATTAAGCCATATCACTATCCTCGTTATTCTTGTCTCAAGAATTGGAAACATAATTAATAACATGAGGTGATATGGCTTAATACATACCATAAGGTCCATTAGTGGAGACATGAATCGGGTCCGTATCACAATATTCACTAGAGTTGGGATTACTTATCAATTGAGAACATAAAGCTTTTTTTCAAGACAAGGACTCCTAAAAAGTTGAGCTAATATGTTTGAAATAGCTTAAGGCAACACCAAATTTAAGGGTGCAACTCCTAAAATGTTCATTTAATTTTCTTCCCTCCTTCTCCAACTGTAAAATTCTCTCAAAGTCCCATGCTCAAATCTTCAAGTTAGAAGCATCATAAAACGAATCTTCACAAAAAGGTTAGTATATCAATCTTTAAGTGTTTTTATTCTTGTTACCGATTTAAAATTTAAAAAACAATATCAAATCGTCCTAGATCTGAAAAAAATTCAAAGCTTTGCATCCTTTAAAGGCCACCCCCGTTTGTCGGACCAGGGGAGCCACGGCTCACCCCTCGCCACCAACCAGACGTGCTGTAAATGTGCCCTTTGCCAGCAATCACGGTTGAGCCGAGGCTCCCATGATCCCGCACAAGGTCGAGCCGAACCAACTTCAATTATTTTTTTAACTAATTAATTTTTTTATGTTTTTATTGTGATGTCTTATTATTTATTTTTAATATATATTCCTTTTCAAATAAGCTTTTATCTACCTAATTTATTTTAATTTGTATTTATTAGGTTTCAATTATTTAATGAATTATTTTAATTTGTAAAGAAACGAAAAATCGGTTTGGCGCTTGCAGTCCACAAGGGGCTCGTTCATAGTGCCCCTGGTTGGTCGCAAGGGGAATGATCGGCGGTCCCTTGTAAACAGCCGAGGCCATTGTTATCAAGCCCCTCGTAAATTGCAAGGAACAACGTTTAGAATGTCAAGAAAAATTATAAATTTTCTTGTTTTGAGATTAAATTTTATCTCAAAATCGATGTTTTTCAAGACCCACACAGTGATTGTCTACGTTGACATTAAAACCATATGAATAGTTTCTCATACAATTTATGTGTAAAGAATTTCCTAATTTAATCAAAAGATGAAAACAAGGAAACTAAAGAACAAAAAGGTAAATCTAGTCCAATTGAAAATTTTATAATGTAGAAGAATTTTTTTCTTAATGTGGAGAAAATTAAATGTGAGTTGTTAGATTAAATTTGGATTCGTCTATTCATTAACTGCTTATTCGTTTTGGTACACAATTTTTTATATTCTGTACATGTGAACACATAGTAGTATACGTGTCACTCATTAATTGGGTGAAGTGTGCATGTGTCGAGCTTTCATTAGTGTACCAAAATTTTCCGCCTAGACAAAAAGTAGTTGCCGTCATTATAGTTGATTCCTTTCATAAATAGGCAGGATTACTTCCTATGCACAATACAAAGTTTATGAACTTATAGAATAGGAATCTTAAAATGTAAATAATTTGTGGATAACAATGTGCATATTTATTAGAAAAAAGCAAAGTAATGAATATAATTATGAATTCACCATGTGACCATATTTTCATTAGTTCCTATAAATTTAAAGAAGAAAATTTCAATGTTGAAAATATTGAATTAGATTATGTTAAGTAAATTATATATTAGATAAAAATTCTGTTATGCACTCGGTTCATGTCCCTACTTATGGAACATGTGGCTTGTATTAAGCCATAACACTATCCTTGTTATTCTTGTCTCCAAGATTGGAGACATAATTAATAATATGAGGTGATGTGGCTTAATACATGCCAAAAGGTCCATTAGTGGAGACATGAATCGGGTCCGTAGCATAATATTCCCTGGAGTTGGAGTTACTTCTCAACTGAGAACATAAACCATTTTTTCAAAACAAAGACCCTCAAAGTTTGAGCTATTATGTTTGAAATAGCTTAAGGCAAGACCAAATTTAAGGGCGTAACTCCAAAAATGTTCATTTAAGTTCTTCCCCTTCTTCTCCAACTGTAAAATCCTCTCAAAGCCCCATGTTCAAATCTTCAAGTTATACGCATCATACAAAGAATCTTCACAAAAAGGTTAGTATATCAATCTTTAAGTGATTTTATTCATTTTTACCGATTTAAAATTTAAAAAACGATATCAAACCTTTAAAGGCCACCCCTGTCGTTTGACTTGGGGAACCACGACTCACCCCTCGACATCGACCAGGCGTGCTGTAAAGGTGCCCCTTGCTAGCTATCAAGGCTAAGCCGAGGCTCCCCTGATCTTTCACAAGGGTCTAGCCGAACCAACTTTAATTATTTTTTAAACCAATTAATGTTATTTTATGTTTTTATTGTAATGTCTTATTTATTTTTAATATATATTCTGTTTCCAAAAAGATTTTATCTACTTAATTTATTTTAATTTGTTTTAGTTTGTATTTATTATGTTTAAATTATTTAGTGAATTATTTTAATTTGTAAAGAACAAAAAATATTAGTTTGTCGCTAGCAGTTCACAAGGGGCTCGTTCCCAGTGTCCCTGGTTGGTCGCAAAGGGAATGGCCAGCTGTCCCTTGTAACCAACCAAGGCCATTGTTATCAAGCCCCTCGTACATTGCAAGGGACAACATTTAGAATGTCAAGAAAAATGATAAATTATCCTATTTTGAGATTAAATTTTATCTCAAAATGGATATTTTTCAAGACCCACATAGTGATTGTCTATGTTGACATTAAAAGCATATGAATACTTTCTCATACAATTTATGTGTAAACAATTTCCTAATTTAAGCATAAGATGGAAACAAGGAAACTAAAGAACAAAAAATAAACAAAAAGGTAAATCTAGTCCAATTGAAAATTCTAGGATGTAGAAGAATTTGTTTTTCTTGAAGTGGAGAAAATTAAATGTGGGTTGTTAGATTAAATTTGGATTCGTCCATTCATTATTTTCTTATTTTTTTTGGTACACAATTTTTTATATTTTGTACATGTGAACAGATAGTAGTATAAGTGTCAATCTTTCATTAGGTGAAGTGTACACGTGTCAAGCATTGATTAGTGTACCAAAATTTTCGACCTAGACAAAAAGTGGTTGCCGTCATTATAGTTGATTCCTATTTTTAAAAGGTAGGATTACTTTCTAAACTATTAATTTCCATTGTAAATTGCACAACACAAAGTTTATGAACTTATAGAATACGAATCCTTAAAATGTAAATAATTTGTGCATAACAATGTGCATATTTATTAGATAAAAGACTAGTAATGAATATAATTATGAATGCACCATGTGATGATATTTTCATTAGTTCCTATGAATTTAAAGAAGAAAATTTCACTGTTGAAAATATTGAATTAGATTATGTTAAATAAATCATATATTAGATAAAAATTCTGTTATGCATCTGGTTCATTTCCCTACTTATGGACCATATAACTATCCTTGTTATTTTTGCCTCCAGAATTGGAGACATAAGTAATAACATGAGGTGATGTGGCTTAATACATGCCTTAAGGTCTATTAGTGGAGACATTAATTGGGTCCGTAGCTTAATATTCGCTAGAGTTGGAGTTAGTTATCAATTGAGAACATAAACCTTTTTTTCAAGACAGGGACCCCTAAAAAGTTGAGCTAATATATTTGAAATATCTTAAGGCAACAACAAATTTAAGTGCCCAACTCCCAAAATATTCATTTAATTTTCTTCCCTTACTTCTCCAGCTATAAAATTCTCTCAAAGCTCTTGTTCAAATCTTCAAGTTAGAAGCATCAAACAACGAATCTTGACAAAAAGGTTAGTATATCAATCTTTAAGTGTTTTTATTCATTTTTACCAATTTAAGATTTAAAAAATGATATGAAATCGTCCTAGATCTGAAAAAAATTTCGAAGCTTTGCATCCTTTAAAGGCCACCCCTGTCATTGGACCAGGGGAGCCACAGCTCGCCCCTCGCCATCGACCAGGCGTGCTGTAAAGGTGCCCCTTGCTAGCGATCAACGCTGAGCCGAGGCTCCCCTGATCCTGCACAAGGGTCGAGCCGAACCAAATTTAATTTTTTTAAACTAATTAATGTTATTTTATGTTTTTATTGTAATGTCTTATTTATTTATTTTTAATATATATTCTGTTTCATACAAGCTTTTATCTACTTAATTTATTTCAATTTGTTTAAGTTTATATTTACTATGTTTAAATTATTTAGTGAATTATTTTAATTTGTAAAGAACAAAAAAAATCAGTTTGGCGCTTACAGTTCACTAGGGGCTCGTTCACAGTGCCTCTGGTTGGTCGCAAAGGGAATGGCCAGCGGTCCCTTGTAACCAACCAAGGCCATTGTTATCAAGCCCTTCATGAATTGCAAGGAACAACATTTAGAATGTTAAGAAAAATGATAAATTTTCTTGTTTTGAGATTAAATTTTATCTCAAAATCGATATTTTTCAAGACCCACATAGTGATTGTCTACGTTGACATTAAAAGCATATGAATAGTTTCTCATACAATTTATGTGTGAACAATTTCCTAATTTAAGCAAAAGATGAAAACAAGGAAACTAAAGAACAAAAAATAAACAAAAAGGTAAATCTAGTGTAATTGAAAATTCTATGATGTAGAGGAATTTTTTTTCTTGAAATGGAGAAAATTAAATGTGGGTTCTTAGAGTAAATTTGGATTCGTCCATTCATTATTTTCTTATTTTTTTTCGGTACACAATTTTTTATATTTTGTACATGTGAACACATAATTGTATACTTGTCAATCTTTCATTGGGTGAAGTGTACACGTGTCGAGCATTGATTAGTGTACCAAAATTTTCGACCTAGACAAAAAGTGGTTGCCGTCATTATAGTTGATTCCTATTTTAAAAAGGTAGGATTTCTTTCTAAACTATTAATTTTCATTGTAAATTGCACAACACAAATTTATGAACTTATAGAATACGAATCCTTAAAATGTAAATAATTTTTGGATAATAATGTGTATATTTATTAGGAAAAAGAGGAGTAATAAATATAATTACGAATGCACCATGTGACGATATTTTCATTAGTTCCTATGAATTTAAAGATGAAAATTTCACTGTTGAAAATATTATATTAGATTATGTTAAGTAAATTGTATATTAGATAAAAATTCTGTTATGCCATAGCCATTAAGTACCTCACACATGACACATAAGTGTTAATGTCGCGAATGTAGAGTTTGGAATCTGACTTAGTGGAGTAAAGTTTTTGGATACAACGATAGTTTTGTAGATGTTTAGGAAAGAGAGTAAAATTTTATTAATATAAGTTTTTGTTAAGGGAGTTTACGAATATCTTAAGTGGATTAACTTTTTTTAAGTATGCTTAGCATGCACAATTTAGGGATCTAAACGTAATTTTTGTGGGACAATATAAATCTTCTAGATAGATTTTTATTGACCTAAAATTAAGATTAGATAAATTTTATTACTCTTATCATTAATATTAGTATTATTGTTATGTGTCCATTATTTCTTCTAATGACACATGCATGATTAATTCTTACCATTAAGGAGAAAGTTGTCAACGGTAGTTCTTAAGAAGATAACCAACTCACACACCTCCTTCCTCACTGTCACTGTCCTCCTTCCTCCTTCCTCACTACCCCTCCCCTTCCAACCAAGTTTTTGCTACTATTCATACAGGGTCTTACCTTCTAATTTTTTCCCTTTCTCTCATTTGTTTTTGCTTCTCCCTTGTGTAATCTTAGAGAAGCCATAAGAAAGTTTTCTTCTCTCTTCTTCTTTCTTACTGGATTTTAGTTCTCCGTTTTGTCAATTAAGTTGTATAAAGAGCTTTGAATTAGTTTACTAGTCTAATAAGAAGATTCTTTTTTTTTTTTTCAAAAAAATAGGAATACTTCCTAAACAATTAATTTCTATAATAAATTGAACAACACGAAGTTTATAAACTTCTAGGGCGTGAATTCGTAAAATGGAAATAATTTATGGATAACAATGTTATATTTTACTAGAAAAAAAAGAGAAAGTGAATTTAATTATGAATTCACCACGTGACCATATTTTATTTAGTTCCTAAAAAATGAAGAGAATAAAATTTCAATATTAAAAATTTTGTATTAAATTTATATTAAGTAAACCAAATATTAGATAAAAGATACGCAAATTATTAAATTATCTAATAAAAGATACGCAAATTTTGAGCAATTTAGTACCAAAATCTGCAGGATTATGATCAGTACTGATCTTGTCTATGTCAACCAAACCACTAGAGACTTTTTCCCTAATAAAGTGATATTTGACATCTATATTTTTTGTCAGTTCGTGATGGACCATATTCTTACATAAATGTAAGCAACTCTGACTATCAGTATAAATAATAGCTTTTGAATGTAAAACTTGTAATTCATTCAATAACCCTTGAAGCCAAATGGCTTCTTTGATAGCTTCCGTAGCTGCGATATATTCAGCCTCGGTAGTTGATAAAGCAACTACCAGCTGCAAGAGATTTCCACGAGACACAATTACCCACTTGGGTAAAGAAATATGATGAGGTAGATTTTCTACCATCCTTATCACCTGCAAAATCAGAATCAACATATCCAATTAGTTCAAATATATCAATCCAATTATGATAGTGTAAGCCTCGTGCTAAGGTTCCATTAAGATAATGTATTAACCACTTGAGAGAAGCCCAGTGATCTCTCCCAGAGTTAGACATGAATCTGTTGAGAAGGCTTATAGAAAAGGCAATGTCTGGGTTGGGTAGATATCATTGAGTACATGACCGAGCCTATGGCTATTCTGTAGGGAATATTCACCATATCTTTTTTCTCACTCTCGGTTTTAGGACATGTTATGTCAGAAAGTTTGAAAAAGCTCGCAAGTGGGGTTATAATGGGCTTACACAGGTGTGTAGAAAATTTGGATACAATCTTCTGAAGAAAGGGCTTCTGATATAGAAAGAGTGAATGATCGGCTCTATGTCTAGTAATACTCATCCCAAGAATCCTGGATGCAACCCCTAAATCCTTCATATCGAATTCAAATTTTAGCAAGGTTTTTAGATCATCGATCTTAGCTTTATGTCTGCAAGCAATTAGCATATCATCTACATAAAGTAATAAGTAAATAGCACTATCAACATTATTACCAGAGAAATAAAGACAACTATTATAGTTGCTTTTAGTAAAACCAACTTTTAACATAAAAGAATCAAACCTCTTGTACCATTGTCTGGGTGATTGTTTAAGTCCGTATAGGGACTTTTTCAAAAGATACGCCATGTGTTCTTTATCTTTAACCTCAAAACCTAGTGGTTGACGTATATATATAGTCTCTTTGAGATCACTTTGCAAGAAAGCAGTTTTAACATTAAGTTGTTCAAGATTGAGATATAAAAAGCAACAAGAGCAAGAATAATCCTAATCGTTTTGTATTTAACGACAGGAGAAAATATTTCATTAAAATCAATGCCCTCAACTTGTGAAAACCTTTTGCAACCAACCTGGTCTTAACCTTGGAGGTTCATCAGAAGACTCGGGTTCTTTTATTTTAAAAATCCATTTGCAATCAACTAATTTGTGTTTTGAGGGTTTTGGAACAAGAATCCAGGTTTTATTTTTATTTAAAGAAGATACTTTTTCATCCATAGCACGTAACCATAAAGCGCGATTAGGGCTTTTCAAAACATCAGAAAAACATAATGGTTCTTTTTCTTCCACGTATGATGCAACAGCAAAAGCATATGAAACTATCTCTCGCAAGCTGGTAATCCCTAAGGGCTTGGGCTTGGGCCTTAGGATGCTCTTCCTCCTCATCAGAACCTTCTAAAACAGGATCAAAGATTTCAGGAATACTAGGAGGATCAGGTGTGCTACTAGATGGTATAGGTAACTCTCCATTAGTTTCAGGTTCCTGAGGGGATTCTAAAGAGGATTCAAAGGTGACCTCCACCTCCACAGGAATACTACTAGGTGTGGGAACACTCAGTGGGCTATCGAAGATAGGTTTGTCCTGAAGACAGGACATATCTAACTTGCTGAAGATGACATCCTTACTGATAACGACCCTTACTCCCGGTTCACCCTTTAACCATACTCTATAACCCTTCACCCCACTAGGATATCCTATGAACACTCCCTTTCTAGACCTAGGGTCTAGCTTACCCTCCTTCTACTGTGCAAAGGCCGCACACCCAAAAACTCTAGGGTTGGAAAGGTTAGGAGGTTTACCATACCAGAGTCCTGTAGGAGTCCTAAAGTTTATAGCTATAGAAGGGGATCTATTAATGAGGTAGACAGCCGTACTAACAGCTTCTTCCCAAAAAGGTTTTGGGACACTCAAAGAAACTAGAAGACATCTAATTCTATCCATAATGGTACGGTTCATCCTCTCAGCTGCTCCGTTCTGTTGGGGGTTATACCTAATTGTCTTGTAGTGTAAGATGCCATGCGATGCACACAAATAAAAAAACTTTCGGTTACAAAACTCAAGACCGTTATTAGTCTTGGTAGTTTTTAGTTTATTTCTAGAATGATTTTCAGCAAAACGTTTCCATTCACAAAACTTTACAAAAGTTTGATCTTTAGTTTTTAAAAGAAAAACCCAAACATGCCTTGAAAAATCATCAATGATAGACAAGAAATAAACATTACCCCCATAAGTTGGAACCTTTTTAGGTCCCTGCATATCACAATGCACATAATCAAGTATAGCAGAAGACTTGTGTGTGCTAGTTGAAAAACTGATTTTGTGTTATTTTTTCAAAACGCAGGGGTCACAAAAATCCAAGGAATTAATTTTGTCACCACATAAAAGATTTTGTTTTTGTAAATAATAAAGTCCCTTTTCACTAATGTGGCCAATTCGCCGATGCCATAACATAGTTTTCTCAAGAACAGTTTTTGAAATCAAAGCAGTTGAATTACAAACTGTTTTGCCAATAAGAAGTATAAACTTTCTCTTTTAAAAACTTTTAGCATAACTAGGTTTCCTTTGCAAATATGTAAAATACCATTTTTGGATTTAAAAGAAAGACCAAGAGAATCCAAATAACCAAGAGAGATAAGATTCCGACGAAATTCGGGCACGTATCTCACATCAGTGAGTTTCCTAGTCACACCGTCATGCATTTTAATGAAAATATTTCCAATGCCTTTAACATTACAAACTTGATTGTTTCCCATGTAAACCTTTCCTTGATTTAAGGGTTTGAAATCTGAAAACTAGTGTTTGTTGGGTGTCATGTGAAATGTATAACCAGAATCAAGAATCTAATGATCAACAACTTTAGAACAAGAAGGGGAAAGGGAAACACAAAAAACCTCTGAAAACATAGAATTATCATCTGAATCAAAATCGTGGGTTTTGTCGATTTTATTACTCTCTTTACCATGTTTACGTTGTTTTTCATCTTTAATCCATTTAAAACACTTGTTTTTCATATGACCCTCCTTACCACAATAAAAATATTTCACTTTGTTCTTTTCTCGAGATTTGGACTGCCCTTTACTTTTAGACTTGTGCCTAAGAGGTTCCCTCCGGTCAACTCTCCCTTGCACGTAAAGGTTTTCACCGTGTGATTTGTTTTCTTTTTGTAAATTTTGATTTCAAAGAGTTTTTAATATGGAAAGAGATAAAATATCTCTGCTATATTTAATAGCAGATTTTACATCGTTGAAAGAATCAGGTAATGCATTTAATAAAATAACAGCAATATTTTCATCAGAGATTTTCTCTCCAATGTTTTGAAGTTCCAAAACAATTTTATTTAAATCGTTCATATTTTCTGAAAGTGTTTTTGACCCTCTCTTTTTAAAAACGAAAAGCTGTCCTTTTAAGTAAATTTTATTTGAAAGTGATTTTCCCAAATATATTTTTCCCAGTTTAGTGCATATTTCAAAGGCATTGTCTTTTTTTCGTCGATTTCTCGCAAAACATTATCGGTTAAATGCAAGGTGAGGTAGCTTTGTGCATCACCTAGTTTTTCTGTAAGAACTTCGTCCCTCCAAGATCCAGATACTCTTCGAGGCTACAAATAGCGGGTGCAATTTTATTTTGTACCAAAACTGTTTTCATTTTCCCCCACCACATTACAAAGTTAGATTTGCCATCAAACTTATTAGTTTCAATTTTTGGAACTGAAATGTTTTAAAGGCAAATAAGTGTAATTAAGTTGCTAGAAAAATGAAAGATTTGGAAAGTTTGATTTTTTAAAAAAAATAAAAAATAAAATATGCTCAGATTTTTCATTAAAGAAAAATTCCCCCCTTTTTGTTTAGAAAAATGGTGCTAGTTTTTTAATTAATTTGTTAAAAAAAAGAAACGGCGCGACAACATGTGAGGCACGGTACCCAATAAAACACGTAATGCAGATAGTATATATAATCGAAAACAAGAAACAACAAAAATAGTAATATCTCAAAAAGATTAGAAAAGAACAAACAGAGAAAATATATAATAATAAATAAATATTTGAAAAATTGAAAAACGCGCCAAGACACAGATACTTGAAATCTCACTGACTCAATCCAGGCTTAGGTTTTGTGTATTTTTCAAAACTGAAAAAAGGAAAAAAAAACCGCAGCAAGAAAATCAGAAAGAATCGGTAATAGCAGATCAAGCATCAACAGTAGAACCTTAACTGTTTCACAGAAAAAAAATGTAACAGTAAACAGAGAACCGAAATGTAACGCGATTCAGAAGCTAAACAATAATAGCAATCAATCCAAACAGAAACAACCGGCGGGAAGTCGAAGCAACAAAATAAACAGAAGCAGCAAAATAATGATAATCGAAAAACAAGAGGAGTTTAGTAATACTTCATTAGCTAGTTCTGAGGAACTCAATAGTTACCTCAGATCTGGATTTTTCCGAGGTTGCCAGCGCCGATGAGAAAACCATGCTCTGATACCACTTGTAGGAACTAATTACTATTACAAAACTCTATTTTCTATTACAAACTAAAAAGAATAAACAGCAAGAAAAGTAAATGCCTATTCTATTACAAAACAATCCTCCTTCTCCAAATAGATCGATAATGACCGATCAAGTGTGCAAAAATAGAGCTGCAAAATAAAACAGTTAGTACATAAAGAAACTGAACAAAAGAAGACTTACCACCATCGCAGAAGATACAATCGACGGGAAGGATAGAGGCACCGAGACTGAGACAATGCCGAGCAGCGATTGCTGTTCACAGACCACGTCAAGGTGTCGGCAGTAAAGAGATACCGGAGTCCCTCAGATCCAAGCCTCAATAGTGAAAGAGTCACCGGTGTCACTCCCCCCTCTCTCTCTCTCCCCCTTTCGGCTCTCACTCAAACACTCACCAGACAGATGATCAGACAACAAGAAGATGGTCAACAGAAGACGACGGTAGTGACAGTGTCACAGAAGGCCGACGGAGGAGAGCAGTGGACGCGGAAAGCCGCGATAAAGAAAGGGGGAAGAAGAAGAGACCAAGTCGGATACCAACAACCAAGGCAAAAGAAGAGAAGAAGAAAAATAAAAGAGGAGAGAAAAACAACTGCTCACATACTGAGAGGGAAAGGGGATAATATAGGTTAAGTCAAAACGGGCAGCCCGGGTTGGCCTAGCCTGGCATCTCTGACCCAATCAAAATAGATCACCTACTCTTCAGCTGAGGCCCATGGTCATCATTGGGTTAGGTAAATGGGATGGAAAAATGAAAAAATATTGGGAAGACATAAGCCCAAAACCTACAAGAACAATGTTACCAAATGAGCTTGAGAAGAGAGGATACAACTCAATGCAACACTTCTACAAGCTCCTCTTCACTTCTTCTTTGATGATGATCAACAATGAAGCTCAAGAAGATGTATATTTGAGATGAAAAAGTGTTTGAAAAATGTACTTTAAAGCTCTTTAAAGGTTCTTAAAATGATCTCAATAAATATTTCACCAAACTTGTTATCTTTACAGCTGATCAAAAAATCAATATATATAGGAAGGAGAGAGAAAGTAACCATTGCACTGTGTAATAGTAATATTTTTCACAGTAAAAAGGAAAAGCGGACGTCCGGTTTCTAAAAGTGGACGTCCGAGTTTGAAACAGAAAGATTCGAACACTTCTTACCAAAATTGGACGACCGGTTTTTCTAAAACTAGAAAAATCAGACAACTGATTTTAAAACTGGATGACCAGTTTTTGAAAAGGATTTTACAAAGAAGAACTTTCCTTCCTATTTCGAAAACATGTATTCTTGATACTCTTTTTGAGATAAGAAAAATTTTCAAAGGTATTTAAAATTCTATCAAGAATACTTGAATTTCAAGAAGAATTTATAGAAAGATATTTATGCAAAGAGCTTCATACATGATCAACAATCAAAGATGAAAGTGAGGGAGTTTTATAAAGAAATACCTTAGCACTTCCCTAACAAAGACACAAGTCTTCAATGGCTTGATCTTTTCTTCTTCATTTTGCCTTGATCACCAAGATCTTTTGCTTCTAAGAGTGTAGCCTTGAGACTTCAAATATGCTTATTTTGTTTTATGGAAATTATGCTTAATTCTCACACAAACATATGTTAATCATATGTAATAATGCCCTTAGGGCTAACAATTTTATTTTGGTTTCAAAATTAAAACATATTGGTTGCAAATTGTGTATAGTTTCTTTGTTTTCTTGCGAATGTATCATTTCAAATTATTCACAACTTCATCGCTGATATTCCTATTTAAAAATGAAATAAGAAATGCATATATTTATCAAAATATATAATTTCATAAATAAATAAATAAAGTATATCTAAAATTTTAATTCTAAATTTTCTAACTATGATCATACAGCAGTCGCAGCGAGAGGGAATGGCCAAAGTAGATGACCTACGGATTCGAGGTATAGTATGGCACCTGCCGTGTTAACAGTGAAATTTAGGTTTTGTTTATCTTTGTCATCAACAACTATTACAATAGATAAACAATTTTTTGAATGACTTCAGAAGGAATAGTTTTGTTCATTAAAAAAATGATTAACTTATCAAGCGTGGATATATTGATTATTAGAGTGTATATATATATGAACTGTTCAGATTGTCGGTACCATTTCTTATAACCTTTTTATAACATTTCTAATTTAGTACTCCCTCCATCCCAAATCCTTGGTCCCATTTCAATTTTCCACATAGATTAAGATATTTAGTTAGACTAATAAATTTTATTTTGATTTGTATTTTATACCCCTCTATGATATTAAAATAATTCGACTTTTTCTCCTGAAAGTTTTCAAATGTAGATATGAAGTTATTGGAGTAGCGGTTATTTTATTAGTATTTCTCTGAAAATGGAGATATTGAGTAGATAAGATGTATGTTAATTGCATAACTATCATTTATAAAAGGAAATGAGACCATAATTTAGGAGGAAAGTGAGACCAAAGATTTGCGACGGAGGGAGTATATTTTATTAATAAAACTTGCCAAATAAAAGATAAACTTTAAAAGAAAAAGATAAGCACTAAAAAGAAAATATATTAATATAAAAAGGTGTTACAGGAAATGTTAAAAGACGTTCCTGGGTTATATATAGAGAACAATGTCAAATATTTAAAGCAGTAAATCAAAGGGAAGATATTGTAAATCAATGCATAAAGCACATTAATAGGTTGTAAAATAAGGAATTCATATATACAAGGACAGATTAATTATCCAGATATACTACCAAATTATTGGAAGCAACTTACTTAACCTAATAATGTATAGACTCAATATGTAGCTAGCTGCTAAGAGAAATAACAACCAGTATTTACGTGTTACATTTTCATCATCTTTGACACATTTCTTTAGCTCTATACAAAACAAGGGATATTTGTCACAAGTTATCTACGGTCATTTGCCGATGTTTCCTTCAACAAGAAGTTCCAAGCTAGTAATGCAACTCTGATTACAAGTTCCACCGTGTTGTAATAATGCAAAAATTGCACGATTGTATAAATGGTAAAGCTGTTTCGTGCTTTTCGATATATAGATAAGGCGTTGTTATGACAAATAGAAAAGAAAACGTATATATGAGAAACCATTGAAACAAAACCCTTGTAACAATCTGTTATGTTTTTTTCTTTTTTTTTTTTTTAGCTTCAAGGACCCTAGAGGAATAACTTACTTACATTTTTAGCTTGCAAAACAATCTGGTAAGTTGCTGGCAAGTTCAGTGGATAATTCATGGCCGGATGAGGAAATTATTGTGGATAGGGACCCTCCAACCTATCTCAATTATGTTAGATTTATTTCTCTCATTAAGGAATGGGGAATTCTAGTTGCTCAATATGAGAACCTCGTGCAAATTAACTGAACCTGATGATTTTTCTTTGGCTTAGGATGAAAAGTGAATGCAGGAATGATACATAATCATTCATGTTACAATGAACAATGATTATTCCACTACTACTACAAGTATTAATATTAAGGCAGAGTGGATACATAATAGCTATATAAGTTCAAGGGAGGATTATGGATTCAAAATTTTGTCCCACAAATACTCTTGAAATACAATTGATTGCATAATTTATTTCTCCACAAATGAATTCTAGTTTAGCCTGTACTGGACCTATTTAGTTGACAGATAGACATGTTTTACATGTCAAAATAAAGTAAACGAGGATGATCTATAAGGAAAAATAGGTTTGTGGAAATGTTTCTGTCGAACGGATAAACAAGGAGGGTTTAAAGAGGCTAGGATAGTGGCATAAGCTATTGACTCTCTTTGAACAGTATAGTCATCAAGCACCTATATTTTGACCACCTAACTTCATTATGTATTTTTCTCTTGATAATTGTATTTCTTATTTCTAAAAAAAATAGATTTAAATTATTGGCCAACAATCATTTCTTCAGGTTTTTACAAAAATATTCCAATATTTATTACATTAAACACTTTTTGATCCAAAATATATGTATACATAGTCTTAGTTTCAGTGGGACTTATAAAAGAAGTATTTAAAGGAAATGTTTCTGTAGTCATGAATAAATATTACAGCACAATGTTTAACAAATGAGTTCTATTTGTTTCTTTGTAATCATATATCCTCAAGATTTTGTAAGCACATAAGAAATTTGTTATAGTAATTTTCTTTCTAGAAAAATAAAACACAAAGTGAAATTGGTAAAATTGCTCTCTAAACTACAAAATTAATTTCTAGAATAGTTTTTTTGCAACGACCATATTCGTTGCAAATGACCATCTGTTTCCAAGGGATTTGCAATGCAAAATGTTCCACTGCAAAAATGCCTGTTGTTAACTTTTCTAATGGCTGCTTTGGTGTCTGTTTTTAATTTGCAAACAACAGGTCGTTGTAGACTCCCTTAAAAATTAGTAGAGAAAATTTTTTACTTTTTTAAACGAATTTGCAACGACAAGTTAATTAATTTTTTTCAAATAACTTAATTTTTTAGATGAATAGTTTTTTGCGAAATTCTTTTGCTTTCCAACAGATTTTGGCATTGCAAATTAAAAGTAATTATTTATTACACTTTCATTATCAAAAATTGTTTGCTAACCTCTTATGGCATCGATCGTTGACGAACTTTCCTTTCCTTAGTCCTACTTCGGAAGGTATCTTTTTGTAGTACTATTTTGGTGAGAAGTTGCCCCCCTTTTGGCGTTGCAAATAGAATGAAAAAATTATAAAATAATTCCAAATTAATGAAATCAAGATGTTTCAACTTACCATGCTTTTCTCATGCTCGGTGAAAGAAATGGAGTCACCGTTGTGGGAAGGCCTACTCATTGTAGCCTAGTTTCACTTTGAAGTGGACAAAGCACACTATCAATCCAGTGATTCTTATTTCTTATACATCTCTCTCTAGTGCTCACGATCAATCTACTTTAAATGGAGTGTTGTAGATAAAGCGTATTAGATATGTTAGACAATTCTGGAAGCGTGAGACCTTTACTAATATGGCAATTAGAGACAATATGGTAAGAGAAGAATGTTCTTGTTGGAAAGTATGACGACAAAGAGGCCACCCATTCGTTTAGGCTTTTAATCAAAGATTACGCACCAGAATGAAGAAATATCCATTTTATTGAGTACAAAAAAATTTTTAGATTTAATTTAGATTTAGAGATGGTGCATTGTCTGTATTGGCAAGAATTTTGTGGCATTAGAAACCTCTGCACGAGTGGATAAGAATTATGTAACTACAGGGAAAGAGATCTAAAACTTCAGGTTTGAGTAAGCTATTCATGCATTGTCTTGTCCTTGCAAATAAGTAAATAAGTATATTCTTCATAAAGTTACGAACGCCATCTCTGTTTATAGAAAAAATGATTATAAATTATGCTTGACTTTCATAAAAGAAACATTAGAAGGTAAATTCCACTAACTCTTTATTTTTTTTCCAAAAAATAGATGTTTTTCAGAATGAGTTTCTTGGAACAACATAGTCTTCAAGCACCCATATGTTGTTACGTTGCTTTGTTATGTATTCATCTTAATAATTGAAATCCTATTTCCACAAAATGTATTTAGACAACTAACAAATATTCATTGTTTTTGGTTCTTACAAAATTACTTGTAAATTTATTAATTCAAATACTTTTTTCAAAATAAATGTATGAAGATTGTTTAGTTTTATAGAGCTTAGAAATAATAGTATATTTAGAAAAATGTAGTATTTAGTAAATATTGTAGGACAATGATTACCAATGGAGAGGCCATCAATTTAATCTTATTTTTTTGTAATCATATTTCCTCAAGGTTTTGTAAACATGTAAAAAATAGTTATAGTAACTTGCTTCGTGGTAAAAGAGATCAAATATTATATATAAGAGGTTTAATATATACAATTAAAAAGAAAAAGAGATACTTCTATTATTAAGAATGTCTTTTTTCCCTCTAAACTAAGGCCATCTAAATTGGTGGAGAGTTAGGCATTGACTCATTTAAAATTGTTAAAAGTGTAAAGATAAAAAAATAGAGAAAATTGTCTTAATAGAGAAGGAGAAGGTATGTCCACCCTCTAAAATATAGCAAGTGAAAACTAAAATTATTAAATAATATAATAAATAAGTGAGTTATCAAAAAACTACTTAAATTGGGAAAATTATGTTATGGACTCGGTTCATGTTCCTACTTATAGAGCATGTGGCGTGTATTGAGCCATATCACTATCCTTGTTATTCTTGTCTCTAGAATTGGAGATATAATTAATAACATGAAGTGATGTGGTCCATTAGTGGAGACATGAATCGGGTCCGTAACATAATATTCCTTAAAGTTGGAGTTACTTATCAATCGAGAACATAAACCTTTTTTTCAAGACAAGGACCCCTCAAAAGTTGAGCTAATATGTTTGAAATAGCTTAAGGCAACACCAAATTTTAGGGCGCAACTCCCGAAATATTCATTTAATTTTCTTCCCCTCCTTCTCCAACCATAAGATTCTCTCAAAACCCCATGTTCAAATCTTCAAGTTAGAAGCATCATACAACGAATCTTTACAAAAAAGGTAAGTATATCGATCTTTAAGTGTTTTTAATCATTTTTACAGATTTAATATTTAAAAAACGATATAAAATCGTCCTAGATCTGAAAAAAAAAATTCAAAGCTTTACATCCTTTAAAGGCCACCCCTGTCACTGGACCAGGGGAACCTCGGCTCACCCCTTGCCACCGATCATGCGTGCTGTAAAAGCGCCCCTTGCCAGCGATCAGTCACCCCTTGCACCGATCAGGCGTGCTATAAAGGTGCCCCTTGCCAGCAATCAAGGGTGAGTCGAGGTTCCCCTGATCCCGCACAAGGATCGAGCCAAACCAACTTCAATTATTTTTTTAACTAGTTAATTTAATTTAATTTTTTTAGTTTATTTTCTTTAAGTTTTGTTTTATTTTATGTTTTCATTGTATTGTCTTATTTATTTATTTTTAATGTATATTCTGTTTCAAATAAGCTTTTATCTACTTAATTTATTTTAATTTTTTTATTTCATATTTTATTATGTTTAAATTATTTAATGCATTATTTTAATTTGTAAAGAACAAAAAAAAAAAAAAAAGAAGGTTTGGCACTTGCAGTTCACAAGGGGCTCGTTCATAGTGCCCCTGGTTGGTCGCAAGGGGAATGGCCAGCGGTCCCTTGTAACCAATCAAGGTTATTGTTATCAAGCCCCTCATGAATTGCAAGGAACAACGTTCAGAATGTTAAGAAAAATCATAAATTTTCTTGTTTTGAGATTAAATTTTATCTCAAAATTGATATTTTTCTAGACCTACATAGTGATTGTCTACGTTGAGGTTAAAAGTATATGAATAGTTTCTCATACAATATATATGTAAACAATTTCCTAATTTAAGCAAAAAATGAAAACAAGGAAACAAAAGAACAAAAAATAAACAAAAAGGTAAATCTAGTCCAATTGAAAATTCTATAATGTTGAAGTATTTTTTTTCTTCAAGTGGAGAAAATTAAATGTGGATTGTTAGATTAAATTTTAATTCGACCATTCATTAATTGCTTATTTGTTGTGGTACACAATTTTTTATATTTTGTACATGTGAATACAATAGTATACGTGCCAATCATTCATTGAGTGAAGTGTACACGTGTCGAGCATTCATTAGTGCACCAAAATTTTCCACCTGGACAAAAAGTGGTTGCTGTCATTATAGTTAATTCATTTTTTAAAAGGCAGGATTACTTCATAGACTATTAATTTCTATTATAAATTGCACAACTCAAAGTTTATGAACTTATAGAATACGAAGCATTAAAATGTAAATCATTGGTGGATAATAATGTGTATATTTATTAGAAAAAGCGGAGTAATGAATATAATTATGAATTCACCATGTGACCATATTTTCATTAGTTCCTATGAATTTAGAGAAGAAAATTTCAACATTGAAAATATTGTATTAGATTATGTTAAGTAAATTATATATTAGATGAAAGATGTGTGACACCATACCCCGTAAATGCCTCACACATGACACATAAGTGTTGATGTGACTAATGTGGAGTTTAGAATCTGACTTAGTGGAGTAAAGTTTTCGGATATAATGATAGTTTTGTAGATGCTTAGGAAAGAGAGTAAAATTTTACTAATACAAGTATTCATTAGGGGTTACGAATATCTTAAGTTGATTAACTTTTTTTTAGTATGCTTAGCATGCACATTTTAGGGATCTAAACGTAATTTTTGTGGGACAGTATAAATCTTCTAGATAGATTTATTGGTCTAAAATTAAGATTAGATAAATTTTATTTTTATTATCATTAATATTTGTGTTATTGTTATGTGGCAATTATTTCTTCTAATGACACATGCATGAATAATTCTTACCATTAAGGAGAAAGTTATCAATGGAAGTTCTTAAGAAGATAACCCACTCACACACCCTCTTCCTCACCGTCACGCACCACCTACCCTTCCCCTTCCCCTCCCTTCCCAACCAAGTTTTTGCCACTATTCATACGGGGTCTTACCTTCTAATTTTTTCCCTTTCCCTCATTTGTTTTTGCTTCTCCCTTGTGTAATCTTAGAGAAGCCATAAGAAAGTTTTCTTTTCTCTTCTTCTTTCTTACTGGATTCTAGTTCTCCCTTTTGTCGATTAAGTTGTATAAAGAGCTTTGAATTAGTTTACTATTCATTTTTCCTTAATCGAATAATAGGGTGATGTTAAGCAGAAAAAGAAATCTTTCTTTTTTGTTCTTCAGAAAAGTTTTCAGTTAAATCATTCAATTGACAACTTTCTAACGTGGAGAATCTTTCATCAAGAAAAAGTTCATATCCTTAATGAATAAACCATCACAACTTTAGGATATTTTTTTGTCTCAAAAAATGTTCACGCCCTCAATTTAAAAGTACCCAAACTTTAGGTTTCTTGGACGTTAATAAAGTTAAGCATGTGAATAGTTTCTCATACAATTTATGTGTAAAAATTTCATAATTTAACCAAAAAGATAAGAACAAAGAAACCAAAGAGCAAAAAAGAAACAAAAAGGTAAATCTAGTCCAATAAGAAGATTCCTTTTTTTCAAAAAAATAGGAATACTTCCTAAGCAATTAACTTCTATTATAATTTGAACAACACAAATTTTATAAACTTCTAGAGCATGAATCCATGAAATGGAAATAATTTATGGATAACAATGTTATATTTTACTAGAAAAGAAAAGAGAAAGTGATTTAATTATGAATTCACCAAGTGACCATATTTTATTTAGTTCAAAAGAATGAAAAGAATAAAATTTCAATGTTAAATCTGTATTAAATTTATATTAAGTAAACCACATATTAGATGAAAGATATGCAAATTGAGTAAAATACTTGGTAGACGTTTGTAGTGATGCGTTGTCGAAATACAGTCAAATAAAAAGGGTATATAGATGAAGTCAACCTTACCAGACCAATACTAAAGCAAGTAAAATATAATCAATGTTCATCATCTTCTGTCTTTCGAGTCTGAATAAATTCAAAGTGCGCAAAGAAGTCGAATTCAGAAAACTAGCCCCTAGATATCACATGCAATTGACTTTTATTTTAATTTATGGATATAATTTCCCTATTTATACAAGCTCAGTTGATTTCTCTTTAGGAGAAATATATGCCCTAGCTAGCCTCTATCTTTGAGCAATTGAAAAATACTTCGATTTTCACACCATACATGTTAATTAATGCAAGTCAAGGCAACTCCTCTATCAAAGGTATTAAAGAGGAGAAGTTTTTGTTAGAGTATTAAAAGATTGTTAAAGGAAAAGTTTTCTTAAAGACTTGCTATATTTATTAGTCCTATAACAAAGTATATACATCTAAAATGTGACTTGATTAATTTTAGTTTCCTAATTCTTCCTCTTTTAAGTACTTTTGAGCTTATTTAAGTATATATTTAAATGAAATGGGGGATGCTCCATCCTAAATAGCTTATTGATTCTTTTGGACTGTAGACAATTTTTATCGTGCATTGAGCTAAGTACTTATTAAGTAGTTCAATTGGTGAGGAAGGTCAAGAAAGAGTTTCGAGATATTTTTATTTGGCTTGCGCTCAAGTAATTTAATATAGTTAAGACATGGATTCAAAAACAAAGGATGTCACAGAAGATTTAAGATCTCATACAACAAAATTTAGCTACATGCACAATCTTGGACAAAACGAGAAACATCGGTTAGCTTGTCCAAGGAAGTGAAGAGAGAGCATGTGCATAAACGCATGGAGGACGAAGATAGTCACTTTCTTAAATGTTTGAATATGGAATATACGTCAATTATTGATGATCCAAAACTCGGATTTTCAATTGATTGTGGTGATGATCCAAGCTATGCATTGTTTTTGAGCAGTTTGAAGAATGTCGGATCCTCTTATGAGCTCGAGGCCAATGAAAAAACTGGATTAACATAGCCACTAAAGTATATGGAAAATGATCCAAATGGTGAAGATGAAAATTATTTGGATAGTCATGTTAAAACAGAGGGAATTAAGTTTCAAAGTAATTATGATTGCGACTATAAATTGTTCTTTGAAAACATGAGGCTTGAAGGTTCTAATGTGATCTATCAATATAAGAATGGTGCATCTGTAGTTTATGATGGTCTTATCTTCCTTAATTCTCAGATAGATGATAATGTTGTTTCTAAGAAACAGAAGCATACAGACGCCATTCAGCATGAAACAACAAGCAAGGGCGTAAGTTATCCCTTTCCACTATTTTGGATACTTTTATCGAATCGATCCTTGTTTAATTTTCCATCAATTTACTGCGATTATTTCTTGTCTAATTTCTATTTTGTTCTTGTACCTTTATTAAGTCAAATGATGTCAACAACCATTGTGGCAGTCCACAAAAAACAATGTGTTCTAACTTCAGGGTGCAAATATTAGAAATTCTTCACAAACCTTATGATAAAGAGGAGCATGAAAGGCTTATGCAGGAAATCACTAAGCGGAAGCCTCAACATAAGTATAGAGATTTACGCTTTGGAGGGGTAAAATTTTATCCCTCAGATAAAATGGGAAAATCATTGCTTGATCATCATTTTGGTGAGTCAATTATTATCTAGGATTTTTCATATTACCATTCTTGATCACCTTGTAAATTGTCCAATCAAACTCATCAATGCATGAAAAATATTATTTCTCCTATGTCGATATATGATAGTGATCTACTCCTATTATCGACTTTTGTGATACTTCTTTACTATCGACTTTATGTGTTGCTTTATTTATTTATGAGTGATTCATTTGCCAAAAATTAAACATTCATTTAATGCAAATTATATGTAAAGTTGAAATAATTAATTTTCACAAAAAGGTGTCCCCTTACTAGTGATCAAATCATTTTCTATAGATATATTTACTCTCACCTTTTCTTGAGTTTATATTACAATTAAAAGGATGGCAATCTTTGATCTTCATAATTTTCACATTTTGAAATAAACTCTACAGTTCTTAAAAGGAAGATTGAAGAAGCAGTTGCTGCCAATAATGATCTTAAGCAGTTGAATTTGTTACGTGGCCTTTTCTTTTGGCTACAGGTAAGGAAATTATTTATATTGTTATATTATTGAGATTGTTCTTGATTTCCTTTTTTTTTTAGAAAATAAATTATTTTTAAAAAAGTTAACAAAGACAGTATTGGCAAGGGGGAGGAAGGCATATCCTTAATTTTATTTCTAGCTAAACTAGGATAACTGTTATGTTTTATGATGGCAGGATTTTAGTCTTATTGCATGGCTAAATGTTTTTAACATGGTCACATAACTAGAAAATCTCAAGAAGTGATGGTCAAAATAGGCAAGTTTATGAGGAATAATTTCTAGCGCCACCTCTTTGCTTCAAAAGTAAAGTACTCTAACACATTCAGATTTTTATAGTTAGGAACTTATTTAATAAAAAATGCCTCGATATCTTGGAAGTTGTTTGTTTCCATTCTTATGGTTCTCGTGTTTGATTAACATAAGAAAATTATGACTACAAGGGGTATGCATAAGCTTCATTAATCACATTACGCTTTCCACCGTGCATAAATAGAATTTAGCAATATTGTTCTATTAGGACTGTTCCATAATGAAATAGTAGTGGGTTTAATGGATTTTTTTCTACCGTACAAATCTTTCATTTTGAGGATTAAAATTATTTAACATTGCAAGTCTAACTTTTAGAGCATATACTCACGAGTAAACTTTTCCTATGAAAGTTAATCAACAATTTATTGTTATTTATCTTTTCATTTGTCTTCATATTATCTCTATTCTAGTGGTTAATTTATTCAAATAAGTAGCTTCTTATATGGAAATTTATTGTATATTGCTTTAGAATCTCACTGATGACGAATTATTCATTCTATGGAGCGATAAAGAATGTGTTGATGTGCAGCTAGAGGGATCCTAAGGTTTTAGTTTCTTGATTCCTTAAAATATTTGAAGGGTGAAGAAATATTTTTGTAGACGATCACATATTCTACAGTTTAGTGAAATAGAGTGCAAAATCTATTTTGTCATTATGAAGGAATCAATGACATACATTTCTCTTTATTTAACTTTTTTACATATGTTGTGCAAGAAAGTTAAAAGAATAATGAACAAAGTTCTTGAACTAAAAAGCGATTGTCTTGTTTGTAAGGTAACATATATCTTCATTCTGCAATAAGTATAATTAGTGAATATTATTAAATTCTCTATGTTGAAGTTTGATTTCATTTATTTATTATTGGAATTCTAAATGAAATGAATAACAATATTCTAGTTTACTAGTGACAATGCCTGGAACTTTTAGCTTGAGAATCTAGGCTTGTGAGTCCTGGTTATCCTGATATGTAGGCAAAGATCTTAGGCGTTTTTCTTGACATTAGGCAAAGATTTTTGAGCATTGCTTGAGTTTATGCAAGCTTATATTCATATAGAGTTCTCAGTTTTATGTGTCCTCCTTTATTAACTGGCAAAGTAGAATTTTGATTAGATATTTAAAGTGGAAATGTAAAACACTAATGAATAGACATGTCCATAGAAAATCTAGAGAACGTTTGAGAAAAAGTACTACCCACGAGACAAGATGCCTCTAATGTTAGATCGATATCAGCAAATGCAAATACAGTTTACGTGCATGAAGCAGAAATCTATATAAGATTTTTCTTATTTTCATTATTCCCTCTATTACAATGATTCTTGTACTACAAAGGTAAGAGTTATCCTATGTATGATTAGAACCTTCATTACATTTAAGTATGTAATTAGGATTAGAGAATTTACATATGGAGGATTCCGAAAATTCATTAGGAATGTGACCTTCATCACCACGTACAATTGTAATTAATATGTAATGACTACCCACATGAGTGTCATAGACATGATAGATTAGGAGTTATCTCATTTATCATATCCATTTTAGAGACCACTTCCCCTATTATTTCCATGACTTTAGTGACTTATGATGAGATGGTTAGCCTATACGGGCAAGTAGGCTTCTTAATCCCCTTCTCCCAATGCAAGAATTTGTGTCCTATACCATTACCGTGCACATATCAAGAGAGTTAAGAGATGAAAGATAAAGTAGCTCATACTTCCATCATTAACAGTAATATGACTCAAAGGGTGCTTAGTTTGGGTACTTTGTTCAGTTAGTTTCTTTATAAGGAATAACATATTTTCGTGTTCTTCTACTACTAAAAAATGCAATCAATTTGCGACAACAAACAATATAGCATCATAGATGTGGAAAGCAATGGTATTTATGGCTTCGTGACAAAACTCTCTGTAACTATATTCCATGTCAAAAGTTGCCACAAACTTATACAAAGTCACAAATTAACACTATTGTGTGTTAATTGAAGTTTTCTTTCAATTGCCCAGAAGTTTCACCATTGGAAAAATACTCTGTGCTAGGTCTGATTTTTATTTAAATGTAATTTGTAAACATTTATCACAATTTACTATGAGTTTATGATATGTAGGCCTTTTGGGCCTTGAAGTCTTCCCAATATTTTCATTTTGCAACCCATTTTATCTACCTATGATGAATTGTACCTCAGCTGGAAAAGAGGTGCCCATTTGACTGGGTCAGGAAATACTGGGTCAGACCGGGCCTAGCCACCCGGGCTGCCCATTGGTGTCTCTCCCTTTTAATTCCCTCTCTCACCCCTCGTTTCCAGTGCAGCCATTTCTACTTCTTCCCTTTTAGTTCCATCTCTCACCCCTCCGTCCGTTGGCTTCCTGCGACCGCGGCTTCCTTGGATCATTGCTTGATTTTTTACTGTGTGTGTTTGAGAGAGACCCAAAAGTAAGAGAGAGATAGAGAGAGAGAGAGAGAAAGAGAGAGAGAGAGAGGGTGTGGCACCGGTGACGGTTTTTTTGTTGAGGTCCAGATCTGAGGATTCTGATCACCTCGTTACTCACCGGCGATGCCTCAACGCGGCCTATTCTACACAGCTGCTGCTCGGTGTCTTGTCTCTCTCGGCTCGTCACTGTTCCCGCCGGCGGCCATTGTCCGCGACGGTGGTAAGCATTTCTTCTGATTTCTCTACCTTTATTTTTACTATTAATTGTTTATTGTTTTTGCAGCCCTGGAGTTTTATTTTTCCTTGTTGATCAGAGAGAGGATCATTGTGTAATCCTTGTTCTGTTTTCTTTCCACTGTTTTGTCTTTTTATTTTTGGCTTGTAATAGTAAATAGCCGTTGTAATAGTAATTAGTTTCTACAACAAGTGGTATCAGAGTCGCGGTTCGGCTCATCGGGGCCAACAACCATCGGCGATACCAGATCTGAGGGAACTGTTGAGTTCCTCATATCTGGCTAGAGAAGTTTCTTTTTCACTCTCATTTTTAATTTCAGTTCTTTTTCTGTTTATGTTTTTTTTTCTCTCAACTTGCTGTCGATTATTGCTACTGTTTCTGGTGTTTCTGGCATGCCGCCAGTAATCTGTTCTGTTTTTCGGCTTGCCGCCATTTTATCTGTTTTTCTGTTTCTGTAGCTTGGCTTGCCGCCGATTACTATTACTGTTGTCTGTTTACTATTATTTTTTTTTGCTATTGCTCCGGTTACTGTTCTGTTTTTTTTTGTTTTCAAAAAATTACAAAACCTAAGCCTGGCTTGAATCCGTGAGATTTCAAGTATCTGTGTCTTGGCGCGTTTTTTTGTTTTTTCAAAGTTTTTATTTTATTATTTTTATTTCCTCTATTTTTCTTTTTCTGTTTTTGGTAAGGCAATTTCTGTTGCTGTCGTGACTCGTTATTTTAGTTATATTGGTTGATTCTTGGTGTTTGTGCTTCACGTTGTTGCACTGTTTTTGTTATAAAAATACAAATCAAGCAAACTAAAACAAACCAATGCCGTTTTTCTGAAATTGTATTTTCTATTTTTCAAAAAATACCGGGCAGTTTTATTCTTTTCTCTCAAAATTTTTTCAAATCTTTCACTTTTCCTAGTCACTTAATTACACTTATTTGCCTTCGAAATATGTCAGTTTCAAAAATTGAACTGATAAGTTTGATGGAAAATCTAACTTTGTAATGTGGCGGAGGAAAATGAAAGCAGGTTCGGTACAAAATAAAATTGCACCCGCTATTTGTAGCCTTGAAGAATATCCGAAATCTTTGAAGGGTGAAATTCTTTCAGAAAAACTAGGTGATACTCACAGTTGCCTCACCTTGCATTTAACTGATAATGTTTTACGAGAAATTGATGAAAAATACAATGCTTTTGAAATTTGGACTAAATTGGAAAAACTATATTTGGGAAAATCACTTTCAAATAAATTTAATTTAAAAGACCAGTTTTTGGGTTTCAAAATAAGCGGGTCAAAAACACTTTCAGAAAATATGGATGATTTAGATAAAATCGTTTTAGAACTTCAAAACGTTGGAGAAAATATCTCTGATCAAAATATTGAAGTCATTTTATTAAATGCCTTACCAGAATCTTTTAACGATGTTAAGTTTGCTATTAAATATGGCAGAAATGGTTTATCTCTTTCCGATGTTAAAAATACTTTGAAATCTAAGGATTTGGATTTACAAAAAGAAAATAAATCTCAAGGCGAAAAATCTTTTTGTGCGAGGAAGAGTTGACCGGAAGGAGCCTCCTAGTCACCGTTTTAAAAGTAAAGGGCGATCCAAATCACGAGAGAAACAAATAAAATGTTTTTATTGTGGCAAAGAGGGCCATATGAAAAACAAGTGTTTTAAACGGATTAAAGATGAAAAATGACGTAAACATGGTAAAGGGAGTAATAAAACCATGATTTTAATTCAGATGGTAATTCTATGTTTTCAGAGGTTTTGTGTGTAACTCTTTCTCCTTCATGTTCTGAAGTTGTTGATCATTAGGTCCTCGACTCTGGTTGTTCTTTTTATATGACACCCAACAAACACTGGTTTTCTAATTTCAAACCATTAAGTCAAGGAAAGGTTTCTATTGGAAATAATCAAGTTTGTGATATTAAAGGTATTGGTAATGTTTTCATCAAAATGTATGATGGCGTTACTAGGAAACTCATAGAGGTGAGATACGTGTCTGACTTACGTCGGAATCTTATCTCTCTTAGTCATTTAGACTCTTTGTGTTTTTTGTTTAAATCTAAAAACGGTATTTTAAGTGTTTGTAAATAAAACCTAGTCATGATGAAAGGTTTTAAAAAAGAAAATTTATACATTTTTCTTGGTAAAACGGTTTGTAACTCTACTGTATTGATTTCAAAAACTGTTCCTGAAAACACTATGTTGTGGCATCGGAAATGTAACAAGAGCAAGAATTATCCTAATCGTTTTGTATTAATGACAGGAGAAAAAATTTCATTAAAATTAATGCCCTCAACATGTGAAAAACCTTTTGCAATCAACCTGGCCTTAAATCTTGGAGGTTCATTAGCAGACTCAGGCGCTTTGATTTTAAAGATTCATTTGTAGTCAACTAATTTTTGTTTTGAGGATTTTGGAACAAGAATCCAGGTTGTGTTTTTATCTAAAGAGGACATCTCCTCATCCATAGCATGTCACCATAAAGAGCGATTAGGACTTTTCAAAACATCAGAGAAATACAAATGTTCCTTCTCTTCCACATAAGATGTAACAGCAAATGCATATGATACTATATATGAGTAACCATATCTAGTGGGTTCCTTATGCGCTCTTCTAACTCTATCTCTAGACAACTGATAATCTCTAAGGGTTTGAGCTTGAGGTTCAGGGTGTTCCTTATCATCAGAACCTTCTAACTCAAGGACAAGGGTATCGGGTACACAAGTCGGATCAGGTATACTACTAGACGATGTATCTAACTCCTTATTAGTTTCAGGCTCCTGTGTAGGCTCTTGTGAGGGTTCAGAGGTGACCTCCACCTCCACAGGAATACTACCTATTGTTAGGACATTGGAAGGATTATCAGAGACAGGTTTATCCTTAAGACAAGCATATATAACTTGTTGAAGATGACATCCCTACTGATGACGATCCTTACTTCTTGCTCACATTTGAGCCACACTCTATAACCCTTCACCCCGCTAATATATTTTATGAACACTCCCTTTCTAGACCTAGGGTTTCTGATGTATAACAACACCAAAAAACTAATGCTGGAAAGGTTAGGGGGTTTACCACACAAAAGTTCTAGAGAAGTCCTAACGTTTATGGTTGTAGAAGGGGATCTATTAGTGAGGTAGACAGCTGTACTTACAGCTTCTCTCTAAAAAGGTTTTGGGACACCTGACGACACCATAAGACATCTAACCTTATCTATGATGGAACAATTCATCCTCTCAGCTACTCCGTTCTGTTAGGGGTTATACCTAACTGTCCTATGATGTAAGATGCCATGCGATGCACACAAATCAGCAAACTTCCGATTACAAAACACAAGACCATTGTCAGTCCTAATTGTTTTAGTTTATTTCTAGATTGATTTTTTCGGCAAGGCGTTTCCATTTATAAAACTTTTCAAAAGTTTGATTTTTTTTTAAAAGAAAAACCCAAACATGCCTAGAAAAATCATCAACAATAGATAATAAATAAACATTACCACCATAAGTTGGGACCTTTTCAGACCCCCCATAGATCACAATGCACATAGTCAAGTACTGAAGTGGACTTGTGTGTACTGGTTGAAAAACTGATTTTGTGCTATTTTCCAAAAACACAATAGTCAAAAAAATCCAAAGAATCAATTTTGTCACCACATAAAAGATTTTGTTTTTGTAAATAGAACAATCCCTTCTCACTTATGTGACCAATCCGACGATACCACAACATAGTCTTTTTAGGGACAGCTTTTAAAACCAAAGCAGTTGAATCACAAACTGTTTTTCCAATGAGAATGTATAAACTTTCCGTTTTAAAACCTTTATGGATAACTAGGTTTCCTTTGCAAACTGTAAAAATATCATTTTTGGATTTGTAAGAAAAACGAAGTGAATCTAAATAACCAAGGGAGATTAGATTCTGACGCAGATCGAGCACATATCTCAACTCAGTGAGTTTCCTAGTCACGCCATCATGCATTTTAATGAAAATATTCCCCATACCCTTAATATTACAAACTTGATTGTTTCCCATGTAAACTTTTCCATGATCTAGGGGTTTGAAATCTGAAAACCAGTATTTGTTGGGTGTCATGTGAAAAGAACATCCAGAGTCAAGAATCCAATGATCAACAACTTTAGAACAAGAAGGGGAAGGGGACACACACAAAACCTCTGAATACATAGAATTACCATCTAAATCAAAATCATGGTTTTGTAAATTTTATCACTTCCTTTACCATGTTTACGTTGTTTTTCATCTTTGATCCTTTAAAATACTTATTTTTCGTATGACCCTCCTTGCCACAATAAAAACATTTCACTTTGTTCTTTTCTCGAGATTTGGACCTCCCTTTACTTTTAGGCCGATGACTAAGAGGTTCCCTTCGATCAACTCTCCCTCGCACATAAAGGTTCTCTCTGTTTAGTTTATTTTCTTTTCTTAAATCTAAATTTTTCGATTTCAAAGCATTTTTAACATCGGAAAGAGATAAACCATCTCTACCATATTTAATGGCATATTTAACATTGTTGTAAGATTCAAGCAAGGCATTTAATAAAATAATGCAATATTTGGAGATTCTCTCTCCAACGTTCTGAAGTTCCAAAACAATTTCATTTAAATCATCCATATTTTCTGAAAGCGTTTTTGACCCGCTCATTTTAAAACCGAAAACTGTTCTTTTAAACAAATTTTATTTGATAATGATTTTCCCAAATGTAATTTTTCAAGTTTACTCAAGATTCCAAAAGCGTTGTCTTTTTCGTCAATTTCTCGTAAAACATTGTCGGTTAAATGCAAGCTAAGGCAACTTTGTGCATCACCAAGTTTTTCAGCAAGAATTTTGCTCGTCCAAGATTGAGGATACTCTTTGGGGCTACAAATAGCGGGTGCAATTTTATTTTGGACCAAAACTGCTTTCATTTTTCCCCACCATATTACGAAGTAAGATTTGCCATCAAACTTGTCAGTTTCAATTTTTGTAACCGACATGTTTTAATGGCAAATAAGAGTAATTTAATGGCTAGAAAAATAAAAGATTTGAAAGAGTTTGTCTTCACCAGTAAAATAACCTGAATTTTTGCTTTGAAAAACGGTGCAAAAGAAAAACGTGTAACACACGATTCTCAACAATCAAAAAAGCACAACAGCAATAAATAACCGAAACAGAAAGAGAAATAAACAGTAGTTATGGGTTGAGCGATAGCCAAACAACAAAGCAGAAAAAGACAAAAAAGAATGTTGCGAATTGAATAACAACAAAAAATTGAAAACGCGTCAGGACACAGCTACTTGAAGTCTTTTTTACTCAAGTCGAACTTGGGTTTTGTATTTTTCAAAAAAAAAAAAAAAAGAATCGCAACAGAATCGGAAAATCAGATAAACAACAAAACAGAAACGATAGATCGAGAAACATAAACAATAAGAACAACAATGGTAACAAAACAACTGAACCGTAACATGGTTAAGAGAAACAGAAATTAAAAAAAAAAAACAAAACACGCCAATCACAAATAAAATAGAACCGAGCAACAGAAATATTAATACTTCACTGGCCAGTTCTGAGAAACTTAACAGTTCCCTCAGATCTGGTACTCCGAGAGGTTGCCGGCGCCATCGAGAGCATCGAAAAGTTGTAGTCATTTTCGAGCTCTTATACCACTTGTTGGATCTATTTACTATTACAACTTTCTAATTACTGTTATAATAATCAGAATAAAACACAGCGGAATAAAATGACAGCCTAACACAATTACAAAAAGTATTCTTCTTACTCCTCCTCCACCGTCGGTCCAAGCCGGAACGATAACGCCAAACACTGCACAAAACTGTTAATGCAAAATGGTAAGGAAACGAACCAGAAAAGACCGAGAACTTACCTACCGCTGCGGAGTCCGATCCGACGGCGGATAAAGCAATACCGAGCCAGTGACGGCGCCAAACAGCAACGAGTGTCCACGAGCCGCGTCGAGGCACCGGCAAAAAAAAAAAAAGGCACGATCGGTCTATAGAAGGGGTCCTTCAGTCACGGGACCTCAAACCACAGAAAACACCGGTTGTCTCTCTCTCTCTCCTTTCGGCTCTCTCTCACTCTTACCAGAAACGGCGATCAACTGAGGGATTGCAACAAGGTGCCGGCCACAATGACAGTGACGACGGCACATAAACAAAGAGAAAGAGAAGAGTAACAGTCGTGGTAAGCCGCGGTGAAGAAAGGAAGAAGAAGAGACAGAGACAGAAAGGTCGGTGAAGCAGAAAAGAGGAGAAGAAGAAACGATTATGAGTGGTACTCCCAAGGAGAAGAGAATGAGAGATATAAATAGGTCAGAATCACAACGGGCTGGCAGGGTTGACCTGGCCTGGCCCGGCCCAGCATCTCTTGACCAGTTCAACCATCTTATCTTCATATAAGGCCCATTGGAACATCATGGGGATTTAATATCGGTTGAAAATGAAAAATATTGTGAAGAAATAATAGGCCCAAAAGCCTACAACTACCTCGTTGCTACTTTAGACTACATTTTCCAGTGAAAAAAGATACATGTACCTTTCACATAAAATGTTCATGTCTACTCAAATTACTGAAACCGTTGTGATGGAACATATTCAAATAAACGAAAATATATTGTGTATAAAAAATGAAAACAAAGTGAAGGCATTTTGCGCAACTTGAAAGTAGATGCACGGCAACTATATCCATTTTCTCCTCAATTATCTGGCCCAAATTAACAATTTTGATGTGGAAAAGCTGATTTATGACTATGAAATTGATATGTTTCTCTTTGGGGTTAGTATGTCAGCTTTATTTTCAGACTAAAGCATGACTTCATATTCTGTTTTTAAATTTAGCTATCTTGGAGTCTTAGAATCTGATTCAAGAGAGTTTTTTGGGCTGGGTTCCAAAAATAAATTTGCATTCTCCTAAGTAAAACATATTTTCTACCTATTATCCCAATTAACCTCCTTAATTTAAGGTACCCCTACCCCCTTAAAATTTTTTAAGGTACCCCTACCCCCTTAAAATTTTTTAAGGTACCCATCAAACACGCACATGCGCCCGTGTACAAAAATATATATATATATATTTAGTGAGCCATTACCGCTTTTTATTGAGGATAAAGTCGTACTTTTATATGGTAAAAAAGGCTATTTTAAATGCTCGTTTTAGTCAAATTTGGGATGGACAGAAGTATCAAATTCTAAAACTTAAATAGTTTGCTTTTTATTACGATTACTGTTGCAATTGAGGAAATCTAGTAGTTCATTCGTTCTAGAAACTCCCTGAAATGATGTGAAACCTGGAGTTGGGGGATACTGGGACTTGGCTTTCTGTTCTTTTTTCCCTTTCTTCTGCGTGTAGAATTTCTTGTTTGGTGTTGGCACATACTGATATGTCGATCTCCTTGATTTTGCAACGTGCAAAGCAGGCACAGTCCAAATAAACTTGACAACGTAGCACTCGCCTTCAGGCCTGCTTTGGGCTTCATGCTTTGCAGAGTTCACCACAACCCAGTAAAGAAGGAAGAAAGTCAATCATGACTTCTCAATGTTTCGCAGGTTTGGGCATCCCAGAATGTTTATGATCAGGATACTATTCGTGCAATCAAAGAAGAGATGTTAGGCAGCATGCCAGCAAATTATTTTCCTGGTTTGCAAAGACTGTGCCCAGGTCCGTCTGCCTCGGCAGGTATCATTCAAGTCTCTACTCTAGCTGCTGAAGTTAAATTTCAATGAGAATATATATATATATAAATTCAAGAACTATAGGGTCTGATAAAAGCTTTCGTTTCTCCTAACATGTTCTGGTTTTGAATTTCTACCTGTGCAGGAGTACCACATTAGCAACACGGGAGCCAGATAAGCAAACATCATTTCCAAGTTTGCCAGATCACGTATATCGGGATAAACAAGTTCCTCCCATGCAACAACCCTTAGCACATCAACTATTTCACTCCGTTTCGATTCCTTCCATTGGTTTTGCTGGGAATGTGCAATTGTCCTATAACATAAGTGAGAGGATAGGAAGACTTGGAAGGGGTTCAATTAACACCGGAGAGGGTGTCCTATAAAATTGTCCTATTTTTTAGAATACTTAAACCTAGATTTGTAGATATTTTCTTAAAAGGATATTATCGATGGGGATTAAGGAGTAGCAGACTATGGGTAGGATCAAGAAGCATTGTTTATGATATTAGAGGACAAAGGAAGATGGAAATATCGAATTTTTTTTTATAAGTATTTGCGAGTATATAGAGTTTGAAGATATGTGAAAAAATTTATGGGTTGGAGCAATGGAAATGCCAGATGAAAAGGTAAGAGGAAATCAATTTCTAGGAAAAAAAAAGAGGAATCAATTTGTCCTAAATCTATCATCAATTCATATATTGAGAAATATATTTTACTCTCTCTCCCCTCCCCTAAGCCTTTCAACCCACCATTCTCAATTTCCAAGTTTTTTTTTATTTTTTATTTTTTTATAAGATACAAAATTTTCTATTGTTTCTAAACTCATAAGTTAATGTTTATGTTTACTTATCACGTTTCAATCTTCATTTCATCAATTTAAAATAATTTGATGATAACTATCATCATACACACATATTTTCTACCAGGATAGGAAAACTATCCATAACTACATGTTATCTTTTGGATCATTTGTAAAAGTCACATTCCCACTTTCCCTCACTCCTAATTCAATTGTAGCATTTTTTTCTTGGTCTTTTCTTTTTGAATTAAAATTGGCCGATGCCGAGCGAAGCAGTCGTCCGGTAAATGGCAGGTTATCCAAACTTTTTCATTAACTTTTAATGATCAAAATTTGGTGAGAATTGAAATCTTGTAGTGTGTAAATAGATACATTTTGTTATTCAAGGAGAAAGGTGTAACATTTTTTTTAAGGCTGGTATCAATCTTTTCCTTTTCTTTTCTCAAACATTGAGAATCGCTAATAAATACACAGATCAAAATCGATGTTATTGTTCGATTATCTAAGTTGATTGTTGTTAGAAGTGGATTATCAATGTAATTCAGGTACTTCTGGTATATAATTCAATGGAGGATCTTTTCTAAGTATAACATGAAAATACATGGAGTACTTTCCAAATAACCCTTCTGTGCAGTTGGATTATCCTTCCGGGAGAAATGAAAGGAGCTTTGATATTGATTCAACTAACTATTTTCTAATTATTTTTTTCCATAAAGAAATATTCCTTATTTAGGTGAGAAATTAATTGTCCCAGTTAAAGTAAATTAAAAAGTTATGTAAGGATACCTTTTAGAGAAATTGCCAGATTGTTGTCTTGGTCATCATCTGGACATCGTAGATTTTTCTTTCTTTGACAAATATTCTAAACTCAATCCTATTGGAATTGATTGTCGACAATAAAATTTAAATTTATTTATTTAATTAAAAACTAAATAAAATAAATATTTTCTCAGTCATTGATAATTTAAATTTAATTAATAAAAGAACTTTTTTGAGTTTGGGTATCTAAAGTGGGCTAGATTTTAAAAATATTTAAATAATATCTAAATTTATTTTAAATAAAGTCTAATAAATATGAGACCTATGCAATCAAGCTCCAACCAAATTAAGTGTAAAGTCATTTCCAAATGATGAATTAAATTAATTGTGACAAGAATAATAACTAAAGCTAATGGTGGGTTAAATTCATCTTTTATTTGCTGATGACATCCTTTTAGTGACTAAAGCTAATCCCAAAAATGCATACACCATCCATCATATCTTGAATCCTTTTAGCAGTCAGTCTGGCCTTAATATTAATACGTCTAAATCCAAAATCTTCGCAGCAAACATTCACTTAGATAATGCTAAACAAATTTACTATATCTTAGGCATTTCTGAAACCACTAAGCTTAGGCAAATATTCTGGATTCCCTATGAATGTTCATCTCAGGATAAATAGAAACTATCAGGATATCATCTTAAAACTTCAAACTAAATTAGCAAGATGGTAAACTACCTTTCATAACAAAGCTGGGAGAGCCACCCTTATAAAAGCTACACCGTCCTCTATTCCTATTCATCTTATGCAATGCCTTAAATTAACTTTGACCATTTCATCAAGCATAGACCAAATTAGTAGAAACTTCTTCTGAGGTAATTCTTCTGAAAGTAGAAAATATCATCTTGATCTTGTTAGTTGGAATACCATTATAAAGCCTAAGAATCAATGGGGCCTACAAATAAAATCTGATTCTCTGTAAAGTCTTTCCGTACTAGTGGACTAGCTTGGAGATTTTTGGATCCATAGAATAATAATAAACTATGATTAGACTCCTCACGGCTAAATATCTCAAACAATCTTCACCTCCCAACCTATCTAATAAACCTTTAATCAAAACTAATAAATCCTATATATGGAGAAGTTTACTTCACGGCTAGGAAATTTGTCAAAAAAGTTCAAAACGAAATATAAGCACTGGTGAACATATTAGATTTTGGAATGATCACTGACTTAATGGTGGCACTCTTAGATTCCTCATACAAGGCCCTCTAATACCAGCAGAAGAACAACTAAAAGTGTCTAATCTACTTCTCAATAACCAATGGTACTGAAATTCTCTTTTTTTTCCCTGCTCAAAAGCATCATTGATATGATCCTTTCAGCTCCCCTCTCTATCTACCCTCTTATAAAGATCAATGCTTTTGGCTCCCTAGTTCCAATGGGAACTTTTCCACTAAATCGGCTTACACCATATGAATAATATTTCTCCAGATCTTTTTTCCTAAAAAATCATAACCTTAACCGGATATGGAAACTAAACACCTTGCCAAAAATTAAATATTTCCTTTGGCTCTGTTATCTAGACAGAATCCCTCATAATGCCTTCTTACATTGTAGAAATATTTCCCCCACCCTTGACTGCTCTTATTGCTAACAGACTGAAGAAATCACTTCCCATATCCTTAAAGATTTCCCCATTGCTAGAATCTTTTGGCAAAATCTTGTTGGCATCACTGGTAGCAACATTTCAAGCCTCATATACTCTAACTCTTCTTTTGCCTCTTGGCTATATACTAACTCAAAAGATCAAATAGAAGTAATCAAATGTCTGTCCTGGTGCACTCTATTTTCTTTCTCTTGTTGGGGCCTTTGGTTATGTTGGGAAGAGCCTAAAGCTCACTGTTGAGAAGAGTTACACTGGTGATTAACCCTCTTACATTAACAAAACCTTTACAGAAAACTATTACAAAATCAAAACAGCAGAAGAACAGAAAATATACTAATCTATTACAAAAAATGGATGATGGAACTGAATAACAACTCTTAAACAAAGCTTTTTAAAATTGGATGACGTGTCCGAAAAACGGATTACCGATTCTTCTTCAAATAACTGCAAAATAAATAAACAAAACCGGATGAGTCTGGCAAAAATCGGACAACTGATTTTTGCCACAAGACAAAATCAGACGACCGAAACAAAAAATCGGACGTCCGCTTTAAAAAGTCGGATGCCAAGCACAGAAAAACAGACAACCGTTTTTTGTGTAATAAGGGGAACAGAGATATTCAGATGACCAAAATGGATGAAAAGGGGCAAAACCGGACGACCGGTTTTGCTGTATGAGTCAGAATCTTAATCAAACCCTCAGAACAATGGATGAGTCTCACACAACAACAATCTAATATCTCACTTTCAGTTTTCTCCTTCACAAACTACCCAAGCACGCAGTCAACCATGAATCATGACTTACGGCAACAGCAACAGAAGAATTCACAGAGAACAAGCAGGAATAAGAAACTGTAGAGAGGAAGAAGAGAAAAGAAGAAGGCTTTACACAGAACAATCGGTCACATCTCTTCTGTCAGCAATAGGAAAAGATAAGAGCATTTATAGAGTTTCTTAGGGACTCATTCAAAACAGAACAGTCATCTGGAAGGATCGTTCAACAATATAACAGCGAGATACCTGGAAGATTCTTTCAAAAAGGAGCAACAGCCAAGTTACTTGGGGAAAACTCAAGAGGATTGGGTTGTTTACCAGCCCGGCCCGCCCGGCATATTGGATTTAAAAAAAAAACTTATCCTATTTGGATTGTGAGGCTTAATTCAACTCATCACAGGAAATTAAGAACATGGATTGAAAAGGAAAAGGGAAAGAATGTGTGAATACAAGCCCAATTGGCCTACAAGTTACATAGAAATGCTAGAGTTTTTAGATCCTTAACTTCCCCCTTTCTTCATTGTAGTGATATTACAGAAAAGGGTTTAGAATTCTCTCAGAACAATGCATGTATCTCCTAGAAGAAATCTGAAACCATTGCTATAAAATGGTGTCCCCCCTTCAAATTATATTAAACTTACCACAGAAGGACCAGCAGGAAAAAATCCAAGTTTAGGAGGGGCAGGGGGTGTCTTCTGAGATAGCACAGGTAAATAGTTTTGTGGTCACCAGGTAAGTCTCCCATACACCACAAATCTCGAAGCAGAACTAATAGCTTTTCGGATAGGTCTTTACATTGCTAAATAACATCAAATTGAAAATTTCGAAGTGAATTCTGATTTATTAGTTACTGTACTTTTAATAAAAAAAATCACGATTTAAGACTTTAAGCACATTTACTTCATGACTGTACTTAAGCTTTTGTCGTCCTTGAGCAAAGGAATAAAAGTAAACAAGAAAAAGGAAACAAAAACAAACTAACTAGCCACTTTCATAGGTCTCGCAATTACACTTAGCATGTGTAACAAGCCTTTTAAACCCCTAAATTACTAAAGAAGACAAGTAAGGTCTCATGCGGGTTTGCAGATGACATACCCACAATGTGATATAAAACAAACACAAAAATTCTATAAAACAAACAAACTTTACAAAAACTAAAACCATAAAAGAATAAAAACTTGCCACTTCCAAACATAAAGAAAAGTTACAAAAACCACTAAAACACTTAAAGGCACGGTTCATAATCCAACTAACACATCCAACATTCTGTTTCAGCATATGAGAATCAATGGTGTGTGTCTGTGCATTACTTATGTTTAGTTTCAATAATATACAAAAGGAATGTCAATAAATCAACCATATGGTTTATTCTATCAAGCCATACTCTATATGCTTGACTTTTCTAACACCCTTCTACTCGAAGTTCTAACTGAAGTCACCCTCGGATTAGGTAGGACTTTTAAGCTTGTAACGTTAAGCTAGGGACATAAGTGATTAGGGTTTGAAGGTATAGGGGAAAAATCAATTAGAATACGAGCTAATGCAATGAAAAGGGAAATAAACTCAAAATATTCTATAACCTTTACGTCGTTTTCACTCCAATCTCACGAAACACTCTAACTTTCATTCAACACAGTCACAATCCCATAAAACTTTTCAAAACTCTTCAATCATTCAAAATCAAGGAAGAAAGGAATAAAAGGTATCAAGAGATAAAAACTAATACTTTGTTTATTTTGAACCTATTTTTTTCTCTCTTTTTCAATTCTTTCTTTCTTTCCTTTCATTCTCTTTTCTCTTTTCACTATTTTTCTTCATCTTCCCACAAATGATTGATAGAAACAAGCTCTTCTCATATTTTTTTCATTTGAATATTTAATCCCATTCCCTTGAGACTTTTTCTTCTCATTTGATTTCTTTTTCACATAAGTTTCCCAAAATACCCTTTCTCTCATAATTTTCTTTTCTCACTCTTTCCCCCATACTTATTTGTGATTCTCACTTAAACTGAGTCACAGGTATAGAATTATTAGCTTGTTGATTGAGGGCTTATATTTAAGTGTGAGTTTAAAAACAAAGAAAAGAAAGGAGCGAATCCCTTGTTATGAAACTTCAAAAAGGGTACTAAGGATGTAGCGGTAAACGGGCAGGAAAGAAAGGCTCAAACGGATCAAAGAATGCTTAAGACTATCATCTCTGGGGTTAACAAAAACTAGACTCTTCGTTTCAAGGTGTGGAAAAACACATTCTAGAATGATACTTTAAAAATAAATCATATTAAGCAATTTTACAAGATTCTTAGAGCATATTTCTACTCCTAAAACAAAGCATTGTGCATAAAAACCATCATGCATAAACAAAGGAAGGTAAGAAGTTAATTACGTACTATGCCTATGACGGGTTTCAACGAGTTCAATGCACCTCTTTTCATGCTTTTCTAGTGACAAAAAGAACAAAGAAAATCTTTTTGGAATTTTCTTAAGAATGATAAAAATAATTATTTTCAAAAACTAACTTTAAAACATGATGTGTGAGTTTTAAAATCAAAACGGGATAAAACTACTAAGGACTAAAGCAATAGGCAAGTGGACCTATCACTGTACTCAAAGAGCTACACCCGAGTGTCGAATCTCGAGGAATGATAAAGCTTAAGTACTGATCTCCTTTTCTAATGTTTAGCCTAAAGAAAAGTTGGTTGAAAAAAGAATTAACTAAAAAGCTGAAAACAATTTATCAACTAAAGAAAGCCAAGCAATAAAATTAAGGTTTTAAAAACTATTAAAGCAAGAGTTTGGATGGTGGAATTCCCCTAATCATTGTTACTAATTCAATTGAAAAACTTTAAAGAAAACGATGTTGAATTAATCAAGTTGGGTCATCACAACAAATCGGACAATCCCTATCTCTAGGCGAAAGCCACCCTACTCACTAACCCGTGGAGAAAAATCTCATTTCTCCCTAACAAATTATGAGTGCAGTAATTATAGGTGATTTAAAGGACCTAAAAGTGCAATATCATGTCTCTAAACGGTTGCCCTAGAATGCTCTTCCTTTTTCAATTCCAAGCACTCTTGCAATAAATCTAATATCGCGACATTTAAATTGCAAACAAGCACAGTTAGAAGACAACTCAATTAAAAACAAACATCGAATTAATCAAATTAAATCAAGAACATTGTAAACAAGAACTAGGGTTCAACCCGCATCTAAACATAAAAATATACTCACTAATCATTGTATAAAAACTGAAATTAAATATTCAATTCAGTAAAAATAAAGGAAAAGAAAGATTTGGAGGAAGGTTGAAGCCGCAATCGCAGTCCTGAACGTCTCCCGATTTCGTCTCTCAAGTCACCCTATTGAAAGTCGAAACCGTGATGTTGGATCTTCGAATCTTGATCTCCAAATATCTAACAACAAATTTCCTACAATTTTCCTAACTAATTGAAGATAAATTTGGGGAATTATCTAACCTAAAATTCGCCCCTAATTGCTTCCTCCAGCCCCAATAGCGGAATTACCTACTAATAGAGGAAAAATTACATCAAAACAGAGTTAAAACAGATAATAACTGCTACAGCTGGGAGCTACTGCCGTCCCCTGTACGGTTCTGCACATAATCTTCTCTTTATAACCGGGACCTATTAGTACTGTAAAATTGGCCAAACCGGCCGGCCCGGATCAAAACACGGTTGGCCCTCACTCAAACGGTTCGGTCCGGGTTATTTTTTGGCAGGCCGAAATTTATATAATCCATATCCACCCGCAGATAAACGGGCCAGCCTGCGAGCTTTTTTTTTTAATAAAAATTATTTTTAAACTTAAAAAATATTAAAAATTAATTTTATTTAAAAGTATTCAACTAATCATAAAAATTATACTAACTTCTAAATAAGAAACAAAATAATTACACAAATAACACACTATTTTTTGATAAAAATTATTTTTAACTTTAAAAAAAAATTAAAAATTAATTTTTCTTTAAAAATATTCAACTAATCATAAAATTACACTAACATCTAAATATGAAACAAAATAATTACACATTAATAATACATAAATAATGTCTAAAGAATGGAGAAAAAATGAAAACGGGCCAAACCGCGATCCGAACTGGACTGTAAAAGCCCGCACTCAAAATGGACCGGTCTGGTCTGGGCTGATTTTTTACGGCCCTAATTTTGGAAATCCATATTCCTCCATTTTATGGGCGGTCCAGGCCAACCTACGGGCCTAGGCCCGTTTTGACAGTACTAGGATCTATCATCAACAGTAGGGGTAGCCTACCATCGCTGGTTAGGTTCTGTTCAAGCTCTGCTTGTGGCTCCAAGACCTACAGTCGGTTGTAAGTTAGCCTACCTAAGGCGGTAAGTCTACTTAGTTGATGCCGTCAGCTTCGTTTTTGTCTTTTTCACTCTGTTTTCGCCTGTTTTTGTTTACTTTCATCATTTTCTCTTTTGGAAGGCACCTAAGACAAGAATACAGGGTATTAGTCTAAAATATGCATTTTTATATATTAAAAACATCGTGAAATGATGAAATAACATATAGAAATATAGACAAATAAGCACATATCAAAACAAAAGAATTTTTTTGAGAATTTTCAAAATTTTTCAATGTTTTTGGATTTTTTTGAATTTCAATGTTTTTGGTATTTTGGGAAAGATAAACAATACAACCATAGTAACGTAAAAAACCAAACTAAAAGAACTAAAGTTAAACAACTAAACTTCTCTCCCCCCTCCCCCTAGAACCACATTGTCCTCAATGTAGGGTGAAACAAAACTAAAACGAAAAGATAAAAACTAAAAACTACAAACAAAAATAAAGGAAAACACAAAAATACAAACAAGACAACTGGAAACAAAGTCAGTAGGGAGATAGAAAAATCCCTAGAGGGCCGATCCACCCTCTCTACCTCTATCGCCGCTTATGCCTTCGTTCGAAAATAGCTATCTTCGTTTAAGTAAAACCAAGGAGATTTGTGGATCTAAATGTGTGCATAAAAGATAGGAACATAGGGAAGGAAGAAGGATATTGGGAAAAGATTGGAAAGGGGGTTTAGGGTAGTTCTATAGTAAAAACTAAGATTAAGAGAAGAAGAAAAAGAATAATAGGAGATGTGTAACAACTAGGGGAAACTAAGAGGTGGCAATTGTAAGAGAAAGGAAATCAGAAGGAGGAAGGAAAAGTAGACAGAAAGGAAGGGGAGGAAGAGAATGGTGATTGGAGATTGTGAGGTTGAAAGAGGTGACAAGAGTTTCGTGGTGATTGGACGGAAAAAGGCGAGAAGAGGGGAGAAGAAATTAGAGAGGGATAGGGATTTTGGGTTTTGATTTCGGGGAAAAGGGCTAAAGCAACTGAAAATTTAAATTTGAAAACAGATTACTCGCGTTGGGACCCAACAAGACCCACAAAAATCCCGACTATCCAGAACTGGATAGTGAGACTATCTGGATCCGGATAGGCTTTGGATGAAAATTCTGATGTGGTGCCCTTCTTTCCAGATCTGGATAGGGGCATCTGTATATCCAAAAACCTGAGAATGTCCTTTATTTTAATATAGCGGTCCTTTTCTTCAAGAACTTTTGAGATATCTGAGGATACGTACAACTACATCCTAATCACAATACACGGTAAATCAAGGAGTTGGCTAATGATACTTACTGTAAATGAAATATTTGGACAAGTGACTGTTAAGTAGTTTCACTTTCAACCAACCGTCGGCACCTGCTGGGATCTTGTAATGCTCCCCTTGTCCAGGAAGAAGTTTAATATTCGGATGCATTGGAGTGTCAATAGGTTTAGAATCAATGTCCTAGTTAATTTAAGAATATCCAGATCATATTTCGTCCACGAAATGCATGCACCATGTTTAGAATGAGCTACTTCAATCCCAAGAAAATACTTTAGTTTGCCAAAATCTAGTATGAAAATCCTGGTTCATGAGTTGCTTTAACTATTCTATACCCCTTGAATCATTTCCTACGATAACAATATCATCAACATAAACAACACGGTAAATACACAAGTTAACTTTATGCCGATTGATGCAAGGCAAACGAGGAGGCATCTTTGTCTTTCTATAGGCAGCGGAAAACCTACTTGAACCTTCAGTTTTAGCTCTAGAGGATGGCTAAAACAAGAGGGGAATAGAATGGACAGAACTTAGAAAGAATAACTACCTCAGAAGAGAAAAGACAAGTTGTTCAGTGGCTATGAACAGTAGCAGTTAACTGTAAATTCTGCAAGAAGAGTAAGAAAAGGGAGGAATAAGAGTGAGGAAAGAGGAAAAGATAGGCAACGCCTAAACAATCAATATAACTCTCAAATACTGAATAATTCACTGCTAGAAAATTAAGCTATTACAAGGTATTTATAATGTAAAGACTTCCTAGTAACCAAATCATAGTGGAATTAGAATTCCTTCTAAAGATATAAGACTATACTTTCCAATGACAATAAAGACACCAAATAAGACTCAAAGACCAACAAATTAAATAAGGACTCTAAAACTAATTCCCTACAAATTCTAGCAATAAACTAAATGACAAAAATACCCTTGACTCCTAAAGATACTAAATTATTAAATTAAAGGACAACTGGTTCCTTTAGTCACCATAGACACCTTTCTTTAGATGGAAATTTTTTCTTTGAATAGGGACGATAAAATTTGTGTTTAGGCTTCCAAATACTATACTTCTTATCTAGCCATGGGATAGCATCTTTATCAATTTTTTCCCATTGAAAAGAACTCGACTCTGGTGAGTTAGGATATGGACCAAGAATACCATCTCCACTAGTAAGGCATTTTAGAGGGAAAGCAGGGGCTACACTCTTGAGCTTAAGTGGCTGCAAATCTTTAGTAGGACGAAAAGTGAAGTCTATGCCCTTTTCCTTAAAAGAATATTTGTTCTTGAATACACAATGTTGCACTTTCTTGTCATAAAGCCATGGACGTCCTTAGAATATGGCAAGCATTCATTGGCATCATACCACATTCAAGAGTCTCAACTAATGGTCCAATAGAAAAAGTCAATAAACACTTTTCATTCACCTTAAGACTAGTGTTGTTCACCCAAGCCACCTTGTAAGGATTAGGATGCAGTTTAGTTTCCAACCCTAACTTCCGAACATCTTCAAAAATTGCATTACTACAACTTCCAGAATCAATGACCATGCTGCACAGTTGTCCATTGCATCGTCTCGTGTTTGAAAAATGTTATTCTTCTTCCAATAATTACCTTCTTCATCATCTTTGTGTGTTGTAAGGAGTGGTCGAACCAAGTAACAAGGTTCATAACATTCCTCATCAACCCTTCCTAGCTTTTTATCTTCAGTTTCTTCTTTGGCATTAAAAAAATCAACTTGATTTGTGTTTTCTTCAACCGTAGAAGAATCAGTCGGTGCATCTCTATCAAGAAGTACAATGGTAATCTATTTGTTTATTTGGATAGAACATCGTAAGATGTCCAGTTTAACCACAAAAATGACAATCAAATGAATTTCTGTTTGGTTGTCATGCCACTTTTGATTTTGGTATGATCCTCCTAAGCCCTCATTGAGGATCAATTACTCCCAAGATTAACTCTCTTCTAGAGGGCACCTTGAATGCTTGCTTTTGGAGAAATTTGAAGAACTAAGAACACTTTGCAAGAAAAGAACAATGAAATAAACAATTAACCTCTTTATATTTGAGGGAGAATCAACAATACTATAGAAAGTCTCACCTATTCTCCAACTCCAAAGAAGGACCTAAACCCAAGAAATACCAACTATGAAGTTGGCACCTCAAGGGGATATTGGGATTTGGAAATTAGACTTGGACTCTTGAATTGAAGATTCAAGAAGTTCTTTGTCTTGAATAATACAAAGGAAAAACCTTAATTGTACAATGAAGAAGAAGAAAACCAAAGAACCCTAGTTCTTCACTCAATATATCTTCCATAGATCCATCTTGCCAAAACTACTGCAAATAAGAGTATTTTTAGTGCGTGTCTCATAATTAGTTTCCAACCCTAGGTATAGACTAGCTTAAAAGAGTTTAAATTGTACTTAGACCACTTCAATATAAGTCAAAATTAGTTTACAAACAAATTAAAGGGTTACCGAAGTTGAAAACTTCCCATCTTCTCCATCAGCAGAGACCTATCGCCAATGGTAGCTCTCGCCCTACCGTTCACTGTAGGTCGAGCCACACATGGTCTTTCTTTGCCCAGTAGCCTACCAGCGACGGTAGAGTGGACCTACCATTGGTGGTAGGTCAAAAGTTCCCCTCACGCACAGAACCCAACCAGTAACATTAGGGTGGACCTACAGTCGGCGGTAGGTATGCCTCCTACTTTATTTGGCGTTGAAGCTTCAAAGCCTTCCGAACTTGCTTTTTTGGCTTCCTCCTCTTTTCTCCTAGCCTTGGCTCTTGTGACTGAACCTTGCAATAGCTCTACAGTTTCTTGTGCATCCTGGGTCATACCATCTGCCCCTCCTTTGAAAGGATTCATCCTCGAATCTATTCCTTCAAGTAACCACAAAGGACGGGCAACATTTGAAATATAAGCATTTAAAGGAATAATACTATGAACATCACCTAAGTAATCAAGACTCGGAAGAGGATACGCAAATAAAGCATCAAGTTTTTTAACAAACAACTCAACGCCATTAGAATTCCATAAGTAACATCTCTCCTTAAATGGTCCATGACAGGAAAAGTAACTGTAAACAAAGAAGTTCAAAGCTAAGAAACTACGAAAAGGACTATTTAAGAGCCATTCAAAATTTACAAGAGTCCTCCAAAAAGAAGCACGTTTGATAATATTGAATTCTTGTAAATCAAAGAAAAGGTTAACATCAATATCTTTTAAGAAAGATGATAATAAAAGCTTTTGTCCTTTCTCCAACTCAAAGAATAAATCAAGAAGATCAAGAGTTTGAAACATGATCTCTTTAAAAGAAGGATGGTAATATAAACTTAGGTTCTCAACACTTTTCAAAGTTCCTTCATGGATTCACGTTCCCAAGAGATTTCTTTGAAAGGAAGATGGGTAAAATAAGATGTTTTGAAGCAAATTCTTCCAAAAGAGCTTCATGAAACTATTCAACAAAGAACCCTCTCGGTTTTAGCATCAAAATTTGAAGGACTTTTAATAGTCTTTTGAAAATCAACTCATCCAAAAAATCCTTAAAGGTTACGGAATAAAGCAAGGTAGCACCAAGAGATTGATTCTCAATTTGGACACAAGACTTTGTGTTTTGAACAAATGACTCATTTAAAGTTTCATCTTTGAAAAGAAAGTCAATAGAAGCAATAGAACAGACAAGATGTTTCTCAACAAGATTCTTCAAGTTTAGTTCAAAAATACCATTTCCAAATGCTAACTTGTTCTTTTGCTAATTCACATTCCCAAGAGATTTCTTTGAAAGGAAGATGGTAAAATAAGATATTTTGAAGCAAATTCGTTGAAAAGAGCTGCATGAAACTATTCAACAAAGAACACTCTTAGTTTAACATCAAAATTTGAAGGACTTTCAATTCTCTTTTGAAAATCAACTCATCCAAAAACTCCTTAAAGGTTAGAGAATAAAGCAAGGTAGCACTAAGGGATTGATTCTCAATTTTGACACAAGGCTTTGTGTTTTGAACAATTGACTCATTTAAAGTTTCATCTTTGAAGAGAAAGTCAAAAGAGGAAATAGAATAGACAAGATGTTTCTCAACAAGATTCTTCAAGTTTAGTTCAAAAACACCATTTCCAAATGCTAACTTGGTAAAATAAGATGTTTTGAAGCAAATTCTTCGAAAAGAGCTTCATGAAACTATTCAACAAAGAACACGCTTGGTTTAACATCAAAATTTGAAGGACTTTCAATTCTCTTTTGAAAATCAACTCATCCAAAAACTCCTTAAAGGTTAGAGAATAAAGCAAGGTAGCACCAAGAGATTGATTCTCAATTTTGACGCAAGACTTTGTGTTTTGAACAATTAACTCGTTTAAAGTTTCATCTTTGAAGAGAAAGTCAATGAAGGCACTAGAATAGACAAGATGTTTCTCAACAAGATTCTTCAAGTTTAGTTCAAAAACACCATTTCCAAGGGTAGTTTTCAAAAGATCACAAGGATGGACTCTAGAAACCTTTAAACTACCATTCATTTTCTCTCTAAAGTTTAGCAACCTCATAAATTCCTTGAAATGAGAATGGTAGAATTGAAATCCATGAATGTTTCCAAACAACAGAGTTTTCAAACATTCTTCAACAATTAAAACCCTTTGTTCTTCATGAGGAAATTCAAGTTTATATCTCACATGGCGCAAGAGTTTAATGGAAGGAATAAATCCATCAAAATTTTTCTTGGAAGTATGAAGGAAAGATGATTCATAATCACAATTCTCAACAAACTCTCCTTTAAACTTAGCATGATAATCACCAAATAAAGTCCAAAAGAAACAACGACTCTCCCATCATAACCATTTTCAGCAAAAGTTCGAAGGAAGATACAAATCTTACTCCACATAAATGCACAAGAAGTTGAGTCATTAGCAATAAATCTATCAAAGAGGAGAATATCATGTAATAACTCAAGGTCATGATAAGATGGTTCAATTCTAGCATGCTAACCAAAAGTTGTTTTACAAGAAAAGCACATGGTGAGGAATACTCAAGCATATGGTCAATATCATGAACTAACTCACGAGTGAAAAGATTGAGCATACAATTATCAACCAAAATCACATAGAAGACATTCAAATCTAAGGACAATTTTAACTCTTTGAAGGAAAACATAAGGTAAAAGAGGAATGGGTTTGAAGAAAAAACTCATTTTCAAATCCTCATAGCATAAGATTAGTGTTCCTCCAACATTTTCGCCTTCGCCTTCGAACTTCATGGTATGCCTCCTTCCTCTCGTTGACGTTATGGTGTAAACATGTTGGGGAGAATTCCCATCAAATTCAATCGCAAAAACAACAATGTTAAGCTCAACAAGGGAAGTGTCATTTAAATTACCAAAGTCATGACAAAAAGGATCAAACATAGCAGTACTGCTCATCGATGGACCTCAAGGGGGAAATGAGAAGAAAGGAAATTTGTCATAGATGACACGAGAAGAAAAAGGATCCCCTCGAAAGCAAATATGCACATATCACCAACTAAGCTCACTTGAAAAGTATAAGAATCCAACAAAGATTTTAATTCCTCAATAGAAACTTCATAACACAAAGAAGGAGGGTTAAGAGATAGGCTTATTGATAAGTCTTCAAGAATAGGGCCAAGCTCTTTCTCCATGCTCCTTCTATCCTCAACTCCTAGCACAAGAGGAACACAATTAGCAATATTGAAATCACATTCATCAACTCTAGGAATCGCACATGATATGGAATTAAACTTAATAAAGTATTTCCTTTCAGGGTATGTTCCAAGAGAGTTACAGAACATGAAATGATCTCCATGTTCTATGAAAACAAGTGTGAACAACTTAATTTCCTGAAAACAAATCACAAAAACAAGTAGAAATTAGAAGGAAAGAAGCTTATTGTTTTGAGGGAGTTGTAGCCAAGTCTTTCTGCTTGACTCTTGCTTGGTTCTCCAAAATTCTGCACAAAAGGAAATTCACTAACAAGAGAAAGGTAGTTTGGTTAGCAAAGAAATTTAATTCCTCACTATTTTCAAATACATTCAACTCTTTTTTTGAATTATCTCGCTTTTCTTCACTCATTTCTTTTGTTCTCTCATTTTGCTCAAGATCATTCTCCTTTACTTTTGTTCACTCATGTTTGTTCAAGAAATGACTAAGAATACCATGGGTTGTTATCTTTTATTCCTCTCCACAAATCACCATCTCAACACCCTTTGGTTGTTCTTGTTCTCCTTGTATTCTCTCTTTCAATTTTTTTAAATCTTCAATCACTTGAGTAGGAGAGAAAGAGATTTAAGGGTACTCTTAAGACCACCTCTTTCAATGGAGTATGTCTTCTTGACACCATCGTAAGAAACTTGCCTTGTATCTGTCCATGGTTGCCCAAATAGTAAGTGGGTAACTTGCATTGGAATAATGTCACAAAGAATTTCATCTATGTATCTACCAATGGAAAATGATATCCATGCTTATCTAGTGACCCACACCTCTTCATGACCATTTAACCATCTTAAGGGCTTAAGATGCTCCATTGTAGGTAAACTTAATTTCCTCATAAGGTAGGCACTAGCTAAGTTTGCACCACTTTCTCTATCAATAGTAGTGTGACAAGCTTTGTTGGCAATATTGCATCGTGTATGGAATAATCTCTCCCTTTGATAAATAGGCACTCCTCCAAGGCCTTAAGATTCAAGATTCCTCATCACCACCAATATCCTTTGATATGCCAAAAACTTGGTGTTCGTTTTAAATGAAACGAGAATGGCATTCTACAGTTACAGTGCAAGGCAAGTAGACCTCACACTTTTAGAAACGGGTTCACCCCGAGTGTCGATCTTCTCGAGGATAGCAAGACTTAACTACTCAATCGTTCACTCAATGTTCAGCATTAATAGTGTGGTGGAAATGATCATGAGCTACTAGAACAATAAGCACAAGCATCAACTAGAACAATGAAACGGGAGTTTGGATCTCGGGATCCTCCTAACCTTGTTACTATGTCAATTAACAGAAATTAATAAAAACTATAGTTGCCTTAGTGAATTGGGTCATCACACTCGTTATTGGGTCTTCTCTCCCTAACAAGTTATGAATGCACTAAACTCAGGTGATTATTGACCTAAAAGTGTATTAACTATCTCTAGTTCAATACCCTAATTAATTCCCAAATTGAAAGCCCTCGGGTATTCTTCCTTTCTCAATTTCGACCATCCGTGCGATTACTTCAAGTTCATAACACTTAAATCACACATAAAGAATCAATTGAAGAACAATTCAATAAGAAGCAACATCTAATTTCCTTAAAGTCAAATCAATTTCATAATACTCAAAAGTTAGGGTTCAACCCTTGAATCCAAAGAAGCTAATTACTCACAATTCATTAAATGAAATTGAAAATAAACACAAATTAAACTAATAGAGAAGGAAAATGAATGCTTAGACGTAGAAATCGAAGCCAAATTGTGTCCTTGAATCGCGCTTGAGCTCGTCTCTTGAGTTGCTCCTGTGATGCTCGAATCCGTCCTTTTGATCTTCAATCCCACTTGTAATCTTCTAATACTTGTTCGCTAATCTAAGTTTTACCTAATTTAGGTGATAATTGGGGGAAATTTGTCACAGAAAATTGTCCCAATTCGCCTCCTAAAAGCTTATCTACACTACTCTAAACTAAGGTATGAATAATGAAGAAAAAAGTACGAAAAATAACAAAGTACAGCCATTCTTGTGACCTACTGTGTACGGTAGGTCTCTATTCCCAGTTGCCCTGTGATGTCCGAAACCTACTGCGGGTAGTAGGTGGAGCCTACGGTGCGCGGTAGGCTTTTGTCTCCCATTTGTTCCTTGCCAAGGTGCCTATCGCGGCTAGTAGAGTGGCCTACCGTGCACGATAGGCTACTACCTACACTGTTTTTGTGTTGTTTTCTTTCGTTTTCGCTCCATTTCAAGCCTTTTTTGTTCATTCTTCGGTGTACTTCATTCGGCAAGCACCTACAACATAAATGGGCGACATTAGACTCAATTGTATAGTTTATACCTTAAAATCACTGAAATTGATGAAATTAACATACAAAAAATAGCCAAAATAACCCCTATCAAATACCCCCACGCTTGAGTGTTACTTGCTCCCAAGCAATAGAGCTAAATGGAAAGAACAAAAAAGTTCAAAAAGCTTTTTCAAATATAGAGTTCATAAAAAATACATTGGCCTTAAGTAATTTAGAAAAAGGTAAGACAGAAGACATCAAGAACAACAATACCAAAGAAAGTACCATCAAAACACAAACAAAAGGAAAATGAAACTAAAAACGATTGATGCTATTTCGAAAGAATCTTCAACCATTCAACCACGAAGACAAAATGGAAGAATGAACATGAGGTACACTTAGTACACCACACTTACAAATAGACACTACATTCCAATGGGGTGTGTGTGTATGTGTGTTCTGCTCATGTTGTTTTCACAAAAACGAAGGAATTCTAAGCAATTAACGAAGTGAAATCCTTCAAAAGACAATGTACAACAATCCCATATTTCTCTGGTTCTCATTCATTCCAAGTCCTATTTTAAGTTGTTATTGAATTAGGCAGGACTTTTCGAATTGTAATGTCTGGTTTGGGACATAAAAGGTACTAGACAAAGGTAACATGAGACAAAAACTTACAAGACAAAGCCAACGCAATTGAAAGAACAAACTGGAAAAATTAAAGAATAACATTCTAGTTGCCATTCGCTCTTCTCACTCACCCTTGAATAAGCTATCATTTCTCTCACACACCTTACTCAACACATTTACAATATTCAGCCCTTTGACAAGAGAGAGACTAATGTCATTTATTTTTTCACGACCACAATATACAAAAGAATGAAAGTACCATTTGTTTTCTTTTTCTTCACTTTTTTTCTTTTTTTCTTTTTCATAAACAAAACAAAACAACTCTTCTCTCTTGTTTTCTTTTCTCTCAACAATTTGTATCAAAAAGTGAAATATCCAAACTACCCCCTATTTACATCATTTTTCTTTCTTCCCTCTTTCTCCCCCACACTTATATATTACTCTCTCAAAATGACTAGCATGTTATTCCAACATTGGCTCCATGAAATGAGGTTTAGTGTAGTGTGAGTTTAAAAGGACGAAGAACAGAAGGGAGTAAAACCCTTCGGCATGAAGGCACAAATAAAGGAGCTAGGGGTTAATTTCAAACACAGATAGGTAAATCAAAACTTCAAACGGTACAATGAAGGCCTGAGACCATCATTTTTGTGCTTAACTCAAACTAGGACTTTTCACTTCAAAGAACAGAGAGGCATAAGGATATATGCACGAATATCAAAGGATTTTCACTAGGCTAGTCTCCTAGAATTCCTAGGTTTCTACTACTAACAACACTCACAGGTGCATGAAAACCATCAACATGTACGAATATTACGCAAATAAGGTTTTCCAAACGCATAAGTGATGCCCTTTCAGAAAAATCCTAATGGTCTCATGATTTTGCATTCTACTCAAAGCGACAAAAAGAAAGATAAAGGGAAATCTTTTTGGTTTTTTTCCAATGAAAAGATAAAGAAGACTAAGAAGAAGTTTTAAATTTTCAGGTTTTTGATTTTTTTGGATTTTTCATAAGGAAAATGAAGGACAGTAAAAAGACAAAAAGTAAAATTGCCCCCCATACTTAAAATCACATTGTCCTCAATGTGGGAGCCAGACTCAAAAATAAATAATTAAAAACATTAATGGAAGGCGCTCCCGCAGATAATAAAGCAGTAAAACACACGGGAAGCTATCCCCACACAAATAAATAAAGGAAAGCATAGAAGAAAAATAAATAGGAAAGATAACAAAAAACCAAAACTAAAAAATCCAAAGAAATAAACAAAGAAATGCAATTAAAGAAAATAAAAGAAACAATAACAAAAGGAGAGAACAGAAAAACTCCTTATTGAGACCCAAAGTCCCCGCTGTCGCCACCACTGCTACCCTGATCTGGCAAAAACTTGATGCATAGGCGGGCTAACATCACCTCTGTCTATCGATGGAGGCTCTCTGATAATGCAACTCGGCCGCATACCGATGGGTGGACTCCACAATCACAGCCAACTGCTGCCCATGGACCTCCTGAGTGACACGGGGCTACTCAAAAGCAGTTCCCATCTCGGTCTAAAAAGCCGCCATAGGGACAGTGGAAGGCTGATCGTCCTCACTTCCCTCCTCCTCGTCAGGCTATGAAAAGAATGCTCCTATGTTGATCTACATGGTCTTTTTAATAGAAAGAATACCGACCCAGTTGCACTCCCGCTATCTATCCTCCTCGGATGGAGGGTTCCATTCTTTCTTCTTCTCATCCCAGGAGTAGCTACAGTTGTTGAATATGGTAAATTTGATCACCTGCGGTGCCCCGATGGACAACTTCCTCACCCCTACAAGATTAACACCAGAAGCAGTAAAAACCTTAGAAATAATCACGGGGTATCTATACGCACGGTTTTCATAGTATCGCAACCTGTGTTACTCATCATGTGTATAATTAAGGAAGCAAGAGAGAAAAGGGGATTTATCATGAATTTTAGAAAGCATATACATATGAATAATGCAAACTTCATTTTGTTCGTCTCCCTTTGGAGCTAAAGTTTGCCCAAAAAATAAGTAAGGGCTCGGGGAAGAAGGGAATGGAAGTACCCCACATGGAGTATACTAAGGTGATTATAGGGCCGTGACCATATGTCAAAGCGCGAACAAGTCGCGTCGAAATTCCAAGCGTGGTCCTTATCTATAGTTTTCTTATTGGAGTCCACGGTGACCGTATTCCCCGCATCTTGAATCCCTATGATGGATGCAAGATGCTCCTTCTCAAGGACAATTCGAACCTATTTCACAAACAAAAATAATGGTGTGGAGATCCTTGTTCGTTTTATGATACATATTTGCATAAAACTCACGAACAAGGTAAGGATAATAAACTCCCAAAATATAGAGCAAGCAACTTAAACTGAACATTGAAAAGGATTTTCCAATTTAAAATGTCCAATGACCTCCTCATCGAACAATTTTTCAACAACCATTGTCAATGAATCCCTTTTGGCTACCTATGTACGGGCCACCGTCGTGAGACACTTTGGAAAAGGTAAAATAACAGGAGTAGAATTGTTGGGCATCAGGTCCTGTACCTGAGCCATTTTTTGTTTTGATTTTGAAGTGGAAGTTGCTTTTTTAGGGGCCATTTTGAAAACAAGGGAGTGAAAAGCAAAAGAAAAAGGAAATGAAAGGAAAAACAAAGGTAGAAAGGGAAATGAAAGGAAAACCCAACAACACTACAGTCCTCCCACACTAGAGGAAACAACAGCATCAACACAATAAGAACTAAAGAACATAGAGATAAAACCTATCGTAGTCCACGTGTATTTTAGTGAACTAAGTCGCCCGTGGGTGCTAAGTGTGAACAAGAAACCAAAATAATAGAAACCGAGAAAAGAGAATCCCAAATAACAATGAAAATTAAGCAAATAAAACAAAACCAAAAACTAACACTTTGCAATAAAACTAAAAATCAAAACAAGTAAACTAATAACAGTAAAAGAAAGGGTCAAGAAAAAGCCTGTGGTTGTTTCAACAAAAAATCCAAGTTGCTAATGGCGACAGTTTTTTTTTTTTTAGGTTTTCTGCTCATCGAAGTCCGCCAAAAAACTTTTAATGCAAAATTCATGAAATTTTTTCACTAGAAAGCCAAAAATTACCAAAAAAAATATTAGTAATTACTCAAAATTGTACAAAAAGGTACTGGAAAGAAAGTTACAGAAAAATAAGAAAAATAATAAAGGGGACGAACTTCAAGAATGGGGAAGAAAATGGAAGCTTTTGAGAAGAAATTGGAAGGAAGAAAAGATGGAAGTCTAGAATTTTATGGTGGTGAGGTAAAGGTGGAGAAAATTTGAAGGAATAGAAGAGTGAGAAATAGAGAGAAGAAAAAGAACTAGAGAGAGAAAGAAAATAACCCAAGGGAGGAGGAGGAGGAGGCTGCATTCAGACTAAAGAAGAACTCGCCGGAAATTGGTTGTCGCTAGAGTTGTAGAGGAGTGACGAGATAGAACTAGAGTTGTAGAGGAGTGACGAGATAGAACTGAGAGGATGGTGAGATGGAGGAACTATAGGAGTTTGGAAGAGGGAAAGGAGCAAAGACTTAGGGATTTTGGAGGGGAGAAAAGAGGGAAAATTGCAAAAATATTGCACTGCAAAGTTGAAAAATTGGTCAAAATGGGTTGACCCGACCCAAATCTCCCTTGGATAATCGACCTGCAGCCTTACTTGCGACCTACTGGCACCGGTAGGTTGGGACCTACCGTGCACGATAGGTCTCTGCCTAGAGGTGTCGAGAAATGCCAGTAGCCTACCGCGGCTAGTAGGCTACCCTACCGTCCCTGGTAGGGTTTTGCCCATTTGTCATTTTCTTCCTTTTGGTACGTCTATGCCCCGTTTCTCACCTATCAGTCTTAGTTGTTCAAACTCCACTTAGAAATGTTCCAACAAGCTATCGGCTCTTCAAAGTACCTTACAACAAGATAAAGAAAAACAAGTTAGAAAGAGGATGGACATAAAAGAATTCAACGATATATCTTACATAAAAAAACATGCTGGAGATGTTTCTCTTAGCTGTTTTAGAGAACGAAGGACTCCTTTAGAAGGTTTCCACCGTTCTTTCTAATGTATAGCTTAAGATAGTGCTCGGTTACTAAATCCTTATAATGAAAGTACTAGAATTTAAACCCCAAAGTAAGAAGAGAAATTACGAACTTAAAAACGCGCTCAAGAAAGAAGTTGCTAATTACGAAAAGCTTTAATTCTCTAAAGGAAAATACAATGTTAATGAGGACTAAGTTTGAGGAAAAGCTCATTTTCGCTTTTCCATGATATAGGTCTTGTTTCCTCTTAGCGGCTTTCAAATTTTCCTCTAAACTCTATGAGATTTCTCCTTTTCTTGTTGTTCTCCTTGGATTACGTCCATGGTACCTGTATACATAAAAAATCACAAACAAGAAACGAGTTAGTTTCTTGAGTAAGGAAATTCACTACCTCACTCTTTCTGATGATTTCAATCTCTGTTCCTTGTAGTTCCTATGACCCTCGTGACTTTGCATAAGACACTTGTTTTCCTTTTCTGGATCACCTTCCTCGACTTCACTCATATTCTCTGGCACACACTCATTTCACTTATTTTCTTCAATTTCTCTCGTAGCTTGAGAAGTTTCATTGATTATTGGGAGACTATCATACCTCTTTTCCATTACTTCTTGTTGAGCCTCCTCTTCCTTGGAGAAAGTGGACTCTTTCAGTGTTTGAGCAGTTGTCTCCTCTTCATCTACACCGTGGATGGAAAATGTATCCACTTGCTCTTCTACACTCTGCGAGGTGACTGCCTCTGAATACTCTCTTAGAATCCGCTCCATATTCCTAGGTGAACTACCAAGTGGTCCTATTTGACTTTCCATGTTGTGAATGGAAGTTATTTGACTTTTCTGAACTTCTTCTATACTCTTCACCTTGGCCTCCGCTAACTTGATATATTGTGAAATGAAATTTTCTAGATCAGGATGAGGGGGTGATGATGCACTGGTGGAGTATAATCGTTTAGTGAATATGTGGTATAACTTCCCTAGGGAATGTCTGGCTTATTCATCCAACTCGAACTATATTGGTTCGGTACGAATTATGCCCTTGCCAGTTTTTTTAAAACATGGCCTTTTGGTATTGTAGAGGTTGAGCTGCAACTGCCATTTTCTCCACCCCTTGTTCTAATATTGCCGTCAACATGGAAGCCTAAAATCAATGTAATACATAATCAACACATGGTCCAAAGATTATAACTCGGAATTCAAAAGTTCATACAAAAACACCCGAAAAATAGGAATAAGGAACAAGGCAAAATGGACTTAACAATAAAGACAACCAAAAGGAAAACAAAACTATACAAAGGAAATAAAAGAAAACCTATACAAGTGACTAAAGCACCAAAGAAAAAAATTTCATTAACCTTGCTGTTCTCTCCGGCAACGGTGCCAAAAACTTGGTCTTAGTTTAAAATGAAAGGGGAATGGGATCCTACAGCTACAGTGCAAGGTAAGTGGACCTCACACTTGTAGAAATGGCAAGACTCAACTACTCAATCGTTCACTCAATGTTTAGCTTTAATAGTATGGTGGAAATGATCGTGAGCTACTAGAACAATAAACACAAGCATCAGCTAGCAAAACAAAGACAAATATAAAATGAGAGTTTGGATCTTGGGAACCTCCTACCCTTGTTACTCTGTCAATTAATAGGAATTAATAAAAACTGTAGGTTTCTTAGTGAATTGGGTCATCACACTATGGCAATCCCTATCTCTAGGAGAAAGCCTCTCTATTCTCTATGACTCTTAGACAAGAATCTCTTCTCCCTAACAAGTTATGAATGCACTAAACTCAGGTGATTATTGACCTAAAAGTGTATTAACTATCTCTAGTTTAATACCCTAATTAATCCCCAAATTGAAAGCCCTCGAGTCTTTTTACTTTCCCAATTCCGATCACCCGTGTGATTAATGCAAGTTCATGACACTTACATTGCACATAAATAATCAATTGAAGAAGAATTCAACAAGAAGCAACATCTAATTTCATTAAATTCAATTCAATTTCATAATACCAAAAGTTAGAGTTCAATCCCTGAATTCAAACAAGCTAATTACTGACATTTCATTGTATGAAATTGAAATTAGACATAAATTAAAAAAAATAAAGAAGGAAAAGGAATGCTTAGGCATAGAAAACGAAGCTGAACTGCATCCTCGAACCACACTCAAGCTCGTCCCTCGAGTTGCTCCCGTGAAGCTCGAATTCGTCGTTTTTGATCTTCAATTCCACTTGTATTCTTCCAATCCTTGTTCTCTAATCTAAGTTTTACCTAATTGAGGTGAGAATTGGGGGAAATTTATCACAGAAAATCGCCCCAATTCGCCTCCTAAAAGCCTATCTACGCTATTCTAAACTAAGGTATGAATAATGAAGAAAGACTATGAAAAAATACCATACAACCATGTACGGTAGGTCTCTATTCCCAGTTGCTCTGTGATGTCCGAAACCTACTGCGGTCAATAGGGGAAGCCTATCGTGCGCGGTAGGCTTCTTCTCATTTTCATTCCTTGCCAAGATGCCTACCGCGGCCGGTAGGGTGGCCGGTAGGCTGCTGCCTACATCGTTTTTGCGTTGTTTTCTACCCACTTCAAGTCGTTTGTATTCGTTCTTTGTTTTACTTCATTCGGCAAGCACCTATAACATAAATGGGCAATATTAGACTCAACGTATACTTTATATCTTAAAATCACCGAAAATGATGAAATTAACATACAAAATGATACCCAAAAAAACACCTATCATCCTTCCATATCCATCAAATTTTGAGACTAAGTTTGCATCACCATTCTTTCTATCTATTTCTCTACCAAAAACGTCACCACTATCCATTAACCTTCTTTCAACCATTGGTTCATCTCCACATCTTCCATTCCCATAAAAGGCATTCATATTCCTTGGATACCTCCACCTTCCATCACCATTATTCCTACCATAAGCACCAAAGTTATATCCTTCATGAGAATGGGCACCATGATCATAGCCTTCATGGTATTCATCATATTCTCTTAGGTAGTCATCATCCCATACATTATTATAACATTGGTACCTACAAAATAGAAACAAGTAATAGAAAAAATGGACCTCGCCGCTCCCTAAGTGTTTCGCTCAAGGAAAATACTCTCAAACCTCGTGTTTACTCTCACTCTCTACGGCTTTTGCATCAATGTGCTCACCCTCTTGCCTTTTACTTTTCCTCCCCACTACAGTTACTTAGTATTTTCTAAAACTTCCATGTTATAAAAAAAATCAACCAGCAAATCAAGCAAGAAATTTCTCAAAAGATAAGAACAAAGGATTCAAAGAGGACTTTTACGAACACGTAGAAGGCGTAGAATATGAAAGAGAAATTCAAGAGTATGAGTCAACAAACGAGTCTAATTTCCACAAAGAGATCAGAAAAACACTTAGAAATATATCAAAAGAAGTTGAAATTCAAAACAAAGCCAATTGAAAGCTTAATTCAAAGATTTCATGAGTACTAAGAAAAATTTCCAGAAAACAGGGCAGCAAGACATTTCATCACAAAAATTGTAACAACTCAGTTTTGGCAGCCCTAACTCAAGTCAAACCAATTTATAAAGATGAATAACTCGAAGAAGATGAATTTAGGCAAAAATTTCGTTCAATTTGACGGAGTATAACACAAAATATAGACAGTTTAATCCACATATTCCCAACATTCGCGATTTCTGAACAGTTTGCAAGTTTACATTCAATTGACCCACCAAATCAAATCCAAATCAGGTCAAATTTATTTCTAAAGAACAAAAACCAAACAAGGATTCATACTGGACAGTTTCACGCAAATGTAACCTCATTTGATATGCTTTCCATCACATTCTTTTCACTTGTAATTTTCTGTCGGAAAAATTTCCAGATTACTTGCCTTTTATCAAATACTATCAATGGCTTTTTCTTAAACATAAATTCAACAAATAACCACATAAAACTTCCCCTCAAAGAGAGCTTTTCTCTGATACTATATCGTATGATCCTCCTAAGCCTTCATTGATGATCAATTACTCCCAAGATCAACTCTCTTCTAGGGGACACCTTGAATGCTTGCTGTTTGGAGAAATTTGAAGAACCAAGAACACTTTTTGCAAGAAAAAGAACAATGAAATTAAACAATTAACCTTCTTATAGTTGAGGAAGAATCAACAAGACTATAGAAAGTCTCAACTATTCTCCAACTCCAAAGAAGGACCTAAACCCAAGCAACACCAACTATGAAGTTGGCACCTCAAAGGGATATTAGGATTTGAAAATTAGACATGGACCCTTAAATTGAAGATTCAAGAAGTTCTTTTGTGTAGAATTATACAGAGAAAAAACCTGAATTGTACAAGAAAGAAGAAGAAAACCAAAGAACCCTAGTTCTTCATTCAATATATCTTGCATATACCCCATCTTGCCAAAATGGCTGCAAATAAGAGTACTTATATTGTGTCTCACAATTAGTTTCCAACCCTAGGTATTAGACTAGATTAAAAGATTTTAAAGGGTATTTAGACCACTTAAATATAAGTTAAAATAAGTTTACAACTAAATTGAAGGGTTAAGGAAGTTGAAAAGTAGGTCTCACCCGACCATTCGTGGTAGGTCGACTCGCACTTGGTCTTTCTTTGCCCAGTAGCCTACCGGTGATGGTAGGGTGGACCGATAGTTAGCGGTAGGTCAAAAACTCCCCTCATAGACAGAACCTTATTGGCAACGGTAGGGTGGACCTACCCTCGGTGGTAGTACGCCTCCTACTTCCTTTGGCGTTGAAGCTTCAAAGCCTTCCAAACTTTCTTCTTTGGCATCCCCTTCCTTTCTCCTAGCCCTAGTTCTTGTGACTGAACCTTGCAATAGCTCTACGGTTTCTTGTGCATCCCAGGTCATACCAAATTTCCTTGTACTCCTTGAGAAGTGTGAGAAAATTTACTACTAGGCTGTGTAGGAGAACTCTGTGAATTTTTAGCAGCTCCGTTGTGAGAAATTTCAACATTAAACTGGTTCCCTTGTCGAGTATTTTGTGTAGCAACTTTGTGTGAAGATCTTGCCAAGGTATCTTCTTCAATTTAAGTGGCAACTTGTATAGCATCACACAATGATTAGAGTTTTACTGCAGCAAGTCTTGATAAAATTTGGGGCTTCAATCTTTCCCTATAAATTGCTATCATATTGTCCTAATTCTATTCGAAATCACAGCGAGTAGCTAGATGATAAAACTTACTTGTATACTCATCTACTGTCATCGTTTCTTGTTTTAGATGCGTGAATTGGTAGTAAACTTTTTGTTTATAGATCAAAGGAACAAAATGACGGCTCATGACTTGCGTCATCTCTTCCCAAGTTTTGATTGCTCCAAAACCCGTCCTTCTAATATATGCTTGTTCTCTCATCCACCATACACGTGTTGTTCCTTTGAGCTTAGCCTCAACAAAGAATAATTTCCTTTCTTCATGCTTTATTCATTTTATACCATCTAAAATAGCTATCTAAACTATGTATCCAATAAAGGGACATATCAACATGCCCATCTCCATAAAAATCTGAAACTTCTAACTTTTATCCCTTTGCTGAAATTGTCATTTGCTTGAAATATATTAAGCTGGTGGCATGGCTGATTTTGTAAAGGAGCATAAGATTGGATTGGTGCTACCATCCTTGTATTTTCAATTGCAGCACTAGGAGGCTATTGAATAGGAATTGGAGGAATGGACTCTAAAAACATTGATGTTGATGGAGATTTGGTTTATTGCGGGGGCCATATAATTTGGTTGGTCCACTGGATTTGAACCCATAGGTTTCTTACCATAAATGGTACTTGTGAAACATTCTATCAAAGCCTTTCATATCTTCCATGGATCCTTTGAACTCTTGAATGTCAGATTTGATAGCTTTAACTTTTGCACAAAGGCCCAAGATTCATCTTTTTGCTGTTTTTTTAAAGCCTCACAATCCTTGATGAAACCTTCCAAAGTTGAGTTTAGTTCGGCATTCGTAGGCATGACTGCACGCAGGATTATTCTGTGCTAATACCAAATTGATGCAGGACAAAGTAGGAGGTATCTTTGTCTTGCTATACGCAGCGGAAGAACTCCTTAAACCTTCAGTTTTAGCTTTAGAGAATGGCTGAAACAATAGGGATATAGAATGGACAAAACTTAGAAAGAATAACCACCTCAAAAGAGAAAAGACATAAGCTGTTTAGAGGCTATGAACAGTAGCCGTGAATAGTAAATTATGCAAGAAGAGTAAGGAAAGAGGGAGGGAGAAGAGAGAGGAAAGAGGGAAAGATAGGCAACACCTAAACAGTCAATATAACTCCCAAATACTTAATAATTCACTGCTGCAAAAGTAAGCTATTACAAGGTATTTATAGTGTAAAGATTTCCTAATAACCAAATCCTAGTATAATTAGAATACCTTCTAAAGATATAAGACTCTATACTTCCCTAAGATAACGATGACTCCAAATTAGACTAAAAGATCAACAAATTAAATAAGGACATTAAAACTAATTCTCTGCAAATTCTAGTAGCGACTAAATGACCAAAATACCTTTGGCTCCTAAAAAATATTAAATAATTAAGTTAAAGGACAGTTGATTCTTTTAATCACCATGGACACCTTTCTTTATATGGAAATTTCTTCTTTTCTTTGAACAAGAATGTTTGAATTTGTGTTTAGGCTTTCAAATACTATACTTCTTATCTAGCCTTAGGATAGCATCTTTATCACTAGTGAAAGACTGAATGATCTGCCTCACTATGAACAATTCCAAATTGGCCGACAGTTGTGTTAAAACGAGCAAATAAGCACGCAGAGACTGTTTGATATCATAGGGAGAACATCGAAGTTAACAAACTTTACTAGACTACCCTTGAGCAATAAACCCTACGGGTTGCTCCATAGCATTCTTGAATGTATCCATGTAGAAAAGCATTTTTAATATCCAATTTATAAAGAAGTCACTGTCGAATAGGTATCATAGTAAGAAAAAGATGAACAGAGGTCACTTTGCAATGGGAGAGAAAGTATAATTGTAATCCAAACCAAAGATTTGAGTATATCATTTGGCAACTAGTCGAGCTTTCAGTCTATCAATATGACCATCTGGACCAACCTTGATGGCAAAAGCCCATTGACAACCAACAATAGACTTTCCTGGGGTAAAGAAATAAACTCCCATGTATCAGAGAAATGAAGAGCTTCTTTATCATCCATCATGGCCTTTCTTTATCCAGGATGGGATAATGTCTCCTAAACAGTCTTAGGGATAGAAACAAATGATAGAGAAGATATAAAATCCATATGTGATGGAGAAAGACGATGATAAGTTAAAAAATTATATATAGGGAAAGGATCACGAGTAGATTTTTTACCTCGAAGCAAGTCCGGTGAAGTATTCGGAGTTGAAGCAGGCAGAGAGGATTGAATCGGAGATGCATTGAAGATATTATTCTTAGGGAATTGATAATAAGTCTTTGGGAAAGGATATATGTGAGAGGGTTCCTACAATACAGGGGCTGGAGATAAAGGAAAGATGACATTTAAGGATCTAAAACTAAAGGTAACATTTAGGATCATGGAAGATGACTTTTGAGGATTTGAAGTGGAATATGACGTTTGAGGAGACAAAGGGACGAGAGGAGCTATGGTAAAGTAAGGCAGAGCATTTTTAGGAGGAATACTCTTATATCTATTAATTCAAAAGAGAAGGACAGGGTTTATTCAAAAAATGTGACATCTCTAGAGACCACAAATCTATATAAATCTAGAGAATAATGCTTTGTAGCCTTCTTGAAAATGAGAGTACCCCAAAAAGATACATTTAAGGGATTTTGCATATCACTTATCTCGACCCGGTGTCATCCCTTACAAAGCAAGTGCACGTAAAGACACGAAGAGGAACCTTATAATGTTCATCATGTAGAAATATAAGTGAATGTGGAATTTCAGAATGAATCAAAGAAGGCATGTGGTTGATGAGGTGACAAGCCGCAAGGACGGGATCACTCTAAAAACAGAGAGGGACATTATAGTGTGTTATCATGGTACGAGTAGTTTCAATGAGATGGGAATTTTTTGCTTAGCAACACCATTCTGTGGAGGAGCATCAAGACATCAGGACTCGTGAAGTATGCCTTATGAAGCTATAAAGGAAGATAGAGGTTCGAAAAATTGGCTTTTGATCTCAGCACAAAAGTTTTGAAGTATTAAAAATAATTCATACTGATATTTCATCATATAGAACCAAGTGCATCTAGAAAAATCATTTATAAATGTCACAAAATATCAAAAATCCCAAAACAGAATCCACACAATTAGAACCCCAAATGTCAGAGTGAACAAAAAAAGGGAGATGAAGCACGTTTATTCACTCTAGATGGATAGGATGCTCGTGAATGTTTCCCGAGAAAAGGACTCAAATTCCAAAAAATTTAATCTGGTGAGACTAGGGACCAATTGACGTAATTTAGAAATAGTTGGATGACCATACCGACTATGAAGAGATGGAGAATCAGTAATTAAAGGACAAACTATCGGAAAAGTTGGAGGAACAAGAAGATAAAGTCCTTATGATTCACGTCCAGTGCCAATCATCTGCCCAATGCTCTGGTCCTGCATCTAAACAGTATTAGAAGAGAAAGTGACAAAATAATTCAAACATTGAGTTAGTTGATGGATGGAAATCAAATTGAAAGGGCAATTTGCTATGCTTAGAACAAAAGATAATAACATAGAAGAAAGAGGTGTAGATGTACCAATACCTATGGCGGTGTGGTTGGACCTATCTCTAAAAATGTCAGAAGGTAAATTTTTAGATGAAGTGAGACTAGTAAAAATATTTAGACTACTGGAAATGTGATCGGAAGCATCAGAGTAAAAAATCCATTGAGACTTGGACTGAGAGACTAGGCACTAGAGGCCTTGTTATGTGCCACAGATATGGTTGCTATACTTGCCACTTGGAACTATAAAAATGCCTCAAATTCTTTTGTAAGACTGCTATCGGATGTCATTGTTGGATGAAAAATCAGATTTGAGAAGGATGAATAACCTTTGATCCGGATGAACGTCGACCACAAATAGACCAGAATGAACTTTGACAATTGATAAAAGTAGATCGAGTACAAATAAACCGAAATGAACTTAGGTCTTTTAATGAAATGGCTAAAGAAACCAGAATAAAATTTATTTTTTCTAAACAAATCGGAATGAACTTCGGTTTGGAGTGACTTAAACAAACCGAAATGAACTTCAGTTTGAAGTGACTTGAATCAATATTCTTGCTCCCCTAGCTCTGATATCATGTAGAAAGTAAAACTAGATAGAGAAAGAAGAGAGAAAGAAAAAACAAAGAGATTTGAGAATGCTTGAGTGAGTTTAATGCCTCTCAAACCTTGTATATTTATAGTATACAATATACTATATTTACAATTAATCAATCAAGCTATAGATCTGGAATCTAATCAATCGCCCTAATTAAGCTATACAATCAAAGATACAAAAAATCAGTGAATCAATCAATCAACACTAAATAAGCAATCAAATTAATCAACGATTTGATATGAAAAGCTTTTGTTAGCTTTGCAGTGAGATTGAGGACTAGAGAAATTTAATGATATGCTTGAAGAGGGACTGTTTGGACATTCTTGTGCAAAAGGAGGTCATTTTTGTGCTTTATATTCTCATTATGAATTAGATTTCCATTGTTTCTTTTGTAGAATTCATTGCCAGCCTCATATGGATTCATATTTCACAAAAACATCCATCTGCAATTTTGGCAAATGTTGTGATTGTGGATATTGTTATTCTGTCATGAATATGTCTGCTTTAGGAAACATGCTTTGATTTGTAACTAGATGAGAATTTGTACCTCTATATACTCTGATCTCTGGTATTGATTTTTACCTCTATATGTTACTGTTGACGTGGAGAATAAATGTACGTTGCTACTTCATATGGGAATTTGTGAACCCTCTAAAAAACCTTGGGGAGGGGTCAATAAGGTTTTTCGCTAATTTTTGAAAATCTTTTGTAAATTAAAATATAAACCTCCAATTTTGTTTGCAAAAGAATTCTAAAACTCTTTTTAATAAAATTCCAAACCAAACAAAATCTTGTGGTTAAGACAATTAAGTAGAAAGCTTAGAAAGAAATGCACAAAGATTTATAGTGATTCATCTCTCAAAGAGTTACATCCACTACCTTGAACCAACATCCAAGGATTTACCAAATCCACTATAAATACAATTACACCAAGTACGAATTTGAGCATCAACCTGCAAGGGTTTTGCACACAACCTCAATTCACAACACAATATACATCAAACAATTACCCAAGGGGTTTTTTCAACACAAACCTTTGATATCAATAAGAGAAAGAGATAAGTTTAAGAACAATGTTACTAATGTGAGCTTGAGAAATAGAAGATACAACTCAATGGAATATTTCTACAAGCTCCTCTTTACTTGTTCTTTGATGAAGATCAACAATGAAGCTCAAGAAGATGTTTTTGAGATTGAAAGTATTTTGAAATAAATGTACTTTAAAGCTCTTTAAAAATCTTAAATGATCTTAATAAATATTTCACCAAACTTCTTACTTTTTGGCAGATCAAAAAGTTCTATATATATTTTCTGAAAAAAATGACCGTTGCTGAGTGCAACGGTAATATTTTTTTTACAGTAAACGTGAAAACCAGAAGACCGGTTCCTAAAATCGGACAACCGGTTTTGAAACAGAATGATTCGGACTCATCTACAGAAAATTGGATGACCGATTTTTCTAGAACTAGAAAAAATCGAATGACTGGTTGTAAAACAGGATGACCGAGTTTTGAGAGTTTTTACAGCCAGTTTTTAAAGACAGGAGCTTTCATTTCTATTTCAAAGACATGCATTCTTGATACTCTTTTTAGAGATAGAAAAACTTTCAAAAATATCAAAAATTCTATCAAGAATACTTAGATTTTAAGAAAAGTTTATATTGAGAAAATCATTAAAAGAGCTTCACATATGATCAATAATCAAAGATTAAGGTTAGGGAGTTTTACAAAGAAATACCTTAGCACACCCTAACTTAGACATAAGTCTTCAATGTCTTCAATGACTTGATCTTAGAATGGCTTGGTCTTTTCTCCTTTATTTTGCCTTCATCGCCAAGATCTTTTGCTTTTTGAGAATGTAGACTTGAGACTCCAAAAGTGTTTCTTTTGTTCTATGAAAGGTTAGCTTAATGCTGACACAAACATATGTTAATCATAATCAAAATCATAAGTAAAAATGCCCTTAGGGCTAACAATCTCCCCTTTTTTTATTATGACAAAAACATATGCAAGAAGAACAAAAGAGCAAGAGTAAAAGTATGGTGATGCTTCAAAAAAGATCAATATTAAGAACAAAGCACAACAATCTCTATAATAGAGAGATAGCTCCCCTTAAAAACATGCTTCATATCAAATATGGCTAAAGAAGATTCCAAAATAAGCCAAATAGCCCATATGGTGCAAGAGTTATTATATGGCAACTCCATAAAGTATAAGAATACTAAGGCACCAAAAGGAATAAACATATATATATATGTATGAAAAAGCATCATCATTAACATAAGCATCAACATATCTCATCAAACAACAATTTCTCCCCCTTATATCTTGCACTATTTTCTCCCCTTTTTGTCCTAAATAAAAATATGACCTTAGCAGAGCACTTTCAAGGGATCATAGAAGAGGTAGTAATTGGACTTTCAACATTAAGTTATCATCATGAAGTCCATAACAAAAGAGTCAAAGCAACAAAAGGTAGCAACAAACGGATCACATAGCACACCAAAAGTAAAACAAAAAAATATGACATATATTAAGTCACAAGAGAACAAAAAACATAACATTAAAAGAAAACCACAAGGAGTTTGAAAAAGAAAGAGTCATAGAAAAACAAGGGAAATGGAGAGGGTTTTGTAAAAAGAAGATCTCAATCATCTCTATCTCTTCCTCCTTGCTCTAGTCTCATAACCCGTTCTTGTATGTCGGTCATCTTGTTATCCAATGCATCAAGCCTTTCTTAAATGACGGGACTTTCCCATCCAAAACCTCAAAGTGACCGTCGAATGCATCAACCGAGTATTCATTGAAGTTTGCAGAGAGGCTATCATGTCCATCACTTGACTTATGCTTCCGGAAGATAACCCTTCCTCCTATCTCTCTTGCCTCTTCTTTCTTCTAGTTTTTTTTCTGATCATTTCAACCTCTGTCTTGAAGTCACTTTCTTCTTCACTCACATGCATTTCTTCTTGTTCTTCATCATCATCTTCTTCTTCACTATCACCTTGGTCTTGACCACCTCTTATGAATGGCCCTTCTTCATTTTTCTCAAACCCCATTCTTTTGAATGTTTGTTGATTGTAGATCTTCCCATGACCGTGACCACTAATGCCAGACAAATTGACCACAAAATATTGAAAAATTTGGTAATAAAGCATCCATAAGGTAAGCATTTAGTTGAAGAGGATTGTGTGGCTAAAGTTCATCCTCCTATGTTCATGTAAAGCTAGCATCACGAAAGAGTGCATGTTGGTGATAGATGATTTATGCCCAACATTTGGAATAATTATGTTTGAGATCATGTGATGGAGTAATCTCCCATATGCATCAAGTTTATTGACATTCCTATCATCACATCTCTTCAACACTTCCCCTCTAGTGAAAATTTCTTCAAAATGCCTTTCACTCTATAAATTTTGGTCAAAACATTTCTTGTTCTTTGTATAAAATCTTTTTCTGTCTTGAGGGGCTTCCAAAATGTGATTTAGTAATCTATCATCAAAAGCAATGTCTCTATCCCCAATCCTAGTTAATACCTATTGATGAGGAACATTGTCAACTCTTTCAATCCTTCCCTTATGGAGATTAGAATAAAACTCTTATATCATCTCAACATAATAAAGTTCATTCACAATCAACAATGGTATCCAACTAATCAGTTCAAAGAGATGAGGGATAGCCTCCATACCTTGTATGTCGTTTAAATCTACTCGATGACCAGGAGCTATTTTCTTCAATTCCTAGTCCACTCTTCAAAACTTGTCGCCTCCTTTACCGAAATGAACCTATCTAGAACCCTGACTTCTAACTCTAGAGGCTACCCTTTTTGCCTTTCCTGTTCCTCTACTGATACCTCCTTCTTCAGATTTTGCCTATGACCAACATTTGCATTCTTGGTTTTTACCATTTTTTGAGAGAAAATCGGCTAGGGTTTGAGAGGAGATGGAGGGTTTCAAATGGAGAAAATTTTGACTCAAAAACAGAGAGAAGAACCATTTCTTTGCTATGTGAAGAGATAGATTTGAAGAAAAAGAGAAGAACAGTGAAAATCAGAGCAAGAAATCGGATGTGTCTTGTGAGGAAGGAAGTTCTCGGTCGAGAGAATGAGAGAGAGTTGAGAAAAATGTGTGAAAAGATGGAAAAAATCTGAGTTTAAAAGCGCAGACCCGACAATTTTCTAAAAATAGGTCGACCGATTTTAAAAGTCGGTCGTCCGGTTTTTGTAAATTGAAGAAATCGGACATCCTATTTTATCGAAGTCGTCCGGTTTTGTCATCCAAATATCTCGGGAAATTTTTTAGAGGAAAAATCCTTGAGTCCAGTTTTGAAACTGGACGTCTTGTTTTTAAGAATGAGTCCGATTTTATGAAAAATGTCAGCAAGAACAAAAAAATGTAAGAGGAAAAATAGATAACATAAATAACACACATTACTTATTAAATTTGCCGATACCAAGCAATTTTCTTAAATAGCAAAAGCAATCTTCCGAAAAAGGTTTTGTAAAAATATAAGCAATTTGATCCTCTGTGCAAATATATTCTAAAAATACATCACCTTTAGCAACATGATCTCTAATGAAGTGATGTTTGATTTCAATATGTTTTGTTTTTTAATGTTGCACAGGGTTTATAGAAATGTTTATAGCACTAGTGTTATCACACATAATAGGTATACACTTAAAAGAAACACCAAAACAATCGATGTGTGTTTCATCCAAAGTACCTGTGCACAGCAACAACCGGCGCGATGTATTCCACTTCGGCGGTTGATAGGGATACGCACGATTGCTTCTTGCTGTACCAAGATACTAAGCATCCTCCCTAGAATTGGCAATTTCCACTTGTACTCTTCCTTTCTACCTTACATCCGACATAATCCGCATTGGTGTAGGCAATAAGATTAAAACAAGATTGTTTAAATTATCACAAGCCACAATCATATGATGAATTTAAGTATCTCAAATTACATTTTACAGCTATTAAATGAGATTTTTTGGGGCAAGTTTGGAATCTAGCACGCAAACATACGACAAACATAATATCCGGCCTACTAGCTGTTAAATAAAGTAAACTACCAATTATACCTCTATAATTCTTTTCATCAACCATTTTACTTTTTTCATCTTTGTCAAGCTTCAAGGATAAGCTCATTGGAGCGCCAATACCTTTTGCATTGCTCATCCCGAATCTCTTGAGAAGTTCCTTGGTGTACTTCTCTTGGCTGATGAAGATTCCTTCTTTCATTTGCTTGATTTGTAGTCCGAGGAAGTATGTCAATTCTCCCATCATGCTCATTTCAAATTCTTTTTGCATAAGGGAGGCAAATTCTTCATATAAAGAGACATTAGTAACACCAAAAATAATATCATCAACATAAATTTGGACAAGAAGAAGATCATTATTACAAGAGGTTTTTGTAAAAAGAGTAGTGTCCACCACACCCCTTGAAAAGTTATTTGAAAGAAGAAAACTACTTAACTTTTCATACCAAGCTCTTGGAGCTTGTTTTGAACCATAGAGTTCTTTTGAAAGTTTGTAAACATAATTTGGAAATTTTTCATGCACAAAACCAGGAGGTTTTTCAACATAAACTTCCTGCTTAATATTACCATTTAGAAAGGCACTCTTAACATCCATTTGAAAAAGCTTGAATCCCTTAAAACAAGCAAAAGCTAAAAGCATTCTAATGAATTCAATTCTAGCAAGCGGAGCAAAGGTTTCATCAAAATCTATGCCCTCTTCTTGATTGAATCCTTGGGCAACTAGTCTAGCTTTGTTTCTAATGACTTCTCCGAATTCATTTAGTTTATTTCGAAAAACCCATTTTGTGCCAATAGTGGGTTGATTACGTGGTCTAGGGACTAAAGTCCAAACTTTGTTTCTTTCAAATTGATTTAACTCCTCTTGCATAGCAATAATCCAAAACTAATCACATAAAGCATCATCAATAAATTTAGGCTCAATTTGAGATAATAGGGCAACGTTGTCAATAAAATAATTTCTTGTTCCTACCCCTTGTGATACATCACCAATAATTTCATCCTTGGAGTGTCCCTTTGGACATATCACATCTTGAGGAAGATTTTGAGCTTCTTGATTGTTTGCTTGTTTTTTCCTCAATCTCTTCTTCCTCCATAGCATGTTCTTGCATTGCTTAAGTGTACAATGGTTGGTTACTTAGAATGTTATCTATGTCATCATCATCAACTTTCTTGTCAAAAATGTTAGTTTCATCCAAATTAACACGAATAGAATCTTCAACACATAAGGTTCTTTTATTGAAAAATCTAAAAGCCTTTTTGTTTGAAGAATAACCAAGAAAAATTCCCTCATCGGATTTTCGATCAAACTTCCCAAGATTGTCCTTGGTGTTTAAAATAAATCATTTGCATCCAAAAACATTAAAATAGCCAATTGAGGGGGTTTTGCTAAAAATAAGTTCAAAAGAAGTTTCTTTAAAGAAGATCTCAAGATAACACGATTCATAACGTAGCATGCGGTGTTAATGGCCTCGGCCCAAAAGTATTTAGGAAGGGAGTTTTTTACAAAGCATTGATCTTTCAATTTCTTGTAAAGTACGGTTTTTCCTTTCCACAACACCGCTCTGTTGTGGGGTTTTAGCGGCCGAAAAGTTGTGTGAAATACCAAAATCATTGCAACGTTTTGTAAAATCTTGGTTGTTGAATTCTCTCCTATTATCACTTCTTATAGAAATCAATTTGCAATCAAGGGAGTTTTGAACCTTTTTGAAAAGTTTTACAAATTCTTGAAATGCCTCATCCTTTAGGCTAATAAACAAAGTCCAAGTAAATCTAGAGTAGTCATCCACTATGACAAAGGTATACCTCTTACCACCAAAACTAGTGGTCCTCATTGGTCCAAATAAGTCCATGTGAATAGTTCCAAAGGTTTTGAAGTTGAAATCATGTTCTTTTATTTAAAAGAGTCTTGATTTGTTTTCCAAATTGGCAAGCATCACAAAGTTTAGTTTTCTCAAAGTGAAGTTTTGGTAAGCCTCTAACAAGTTCTTTTGAAGAAAGTTGGTTCAATAAATCCGTACTAACATGACCAAGTCTTCTATGCCACAAAAATGCATTATCATCATGAACCGAGAGACACTTTAAGTTTTGAGAAAGAAGATCTTCAAGATGAAAGATATAGACATTTCCAACTCTTTTAGCAACAAAAATAGTTTTGTTTTCATGCTTATCAATGATAGAAGAAGAATCACTTTCAAAAACAACCTTTTTCCCACTATCACATAATTGACTAATACTAAGCAAATTGAATTTTAAACCATCAATTAGAAGAACATCGTTAATAAGAGAAGAAGAATTGTTACCAATATTGCCTATACCAATAATTTTTCCTTTGTTCTTATCTCCAAAGGTGACAAATCCACTTTCGGTTTCTTTGAGTTCACTCATAAGTGATGAGTTCCCGGTCATGTGCCTTGAACAACAGCTATCCAAGTATCACTTAGATGACCTTGATTTGTGTTCCTACAAAAGAAGAAGTAGAGATGAATTTTGGTACCCACATCTTTTTGGGTCCATGAATGTTAGTTGAATTTTCTTTTGCCTTCTAAACGGTTTTCACTCCTCTTTCAATCTTTTTCTTTATAAAACACTTTGTGGCTTTATGACCACTCTTTTCACAATATGTGCAATGAAGGTGTGAGTGAGATACTGAAGCCTTTACAAACCGTGTTTGTTTAGAAAAAATATTGGAATGATTATATCCATTACCATTTTTATCGAAAGGTGATCTTTGAGAGCCAAGAAGATTTTCAAAGTTTTCCTTTCCTTTTGTGAACTTTTCAACACATACAGTGAGATCACTCACCTTTTTCTTCAAAACATCATAATCTACCATGCATTTTTCAAGTGAGTGAACTTTTTCACAAAGTTTCTTGTTTTCTGAAACTAGTTCTTGAAAATCATTGTTTGAACACTCTTTTTCATTTTTCAAGATTTCTAAAGACTTAAGGAGAGATTTGTTTCACAAATAAGTTTTGAGTTTTCATCAAGCAAAAATTGATTTTTGCTTTTCAATTCTTTGTTTCTTTTAGAAACCTTTTCGCATTCACCATACATTTCAATAAGCATAGTACAAGGATCATTATCACAAATATCATCAATGAGACTAGAAGAGTTAGAGGGTGAAGATTGTTCTCATTCTCCATTACCATGAAGCATATATTTGCCTTTTCATCACCTTCACTTTCACTTGTATCTTGATCCCATGCACTAATAAGTCCCTTGCCTTTCTTCTTTTTCTTTAAGGCTTCAAGCTTGGCTTCCAATGCTCCTTTTTCTTTTTCAATAGCCTTTGGACAATCGGCTACAAGGTGCTCCATGCTATTGCATTCAAAGCATCTTGCTTTGAATAATGAAGAGTTTTGTCCTCCTTTCTTAAATGGAGGTTTCTTTCCCCTTTTGTTAAAACCTTTCTTATAGAATCTTTTGAATTTTCTGATAACCCAGGCTATGTCTTCATTGTCATCATGATAATCTTCATATTGGAAGAACTAGCTTGTTCTTCTTCATTTACTTTGAGAGCTATGCTTCTTTTTGCCTTTTCTTCTTCTTCCATTTCATTTAGCCTTTTTACTTTCAACTCATAGGTGAGAAGAGAGCCTATGAGTTCTTCAATTGGGACAGTTCTCAAATCCTTTGATTCCTCTATGGCAAGATATTTTGGTTGCCATGTCTTGGGGAGTGCATCTAGAACTTTTCTATTCACTTCTCCTCTTGAGTATTCCTTTCCATAAGCCTTGAGTCCATTTGTGATGTTTGTAAATCTTGTCAACATTTCACTAATACTCTCATTTTTCTTCATCACAAACAGTTCATAATCTCTTATTAACAAGGCCAACTTTGATTTTTTGACTTGGTTGGTTCCTTCATGAATGACTTCCAATAGCTTCCACATGTCATGAGCCGAGTCACACCCACTTACTCGATTGTATTCATTAACATCCAATGCACAACTTAGGATGTTCATGGCTTGGTAGTTCAATGTCATCTTTCTTGAATCGTATTCATGAAATTCTTCTATTTTCTTGATTCTTCCATCCTTTTAGGGATAAAAGGTCCTTTCTTTACAATACTCCAAAGGTCAAAGTAAATAGAATAAATATATATTTTAATTCTAGGTTTCCAAAAAGTATAATTTGTACCATGGAAAAGAGGAGGTCTATTTGTAGAAGAGCCTTCTATATATGGTAAACTAGAAACATTAGCCATAGTAAAATAACGATCTTTTGCTTCAAAGGTGTTAGTCCTTTTTTAGAGAAGCCCCGCTCTGATACAAATTAAAAACCTTAGGGGGGGGGAGGGGGAGGTGAATAAGGTTTTTTGCTAATTTTTGAAAATCTTTTGTAAATTAAAATATAAACCTCCAATTTTGTTTGCAAAAGAATTCTAAAACTCTTTTTAATAAAATTCCAAACCAAACAAAATCTTGTGGTTAAGACAATTAAGTAGAAAGCTTAGAAAGAAATGCACAAAGATTTATAGTGATTTACTCTCTCAAAGAGTTACATCCACTACCTTGAACCAACATCCAAGGATTTACCAAATCCACTATAAATACAATTACACCAAGTACGAATTTGAGCATCACCCTGCAAGGGTTTTGCACACAACCTCAATTCACAACACAATATACATCAAACAATTACCCAAGGGGTTTTTTCAACACAAACCTTTGATATCAATAAGAGAAAGAGATAAGTTTAAGAACAATGTTACTAATGTGAGCTTGAGAAATAGAAGATACAACTCAATGGAATGTTTCTACAAGCTCCTCTTTACTTCTTCTTTGATGAAGATCAACAATGAAGCTCAAGAAGATGTTTTTGAGATTGAAAGTATTTTGAAATAAATACTTTAAAGCTCTTTAAAAATCTTAAATGATCTCAATAAATATTTCACCAAACTTCTTACTTTTTGGCAGATCAAAAAGTTATATATATTTTCTGAAAAAAATGTTCGTTGCTGAGTGCAACGGTAGTATTTTTTTACAGTAACCGTGAAAACTGGATGACCGGTTACTAAAATCGGACGACCGGTTTTGAAGCCGAAAGATTCAGACTCATCTACAGAAAGTCGGACGACCGATTTTTCTACAACTAGAAAAAATCGAACGATCGGTTTTAAAACTAGATGGCCGATTTTTTAGAGTTTTTACAGCCAGTTTTTTAAGACAAGAACTTTCGTTTCTATTTCAAAGACATGTATTCTTGATACTCTTTTTAGAGATGGAAAAACTTTCAAAAGCATAAAAAATTCTATCAAGAATACTTAGATTTTAAGAAAATTTTATATTGAGAAAATCATGAAAAGAGCTTCACATATGATCAATAATCAAAGATGAAGGTTAGGGAGTTATACAAAGACGATCGGTTTTAAAACCAAATGGCCAATTTTTGAGAGTTTTTACAGCCAGTTTTTTAGGACAAGAACTTTCATTTCTATTTTAAAGACATGTATTCTTGATACTCGTTTTAGAGATAGAAAAACTTTCAAAAGCATAAAAAATTCTATCAAGAATACTTAGATTTTAAGAAAATTTTATATTGAGAAAATCATGAAAAGAGCTTCACATATGATCAATAATCAAAGATGAAGGTTAGGGAGTTTTACAAAGAAACACCTTAGCACACCCTAACTTATACATAAGTCTTCAATGTCTTTAATGACTTGATCTTGGAATGGCTTGGTTTTTTCTCCTTCATTTTGCCTTCATCACCAAGATCTTTTTCTTTTTGAGAATGTAGACTTGAGACTCCAAAAGTGCTTCTTTTGTTTCTATGAAAGGTTAGCTTAATACTCACACAAACATATGTTAATCATAATCAAAATCATAAGTAATAATGCCCTTAGGGCTAACACTCTCTATTTGTGTTTTCTTCATGGTTGTTTTCAATCTTTCTAAGTTATATGATAGGAAAAAGATTATCAAAATCTCCAAGAATTTGAGGAAGTAATCTCCAAAGCTTGTTCTTGAAAAGCCTTAGCTAGAAACCTACTTCCATGATAAATTGAACCTCATATCTTGATGATAACAAGACTCAAATGACATAAAATGAATAATTTAAACAAATCCTAACAAAGAACCTAGGAAATAAAGGATAATCCAATACCTTTTTGAGAGGTAAATTGAGGAAACAATTAAGAACCTTTGAAGAAACATTCACAGACCCAGGAGAAGATAAACAAACAGAAGGTAGTTCAATTCTTTGGTTGCAAATTCATGGAGAATCACTCTCCTACACAGAAGAACCCTAAAGGTTTCTTCAAAGCCAAAGCCTAGAGCACAAGGCTGCTAATTTCTCAAGACAACATAAATTAATGAGTTTCGCCTTTTGAGGGAGTATTTATAGATCCCAAGGTCTACTCTACCTAACTTGTAGTCAAAGAGGTTTAATACCTTCAATTACATAAAAAGGTAAAAATATTAGCATAAACCGGTAAAAAAATAATGAAAAGTTGTCCACTGGCTACTCGAAATAGATGGTACCAACTGTCTTCTGGACTACTGGACCAGCGTCATCAAACAAGAGATGGTACTGGTTCAAGATTGGGTTGCACATCCAACTTCTTGGTTCGATTTGAACATGAAAACAGTAGGTTGGCTCATGTAGTCTTCAAAAAACTTGTAGCCCTCCTTTTAGCTTTCCTGAGAAACTGAAACCGCCTCCATTGGATCTGTATAACACAAGTTACGATCATTATACCGCATTATGTGCAGACAGGATCTCAAGTTAAGAACATTCACTTTGCACCACCCTTTGGATGACGAAAACAACTCCGTTTGGGATGAACTTTACCACTTTGAAAACCTTAATGTATATCTTCTACAATCATCTAGAAGATCACAAATTTATTTGGGGACTCTAAGCTCCTTAAATATGTGCTTGAACACAAACTATCTTCAAAGCTATTGATTTTCATCCATGGGCTTAAATGGTCCAACTATTTTGACATTCTTCCCAAACCTTTTGTGCTTATTTTTTTTAACTTCTTTTAAGCTCTGGGAAGTCTTTGTAACATGGTGAAATCAATCTTGAAGTATTACTCATGTCTCTCAATTTTTTCACTCTTGAAGTGCTATCAAGCTTCAAACTAAAAAATTTGCTATAATTTTCATTGTTTGAGCTTGAATACAAATCATCTCTATAAAACCTTCTTGGATGCAAAGCCATGCACTTATTAGAGTAGAAAGATCCAGTTTTGTGGGAAAACTTTTGAAACTATTAGGAGATTAGTTGTTGTAGTTGATTATGTATGTTGTTCCCTATTTTCAAGAACTTGACATCATCACAGGCTGAACCAGCCGAGAATTTTGAAAATTTTTAGTAATTATGTATATTTTCTATTCAAGTCCCTCAGAATGTTTTTTTCAAAGTAACCCCAAAATTTAAAGGTTGACTACTTGACTTTCAAGCAGTCTGGTGGTGGCCTTGTGGGTGAGGGATTTCGCCTTTTGTTACTAAGAAAAAAAGCACTCACCTCCTAGATCAAACTGAAATCGATGGACAGAAAAAAAAAAAAAAGTTCTCACTCCCTCCCTCTATGACTTTCACACCTTTCCATTCTCTGGCCGCTCTCTCCGTCTCCGACTCTGATTGCCGCAACTGCAACGGTGGCGCTCCGCCTCCCACCGTTCAGCTCCGGTGGACAACTTTTCATTATTTTTTTACCGGTTTATGCTAATATTTTTACCTTTTTATGTAATTGAAGGTATTAAACCTCTTTGACTACAAGTTAGGTAGAGTAGACCTTGGGATCTATAAATACTCCCTCAAAAGGCCAAACTCATTAATTTATGTTGTCTTGAGAAAGTAGCAGCCTTGTGCTCTAGGCTTTGGCTTTGAAGAAACATTTAGGGTTCTTCTGTGTAGGAGAGTGATTCTCCATGAAATTGCAACCAAAGAATTGAACTACCTTCTGTTTGTTTATCTTCTCATGGGTCTATGAATGTTTCTTCAAAGGTTCTTAATTGTTTCCTCAATTTACCTCTCAAAAAGGTATTGGATTATCCTTTATTTCCTAGGTTCTTTGTTAGGATTTGTTTAAATTATTCATTTTATGTCATTTGATTCTTGTTATCATCAAGATATGAGGTTCAATTTATCATGGAAGTAGGTTTCTAGCTAAGGCTTTTCATATTTGAAGAACTAGCTAAGTAGGTTCCAATATGAAGATTATTAAGAGCTTAGTTGTTGTAGTTGATTATGTATGTTGTTCCCTATTTTCAAGAACTTGACATCATCACCGGCTGAACCAGCCGAGAATTTTGAAAATCTTTAGTAATTATGTATATTTTCTATTCAAGTCCCTCAGAATGTTTTTTTCAAAGTAACCCCAAAATTTAAAGGTTGACTACTTGACTTTCAAGCAGTCTAGTGGTGGCCTTGTGGGTGAGGGATTTTGCCTTTTGTTACTAAGAAAAAAACCAATCACCTCCTAGATCAAACTGAAATTGATGGACAGGAAAAAAAAAGTTCTCACTCCCTCCCTCTATGACTTTCACACCTTTCCCTTCTCTGGCCGCTCTCTCCGTCTCCGACTTTGATTGCAGCAACTGCAACGGTGGCGCTCCGCCTCCCACCGTTCAGCTCTCCCGCAGTGGCAGTGCGGCAGCAGTAGCTATTCAAGAAGGAAAATGTAGCTTTTTTAATTAGATTTTAAAGGATAATATAAGTATACACATTTTTTGTTTTGCAAAATTCACTGAACCCATCCTCAAATCCTCCTATTTCAAAATTCCCACCCTTTTTCTAAGCTAAAAGTAGGATAAATTTTAATTTTTTTAGTCAAAAAATTTCCAGGTTTTTTTTTTTTGCAAAAGTATGACTGTTATGTATTTTTTAGAAATTAACTAATGAGATTTTAATTCCATTTACAGGCTCGATTTTGACAAATTTTTGCATCCATAGATCAAGATTTCGAGGTAATGTTTGCTCTTACTTTGTTTTAGTTTCTGAACTAAAGAAAAAAGGGTTTAATTGTTGAACTAAATATTGAAGTACTACCAATTAATTGTTGTTTCTATCTTGGGTTTTATGAATTTGAGGAGTATTTCAATGGGGGTTTTTTTTAGCAGAGGATTAGGAATAGAATAGATTATGATGTTTGTGTTTCTTCGAGTGGTTGTTGGAGTGGGTACCGCTGTAGTTTTGAAGAAAAGGCTTTATACTTTCTTTTATGTGTCAAATATTTTTATTTATATATGGGGATTAATATGTTTATGCTTAGTAAATTGGTTTCTTTATCCTTGAATGATGGCATGGGCATTGTTTGGTTTCTTAAGTTATCTTAGTTGGGATTTTTTCTGGGTTTGGCCCAGATTTTAGTAATGGGTACTAAACAGGCCAAATATATTTTTATGCTGAATCTGGCCATAACGCACAGTCATTATGCATTATCTCAGATGATAACACAATAGTTATGCGTTATCCCTAATCACGCGGCTTAAGCCGCGTTAATCAGCGCTAATTGCGTAAAAAACTATCGTGGCTCCTAGCTGGAATTGATGTGGCGATAACGCACAGCCATTGTGCGTTATCAACCTTAATAACGCACAGCCATTATGCGTTATTAAGGTTGATAACGCACAGTGACTGTGCGTTATCACGTTATAAACCCGCCTCTCCCTTCCTTCTTCCCTTTTATTTTTTCAGCCTATTTCTTCTTCCCTCTTTCTTCTCCCTTATTTCTTCTTCCTGTATTTTTTCATCAGCCTCCAGTTTTCTCTCTCTTTCCTCCCTCATTCTTCTTCCTCTATTTTTTCAGCTTCCTCCATCTCAATTTTTTTGCTTTCTCTCCTTCTTCCTTTCTTTTGCCTTACTTCCTTCTTTTTTATTGCTGCCTGAAAAAATTTGCAGCCTCCTCCGCTGCCGCTCGGTAAGTTATTTTCCTCTTCCTTTTATTTTCTTATTTCTTATTATTATATTTTGACTTCTTTTCTTCTAATACTTTTGTATTTTATTTTGAAATTTACACTTAAAAATTAGTTAATATTTAAAGTTCATGAATCTGCAAGAATTTCTTTGGAATACGAAGGTTATTAAAGATTTGGAGTGAAAAACGGTAGACTAGAGCTGCATTTTAAATTTTCGGTAAGTTCTTAGTTATTTAAATTTTGTTGGTGTATTATTTATTAAGTTTAATTATTGTGTGTTTAGGTTTGTTATTTGTTGTTTGTTAATAATTTTTATAAATTTTATTTGTTAATTTGAATTAATTCATTTTTTGTGAGAGTTATGTTTGGATTTATATTTAAAATTGTTGTTATTAATAAATTTGTACAAATTTGATAATTTTATGTATATAATTATTTTTTGCATTTAAAAAGTGATGTTAGGGTGATGTATTATTTTCATGAATTTATTTGGATAATTAGGTTTAATTTTTTACCTTACTTTATGATTATTTGAAATTTTTTTCATTATTTAGATAATTATTTTGCATATTTCGTATAAATTTTTGAGTAGAAAAGATGAGAACCTATAATTTTGTATTTTTCTCACAAGTTATTTATTTATTTTTTTTTGTAAATAGTAGAACCGATACTTAGAAATTTATAGTTTAGTAATTAATACTTTTATTTAAACTCTAAAACCGTAATAGTGAATTTACGAAGTAGTAAAATACTTATAAAATATACAATAAGTAACCTTGAAAAACTTAAAATTCTAAATTTTAAATAATAGAAAACTCTATTATTAAAATCCAAAATTTTACATTCAGTTTTTGTGAGTGGGGTTTGGATTTATGTATAAAATGGTTGTTATTAATAAATTTGCACAAATTTGATAATTTTATGTTTATAACTATTTTTTGCATTTAAAAAGTGATCTTAGTGTGATGAATTATTTTCATGAATTTAGTTGGATAGTTAAGGTTGAATTTTTTACCTTACTTTATGATTATTTGAACATTTTTTTAATTATTTAGATAATTATTTTGCATATTTCGTATAAATTATTGTGTAGAAAATATGGGAACCGGTAATTTGGTATTTTTATCATATGTTTTTTTTTTAAAATAGTATAACAGATACTTGGAAATTTATAGTTTAGTAATTAATACTTTTATTTAAACTCTAAAACTGTAATAGTGAATTTACGAAGTAGTAAAACACTTTCTTATAAAATATACTATAAGTAATCTTAAAAAATTTAAAAATTCTAAACTTTAAATAATAGAAAACGTAAAAATCTATTATTAAAATCCAAAATTTTACATCAAACATTAAACCATAAAACTATAAACTTTTTAACAGTAAACCTGAAAAAGCCAAAATCATAATATTAAAATTCTACAGGGTATATTATAAAAACTTTAAAAACCCTTAAAATTGATTTTTGAAACATTAAAACACACAACTAGAAACTCTGTAATAGTAAACCCTAATAAACTCGAAGAACCTTAAAATTGATATTTTGAACATTAAACCGTGAAATGGTCAACGTTGTAACAATAATCCCTCTTGTCTTAAAATCTTAATATTTTAAGCACTAAACAATAAAACTTTAAACTTTGTAACAGTAAACTCTTAAAAAATGAAAATCTGAATATTTTAAACATGAAATCGTAAAACTGTAAACTACGTAACATTAAACCTTGAAAACTTTAAGATATTATTTTTTTTAAACATTAAACCGTACAACCCTAAATTTTGCTACAGTAAACCCTAAAAATGATATTTGTAAATATTAAACCGTAAAACTATAAATTTTATAATCATAAACCATAATAACACTTAAATCTTAATATTCTTGATAATTAACTATAAATTATAAAACATTAAAAACCCTAAAAACCCTAAAAACATTAAATTTGATATGCTAAAAATCATTCAAACCTAAAACCCTAAAATGCAGTGTACCATAAAGAACACACCTTAAAGAGTTTGGAATTAGAATTTATTTAAAAATTTTTAATTTTAATATATACATATTGACAGTATCTCAAACTATAATTAATGTAGATGGAAGAAGTGCCAGCATACGTGCATCCCGGGCCCATTGTCCCTGATGTTTTATCGAGACAGCACGAGCACCGATCAGGTTTGATCTGGAGTGGGGACCACGCGACGTGTTACACTGATCTTCAATGCAGGCGTTTTGGGCGGATCCTATTCCAGTACTACTCCCCGTAGGTTGGTGGATTGAAGGAACTGAGTTGGGGGAAGTCTTTAGATGTGGTTACATTGGGCTGGACCACGCACTTATTACCGCATTGGTAGAGCTATGGAGACTGAAGACACACACATTTCACCTGACGTGTGGTGAAGTCTCAATAACACTGCAGGATGTACAGGCACTTCGGGGTTTAGGGATAGACGGTATGGCCGTTACCGGCCCTAGCTGGAGTGTACATCCCAAACCGTACTGGATTGAGCTTATCGAGAGACTTCTGGATGTGCGGTTGTCTCTCAGCCACTTTTCCGGATACAAGGTGAAGAAGGAACCTTTGGAAGCATGGATCCTGAGAGCGATTACCAGTTCGAAGACTAATGATGATCTAATCCTGTGCATTCGTGGATTTATTTTCTTACTCGTTGGCAGACATATGCTTCCCGACCTCTTCGGGAGGTTGGCTCATATAGGCTATCTCAGTTTATTAGAGGAGTTTGATGCTATCAGGACATATAGCTGGGGTAGCTGCGTACTTGGATTTTTGTATAGGCAGTTGGGTACGGCAGCTTTGGGGGGTGCACATTAGATTGGAAGGCCTTAGCCTTACTACAGATTTGGGCGTGGTCGCGCATACCTGCATTGCGGCCTCAGCTAATTACGGATATTCAGGCCGACCCTCTTGCTCCTCAAGGCACTATATGGTGCACATCTTTTGACTGTAGCCAACTGCCTACGCACACTCTCGTGACCTACAAGGACCAACTAGATTTCATGTCATCTGATCAGGTTCGCTTTACAATATTTTGTATTATTTGTAATTAATTGAGGTTTTTTTATGAAATTAATTTTTTTATTGATTTTGGATTTTGATTTGACAGTTTATATGGCTCCCTTATCTTGACTGTGCTTTGGTTCCATCTGACCTGTGGCGGGCAGAGGTCCCGCTCATTTATTATGAGATAGTGGAGTACCACTATCCTAGGCGTGTGATTCGCTGGTTTGCACGGGATCAGATGGTTCCAGATGCATGTGATACTTGTCTGCACCTACACTGGATCCAGCTTAGAGGGAATGATCACACATACTGGGGGACACAACATGCTAGTCACATTGAGGCCTGGTACCAGTGTCGACTTCGCGTTAGGGATGGTCCTGCTGTAGCTATTGAAGTGTTGTCATACCCCACTGATGAGTACATTAGATGGTATAGGGGTATCACACGGGTTTATATCGGCAATCCAGCTAACCGTGATACCCATTCGCATGGATATCAGCCTGTCGGTGTGGACAAACGGATGATGGTAAGTTCTCCAAATAAATATTTTAAATTTATTTATTTAGGGTTTTATATATTTATTTATTTATTTAATTTTTTTTTAGACTTCCATGTTGCAGGAGGTGGATGATATGGTTTCAGTGGTGATACAACAACCAACTACTGATCTTTCACATATGGCCGTGTTCATGAAGAAAGTGTAGATGATTATCCGGAGATGTATGGTCTCCATTGGCGGTACCTTGGGATGCACTCTATCACAGCACGATATCCAGCAGATATTCCTTGTTTAACCGTCTCGTCGCTGTCCCCGAGAGTATGTGTTGGACTGGGGTGCTTGTAGATTTAAGAGGGGCTCTCGCAGATTGCCTGGTCGTGGAGAAGGCGGTGGACGCCCTCCTGTACCACCGGTTCCACACAGGCACGAACATGTCGACCCCGGGCATGTAAAGGTGGAGAGGGGTGAGGGATCTGGAGGTGGACAACTGACTGTTGACCCATTTGACAGCCCAAACTTAGATATACCTTATTTAGTTTAGGTTTGACGCAAGCTTCCCAATCACTTCCTAGTGGATCTGGGACATCGCAGACGCCTCCCCTCCCGGTTTAGGATTTACCTCATTTTAAGCACCACATTCTATATCCTTCGGGTTTTTCGGGTTTCGTGCACCCCCTCCTCCGGGCACATCCAGTTCATCTACACCGCATCAGCCTATATCGCAGGCATCTTCGTTTGATGAAGAGGAGCGGGCGGATGACATGGATGGTGTACAGCATTACGGATTTGGGCATCGTGTTGGTAAGAAGACTACGAGGTTCATGTCATCCGACTTGCCTTAGTTATAATTAGTATTTTCTAGTTTTCATTGTAAGTTATATGTAATTTAAATTTCTATATAAAGTATTCAGTTCATGTTTATATTATTGATTTTATTTGTTTTATGTATCTTAATTATATTCTTATTTTGTTTTAGGTAAAAACCGAAAATTTCAGATTGTCTATTTTAATTTAAACATTTTTAATTTGCTTTGAAAAACCCTAAACTAAAAGTTTAATGTGGTTTAAAAAAAGGAAAATAGAAAAGGGGGGAAAAATTAATATTTTACATTTTAACAAATCTTTTAATTGGTTTGAAAAAAGGAAAAAAACTGAGTAATTGTGTAAAAGAAAAAGAATTTACTTTAGAAAAAAAAATTTTCAGGAGATACGGAAGAAAAAAGTTTGCTGGAAAAAAAAGGCCTGAAGATAACGCACAATGGTTGGACGTTATCCTGGAGGACAACGCACAACGGTTGTGCGTTATCTTGAAGGTAACGCACAACGATCATGCGTTATCTACAAGGATAACCCATAACTGTTGTGCGTTATCCTTGAAGATGATGCACAACAATTGTGCGTTATCTTCAATTGTCACCTTAACCAGTACAATAATTCACTCATACCAACTCTTCCCAGGACAATTATTTGGTTGGAAGGACAATAAAGCTCACAATATTTCATCCAACAGAGCTCATCTCGTGAACCCAACTCATGGAAGGACAATAATTCATCCCACCAATTACTTTTCCCTCATCCCAGTACAATTCACTCTCTGCATTGAAACCTTATAAATACATACATTCATTCATTATTCTCTACATCTACAAAACACTTACAGCATATCAAACTTATCTCCCTTAACATTCCACTCATTCTTTTTCAATTCCTGAAGTTCTTAACATCTTCATATTTTATCCTCCCTAAACACTTACAGTTAAATCATTTTGAAATGGAAGCAATCAACCCTGTTAGAGTAATACTATTTTGGGAGTCTGAAATTGCAAGGGATGCATAGAGTCCCTATTTTACTAGAACAATTCGAAAAAGTTGGACATTGCCAACGAACCGAATTATTTCACATGCCGAACTGGTAAAAAAAATATTGAAATACCGAGATATGGATCCCAATCTCTGGAATGTTCGAATGACAATGAGGGTGCCTTCATACTACGAAGTGCATCGTATATTTTACTTTAATTTATATAGCATGAACAACAATGAGGAAATGCATTATATATGGACTATTCAACCCCACCTAACGAAGGAAGGGATTCATATTCTTGTTGAATTCGAATATATCCAGCAACAAAATATTCCAAACAAACACGACAGAAATACAACTTTGCTAGAACATATTATGGCGGTAACACAGATAGTTTCTGATGAACCCGTCTATGTTGTACAGTACTGTCAATAACGATGACGATGAGGTTGACGGATTAGACGGAGATGATGCCGTTTCTAGTCAATCTGAATCGGATGATGACAATGACTCGGAAGAAGGAGAGTTCCAAACTCCCCTGAACCCTGTAAATCCTTTCAACCCGATCACTGAAAATATAATGTAACAATGGGAGAGCAACCAATGATTCAGCAACGCTAGGTATGACTACACACATTCTGGAGTATTCCTAGATATGGGCTCAGGTTCTCCTATAGATGACGTTGTAGAATCTGGTACCGTCCGATTACAAGATTGGAACGACTGCATGACTGACATACAGTTAAGCATGAGATTCGTTGACAAAGTACAGGCAGTAAGTGTAGTTCGTAAGTACTCTATCAGTGTGCGGCGTGGATACCGAGTTTTGAAAAGTAAGATTGATACATGGGCCGCAAGATGTTACCATCACAAGGGCGATAATTATTGTTCATAGTACATCCGTATAAAAAAGAAAGCCACGCACAATTGGTGGGAAATAACCAGATTCGTCAAAGAACACACATGCCTTGCACAGATTGAACAAAACAAGCACAGAAACTTGTCTTCAAAATTTATATCAATGTCTATTTCACACCTAGTTGCCAACGATCCTAAGATACCTGTTTCGAACATCATTCAAGAAGTGCAGGTATTGTTTCAAACAGGCTGTACTTACAAGCGGGCATGGTATGCTCGAAAATTTGCCATCGAGAGAGTTTTTGGTAGCTGGGATACAACCTTCAGTATTTTACCTAAATACTTACAAGCTGTACAGGATTTAAACCTGGGGACTGTATACGAATTTTTGCATCACAGAATAAACAGTCCTCCTAACTATGTTTTCAAATTTGTTTTCTGGTGTTTCTCGCCATGGATAAATAGATTTCCATATTGCCGGGCGGTGATTTCTATTGATGGAACACACTTAAGGGGACCATATAAGGGCGTGCTGTTAATTCCAAGTACGTGGGATGCAAATAATCACTTGTTCCTACTTGCTTTTGCAATTGTTGATAAGGAATCCTCCGAGAGTTGGAATTGGTTCCTTAAAAATTTGAGAGAATACATTGTCAAAGATCGCCATGCATGCCTCATTTCTGATCGCCACAAAGGTATTTTCTTTGCTATTCAAAGTCAACCTTTGTGGCAACCACCATTTGTAGTTCACTGATTTTCCTTACGCCACATTTGAGAAAATTTCAACAAGACTTTTAAAAATACAAACCTAAAAAGCTTGATGTGGTAGGCCAGAACAGAAACAAAACAATGGAAATTTTACCGTGCAATGAAAGAGATTCAAGAAAGAAATGTTGATGCTTACATTTACTTGATGAAGTTGGACCCAGAGAAATGGACATTGTTGCATGATGGCAGTCACAGACGTGGTATCATGACAACCTACATTTCTGAAGCACTTAACAATATGTTGAAGAAAGCTAGGGTTCTACCTTTAAAAGCCCTGGTTGAACTAATATTCAACAAACTAGTTAAGTACTTTCACCAACACCGTGAATAGGCTAAAAATTGTGTGCATCCATTTCCAACTCGAATTTTTGACAAGTTCTTGCAGATTGAAATGAAATCAAGAGAACACAAAGTTACAACTTACAATCCGCGATAGGGAATATACATGGTCAAATCTCCAATCCGGGTTTTTTGTACGGGCAATAACGTTTATACATTGCGGCTAAATAATAAATCATGTAGTTGCGGAAAATGGAAAACATATACATTGCCTTGTTCTCATGTTCTTGTAGTGTGTAGAGAAAATGGGTCAAGAATAGATACTTATGTGCCAAAGATATATTCGCGATAAACGTACAGAAGAACTTACCAAGCGAATTTTCATCCGGTCTTGAGTGAGAACTTTTGGAGGGATGTTCCTTTTAATTTAACATTCTATCCTCCAAACATGAAAAAGGAACGGGGTAGGAAACAGGGCAAGCGATTTCAGAGGGAAACGGATTATAGAAATCCAGATTCTCTCCCAAGATATGGCAGATGTCGCATGCCAGGACATAATAGAAAAAATTGTAATAAACCCGGACCGAACAATGTATAAGTTTGACATTTTCTTGAAATAATTGTAATAAAACATGTTTCTATTAATGAAAATTTTCTTTCAATTTCTTCTAATTACTACATCATTGCTCTAAATTTTTACAATTTCTTTAGTATTACTTCTTCAAATAACTTGAGATGAAATGGTTAAAATATAAATATATTTTCCAAGAAAACAATATAAATATTATCATCATAAATACACTTAAAATAAGTTACATATAATAAATACAGTCTTTTTAAAAAAATTATACAATTATAAGTTTTCCCAAAAAGAAATTTTCATTAAAAACAAAAAAAAAATTTTTCTTTAAGAAAATTTTTAAAAAATAAAAAAATTTAAAAAATTTAAAAATTAAAAAATAAAAAAAAATTACGTGGCTGATAACGCACAACCATTGTGTGTTATCAGCCATATCGGATGATTAGGGCAGAAAGCTTAATTAAATGATAACGCATAATGGTTGTGCGTTGTCATTATAGATAACACACAACCATTGTGCGTTATGGCCTCTTCAAAAAAAAATAAAAAAAAATAAAAAAATGGGCCTATTTAGTAGGCCTTTGTTGAAATTGGGCCAGAGCCAGAAAAAACCTCTTAGTTGTAATAGATTCTACTAGTTTTACTTTGTCTTTGAAACGTTAGATTTTGAGTTTGATTCTATATGTTGGTTGTGCTTTTGAAGATTGAAACATTTGAACCTTAGATCATTTATTTATGTTGTTTGCCCTACCTAATTGGATAATTCTTGAATCATTCTTGAATTTAATTTAAAATATTTGATTATTATATAGGATTTACTGTGAAAAATGTCTTGAAAAATAGAAGAAGAGTTCTAATCTGGTCGAATCACGGTCACCTAATAAAGGAAATGTTAATAATGACGATCGTGGGAAAAAGCCTCGAGTAAGGGTAGAGATGAGAGTGAGTTTCTCATTGGCAGTATTGTTTGTTATGTTGAGCAAGAGATATTTATGAGTATTGAAAATGAAGCAACCTTGTAGCGGTTTCAGAATATACAAACTCGAAGAATAAAGTTGTCATATTAATTATTCCTTTCACATGTAGAACTCTGTTTGAGATTATTTTTAAATAGTGATTTCTTTTTTCATTATAAAAGTCTTTGTTTGAGTATTATTTGTTTTTATATTAATCTTCTAATTGTTCTAGCATTCATTTTGGCCCTCATTTTAGCTTTCGTGAGAAACTTAAACCGCCTCCACTGGATCTGTATAGCACAAGTTATGATCATTCTACTGCATTGTGTGCAAACAAGATCTCAAGTTAAGAACACTGAGTTTGCACCGCCCTTTGGATGACAAAAACAACTCCATTTGGAAGGAACTTTACCACTTTGAAAACCTTATGGTATGTGTTCTACAATCATGGAGAAGATCACAAATTTATTTGGGGACTCTAAGCTCCTCAAATATGTGCTTGAACACAAACTATCTTCAAAGCTATCGATTTTCATCCATGGGCTTAAATGGTCCAACTCTTTAGACATTCTTCCCAAACCTTTTGTGCTTGTTTCTTAACTTCTTCTAAGCTTTGGGAAGTCTTTGTAACATGGTGAAATCAATCTTGAAATATTACTCATGTCTCTCAATTTTTTCACTTCCTTGTTTTCATCTTTTGCTTAAATCAGGAAATTGTTTACACATAAATTGTATGAGAAACTATTCATATACTTTTAATGTCAACGTAGACAATCACTATGTGGGTTTGAAAAACATCGATTTTGAGATAAACTTTAATCTCAAAACAAGAAAATTTATGATTTTTCTTAAAATTCTAAACGTTGTTCCTTGTAATTCACGAGGGGCTTGATAACAATTATCTTGGTTGGTTACTAGAGACCACTGGCCATTCCCTTTGCGACCAAACAGGGGCACTGTGAACGAGCCCTTGTGAACTGCAAGTTCCAAACTGATTTTTTTTTGTTCTTTACAAATTAAAATAATTCATTAAATAATTTAAACATAATAAATACAAACTAAAAAAATTAAAATAAATTAAGTAGATAAAAGCTTATTTGAAATAGAATATATATAAAAAATAAATAAATACAACATTACAATTAAAATATAAAATAAAATAAATTAGTTAAAAAAATAATTAAAGTTGCTTCGGCTCGACCCTTGTACGTGATCAGGGGAGCCTCGACTCAGCCCTGATCGCTGGCAAGGGGCACCTTTACGGCACGCCTGGTCGGTGGCGAGGGGTGAGTCGTGGCTCCCCTGGTCCAACGACAGGGGTGCCCTTTAAAGGATGAAAAGCTTTGAAATTTTTTTCAGATCTAGGACGATTTGATATTGTTTTTTCAATTTTAAATGGAATGAACAAAAACACTTAAAGATTGATATACTAACCTTTCTGTGAAGATTCATTATATGATGTTCTAACTTGAAGATTTGAACATGGGGTTTTGATTGAATTTTACAGTTGGAGAAGGAGGGGAAGAAAATTAAATGAACATTTTGGGAGTTGCGCCCTTAAATTTGGTGTTGCCTTAAGCTATTTCAAACATATTCGCTCAACTTTTGAGGGGTCCTTGTCTTGAAAAAAAGGTTTATGTTCTCAATTGATAAGTAACTCCAACTCTAGGGAATATTATGCTACGAACCCGATTCGTGTCTCCACTAATGGACCTTATGGCATGTATTAAGCCACATCACCTCTTGTTATTAATTATGTCTCCAATTTGGAGACAAGAATAACAAGGATATGGCTTAATACAGGCCACATGGTCCATAAGTGGGGACGTGAACCGGGTCCATAACAGAATTTTCCCAATTCAAGGAGTTTTTTGATAACTCGCTATATTATTTAATAATTTTAGATTTCACTTGCTATATTTTATAGGGTGGACATACCTTCTCCTTCTCTATTAAGACAATTTTATCTATTTTTTTATCTTTACACTTTTAATAATTTGAAATGGGTCGATGCCTAACCCTCTACCAATTTAGATGGCCTTAATTTATAGGGAAAAAAGACATTCATAATAATAGAAATATCTTTTTTTCTTTTTAATTAGTATATATTAAACCTCTTATATATAATATTTGCTCTCTTTTACCACGAAGGAAATTACTATAACTATATATTACATGTTTACAAAACCTTGAGGAAATATGATTACAAAAAATAAGATAAAATTGATGGCCTCCCCTTGGTAATCATTGTGCTATAGTATTTACTAAATACCACATTTTTCTAAATATACTATTATTTCTAAGCTCTATAAACGAAATAATCTTCAAACATTTATTTAAAAAAAAAGTATTTGAATTAATAAATTTACAAGTAATTTTGTAAAAACCAAAAACAATGAATGTTTGTTAGTAGTTTAAATACACTTTGTGGGAATAGGATTTCAATTATTAAGATGAATACATAACAAAGCAATGTAACAACATATGGGTGCTTGAAGACTATGTTGTTCCAAGAAACTCATACTGAAAAACATCTATTTTTTGGAAAAATAAATAAAGAGTTAGTGGAATTTACCTTCTAATGTTTCTTTTATGAAAGTCAAGCATAATTTATAATCATCTTTTTCTAAAAAACAGAAATGGCATTCGCAACTTTATTAAGAATCTACTTATTTACTTATTACCAAGGACGAGAAAATGCATGAATAGCTTACTCCAACCTAAAGTTTTAGATCTCTTTCCTTGTAGTTACATAATTCTTATCCACCCGCGTAGAGGTTTCCAATGCCATAAAATTGTTGCCAATATAGACGATGCACCAATTCTAAATCTAAATTAAATCTAAAAATTCTTCGGCACTCAATAAAATGGATATTTCTTCATTCTGGTACATAATCTTTGGTTAAAAGCCTAAACGAATGAGTGGCCTCTTTGTCATTATACTTTCCAACAAGAATATTCTTTTCTTACCGTATTGTCTCTCATTGCCATATTAGTCAAGCTCTCACGCTGCTAGAATTGTCTAACATATCTAATACGCTTTATCTACAACACTACATTTAAAGTAGATTGATCGTGAGCACTGTAGAGAGATGTATAAGAAATAAGAATCATTGGATTGATAGTGTGCTTTGTCCACTTCAAAGAAAAACTAGGCTACAATGAGTAGGCCTTCTCACAACGGTGACTCCATTTCTTTTACCGAGCGTAAGAAGAGCATAATAAGTTGAAACATCTTGATTTCCCTAATTTTGAATTATTTTATAATTTTTCCATTCTACTTGCAACGTCAAAAAGTGGGGCAACTTCTCACCAAAATAGTACTACAAAAAGACCCACTTTCCGAAGTTGGACTAAGGAAAGGAAAGTTCGTCAATGACCGATGCCATAAGAGGTTAGCAAGCAATTTCTGATAATGAAAGTGCAATAAATAATTAATTTTATCCGCAATGCCAAAATCTGTTGAAAAGCAAAAGAATTTCACAACAACTAAAAATTTATGTTATTTCAAAAAAATAAATTAAATTGTCGTTGCGAATTCGTTTGAAAAAGTAAAAGATTTTCTCAATTAATTTGTAAGGGAGTCTACAATGACCTATTGGTTGCAAATTTAAAACGAACACCAAAGCAGCCATTAAAAAAATTAACAACGGGCATTTTTGTAACGGAACATTTTCCATTGCAAATCCATTGGAAACAGGTGGTCATTTGCAACGAATATGGTCGCTTCAAAAAAACTATTCTAGAAAGAAATTTAGTAGTTAAGAGGGCAATTTTTTCAATTTCACTTTGTGTTTTACTTTTCTAGAAAGAAAATTATTACAACATTTTCTTATTATGTGCTTACAAAATCTTGAGGATATATGAGTACAAAGAAACAAATAGAACACATTTGGTAAACATTGTGCTATAATATTTATTCATGACTACACAAACGTTTCCTTTAAATACTTTTTTTTACAACTCCCACTGAAACTAAGACTATGTATACATATATTTTGAATCAAAAAGTGTTTAATCTAATAAATATTGGAATATTTTTGTAAAAACCTGAAGGAATGATTCTTGGTCAATAATTTAAATCTATTGTTTTTAGAAATAAGAAATACGATTATCAAGAGAAAAATACATAATGAAGCCGGGTGGTCAAAATGTAGGTGCTTGATGACTGTATTGTTCAAAGAGAGTCAATAGCTTATGCCACTATCCTAGCCTCTTTAAACCCTCCTCATTTATCCATTCGACAGAAGCATTCCCACAAACCTATCTTTCCTTATAGATCATCCTCGTTTACCTTAGTGTGACGTGTAAAACATATCTAGCTGTCAACTAAATAGGTCCAGTACAGGCTAAACTAGAATTCACTTATGGAGAAGTAAATTATGAAATCAATTGTATTTCAAAAGTATTTGTGGAACAAAATTTTGAACTCATAATCCTTCTTTGAACTTATGTATCAATTATATATCCAATCTGCCTTAATAGTAATACTTGTGATAGTAGTGGTGTAATCATTGTCATTGTAACATGAATGATTATGTACCACTTCCTGCATTAACTTTTTATCCTAATCCAAAGAAAAATCATCATGTTCAATCAATCTTCACGAGGTTCTCATGTCGAGCAACTAGAATTCCCCGTTTCTTAATGAAAGAAAATAAATCTAACATATGTGAGATAGATTCGAGGGTCCCTGTGAACAATAATTTCCTCATCTAGCCTTGAATTATCCACTGAACCTGCCAGCAACTTACCAGATTGCTTTGCAAGCAAAAAAAGCTAAAAACGTCAGTAATTTATTCCTCTAGGGTCCTTGAAGCTAGAAAGAAAAAAGAAAAAAACATACTGGATTGTTACAAGGGTTTTGTTTCATTGATTTCTCATATATATGCTTTCTTTTCTATTTGTCATAACAACGCCTTATCTATATATTAAAAAGCATGAAGCTGCTTTATCATTTATACAATCGTGCAATTTTTGCATCATTATTACAAGGTGGAACTTGTAATCGGAGCTGCATTACTAGATTGGAACTTCTTGTTGAAGGAAACATCGGCAAATGACCATAGATAACTTGTGACAAATATTTCTTGTTTTGTATAGAGCTAAAGAAATGTGTCAAGGATGATTAAAATGTTACAAGTAAATGCTGGTTGTTATTTATCTTAGCAGCTAGCTACATATTGAGTGTACACATAATTAAGTTAAGTAAGTTACTTCCAATAATTCGGCAGTATAGCTGGATAATTAATCTATCCTTATATATATGAAATCCTTATTTTACTACCTATTAATGTGCTTTATGCCTTGATTTACAATATCTTCCCTTTGATTTACAACTTTAAATATTTGACATTGTTCTCCTTATATATAACCCAAGAACGTCTTTAACATTTCTTCTAACATCTTCTTTTTATAGTAATATATTTTCTTTTTAGTGCTTATCTTTTTCTTTTAAGGTTTATCTTTTATTTGGTAAGTTTTATTAGTAAAACATACTCCCTCCGTTGCAAATCTTTGGTCTCACTTTCCTTTTTGTTTCGTCCTAAATTATGGTCTCATTTCCTTTTATAAATGATAGTTAAACAATCAACATACATCTTATCTACTCAATATCTCCATTTTCCAAGAAATACTAATAGAGCACCCACTACTCCAATAACTTTATATCTACATTTGAAAACTTTCATGACAAAAAGTCGAATTGTTTTAATATCATAGAAGGGTATAAAAGACAAATCAGAATAAAATTTATTAGTCAAACTAAATATCTTAATCCATGTGAAAAATCAAAATGGGACCAAGGATTTGGGATGGAGGGAGTACTAAATTAGAAATGTTATAAGAAAGGTTATAAAAAATGGTACCGACAATTTGAACAATTCATATATATATATATATACTCTAATAATCAATATATCCACGCTTGATGAAGCTAGTCATTTTTTAATGAACAAAACTAGTCCATCTGAAGTTGTTTATCTATTGTAATAGTTGTTGAAGACAAAGATAAACAAAACCTAAATTGCATAGTGAACATGATAGGTGCCATACTATGCCTTGAATCCCTAGGTCATCTACTTTGGCCACTTCCTCTCGCTGCCACTGCTGTTGTAGGATCATATTTGTTAGAAAATTTAGAATTAGAATTTTAGATATTCATTATTTATTTATTTATGACATTAGATATTTTAATAAATATATGCATTTCTTATTTCATTTTTTAAATAAGAATATTAGCGATGAAGTTGCGAGTAATTTGAAATGATACATTTGCAAGAAAACAAAGAAACTATACACAATTTGCGACCAATATGTGTTAATTTTGAAACCAAAATAAAATAAAACACAATTTAATAATTGACTGGTATAAATTTTAATTTCATTGAAATGTGCAAGAAAATTGCAACGGATTTGCAAAAGCCTCTAGTTTTACAAAGTGAATGTTGGATAGAAATCCATCAGAAACTCATAGTAAATTGTGATAAATGTTTACAAATTACTTTTTTTTTAAAAAAATCAGACCTAGCACAGAGTATTTTTCCAGTGGTGAAACCTCTGGGCAATTGATAGAAAACTTTAGTTAACACACAATAGTGTTAATTTGTGACTTTATATAAGTTTGTGGCAGCTTCTGACGTGGAATATAGTTACGGAGAGTTTTGTCACAAAGCCGTAAATACCATTACTTTCCACAGCTATGCTGCTATATTGTTAGTTGTTGCAAATTGATTGTATTTTTTAGTAGTAGTAGAACTTGAAAATAAGTTATTCTTTATAAAGTAACTAACTGAACAAAGTACCCAAACTAAGCACCCTTTGAGTCATATTATTGTTACTGATGGAAGTATGAGCTACTTTATCTTACATCTCTTAACTCTCTTGATATGTGTGTAGTAATGGTATAGGACACAAATTGTTGCATTGTGAAAAGGGGGTTAAGAAGCCTGCTTGCCCGTATAGGCTAACCATCTCATCATAAGTCAATAAAGTCATGGAAATAATAAGGGAACTGGTCACTAAAATGGATGTGACAATGAGATAACTCCTAATCTATCATGTCTATGAGACTCATGTGGGTATTCATTACATATTAATTACGATTGTACATGGTGATGAAGGTCTCATTTCTAATGAATTTTCGAAATCCTCCATATGTAAATTCTAAAAATCTAATTAGGTACTTAAATATAATGAAGGTTCTAATAATACATAGGATGACTCTTACCTTTGTAGTACAAGAATCATTGTAATAGAGGGAATAATGAAAATAAGAAAAATCTTATATAGATTTCTGCTTAATGCACGTGAACTGCATTTGCATTTGCTGATACCAATCTAACATTAGAGGCATCTTGTCTCGTGTATAGTACTTTTTCTCAAACGTTCTCTAGATTTGCTATGGACATGTCTACTCCTTTGTGTTTTACATTTCCACTTTAAATATCTAATCAAAATTCTACTTTGCCAGTTAATAAACGAAGACACATAAAACTGAGAACTCTTTATGAATGTAAGCTTGCATAAACTCAAGCAAAGCTAAAAAATGTTTGCTTAATGTCAAGAAAAACGCCTAAAATCTTTGCCTACATATCAAGATAACCAGGACTCACAAGCCTGGATTCTCAAGCTAAAAGTTCCAGGCATTGTAATTAGTAAACTAGAATACTGTTATTCATTTCATTCGGAATTCCAATAATAAATAAATGAGTTCAAACTTCAACATAGAGAATTTAATAATATTCTCTAATTATACTTATTGCAGAATGAAGACATATGTTACCTTACAAAGAAGACAATCACGTTTTAGTTCAAGAACTTTGTTCATTATTCTTTTAACTTTCTTGCACAACATATGTAAAAAAGTTCAATAAAGAGAAATGTATGTCAATGATTCCTTCATAATGACAATATAGATTTTGCACTCTATTTCACTAAACTGTAGAATATGTGATCGTCTACAAAAATATTTCTTCATCCTTCATATATTTTAAGGAATCAAGCAACTGAAACCTCAAGATCCTTCTGGCTGCACATCAACACATTCTTTGTCGTTCCATGGATTGAATGATTCATCATCAGTGAGATTCTAAAGCAATACACAATAAATTTCCATATAAGAAGCTACTTATTTGAATAAATTAACCACTAGAATAGAGATAATCTAAAGACAAATGAAAAGATAAATAACAATGAAAGGTTTGTACGGTTCAAAAAATCCATTAAACCCACTACTACTTCATTATGGAAGAGTCCTAATAGAACAATATTGCTAAATTCTATTTATGCATGGTGGAAAGCGTAATGTGATTAATGAAGCTTATGCATATCCCTTGTAGTCATAATTTTGTTATGTTAATTAGACAGGAGAACCATAAGAATGGAAACAAATAACTTCCAACATATCGAGGTATTTTAATTAAATAAGCTCCTAACTGTAAAAATCTAACTGTGCTAGAGTACTTTACTTTTGAAGCAAAGAGGTGACGCTAGAAATTGTTCCTCCTAAACGTACCTCTTTTTACCATCACTTTTTGAGATTTTCTAGTTATGTGACTGTGTTAAAAACATTTAGCCATGCAATAAGACTAGAATCCTGCCATCAGAAAACATAACAGCAATCCTAGTTTAGCTAGAAATAAAATTAGGGACATGCCTTCCTCCCCCTGCTAATACTGTCTTTGTTAACCTTTTAAAAATAATTTATTTGATTAAAAAAAAGGAAATCAAGAACAATCTCAATAATATACAACGTAAATAATTTCCTTACCTGTAGCCAAAAGAAAAAGCCACGTAACAAATTCAACTGCTTAAGATCATTATTGGCGGCAACTGCTTCTTCAATCTTTCTTTTAAGAACTGTAGAGTTTATTTCAAAATGTGAAAATTATGAAGATCAAAGATTGCCATAGTTTTAATTGTTATATAAACTCAAGAAAAGGTGAGAGTAAATATATGTATACAAAATGATCTGATCACTAGCAAGGGGGCACCTTTCTGTGAAAATTAATTATTTCAACTTTACATATAATTTGCATTGAATGGATATTTAAGTTTGGCAAATTAATCACTCATAAATAAATAAAACAATACATAAAGTCGATAGTAAGTAAGTATCACAAAAGTTGATAATAGGAGTAGATCGCTATCATATGTCAACATAGGAGAAATAATATTTTTCATTCGTTGATGAGTTTAATTGGACAATTTATAAGGAGATGGTAATATGAAAAATCCTAGATAATAATCGACTAATCCAAGTGATGATCAAGCAATGATTTTCCCATTTTATCTGAGGGTAAAATTTTACACCTCCAGAGTGCAAATCTCTATGCTTATGTTGAGGCTTCCGCTTAGTGATTTCCTGCATAAGCCTTTCATGCTCCACTTTATCATAAGGTTTGAGAAGAATTTCTAATATTTGCACCCTAAAGTTAGAACACATTGTTTGTTGTGGACTGCCACAATGGTTGTTGACATCTTTTGACTTAATAAAGATACACAAACAAAATAGAAATTAGACAACAAATATTCACAATAAATTGAAGGAAAATTAAAGATGGATCAATTCAATAAAAGTATCCAAAATAGTGGAAAGGGATAACTTACGCCCTTGCTTGTTGTTTCATACTGAATGGCGTCTGTATACTTCCGTTTCTTAGAAACAACATTGTCATCTTTCTGAGAATTAAGGAAGATAAGACCATCATAAACTACAGATGCAACATTCTTATATTGATAGATCACATTAGAACCTTCAAGCCTCATGTTTTCAAAGAACAATTTATAGTCGCAATCATAATTACTTTGAAACTCAATTCCCTCCGTTTTAGCATGATTATCCAAATCATTTTCATCTTCACCATTTGGATCATTTTCCATATACTTTAGTGGCTTTGTTAACCCAGTTTTTTCATTGGCCTCGAGCACATAAAAGGATCCATCATTCTTCAAACTGCTCAAAAATAATGCATAGCTTTGATCATCACCACAATCAATTAAAAATCCGGGTTTTGGATCATCAAGAATTGACGTATATTCTGCATTCAAACATTTAAGAAAGTACTATCTTCATCCTCCATGCGTTTATGCACATGCTCTCTCTTCACTTCCCTGGACAAGCTAATCGATGCTTTCTCGTTTTGTCCAGGATTGTGCCTGTAGCTAAATTTTGTTGTATGAGATCTTACATCTTCTACAACATCCTTTGCTTTTAATCCATGTCTTAGATATATTAAATTACTTGAGAGCGAGCCAAATAAAAATATCTCGAAACTCTTCCTTGACCTTCCTCACCAATTAAACTACTCAATAAGTACTTAGCTCAATGCAGAATGCACGATAAAAATTGTCTACAGTCCAAAGAATCAATAAGCTAGTTAGGATGGAGCACCCCCATTTCATTTAAATATATACTTAAATAAACTCTAAAGTACATAAAAGAGGAAGAATTAGGAAACTAAAATTAATCAAGTCATATTTTAGATGTATATATTTTTTTATATGACTAATAAAAATAACAAGTCTTTAAGGAAAGTTTTCCTTTAACAATCTTTTAATGCTCTAACACAAACTTCTCCTCTTTAATACCTTTGATAGAGGAGTTGCCTTGACTTGCATTAATTAACATGTACGGTGCCAAAATCAAAGTATTTTTCAATTGCTCAGAGTTACGGTCTAGCTAGGACATATATTTCTCCTAAAGAGAAATCAGCTGAGCTTGTATAAATAGGGAAATTAAATCCATAATGTAAAATAAAAGTTACTTGCCTGTGATACCTAGGGGCCAGTTTTTTGAATTCGACTTCTTTGCGCACTATGAATTTATTCAATCTCGGAAGACAGAAGAGGATGAACATTGACTTGCTTTAGTATTGTTCGTGTAAAGTTGACTTCATCTATATACCCTTTTTATTTGATTGTATTTCGACAACGCATCACTACATACGTCTACCAAGTATTTTTACTCAATTTGCATATCTTTCATCTAATATGTACTTTACTTAATATAAATTTAATACAAAAATTTTAATATTGAAATTTTATTCTTTTCATTTTTAGGAACTAAATAAAATATGGTCACATTGTGAATTCGTAATTAAATTCACTTTCTCATTTTTTTCTAGTAAAATATAACATTGTTATCCATAAATTATTTCCATTTTACGGATTCATGCTCTAGAAGCTTATAAACTTCGTGTTGTTCAATTTATAATAGAAATTAATTGTTTAGGAAGTATTCCTAGATTTTTTTAAAAAAAAAGAATCTCCTTATTAGACTAGATTTACCTTTTTTGTTTCTTTTTTGCTCTTTGGTTTCTTTGTTCTTATCTTTTTGGTTAAATTAGGAAACTTTTTACACATAAATTGTATGAGAAACTATTCATACGCTTAATTTTAGTGACACCCAAGCAACCCCTGATGTTTGGGGTACTTTTAAATTGTGGGCGTGAACATTTTTTGACACAAAAAAAAATCTTAAAGTTGTGACGGTTTATTAATTAAGGATATGAACTTTCTTCTTGATGAAAGATTCCCTACGTTATTCAATTGACAACTTTCCTGAAGAACAAAAAAGAAAGATTTCTTTTTATGTTTAGCATCACCCTAATATTCGATTAAAGAAAAATGAATAGTAAACTAATTCAAAGCTCTTTATACAACTTAAACGACAAAAATGAGAACTAGAATCCAGTAAGAAAGAAGAAGAGAGAAGAAAACTTTCTTACAGCTTCTCTAAGATTACACAAGGGAGAAGAAAAAACAAATGAGGGAAAGGGAAAAAATTAGAAGGTAAGACACCGTATGAATAGTGGCAAAAACTTGGTGGGTAGGGAAGGGAAGGGGAGGGGTAGGTGGTGCGTGACGCTGAGGAAGAGGGTGTGTGAGTGGTTTATCTTCTTAAGAACTTCCATCGATAACTTTCTCCTTAATGGTAAGAATTAATCATGCATGTGTCATAAGAAGAAATAATTGCCACATAACAATAATACTAATATTAATGATAAGAATAGTAAAATTTATCTAATCTTAATTTTAGACCAATAAAAATCTATCTAGAAGATTTATACTGTGCCACAAAAATTACGTTTAGATCCCTAAAATGTGCATGCTAAGTTTACTGAAAAAGAAGTAATCAAGTTAAGATATTCGTAAACTCCCCTAACGAATACTTGTACTAATAAAAACTTTGAATTGTGCAATTTATAATGGAAATTAATAGTTTAGGAAGTAATCCTGCCTTTTTAAAAAAGGAATCAACTATAATGACGGCAACCACTTTTTGTCTAGGTGGAAAATTTTGGTGCACTAATGAATGCTAGAAACGTGTACACTTCACTTAATGAATTATTGACACGTATACTACTATGTGTTCACATGTACAAAATATAAAAAATTGTGTACCAAAATAAATAAGCAATTAATGAATGGACGAATCAAAATTTAATCTAACAACCCACATTTAATTTTCTCCCCTTGAAGGAAAAAGAAAACTTCTACATTATAGAATTTTCAATTGGAATAGATTTACCCTTTTGTTTATTTTTTGTTCTTTAGTTTCCTTGTTTTCATCTTTTGCTTAAATTAAGAAATTGTTTACACATAAATTGTATGAGAAACTATTCATATGCTTTTAACCTCAACGTAGACAATCACTAGGTAAGTCCAGAGAAACATTGATTTTGAGATAAAATTTAATCTCAAAAAAAGAAAATTTATGATTTTTCTTAACATTCTGAATGTTGTTCCTTGCAATTCACGAGGGGATGGATAACAATGACCTTGGTGGGTTACAAGGGACCGCTGGCCATTCCCCTTGTGACCAACCAGGGGCACTGTGAACGAACCCCTTGTGAACTACAAGCGCCAAACTTTTTTTTTTCTTTACAAATTAAAATAATTCATTAAATAATTTAAACATAATAAATACAAACTAAAAAAAATTAAATAAATTAGGTAGATAAAAGCTTATTTGAAACAGAATATATATTAAAAATAAATAAATAAGACATTACAATAATAAAATGAAATAAAACTTAAACAAATAAACTAAAAAAATAAAATTAATTAGTTAAACAAGTAAAGTTGGTCCAGCTCGACCCTTGTGCGGGATCAGGGGACCCTCGGCTCAGCCCTGGTCGTTGGCAAGGGGCATCTTTACAGCACGCCTGATCAGTGGCGAGGGGTGAGCCGTGGCTCTCCTGGTCCAATGACAGGGGTGGCCTTTAAAGGATGTAAAGCTTTGAAAATTGTTTTGGATCTAGGACGATTTGATATCGTTTTTTAAATTTTAAATCGGTAAAAATGATTAAAAACACTTAAAGATCGATATACTAACCTTTTTCTGAAGAATCATTGTATGATGCTTCTAAGTTGAAGATTTGAACATGGGGTTTTGAGAGAATTTTACGGTTGGAGAAGGAGGGGAAGAAAATTAAATGAATATTTTGGCAGTTGCGCCCTTAAATTTGGTGTTGCCTTAAGCTATTTCAAACATATTAGCTCAACTTTTGAGGGGTCCTTGTGTTGAAAAAAAGGTTTATGTTCTCAATTGATAAGTAACTCCAACTTTAGGGAATATTATGTTACGGACCCGATTCATGTCTCCATTAATGGACCTTATGGCATGTATTAGGCCACGTTACTTCATGTTATTAATTATATCTCCAATTCTAGAGTCAAGAATAACAAGGATAGTGATATGACTTAATACAAGCCACATGCTCCATAAGGAGGGACATGAACAGAGTGCATAACAGAATTTTTCCAATTTAAGGAGTTTTTTGATAACTCACTTATTTATTATATTATTTAATAATTTTAGTTTTCACTTGCTATATTTTAGAGGGTGGACATACCTTCTCCTTCTCTATTAAGACAATTTTCTCTATTTTTTTTTATCTTTACAGTTTTAATAATTTTAAATGAGTTAATGCCTAACCCTCACCAATTTAGATGGGCTTAGTTTAGAGGGAAAAAAGACAATCTTAATAATAGAAGTATCTGTTTTCTTTTTAATTAGTTTATATTAAACCTTTTATATATAATATTTGATCTCGTTTACCACAAAGTAAATTACCATAGCTATTTTTTACATGTTTACGAAACCTTGAGGAAATATGATTACAAAAAAATAAGATAAAATTGATGGCCTTCCCATTGGTAATTATTGTGCTACAGTATTTACTAGATACCACAGTTTTCTAAATATACTATTATTTCTAAGTTCTATAAAACTAAACAATCTTTATACATTGATTTTTAAAAAACGTATTTCAATTAATAAATTTACAAGTAATTTTGTGAAAAACCAAAACAATGAATGTTTGTTAGTAGTTTAAATACATTTTGTGGAATAGGACTTCAATTATTAAGATGAATACATAACAAAGCAATGTAACAACATATGGGTGCTTGAAGACTGTGTTGTTCCAAGAAACTCATACTGAAAAACATCTATTTTTCGGGAAAAAAAAAGAGTTAGTGGAATTTACCTTCTAATGTTTTTTTCATGAAAGTCAAGCATAAATTATAATCATTTTTTTCTAAAAAACAGAAATGGCTTTTGTAACTTTATTAAGAATCTACTTATTTACTTATTTCCAAGGACGAGAAAATACATGAATAGCTAACTTGAACCCGAAGAATTAGATCTCTTTCCCTGTAGTTACATAATTCTTATCCACTAGTGCAGAGGTTTCTAATGCCACCAAATTCTTGCCAATATAGACAATGCACCATCTCTAAATCTAAATTAAATTTAAAAACTTGTTGGTACTCAATAAAATGGATATTTCTTCATTCTGGTACATAATCTTTGGTTAAAAGCCTAAACGAATGAGTGGCCTCTTTGTCGTTATACTTTCCAAGAAAAACATTCTTCTCTTACCATATTGTCTCTAATTGCCATATTAGTCAAGGTCTCACGCTTCCAGAATTGTCTAATATATTTAATACGCTTTATCTTCAACACTACATTTAAAGTAGATTGATCGTGAGCACTGGAGAGAGATGTATAAGAAATAAGAGTCATTGGATTGATAGTGTACTTTGTCCACTTCAAAGCGAAGCTAGGCTACAATGTGTAGGCCTTCTCACAATGGTGACTCCATTTCTTTCACCGAGCATGAGAAGAGCATGGTAAGTTGAAACATCTTGATTTCCTTAATTTTGAATTATTTTATAATTTTTCCATTCTATTTGCAACGTCAAAAAGTGGAGCAACTTCTCACCAAAATAGTACTACAAAAAGACACCTTCTGAAGTAGGACTAAGGAAAGGAAAGTTCGTCAACGACCGATGCCATAAGAGGTTAGCAAACAATTTCTGATAATGAAAGTGCAATAAATAATTAATTTTAATAAGCAATGCCAAAATTAGTTGAAAACCAAAAGAATTTCGCAACAACTATTCACCTAAAAAATTAAGTTATTTCAAAAAAATTAATTAACTTGTCGTTGCAAATTTTTTTAAAAAAGAAAAAAATTTTCTCTACTAATTTGAAAAGGAGTCTTTAACGATCTGTTGGTTGCAAATTAGAAAAAGACACCAAAGTAGCCATTACAAAAGTTAACAATGGGCATTTTTGCAACGGAACATTTTCCATTGCCAATCCATTGGAAACAGATGGTCTTTGCAACGAATATGGTTGTTGTGAAAAAAACTATTCTAGAAAGAAATTTTGTAGTTTAGAGAGCAATTTTTCCAATTTCACTTTGTCTTTTATTTTTCTAGAAAGAAAATTACTATAACGATTTCTTATGTGCTTACAAAATCTTGAGGATATATGATTACAAAGAAACAAAACTCGTTTGGTAAACATGGTGCTATAATATTTATTCATGACTACACAAACGTTTCCTTTAAATACTATTTTTATAAGTGCCACTGAAACTAAAACTATGTATACATATATTTTGAATCAAAAAGTGTTTAATTTAATAAATATTGGAATATTTTTGTAAAAACCCGAAGAAATGATTATTGGTCAATAATTTAAATCTATTTTTTTAGAAATAAGAAATACGATTATCAAGAGAAAAATACATAATGAAGCCAGGTGGTCAAAATATAGGTGCTTGATGACTATATTGTACAAAGAGAGTCAATGGCTTATGCCACTATCCTAGCCTCTTTAAACCCTCTTCGTTATCCATTCGACAGAAGAATTTCAACAAACCTATTTTTCCTTATAGATCATCCTCGTTTACTTTATTGTGACATGTAAAACATGTCTAGCTGTCAACTAAATAGGTCCAGTACAGGCTAAACTAGAATTCACTTATGGAGAAGTAAATTATGCAATCAATTGTATTTCAAGAGTATTTGTGGAACAAAATTTTGAATCCATAATCCTCCCTTGAACTTATATATCTATTATATATCCACTCTGCCTTAATATTAATGCTTATAGTAGTAGTGGTATTATCATTGTTCATTGTTACATGAATGATTATGTATCATTTCCTGCATTCACTTTTCATCCTAATCCAAGGAAAAAAAGATTAGGCTCAGTTAATTTTCACGAGGTTCTCATGTCGAGCAACCAGAATTCCCATTCCCTAATGAAAGAAATAAATCTAACATATGTGAGATAGGTTTGAGGGTCCCTGTCTACAACAATTTCCTCATTCGGCCTTGAATTATCCACTGAACCTACCATCAACTTACCAAATTGTTTGCAAGCTAAAAACGTAAGTAATTTATTTCTCTAGGGTCCTTGAAGCTAAAAAAAAAAGAAAAAAACATACCGGATTGTTACAATGGTTTTGTTTCAATAGTTTCTCATATATATGCTTTCTTTTCTATTTGTCATAACAACGCCTTATCTATATATCGAAAAGCATGAAAATGCTTTACCATTTATACAATCGTGCAATTTTTGCATTAGTACAACAGGGTGGAACTTGTAATCAGAGCTGCATTACTAGCTTGGAACTTCTTGTTGAAGGAAACATCGGTAAATGACCATAGATAACTTGTGACAAATATCCCTTGCTTTGTATAGAGCTAAAGAAATGTGTCAAAGATGATTAAAATGTAACACATAAATACTGGTTGTTATTTATCTTTGCAGCTAGCTACATATTGAGTCTACACATAATTAGGTTAAGTAACTTGCTTCCAATAATTCGGTAGTATATCTGGATAATTAATCTGTCCTTGTATATATGAATTCCTTATTTCACAACTTCTTAATGTGCTTTATGTCTTGATTTACAATATCTTCCCTTTGATTTGCTGCTTTAAATATTTGACATTGTTCTCTATATATAACCCATGAACGTCTTTTAACACTTCATGTAACATCTTTTTATATTAATATATTTTCTTTTTAGTGCTTATCTTTTTCTTTTAAAGTTTATCTTTTATTTGGCAAGTTTTATTAATAAAACATACTCCCTCCGTCGCAAATCTTTGGTCTCACTTTCCTTTTTCTTTCGTCCTAAATTATGGTCTCATTTCCTTTTATAAATGATAGTTAAGCAATTAACATACATCTTATCTACTCAATATCTCCATTTTCAAAGAAATACAAATAAAACACCCACTATTCCAATAACTTTATATCTACATTTGAAAACTTTCAGGACAAAAAGTCAAATTTTTTAATATCATAGAGGGGTATAAAAAACAAATCAAAATAAAATTTATTAGTCCAACTAAATATCTTAATCCATGTGAAAAATTGAAATGGGACCAAGGATTTGGGATGGAGGGAGTACTAAATTAGAAATGTTATAGGAAAGGTTATAAGAAATAGTACCGATAATCTGAACATTTCATATATATATATATACACTCTAATAATCAATATATCCACGCTTGATAAGTTAATCATTTTTTTTAATGAACAAAACTAGTCCGTCTGAAGTCATTCAGAATGATAGTTTATCTATTGTAATAGTTGTTGAAGACAAAGATAAACAAAACCTAAATTGCATAGTGAACAGGACAGGTGCCATACTATGCCTCGAATCCCTAGGTCATCTACTTTGGCCACTTCTTCTCGCTGCGACTGCTGTTGTAGGATCATAGTTGTTAGAAAATTTAGAATTAGAATTTTAGATATTTGTTATTTATTTATTTATGAAATTATATATTTTGATAAATATATGTATTTCTTATTTCATTTTTTAAATAAGAATATCAGCGATGAAGCTACGAATAATTTGAAATGATATATTTGCAAGAAAACAAAGAAACTATACACAATTTGCGACCAATATGTGTTAATTTTGAAACCAAAATAAAATTGTTAGCCCTAAGGGCATTATTGCATGTGATTTTGATTATGATTAACATATGTTTATGTGAGTATTAAGCATAATTTCCATAAAACAAAAGAAGCATATTTGAAGTCTCAAGGCTACACTTTTAGAAGCAAAAGATCTTTATGATCAAGGCAAAATGAAGGAGACAAGATCAAGCCATTGAAGACTTGTGTCTTTGTTAGGGAAGTGCTAAGGTATTTTTTGTAAAACTCTTTGACTCTCATCTTTGATTGTTGATCATGTGTGAAGCTCTTTGCATAAATATCTTTCTATAAATTCTTCTTGAAAGATCAAGTATTCTTGAAATTCAAGCTATCCTCTGTAAAATCCTTTTCAAGAACCGGTCATCTGGTTTTAAAGCTGGTCGTCCAATTTTTCTAGTTTCAGAAAAACCAATAGTCCGATTTTGGTAAGAAGCATTCGAATCTTTCTGTTTCAAACTCGGATGTCAGTTTTTGGAAACCGGTCGTCCAGTTTTCCTTGTTACTGTGAAAATTATTACCATTACACAGTGCAACGGTTACTTTCTCTCTCCTTCGTGTATATATTGATTTTTTTATCAGCTGTAAAGGTAACAAGTTTGGTGAAATATTTATTGAGATCATTTAAGAACCTTTAAAGAGCTTTAAAGTACATTTTTCAAACACCTTTTCATCTAAAAAATACATCTTCTTGAGCTTCATTGTTGATCATCATCAAAGAAGAAGTGAAGAGGAGCGTGTAGAAGTATTGCATTGAGTTGTATCCTCTCTTCTCAAGCTCATTTGGTAACATTGTTCTTGTAGGTTTACGGGCCTATGTCTTCCCAATATTTTTTCATTTTTACAGCCCATTTACCTAACCCAATGATGACCATGGGCCTCAGTTGAAGAGTAAGTGATCTGTTTTGATTGTATAAGAGATGTCAGGCCGGGCCAACCCAGGCTACCTATTGTGACTTAACCTATATTATCCCCTTTCTCTCTCAGTATGTGAGCAGCCATTTTTCTCTCCTCTTTTATTTCTCTTCTTCTCTTCTTTTGCCTTGGCTGTTGGTATCCGACTTGGTCACTTCTTCTTCCCCCTTTATTCATCGCGGCTTTCTGTGCTGCTGCTCTCCTCCGACGGTCTTCTGTGACGCTGTCACTACTGTCGGCTTCTGTTGATTGACTTTTTATTGTCCGATCATTTGTCTGGTGAGTGTTTGAGTGAGAGCTGAAAGGGAGAGAGAGAGAGAGAGAGAGAGAGAGAGAGAGAGAGGGGAGTGACACCGGTGACTCTTTCGCTGTTGAGGCTTGGATTTGAGGGACTCCGGTATCTCTTTACTGCCGACACCTTGACGCGGTCCATGAACGGCAATCGCTGCTCGGCGTCGTCTCAGTCCCGGTGCCTCTATCCTTCCCGTTGGTGGTATCTTCTGTAGTGGTGGTAAGTCTTCTTTTGTTAAATTTCTTTATGTACTAACTGTTTTATTTTGCATCTCTATTTTGGCACACTTGATCGGCCATTATCGATCTATTTAGAGAAGAAGGAGGATAGTTTTGTAATAGAATAGGCATTTACTTTTCTTGTTGTTTTTTCTTTTTAGTTTGTAATAGCAAATAGAGTTTTGTAATAGTAATTAGTTCCTACAAGTGCTATAAGAGCATGGTTTTCTCATCGGCGCCGGTAATCTCGAAAGAATCCAAATCTGAGGTAACTGTTGAGTTCCTCAGAACTGGCCAATGAAGTATTGCTAAACTCCTCTTGTTTTTCGATTATCATTATTTTCCTGTTTTTGTTTTTCTTTTTTTGCTTCGGCTTGCCGCCGGTTTTTTCTGTTTGGATTGTTTGCTATTATTGTTTTGCTTCTAAATCGCGTTATAGTTCGGTTCTCTATTTACTGTTACTATTTTTTTCTGTGAAACGCATTAAGGTTCTATTGTTGATACTTGAAATACTGTAACCGATTTTTTCTGATTTTCGGTTTTTAAAAATATAAAAAACCTAAGCCTGGCTTGAGTCGGTGAGATTTCAAGTATCTGTGCCTTGGCGCGTTTTTCAATTTTACAAAATATTTATTTTTATTATATTCTCTCTGTTTGTCCTTTTCTGATCTTTTTGAGATATTACTATTTTTGCTATTTCTTATTTCCGGTTATATATACTATCTGCATTACATGTTTTATTGGGTACCGTGCCTCACACGTTGTGCCGTTTCTTTTTTTTAACAAAATAATAAAAAAACCAGTGCCGTTTTTCTAAACAAAAAGGGGGAATTTTTCTTTTATGAAAAATTCGGGCATTTTTTATTTTTTATTTAAAAAAAAAAAAACTTTCCAAATCTTTCATTTTTCTAGCCACTTAATTACACTTATTTGCTTTTAAAACATGTCAGTTCCAAAAATTGAAACTGATAAGTTTTATGGCAAATTTGACTTTGTAATGTGGCGAAGGAAAATTAAAGTTGGTAAAAAATAAAATTGCACCCACTATTTGTGGCCCCGAAGAGTATTTGGATCTTGGAGGGACGAAGTTCTTATAGAAAAACTAGGTGATGCACAAAGATACCTCGCCTTGCATTTAACCGATAATGTTTTACGAAAAATCAACGAAAAAAGACAATGCTTTTGAAGTATCGACTAAACTGGAAAAACTATATTTGGGAAAATCACTTTCAAATAAAATTTATTTAAAAGAACAGCTTTTCAGTTTTAAAATGAGTGGGTCAAAAACACTTTCAGAAAATATGGATGCTTTAAATTAAATCGTTTTGGAACTTCAAAATGTTGGAGAGAAATCTCTGATGAAAATACTGCAGTTATTTTATTAAATTCCTTACCTGATTCTTTCAACGATGTAAAATCTACTATTAAATATAGCATAGATGGTTTATCTCTTTCCGTGTTAAAAACGCTTTGAAATCGAAAGATTTGGATTTACAAAAGGAAAATAAATCACACGGTAAAAACCTTTAAGTGCAAGGGAGAGTTGACCGGAGGGAACCTCTTAGTCACAGGTCTAAAAGTAAAGGGCAGTCCAAATCTCGAGAAAAGAATAAAGTGAAATGTTTTTATTGTGACAAGTGTTTTAAACGGATTAAAGATGAAAAAAGACGTAAACATGGTAAAGGGAGTAATAAAATCGACAAAACCCACGATTTTGATTCAGATGGTAATTCTATGTTTTAAGAGGTTTTGTGTGTTTCCCTTTCCCCTTCTTGTTATAAAGTTTTTTATCATTGGGTTCTTGATTCTGGTTGTACATTTCACATGACACCCAATAAACACAAGTTTTCAGATTTCAAACCCTTAAATCAAGGAAAGGTTTACATGGGAAACAATCAAGTTTGTAATGTTAAAGGCATTCGAAATATTTTCATTAAAATGCATGACGGTATGACTAGAAAACTCACTGAGGTGAGATACGTGCCCGACCTTCGTCGGAATCTTATCTCTCTTGGTTATTTGGATTCTCTTGGTCTTTCTTTTAAATCCAAAAATGGTATTTTACGTATTTACAAAGGAAACCAAGTTATGCTAAAAGGTTTTAGAAGAGAATGTTTATACATTCTTATTGGCAAAATAGTTTGTAATTCAACTGCTTTGATTTCAAAAATTGTTCTCGAGAAAACTATGTTATGGCATCGATGGATTGGCCACATTAGTGAAAAGGGACTTTATTATTTACAAAAAAAAATCTTTTATGTGGTGACAAAATTAATTCCTTGGATTTTTGTGACCACTGCGTTTTGGAAAAACAACATAAAATTAGTTTTTCAACGAGCACAAACAAGTCTTCTGCTATACTTGATTATGTGCATTGTGATATGCGGGGACCTAAAAAGGTTCCAACTTATGGTGGTAATGTTTATTTCTTGTCTATCGTTGATGATTTTTCAAGGCATGTTTGGGTCTTTCTTTTAAAAACTAAAGATCAAACTTTTGAAAAGTTTTGCCGAAAATCATTCTAGAAATAAACTAAAAACTATCAAGACTGATAACGGTCTTGAGTTTTGTAACTGGAAGTTTTTTGATTTGTGTGCATCGCATGACATCTTACACCATAGGACAGTTAGGTATAACCCCCAGTAGAACAAAGTAGCTGAGAGGATGAACCTTAGCATTATGGATAAGGTTAGATGTCTTCTAGTTTCTTCAGGTGTCCCAAAACCTTTTTGGGGAGAAGCCGTTAGTACGGCTGTCTACCTCATTAATAGATCCCCTTCTACAACCATAAACTTTAGAACTCTAGTGTGGTAAACCTCCTAACCTTTTCAACCTTAGGGTTTTTGGGTGTGCGGCCTTTGCACATTAGAAGAAGGGTAAGCTATACCCTAGGTCTAGAAAAAGGGAGTGTTCATAGGATATCCTAGTGGGGTGAAGGGTTATAGAGTGTGGCTAAAGGGTGAACCGGGAGTAAGGGTAGTTATCAGTAGGGATGTCATCTTCAACGAGTTAGATATGCCCTGTCTTAAGGACAAACCTGTCTCCGATAGCCCACCGAGTGTTCCCATACCTAGTAGTATTCCTGTGGAGGTGGAGGTCACCTTTGAACCCTCTTTAGAATCCCCTCAGGGACCTGAAACTTATGGAGAGTTACCTGCACCATCTAGTAGCACACTTCATCCTCCTAGTATTCTGAAACCCTTGATCCTGTTTTAGAAGGTTCTGATGAGGAGGAAGAGCATCTTGAGGCCCAAGCCCAAGCCCTTAGGGATTACCAGCTTGCGAGAGATAGGGTTAGAAGAGTGCCTAAGGAACATCTTCCATATGGTTATTCCTACATAATTTCAGATACTTTTGCTGTTGCATCATACGTGGAAGAAAAAGGACCATTATGTTTTTCTGATGTTTTGAAAAGTCCTAATCGCTCTTTATGGTTACGTGATATGGATGAAAAAGTATCTTCTTTAAATAAAAACAAAACCTGGATTCTTGCTCCAAAACCCTCAAAACAAAAATTAGTTGATTGCAAATGTATTTTTAAAATAAAAGAACCTGAGTCTTCTGATGAACCTCCAAGGTTCAAGGCCAGGTTGGTTGCAAAAGGTTTTTCACAACTTGAGGGCATTGATTTTAACGAAATATTTTCTCCTATTGTTAAATAAAAATGATTAGGATTATTCTTGCTCTTGTTGCTTTTTATGATCTCAATCTTGAACAACTTGATGTTAAAACCGCTTTCTTGCATGGTGATCTCAATGAGACTATATATATGCATCAACCACTAGGTTTTGAAGTTAAAGGTAAAGAACACATGGCGTGTGTTTTGAAAAGTCTCTATATGGGCTTAAACAATCCCCCCAGACAATGGTATAAAAGGTTTGATTCTTTTATGTTAAAAGTTGGTTTTACTAAAAGCAACTATGATAGTTGTCCTTATTTCTCTGGTAATAATGTTGATAGTGTTGTTTACTTATTACTTTATGTAGATGATATGCTAATTTCTTGCAGACAGAAAGCTAAGATCGATGATCTAAAAACCTTGCTAAAATATGAATTCGATATGAAGGATTTAGGGATTGCATCCAGGATTTTTGGGATGAGTATTACTAGATATAGAGCCGATCATTCACTCTTCCTACATCAAAAGCCTTTTCTTCAGAAAATTGTATCCAAATTTTCTGCGCACCTGTGTAAGCCTGTTATAACCCTACTTGGGAGCCATTTCAAACTTTCTGACAAAGCCTGTCCTAAAACCGAGAGTAAGAAAAGAGATCTGGCAAATATCCCCTACAGAACAGCGATAGGCTCGGTCATGTACTCAATGATATCTACCTGACCAGACATTGCTTTTCTATAAGCCTTCTCAGCAGATTCATGTCTAACCCTGGGAGAGATCACTGGGCTTTTCTCAAGTGGTTACTGCGTTATCTTAACGGAATCTTAGCGCGAGGCTTACACTATCATAATTGGTCTGATATATTTGAACTAATTGGATATGTTGATTCTGATTTTGCAGGTGATAAGGGTGGTAGAAAATCTACCTCATCATATTTCTTTACCCTCGTGGGTAATTGCGTCTCGTGAAAATCTCAATTGCAGCTGGTAGTTGCTTTATCAACTACTGAGGCTGAATACATCGCAGCTACAGAAGCTATCAAAGAAGCCATTTGGTTTCAAGGGTTAATGAATGAATTACAAGTTTTACATTCAAAAGCTATTATTTATACTTATAGTCAGAGTTGCTTACATTTATGTAAGAATCCAGTATATCACGAACGGATAAAACATATAGATGTCAAATATCACTTTATTAGGGAAAAAGTCTCTAGTGGTTTAGTTGACATAGACAATATCAGTACTGATATTAATTCTGCAGATTTTGGTACTAAAATTGTGAGCTCTAACAAGTTTATGTTTTGCAGGGATTTCCCTCACTTGGACATGGTTTGACTCTTATTGAGTCACACGACGATTGGAAAAATATTGTTCGAGGTGGAGACTGTAGGCTTTTGGGCCTAAATCTTCCCAATATTTTTTCATTTTTCCAGACCATTTACCTAACCCAATGATGACCATGGGCCTCAACTAAAGAGTAGGTGATCTATTTTGACTGAATCAGATATGCCGGGCCGGGCGAAGCTACTTGTTTTAACTTGATACCAGCGCGCGGATAGATAGGGCGGGCGAAGCGCGAAGGGGATGGATGTCTGAGCGGTTGAAAGAGTCGGTCTTGAAAACCGAAGTATTGATAGAAATACCGGGGGTTCGAAAGTTGAGGGGCATGGTCAACAAGAGCATAGCATCTGTCTGCTTAGTAAAGTCCCGCATTAATCGATTAAAGAAAGAGGATGTGATTTGGGGATGAGAAGGACAGAATTTTTTACAGCAAAGAACCACCCAATCAGGCAGCCATGCTGAACAAGCCTGGTATGAAGCTGACAGCAGGCAAATTTGGCAATCGGCCCCCTGATAATATAATAATGGGATGCTGGACCTATATTATTCCCTTTCCCCCTCGGTATGTGAGCAACAGTTTTTCTCTCCTCTTTTATTTTTCTTCTTCTCTTCTTTTGCCTTGGCTGTTGGTATCCCAACTTGGTCTCTTCTTCTCCACCCTTTTTTCATCGCGGCTTTCCGTGTCTGTTGCTCTCCTCCGCCGGTCTTCTGTGACGCTGTCACTACCTTCGGCTTCTGTTGATCGTCTTCTTGTTGTCCGATCATCTGTCTGGTGAGTGTTTGAGTGAGAGCCAAAAGGGAGAGAGAGAGAGAGGGGAGTGGCACCGGTGACTCTTTCACTGTTGAGGCTTGGATCTGAGGAACTCCAGATCTCTGTACTGCTGACGCCTCGATGCGGTTTGTGAACGGCAACTACTGCTTGGTATCGTCTCGGTCTCGGTGCCTCCATCCTTCCCTTCGTCGGTATCTTCCGCGGCAGTGGTAAATCTTCTTTTTGTTCAGTTTCTTTATGTACTAACTGTTTTATTTTGTAGCTCTATTTTGACACACTTGATCGGACATTACCGATCTATTTGGAGAAGAAGGAGGATTTCTGTAATAGAACAGACATTTACTTTTCTTGATGTTTATTCTTTTTAGTTTGCAATAGTAAATAGAGTTTTGTAATAGTAATTAGTTCATGCAGTTCTTAACTCATCTATGTCTTATTAACATCAAAGGTTTGTGTTGAAAAACCCCTTGGGTTATCCTTTGATTGTATTTTTGTTGGTGATTGAGGTTGCTTGCAAAACCCTTGGCGTGTCATCTTCAAAACTGTGATTGTTGTATACCTTTCGTTATAGTGGATTTGGAAAATCCTTGGGTCTTGACTCAAGGTAGTGGATGTAGCTCTTTGAGAGAGTGAACCACTATAAATTGTTGTGCCTCTTCATTCTATGTTTTTTGCTTGATTGTCATAACTGTAAGATTTTGTTTGGTTGGGAATTTTATTAAAACGTTTTTTAGAATTCTTTCTCAAACAAAATTAGAGGTTTATCTTTTAATTACACAAAAGAGCTTTTCAAAAATTAGCCAAAAACCTTATTCACCCCTCCTCCCCTAAGGTTTTTCAATTGGTATCAGAGCGGGTCTCTTTCTTAAGGCTTAATATCCTAAGAAGCAAAAGATCTTTTTCAATATGGCTAGTATTTCAAACCTACTCCATGTAGAAGGCTCTTCTACAAATAGGCCTCCTCTTTTTACTAGAACTAACAACACTTTTTGGAAGACAAGAATTAGAATTTATATTTTCTTTATTAACTTTGATCTTTGGAGCATTGTAGAAAAAGGACCTTATGTTCCTAAAAAGGATGGAATTGTCAAGAAGGTTGAAGAATATGATGAGCTTGATTCAAGGAAGATGACTCTAAACTTTCAAGCTATGAATATATTGAGTTGTACCTTGGATGCTAATGAATACAATAGAGTGAGAGATGCGACTCAGCACATGAAATGTGGAAGTTACTTGAAGTTACTCACAAAGGTACAAATCAAGTGAATGAGTCAAAGTTGGCTATGTTGGTGAGAGATTATGAGCTGTTCATGACGAAACAAAATGAAAGCATTAGTGACATGTCCACAAGGTTCACCAACATCACTAATGGCCTAAAAGGAGTATGGGAAAGAGTATACAAGGGGAGAAGTAAACAGAAAGATTCTTGATGCACTCCCAAAAGTATGGCAACCAAAAACTCTTGCTATTGAGGGATAAAAAGATTTGAGACTACTTCCTATTGAAAAACTCATAGGATCACTCCTCACCTTTAAAATGAAAATAAAAAAGTTAAATTAAATGGAAGATGAAGACAAATGAAGAAAAAGAATAACACTCAAAGCAAATGAGGATGATCAAACATACTCATCAAACAATAAAGATGAGATAGATGATGATGAGGAGATGACCTTGGTAATGAGAGAATTTAAAAGATTCTACAAGAAAGGATTTAACAATAGAGGAAAGAGACCTCCATTCAAGAAAGGAGGACAAAGTTCATAACTCTTCAAGGTTAGGTGCTTTGAATACAATAGCACCGATCATCTTGTAGCCTATTGTCCCAAAGCCATTGAAAAAGAAAAAAAGGAGCTTTAGAAGCAAAGCTTGAGGCATTAAAGAAAAAAGAAGAAAGGCAAGGGCCTAATAGGATCTTGGGATCAAGACTCAAGCGCGAGTGAATGAGAAGAAAAGCCCAACCTAGGCTTCATGGCATTAGAAAATGAGGTACAATCTTCACCCTCAAATCTATCTAATCTTGTTGTTGATGATGATGATGATGATCTAAATTCTTTGCTTAACGAAATGTATTATGAATTGGAAAAGATCACCAAAAAGAACAAGGAGTTAAAGAATAAGATTGATAAATAATCAAATGAATATTCAAATCTTGTTTGTGAAAACAAAACTCTTTTTGAATTACTAGATATTTTGAAAAAGGAAAAGGACTTCTCAATATTAGAATTTCAAAAACTCATTTTAGAAAACAAAAATCTTTGTGAAAAAGTCCTCTAACTTGATAAATGGATGGTAGATTACAATGATTTGAAGAAAAAGGTGAGTGATCTCACTCTATGTGTTGAAAAGTTCACAAAAGGAATAGAAAACTTTGAAAAACTTCTAGCTCTCAAAGATCACCTTTTGACAAAAATGGTATTGGATATAATCATTCCAATAATTTTTCTAAACAAACACGTTTTGTAAAAGCTTCCTCATCCCTTTCACACCTTTGTTGCACTTATTGTGAAAAGAGTGGTCCTAAAGCCACAAAATGCTTTATAAAAAGAAAAGTTGAAAGGGGAATAAAAACGGTTTGGAAAATAAAAGAAAACTCAACTAACATTCATGGACCCAAAAAGATATGGGTACCAAAAGTCATTTCTACTTCTTCTTTTGTAGGAACCCAAATCAAGCTCAACTAAGTGGTATTTGGATAGTGGATGCTCAAGGCATATGACCGGGAATGCATTAGTGAGCTTAAAGAAACCGAAAGTGGCTTCGTCACCTTTGGAGATAAGAAGAAGGGAAGAATCATGGGTATATGCAATATTGGTAACAATTCTTCTTCTTTTATTAAGGATGTTTTTTTAATGGATGGTTTACAATTTAATTTGCTTTGTGTGATAATGGGAAAAAGGTTGTTTTTGAAAGTGATTCTTCTTCTATCATTAATAAGCATGAAAATAAAACTATATTTGTTGCTAAAAGAGTTGGAAATATCTCGTCTTTCATCTTGAAGATCTTATTTCCCAAAACTTAAAGTGTCTCTCGATTCATAATGATGATACACTTGTGTTGCATAGAAGGCTTGGCCATATTAGTATGGATTCATTGAACCAACTTTCTTTAAAAGAACTTGTTAGAGGCTTACCAAAACTACACTTTGAGAAAACTAAACTTTGTGATGCCTGCCAATTTGGAAAACAAATTAAGACCTCTTTTAAACCAAATAAAATGATTTCTACTTCAAAACCTTTAGAACTCATTCACATGGATTTATTTGGACCAATGTGGACCACTACTCTTGGTGGTAAGAGGTATGCTTTTGTTATAATTGATGATTTCTCAAGATTTACTTGGACTTTATTCTTTAGCCAAAAGGATGAGGCATTTCAAGAATTTGTCAAACTTTTCAAAAAGGTTCAAACCTCCCTTGATTGTAAATTGATCTCTATGAGAAGTGATAATGGGAGAGAATTTAACAACCAAGATTTTACAAAACTTTGTGATGATTTTGGCATAACACAATTTTTTGGCCGCTAAAACCCAGCAACAAAATGGTGTTGTGGAAAGGAAAAATTGTACCTTACAAGAAATGGCAAGATCAATGCTTTGTGAAAACTCCCTTCCTAAATATTTTTGGGCTAAGGCCGTTAACACCGTATGCTACGTTATGAATCGTGTTCTTTTGAGACCTTTTTTGAAGAAAACTCCTTTTGAACTCATTTTTAACAAAAACCTCTCAATTGGCTATTTCAAAGTTTTTGGATGCAAATGCTTTATTTTAAACACGAAGAAAATCTTGGGAAATTTGATAAAAAATCCGATCACGGAATTTTTCTTGGTTACTCTTCAAACAAAAAGGCCTATAGAATTTTCAACAAAAGAACTTTTTGTGTTGCAGAGTCCATTCATGTGAACTTTGATGAAACTAACGTTTTTGAAAAGAGAAATGATGATGACATAGATAACTCTCTAAGCTACCAACCATTATGCACTCAAGCAATGGAATAGCATGCTATGGAGGAAGAAGAGATTGAGGAAAAACAAGAAAGTGATCAAGAAATTCAAAGTCTTCCTCAAGATGTGATATATCCCAAATGGCACTCAAAAGATGAAATCATTGGCGATGTATCATAAGGGGTAAGAACAAGAAGTTACTTCATAGACAACTTTGCATTATTATCTCAAATTGAGCCTAAAGTTATTGATGATGCTTTGTGTGATGAGTTTTGGATTATTGCTATGCAAGAGGAATCAAACCAATTTGAAAGAAACAAAGTTTGGACTTTAGTCCCAAGACCCCATGATCACCCCACCATTGGCACTAAATGGGTTTTTAGAAATAAACTACATGAATCCAGAAAAGTTATTAGAAACAAAGCTAGACTTGTTGCCCAAGGATTCAATCAAGAAGAGGGCATAGACTTTGATGAAACTTTTGCTCCGGTTGCTAGACTTGAATCCACTAGCATGCTTTTGGCTTTTGCATGTTTTAAAGGGATTCAAGCTTTTCAAAATGGATGTTAAAAGTGCTTTTCTAAATGGTGATATTGAGGAGGAAGTTTATGTTGAAAAACTTCCCGTTTTGTGCATGAAAATTTCTGAATCATGTTTACAAACTTTCAAAAGCTCTTTATGGCCTAAAACAAGCTCCAAGATCTTGGTATGAAAAATTAAGTGCATTTCTTCTCTCAAACAATTTTCAAGAGGTGTAGTGGATACTGCTCTTTTTACAAAAATCTCTTGTAACAATGATCTTCTTCTTGTCCAAATTTTTGTAGATGATATTATTTTTGGTGCTACTAACGTTTCTTTGTGTGAAGAATTTTCCTCCCTTATGCAAAATGAATTTGAAATGAGCATGATGGGAGAATTGAACTACTTCCTTGTACTACAAATCAAGCAAACAAAAGAAGGCATCTTCATCAACCAAGTGAAGTACAACGAAGAACTTCTCTAAAGATTCGAGATGAGTGATGCAAAAGGTATTAGCACTCCTATGAGCTCATCATTGAAGCTTGACAAGGATGAAAAAAGGTAAGAAGGTTGATGAGAAAAGGTATAGAGGCATGATTGGTTGTTTACTTTACTTAATAGCTAGTAGGCCGGACATTATATTTGCGGTATGTTTGTGTGCTAGATTCCAAGCTACCCCAAAGAATCCGATTTGATAGCTGTAAAACGTATCTTGAGATATTTAGTTTCATCATATGATTATGGCTTGTGGTACTCTAAATAATATTGTTTTGATCTTATTGCTTACACCGATGCGGATTATGCCGGATGTATGGTAGAAAGGAAGAGTACAAGTGGAAATTGCCAATTCTTAGGAGGATGCTTAGTACCTTGGTACAGCAAGAAGCAATCATGCGTATCCTTATCAACCGCCAAAGCGGAATATATAGCAGCCGGTTGTTGCTGGGCACAGTACTTTGGATGAAACACACCTTGATTGATTTGGTTTTTTTTTTAAAATATACCTATTATGTGTGATAATAGTAGTGCCATAAACATTTCCATAAACCATGTGCAACATTCAAAAACAAAACATATTGAAATCAAACATCACTTTATTAGAGATCATGTTGCTAAAGGTGATGTATTTTTAGAATATATTTGCACAGCCGATATTTTTACAAAACTGCTCTCTGAAGAACGTTTTTGTTATTTGAGAAAATTGCTTGGTATTGGTAGACTTCATGACTAATTTGTGTTGTTTGAGTTATCAGTTTTCCGCTTATTTATCCTGTTCTTATAGAAATTTTCAAAAAAATCGGACCCCTCTTTTGAAAACTGGCGTCCAGTTTCAAAATCAGACTCAAGGATTTTCTTCACAAAAAATTCCCGAGATATTCAGATGACAAAATCGGACGTTCGGTTTTCTATTTTTCAACAAAACCAGATGACCAATTTTCTAAAATCGGTTGATCGGTTTCTTTAAAATTGTTGGGGCTGCGTTTTATAAAAACTGATATCATCATAGCCTCCCTCTTATTTTTGTCTTTTTCTCACAACAATCTGCTACTCTCTCGACCGAGACTCCTTTTTCTCACAAAGCCCGTCCGATTTCTCAGTCTGATTTTCACACTTCTTCTCAAATCTTTCAAATTTCTCTCCTCCTCAAACAAGAAACTCGATCGGTTTCTATTTTCTCTCTCTCTCTCTCTCTCTCTCTCTCTCTCTCTATTCTCTCTATCAGAAATCTTCATATTCAAGTTCCTCTCAAACCCTAAGTCGGGATTGCTTCAAAATAGTGAAAACTAAGAATGCCAACATTGGAAGAGGAGTAAATATTGAAGGAGGGAGCAGTAGAGGAAGAGGCAAAGGAAAAAGAGTACCTTCTGGAATTAGGTCTCCAGATAGGTTCATCTCTACAAAGGAGGCTGCAAAACTTTGAAGAATGGACAAGAAATCGAAGAAAAATTGCTGCTGGACACCGAGTGGATTTGAATGATATGCAAGGTATGGAAGCTATACCAAATCTCTTTGATGCTATTGGGTGGACACCTTTGCTTACTGTTAATGAGCTATATTATACTGAAATGTTTTATGAATTCTATGCCAATCTACATAAGGGTAGAATTGAAAGAGTCGATAACGTACCTCATCAATGGGTATTGTCTAGAATTTGAGGAAGAAATATTGCATTTGATGATAGGCTATTAAATGTTATTCTAGAAACCCCTCAAGATGGCATGAGATTCTACACTAAGAATAAGAAATGCTTTGATCAAAATTTATATAGTGAAAGAAGGTTTGAAGAGATTTTCACTCACGGAGAAGTTCTAAAAAGTCACGATAATAGGAATGTGAATAAACTTGATGCCTATGGGAGATTACTACATCATATGATTTCTAATATCATTATTCCAAATGTTGGGCACAAGTCTTCCATCACAAATATGCACTCCTTTGTCATGCTTGCTCTTCATGAACATAGGAGGATGAACTTCGTTTTCATGGCTATAGAACACATGGTAGCCACACAATCCTCTTCCACCAAGTGCTTACCGTATGGATGCTTCATTACAAAAATCTTTCAACATTTCGTGATCAATTTGGTTGGAGTTGGTGATCACATTGGCCCTGGTAAGATTTACAATCAGAATACCTTCAAGAGAATGGGGTTTGAAAGAAATGATGATGGACTATTGATAAGAAGTGGTCAACAAGGAAGTGATGATGATGATGATGATGAAGAGGATAATGGTGATGAAGAAGAGGGAAATGAGCCCGAAAGTATGGATGAAGAAGATACAAATGAAAAGGACATTCGAAGAGAAATGAGATCAAAGAAAAGGCAAGAACGAACGGAGGAAGGACAATCCTCAGTAGATGCAGCTCCAATATTGGATAGAATTGCTGTAACGCAAGCATAACTAGATGACCGACTTGATGACCTCAATGATAAAATTGTAGATATTCAAAACCGGGTTACGAGATTGGAGCAAGGAGGAAAGGATACCGATGAAGATGAAGATGATTGAGGATTCCTTTTAAATCCCTACCCTTTCCTTGTTTCAAAAACTCCTTACATTACCATTGTTTTTTTTTTCTTGGCTCCTTATCAAACTCTATTATGACTATTTTTTTATGACTTGATATATGCTATGTTTTATTCTTTATACTGTTGTTGTGTTATCTTGATGCTAACTTTTCATGGACTTCATGATGATACTTTAATGTTGAAAGTCCAACTGTAGCTTTCTTTTCCATGATCCCTTAAAAACATTCCCAAGTTTCTTTTTGATTTATGACAAAAGGGGAGAAATATGTACATGAACTAAGGGGGAGAAATAGTTGCAAGATGCTTATTGTGTTGCTTTTAAGTTTCATGCTTTCTATTGGTTGGCTACATATCTTATGGGTAATGTGCTTGGTTTGATGTCATTCTTGGTGTAAAGCATGCTTTTAAGGTGAGCTTATTTTGTGTTATATTATGTTTCAAAACCTTGGCATGTTTTCAAATTCATAGGGGGAGTTATCTCCCTTATGGTGTTTTTGGTATGCTCTACTCTTATTGATGATCTTCTTGAAGCATCACCATACTTTAATATTTGCTCTTTTGTTCTTCTTGCATATGTATTTATCATAATCAAAAAGGGGGAGATTGTTAGCCCTAAGGCATTATTGCATATGATTTTTATTATTATTAACATATGTTTGTGTAAGTATTAAGCATAGTTTCCATAGAATAAAAGAAGCATATTTGAAGTCTCAAGGCTACACTCTTGGAAGCAAAAGATCTTGGTGATCAAGGCAAAATGAAGGAGAAAAGATCAAGCTATTGAAGACCTTGAAGACTTGTATCTTTGTTAGGGAAGTGCTAAGGTATTTCTTTGTAAAACTCCCTCACTCTCATCTTTGATTGTTGATCATGTATGAAGCTCTTTGCAAAAATATCTTTCTATAAATTCTTCTTGAAATTTAAGTATTCTTGATAGAATTTTTATGCCTTTGAAAAATTTTCTTATCTCAAAAAGAGTATCAAGAATACATGTTTTCGAAATAGGAAGGAAACCTCTTCTTTGTAAAATCCTTTTAAAAAACTAGTCATCCGGTTTTAAAACCGATCGTCTGATTTTTCTAGTTTTAGAAAAACTGGTCGTCCAATTCTGGTAAGAAGCGTTCAAATCTTTCTGTTTCAAACTCGGACGTCCGCTTTTCAAAACTGGTCATTTGGTTTTCCTTTTTACTGTGAAAAATATTACCATTATACAGTGAAACGGTTATTTTCTCTCTCCTTCCTATATATATTGATTTTTTGATCAGCTGTAAAGGTAACAAGTTTGGTAGAATCTTTATTGAGATCATTTAAGAATCTTTAAAGAGCTTTAAAGTACATTTTTCAAACACCTTTTCATCTAAAAAATACATCTTCTTGAGCTTCATTGTTGATCATCATCAAAGAAGAAGTGAAGAGGAGCTTGTAGAAGTATTGCATTGAGTTGTATCCTCACTTCTCAAGCTCATTTGGTAACATTGTTCTTAACTCATCTATCTTTTATTAACATCAAAGGTTTGTGTTGAAAAACCCGTTGGGTTATCCTTTGATTGTATTTGTGTTAGTGATTGACATTGCTTGCACAACCCTTGGTGGTTGATCCTCAAAATTGTGATTGTTGTATTCCTTTTGTTATAGTGGATTTGAAAAATCCTTAGGTGTTGACTCAAGGTAGTGGATGTAGCTCTTTGAGAGAGTGAACCACTATAAATTGTTGTGCCTCCTTATTCTATGTTTTTTGATTGATTGTTATAACTATTAGATTTTGTTTGGTTGGGAATTTTATTAAAGATTTTTTTAGAATTCTTTCTGAAACAAAATTGGAGGTTTATCTTTTAATTACACAAAAGAGTTTTTAAAAAATTAGTCAAAAACCTTATCTTTGGTTTTTCAAAAATAAAACACAATATAATAATTGACTGATATAAATTATAATTTCATTGAAATGTGCAAGAAAAATTGCGATGGATTTGCGAAAGCCTCTAGTTTTACGAAGTGAATGTTAGATAGAAATCTATTAAAAACTCATTTTAAATTGTGATAGATGTTTACGAATTAGTTTTAAAAAAAAAAATAGACCTAGCACAGAGTATTTTGCCAATGGTGAAACTTCTAGGCAATTGACAAAAAACTTTAGTTAACACACAATAGTTTTAATTTGTGACTTTGTATAATTTTGTGGCAACTTTTGACTTGGAATATAGTTTACGGAGAGTTTGTTCACAAAGCCATAAATACCATTGCTTTCCACAGCTATGTTGCTATATTGTTTGTTGTTGCAAATTGATTGCATTTTTTAGTAGTAGCAGAACTAAAAAATAAGCTATTTCTTATAAAGTAACTAACTAAACACAGTACCCAAACTAAGAACCCTTTGAGTCATATTACTGTTACTGATAGAAAAGGTATGAGCTAATTTATCTTTCACCTCTTAACTCTCTTAATATGTGTATAGTAATGGTATAGGACACAAATTTGTTGCGTTCTGAGAAGAGGATTAAGAAGCCTACTTGCACGTATAGGCTAACCATCTTATCATAAGTTAATAAAGTCATGGAAATAATAGGGGAAGCGGTCTCTAAAATGGATGTGATAAATGTGATAACTCCTAATCTATCATCTCTATGACACTGATGAGGGTAGCCATACTTATTAATTACAATTGTACTTGGTGATGAAAGTCACATTTCTAATGAATTTTCAGAATCCTCTGTAGGCTTTCTGGGCCAATTTTCTCCCAATATTTTAATTTTTCCAGCCTAATCTATTTTTAACCCAATGATGAATCGATGGGCCTCAAACTAAGATAGGTGGTTGAAGTTTGAATTGGTCAGAGATGCCAGGACGGGCCGGGCCAGCCCGGGTTGCACGCTGTGACTCTTGATCTATTTATGCTTTCTCTCCCTCCTCAATTCAAGAGGCATTCCAGACTCTTCATTTCTCCTCTTTTTTTCTTCTCCTTCTCGGCCTTCTCTAGAGCCGTCTCTATCTCTTCTTCTTCTCCCCTTCTTTACTGCGGCTTACCGTGTCTGTTGCTCTCCTCTGGTGACCTCCGTGGTCTTCTGTTACACCGTCTCTGAAAGTGGTGGTTTTGTGTTGATCTTATTCTGGTCATTTCTAATCTTTTTGTGGGGAGAGCCGTAAGGGTGAGAGAGAGGGTAAGCGCCGGTGATCTTTTCTGTTTGAGGCTGGATATGAGGGTGACTTTTACCATTAAAGTTGATACCTTTTGTCTTGCCATCACCTCGATGCGAGCGTCATTTCAATGCCGCTTCTCGACACCACAGCGACAGGTAAGTGCCCCTTACAGATTCATAGTTCATTTTTTTCTTTTTACTTTAATAGAATAGGTTTTTTTCGCTGCCTTACTATTCTTTTACTGATTTGTAATAGTAATTAGGTCGTATCAAGTGTTATCAGAGCCACAGTTTGGCTCGTCGGCACCGGCAACCATCGGTAGATTCTGGATCTGAGGAAACTGTTGAGTTCCTCAGATCTGGCCAGTGAAGTTTTCCTTCACTTTCTCTTTCTTTCGGTTATTCTTTATTGTTTTTTTTCTTTTGTCGGCTTGCCGCCGTTTTATTTTCTATTTTTCCTTTTTCGGCTTGCCACCGATTATTGCTTATGTTTCTATTGCGATTATCGGCTCACCGCCGTCTGTTTCGGTTTCTCTGTTGCTTTGGCTTGCCGCCGATTGTGATTACTATTACTGTGTTTTTACTAAATTGAGTTACTGTTCAGTTTTCCTGTTTACTATTCTTGTTGTATACCTGCTTCTGTTATTCTGCTGCAGCTATTCTGTGTTTGTTTTTTGGGTTTTTCATTTAATTTTTTTTTCAAAAACTATAAAACCCAAGCCTGGCTTGAATCCGTGAGATTTCAAGTATCTTTGTCTTGGCGCAGTTTTTCTATTTTTCAAAAAGTTTTTATTTTGCTCCCTCTGTTCTTTGTCTTTTTCTGTTTTTGGTAAGGCAGTTTTGTTGATGCTGTGTTTCTCATTATTTCAGTTATATTGTTTGTTTCTTGGGTTTCTTGCTTCACGTTGTTGCGACGTTTTTAAAAAAAAAAAAAGAACAAATCAAGCAAATTAAAACAAACCAACGTTGTTTTTCTTGGAATTGTATTTTTCTGTTTTTTCGAAAAATCCGGGCAGCTTTATTCGTTTTCAAAACTTTTTTCAAATCTTTCATTTTTCCTTGTCATTTAATTACACTTATTTTGCCTTCGAAACATGTCAGTTCCAAAAATTGAAACTGATAAGTTTGATGGCAAATCTTACTTTGTAATGTGGCGGAGGATAATGAAAGCAGTTTTGGTACAAAATAAAATTGCACCCTCTATCTGTAGCCCTGAAGAGTATCTGGAATCTTGGAATGATGAAATTCTTTCAGAAAAACTAGATGATGCTCACAATTGCCTCACCTTGCATTTAACTGACAATGTTTTACGACGAATTGATGAAAGAGACAATTCTTTTGAAATTTGGCCTAAACTAGAAAAACTATATTTGGGAAATCACTTTCAAGTAAAATTCATTTAAAAGAGTAGCTTTTCGGTTTTAAAATGAGCGGGTCAAAAAAACTTTTAGAAAATATGGATAATTTAAATGAAATCGTTTTGGAACTTCAAAATGTTGGAGAGAACATCCCTAATGAAAATATTGCATCCATTTTATTAAATGTCTTACCTGAATCTTTCAATGATGTCAAATCTGCTATTAAATATGGCAGAGATGGTTTATCTCTTTCCGATATTAAAAATGCTCTGAAATCTAAAGATTTGGATTTACAAAAAGAGAATAAATCACATGGTGAAAATCTTTCTGTACGAGGAAGAGTTGACCGGGGGAACCTCCTAGGCACCGTTTTAAATGTAAAGAGCGATCCAAATCTCAAGAGAAGAACAAAGTAAAGTTTTTTTACTATGATAAAGAGGGTCATATGAAAGTCAAGTGTTTTAAACGGATTAAAGATGAAAAACAACGTAAACATGGTAAAGGGAGTAATAAAATGGACAAAATCCACGATTTTGATTAGATGGTAATTCTATGTTTTCTAAGGTTTTGTGTGTTTCTCTTTCCACTTCATGTTCTAAAGTTGTTGGTCATTGGGTTCTTGATTCCGGTTGCTCTTTTCACATGACACCCAAAAAACACTGGTTTCTGATTTAAAACCCTTATATCAAAGAAAGGTTTTCATGAGAAATAATCAAGTTTGTGATATTAAAGGCATTGGTAATATTTTCATTAGAATGCATAATGGTGTGACTAGAAAACTGACTGAGGTGAGATACGTGTCCTTCCTTCAGAAAATTGTATCAAAATTTTCAATATTAATTACAGTTGTACGTGGTGATGAAGGTCACATTTCTAATGAATTTTTGGAATCCTCTTGAGGCTTTCTGGGACAATTTTCTCCCAATATTTTCACTTTTCCAGCCCAATCTATTTTTAACCCAATGATGAATCGATAGGCTTCAAACCAAGATAGGTGGCTGAAGTTTGAATGGGTCAAAGATGCCGGGCCGGGCCAGCCGGGGCTACTCATTATAACTCTTGATGTATTTATGTTTTCTCTCCCTCCTCGGTTCAAGAGGAATTCCAGACTCTTCCTTTCTTCTCTCTTTTTTTGCTCCTTCTCGGCCTTCTAGAGAGTCGTCTCTGTCTCTTCTTCTTCTCCCCTTCTTTACCGCGGCTTACCGCATCTGTTGCTCTCCTCTAGTGACCTCCGTGGTCCTTTGTGACACCATCTCTGAAAGTGGTGGTTCTGTGTTGATCTTATTTGGTCATTTCTGATGTTTTTGGGGAGAGAGCCATAAGGGTGAGAGAGAGGGTAAGCGCCGGTGATCTTTTCTGTTTGAGGCCAGATCTAAGGGTTATTTTTACCATTAAAGTTGATACCTTTTGTCTTGCTGTCACCTCGTCATTTCAACGCCGCTGCTCGACACCGTCGAGTCTCATTGTATGCCACCGGGGGTTCCAACACTGCAGCGACTGGTAAGTGCCCCTTACCGATTCATGGTTAATTTTTTTCTTTTAACGGTTATTGTGTTTAGTTTTGGTCTTGTCGATTGGCTTGAACCGGCTGTGAAATAGGAAGAAGGATATTTTTACGGTAATAGAATAGGTTTTTTCTACTACCTTACTATTCTTTTACTAATTTGTAATAGTAATTAGAGTGTGTAATAGTAATTAGGTCCTATCATCCTCCATATGTAAATTCTAAAATTCTAATTAGGTACTTAAATCTAATGAAGGTTCTAATAATACATAGGATGACTCTTACCTTTGTAGTACAAGAATCATTTTAATAGAGGGAATAATGAAAATAAGAAAAATCTTATATAGATTTCTGCTTTGCTGATACCAATCTAACATTAGAGGCATCTTGTCTCGTGTGTAGTACTTTTTCTCAAACGTTCTCTAGATTTGCTATGGACATGTCTATTCCTTAGTGTTTTACATTTCCACTTTAAATATCTAATCAAAATTCTACTTTGCCAGTTAATAAACAAAGACACATAAAACTGAGAACTCTATATGAATGTAAGCTTGAATAAACTCAAGCAAAGCTAAAAAACCTTTGCTTAGTGTCAAGAAAAACGCCTAAAATCTTTGCCTACATATCAAGATAACCAGGACTCACAAGCCTGGATTCTCAAGCTAAAAGTTCCAGGTATTGTCACTAGTAAACTAGAATATTGTTATTCATTTCATTCAAAATTCCAATAATAAATAAATGAGTTCGAACTTCAACATAGAGAATTTAATAATATTCTCTAATTATACTTATTGCAGAATGAAGATATATTTTACCTTACGAACAGGACAATTGCATTTTAGTTCAAGAACTTTGTTCGTTATTCTTTTAACTTTCTTGCACAATATACGTAAAAAAGTTCAATAAAGAGAAATGTATGTAAATGATTCCATCATAATGACAAAATAGATTTTGCACTCTATTTCACTACAAAAATATGTCTTCATCCTTCATATATTTTAAGGAATCAAGCAACTGAAACCTTAGGATCCTTCTGGTTGCACATCAATACATTCTTTGTCGTTCCATGGAATGAATGACTCATCATCAGTAATATTCTAAAGCAGTATACAATAAATTTCAATATAAGAAGCTACTTATTTGAATAAATGAACCACTAGAATTGAGATAATATGAAGACAAATGAAAAGATGAATAACAATGAATTGTTGATTAACTTTCATAGGAAAAGTCTACTCATGAGCATATGCTCTAATAGTTAGACTTGCAATGTTAAATGATTTTAATCCTCAAAATGAAAGATTTGTACGGTACAAAAAATCCATTAAATCCACTAGTACATCATTATGGAACAGTCCTAATAGAACAATATTGCTAAATTCTATTTATGCATGGTGGAAAGCATAATGTGATTAATGAAGCTTATGCATACCCCTTGTAGTCATGATTTTGTTATGTTAATCAGACACGAGAACCATAAGAAAGGAAACAAATAACTTCCAACATATCGAGGTATTTTTATTAAATAAGCTCCTAACTTTAAAAATCTGTCTATACTAGAGTACTTTACTTTTGAAGCAAAGAGGTGACGCTAGAAATTGTTCCTCCTAAACTTACCTCTTTTGACCATAACTTCTTGAGATTTTCTAGTTATGTGACCGTGTTAAAAACATTTAGCCATGCAATAAGACTAAAATCCTACCATCATAAAACATAATAGTAATCCTAATTTAGCTAGAAATGAAATTTGGGACATGCCTTCCTCCCCCTGCCAATACTAACTTTATTAACTTTTTTAAAAATAATTTAGTTGATAAAAAAAGAAGGGAAATCAAGAACAATCATAAATAATTTAATTACTTGTAGCCAAAAGAAAAAGCCACGTAACAAATTCAACTGCTTAAGATCATCATTGGCGGCAACTGCTTCTTCAATCTTCCTTTTAAGAACTATAGAGTTTATTTCAAAATGTGAAAATTATGAAGATCAAAGATTGCCATCGTTTTAATTGTAATATAAACTCAAGAAAAGGTGAGTAAATATATCTATACAAAATGATCTGATCAATAGTAAGGGAACACCTTTCTATGAAACTTAATTATTTCAACTTTACATATAATTAGCATTTATTAGATATTTAATTTTGGACAAATGAATCACTTATAAATAAATAAAGCAATACATAAAGTCGATAGTAAAGAACTATCACAAAAGTCAATAATAGGAGTAGATCGCTATCATATATCAACATAGGAGAAATAATATTTTTCATGCATTGATGAGTTTAATTGGACAATTTATAAGGTGATCAATAATAGTAATATGAAAAATCCTAGAAAATAATGGACTCACCCAAATGGTGATCAATTATCAATTTTCCCATTTTATCTGAGGGATAAAATTTTACCCCTCCAGAGCGCAAATCTTTATGCTTATGTTGAGACTTCCGCTTAGTGATTTCCTGCATAAGCCTTTCATGCTCCTCTTTATCATAAGGTTTGCAAAGAATTTCTAATATTTGCACCCTGAAGCTAGAACACAACTGCCATAATGATTGTTGACATCTTTTGACTTAATAATGATACAAGAACAAAATATAAATTAGACAAGAAATTTTCGCAATAAATTGAAGTACAATTAAAGAAGGATCAATTCGATAAAAGTATCCAAAATAGTGAAAGGGGATGACTTACGCCCTTGCTTGTTGTTTCAGGTTAAATAGCGTCTGTATACTTCTGTTTCTTAGAAACAACGTTGTTATCTGTTTGAGAATTCAGGAATATAAGACCATCATAAACTACAGATGCACCATTCTTATATTGATAGATCACATTAGAACCTTCAAGCCTCATATTTTCAAAGAACAATTTATAGTCGCAATCATAATTACTTTGAAACTCAATTCCCTCCGTTTTAGCATGACTATCCAAATCATTTTCATCTTCACCATTTGGCTCATTTTCCATATAGTTAAGTGGCTTTGTTAACCCAATTTTTCATTAGCCTCGAGCACATATGAGGACCCATTAATCTTCAAACTGTGCAAAAACAATACATAGCTTGGATCATCACCACCATCAATTGAAAATCCGGGTTTTGGATCATCAAGAATTGACGTATATTCCGCATTCAAATATTTAAGAAAGTCACTATCTCCATCCTCCATGCATTTATACACATGCTCTCTCATCACTTCCTTGGACAAGCTAACCGATGCTTTCTCGTTTTGTCCATGATTGTGCATGTAGCTAAATTTCGTTGTATGAGATCTTACATCTTCTACTACATCCTTTATTTTTGAATCCATGTCTTAGCTATATTAAATTACTTGAGAGCAAGCCAAATTAAAATATCTCAAAACTCTTCCTTGACCTTCCTCACCAATTAAACTACTCAATAAGTATTAGCTCAATGCACTATGCACGATAAAAATTGTCTACATTTCAAAAGAATCAATAAGCTAGTTAGGATGGAGCATCCCCAATTTCATTTAAATATATATTTAAATAAACTCAAAAGGACTAAAATGTATATATATTTTTTATATGACTAATAAATATAACAAGTCTTTAAGAAAACTTTCCTTTTAACAATCCTTTAATGCTCTAACACAAATTTCTCCTCTTTAATACCTTTGATAAAGGAGTTGCCTTGACTTACATTAATTAATATGTATGGTGCAAAGATCGAAGTATTTTTCAATTGCTCAGAGATAGTTGCTAGCTAGGGCATATATTCTCCTAAAGAGAAATCAACTGAGCTTGTATAAATATAGAAATTAAATCCATAAGTTAAAATAAAAGTTACTTGCCTGTGATACCTAGGGGCCAGTTTTCTGAATTCAACTTCTTCGCGCACTGTGAATTTATTCAGTCTCGGAAGACAGAAGAGGATGAACATTGATTATATTTTACTTGCTTTAGTATTGGTCGGGTGAGGTTGACTTCATCTATATACCCTTTTTATTTGATTGAATTTCGAACGCATCACTACAGACGTTTACCAAGTATTTTACTCAATTTGCATATCTTTCATCTAATATGTGGTTTACATAATATAAATTTAATACAAAATTTTTTATATTGAAATTTTATTCTTTTCAGTTTTAGGAACTAACTAAAATATGGTCATGTGGTGAATTCATAATTAAATTCACTTTCTCTTTTTTTCTAGTAAAATATAACATTATTATCCATAAATTATTTCCATTTTCCAGATTCATGCTCTAGAACTTTACAAACTTCGTGTTGTTCAATTTATTATAGAAATTAATTGTTTAGGAAGTATTCCTTTTTTTTTTAAAGAAAAGAATCTTCTTATTGGACTAGATTTACCTTTTTGTTTCTTTTTTGTTCTTTGGTTTCTTTGTTCTTATCTTTTTGGTTAAATTAGGAAATTGTTTACACATAAATTGTATGAGAAACTATTCATATGCTTAATTTTAGTAACGCCCAAGAAACCCTTGAAGTTCGGGGTACTTTTAAATTGAAGGCGTGAACATTTTTTGAGACAAAAAAATATCTTAAAGTTGTGATGGTTTATTAATTAAGGATATGAACTTTTTTCTTGATAAAAGATTCCCCCAGTTAGAAAGTTGTCAATTTAATGATTCAATTGCAACTTTTCCGAAGAACAAAAAAGAAGGATTTCTTTTTCTGTTTAACATCACTATTATATTCGATTAAAGAAGTATGAATAGTGAACTAATTCAAAGCTCTTTATACAACTTAATTGAAAAAAGGGAAAACTAAAATCTAGTAAGAAAGAAGAAGAGAGAAGAAAACTTTCTTATGGCTTCTCTGAGATTACACAAGGAAGAAGCAAAAACAAATGAGGAAAAGGGAAAAAATTAGAAGGTAAGACCCTGTATGAATAGTGGCAAAAACTTGGTTGGGAGGGGAGGGGTAGTTGGTGCGTGACGATGAGAAAGGGGGTGGGTGAGTTGGTTATTTTCTTAAGAACTACCGTTGATAACTTTCTCCTTAATGGTAAGAATTAATCATGCATGAGTCAATAGAAGAAATAATGGCCACATAACAATAATACTAATATTAATGATAAGAATAATAAAATTTATCTAATCTTAATTTTAGACCAATAAAACTCTATCTAGAAGATTTATATTGTCCCACAAAAATTACGTTTAGATCCCTAAAATGTGCATGCTAAGCACACTAAAGAAAGTTAATCCACTTAAGATATTCATAAACTCCCCTAACAAAAACTTGTATTAATGAAAATTTACTCTCTTTCCTAAACATCTACAACACTATCGTTATATCTCCAAACTTTATTCCACTAAGTCAGATTCCAAACTCTACATTCGTGACATTAACACTTATGTGTCATGTGTGAGGTACTTATGGGGTATGGCATTACACATCTTTCATCTAATATACAATTTACTTAATATAATCTAATACAACATTTTCAACATTGAAATTTTCTTCTTTAAATTCATAGGAACAAATGAAAATAAGGTCACATGGTGAATTCATAATTATAGTCATTACTTGTCTTTTTTCTAATAAATATACACATTGTTATCCACAGATTATTTACAGTTTAATGATTCGTATTCTTTAACTTCATAAACTTTGTTGTGCAATTTATAATGGAAATTAATAGCTTAGGAAGTAATCTTGCCCTTTTAAAATAGGAATCAACTATAATGACGGCCACCACTTTTTGTCTAGGTGGAAAATTTTGGTACACTAATCAATGCTCGACAAGTGTACACTTCACCCAATGAATGATTGACACGTATACTTCTATGTGTTCACATGTACAAAATATAAAAAATTGTATACCAAAACAAATAAGCAAGTAATGAATGGACGAATCCAAATTTAATCTAACAACCACATTTAATTTTCTCCACTTTAAGAGAACAAAAAATCCTTCTACATTATAGAATTTTCAATTAGACTAGATTTACCTTTTTGTTTATTTTTTGTTCTTTAGTTTCCTTGTTTTCATCTTTTTCTTAAATTAGGAAATTGCTTACACATAAATTGTATAAGAAACTAATCATATGCTTTTAATGTCAACATAGACAATCACTATGTGGGTCTTGAAAAACATCGATTTTGAGATAAAATTTAATCTCAAAACAAGAAAATTTATGATTTTTCTTAACATTCTAAAAGTTGTTCCTCGCAATTCACGAGAGGCTTGATAACAATGGCCTTGGTTGGTTACAAGGGACCGCTGGCCATTCCCTTTGCGACGAACAAGGAGCACTGTGAACGAGCCCCTTGGGAACTGCAAGCGCCAAATCGAACTTTTTGTTCTTTACAAATTAAAATAATTCATTAAATAATTTAAACATAATAAATACGAACTAAAACAAATTAAAATAAATAAGTAGATAAAAGCTTATTTGAAATAGAATATATATTAAAAATAAATAAATAAGACATTGCATTAAAAATATTAAAAAAATTTAGTTAAAAAATAAATTAAGTTGGTTCGGCTCAACCCTTGTGCGGGATCAGGGGAGCCTTGGCTCAGCCCTGATCGCTGGCAAGGAGCACCTTTATAGCACGCCTGGTCGATGGCGAGGGGTGAGCCGTGGCTCCACTAGTCCAACGACAGGGGTGGCCTTTAAAGGATGCAAAGCATTGAAATTTTTTTCAGATCTAGGACAATTTGATATTGTTTTTTAAATTTTAAATCGGTAAACATGATTAAAAACACTTAAAGATCGATACACTAATCTTTTTTGTAAAGATTCGTTGTATGATGCTTCTAACTTGAAGATTTGAACATGGGGTTTTGAGTGAATTTTACGGTTGGAGAATGAGGGAAAAAAAATTAAATGAACATTTTGGGAGTTGCGCCCTTAAATTTGGTGTTGCCTTAAGCTATTTCAAACATATTAGCTCAACTTTTGAGGGGTCCTTGTCTTAAAAAAATATTAATGTTCTCCATTGATAAGTAACTCCAACACTAGGGAATACTATAGCATGTATTAAGCCACATCACCTCATGTTATTAATTATGTCTCCAATTCTTGAGACAAGAATAACAAGGATAATGATATGGCTTAATACACGCCACATGGTCCATAGGCAGGGACGTGAACCGGGTCCATAACAGAATTTTTCCAATTCAAAGAGTTTTTTTGATAACTCGCTTATTTATTATATTATTTACTAATTTTAGATTTCACTTGCTATATTTTAGAGGGTGGACATACCTTCTCCTTCTCTATTAAGACAATTTTATCTATTTTTTTATCTTTACACTTTTAATAATTTTAAATGGATCAATGCCTAACCCTCCACCAATTTAGATGACCTTGGTTTATAGGGAAAAAGACATTCATAATAATAGAAATATCTTTTTTTCTTATTAATTAGTATATATTAAACCTCCTATATATAATATTTGCTCTCTTTTACCACAAAAGAAATTACTATAACTATTTTTTACATGTTTACAAAACCTTGAAGAAATATGATTACAAAAAAATAAGATAGAATTGATGGCCTCCCCATTGGTAATCATTATTCTACAGTATTTACTAAATACCACATTTTTCTAAATATACTATTATTTCTAAGCTCTATAAAACTAAACAATCTTCATACATTTATTTTAAAAAAAAAGTATTGGAATTAATAAATTTACAAGTAATTTTGTAAAAACCAAAAACAATGAATGTTTTTTAGTAGTTTAAATACATCTTGTGGAAATATGATTTCAATTATTAAGATGAATACATAAAAAAGCAACGTAACAACATATGGGTGCTTGAAGACTATGTTCCAAGAAACTCATACTGAAAAACATCTATTTTTCGGAAAAAAAAAAAAAAGGGTTAGTGGAATTTACCTTCTAATGTTTCTTTTATGAAAGTAACCATAATTTATAATCATTTTTTCTAAAAGACAGAAATGGCATTCGCAACTTTATTAAGAATCTACTTATTTACTTATTTTCAAGGGCGAGAAAATGCATGAATAGCTTACTCGAACCTAAGATTTTAGATCTCTTTCCCTGTAGTTATATAATTCTTATCCTCCCATGCAGCGGTTTCCAATGCCACAAAATTCTTGCCAATATAGACGATGCACCAACTCTAAATCTAAATTAAATCTAAAAATTCTTCTGCACTCATTAAAATGGATATTTCTACATTCTGGTACATAATCTTTGGTTAAAAGCCTAAACGAATGAGTGGCCTCTTTTTCGTTATACTTTCTAACAAGAACATTCTTTTCTTACCATATTTTCTCTAATTGCCATATTAGTCAAGGTCTCACGCTACCAGAATTGTCTAACATATCTAATACGCTTTATCTACAATACTACATTTAAAGTAGATTGATCTTGAGCACTGGAGAGAGATGTATAAGAAATAAGAATCATTGGATTGATAGTGTGCTTTGTCCACTTCAAAGCGAAACTAGGCTACAATGAGTAGGCCTTCTCACAACGGTGACTCCATTTCTTTTACTGAGCTTAAGAAGAGCATAATAAGTTGAAACATCTTGATTTCCCTAATTTTGAATTATTTTATAATTTTTCTATTTGCAACGTCAAAAAGTGGGGCAACTTCCCACCAACATAGTACTACAAAAAGACACGCTTTCCGAAGTAGGACTAAGGAAAGGAAAGTTCGTCAATGACCGATGCCATAAGAGGTTAGCAAACAATTTTTGATAATGAAAGTGCAATAAATAATTAATTTTAATCCGTAATGCCAAAATCTATTGAAAAACAAAAGAATTTCGCAACAACTAAAAGATTAAGTTATTTCAAAAAAATTAATTAACTTGTCGTTGCGAATTCGTTTAAAAATGTAAAAAATTTTCTCAACTAATTTGTAAGGGAGTCTACAATGACCTGCTGGTTGCAAATTAAAAATGGACTCCAAAGCAACCATTACAAAAATTAACAACGGGCATTTTTGCAATGGAACATTTTTCATTGCAAATCCATTGGAAACAGGTGGTCATTTGCAACGAATATGGTCGTTGCAAAAAAACTATTCTAGAAAGAATTTAGTAGTTAAGAGAGCAATTTTTCCAATTTTACTTTGTGTCTTACTTTTCTAGAAAGAAAATTATTATAACATTTTCTTATGTGCTTACAAAATCTTGCGGATATATGATTACAAAGAAACAAATAGAACCCGTTTGGTAAACATTGTGCTATAATATTTATTTCATGACTACATAAACATTTACTTTAAATACTTTTTTCACAAGTTCCACTAAAACTAAGACCATGTATACAAATATTTTGAATCAAAACGTGTTTAATCTAATAAATATTGTAATATTTTTATAAAAATCTAAAGAATGATTGTTGGTCAATAATTTAAATCTATTTTTTTTAGAAATAAAAAGTACGATTATCAAGAGAAAATTACATAGTGAAGCCAGGTGGTCTCACTTTCCTTTTTCTTTCATCCTAAATTATGGTCTCATTTCTTTTTATAAATGATAGTTAAACAATCAACATACATCTTATCTACTCAATATCTCCATTTTCCAAGAAATACTAATAAAGCACCCACTACTCCAATAACTTTATATCTACATTTGAAAACTTTCAGGACAAAAAGTCGAATTCTTTTAATATCATAGAACGGTATAAAATACAATATAATAATTGACCGGCATAAATTTTAATTTCATTGAAATGTGCAAGAAAATTGCGACGGATTTGCAAAAGCCTCTAGTTTTACAAAGTGAATGTTAGATAGAAATCTATCAGGAACTCATAATAAATAGTGATAAATGTTTACAAATTTCTTTTAAAAAAAAAATCAGACCTAGCACAGAGTATTTTTCCAGTGGTGAAACTTCTGAGCAATTGATAGAAAACTTCAGTTAACACACAATAGTGTTAATTTGTGACTTTGTATAAGTTTGTGGCAACTTTTCACTTGGAATATAGTTACGGAGAGTTTTGTCACAAAGCCATAAATACCATTGCTTTCAACAACTATGCTGCTATTTTATTTGTTGTTGCACATTGATTGCATTTTTTAGTAGTAGCAGAACTCGAAAATAAGTTATACCTTATAAAGTAACAAAGTACCCAAACTAAGCACCCTTTGAGTCATATTACTGTTACTGATGGAAGTATGACCTACATTATCTTCCATCTCTTAACTCTCTTGATATGTGTGTAGTAACCGTATAGGACACAAATTGTTGCATTGTGAGAAGGGGATTAAGAAGCCTACTTGCCCGTATAGGCTAACCATCTCATCATAAGTCAATAAAGTCGTGGAAATAAATGATGTGACAAATTAGATTACTCCTAATCTATCATTATATGACACTCGTGTGGGTAGTCATTACATATTAATTACAATTGTACGTGGTGATGAAGGTCACATTTCTACTGAATTTTCGGAATCCTCCATATGTAAATTCTAAAATCCTAATTAGGTACTTAAATCTAATGAAGGCTCTAATCATACATAGGAAGACACTTACCTTTGTAGTACAAGAATCATTGTAATAGACGGAATAATGAAAATAAGAAAAATCTTATATAGATTTCTGCTTAATGCACGTAAACTGTGTTTGCATTTGCTGATACCGATCTAATATTAGAGGCATCTTGTCTGTTGGGTAGTACTTTTTCTCAAACGTTCTCTAGATTTTCTATGGACATGTCTATTCCTTAGTGTTTTACATTTCCACTTTAACTATCTAATCAAAATTCTACTTTGCCAGTTAATAAAGGAAGACACATAAAACTGAGAACTCCATATGAATGTAAGCTTGAATAAACTCAAGAAAAGCTAAAAAATCTTTGCGTAATTTCAAGAAAAATGCCTAAAATCTTTGCCAACATATCAAGATAACCAGGACTCACAAGCCTGGATTCTCAAGCTAAAAGTTCCAGGCATTCTCACTAGTAAACTAGAATATTGTTATTCATTTCATTCGAAATTCCAATAATAAATAAATGAGTTCAAACTTCAACATAGAGAATTTAATAATATTCTCTAATTATACTTATTGTAGAATGAAGATATATGTTACCTTACAAACAAGATAATCGCGTTTTAGTTCAAGAACTTTGTTCATTATTCTTTTAACTTTCTTGCACAACATACGTAAAAAAGTTCAACAAAGTGAAATGTATGTCAATAATTCCTTCATAATGACAAAATAGATTTTGCACTCTATTTCACTAAACTGTAGAATATGTGATCATCTACAAAAATATTTCTTCATCCTCCATATATTTTAAGGAATCAAGAAACTGAAACCTTAGGATCCTTTTGGCTGCACATCAACACATTCTTTGTCGTTCCAGGGAATGAATAATTCGTCATCAGTGAGATTCTAAAGCAATAAATTTCCATATAAGAAGGTACTTATTTGAATAAATTAACCACTAGAATAGAGATAATATGAAGACAAATGAAAGGATAAATAACAATAAATTGTTGATTAACTTTCATAGGAAATGTTTACTCGTGACTATATGCTCTAAAAGTTAGACTTGCAATGTTAAATGAGTTTAATCCTCAAAATGAAAGATTTGTACGGTACAAAAAAATCCATTAAACCCACTACTATTTCATTATGGAACAGTCCTAATAGAACAATATTGCTAAATTCTATTTATGCATGGTGGAAAGCATAATGTGATTAATGAAGCTTATGCATATCCCTTGTTGTCATAATTTTGTTATGTTAATCGGACACGAGAACCATAAAAATGGAAACAAATACCTTCCAACATATCGAGGTACTTTTATTAAATTAGCTCCTAACTATAAAAATCTGACTGTGCTAGAGTACTTTACTTTTGAAGCAAAGAGGTGACGCTAGAAATTGTTCCTCCTAAACTTACCTCTTTTGACCATCACTTCTTGAGATTTTCTAGTTATGTGACCATGTAAAAAATATTTAGCCATGCAATAAGACTAAAATCCAGCCATCATAAAACATAACAGTAATCCTAGTTTAGCTAGAAATAAAATTAGGGATATACAAAGCCTTCCTCCCCCCTGGCAATACTGTCTTTGTTAACTTTTTTAAAAGTAATTTATTTGCTAAAAAAAAAGGAAATCAAGAACAATCTCAATAATATACAACATAAATAATTTCCTTACCTGTAGCCAAAAGAAAAAGCCACGTAACAAATTCAATTGCTTAAGATTATTATTGGCAGCAACTGCTTCTTCAATCTTCCTTTTAAAAACTGTAGAGTTTATTTCAAAATGTGAAAATTATGAAGATCAATGATTTCCATCATTTTAATTGTAATATAAACTCAAGAAAAGGTGAGAGTAAATATATATATATATATACAAAATGATCTGATTACTAGCATGGGGACATCTTTCTATGAAAATTAATTATTTCAACTTTACATATAATTTGCATTGAATGGATGTTTAATTTTGGGCAAATGAATTACTCATAAATAAATAAAGCAATACATAAAGTCAATAGTGAAGAAGTATCACAAAAGTCGATAATAGGAGTAGATTGCTATCATATAACAACATAGGGGAAATAATATTTTTCATGCATTGATGAGTTAAATTGGACAATTTATAAGGTAATCAATAATGGTAATATGAAAAATCCTAGATAATAATCGACTCACCCAAATGATGATCAAGCAATGACTTTCCCATTTTATCTGATGGATAAAATATTACCCCTCCAAAGTGCAAATCTCTATGCTTATGTTGAGGCTTCCGCTTAGTGATTTCCTGCATAAGCCTTTCATGCTCCTCTTTATCATAAAGGTTTGCGAAGAATTTCTAATATTTGCACCCTGAAGTTAGAATACATTGTTTGTTGTGGACTGCCACAATGGTTGTTGATATCTTTTTGACTTAATAAAGGTACAAGAACAAAATAGAAATTAGACAAGAAATATTTGCAATAAATTGAAGGAAAATTAAAGAAGGATCAATTCGATAAAAGTATCCAAAATAGTGGAAAGGGATAACTTACGTCCTTGCTTGTTGTTTCATGCTGAATGGCGTCCGTATACTTCCGTTTCTTAGAAACAACATTGTTATCTGTCTGAGAATTCAGGAAGATAAGACCATCATAAACTACAGATGCACCATTCTTATATTAGATCACATTAGAACCTTCAAGCCTCAGGTTTCCAAACAATTTATAGTCGAAATCATAATTACTTTGAAACTCAATTCCCTCCGTTTTAGTATGACTATCTAAATCATTTTCATCTTCACCATTTGGATCATTTTCCATATACTTTAGTGGCTTTGTTAACCTATTTTTTTCATTGGCCTCGAGCACATAAGATTATCCATCATTCTTCAAACTACCCAAAAACAATGCATAGCTATCACTACAATCAATTGAAAATCCGGGTTTTGGATCATCAAGAATTGACGTATATTCTGCATTCAAACATTTAAGTATCTTCATCCTCCATGCGTTTATGCACATGCTCTCTCTTCACTTCCTTGGACAAGCTAACCAATGCTTTCTCGTTTTGTCCAGGATTATACATGTAGCTAAATTTTGTTGTATGAGATCTTAAATCTTCTACGACATCCTTTGTTTTTGAATCCATGTCTTAGCTATATTAAATTACTTGAGAGCAAGCCAAATAAAAATATTTCGAAACTCTACCTTGACCTCCCTCACCAATTGAACTACTCAATAAGTACTTAGCTCAATGCACAATGCACGATAAAAATTGTCTACAGTCTAAAAGAATCAATAAGCTCGTTAGGATGGAGCATCCCCCATTTTATTTAAATATATACTTAAATAAACTCAAATGCACTTAAAAGAGGAAAATTAGGAAACTAAAATTAATCAAGTCATATTTAGATGTACATATTTTTTTATAGGACTAATAAATATAACAAGTCTTTAAGAAAACTTTTCCTTTAACAATCCTTTAATGCTCTAACAAAAACTTCTCCTCTTTCATACCTTTGATAGAGGAGTTGCCTTGACTTGCATTAATTAACATGTATGGTGTGAAAATCAAAGTATTATTCAATTGCTCAGAGATAGGGGTTAGCTAGGGCATATATTTCTCCTAAAGAGAAATCAACTGAGCTTGTATAAATAGGGAAATTAAATCCATAAATTAAAATAAAAGCTACTTGCATGTGATATCTAGGGGCTAGTTTTTTTAATTCGACTTCTTTGCACACTGTGAATGTATTCAGTCTCGGAAGACAGAAAAAGATGAACATTGTTTATATAATACTTGCTTTAGTATTGGTTGGGTAAGGTTGACCTCATCTATAGATCCTTTTTATTTGATTGTATTTTGACAACGCATCACTACATACGTCTACCAAGTATTTTACTCAATTTTCATATCTTTCATCTAATATGTGGTTTACTTAATATAAATTTAATACAAAATTTTTAATATTGAAATTTTATTCTTTTTATTTTTCGGAACTAAAAAAAATATGGTCATGTGGTGAATTCATAATTAAATTCACTTTCTCTTTTTTTTTCTAGTAAAATATAACATTGTAATCCATAAATTATTTCCATTTTACGGCTTCATGCTCCTGAAGTTTATAAACTTCGTGTTGTTCAATTTATAATAGAAATTAATTGTGTAGGAAGTATTCCTATTTTTTGAACAAGATTTACCTTTTTGTTTCTTTTTTGCTCTTTGGTTTCTTTGTTCTTATCTTTCTAGTTAAATTAGGAAATTTTTTACCCATAAATTGTACGAGAAACTATTCATAAGCTTAATTTTAGTAACACCCAAGAAACCCCTTAAGTTTGGGGTACTTTTAAATTGAGGGCGTGAACATTTTTTGAGACAAAAAAATATCTTAAAGTTGTGATGGTTTATTAATTAAGGATATGACCTTTTTTCTTGGTGAAAGATTCCCTTCATTAGAAAGTTTCAATTGACAACTTTTCTGAAGAATAAAAAAGAGAGATTTTTTTTTTCTGTATAGCATCACCTTAATATTCGATTAAAGAAGAATGAATAGTAAACTAATTCAAAGCTCTTTATACAACTTAATCGACAAAAGGGAGAACTAGAATCCAGTAAGAAAGAAGAAGAGAGAAGAAAACTTTCTTATGGCTTCTCTAAGATTACACAAGGGAGAAACAAAAACAAATGAGGGAAAGGGAACAAATTAGAAGGTAAGACCCCGTATGAATAGTGGCAAAAACTTGGTTGGGAGGGGAAGGGAGGGGAGCGGAGGGGAAGGGGGAGGGTAGGTGGTGCGTGACGGTGAGGAAGGGGGTGTGTGAGTGGGTTATCTTCTTAAGAACTTCCGTTGATAACTTTCTCCTAATGGTAAGAATTAATCATGCATTTGTCATAAGAACAAATAATTGCCACATAAAAATAATACTACTACTAATGATAAGAATAATAAAATTTATCTAATCTTAATTTTATACCAATAAAAATCTATCTAGAAGATTTATATTGTCCCACATTAATTATGTTTAGATCCCTAAAGTGTAAATGCTAAGTATACTGAAAAAAGCAATCAACTTAAGATATTCGTAAACTCCCCTAACGAATACTTGTATTAATAAAATTTTACTCTCTTTCCTAAGCATCTACAAAACTATCGTTATATCCGAAAACTTTACTTCACTAAGTCAAATTCCAAACTCTACATTAGTGACATCAACACTTATGTGTCATGTGTGAGGTACTTACGGGGTATGGAATCACACATCTTTCATCTAATATACAATATACTTAACATAATCTAATACAATATTTTCAACGTTGAAATTTTCTTCTTTAAATTCATAGGAACTAATGAAAATATGGTCACATGGTGAATTCATAATTATATTCATTACTCCTCTTTTTTCTAATAAATATACGTATTGTTATCCAACAAATTATTTACATTTTAAGGATTCGTATTCTATAAGTTCATAAACTTTGAGTTGTGCAACTTATAATGGAAATTAATAGTTTAGAAAGTAATCCTGCCTTTTTAAAAAAGGAATCAACTATAATGACAACAACTACTTTTTGTCTAGGTGGAAAATTTTGGAGCACTAATGAATGCTCGACACGTGTACACTTCACTCAATGAATGATTGACACGTATACTACTATGTGTTCAGATGTACAAAATATAAAAAGTTGTGTACCAAAACAAATAAGCAATTAATGAATGGACGAATCCAAATTTAATCTAACAACCACATTTAATTTTCTCCACTTGAAGGAAAAAAAAAACTTCTACATTATAGAATTTTCAATTAGACTAGATTTACCTTTTTGTTTATTTTTTGTTCTTTAGTTTCCTTGTTTTCATCTTTTGCTTAAATTAAGAAATTTTTTACACATAAATTGTATGAGAAACTATTCATATGCTTTTAACCTCAACATAGACAATCACTATGTAGGTCTTGAAAAACATCGATTTTGAGATAAAATTTAATCTCGAAAACAAGAATATTTATGATCTTTCTTAACATTTCGAACGTTGTTCCTTGCAATTCACGAGGGGCTTGATAACAGTGACCTTTGTTGGTTACAAGGGACCACTGGCCATTCCCCTTGCAACCAACCAGGGGCACTGTGAACGAGCCCCTTGTGAATTGCAAACGCCAAACCTTTTTTTTTTCTTTCTTTACAAATTAAAATAATTCATTAAATAATTTAAACATAATAAATACAAACTAAAAAAATTAAAATAAATTAAGTAGATAAAAGCTTATTTGAAACAGAATATATATTAGAAACAAATAAATAAGACATTACAATAATAAAATAAAATAAAACAAAACTTAAACAAAATAAACTAAAAACTAAAATTAATTAGTTAAAAAAAATTGAAGTTGGTTCAGCTCGACCTTTGTGCGGGATCAGGGTAAGCCACGGCTTAGCCCTGGTCACTGGCAAGGGGCACCTTTACAGCACGCCTGATTGATGGCTTGAGGTGAGACGTGGCTCCCCTGGTCCAACGACAGCCTTTAAAGGATGCAAAGCTTTGAAATTTTTTTTAGATCTAGGACCATTTTATATCGTTTTTTAAATTTTAAATAAGTAAAAATGATTAAAAACACTTAAAGATCGATATACTAACCTTTTTTGTGAAGATTCGTTGTATGATGCTTCTAACTTGAAGATTTGAACATGGGGTTTTAAGAGAATTTTACGGTTGGAGAAGGAGGGGAAGAAAATTGAATGAATATTTTGGGAGTTGCGCCCTTAAATTTGGTGTTACCTTAAGCTATTACAAACATATTAGCTCAACTTTTGAGGGGTCCTTGTCCTAAAGAAAAGGTTTATGTTCTCAATTGATAAGTAACTCCAACTTTAGGGAATATTATGTTACGAACCCGATTCATGTCTCTATTAATGGACCTTATGGCACGTATTAAGCCGCATCACTTCATGCTATTAATTATATCTCCAATTCTAGAGACAAGAATAACAAGTATAGTGATATGGCTTAATACAGGCCACATGGTGCATAAGTAGGGACATGAACCGAGTCCATAACAGAATTTTTCCAATTTAAAGAGTTTTTTTGATAATTCACTTATTTATTATATTATTTAATAATTTTAGTTTTCACTTGCTATATTTTAGAGGGTGGACATACCTTCTCCTTCTCTACCAAGGCAATTTTCTCTATTTTTTTTATCTTTACACTTTTAATAATTTTAAATGGGTTAATGCTTAACCCTCCACCAATTTATATGGTCTTAGTTTACAGGGAAAAAAGACATTCTTAACAGTAGAAGTATCTTTTTTTCTTTTTAATTAGTATATATTAAATCTCTTATATATAAGATTTGATCCGTTTTCACCACGAAGGAAATTACTATAACTATTTTTTACATGTTTACAAAACCTTGAGGAAATATGATTACAAAAAAATAAGATAAAATTGATGTCCTTCCCATTGGTAAATATTTTTTTAAATATACTATTATTTCTAAGCTCTATAAAACGAAACAATCTTTTTACATTTATTTTTAAAAAAACGTATTTGAATTAATAAATTTACAAGTCATTTTGTAAAAACCAAAAACAATGAATGTTTTTTAGTAGTTTAAATACATCTTGTGGAAATATGGTTTCAATTATTAAGATGAATACATAAAAAAGCAACGTAACAACATATGGGTGCTTGAAGACTATGTTCCAAGAAACTCATACTGAAAAACATCTATTTTTCGGAAAAAAAAAAAGGGTTAGTGGCATTTACCTTCTAATGTTTCTTTCATGAAAGTCAAGCATAACTTATAATCATTTTTTTCTAAAAAACAGAAATGCCATTCGTAACTTTATTAAGAATCTACTTATTTACTTATTTCCAAGGATGAGAAAATGCATGAATAGCTTACTTGAACCTGAAGTTTTAGATCGCTTTTCCTATAGTTACATAATTCTTATCCACCCGTGCGGAGGTTTCTAAGGCCACAAAATTCTTGCCAATATAGACGATGCACCAACTCTAAATCTAAATTAAATCTAAAAATTCTTAAGTAGTAAATGAGACGGATATTTCTTCATTCTGGTATATAATCTTTCGTAAAAAGCCTAAAAGAATGAGCGGCCTCTTTGTCGTTATACTTTCCAACAAGAACATTCTTTTCTTACCATATTGTCTCTAATTACCATATTAGTCAAGATCTCACGCTGCAAGAATTGTCTAACATATCTAATACGCTTTATCTACAACACTCTATTTAAAGTAGATTGATCATGAGCACTGGAGAGAGATGTATAAGAAATAAGAATCATTGGATTGATAGTGTGCTTTGTCCACTTCAAAGCGAAACTAGGCTACAATGAGTAGGCCTTCTCACAACGGTGACTCCATTTCTTTTACCGAGCATAAAAAGAGCATGGTAAGTTGCAACATTTGATTTCCCTAATTTTTAATTATTTTATAATTTTTCATGCTATTTGCAACGTCAAAAAGTGGGGCAACTTCTCACCAAAATAGTACAACAAAAAGAAACACTTTCCGAAGTAGGACTAAGGAAAGGAAAGTTCGTCAATGACCGATGCCATAAGAGGTTAGCAAACAATTTCTAATAATGAAAGTGTAATAAATAATTAATTTTAATTCGCAATGCCAAAATTTGTAGAAACGCAAAAGTATTTCTCAACAACTATTCATTTAAAAAATTAAGTTATTTCAAAAAAAATTAATTAACTTGTCGTTGCAAATTCACACTAAAAAATTTTCTCAACTAATTCGTAAGGTAGTCTACCATGACCTTTTGGCTGCAAATTAAAAACGGACACCAAAGTAGTCATTACAAAAATTAACAATGGGTATTTTTGCAACGGAACATTTTCCATTGGAAACAGGTGGTCATTTGCAACGAATATGGTCGTTGCAAAAAAACTATTCCAGAAAGAAATTTAGTAGTTTAGAGAGCAATTTTTCCAATTTCACTTTGTGTTTTACTTTTCTAGAAAGAAAATTATTATAACATTTTCTTATGTACTTATCATTACAAAGAAACAAATAGAACCCGTTTGGTAAACATTGTGCTATAATATTTATTCATGACTACAGAAACATTTCCTTTAAATACTTTTTTTTACAAGTCCCACTGAAACTAAGACTATGTATACATATATTTTGAATAAAAAGGTGTTTAATTTAATAAATGTTGGAATATTTTTATAAAAAACCCGAAGAAATGATTGTTGGTCAATAATTTAAATCTATTTTTTTAGAAATAAGAAATACGATTATCAAGAGAAAAATACATAATGAAGCCAGGTGGTCAAAATATAGGTTCTTGATGACTATATTGTTCAAAGAGAGTCAATAGCTTATGCAACTATGCTAGCCTCTTTAAACCCTCCTCATTTATCCATTGGACAGAAGCATTGCCACAAACCTATTTTTCCTTATAGATCAACCTTGTTTACTTTAGTGGGACGTGTAAAACATATCTAGCTATCAACTAAATAGTTCCAGTACAGATTAAAGTAGAATTCACTTACAGAGAAGTAAATTATGCAATCAATTGTATTTCAAAAGTATTTGTGGAACAAAATTTGAATCCATAATCCTCCCTTGAACTTATATATCAATTATATATCCAGTCTGCCTTAATAGTAATACTTGTAGTAATAGTGGTATAATCATTGTCATTGTAACATGAATGATTATGTATCACTTCCTGCATTCACTTTTCATCCTAATCCAAAGAAAAATCATCAAGTTCAATTAATCTTCATAAGGTTCTCATGTCAAGCAACTAGAATTCCCCATTCCTTAATGAAACAAAATAGATCTAACATGTGTGAGATAGGTTGGGGGGTCCCTGTCAACAATAATTTCCTCATCTGGCCTTAATTATCCACTGAACCTGCCATCAACTTACCAGATTGCTTTGCAAGCAAAGAAAGCTAAAAATGTCAGTAATTTATTCCTCTAGGGTCCTTGAAGCTAGAAAGAAGAAAGAAAAAACATACTGGATTGGTACAAGGGTTTTGTTTAATTGGTTTCTCATATATGCTTTCTTTTCTATTTGTCATAACAATGCCTTATCTATATGTCGAAAAGCATGAAGCTGCTTGATCATTTATACAATCGTGCAATTTTTGCATCATTATGACAAGGTGGAACTTGTAATCCGAGCTGCATTACTAGCTTGGAACTTCTTGTTGAAGGAAACATCGGCGAATGACCATAGATAACTTGTGACAAATATTCCTTGTTTTGTATAGAGCTGAAGAAATGTGCCAAGATGATTAAAATATTACAAGTAAATGTTGGTTGTTATTTATCTTAGCAGCTAGCTACATATTGATTCTACACATAATTAGGTTAAGTAAGTTGTTTCCAATAATTTGGTAGTATAGCTGGATAATTAATCTATCCTTGTATATATGAATTCCTTATTTTACTGCTTATTAATGTGCTTTATGTCTTGATTTACAATATCTTCCCTTTCATTTACAGCTTTAAATATTTAACATTGTTCTCTATATATATAACCCATGAACGTCTTTTAACATTTCTTCTAACATCTTCTTTTTATAGTAATATATTTTCTTTTTAGTACTTATCTTTTTCTTTTAAGCTTTATCTTTTATTTGGTAAGTTTTATTAATAAAATATACTCCCTCCGTCGCAAATCTTTGGTCTCACTTTCCTTTTTCTTTGTCCTAAATTATGTCTCATTTCCTTTTATAAATGATAGTTAAACAATCAACATACATCTTATCTACTCAATATCTCAATTTTCTAAGAAATACTAATAACCCACTACTCCGATAACTTCATATCTACATTTGAAAACTTTCAGGACAAAAAGTCGAATTCTTTTAATATCAAAGAGGAGTATAAAAGATAAATCAAAATAAAATTTATTAGTCTAACTAAATATTTTAATCTATGTGAAAAATTGAAATGGGACCAAGGATTTGGGATGGAGGGAGTACTAAATTAGAAATGTTATAAGAAAGGTTATAAGAAATGGTACCGACAATCTGAACAATTCATATATATGTATATACTCTAATAATCAATATATCCATGCTTGATAAAGCTAGTCATCTTTTTAATGAACAAAACTTGTCCGTCTGAAGTTATTCAGAATAATTGTTTATCTATCGTAATAGTTGTTGATGACAAAGATAAACAAAACCTAAATTTCATAGTTAACATGACACATGCCATACTATGCCTCGAATCCCTATGTCATCTACTTTGGCCACTTCCTCTCACTGCAACTGCGGTTGTAGGATCATAGTTGTTAAAAAATTTAGAATTAGAATTTAAGATATTCGTTATTTATTTATTTATGAAATTAGATATTTTAATAAATATATGCATTTCTTATTTCAGTTTTAAATAAGAATATCAGCGATGACGTTGCGAATAATTTGAAATGATACATTTGCAAGAAAACAAAGAAACTATACACAATTTGCGACCAATATGTGTTAATTTTGAAACCAAAATAAAATAAAACACAACATAATAATTAACCGGTATAAATTTTAATTTCATTGAAATGTACAAGAAAATTGCGACGAATTTGCAAAAGCCTCTAGTTTTACAAAGTGAATGTCAGATAGAAATCTATCATGTTGTAGAAACTAATTACTATTACAATAACTATTTATTATTTCAAGCCAAAAACAAAAAGACAAAACAGCGGAAAGAAAACAGAACAAGGATTACACAATGATCCTCTCTCTGATCAACAAGGAAAAATAAAACTCCAGGGCTGCAAAAATAATAAACAATTAATAGTAAAAATAAAGGTAGAGAAATCCGAAGAAAGGCTTACCACCACTGCGGACAATGGCCGCTGGCGGGAACAGTGACAAGCCGAGAGAGACAAGACGCCGAGCAGCGGCTGTGTAGAACAGGCCGCGTCGAGGCGTCGCCTATAAGTAAAGAGGTGATCGGAACCCTCAGATCTGGACCTCAACCAGAAAACCGTCACCGGTGCCACACCCTCTCTCTCTCTCTGTCTCTCTCTTACTTTCGCCTCTTTCTCAAACACACACAGTAAAAGGTCGAGCAATGATCTAAGGAAGCTGACGGTCGCAGGAAGCCAATGGACGGAGGAGAGCAGCGGCAGAAGCCGCAGAGAAGAAGATAAGAAGAGTTGGGAAAACCAACAGTCAAAGAGGCAGAGAAGAATGAACTTCAAGAGAAGAAGGAGAAATGCCTGCACTGGAAACGAGGGGGTGAGAGAGGGAATTAAAAGGGAGAGACATCAACGAGCAGTCCAAATGGCCAGGCCCGGTCTGACCCGGTATTTCTTGACCCAGTCAAATGGGCACCTCTTCTCCAGCTGAGGTCCAATTCCTCATACGGAGATAAAAAATGGGCTAGAAAATGAAAATATTGGGAAGACTTCAAGGCCCAAAAGGCCTACAATCTCCACCGCAAACAATATTTTCCAACTGTTGTTTGAACTTACCGTGAATCAAACTACATCCAGGTGAAGGAAATCCCTGCAAAACATAAACTTGTCGGTGTTTACAATTTTAGTACCAAAATCTACAGGGTTATTATCAGTACTAATCTTGTCTACGTCAATTAAACAATTAGAAACCTTTTCTCTAATAAAATGGTATTTGACATCTATATGTTTGGTTCGTTCATGATAAACTGGATTCTAACATAAATGTAAACAACTTTGACTGTCAGTATAAATAATAGCTTTTGAATGTAAAACGTGTAATTCATTCAATAACCCTTGAAGCCAAATAGCTTCTTTGATCGCTTCCGTTGCGGCGATATACTCAGCCTCAGTAGTTGATAAGGCAACTACTGGCTGCAGTTGGGACTTCCACGAGATGCAATTACTCGCTAGGGTAAAGAAGTAGGATGAGGTAGATATCCTACCATCCCTATCACCTGCAAAATCCGAATCAACAAATCCAATTAATTCAAAATCAAACCAACTGTGATAATGTAAATCCCAATCTAAAGTTCCGTTACGATAACAGAATAACCACTTGAGAGCAACCCAATGATCTCTTCCAGGATTAGACATTAATCTGCTGAGAAGGCTTATAGAAAAAGCAATCTCGGGATGGGTAGATATTATTGAGTACATTACTGAGCCTATGACCATTCTGTAAGGAAAATTAGCCATATCTCTTCTCACTTTCGGTTTTGGGATAGGATTTGTTAGAAAGTTTGAAGTGGCTTGCTAGAGGAGTTATAACAAGTTTACACAGGTGCATAGAAAATTTGGGTACGATTTTCTAAAATCATATTAAGCATCTATTGTTATGTCAATCTACGAAGCAATTGTTTAGGGGTAGGGAAATCAGACCTAATGCACCGGGGGACTGAAACGGGAGTTGGAACAGAGTGGTTATGAATTACGAAAAGCTTTTGAGATAGAAATAGGGAATGATTAGATCTATCTCTCGAAATACTTATCCCAAGAATTTTGGATGCAATACCCAAATCCTTCATATCGAATTCAGATTTCAATAAAGATTTCAGATCATCAATTTTAGCTTTATGTCTACAAGCAATTAATATATCATCCACATAAAGCAATAAATAGATAGCAGAATCAATATTGGTACCAGGAAAATAAAGACAACTATCATAGTTATTTTTACAAGAACCAATTTTTAACATAAAAGAGCCAAACCTCTTGTACCATTGCCTGGGTGATTGTTTAAGTCCATATAAGGACTTTTTCAAAAGACACGCTATGTGTTCTTTACCTTTAACCTCAAAACCTGGTGGTTAATGCATATATATAGTCTCTTCGAGATCACCATGGAGGAAAGCGGTTTTAACATCAAGCTGTTCCAGATTTAGATCATAAAACGCAACAAGAGCAAGAATAATCCTAATCGTTTTGTATTTGACGACAGGAGAAAAAATTTCATTAAAATCAATGCCCTCAACTTGTGAAAAACCTAGCCATGAATCTAGGAGATTCTTTAGAAGACTCATGTTCTTTTATTTTGAAAATCCATTTGCAATCAACTAACTTTTGTTTTGAGGGTTTTGGAACAAGAATCCAAGTTTTATTTTTGTTTAAAGATGTCATTTCCTCATCCATAACACGTAACCGTAAAACACGATTGGGGCTTTTCAAAACCTCAAGAAAACATTAATGGTTCTCTTTCTTCCACATACAATGCAACAGCAAAAGCATTTGAAACAATGTAGGAGTAACCATACTGAGGATGTTCCTTAGGTACCCTACGAACTCTATCCTTCGTAAGTTGGTAATCTCTAAGGGATTGAGCCTGAGCCTCAGGATGTTCTGCCTCCTCATCAGAACCTTCTAAAACAGGATCAGGGGTTTCAGGAATACTAGAAGGAATATGTGTGCTATTGGATGGAGTAGGAATCATTGGATTGGTTTCGAGTTCTAAGGGTGATTCTAAGAGAGGTTCAGATATGACCTCCACCTCCACTGGAATACTAGGAGTGTGAACACTCAATGGACTATCGGAGATGAGTTTATCCTTAAGACAAGGCATTTCTAGCTCATTGAAGATAACATCCCTACCAATAACAATCCTCACCTCCGGTTCACCCTTTAACCACACTCTATATCCCTTCACCCCACTAGAATATCCTATGAACACTTCCTTTCTAGACCTTGGATCTAGTTTACCCTCCTTTGATGTGCAAAGGCTGCACACCCAGAAACTCTCAAGTTAGAAAGATTAGGAGGTTTACCACACCAGAGTTCTATAGGAGTCCTAAAGTTTATGGCTGTAGATAGGGATCTATTGATGAGGTATACAGCTGTACTAACAACTTCTCCCCAGAAAGGTTTTGGGACACCAGAAGAAACAAGAAGACATCAAACCTTATCCATAATGGTACGGTTCGTCCTTTCGGCAACTCCATTTTGCTGTGGGTTATGTCTAACTGTTCTATGGTGTAGAATGCTATGCAATGCACACAAATCAGAAAACTTACGGTTACAAAATTCAAGACCGTTATCGGTCCTGATAGTTTTTAGTTTATTTCTAGAATGATTTTTGGCAAAACGTTTCCATTCACAAAACTTTTCAAAAGTTTGATCTTGGTTTTTAAAAGAAAAACCCAAACATGCCTTGAAAAATCATCAATAATCGACAAGAAATAAACATTACCACCATAAGTTGGAACCTTTTCGGGTCCCCACATATCACAATGCACATAATCAAGTATTGCAGAAGACTTGTGGGTGCTGGTTGAAAAACTGATTTTATGTTGTTTTCCCAAAACGCAATGGTCAAAAAAATCCAAGGAATCAATTTTGTCATCACACAAAAGATTTTGTTTTTGTAAATAATAAAGTCCCTTTTTAGTAATGTGGCCTATCCTCCGATGCCACAACATAGTGTTTTCAGGAACAGTTTTTGAAATCAATACAGTGGAGTTACAAACCATTTTAGCAAGAGGAATGTATAAAGTTTCTTTTTAAAACCTTTTAGCATGACTAGGTTTCCTTTAGAAACGCGTAAAATACCGTTTTTAGATTTAAACGAAAAACCCAAAGAGTCTAAGTGACTAAGAGAGATAAGATTCCAACGTAAGTCGGGCACGTATCTCACCTCAGTGAGTTTCCTAGTAACACCATCATGCATTTTGATGAAAACATTACCAATACCTTTAATATCACAAACTTGATTATTTCCCATAAAAACCTTTCCTTGACTTAATGGTTTGAAATCAGAAAACCAGTATTTGTTGGGTGTCATGTGAAAAGAACAACCAAAGTCGAGGACCCAATGATCAACAACTTCAGAACATGAAGGAGAAAGAGTTACACACAAAATCTCTGAAAACATAGAATTACTATCTGAATCAAAATCATGGGTTTTATTACTCCCTTTACCATGTTTACGTTGTTTTTCATCTTTAATTCATTTAAAACATTTGTTTTTCATATGGCCCTCTTTGCCACAAGAAAAGCATTTTATTTTGTTTTTCTCTCGTGATTTGGATCGCCCTTTACTTTTAAAACGGTGACTAGGAGGTTCCCTCTGGTTAACTCTTCCTCGCACAAAAAGATTTTCGCCTTGAGATTTATTTTCTTTTTGTAAACCCAAATCCTTAGATTTCAAAGCATTTTTAACATCGGAAAGAGATAAACCATCTCTGCCATATTTAATAGTAGATTTAACATCGTTAAAAGATTCCAGTAAGGCATTTAATAAAATGACTGCAATATTTTCATCAGAGATATTTTCTCCAACATTTTGATGTTCGAAAACAATTTAATCTAAATCATCCACATTTTCTGAAAGTGTTTTTGACCTGCTCATTTTGAAACCGAAAAACTGCTCTTTTAAATAAATTTTATTTGAAAGTGATTTTCCAAAATATAGTTTTTCCAATTTAGTCCAAATTTCAAAAGCATTGTCTTTTTTATCAATTTCTCGTAAAACATTATCAATTAAATGCAAGGTGAGGCAACTGTGAGCATCACCTAGCTTTTCTGAAAGAATTTCACCCTTCCAAGATTCTGGGTACTCTTCAGGGCTACAGATAGCTGGCGCAATTTTATTTTGTACTAAAACTGCTTTCATTTCCTCCACCACATTACAAAGTCAGATTTGCCATCAAACTTATTAGTTTCAATTTTGGAACTTACATGTTTCGAAGGCAAATAAGTGTAATTAAGTGACTAGGAAAAGTGAAAGATTTGAAAAAGTTTTGAGGGAAAAGAATAAAACTGCCTGGTGTTTTTCGAAAATAGAAAAATACAATTTCAGAAAAACGGCGTTGGTTTGTTTTAGTTTGCTTGATTTGTATTTTTGTAACAAAAACGCCGCAACAACGTGAAGCACAAAAACCAAGAAACAACCAATATAACTAAAATAACGAGAGTCACGATAGCAACAAAACTGCCTTACCACAAACAGAAAAAGACAAAATAGAGGAAGTAAAAATAATAAAATAAAAACTTTCAAAAAACATAAAAACGTGCCAAGACACAGATACTTGAAATCTCATGGATTCAAGCCAGGCTTGGGTTTTGTAATTTTTTAAAACAAAAAAAAAAATAGAACAGGAAGAACACTAGCAGCAGAATAGTAACAGGAACAATACACAAAAAAAATAATAGTAAACAGCACAACTGAATAGAAACACAATTCAGCAAGAAGAATAGTAACAGTAATCGGCGGCATGCCAAGCAACAGAAATAGAAAAACAGATGAAATGGCGGCAAGTCGAAAAATAGAGCAGATTACTGGTGGCAAGCCAGAAACAATAGCAATAATCAGAGGCAAGCCGAGAGAAAAAAAACATAAACTGAAAAATAACTGAAATTAAAAAGAGAGTGAAAGAGAAACTTCTCTGGCCAGATCTGAGGAACTCAATAGTTCCCTCAGACCTGGTATCGTCGATGGTGGTCGACGCCAATGAGCCGAACCGTGGCTCTGATACCACTTGTTGTAGAAACTAATTACTATTACAATGGATATTTACTATTACAAGCAAAAATAAGAAAAACAAAACAGGGGAAAGAAAACAGAACAAGGATTACACAATGATCCTCTCTCAAAACAGGGGAAAGAAAACAGAACAAGGATTACACAATGATCCTCTCTCTGATCAATAAGGAAAAATAAAACTCCAGGGCTGCAAAAACAATAAACAATTAATAGTAAAAATAGAGGTAGAGAAATCAGAAGAAAGGCTTACCACCGCTGCGGACAATGGCCGTCGGCAAGAACAGTAACAAGCCGAGAGAGACAAGGCACCGAGCAGTAGCTGCGTAGAACGGCCCACGTCGAGGCGTTGTTTGTAAGTAACGAGGTGATCAGAACCCTCAGATCTGGACCTCAACCAAAGAACCGTCACCAGTGCCACACCCTCTCTCTCTCTCTCTATCTCTCTATCTCTCTCTTACTTTCGGCTCTCTCTCAAACACACAAAGTAAAAGATCAAGCAATGATCCAAAGAAGCCGACGGACAAAGTAAAGCAGGGGCAGAAGCCACAGAGAAGAAGAGAAGAAGAGTCGGGAAAACCAACAGTCAAAGAGTCAGAGAAGAAGGAGAAATGGTTGTACTGGAAACGAGCGGGTGAGAGAGGGAATTAAAAGGGAGAGACATCAATGGGCAGCCCGGGTGGCCAGGCCCGGTCTGACCCGGTATTTCTTGACCCAGTCAAATGGGCACCTCTTCTCCAACTGAGGTCCAATTCATCATAGGGAGATAAAGTGGACTGGAAAATGAAAATATTGGGAAGACTTCAAGGCCTAAAAGGCCTACATATGAGAAACTCAAGGTAAATTGTGATAAATGTTTACAAATTACATTTAAAAAAAATTAGACCTAGCACAGTGTATTTTTCCAATGGTGAAAATTCTGGGCAATTGATAGAAAACTTCAGTTAACACACAATAATGTTAATTTGTGACTTTGTATAAGTTTGTGGCAACTTTTGACATGGAATATAGTTACGGAGAATTTTGTCAAAAAGCCATAAATACCATTGTTTTCCACAGCTATGCTGCTATATTGTTTGTTGTAGCAAATTGATTGCATTTTTTAGTATTAGCAAAACTCAAAAATAAGTTATTCCTTATAAAGTAACTAACTGAAGAAAATACCCAAACTAAGCACCCTTTGAACCATATTATTGTTACTGATGGAAGTATGAGCTACTTTATCTTTCATCTCTTAACTCTCTTGATATGTGCATGGTAATGGTATAGGACACAAATTGTTGCATTGTGAGAAGGTGATTAAGAAGCCTACTTGCCCGTATAGGCTAACCATCTCATCATAAGTCACTAAAGTCATGGAAATAATAGGGGAAGTGGTCTCTAAAATGGATGTGACAAATGAGATAACTCCTAATCTATCATGTCTATGACACTTATGTGGGTAGTCATTACGTTTTAATTACAATTGTACGCGGTGATGAAGGTCACATTCTAATGAATTTACAGAATCCTCTATATGTAAATTCTAGAATCCTAATTAGGTACTTAAATCTAATGAAGGTTCTAATCATACATGGGATGACTCTTACCTTTGTTGTACAAGAATCATTGTAATAGAGTTAATAATGAAAATAAGAAAAATCTTATATAGATTTCTGCTTAATGCACGTAAACTGTATTTGCATTTGCTGATACCAATCTAACGTTAGAGGCATCTTGTCTCGTGGGTAGTACTTTTCCTCAAACGTTCTCTAGATTTGCTATGGACATGTCTATTCCTTAATGTTTTACATTTCCACTTTAACTATCTAATCAAAATTCTACTTTGCCAGTTAATAAAATAAGACACATAAAAGTGAGAACTCTATGAATGTAAGCTTGCATAAACTCGAGCAAAGCTAAAAAATATTTGCCTAATGTCAAGAAAAAGGCCTAAAATCTTTGCTAAATATCAAGATAACCAAGACTTACAAGCCTGGATTCTCAAGCTAAAAGTACTAGGCATTGTCACTAGTAAACTAGAATATTGTTATTCATTTCATTCGGAATTCCAATAATAAATAAATCAGTTCAAACTTCAACATAGAGAATTTAATAATATTCTCTAACTATACTTAATGCATAATGAAGATATATGTTACCTTACAAACAAGACAATCGCGTTTTAGTTCAAGAACTTTGTTCATTATTCTTTTAACTTTCTTGCACAACATACGTAAAAAAGTTCAATAAAGGGAAATGTATGTCAATGATTCCTTCATAATGACAAAATAGATTTTGCACTCTATTTCACTAAACTGTAGAATATGTGATCGTCTACAAAAATATTTCTTCATCCTTTATATATTTTAAGGAATCAAGCAACTGAAACCTTAGGATCCTTCTGGCTGCACATAAAAAATTCTTTGTCGTTCCATGGAATGAATGATTCGTCATCAGTGAGATTCTAAAGCAATATACAATAAATTTCCATATGAGAAGCTGCTTATTTGAATATATTAACCACTAGAATAGAAATAATATGAAGACAAATGAAAAGATAAATAACAATAAATTGTTGATTAACTTTCGTAGGAAAAGTTTACTCTTGAGTATATGCTCTAAAAGTTAGACTTGCAATGTTAAATGATTTTAATCCTCAAAATGAAAGACTTGTACGGTACAAAAAAGTCCATTAAATCCACTACTATTTCATTATGGAACAGTCCTAATAGAACGATATTGCTAAATTCTATTTATGCATGGTGGAAAGATAATGTGATTAATGAAGCTTATGCATACCCCTTGTAGTCATAATTTTGTTATGTTAATCAGACACGAGACCCATAAGAATGGAAACAAATAACTTCCAACATATCGAGGTATTTTTATTAAATAAGCTCCTAACTATAAAAATCTGACTGTGCTAGAGTACTTTACTTTTGAAGCAAAGAGGTGATGCTAGAAATTGTTCCTCCTAAACTTACCTCTTTTTACCATCACTTCTTGAGATTTTCTAGTTATGTGACCATGTTAAAAAAAAGCTATGCAATAAGACTAAAACCCTGCCATCATAAAACATAATAGTAATCCTAGTTTAGCTAGAAATAAAATTAGGGATATGCCTTCCTCTCCCCTGCCAATACTGTCTTTATTAAATTTTTTAAAAGTAATTTATTTACTAAAAAAAAGAAAATCAAGAACAATCCCAATAATATACAATATAAATAATTTCCTTACCTATAGCCAAAAGAAAAGGCCGCGTAACAAATTCAACTGCTTAAGATCATTATTGGCGGCAACTTCTTCTTCAATCTTCCTTTTAAGAACTGTAGAGTTTATTTCAAAATGTGAAAATTATGAAGATCAAAGATTGCCATCGTTTTAATTATAATATAAACTCAAGAAAAGGTGAGAGTAAATATATCTATACAAAATGATCTGATCACTAGCAAGAGGGCACCTTTCTGTGAAAATTAATTATTTCAACTTTACATATAATTTGCATTGAATGGATATTGAAGTTTGGAAAATTAATCACTCATAAATAAATAAAGCAATACATAAAGTCGATAGTAAGTAAGTATCACAAAAGTGAATAATAGGAGTAGATCGGTATCACATGTCAACATAGGAGAAATAATATTTTTCATGCGTTGATGAGTTTAATTGGACAATTTATAAGGAGATCAATAATGGTAATATGAAATTTCCTAGATAATAATCGACTCACCCAAATGATGATCAAGCAATGATTTTCCCATTTTATTTGAGGGATAAAATTTTACCCCTCCAGAGCGCAAATCTCTGTGCTTATGTTCAGGCTTCCGCTTAGTGATTTCTTGCATAAGCCTTTCATGCTCCTCTTTATCATAAGGTTTGCGAAGAATTTCTAATATTTGCACCCTGAAGTTAGAACACATTGTTTGTTGTGCACTGCCACAATGGTTGTTGACATCTTTTGACTTAATAAAGGTACAGGAACAAAATAGAAATTAGACAAGAAATATTCGCAATAAATTGAAGGAAGATTAAAGAAGGATCGATTCGATAAAAGTATCCAAAATAGTGGAAAGGGATAACTTACGCCCTTGCTTATTGTTTCATGATGAATAGCGTCTGTATACTTCCGTTTCTTAGAAACAACATTATCATCTGTCTAAGAATTAAGGAAGATAAGACCATCATAAACTACAGATGCACCATTCTTATATTGATAGATTACATTAGAACCTTCAAGCCTCATGTTTTCAAAGAACAATTTATAGTCACAATCATAATTACTTTAAAACTCAATTCCCTTTGTTTTAGCATGACTATCCAAATCATTTTCAACTTCACCATTTGGATAATTTTCCATATCTTTTAGTGGCTCTGTTAACCCAATTTTTTCATTAGCCTTGAGCATATAAGAGCATTTATCATTCTTCAAACTGCTCAAGAACAATGTATAGCTTTGATCATCACCACAATCAATTGAAAACTGGGTTTTGGATCATCAAGAATTGACGTATATTCCGTATTCAAACATTTAAGAAACTCACTATCTTCATCCTCCATGCGTTTATGCCATGCTCTCTCTTCGCTTCCTTGGACAAGCTAACCGATGTTTCTCGTTTTGTCCAGGATTGTGTATGTAGCTTAATTTTGTTATATGAGATCTTAAATCTTCTAGACATCCTTTGTTTTTTAATCCATGTCTTAGTATATTCAATTACTTGAGATCAAGCCAAATAAAAATATCTCGAAACTCTTCCTTGCCCTTCCTCACCAATTGAACTACTCAATAAGTACTTAGCTCAATGCACAATGCACGATAAAAATTGTCTACATTCCAAAAGAATCAATAATCTAGCTAGGATGGAGCATCCCCCATTTCATTTAAATATATACTGAAATAAACTCAAAATTACTTAAAAGAGGAAGAATTAGGAAACTAAAATTAATCAAGTCACATTTTAGATGTATATATTTTGTTATAGGACTAATAAATATAACAAGTCCTTAAGAAAACTTTTCCTTTAAAAATCTTTTAATGCTCTAACACAAACTTCTCCTCTTTAATACTTTTGATTGAGGAGTTGCCTTGACTTGCATTAATTAACATGTATGGTGCGAAAATGAAAGTATTTTTCAATTGCTCAGAGATAGGGGCTAGCTAGGGCATATATTTCTCCTAAGGAGAAATCAACTGAGCTTGTATAAATAGGGAAATTAAATCGATAAATTAAAATAAAAGTTACTTGCATATGATACCTAGGGGCCAGTTTTTTTAAATTCGACTTCTTTGTGCACTGTGAATTTATTTAGTCTCGGAAGACAGAAGAGGATGAACATTGATTATATTTTACTTGCTTTAGTATTGGTCGGGTAAGGTTGACTTCATCTATATACCCTTTTTATTTGATTGTATTTCGACAACGCATCACTACATACGTCTACCAAGTATTTTCCTCAATTTGCATATCTTTCATCTAATATGTGGTTTACTTTATATAAATTTAATGTAAAATTTTTAATATATTGAAATTTTATTCTTTTCATTTTTAGGAACTAAATAAAATATGGTCACGTGGTGAATTCATAATTAAATTGATTTTCTTTTTTCTTTTCTAGTAAAATATAACATTGTTATCCATAAATTATTTCCATTTCACGGATTCATGCTCTAGAAGTTTATAAACTTTGTGTTGTTCAAATTATAATAAAAATTAATTGTTTAGGAAGTATTCCTATTTTTTTGAAAAAAAAAAAAAGAATCTTCTTATTGGACTAGATTTACCTTTTTGTTTCTTTTTTGCTCTTTGGTTTCTTTGTTCTTATCTTTTTGGTTAAATTAGGAAAATTTTTACATATGAATTGTATGAGAAACTATTCATATGCTTAACTTTACTAATGCACTTCTTAGAAAGCTCTCTTCCTTCTCCTTTACAGTCGAGCATACTTTCGTTCCTTCTCCTAAATCCCAATTTATATTTACTTAAAATAATCGCTTGATACTTGTTCACTGGAATTTCTTCCAAGAAAGTTTGGATCCCTCTGCTCCTTGCCCGTTCGTTTCACTTACTTTCGCTCCGCGAAACCCCTGAAGTTTGGGGTACTTTTAAAATTGAGGGCTTGAACATTTTTTAAGACAAAAAAAAATCCTAAAGTTGTGATGCTTTATTAATTAAGGACATGAACTTTTTCTTGATGAAAGATTTCCCGCGTTAAAAAGTTGTCAACTGAAGAACAAAAAAGAAAGATTTCTTTTTCTATTTAACATCACCCTAATATTCGATTAAAGAAGAATGAATAGTAAACTATTTCAAAACTCTTTATATAACTTAAACGACAAAAGGGAGAACTAGAATCCAGTAAGAAAGAAGAAGAGAGAAGAAAACTTTCTTATGGCTTCTCTAAGATTACACAAGGGAGAAGCAAAAACAAATGAGGGAAAGGGAACAAATTAGAAGGTAAGACCCCGTATGAATAGTGGCAAAAACTTGGTTGGGAGGGGAGGGGTAGGTGGTGCGTGACGGTGAGGAAGGGGGTGTGTGAGTGGGTTATCTTCTTAAGAACTTCCGTTGATAACTTTGTCCTTAATGGTAAGAATTAATCATGCATGTGTCATTAGAAGAAATAATTGCCACATAACAATAACACTAATATTAATGATAAGAATAATAAAATTTATCTAATCTTAATTTTAGACCAATAAAAATCTATCTAGAAGATTTATACTGTCCCACAAAAATTATGTTAGATCCATAAAATGTGCATGTTAAGCATAATAAAAAAAAGTTAATCAACTTAAGATATTCGTAAACTCCCCTAACGAATACTGGTATTAATAAAATTTTACTCTCTTTCCTAAGCATCTACAAAACTATAGTTATATCACAAAACTTTACTCCACTAAGTCATATTTTAAACTCTTCATTAGTGACATCAACGTTTATGTGTCATGTGTGAGGTACTTACGGGGTTTGGCATCACACATCTTCCATCTAATATATAATTTACTTAACATAATTTAATTCAATATTTTTAATGTTTAAATTTTCTTCTTTAAATTCATAGGAACTAAGGAAAATATGGTCACATGGTCAATTCATAATTATATTCATTACTCCTCTTTTTCTATTAAATATACACATTGTTATCCACAAAATATTTATATTTTAAGAATTCGTATTCTATAAGTTCATAAACTTTGAGTTGTGCAATTTATAATGGAAATTAATAGTTTAGGAAGTAATCCTGCCTTTTTAAAAAAGGAATTAACTATAATGACAGCAACCACTTTTTGTCTAGGTGGAAAATTTTGGTGCACTAATGAATGCTCGACACGAGTACACTTCACTCAGTGAATGATTGACACGTATACTACCGTGTTTACATGTACAAATTATAAAAAATTGTGTACCAAAACAAATAAGCAATTAATGAATGGACCAATCAAAATTTAATCTAAGAATCCACATTTAATTTTCTCCCCTTGAAGAAAAAAAAATACTTCTACATTATAGAATTTTCAATTGGACTAGATTTACCTTTTTGTTTATTTTTTGTTCTTTAGTTTCCTTGTTTTCATCTTTTGCTTAAATTAGGAAATTGTTCACACATAAATTGTATGAGAAACTATTCATATGCTTTTAAAGTCAACGTACACAATCACTATGTAGGTCTTGAAAAACATCGATTGTGAGATAAAATTTAATCTCAAAACAAGAAAATTTATGATTTTTCTTAACATTCCAAATGATGTTCCTTGCAATTCACGAGGGGCTTGATAACAATTACCTTGATTTGTTACAAGAGAACGCTGGCCATTCCCCTTGTGACCAACGACGGGCACTATGAATGAGCCCCTGGTTCATTCATTAAAATTAAAATAATTTTAATTTTTTTTGTTCTTTACAAATTAAAATAATTCATCAAATAATTTAAATATAATAAAATACAAAATAAAAAAATTTAAAATAAATTAAGTAGATAAAAGCTTATTTGAAATAGAATATATATTAAAAATAAATAAATAAGACATTACAGTAAAAAGATTAAATAAAAAAACTTAAACAAAATAAACTAAAAAAATAAAATAAAATTAACTAGTTAAAAAAATAATTAAAGTTGGTTCAGCTCGACCCTTGTGCGAGATTAGGGGAGCATCGGCTCAGCCTTGATAGTTGGCTACAGCGCGCCTGATCAGTGGCGAGGGGTGCGCCGTGGCTCTCCTGGTCCAGTGACAAGGTGGCCTTTAAAGGATGCAAAGCGTTGAAAATTTTTTCAGATCTAGGACGATTTGTTATCGTTTTTTAAATTTTAAATCGGTAAACATGATTAAAAACACTTAAAGATCGATATACTAATCTTTTTTTGTAAAGATTCGTTGTATGATGCTTCTAACTTGAAGATTTGAATATGGGGTTTTGAGAGAATTTTACGGTTGGACAAGGAGGGGAAGAAAATTAAATGAATATTTTGGGAGTTGCATCCTTAAATTTGGTGCTGCCTTAAGCTATTTCAAACATATTAGCACAACTTTTGAGGGGTCATTGTCTTGAAAAAAATGTTTATGTTCTCAATTGATAAGTAACTCCAACTTTAGGGAATATTATGTTACGGACCCGATTCATGTACTAATGGACCTTATGGCATGTATTAAGCCACATCACTTCATGTCATTAATTTATCTCCAATTCTAGAGACAAGAATAACAAAAATAGTGATATGGCTTAATACAAGCCACATGGTCCATAAATAGGGACATGAACCGAGTCCATAACAGAATTTTCCCAATTTAAGGAGTTTTTTGATAACTCACTTATTTATTATATTATTTAATAATTTTAGTTTTCACTTGCTATATTTTAGAGGGTGGACATACCTTCTCTATTAAGACAATTTTCTCTATTTTTTTATCTTTACACTTTTAATCATTTTAAATCGGTCAATGCCTAACCCTCCACCAATTTAGATGGTCTTAGTTTAGAGGGAAAAAAGACATTCTTAATAATAGAAGTATCTCTTTTTCTTTCCAGTTAGTATATATTAAACTTCTTATATATAATATTTGATCTCTTTTACCACGAAGGAAATTACTATAACTATTTTTTACATGTTTACAAAACCTTGAGGAAATATGAATACAAAAGAATAAGATTAAATTGATGGCCTCTCCATTGGTAATCATTGTGCTACAGTATTTACTAAATACCACAATTTTCTAAATATACTATTATTTCTAAGCTCTATAAAACTAAACAATCTTCATACATTTATTTTTAAAAAAAGTATTTCAATTAATAAATTTACAGGTAATTTTGTAAGAACGAAAAACAATGAACGTTTGTTAGTAGTTTAAATACATTTTGTGGAAATAGGATTTCAATTATTAAGATGAATACATAACAAAGCAACGTAACAACATATTGGTGCTTGAGGACTATGTTGTTCCAAGAAACTCATACTGAAAAACATCTATTTTTTGGAAAAAAAATAAAGAGTTAGTGGAATTTACCTTCTAATGTTTCTTTTATGAAAGTTAAGCATAATTTATAATCATTTTTTCTATAAACAGAAATGGCGTTCGTAACTTTATGAAGAATCTACTTATTTACTTATTTGCAAGGATGAGAAAATGCATGCATAGCTTACTCGAACCTGAAGTTTTAGATCTTTTTCCCTATAGTTACATAATTCTTATCCACCCATGTAGAGGTTTCTAATGCGCCACAAAAGTCTTGCCAATATAGATGATGCACCATCTCCAAATCTAAATTAAATCTAAAAATTTTTCGGTACTCAATAAAATGGATATTTCTTCATCTTGGTACATAATCTTTGGTTAAAAGCTTAAACGAATGAGTGGCCTCTTTGTCGTTATACTTTCCAACAAGAACATTCTTCTCCTACCATATTGTCTCTAATTGCCATATTAGTCAAGGTCTCACGCTTCCAAAATTGTCTAATATAACTAATATGCTTTATCTACAACACTCCATTTAAAGTAGATTGATCGTGGGCACTGGAGAGAGCTGTATAAGGAATAAGAATTATTGGATTAATAGTTTGCTTTATCCACTTCAAAGAGAAACTAGGCTACAGTGAGTAGGCCTTCCCACAACGATGACTCCATTTCTTTCATCGAGCACGAGAAGAGCATGGTAAGTTGAAACATCTTGATTTCGTTAATTTTGAATTATTTCATAATTTTTCCATTCTATTTGCAACGTCAAAAAGTGGGGCAACTTCTCACCAAAATAGTACTACAAAAAGATACCTTCTGAAGTAGGACTAAGGAAAGGAAAGTTCGTCAACAACCGATGCCATAAGAGGTTAGCAAACAATTTCTGATAATGAAAGTGCAATAAATAATTAATTTTAGTCCGCAATGCCAAAATCTGTTGAAAAGCAAAAAAATTTCGCAACAACTATTCATCTAAACAATTAAGTTTTTTCAAAAAAATTAATTAACTTGTTGCAAATTTGTTTAAAAAAGTAAAAAGATTTCTCTACTAATTGGTAAGGGAGTCTACAACGACCTGTTGGTTGCAAATTAAAAACAGACAACAAAGCAGCCATTACAAAAGTTAACAATGGGCATTTTTGCAATGGAATATTTTCCATTGCCAATCCATTTGAAACAGATGGCCATTTGCAACGAATGTGGTCGTTGCAAAAAAACTATTCTAGAAATAAATTTTGTAGTTTAGAGTGCAATTTTTTCAATTTCACTTTGTGTTTTATTTTTCTGGAAAGAAAATTACTATAACAATTTCTTATATGCTTACAAAATCTTGAGGATATATGATTACATTGTGCTATAATATTTATTCATGACTACAGAAACATTTCCTTTAAATACTTTTTTTTACAAGTCCCACTGAAACTAAGACTATGTATACATATATTTTGAATAAAAAAAGTGTTTAATTTAATAAATATTAGAATATGTTTGTAAAAACCCGAAGAAATTATTGCTATAATTTAAATCTATGTTTTTAGAAATCAGAAATACCATTATTAAGAGAAAAACACATAATGAAGCCAGGTGGTCAAAGAGTCAATAGCTTATGCCACTATCTTAGCCTCTTTAAACCCTCCTCGTTTATCTATTCGACAGAAGCATTTCCACAAACCTATTTTCCCTTATAGATCATCCTCGTTTACATTATTGTGACATGTAAAATATGTCTAGCTGTCAACTAAATAGGTCCAGTACAGGCTAAACTAGAATTCACTTATGGAGAAGTAAATTATGCAATAAACTGTATTTCAAGAGTTTTTGTGGAACAAAATTTTGAATCCATAATCCTCCTTTGAACTTATATATCTATTATATATCCACTCTACCTTAATAGTAATACTTGTAGTAGTAGTGGTATAATCATTGTTCATTGTAACATGAATGATTATGTATCATTTCCTGCATTCACTTTTCATCCTAATCCAAAGAAAAATCATCAGGTTCAGTTAATTTTTACGAGGTTCTCATGTCGAGCAACCAGAATGCCCATTCCTTGATGAAAGAAATAAATCTAACATATGTGAGATAGGTTGGAGCGTCCCTGTCCACAATAATTTCCTAATCCCGCCTTGAATTATCCAAAAGATTGTTTTGCAAGCTAAAAACGTAAGTAATTTATTCCTCTAAGGTCCTTGAAACTAAAAAAAAAAAAAAGAAAACAACATACCGGATTGTTATAAGGGTTTTGTTTTAATGGTTTCTCATATATATGCATTCTTTTCTATTTCTCAGAACAACGCCTTATATATATGTCGAAAAGCACGAAACTGATTTCCCATTTATACAATCGTGCAATTTTCGCATTATTACAACAAGGTGGAACTTGTAATAAAAGCTGCATTACTAGCTTGGAACTTCTTGTTGGAGGAAACATCGGCAAATGACTATAGATAACTTGTGACAAATATCTCTTGTTTTGTATAAAGCTAAAGAAATGTGTCAAAGATGATTAAATGTAACACGTAAATACTGGTTGTTATTTATCTTAGCAGATAGCTACATATTGAGTCTACACATAATTAGATTAAGTAAGTTGCTTCCAATAATTCAGTAGTATAGCTGGATAATTAATCTGTCCTTGTACATATGAATTCCTTATTTTACAACCTATTAATGTGCTTTATGTCTTGATTTACAATATCTTCCCTTCGATTTACTGCTTTAAAGATTTGACATTGTTCTCTATATATAACCCAGGAACGTCTTTTAACATTTCCTGTAACATCTTTTTATATTAATATATTTTCTTTTTAGCGCTTATCTTTTTCTTTTGAGGTTTATCTTTTATTTGGCAAGTTTTATTAATAAAACATACTCCCTCCGTCGCAAATCTTTGGTCCCACTTTCCTTTTTCTTTCGTCCTAAATTGTGGTCTCAATTCCTTTTATAAATGATAGTTAAGCAATTAAAATAATCTTATCTACTCAATATCTCCATTTTCCAAGAAATACTAATAAAACACCCACTATTCCAATAACTTCATATCTACATTTGAAAACTTTTAGGACAAAAAGTCGAATTCTTTTAATATCATAGAGGGGTATAAAAGACAAGTCAAAATAAAATTTATTAGCCTAACTAAATATCTTAATCCATGTGAAAAATTGAAATGGGACCAAGGATTTGGGATGGAGGGAGTACTAAATTAGAAATGTTATAAGAAAGGGTATAAGAAATGGTACCGACAATCTGAACAGTTCATATATATACACTCTAATAATCAATATACCCACACTTGATTAGTTAGTCATTCTTTTAATGAACAAAACTAGTCCGTCTGAAGTCGTTCAGAATAATTGTTTATCTATTGTAAGAGTTGTTGATGACAAAGATAGACAAAACCTAAATTTCACTGTTAACACGACAAGTGCCATACTATGCCTCGAATTCCTAGGTCATCTACTTTGGCCACTTCCTCTCGTTGTGACTGCGGTTGTAGGATCATAGTTGTTAGAAAATTTAGAATTAGAATTTTAGATATTCTTTATTTATTTTTTTATGAAATTAGATATTTTGATAAATATATGCATTTCTTATTTCATTTTTAAGTAAGAATATCAGCGATGAAGTTGCTTATAATTTGAAATGATACATTTGCAAGAAAACAAAGAAACTATACCTAATTTGCGACAAATATGTGTTAATTTTGAAACCAAAATAAAATTGTTAACTCTAAGGGAATTATTGCATATGATTTTGATTATGATTAACATATGTTTGTGAGAGTATTAAGCATAATTTCCATAAAACAAAAGAAGCATATTTGAAGTCTCAAAGCTACACTTTTAGAAGTAAAAGATCTTGGTGATCAAGGCAAAATGAAGGAGAAAAGGTCAAGCCATTAAAGACCTTGAAGACTTGTGTCTTTGTTAGGGAAGTGCTAAGGTATTTCTTTGTAAAACTTCCTAACTCTCATCTTTGATTTTTGATCATATATGAAGCACTTTGCATAAATATCTTTCTATAAATTCTTCTTGAAATTCAAGTATTCTTGATAGAATTTTTTATGCCTTTGAAAGTTTTTCTTATCTAAAAAATGGTATCAAGAATACATGTTTTTGAAATAGGAAGGAAAGCTCTTCTCTGTAAAATCCTTTTCAAAATCCGGTCATCCTGTTTTAAAGTCGGTCGTCTGGTTTTTCTAGTTTTTGAAAAACCGGTCGTCTAATTTTGGTAAGAAGCGTCCGAATCTTTCTGTTTCAAACTCAGATGTCCGTTTTTAGAAACCAGCCGTCCGATTTTCCTTTTTACTGTGATAATTATTACCATTACACAGTGCAACGGTTACTTTCTCTCTCCTTCCTATAGATATTGATTTTTTTATCAGCTGTAAAAGTAACAAGTTTGGTGAAATATTTATTGAGATCATTTAAGAACTTTTAAAGAGCTTTAAAGTACATTTTTCAAACACCTTTTCATCTCAAAAATACATCTTCTTGAGCTTCATTGTTGATTATCATCAAAGAAGAAGTGAAGAGGTGCTTGTAGAAGTATTGCATTGAGTTGCATCGTCTCTTCTCAAGCTCATTTGGTAATATTGTTCTTGTAGGCTTTTGGGCCTATGTCTTTCCAATATTTTTTCATTTTTCCAGTTTACCTAACCCAATGATGACCATGGGTCTCAACTAAAGAGTAGGTGATCTGTTTTGATAAGGTCAAAGATGCCGGGCCGGGCCTACCCGGGCTGCCCGTTGTGACTTGACCTATATTATCCCCTTTCCCTCTCAGTATGTGAGCTGCCATTTTTCTCTCCTCTTTTATTTTTCTTCTTCTCTTCTTTTGCCTTGGCTGTTGGTATCCAACTTGGTCTCTTCTTCTTCTCCCTTTCTTCATCACGGCTTTCTGCGTCCGCTGCTCTCCTCTGCCGGTCTTCTATGATGCTGTCACTATCGTCGGCTTCTACTGATCGTCTTCCTGTTGTTCGATCATCTGTCTGGTGAGTGTTTGAGTGAGAGCCGAAAGGGAGAGGAGAGAGAGAGAGAGAGAGAGAGAGAGAGAGAGAGTGAGAGAAGGGAGAGACAACGGTGATTCTTTAACTGTTGAGGCTTGGATCTAAGGGACTCCAGTATCTCTTTACTGCCGACACCTTGATGCGGTCCATTAACGGCAATCGCTACTCGGCGTCGTCTCGGTCTCGGTGCCTCTATCTTTCCCCGTTGGTGGTATCTTTTGTGGCAGTGGTAAGTCTTCTTTTGTTCAATTTCTTCATGTACTAACTGTTTTATTTTGCAGCTCTATTTCACACTTGATCGACCATTACCGATCTATTTGTAGAAGGAGGAATTTTTTTGTAATAGAATAGGCATATACTTTTCTTTCTGTTTATTCTTTTTAGTTTGTAATAGCAAATAGAGTTTTGTAATAGTAATTAGTTCCTACGAGTGGTATCAAAGCCTAGTTTTCTCATCGGCCCCGGCAACCTCAGAAGAATCTAGATCTAAGGTAACTGTTGAGTTCCTCAGAACTGGCCAATGAAGTATTGCTAAATTCCTCTTGTTTTTTGATAATCATTATTTTACTGTTTCTATATATATATATATATATATTTTTTTGCCTCGGCTTGCCACCGGTTGTTTCTATTTGTATTGATTGCTATTACTGTTTTGCTTCAGAATCGTATTACGGTTCAGTTCTCTGTTTACTATTACTATTTTTTTTTCTATGAAACGCGTTGAGGTTCTACTATTGATGCTTGATTTGCTGTTACCGATTCTTTCTGATTTTCTTGCTGTGGTTTTTTTTCCTTTTTTCGCTTTTGAAAAATACACAAAACCTAAGCTTGGCTTGAGTCAGTGAGATTTCAAGTATCTGTGCCTTGGTGCGTTTTGCAGTTTTTCAAAATATTTATTATTATTATATTCTCTCTGTTTGTTCTTTTCTGATCTTTCTGAGATATTACTATTTTTGTTGTTTCTTGTTTTCGGTTATATATACTATCTGCATTACGTGTGCCTCACATGTTGTTGCACCATCTCTTTTTTTTTAACAAATTAATAAAAAAACCAATGCCATTTTTCTAAACAAAAAGGGGGAATTTTTCTTTTACAAAAAATCCGGGCATTTTTTATTTTTTATTTTTTTTTAAAAAATCAAACTTTCCAAATCTTTCATTTTTCTAGAAACTTAATTACACTTATTTGCCTTTAAAACATGTCAGTTCCAAAATTTGAAACTGATAAGTTTGATGGCAAATCTGACTTTGTAATGTGGCGGAGGAAAATGAAAGCAGTTTTGGTACAAAATAAAATTGCACCCACTATTTGTAGCCCCGAAGAGTATTCGGATCTTGGAGAGGCGAAGTTCTTATAGAAAAACTAGGCGATGCACAAAGCTACCTCACCTTGCATTTAACTGATAATGTTTTACGAGAAATCAACGAAAAAAAGACAATGCTTTTAAATATGGACTAAACTAGAAAAAATATATTTGAGAAAATCACTATCAAATAAAATTTATTTAAAAGAACAGCTTTTCGGTTTTAAAATGAGCAGGTCAAAAACACTTTTAGAAAATATGGATGATTTAAATAAAATCGTTTTGGAACTTCAAAACGTTAGAGAGAAAATCTCTTATGAAAATATTGCAGTTATTTTATTAAATGCCTTACATGTTCTTTCAACGATGTAAAATCTGCTATTAAATATGGCAGAGATGATTTATCTCTTTCTGTGTTAAAAACGCTTTGAAATCGAAAGATTTGGATTTACAAAAAGAAAATAAATCACACGGTGAAAACCTTTACGTGCGGGGAAAGTTGACCGGAGGGAACCTCTTAGTCGCAGGTCTAAAAGTAAAGGGCAGTCCAAATCTCGAGAAAAGAACAAAGTCAAATGCTTTTATTGTGATAAGGAGGTCATATGAAAAACAAGTGTTTTAAACGAATTAAACATGAAAAACAACGTAAACATGGTAAAGGGAGTAATAAAATCGACAAAACCCACGATTTTGATTCAGATGGTAATTCTATGTTTTCAGAGGTTTTATGTGTTTCCCTTTCCCTTTCTTGTTCTAAAGTTGTTGATCATTGGGTTCTTGATTCTGGTTGTACATTTCACATGACACCCATCAAACACTGGTTTTCAGATTTCAAACCCTTAAAATCAAGGAAAGGTTTACATGGGAAACAATCAAGTTTGTGATGTTAAAGGCATTGGAAATATTTTCATTAAAATGCATGACGGTGTGACTAGGAAACTCACTGAGGTGAGATACGTGCCCAACCTTCATCGAAATCTTATCTCTCTTGGTTATTTGGATTCTCTTGGTCTTTCTTTTAAATCAAAAAATGGTATTTTACGTATTTGTAAAGGAAACCTAGTTATGCTAAAAGGTTTTAAAAGAGAAAGTTTATACATTCTTATTGGCAAAACAGTTTGTAATTCAACTGCTTTGATTTCAAAAACTGGTCTCAAGAAAACTATGTTGTGGCATATGCAGATTAGCCACATTAGTGAAAATGGACTTTATTATTTACAAAAACAGAATCTTTTATGTGGTGACAAAATTGATTCCTTGGATTTTTGTGACCACTGCGTTTTAGGAAAACAACACAAAATCAGTTTTTCAACTAGCACACACACAAGTCTTCTGCTATACTTGATTATGTTCATTGTGATATGTGGGGACCTAAAAAGGTTCCAACTTATGGTGGTAATGTTTATTTCTTGCCTATCATTGATGATTTTCCTAGGCATGTTTGGGTCTTTCTTTTAAAAACTAAAGATCACACTTTTGAAAAGTTTTGTGAATGGAAACATTTTGCCGAAAATCATTCTAAAAATAAACTAAAAACTATCAGGACTAATAACGGTCTTAAGTTTTGTAAACGGAAGTTTTTTTATTTGTGTGCATCGTGTGGCATCTTACACCATAGGACGGTTAGGTATAACCCCCAGCAGAATGGAGTAGTTGAGAGGATGAACCGTACCATTATGGATAAGGTTAGATGTCTTCTAGTTTCTTCGGGTGTCCCAAAACCTTTTTGGGGAGAAGCCGTTAGTACGGCTGTCTAACTCATTAATAGATCCTCTTTTACAGCCATAAGCATTAGGACTCCTATAAAACTCTGGTGTGGTAAACCTCCTAACATTTCCAACCTTAGAGTTTTTGGGTGTGCGGCCTTTGCATATTAGAAGGAGGGTAAGCTAGACACTAGGTCTAGAAAGGGAGTGTTCATAGGATATCCTAGTGGGGTTAAGGGTTATAGAGTGTGGTTAAAGGGTGAACTGGGAGTAAGGGTAGTTATCAGTAGGGATGTCATCTTCAACGAGTTATATATGCCCTGTCTTAAGGACAAACCTGTCTCCAATAGCCCACCGATTGTTCCCACACCTAGTAGTATTCCTGTGGAGGTGGAGGTCACCTTTGAACCCTCTTTAGAATCCCCTTAGGAACCTGAAACTGATAGAGAGTCACCTGCACCATCTAGTAGCACACATGATCCTTCTAGTATTCCTGAAACCCTTGATCTTGTTTTAGAAGGTTCTGATGAGGAGGAAGAGCATCCTGAGGCCCAAGCCCAAGCCCTTAGGGATTACCAGCTTGCGAGAGATAGGGTTAGAGGAATGACTAAGGAATATCCTTGATATGGTTATTCCTACATAGTTTCATATGCTTTTGCTGTTGCATCATACGTGGAAGAAAAAGAACCTTTATGTTTTTCTGATGTTTTGAAAAGCCCTAATCACTCTTTATGGTTACGTGCTATGGATGAAGAAGTGTCTTCTTTAAATAAAAATAAAACCTGGATTCTTGTTCCAAAACCCTCAAAATAAAAATTCGTTGATTGCAAATGGATTTTTAAAATAAAAGAACCTCACACTTCTGATGAACCTCCAAGGTTTAAGGCCAGGTTGGTTGCAAAAGGTTTTTCACAAGTTGAGGGCATTATTTTCACGAAATATTTTCTCTTGTCGTTAAATATAAAACGATTAGGATTATTCTTGCTCTTGTTGCTTTTTATGATCTCAATCTTGAACAACTTGATGTTAAAAGCGCTTTCTTGTATGGTGATCTCAAAGAGACTATACATATTCATCAACCACCAGGTTTTGAGGTTAAAGGTAAAGCACACATGGCATGTCTTTTGAAAAAGTCCCTATACGGGGACTTAAACATCACCCAGACAATAGTACAAGAGGTTTGATTCTTTTATGTTAAAAGTTGGTTTTACTAAAAGCAACTATGGTAGTTGTCTTTATTTCTGTGGTAATAATGTTGATAGTGCTATTTACTTATTACTTTATGTAGATGATATGCTAATTGCTTGCAGACATAAAGCTTAGGTCGATAATCTAAAAACCTTGCTAAAATATGAATTCGATATGAAGAATTTAGGGATTGCATCCAAGATTCTTGGGATGAGTATTACTAGAGATAGAGCCGATCATTCACTCTTTCTATATCAAAAGCCCTTTCTTCAGAAAATTGTATCCAAATTTTCTACGCACCTGTGTAAGCCCGTTATAACCCCACTTGAGAGCCATTTCAAACTTTTTGACATAACCTGTCCTAAAACCGAGAATGAGGAAAGACATATGGCAAATGTCCCCTATAGAATAGCCATAGGCTTGGTCATGTACTCAATGATATCTACCCCACCAGACATTGCTTTTTCTGTAAGCCTTCTCAATAAATTCATGTTTAACCCTGGGATTCTCTCAAGTGGTTATTGTGTTATCTTAACGGAACCTTAGCGCGAGGCTTATACTATCATAATTGGTGTGATATATTTGAACTAATTGGATATGTCGATTCTGATTTTGCAGGTGATAAGGATGGTAGAAAATCTACCTCATCATATTTCTTTACCCTAGTGGGTAATTGCGTCTCATGGAAATCTCTTGCAGCCGGTAGTTGCTTTATCAACTACCGAGGCATAATACATCGCTGCTACGAAAGCTATCAAAGAAGCCATTTGGCTTCAAGGGTTATTGAATGAATTACAAGCTTTACATTCAAAAGCTATTATTTATACTAATAGTCAGAGTTGCTTACATTTATGTAAGAATCCGGTCTATCAAGAATGGACAAAACATATAGATGTCAATATCACTTTATTGGGGAAAAAGTCTGTAGTGGTTTAGTTGACATAGACAAGATCAGTACTGATAATAATCCTGCAGATTTTTATACTAAAATTGTGAGCTCTGACAAGTTTATGTTTTGCAGGGATTTCCTTCACTTGGACATGGTTTGACTCTTGTTAAGTCAGACGACGGTTGGAAAAATACTCTTCGAGGTAGAGATTGTAGGCTTTTGGGCCTATGTCTTCCCAATATTTTTTCATTTTTCCAGCCTACTTACCTAACCCAATGATGACTATGGGCCTCAGCTAAGAGTAGGTGAATTATTTTGATTGGGTCAGAGATGTCGGGCCGGGCCGGGCTACCGGTTTTGACTTGATCTATATTATCCCCTTTCCCCTCTGTGTGTGAGCAGCCATTTTTCTCTCCTCCTTTATTTTTCTTCTTCTCTTCTTTTGCCTTGGCTGTTGGTTTCCGACTTGGTCTCTTCTTCTTCACCCTTTCTTCATCGTGGCTTTCCGCATTCGCTGCTTTCCTCCACTGGTCTTCTGTGACGCTGTCACTACCTTCAGCTTCTGTTGATCGTCTTCTTGTTGGCCAATCATCTGTCTGGTGAGTGTTTAAGTGAGAGCAAAAATGGGGAGAGAGAGAGGAGAGTGACACCGGTAACTCTTTCACTGTTGAGGCTTGGATCTGAGGGACTGCGGATCTCTGTACTGCCGACGCCTTGATGCGGTTCGTGAACAGCAACTGCTGCTTGGCGTCGTCTCGGTCCTTGGTGCCTCCATCCTTCCTGCCAGCGATATCTTCTGCGGCGGTGGTAATTCTTCTTTTGTTCAGTTTCTTTATGTACTAACTGTTTTATTTTGCAGCTCTATTTCGGCACACTTGATCGGCCATTACCGATCTATTTGGAGAAGAAGGAGGATTGTTTTGTAATAGAATAGGCATTTACTTTTCTTGCTGTTTTTTCTTTTTAGTTTGTAATAGTAAATAGAGTTTTGTAATAGTAATTAATTCCTGCAGTTCTTAAATCATCTTTCTTTTATTAACATCAAAGGTTTGTGTTGTAAAACCCCTTGGGTTATCCTTTGATTGTACTTGTGCTTGTGATTGAGGTTGCTTGCAAAACCCTTGGTGGGTGATCCTCAAAATTGTGATTGTTGTATACCTTTTGTTATAGTGGATTTAGAAAATCCTTGGGTTTTGACTCAAGGTAGTGGATGTAGCTTTTTGAGAGAGTGAGTCATTATAAATTGTTGTGCCTCTACATTCTATGTTTTTTGCTTGATTGTCATAATTGTAAGATTTTGTTTGGTTGGTAATTTTATTAAAAACTGTTTTAGAATTCTTTTTCAAACAAAATTGGAGGTTTATCTTTTAATTACACAAAAACGTTTTTCAAAAATTAGCCGAAAACCTTATTCACCCCCTCCTCCCCTAAGGTTTTTCAATTGGTATCAGAGCGGGTCTTTTTTTTAAGGCTTAACATCCGAAGAAGCAAAAGATCCTTTTCAATATGGCTAGTATTTCAAACATACCCTATGTAGAAGGCCCTTCTACAAATAGGCCTCCTCTTTTTAATAGAACTAACTACACTTTTTCGAAGTCAAGAATTAGAATTTATATTTTCTCTATTAACTTTGATCTTTGGAGAATTGTAGAAAAAGGACCTTATGCTCCTAAAAAGGATGGAATTGTCAAGAATGTTGAAGAACATGATGAGCTTGATTAAAGGAAGATGAATCTAAACTTTCAAGCTATGAATATATTGAGTTGTGCCTTGGATGCTAATGAATACAATAGAGTGAGTGGATGCGACTAGGCTCATTAAATGTGGAAGTTACTTGAAGTTACTCACGAAGGTACCAATCTAGTGAAGGAGTCAAAGTTGGCTGTGTTGGTGAGAGATTATGAGCTATTCATGATGAAATAAAATGAAAGCATTAGTGACATGTTCACAAGGTTCACCAATATCACTAATGGCCTAAAGGCGTATGGGAAAGAGTACACAAGGGGAGAAGTAAACAGAAAGATTCTTGATGCACTCCCAAAAGCATGGCAACCAAAAACTCTTGCCATTGAGAAATCAAAAGATTTGAGACTACTTCCTATTGAAGAACTCATAGGATCACTCCTCACCTATGAAATGAAAATAAAAAGGTTAAATGAAATGGAAGATGAAGACAAACGAAGAAAAAGCATAACACTCAAAGCAAATGAGGGTGATCAAACATACTCATCAAAAAATAAAGATGAGATGGATGATGATGAGGAGATGGCCTTGGTAATGAGGAAATTTAAAAGATTCTACAAGAAAGGCTTCAACAATAGAGGAAAGAGACCTCCATTCAATAAAAGAGGACAAAGTTCATCACTCTTCAAGGCTAGGTACTTTGAATGCAATAGCACCGATCATCTTGTAGCCGATTGTCCCAAAGCCATTGAGAAAGAAAAAAGAGCCTTAGAAGCAAAGCTTGAGGCATTAAAGAAAAAGAAGAAAGACAAGGGCCTAATAGGATCTTGGGATCAAGACTCAAGTGAAAGTGAAGGAGAAGAAAAGCCCAACCTATGCTTCATGGCATTAGAAAATGAGGTACATTCTTCACATTCAAATCTATCTAATCTTGTTGATGATGATGATCTGAATTCTTTGCTTATCAAAATGTATTATGAATTGGAAAAGATCACGAAAAAGAACAAGTATTTAAAGAATAACATTGATAACCAATCAAATGAAAATTCAAAACTTGTTTGTGAAAACAAAACTCTTTTTGAATCACTAGATATTTTGAAAAAGGAAAAGGACTTCTCAAAATTAGAATTTCAAAAACTCGTTTTAGAAAACAAAAATCTTTGTGAAAAAGTCCTCTCACTTGAGAAATGGATGGTAGATTACAATGATTTGAAGAAAAAGGTGAGTGATCTCACTCTATGTGTTGAAAAGTTCACAAAAGGAAAAGAAAACTTTGAAAAAATTCTTGGCTCTCAAAGATCACCTTTTCACAAAAATGGTATTGGATATAATCATTCCAATAATTTTTCTAAGCAAACATGTTTTGTAAAAACTTCTTCATCCCTTTCGCACATTTGTTGTACTTATTGTGAAAAGAGTGGTCATAAAGCCACAAAATGCTTTATAAAAAGAAAAGTTGAAAGGGGAATAAAAACGGTTTGGAAAAAAAAAAAGAAAACTCAACTAACATTCATGGACCCAAAAAGATATGGGTACCAAAAGTCATTTCTACTTTTTCTTTTGTAGGAACCCAAAACAAGCTCAACTAAGTGGTATTTGGATAATGGATGCTCAAGGCATATGACCGGGAACGCATCTCTCATTAGTGAGCTTAAAGAAATCAAAAGTGGCTTCGTCACCTTTGGAGATAAGAAGAAGGGAAGAATCATTGGTATAGGCAACATTGGTAACAATTCTTCTTCTTTTATTAAGGATGTTTTTTTACTTGATGGTTTAAAATTCAATTTGCTTAGTATTAGTCAATTGTGTGATAATGGGAAAAAGATTGTTTTTGAATGTGATTCTTCTTCTATCAGTAATAAGCATGAAAACAAAACTATTTTTGTTGATAAAAGAGTTGGAAATGTCTATGTCTTTCATCTTGAAGATCTTATTTCCCAAAACTTGAAGTGTCTCTCGGTTCATGATGATGATGCATTTTTTGTGGCATAGAAGGCTTGGTCATATTAGTATGGATTCATTGAACCAACTTTCTTTAAAAGAACTTGTTAGGGGCTTACCAAAATTACACTTTGAGAAAACTAAACTTTGTGATGCTTGCCAATTTAGAAAACAAATTAAGACTCTTTTAAACCAAAGGAAATGATTTCTACTTCAAAACCTTTAGAACTCATTCACATGGATTTATTTGGACCAATGAAGACCACTAGTCTTGGTGGTAAGAGGTATGCTTTTGTTATAATGGATGATTTCTCAAGATTTACATGGACTTTATTCTTAAGCCAAAAGGATGAGGCATTTCAAGAGTTTGTCAAACTTTTCAAAAAGGTTCAAACCTCCCTTGATTATAAATTGATCTCTGTGAGAAGTGATAATGGGAGAGAATTTAACAACCATTACAAAACTTTGTCATGATTTTGGCATAACACACAATTTTTCGGCCGCTAAAACCCAACAACAAAATGGTGTTGTGGAAAGAAAAAACCGTACTTTACAAGAAATGGCAAGATCAATGCTTTGTGAAAACTCCCTTCCTAAATATTTTTGGGCCGAGGCCGTTAACACCGCATGCTACGTTTTGAATCGTGTTCTTTTGAGATCTTTTTTGAAGAAAACTCCTTTAGAACTCATTTTTAACAAAACTCCCTCAATTGGCTATTTTAAAGTTTTTGGATGCAAATGGTTTATTTTAAACACCAAAGAAAATCATAGGAAATTTGATAAAAAATCCGATGATGGAATTTTTCTTGGTTACTCTTCAAAGAAAAAGGCGTATAGAATTTTCAACAAAAGAACTTTTTGTGTTGAAGAGTCCTTTCATGTGAACTTTGATGAAACTAACATTTTTGAAAAGTGAAATGATGATGACATAGATAACTTTCTAAGCTACCAACCATTATGCACTCAAGCAATGGAATAGCATGCTGTGGAGGAAGAAGAGATTAAGGAAAAACAAGAAAATGATCAAGAAACTCAAAGTCTTCCTCAAGATGTGATATACCCCAAATGGCACTCAAAAGATGAAATCATTGGCGATGTATCATAAGGGGTAGGAACAAGAAGTTACTTCATAGAAAACTTTGCATTATTATCTCAAATTGAGCCTAAAGTTATTGATGATGCTTTGTGTGATGAGTTTTGGATTATTGCTATGCAAGAGGAATTAAACCAATTTGAAAGAAACAAAGTTTGGACTTTAGTCCCAAGACCCTATGATCACCCTACCATTGGCACTAAATGGGTTTTTAGAAATAAACTACATGAATCCTGAAAAGTTATTAGAAACAAAGCTAGACTTGTTGCCCAAGGATTCAGTCAAGAAGAGGGCATAGACTTTGATGAAACTTTTGCTCCGGTTGCTAGACTTGAATCCACTAGGATGCTTTTGGCTTTTGCATGTTTTAAAGGGATTCAAGCTTTTCCAAATGGATGTTAAAAGTGCTTTTCTAAATGGTGATATTGAGGAGGAAGTTTATGTTGAACAACTTCCCGTTTTGTGTATGAAAAATTTCTGAATCATGTTTACGAACTTTCAAAAGCTCTTTATGGCCATAAACAAGCTCCAAGATCTTTGTATGAAAAGTTAAGTGCATTTCTTCTCTCAAACAATTTTCAAGAGGTGTAGTGGATACTGCTCTTTTTACAAAAATCTCTTGTAACAATGATCTTCTTCTTGTCCAAATTTTTGTAGATGATATTATTTTTGGTGCTACTTACGTTTCTTTGTGTGAAGAATTTGCCTCCCTTATGCAAAATGAGCTTGAAATGAGCATGATGGGAGAATTGAACTACTTCCTTGGACTACAATTCAAGCAAACAAAAGAAGACATCTTCATCAACCAAGAGAAGTACAACGAATAACTTCTCAAAAGATTCGAGATGAGCTATGTAAAAGGTATTAGCACTCCTATGAGCTCATCATTGAAGCTTGACAAGGATGAAAAAGGTGAGAAGGTTGATGAGAAAAGGTATAGAGGTATGATTGGTAGTTTGCTTTACTTAATAGCTAGTAGGTCGGATATTGTATTTGCGGTATGTTTGTGTGCTAGATTCCAAGCTTGCCCCAAAGAATCCCATTTAATAGCCATAAAATGTATCTTTAGTTTCATCATATGATTATGGCTTGTGGTACTCTAAAGAATATTATTTTGATCTTATTGCCTACACCGATGCAGATTATGCCGGATGTAAGGTAGAAAGGAAGAGTACAAGTGGAAATTGCCAATTCTTGGGAGGATGCTTAGTACCTTGGTACATCAAGAAGCAATTGTGTGTATCCTTATCAAATGCTGAAGCGGAATATATAGCAGCCGATTGTTGCTGCGCACAGGTACTTTGGATGAAACACACCTTGATTGATTTTCGTTTTTCTTTTAAAAATATACCTATGATGTGTGATAATACTAGTGCCATAAACATTTCCATAAACCCTATGCAACATTCAAAAACAAAACATATAGAAATCAAACATCATTTTATTAGAGATCATGTTGCTAAAGGTGATTTATTTTTAGAATATATTGGCACAGAGGATCAAATTGCCGATATTTTTACAAAACTACTCTCTGAAGAACGTTTTTGCTATTTGAGAAAATTGCTTGGTATTGGTAGACTTCATGACTAATGTCTGTTGTTCGAGTTATCAATTTTCCTCTTATTTATCATGTTCTTACAGAAATTTTAAAAAAAATCGGACGCCTCTTTAAAAACCGGATGTCCAGTTTCAAAATAAGATTCAAGGATTTTCTTCACAAAAAATTCCCGAGATAATCGGACGACAAAGCCGGACGACCTCAATAAAAATCGGACGTTCGATTTTCCATTTTTCAACAAAACTGGACGACCAATTTTCTAAAATAGGTCGATCGATTTCTTTAAAATTGTTGGGCTGCATTTTATAAAAACTGATCTCATCACAGCCTTCCTCTTATTTCTGTCTTTTTCTCACAACTCTCTCTTACTCTCTCGACCGAGACTCCTTTCTCTCACAAAGCCCATCCGATTTCTCAGTCCAATTTTCACACTTCTTCTCAAATTTTTCAAATTTCCCTCCTCCTCAAACAAGAAACTCGATCGGTTTCTATTTTCTCTCTCTCTCTCTCTCTCTCTCTCTCTCTCTATCCTCTCTATAAGAAATCTTAATATTCAACTTCCTCTCAAACCCTAAGTCGGGACTGCTTCAAAATTGTGAAAACTAAGAATGCCAACATTGGAAGAGGAGTAAATATTGAAGGAGGGAGCAGTAGAGGAAGAGGCAAAGGAAAAAGGGTGCCTTCTGCAATTAGGGCTCAAGATAAGTTCATCTATGCAAAGAAGGCTGTAAACTTTGAAGAATGGACAAGAAATCGAAGAATTGCTTCTGGACACTCAGTGGATTTGAATGATATGCAAGGTATGGAAGCTATACCAAATCTCTTTCATGCTATTGGGTGGACACCTTTGCTTACTGTTAAATGAGCTATATTATACTGAAATGATTTATGAATTCTATGCCAATCTACATGAGGGTAGAGTTGAAAGAGTCAATAACATACCTCATCAATGGGTATTGTCTAGAATTGGAGGACGAAATATTTCATTTGATGATAGGCTATTAAATACCATTCTAGAAACCCCTCAAGATGGCATGAGATTCTACACTAAGAATAAGAAATGGTTTGATCAAAATTTATATAGTGAAAGAAGGTTTGAAGAGATTTTCACTCACGGAGAAGTTCTAAAAAGGCACGATAATAGGACTGTGAATAAACTTGATGCCTATGGGAGATTACTACATCATATGATTTTTAACATCATTATTCCAAATGTTGGGCACAAGTCTTCCATCACAAATATGCACTCCTTTGTCATGCTTGATCTTCATGAACATAGGAGGATGAACTTCGGTTTCATGGCTATAGAACACATGCTAGCCACACAATCCTCTTCCACCAAGTGCTTACCGTATGGATGCTTCATTACAAAAATCTTTCAACATTTCGTGATCAATTTGGTTGGAGTTGGTGATCACATTGGCCTTGGTAAGATTTACAATCAGAATACCTTCAAGAGAATGGGGTTTGAAAGAAATGATGATGGACTATTGATAAGAGGTGGTCAACAAAGAAGTGATGATAATGATGAAAAGGATAATGGTGATGAAGAAGAGGGAAATGAGCCCGAAAGTATGGATGAAGAAGATACAAATGAAGAGGACATTCGAAGAGAAATGAGATCAAAGAAAAGGCAAAAACGAACGGAGAAAGGACAATCCTCAATAGATACGGCTCTAATATTGGATAGAATTGTTGTAATGCAAGCACAACTAGATGACCGACTTGATGACCTCAATGATAAGATTGTAGATATTCAAAACAGGGTTACGAGATTGGAGCAAGGAGGAAAGGATACTGATGAAGATGAAGATGAAGATGATTGAGGATTCCTTTTAAATCCCTACCCTTTCCTTGTTTCAAAAACTCCTTACACTACCACTATTTTTTTTTCTTGGCTCTTTATCAAACTCTATTATGACTACTTTTTTATGACTTGATATATGCTATGTTTTATTCTTCATATTGGTGTTGTGTTATCTTAATGCTAACCTTTCATGGACTTCATGATGATACTTTAATGTTGAAAGTCCAATTGTAGCTTTCTTTTCTATGATCCCTTAAAAACATTCCCAATTATCTTTTTGATTTATGACAAAAGGGGGAGAAATATGTGCATGAACTAAGGGGGAGAATTAGTTGCAAGATGCTTATTGTGTTGCTTTTAAGTTTCATGCTTTCTTTTGGTTGGCTACATATCTTATGGGTAATGTGCTTGGTTTGATGATTGTTTGATGTCATTCTTTGTATAAAGCATGCTTTTAAGGTGAGCTTATTTTGTGTTATATTATGTTTCAAAACCTTGGCATGTTTTCAAATTCATAGAGGGAGTTATCTCCCTTATCGTGTTTTTGGTATGCTTTACTCTTATTGATGATCTTCTTGAAGCATCACCATACTTTAATATTTGCTCTTTTGTTCTTCTTGTATATGTATCTGTCATAATAAAAAAGGAGGAGATTGTTAGCCCTAAGGCAATTATTGCATATGATTTTGATTATGATTAACATATGGTTGTGTGAGTATTAAGCATAGTTTCCATAGAACAAAAGAAGCATATTTGAAGTCTCAAGGCTACACTTTTAGAAGCAAAAGATCTTGGTGATCAAGGCAAAATGAAGGAGAAAAGATCAAGCCATTGAAGACCTTGAAGACTTGTGTCTTTGTTAGGGAAGTGCTAAGGTATTTCTTTATAAAACTCCCTAACTCCTATCTTTGATTGTTGATCATGTATGAAGCTCTTTGCATAAATATCTTTCTATAAATTCTTCTTGAAATTCAAGTATTCTTGACAGAATTTTTTATGCCTTTGAAAATTTTTCTTATCTCAAAAAGAGTATCAAGAATACTTGTTTTTGAAATAGGAAGGAAAGCTCTTCTTTGTAAAATCCTTTTCAAAAACTGGTTATCCAGTTTTAAAATCGGTCGTCTAATTTTTCTAGTTTTAGAAAAACCGGTCATCCAATTTTGGTAAGAAGCGTTCGAATCTTTCTGTTTCAAACTCGGACATTCGCTTTTAGAAACCGGTCGTCCGATTTTCGTTTTTACTGTGAAAAATATTACCGTTACACAGTGCAATGGTTACTTTCTCTCTCCTTCCTATATATATATTGATTTTTTAATCAGCTGTAAAGGTAACAATTAATTTTCTCTTCTTGAAGGAAAAAAAAAATTCTACATTATAAAACTTTCAATTGGACTAGATTTACCTTTTTGTTTATTTTTTGTTCTTTAGTTTCCTTGTTTTCATCTTTTGCTTAAATTAAGAAATTGTTTACACATAAATTGTATGAGAAGCTATTCATATGCTTTTAACCTCAACGTAGACAATCACTATTTAGGTCTAGAAAAACATCGATTTTGAGATAAAATTTAATCTCAAAACAAGAAAATTTATGATTTTTCTTAACATTTTGACCGTTGTTCCTTGCAATTCACGAGGGGCTTGATAACAATAAACTTGGTTGGTTACAAGGGACCGCTGGCCATTCCCCTTGTTAACAACTAGGGGCACTATGACGAGCCTCTTGTGAACTGCAAGCGCCAAACCTTTTTTTTTTTTTTTTCCTTCACAAATTAAAATAATTCATTAAATAATTTAAACATAATAAATACAAACTAAAAAAAGTTAAAATAAATTAAGTAGATAAAAGCTTATTTGAAACAGAATATATAGTAGAAATAAATAAATAAGACATTACAATAATAAAATAAAATAAATCAAAACTTAAACAAAATAAACTAAAAAAATAAAATTAATTAGTTAAAAAAATAATTAAATTTGGTTCAGCTCGACCCTTGTGCAGGATCAGGAGAGCCTCGGTTCAGCCCTAGTCGCTGGCAAGGGGTACCTTTACAGCACGCCTGATCAGTGGCGAGGGGTGAACCGTGGCTCAGCTGGTCCAACAACAGGGGTGGCCTTTAAAGGATGCAAAGCTTTGAAATTGTTTTTAGATCTAGGACGATTTGATATCGTTTTTTAAATTTTAAATCGATAAGAATGATTAAAAACACTTAAAGATCTATATACTAACCTTTTTTGTGAAGATTCGTTGTATGATGCTTCTAACTTGAAGATTTGAACATGGGGTTTTGAGAGACTTTTACAGTTGGAGAAGGAGGGGAAGAAAATTAAATGAATATTTTGGGAGTTGCGCCCTTAAATTTGGTGTTGCCTTAAGCTATTTCAAACATATTAGCTCAACTTTTGAGGGGTCCTTGCCTTGAAAAAAAGGTTTATGTTCTCAATTGATAAGTAACTCCAACTTTAGGGAATATTATATTATGGACCCGATTCATGTCTCCATTAATGGACCTTATGGAATGTATTAAGCCACATCACTTCATGTTATTAATTATATCTCCAATTCTAGAGACAAAAATAACAAGCATAGTGATATGGCTTAATACAGGCCACATGCTCCATAAGTAGGGACATTTTTTAAATATATGCATTTCTTATTTCATTTTTTAAATAAGAATATCAGCGATGAAGTTGCAATTTGAAATGATACATTTGCAAGAAAACAAAGAAACTATACACAATTTGTAACCAATATGTGTTAATTTTGAAACCAAAATAAAATGAAACACAATATAATAATTGATCGTGATAAATTTTATTTTCATTGAACTGTGCAAGAAAATTACGACAGATTTACAAAAGCCTCTAGTTTTACAAAGAGAATGTTAGATAGAAATCTATCATGTTGTAGAAACTAATTACTATTACAACTGCTATTTACTATTACAAGCCAAAAACAGAAAGACAAAATAGCAGAAAGAAAATAGAACAAGGATTAAACAATGATCCTCTCTCTGATCAACAAAGAAAAATAAAACTCCAGGGCTGCAAAAACAATAAACAATTAATAGTAAAAATAAAGGTAGAGATATTAGAAGAAAGGCTTACCACCGCCGTGGACAATGGCCGCCGGCGGGAACAGTGACGAGCCAAGAGAGACAAGACGCCGGCGGGAACAGCTGTGTAGAACGGGCCGCGTCGAGGGGTCGCCGATAAGTAAAGAGGTGATTGGAACCCTCAGATCTGGACCTCAACCAAAAAACCGTCACCAGTGCCACACCCTCTCTCTCTCTCTATCTATCTCTCTGTCTCTCTCTTACTTTCAACTCTCTCTCTCTCAAACATACACAGTAAGAGATCAAGCAATGATCCAAGGAAGCCGACGGTCGCAGGAAGCCGACGGACAGAGGAGAGCAACGGCAGAAGCCGCGGAGAAGAAGAGAAGAAGAGTCGGGAAAACCAACAGTCAAAGAGGTAGAGAAGAATGAACTTCAAGAGAAGAAGGAGAAACGGCTGCACTGGAAACAAGGGGGTGAGAGAGAAGATTAAAAGGGAGAGACATCAACGGGCAGCCCGGGTAGCCAGTCCCAGTCTGACCCGGTATTTCTTGACCCTGTGAAATGGGCACCTCTTCTCCAGCTGAGGTCCAATTCATCATAGGGAGATAAAATGGGATGGAAAATGAAAACATTGGGAAGACTTCAAGGCCCAAAAGGCCGACAATCTCCGCCTCGAACAATATTTTCCAACCGTTGTTTAAACTTACCATGAATCAAACTACATCCAGGTGAAGGAAATCCCTGCAAAACATAAACTTGTCCCTGTTTACAATTTTAGTACCAAAATTTGCAGGATTATTATCAGTACTAATCTTGTCTATGTCAATTAAACCACTAGAAAACTTTTCTCTAATAAAATGGTATTTGACATCTATATGTTTGGTTCGTTCATGATTAACCTGATTTTTACATAAATGTAAACAACTTTGACTGTTAGCATAAATAATAGCTTTTGATTGTAAAACGTGTAATTTATTCAATAACCCTTGAAGCCAGATAGCTTCTTTGATCGCTTCCGTTGTAGCGATATACTCAGCCTCAGTAGTTGATAAGGCAACTACTGGCTGCAGTTGGGACTTCCACGTGATGTAATTACCCGCTAGGGTAAAGAAGTAGGATGAGGTACATTTCCTACCATCCTTATCACCTACAAAATCTGAATCAACAAATCCAATTAATTCAAAATCAGACCAATTGTGATCATGTAAACCCCAATCTCAATTTCTGTTAAGATAGCGCAATAGCCACTTGAGAGCAGCCCAATGATCTCTTCCAGGATTAGACATGAATCTGCTAGAAGGCTTATAGAAAAAGCAATGTCAGGACGAGTAGATATCATTGAGTACATAACTGAGCCTATGACCATGCTGTAAGGAATATTAGCCATATCTCTTTTCTCAATTTCGGTTTTAGGACAGATTTTGTCAAAAAGTTTGAAGTGGCTTGCTAGAGGAGTTATAACAGGTTTACACAGGTGCATAGAAAATTTGAATACGATTTTCTAAAGGAAAGGCTTTTGAGATAGAAACAGGGAATGATCAGATCTATCCCTCGAAATACTCATCCCAAGAATTTTGGATGCAATACCTAAATCCTTCATATCGAATTCAGATTTCAACAAAGATTTCAGATCATCAATTTTAGCTTTATGTCTACAAGCAATTAATATATCATCCACATAAAGCAATAAATAGATAGCAGAATCAATATTGGTACCAGAAAAATAAAGACAACTACCATAGTTGCTTTTAGAAAAACCAATTTTTAATATAAAAGAGTGAAACCTCTTGTACGATTGCCTGGTTTATTGTTTAAGTCCATATAAGGACTTTTTCAAAAGACACGTCACGTGTTCTTTACCTTTAACCTCAAAACCTGGTAGTTGACGTATATATATAGACTCTTCGAGATCACCATGTAGGAAAGCGGTTTTAACATCAAGTTGTTCCAGATTTAGATCATAAAACACAACAATAGAAAGAACAATCCTGAATGTTTTGTATTTGACGACATGAGAAAAAATTTCATTAAAATCAATGCCCTCAACTTGTGAAAAACCTTTTGCAACCAACCTAGCCTTGAATCTAGGAGATTCTTTAGAAGACTCAGGTTCTTTTATTTTGAAAATCCATTTGCAATCAACTAACTTTTGTTTTGAGGGTTTTGGAACAAGAATCCAAGTTTTATTTTTGTTTAAAGATGTCATTTCCTCATCCATAGCACGTAACCATAAAACATGATTGGGGCTTTTCAAAACCTCAGGAAAACATAATGGTTCTCTTTCTTTCACATAAGATGCAACAGCAAAAGCATATGAAACAATGTAGGAGTAACCATACCGAGGATGTTTCTTCGGTACCCTACGGATTCTATCCCTCGCAAGTTGGTAATCTCTAAAGGTTTGAGCCTGAGCCTCAGGATATTCTACCTCCTCATCAGAACATTCTAAAACAGGATCAGGGGTTTCAGGAATACTAGAAGGAACAGGTGTGCTACTGGATGGAGTAGGAATCACTGAATTCATTTCGGGTTCTAAGGGAGGTTTAGAGATGACATCCACCTCCACTGGAATACTACTAGGAGTGTGAACACTCTGTGGACTATCAGAGATGAGTTTATCCTTAAGACAAGGCATTTTTAGCTCATTCAAGATAACATCCCTACTAATAACAGCTCTCAACCCCGGTTCACTCTTTAATCACACTCTATATCCCTTCACCCCTCTAGGATATCCTATGAACACTCCCTTTCTAGACCTTGGATCTAGTTTACCCTCCTTCTGATGTGCAAAGGCTGCACAACCAAAAACTCTCAAGTTAGAAAGATTAGGAGGTTTACCACACCAGAATTCTATAGGAGTCCTAAAGTTTATGGCTGTAGATGGGGATCTATTGATGAGGTATACAGCTATACTAACAGCTTCTCCCCCGAAAGGTTTTGGGAGACCAGAAGAAACAAGAAGGCATCTAACCTTATCCATAATGGTACGGTTCATCCTTTTGGCAACTCCATTTTGCTGTGGGTTATGTCTAACCGTTCTATGGTGTAGAATGCTATGCGATGCACACAAATCAGAAAACTATCGGTTACAAAATTAAAGACCGTTATCGATCCTGATAGTTTTTAGTTTATTTCTAGAATGATTTTCGGCAAAATGTTTCCATTCACAAAACTTTTCAAAAGTTTGATCTTTGGTTTTTAAAAGAAAAACCCAAACATGCCTTGAAAAATCATCAACAATCGATAAGAAATAAACATTACCACCATAAGTTGGAACCTTTTCGGGTCCCCACAGATCACAATGCACATAATCAAGTATCAGAAGACTTGTGAGTGCTGGTTGAAAAACTGATTTTGTGTTGTTTTCCCAAAACACAGTGGTCACAAAAATCCACGGAATCAATTTTGTCACCACACAAAATATTTTGTTTTTATAAATAATAAAGTCCCTTTTCACTAATGTGGCTGATCATGAAAACTGTTTTCTTGCATGGTGATCTCAAAGAGACCATTTATATGCGTCAACCACCAGGTTTTCAGGTTGAAGGTAAAGAACACATGACATGTCTTTTGGAAAAGTCCTTATACGAACTTAAACAGTTGCCTAGACAACGATACAAGCGGTTTGATTCTTTTATGTTAAAAGTTGGTTTCTTTAAAAGCAATTATGATAGTTGTCTTTATTTCTGTGAAAATAATGTTGATAGTGCTATATATCTCTGTTGCTTTATGTAGATGATATGTTAATTGCTTGAAAACATAAAGCTAAGATTGATAGATTGAAATCCTTGTTAAAATCTGAATTTGACATGAACGATGTAGGGTCTGCATTCAGGATTCTTGGGATGAACATAACTAGAGATAGGGCTGACCGCTCCTTATTCATATCTCAGAAACTTTTTCTCTAGAAAATTGTTTCCAAGTTTTTGATGCACTTGTGCAAGCCCATTATTGCCCCACTTGCGAGCCATTTCAAACTTTTCGATAAAACTTGTCCCAAAATAAAAAGTGAGAAAAGAGACATGGCAAATATTCCCTATAGAATGGCTATAGGCTCTGTTATGTACTCCATGATATCCACCCAATCAGACATTACTTTTTCTATAAGCCTTCTCAGAAGATTCATGTCTATCCCGGGGAGAAATCACTGGGCTGCTCTCAAGTGGTTGTTACATTACCTTAATGGAACTATAAATAGGGGCTTACACTATCACAATTAGTTTGATGTTTTTGAACTAATTGGTTACGTCGATTCTGATTTTGCAGGTGATAAGGATGGTAGAAAATCTACCATATCCTATTTCTTACCCTAGAGGGTAATTGTGTCTCATGGAAGTCTCATTTACAGCCGATAGTGGCTTTTTCAACTACGTAGACTAAGTATATCGCGACCATAGAGGCAATCAAGAAAGTCATATGGCTTTAAGGGCTTTTAAATGAATTGCATGTTTTACATTCAAAAGCTATTATTTACATTGATAGTCAGAGTTGTTTACATTTATGCAAAAATCCGGTTTATCACATAAGGACAAAGCATATAGATGTGAAATACCACTTCATTAGGGGAAAAAAATCTCTAGTGATTTAGTTGACATAGATAAGGTTAGAACTAATGATAATCCTGCCGACTTTGGTACTAAAATTGTGAGCTCTGACAAGTTTATGTTTTGCAGGGACTTCCTTCACTTGGACGTAGGTTCACTCTTATTGAGTCATTGGAGGTTGGAAAAATATGCTCGAGGTGGAGATTGTAGCCTTTTGCGCCTATTATTTCTTCACAATATTTTTTATTTTTCAGCCCACATTAAATCCCCATGATTTTCTAATGGGCCTCATAAGAAGATAAGATGGTTGAACTGGTCAAGAGATGCCGGGCATGTTGTGACTCTGACCTATTTATGTCTCTCATTGTCTTCTCCTTAGGAGTACCACTCACGGCCGTTTCTTCTTCTCCTCTTTTCTGTTTCACTGACCTTTCTGTCCCTATCTCTTCTTCTTCCTTTCTTCACCGCGGCTTACCGTGGCTGTTGCTTTTCTCCTTCTTTTTGTTTCTGTGCTGCCGTCACTGTCATTGTGGCTGACGCCTTGTTGCGATCCCTCGGTTGATCGTCGTTTCTGGTAAGAGTGAGAGAGAGCTAAAAGGAGAGAGAAAGCCAGCTGGTGTTTTCTGTGTTTTGAGGCCCCGTGACTAAGGGACCCCACTTTAGACCGTTCGTGCCATTTTTTTCTCGTCAGCGCCTCAACGGCGCCGTCACTAGCTCGGTATTGCTTTATCCGCCATCGGATCAGACTCCGCAGCGGCAGGTAAGGTCTCGGTCTTTTCTGGTTCATTTCTTTTACCATTTTGGATTAAAAATTTTGTGCAGTGTTTGGCGTTGCCGTTCCGGCTTGGACCGACGGTAGAGAAGGAGTAAGAAGACTACTTTTTGTAATAGTGTTACGCTGTTATTTAATTCTGCTGTGTTTTATTATGATTATTATAATAGTACTTAGAAAGTTGTAATAGTAAATAGATCCAACAGTAGTGCTAGAGAAACGAAAATAGATTATGTACATTAAAATAATAATAATAAATAAATAACCTGGTTTATGAACATTTCATGCAGTTTGAAAATAGTTGAAGGGAAATTTTAAGCATTTTCCCATGGTTGAATTTGTTAGTATATGCCCTAAGACCAATTGACTCACATTTATGATTTATGAAGCATGTATTTTTTGAATTGTATTTTATGCTCTTAGTCATCAAGTGTGTGACTTGATAGTAAAACCCTTATAGCTAATAAAATATTATTCTTATTTGTCCCTAGTTTATTACATCTTGTAAACTAGTGTGAAGTTGATTGATGGTCAAGTTTTACTGATCATGATTGTGAGATATAAAATCAATTCATAAATACATATTAAGAATATTGTATTGGACCTGACCCTAAGTGAAGAAGAAATATTGCATGGGTTTAAGTTATAAGTATTTCTTCTCAATTTTACATTTGGTGTCCTTTGACCTAATGTTTCTAATGTTTCTTGCATGGGGAGAAAATATGTTTTGACATAGTCAAACATCACTTTCAATTAGGTGATCATTATGACTATTGGTTGGCTTATTTTCTCGTCATGGCTTGAATATTGGAGATAGTGAAAGGGATTTGTCCCTCTCTTTTTAGAGAGAGATATCCATAGGCCCCTTGATAAGGAAGACTGGAAAATATGCATGGCCATGCTCAAATAAGTATTAATAAGGTGTTATTAATATTATTTGTTGGAATAGTCTGGCTGGTGATCAAGTAAATGGTTAATTAAGTTTTATAAGGATGACTTGATCCATGCCTTATACTTAATTAGGATATCGTGTGACAAAAGGACTAGATATTAAATCTGATGCTAGGTTATTATTACATTTACTTAACTTGGGTAAGCATAATATCTTGCTAGAGGCCGCTTATGTTTTGTGAATAAATGTCTAGGACATTTTTCATTCACTGCCAACGTTAAGTGAACCTACAGGGTCACACGCATAGACGATCTTGTGAGCATAATGTCCACGTTCAATGAATCTAGATTGTGTCCAAATTCGTTGAACATATACAAAAGGGGAATCAGATTCCATAATGTATTTTATGGTAAGTTAATAAGTAATTAATTTTATTTAATTGAATAAATGAAATTAATTACTTAATATTACTCATCCAACCGTTGGATGATTATAGGAATAGACGGATGAGATTAACCTGTCATTAGATGACAGTTAGGGTTTTGATATTGACAGCTATAAAAGGTTATGTTAACCTTTTCTTGGTAGTTGTCCTTTATCTGATCAAAGAAAAACAAAACCCTAAACCCTAGAACGGCGATATAGTATCTAGCCTCCTCTCTCCGAAATATGACCGATTACCAGATAGTCAGGATCAGTTCTGAACAGTTATCAGAACACAGAAGGGGCTAGCATCTCGATCGCTTGCAGAGGAGTTCGTCGCGTGGATACCAGTACAGGGTGAAGAGTACAAGGTAGTGCCTCCACAACGAACAATAAAAAACATTGAGGTAATTTCTATCCAATCGGTTTTTCTAGTATGTGCAGATCCTGTTGGTGGATTTCCGTAGTTTTATTTTATTTTGTTTTTGCCTACGGATTCCAACAGAATTACAATATATACATATATTCCATCTAACAAACTACGTTGCTAAATGATAAGAAATACTCCGATATTATAAATCTGTGCATGTAGGATGACATTATAAGCTAAGAATTGAATTTTCGCTATGTGAAAAAACTGTAAATCTCAAAATGAAGGGGCAATACAATGCAATAAATACATTTAAGCTGAATGCTAGAATTCTTTATTTAAGAACTTTCTAAACATATTAAAAATAAAGTAGGAGAATGGAGTGGGTAATTCTTGACCTAAAAAGAGTACATTTGGTTTAGCTTATTTTGTTCTACATAAGGGGAAGCATGCAAGAAAAGGAGGCAGGAAAGAGAAATGCTATGCAACAGAGGAAACAAACTTTTAGCATGTTAATTGTTATGCTTTCTCTCAACCACTTCTGATATTTTAAGGTGCTACAATCAAGGGAAGCAAGACTCTAAACCAATTGGGAGACACAACCATTGTTTTGAAGGCCATAGCCGCACACCAAGAGCCAAGCCTAACCCACAAATAGTTACATATCTTGGATCATTTATATACACACTAAGTTCTAGGGTCAATGAAATTCACATTACTAAATTGTTGAGATAACATACTTGGAGGACAGATTCCTTCTGTGTCAGATCTGGATTATATAACAGGAGTGATTGCTAATGACCCTCTAAGTAGGACCCTCTTAGACTGCTAGATCTATTCCTTTCTTTTCTGATTTACCATCACTACTTCATCCTACCATTAGTTCCCACATCCTATAGAAAGCATCAACATGAATACTTGAATCTAAACCTACAAATTTTGTTGCATTCAAGTTCCTTGAATATGCAGAGCTGCTTGAATCTAAACCTACAAATTATGTTTCATTCAAATGCTTTGGATAACAGTTGTGATTCGAGAAAGTGCATGATCGAAGGTTATTCACAATTGTTCATGTTCGAACTTTCAAATGACTTGTGAAAGTAACTGAGTCAAACAAAAAGGATTTCTGAACATTATAGATAAATAAATGAACAAACATAAACATAACACAAATTTAAGCATGGGCAGCAAATAAATGAACTTGAATCGCATACTAATTTAACTGGACTTGAGAATTTGTACACAGTTCGAAGAATAACCTCCGAGGAAGATTGGAGAAGGTCCTAAGGTCATTTATTGTTGTTTTCTTACAAACATACACAAGATGTAAATTTTTGTTTAACTATTGTTTATTTTTGGTCACGGATAAGTAACGTATTTCATATTTTTGAAATCTACAAAATGAATCCAGTAAAAGAGAAGTTACTAAAAGGGCGTCAACAAAGGTCAAAAGTAAGAAAGAGCTATATGCTGCATGTAAAAGGCAGAATTTCCATTAGACCATAAACAAAACTGGTAGCACAAAGTAAGAAACAACTTAGTGATGTTCTCCCGTAACAGAGAAAGAGAATTCCTAGGGGAAAACTTCGGACAAGACTATCTATCTTGTAAACCATAAAGACTAAAATGTAGATCCCCTTTCTTGTGGAACAATTTGTTTGCCTAAGAGTCCCTAGGGGTGTTTGCGTTTATTGCATTACAAAAATCTGGCAGTGCGAAACTATCTGCGAAAGTGGACTCAAATTACTTCTTTAATCCAAATGTAAATGACTCGAAATAGATAAATTGTAAAGAGTTAGGCCTATTTTTTCAGCACAAAAGAACAATCTTTAGTTGGTAAAGTATCGTATTCCCAAAGCATAATTTGATTGGATATAACCAATGCAAAATGAGATGATTATTCACATACAAAATCTTTAGAGGGTTTTTAAAAGGGATCCATACGACGTAAATACTAAATCAAATAGAATACCCCAGAAAACCTTCCGAATGAAGAGAATGGATTATTGATAAAATAAATTTTTTTGCAACTTAGAAGGCTAAGGGTGAACTTGGATCAAATTTTAGTTAGGAAAAAGTGAACATTTTTTTTCTTGAGTTTTGTGAAAAGTAAACTGTTTATGAAAAAGAATGTGGGTCCAAAGTAAAAAATGAAACTATTTTTTGTTTTAAATCCAATCCAAATGCAACATAAATTTTTTTTATTCATAGGCTAATCATAAACAAAGTCATTTTCTTCATTACTTAAAATCAACCGCTTATCGCATATTTTAAGTCATAAACTATTTTGGAATTGTTCTCAATGCATCTACTTATGGCTTAAAAAAGCTATTTTTGAAAAGCTACCTTGGAAATGCTTTTTCAAAACTACATTTGCTTATTGATACTTTCGAAAAGGGACCCCGAAGTTAGGGAGTTTGGTCAACTAAGATCCATAACTTTATTTTTGGACAACTAGCCCCCAACCTCCTAAAAATTAATAGAAATAGGCTTATAATTCTTAAAATATCCTTAATGGAGAGAAAAACTTCAGAAATTTTAATTTGAAAACCCACCAATGTAGAAAGTTTGTCAATTAAGAACATATATTAAGGGTTCTTGAAAAATTATGATCTTGATTGAATATTCGAATTTATATTCTTAATGTTTTTATCTCCATTAAAAGGTATTTTAGGAATTATATGTTTATTTCCATTTATTTTTTAATGGTAAAAGAATGTTAGGGAATAGTTGTCCAAAAATAAAGTTCAATACCTTATTTGACTAAACCTCCTAACTTTGGGGGTATTTTGGACTGAATCCTTTTTAAAAATATAAATATTATATGAATGTTTTTTAAAAAAAAAATCTTTAAAAACACTTCTTTTAGACACTTAAAAAAAGCACAAGCAATTTTTAACATGCCGAAGATGTACTCAGAAGTGAGAAAGTGACAGGTACTTGTCTGGATTGGTAACAATTGCTATTATCATTACTTTCAACTCTTAGATTACAATAATTAAAATTCAATGTGTGAAACGCAATCAAAATAACCTCAAAATTAGAAACTCATATGCACCGTAGTAATAATATTTTCTATTTGGTTATCTTCTATGGAAATTAGAAATAAGGGCTGAAGTTAGCAGACAAACCATGTTATCGCTGTCTGCTGAATTGTATAACAAGAATATGCTACATAGTAAAAGAGAACCAATTGCACTAAGGAAAGAGAACAATCGGCAAAAGTTAGATTTGTGTGTCCAATATATTTCAAACTACAATTAGCCCACATGGCAGGAAATTCTGTTAAAGAAGTATTTTTATCATATCAGAAATATACCTAGTCACTAGTAAGAGACAGCGAAACTAACAAAAAGTCACATGGAATTATCTTCATTCACCATATTACAGACCACTACCTTGGTATCTTTTCCTTACATCTGTCACTACCAAAAGATAGCAGCAGTTCAGAAAATAACAGTTAAGGGTACCTGATGATCTCAATTTGTTTAATTCGATCCCCCCTCAGTTTGTTTTCATAGTTCAGGGAAGATTGGAATCTATTTACATACCCGCCTAAGCTGAAAACACCATAAGTTAATCAAGGATAATGCCCACTGGTAAAATAAAAATAAGAAATAAAACAATAAATGAAGTACACATCAATCTAGTGAGCAAATATGATAATCAAATTCATACTCATCTGCAGAATAAGGAAGTACCAGCAAGGAATAATACCTATCTGTTACGCCGATCAAGCAACCAAAAACAACCTATTTACTATTACAACAGATCCTACCTTACTATTACAGGCCTCGAATGAACAAAAGAAAAAGCAGAAAGAGACAGATCCTATCTATTACAACAAGGGTCCTCTTTCCTTCAGTTTCCATTCCGAGAGACTATTAGAGATCACTAGAAGGTAGATTAGTTAATAATAATAATAAATTGAGCAGAAGCGGTAAATCTTACCTCGAGACCCTCAAGGTCTCGGCCAGAGCAGTGGAGGAAACCGGACGAGCTCGGCAAGTACGGTTTCCGTGTACGCAGTGACAGTCAGTCACTGGATGTCCTTCCAGAGAAGAACAAGATGAATCCCTCAGGTTAGCCGGTGAGCCTCAAGAAAAACAGCTCTCTATCTCTCTCCACAAAGCCCTTTCCTCTTTCAACCAAGCCACACGCACGGTGCCGAGAAGGACAACCGGCACAGACTATCGGTGATAGAGTCCCGAAGGGTAAAAGAGAACACGAACAGATAGTCGGTTCGAAAGAAGTGAGAGAGAAGACAGAAGGTCAGAGAGAGTGTGGAGGTAGCGGCGGCACAACAAAGAAAAGAGGAAATTAGGGCAGCCTGGGAGAGAAAAGAACAATATATAGCCAAGTCGCCTGGGTCGGGTCGGGTTGAACCCGGCCTGCCCGGCATCAAGGACCAGCCAGCCCACTCCACTCCAATGAGGCCCAGTCCGGTTATTCATCATAGGGATAAAAGGGCTGAGGAAATAAAATGAAAAATGTGAAAAAGATGGCCAAATAGGCCAACAAACTCCAGCTTGAACATATTTTCATTGAATTTTCAGCCAGCACTGACTCAAAGAGTCAACCTTCATCCACATGAAGGAGGTCTTTGCACAAAGAGAATTTATCAGTTGTCACAATCTTAGTACCAAAATCTGCAGGATTATCTTTAGTACTAATTTTCTCAATATTGACTATACCACTTGAAACCTTTTCCCTTATGAAATGATACTTAACATCTATATGTTTAGTCCTCTCATGATAAACAGGATTTTTAGACAAGTGGAGACAACTTTGACTGTCAGTATAAATCATAGCTTTGGAATTTAAAACATGCAATTCAGATAGAAGGCCTTGAAGCCAAATGGCTTCCTTAATTGCCTCGGTGGCAGCAATGTATTCAGCCTCCGTAGTCGATAAAGCGACTCCAGGCTGTAACTGTGACTTCCAAGATATGCAATTTCCTGCTAAGGTAAAGAAATAAGAAGTAGTAGATTTTCTACCATCTTTATCACCTGCAAAGTCAGAATCTACATATCCAACCAGTTCAAACTTATCGGACCAATTATGATAAAGTAAACCCTATCAATAGTCCCATTAATATATCGTAATAACCACTTGAGAGCTGCCCAATGATCCCTACTCGGATTGGACATGAATTGGCTAAGAAGGCTTATGGAATAAGCAATATCGGGTCGAGTGGATATCATTGAATACATGACGGATCCTATAGCCATTCTATAAGGTATGTTTGCCATGTCTTTCTTTTCCTTTTCAGTTTTGGGGCAAGATTTTTCAGAAAGCTGGAAATGGCTCACAAGTGGGGTAGAGACTGGTTTGCATAAATGCATCGAAAATTTGGAAACAATTTTCTGCAAAAAGGTTTTCTGGGATATGAATAAGGATCGGTCGGCTCTATCCCTACTGATATTCATCCCAAGGATTCTAGAAGCAGAACCTAAATCCTTCATATCAAATTCTGACTTTAACAAGGATTTCAAATGAGTAATCTTATCTCTATGCTTACAAGCAATTAACATATCATCCACATAGAGTAAAAGATAAACAGCAGTTTCAACATTGTCACCACAAAAATATAAACAACTATCATAATTGCTTTTAATAAAACCAGCTTTAAGCATGAAAGAATCAAACCGTTTATACCATTGCCTTGGTGACTGTTTGAGTCCGTACAAGGACTTTTTCAAGAGACATGCCATGTTTTCCTTACCCTTTTCTTCAAAACCCGGTGGTTGACGCATATAGATAGTTTCTTCAAGTTTCCCATACAAGAATACAGTTTTTACGTCAAGTTGCTCAAGAACAAGATCATAAAAGGCAACAATTGCAAGCATTATCCTAATTGTTTTATATTTAACAACGGGAGAAAATATTTCATTGAAATCGACGCCCTCAACTTGAGAAAAACCTTTTGCAACCAGCCTAGTCTTGAACCTTGGGGGTTCATTGGCAGATTCAGGCTCTTTGATTTTGAAAATCCATTTGCAATCAATTAATTTTTGCTTTGAGGGTTTTTGAACAAGAATCCAGGTTTTGTTTTTGTGAAGCGAGGACATTTCCTCTTCCATAGCATGCAACCACAAAGAGCGATTAGGGCTCTTTAACACATCAGAAAAACACATCGGTTCTTTCTCTTCTAAGTAAGATGCAGCAGTAAAAGCGTATGAGACAATGTAGGAATACCCATACCTAACGGGTTCTCTCGACTCTCTTCTAACCCTATCCCTAGACAGCTGGTAGTATCTTAGAGCTTGTGCTTGTGCCTCTGGATGATCCTCATCATCATCATCTGAATTTTCAAATTCAGGCGTGTTGGTTTCAGGTTGACTAGTCGGTACATCCGACTCTTCACTGGTTTCGGGTTGAGCATGAGTTTGTGCAGGTTCGGAGGTGTCCTCCACCTCCACGGTAATATTCCCATATATGGGAACATCGATAGAACTATCAGGATTGGTTTTAGCCTTTAGACAAGGCATATCAAGTTCGTTGAAGACCACATCCCTACTCACAATAACCCTCACCCCCGGCTCACCTTTGAGCTAAACTTTATATCCCTTCACCCCACTAGGGTAGCCTAAAAACACTCCATTTCTTGACCTTTGGTCTAACTTACCCTCCTTTTGATGTGCAAATGTAGCACACCCAAACACTCTAAGGTTTGACAGGTTTGGTGGTTCTCCTGACCACAACTCTAAGGGAGTTTTGAAATTTATGGCTGTTGAAGGTGATCTATTGATGAGGCAGACAGCTGTACTTACAGCTTCTCCCCAAAAAGGTTTTAGGATTCCTGAGGACACCATAAGACACCTAACCTTATCCATAATGGTACGGTTCATCCTTTCAAGAAAACCATTTTGCTGAGGATTGTGCCTAACAGTTCTATGATACAGAATGCCATGCAGTGAACATAAATCAGCAAACTTTTTGTTACAAAACTCAAGCCCATTATCTGTCCTAATAGTCTTTAGTTTATTTCCGGTTTGATTTTCGGCAAGGCGTTTCCATTCAGAAAACTTTTCAAAGGTTTGTTCTTTTGATTTTAAAAGAAATACCCATACATGCCTAGAAAAATCATCAACAACAGATAAGAAATAAACATTGCCACCATAGGTTGGAACCTTTTCGGGTCCCCACAAATCACAGTGCACATAATCAAGGACAGAAGTGGACTTGTGTGTGCCAACTGAAAAACTAATTTTATGTTATTTTCCAAGAACACAATGGTCACAAAAATCTAATGATTCGATTTTGTCACCACCCAAAAGATTTTTCTTTTGAAGGCAATGTAGTCCTTTTTCACTGATATGGCCAATTCGACGGTGCCACAACAAGGTCTTTTCAGGAACAGATTTTGAAACCAATGCAGATGCTTCGTAAACAGTTTTTCCAATTAAATGATATAAACCATCCTTTTTAAAACCTTTGAGCATGACCAGTGCTCCTTTGCAAACTCTCATAATACCGTTTTTCCCAAATCCCAAATCAAGGTCTTTTGATTTTAAAGCGTTTTTCACATCAGCAAAAGTCAAATCATCTCTACCATACTTGATAGCAGACTTAACATCATTAAAAGATTCAGGCAAGGAATTTAATAAAATAATAGCAACGTTTTCATCAGAAATCTTTTCACCAACGTTTTGTAATTCCAAAACTATTTTGTTTAAATCATCGATGTTCTCTGAAAGAGATTTCGACCCGCTCATTTTAAAACCAAAAAGCTATTCTTTTAAATAAATCTTATTTGATAAGGATTTTCCCAAATACAGTTTTTCAAGTTTTGTCCAAATCTCAAAGGCATCGTCTTTTTCGTCTATTTCTCGTAAAACGTTATCGGTTAAATGCAAGGTGAGGCAACTGTGTGCATCACCAAGTTTTTCATAAAGCACTTCACCCTTCCAAGATTCCGGATACTTTTCAGGGCTACAAATTGCGGGTGCGATTTTATTTTGGACTAAAACTGCTTTCATTTTCCCACGCCACATTACGAAATCAGATTTGCCATCAAATTTGTCAGTTTCAATCTTTTGAACAGACATGATTATAATGATAAATAAGAGTAATCAATGGCTAGAAAAATGAGAGATTTGAAAATTTTGTCACTCAAATAAAATACCCCAGATTTTTGCTTTAAAGAAAAATGGCACAGTAAAGTACGTGAAACGCAGTAGTGTCTTACAACCAAAACAGCGCAGAAGTACAAGTAAATTAACCGAGACAGAATAGGCGAAAATGCTAGAAAAACAGCCACACAACACACAGGCAGTCACGAATAATGCAGTGTTTTGTAAGTAGGTAACAAAAATCTTCAAGGCACATATACTTGGAGTCTCTTGGACTCAAGCCAGGCTTGGGTTTAGATTTCAAAAAAAATTACCAGAATGACAGAACACGATCGAAACCGAAGCAATGCAGTAATTTGAATGATCAGGACAGTGAACCAGAAATTGAAAATTCCAGATAATCAGAAACAGCAGATATAACAAAAAATAGAGTAGATCTACGAAACCATCAAGGGAACAGAAGCAGACTTAAACCCAAGAGCATATTTAACAAGAATAAACAGTAAAAATAATAATAGATCTAACAGGTATAATCACAGCAGATCTAATAATAGCCAAAACAAAAAAAACAGAGGAGGTTAAGAGACTTCCCTGAGTCAGATCCCGCGTGGATCTGAAAAACCGAGTGGTCGCCGGACTGTTGCAGACAACTGTGGCTCTGATACCAGTATTACGCCGATCAAGCAACAAAAAACATCCTATTTACTATTACAACAGATCCTACCTTACTAATATAGGCCTCAATTGAACAAAAGAAAAAGCAGAAAGAGACGGATCCTATCTATTACAACAAGGGTCCTTTTTCCTTCAGTTTCCGTTCCGAGAGACTATCAGAGATCACTAGAAGGTAGATTAGTTAATAATAATAAAGTGAGCGGAAGCCGTAAATCTTACCTCGAGACCCTCAAGGTCTCGGCCAGAGCAGTGGAGGAAACCGGAACGATCCATATTCAAACATATACAATCCAAGCTGGAGAAATCATCCTAATTTCTCATGGAGGCAACAAGGAGGGGATGATCAATTAGGCTGGCAACAATATCAACAAAACAAACAATTTGGTACGACTGCTCTCCCTAGTTTTCAATCTCATACCTCCTCATCCCTCTCAAAGTGGAAACTCTATTTTTAAAGAAAAAGTCTTATCTACTTTGAAAGGTTTGGAAGCTAAGACACAAATTATAGACTCACACACTAAATCTATTGCTAAGTTAGAAACTCAAATAGGGCAACTAGCTAATGCAATAAGTAGAAGAGATTAGGGTAAGCTTCCTAGCTATCAAATAGAGAACCCTAGAGCTAATTATCATGAGCAAGCTAATGTTGTAATTACTCTTAGAAATAGGAAGTTGGTAGCTAATAAAGTAGGGGAACCTATTAAAGATAGTGAGTTAAATGAAAAGGAAATTGAGGGGATTGATACAGAGACTAAAATTGAAAAGAAGGTAGAAAAGGAACTAGCTTCTTCCTCTAATTCTAAGACTCTAGACTCTTCTCCCATGACTTCGTACAAGCCTAAGGTTCCTTTTCTTCAAGTTTTACTACCACCTCCACATTTTAGAAAGGATAATAAAATGGAAGACATATTATAAACTTTCAAATAAGTTAAAATCAATCTTCCACTTTTAGACACCATTAAGCAAGTCCCGGCCTATGCAAAATTTCTTAAAGACATGTGCACTTTCAGAAGAAAATCTAAAAGTAATGTTTCTAAGAAAATCTTCTTAACTGAACAGGTGAGCTCCATTTTACAACATAACACTCCACCTAAATATAAAGACCCTGGTGTCCCTACCATTTCTTGTATTATTGGTGATCATAAAATTGATAGGGCGCTCTTAGATTTAGGTTCTAGTGTTAATTTGATTCCTTACACTGTCTATGAAGAATTAGGATTAGGGAAACTGCAACAAACTGATATGACCTTGCAACTAGTTGATAGGTCCATCAAGGTACCAAGGGGGAGAATAGATGATGTTCTAGTTTAGATTGATAAAGGTTTCTTCCCTGTAGACTTTGTCGTCCTAGATATGGAACTTGATAGATCTTCCAAGAATCATATCCCTGTTATTCTAGGCCGTCTTTTCTTAGCTACTGCAAATGCTACTATTAATTGTAGAACTGGGGTCGTGGATGTCTCTGTGATGAATATGAGGATTAGATTGAATTTTTCCAAAGCTTCTTCACAACTGTTTATGGAAGATGATTTTGATTGTTATTTGGTAGATATGATTGATAACTAAACTGAAAAAACTCTACATTTAATGTGTTCTAAAGAATCTACTTCTATTGAGAATGAGAATATCATGTGCATGGAGGATGTAAATTCTATTTTTACTTGTATTGCACCACTAGAAATCTCATTGTGGGTTGTGAATTATGAGCCTTTGCCTATGCTTGCAAAATCCCCTGTTGTACCTTCTCTTGTGTGTCTACCCCAGCTTGAATTGAAAACCATTCCTTCTAAACTTAAATATGTTTTCTTAGGTGAAAATGAAACTTTGTCTGTAATAATTTCATTTGAGTTAAAATATGACCAAGAAAGGGATTTAATTAAAGTTCTTTCTAATCATAAGGGGGCTATAGGATGGTCCATAGCTGATTTAAAGGTGATAGACCTATTCTATATGCATAGAATACATCTAATAGAAAATATGCAACCTTCTAAGGAAGTGCAAAGAAAGCTAAACCCTAACATGAAATAAATAGTTAAAAATGAGGTAGTTAAACTCTTAGATTCTGGTATCTGTTATCCTATCTCTGATAGTCCATGGGTTAGTCCTGTACAAGTTGTACCAAAGAAGACAGGAGTGTCCGTAGTTAAGAATAGGGAAGGAGAGTTAGTTCCTACTAGAGAGGTTACTGGGTGGAGAATGTGTGTGGACTATAGAAAACTAAATGCTGCAACTAGAAAAGATCATTTCCCTCTACTTTTTATTGATCAAATTCTTGAAAAATTAGCTGGTCAAAGTTTTTATTGCTTCTTAGATGGTTATTCAGGACACTACCAAATTCCAGTGTACCCCGAAGACCAAGAGAAAACTGCTTTTACATGCCCTTTTGGTACTTTTTCTTTTTCGTAGAATGCCTTTTGGATTATGTAATGGGCCTGCTACTTTTCAAAGATGTATGCTTGCCATCTTTTCTGATATGGTTAATAAGTTTCTTGAGGTTTTCATGGATGATTTTTCTGTTTTTGGACCTACTTTTGAAGATTGTCTTAATAACTTGTCTGCTATTTTAGAAAGATGTGAAGAAGCTAATTTAGTTTTAAGTTGGGAAAGAGCTATTTCTTGATTACAGAAGGAATAGTTTTGGGTCATAAAGTGTCTAAAGAAGGAATTGAAGTAGATAAAGCTCAAATTGATTAATTGCTATCTTCCTCCACCTAAATCTGTCAAGTAAATTAGATTATTTTTGGGGCATGCCAGATTTTATGGAAAATTCTATAAAAGACTTTATCATGATCACGAGACCTTTAACTAATCTCTTGAGCAAAGATGTTGCATTCAATTTTGATGAATCTTTCATGAAAGCCTTTAAAAAACTTCATTCTCTTCTTATATCTGTACCTATAGTTCAGACTCCTGATTTTTCTTTACCCTTTGAACTCATGTGTGATGCTTCTGATTTTGCTGTGGGAGCTATTTTGGGGCAAAAAGATTGACAAGAAACCCATGTCATTTACTATGCTAGTAGAACTCTTATTGATGCTCAAAGAAATTATACCAGAACTGAAAAAGAGTTATTGGATGTAGTTTTTGCACTTGAGAAATTTCATTCTTATCTCTTACATTCCAAAGTGATTATTTATTCTGATCATTCTGCTTTAAAATACTTATTGTCTAAGAAAGAGACTAAACAAAGATTGGTTAGATGGATATTACTTTTGCCAGAATTTGATAGTGAAATCAGAGATAAGAATGGTTCAAAAATTTGAGTAGCTGATCATTTATCTAGACTATGGGATAATAATCATGATGAATTAGTTGCTTTGAGAAATACTTTTCCTGATGAGCAGTTATTTTCTTTATCACATTTTCCTGTCCCTTGGTTTGCACCTTTGTTAACTCTCTCTCTACATGTGAAATTCCAACACATTGGAATAAACAAGATAGGGATAAATTCTTTACACTCGTTAAATATTATTATTGGGATGATCCCTACTTGTTTAAACATTGTCATGATCAAGTAATTCATAGATGCATACTTGAATGTGAGTTTCATGGTGTTTAAAATTTTTGTCCTTCATATAAATGTGGTGGATATTTTGGAGGTCATAAAACTGCTGCTAAAGTTCTTCAAAGTGGTTTTTATTGGCCTAGTTTATTCAAAGATGCTCATAATTTTTACTTGGCATGTGAAAGTTGTCAACGTACTGGTTCTATTTCTAAACGTAATATGATTCTTTTACAACCTATTTCAATTGTTGAGATTTTTTATGTTTGGGGAATTGATTTTATGGGTCCTTTTCCATCCTCTTTTGGTTATGTGAACCGGTTAGACATGCAAGAACATCAAGAAGTTGTGACAATAGCCAAGGCAAAACAACTAAAGAGTCATAATGATCAAATTGAGCAAGAGAAGTTTCAAAGGGTTAAATTTTGATGTCCAAGACTTTATGGGACAATATGCTAAAGTTTTGAATAAGTTAGAAATTGAAAATTTACCTTGATAGATGGTTGGAAGCACCTTTTGCCCAAGCTGGAAAATTGCCTCCTATTTTTGGCAATGTGTTGACTAATGCTCTAGAATAGTCCAAATACAATTAAAACACATATATTGTCTTATCAAGTAAATGTATAGGTTATATCTATCCTTTGGGCTGAAAATATGGGAGGGTTGGAATATGCCTTTATGGGGCTTATATTTAAGACTTAAATTTTGGGGCTTAAATTTGCGGGGCTTAAATTTTAGGCTGAAAATATCAAGTCTCTATAAACATATAGTCTTCTATTTTGAAGAAGCTAATCAAGAAATATTTCAAGACAAAAAGGTTTTTCTCTTAGTATTCTTAATTCTTAGCTTAGGTTTTTTTTTTCTATCTTCTTCAAGGATGAACTTCCTTGAAAGAAAAATCACTTTGAAGACTTGTTAAAAGTTCCAAGAGCTTCAAGATTGATCATCAAAATTCCTTCATACTAGTTACTACACTCTTGTAGAAAACTAATCTTGAGGTCTTCTTCTTGTTTCATTGAGGTCAAAGGTTCAAAATACCTTAGGTTGCTTGAACTTTGAAGAAAAGATTTTGCTTAAACCTTGTTGAGGTCTTGGATTTAATATATCCAAGGTTGCTAGAAGTTTAACATTTTCAAGTCCTTTCAAAGGCACTTTCTCTCTTCTACTTGTTACACTTGTTTTGTTTGTTCTCTCCCTCACTTCTTGGACGAAATTGCATGCTCTTGAAGATCATTCCACATCATTTGGTATCAGAGCCACCTTCAAGTAAGTGTTTTTGAGATATCTTACATACCAAAAAAAAAAGAAGACAAAAAAAAAAGAGAAGAGAAAAGATTGCTGGAAAATGGCAACACAAAAATAGAGTGCTTTAACGACCTAGAATATGACTAGAACTTTGTAATCTTTTTATATGGAGTTATACTATATTGACATGGGAAACAAATGAAACAAGTCTCATATAATTTGGACTTCATTTGATATCTCAAAATAGTAAAAACCTTGAAAGTGCGCATGGCTTTTTGCAGACAAAAAATGCTAAAATGATCTTAGCATATATTCTATTTTACTAATCCTTTTTCTTTGATTTTTTAGCCAATACTTAAGAATTTTAAGTGAAGATTCTTTCTAGACAAACCTCATTCAATTTATGCTTGTAGTTCAATACTAGTTTTCAAAACAATCTGAGTATGTCATCTACTCTGCTTGCTGGACACTTTTGTTTTGTATTCTTTTGTGTTCTTGAAGTATGCTAGCTTTGTGTTTGTATTTGTGGTCGAATATCTTTCCTTTTTCAGTACTTATTTCTTCATTTGGTCAATCTACCATTACTCAATGCTCTTGGAAATATTGTTGAACTTCCTTAAAATGAATGGATGACTCAATATCATTTTCCTTGCTTCTCATATTTCTCAACTAGTTTTGTTTGTGATTCTTTTTTTGGTTGTTTTAAACTTGAGTAGAGGTGTTATATCTTTGTTAAGTACTCATAGAGCTCTTTGAGACTTGAACGTTTAGAAAAAGGCAAGAGTTGTGAGAATATCCCTAGAAAAGGCCAAAGAGAGCTAAGTAAGAGAGTTTTGTGAGGTAAACACTATCAAGATGTCAACCCAAGCTCAAGCACCAACTCCTTTTGGAGAAAAGTCTAGAAACTCCCAACATGATGAACCTTTAAGTCTCATAATGCAAGAGTTACAATCCCTAAGAGATGAGATGAGGAATATTAGAAGGGATGTCACTAATCTCTTTAATCAGCAAAGGGAGGTTAGTCCTCACGGTAGTCTCAATGTTACTACCCCAAGGAGCAATGCACCATTCAATCACTCTAAGACAACCGAGTTCCACCAACTTCCACATTTTGATGAAGAACTTCATCCACCTCCTTACGGTGGCAAAAGAGGCGGTTTTGGAGGAATAGTCATGCCTAGAACCTTTGAAGAAAATGGCAAGGATGATGTACATGTTGATTTGAACCCTTTAGAAAGTAATGATGATGTGTTAGCTTAGTTACCATAAGAGCACTAAGTGCACAAGCTTTTGATGATAACATGATTGAACAAAGAGAAAACATCTTCCATTCTAAATGTAAAGTTGAGGGAAGGATTGCCAACCTTATCATTGATAGTGGTAGTTCTGTAAATGTGGCTAGTGCTTATCTTGTTGAGAAGTTGAAACTACCTACTACAAAACATAATAAACCCTACAAACTCCAATGGCTAAATGATAGTGGAGAAATTAAAGTGATGAGACAAGTTGTGGTACCAATAGAAATGGAAGCTTAAAAAGATGAGATACTATGTGATGTGGTGCCCATGCAAGCATGCCATCTCCTCTTGGGAAGACCTTGGCAATTTGATAGAAAGTCCCTCCACAATGGGGAGAAAAATACTTATTTTTTTGTGAAGGATGGAAGAATATTCACCATGAACCCTCTTACACCTCAACAAGTGAGATATGAACAAAAAAAGATGAGGGAGAAAGAGAGGGTCGAAAGTGAGATAAAAAAAAAAATCGAGGAGGGAAAGAGAGTTGAGGAAGAAGAAAAGAGTGAAGAAAGAGTGATGAAAAACAAGAGTGAAAAGAAAAAGTGACAAAAAACAAGAGAGTGAAATGAAAGAAAAGAATTGTTCCTTTGCAAAACCTGGTGAGGTGATTGTAGCAATTGAAAGAAAAGAAGTGGTGTTGCTCTTGTATTGTAGGGAATCTTTTACTTCATCTAAAGAACACTCACCCTCTTTTTCAAGTGAAATTTTGCAGGTTATTGAAGATTACAAAGACGTATTTCCCAATGAGATATTCGAAGGTCTTCCACCAATTAGAGGAATCGAACATCAAATCGATTTTGTCCCCGGAGCGGTCTTGCCAAACCGACCGTCCTATAGGAGTCCATAGGAAGAGACTAAGGAGCTAAAAAGGCAAGTTGAGATTTAATTTCAAAAGGGTATATTCGTGAGTCCATGAGTCCTTGTGTGGTTCCAGTTTTACTTGTTCCAAAAAAAGATGGTACATGGAGAATGTGTATAGATTATAGAGCCATAAACAACATTACTATTAAGTATAGGCATCCCATACCTAGACTTGATGATTTACTTGATGAGTTGCATTGTTCTAATCTTTTTCTCTAAAATTGACTTGAAATCCAGATACCAACAAATTAGGATGAGAGAAGGGGATGAGTGGAAAACTGCTTTTAAGACTAACTTTGGTTTGTATCAATAGATGGTTATGCCCTTTGGATTAACTAATGCTTCTAGTACATTTATGAGATTAATGAATCTTATGTTGAGGAATTTTATTGGGAAATTTGTTGTTGTATACTTTGATGACATTTTGATCTATAGCAAGACATATGAAATGCATGTTCAAGGGAAGTGCTAAATGTCTTGAGAACTGAAAAGCTTTTTGCTAACCTTGACAAATGTGAGTTTTTTTTTTTTTTTTTGGAGAAAGTTACATTTCTAGGTTATGTGGTGAGCTCACAAGGACTTCAAGTAGATGAAGGTAAGGTCCAAGCAATTAATGAATGGCCAACACCAAGAAACGTATCAGAAGTGAGGAGTTTCCATGGCCTAGCAAGTTTCCATTAGCGGTTCATAAAAAATTTCAGCACACTTGCTAGACCGTTGACCGATGTGATCAAGAAAAACGAAGGATTTAAGTGGGAAACAAAGCAAGGACAAGCATTTCAATTGTTGAAGGAAAAATTGTGTAGTGCACCCCTTTTGTCACTACCGAATTTTGAGAAAACTTTTGAGGTGGAGTGTGATGCATCTGGCATTGGTATAGGTGGTGTACTTATGCAAGATGGAAAGCCCTTAGCCTATTTTAGTGAAAAACTTAATGGGGTAGTCGTAAGGTACTCAACTTATGACAAGGAGCTTTATGCTTCAATAAGAACATTAAAGCATTGGCAACACTACCTATGGCCAAAGGCACACCAATCATGAGGCTTTGAAGTTTCTCAAAGGCCAACATAAATGCAATAAGAGACATGCAAGATGGATGGAGTTCATTGAAACATTTCCATATGTCATCCGTTACAAAAAAGATAAGGAGAACTTAGTGGCCGATGCTCTATTTAGAGTGTATACTATCTTATCCACCCTTTAAACAAAAAGTTTGGGTTTTGAAATGCTTAAAGAAATGTATTCTAGTGATCATGACTTTAAGGAAATTTTTGAGAAATGCTTGTTAGATCTTTTGGAAATTTTTTTTTGCATGAAGGATTTCTTTATTGTGAAGGTAGATTATGCATACTATCTTTTTTTGCTAGAATTCTAGTTGTTAAAGAAGTACATTGTGGGGGTATAATGGGACATTTTGGTGTCACTAAAACCTATTAAATTCTTCATGAACATTTTTTTTTTTTGCCACATTTAAAAAGAGATATAGAAAAATTTGTAGGAAGTTGTATTGAATGCAAGAAAGCTAAATCTAGAACTCTTCCACATGGACTTTACACACCATTGGAAGTTCCTAAAGAACCTTGGGTTGATATTTCTATGGATTTTATTCTTAGTGTACCCAGGACCTCTAGAGGTACGAATTCTATTTTTGTTGTCGTTAGGTTCTCTAAAATGGCACACTTTACTCCTTGTAGGAAATCCGACGATGTTAGTCATGTAGCTAGCTTATTCTTTACTTGGATAGTTAGATTCCATGGAATTTCAAGGTCTATTGTGTCGGATACGGATACCAAATGCTTGAGCCATTTTTGGAGCGTTCTTTGGAAGAAACTTGATACTAACTTGCGTTATTCTACAGCTTGACATCCACAAATGGATGGACAAACAGAAGTGATAAATAGAACAATTGGCCAACTTCTAAGGGCTGTGTTGAAGAAGAACTAGTGGAAATGGGAGGAGTGTTTGCCACACATTGAATTTGCCTATAATAGGGCACCTCACTCTACTACTTCTCATTCTCCATTTCAGGTTGTTTATGGTTTTAACCCTCTAACTCCCTTTGATTTGGTTCCTTTGCCTATAGATCAAGCATTAAGCAAGGATGCCAACAAGAAGGCTGATTTTGTGAAAGCAATTCATGCAAAGGTCCATGAAGCTATTGTCAACTCCAACAAAAAGCTTGTAGAGAAAAGAAATGTGGGAAGAAGAAAAGTGGTATTCAAACCAGGTGTTTGGGTGCATTTTAGAAAGGAGATATTTCCCCAACAAAGAAAGTCTATGCTTGATGATTGGGGATATGGGCCATTTCAAATCCTTGAAAACATTAATGACAATGCTTATAAAGTTGATCTTCCGGGACATTATAATGTTAGTGCCACTTTTAATGTATCTGATCTCTCTTTATTTGATATAGGTGATGGAGACTCGAGGACAAATCCTTTTCAAGAAGGGTAGGATGATATGAACTGGTTAGACATGCAAGAACATCAAGGAGTTGTGACAAAAGCCAAGGCAAAACAACTAAAGAGTCACCAGGATCAAATTGAGCAAGAGAAGTTTCAAGGGTTAAATTTTGATGTCCAAGACTTTATGGGGCAATATGCTAAAATTTTGAATAAGTTAGAAATTGAAAATTCACCTTGGTAGTGGTTGGAAGCCCTTTTGCCTAAGTTGGAAAATTGCCTCGTATTTTTGGCAATGTGTTGACTAGTGCTCTAGAATAGTCCAAATGCAATTAAAACACCTTTATTGTCTTATCAAGTGAATGTATAGGTTATATCTATCCTTTGGGCTTAAAATTTGGGAGGGTTGGAATATGCCTTTATGGGGCTTAAATTTAAGACTTAAATTTTAGGGCTTAAATTTGTGGGGCTTAAATTTTTGGCTGAAAATATGAGAGGGAAGTCTCTATAAATATATAGTATTCTATTTTGAAGAAGCTAATCAAGAACTATTTCAAGACAAAAAGATTCTTCTCTGAGTATTCTTAGTTCTTAGCTTAGGTTTTTTTTCTATCCTCTTCAAGGGTGAACTTCCTTGAAAGAAAAATCACTTTGAAGACTTGTTGAAAGTTCCAAGAGTTTCAAGGTTGATCATCAAAATTCCTTCATACTAGTTACTACACTCTTGTAGAAAACTAGTCTTGAGATCTTCTTCTTGTTTCATTGAGATCTAAGGTTCAAAATACCTTAGGTTGCTTGAACTTTGAAGAAAAGGTTTTGTTTAAACCTTGTTGAGAGTCTTGGATTTTAATATATCCAAGGTTGCTAGAAGTTTAACATTTTCAAGTCCTTTCAAAGGCACTTTCTCTCTTCTACTTGTTACACTTGTTTTGTTTGTCCTCTCCTTCACTTCTTGGACGAAATTTTATGCTCTTGAAGATCATTCCATATCATTTGGTTATCATTACATTTGTTAGCAGTAGATTATGTGTCTAAATGTGTGGAAGCTATAGCTACAAGAACAAATGATCATAAAGTAGTTGCTCAATTTGTTAAAGATCTTTTTTTTTTAGATTTGGTACCCCTAGAGCTATTATTAGTGATGGAGGAAGTCATTTGTGTAATCGTTCTTTTGAAGCACTTCTTAGGAAGCATTCTATAACTCATAAAGTGGCTACCCCTTATCATCCCCAAACAAGTGATCAAGTAGAAGTGTCTAATTGAGAGATTAAGTCCATTCTTGAGAAAACTATTGGACCTAATAGGAAGGATCAGTCTCAAAGATTGAATGATGCACGTTGTCTTATCGCACAGCTTATAAGACCCGTATAGGAATGTCCCCTTTTAGACTCCTTTTTCCGAAAATCGTGTCACTTGCCAATAGAATTAGAACATAGAGCTTATTGGGTTATAAAAGCTCTTAATTTTGATTTGAAGCAAACTGGTTCTAATAGGAAGTTGCAGTTAAATGAACTTTATGAATTACGAAATGAGGCATATGAGAATGCTAAGATTTATAAAGCTAAAACTAAAGCTTTTCATGATAAGATGATTTCTCGAAAATCATTTGAACCCAACCAAAAAGTTTGGCTTTTTAATTCTAAATTACGCCTCTTTCCTCGTAAGTTAAGATCTCATTGGGATTGACCTTTTATTGTCAAACTAGTTTTTCCCTCAGGTGCTATTCAGATTGAAGATGTCAAAGACAACCGAATCTTTATTGTTAACGGACAAGGGTTGAAGATTGCTATTACCAATGACATTGAAGATGGTAAAATTGAATCTACTATGTTAGTAGATCCTACATATCAGGACTAGCTGGTGATAGAGTCTTGCTCAAGACTTTAAATTTAGCACTTTTGGGAGGCAATCCAAATTTTATTTTGTTTAGTTATTTATTTATTTGGTCAGTTATTTATTATTTTATTATTTCACTTGATTGGTAGAAAGGTATGAAGTGTTTGTTTTGTAGGATAATCAAATAACATATCATGGAGGCTACAGAGATGGTCTACTACTCTTCTGAACATGCACTAAAATTGCTTCTTCTATCAGGTTGTGTTGCTCTTTTCTTTGTCTCTTCCCTACTCTTGGTATTCTTTTATCACATTGTGGACAATGTATGGTCTAGGTGTGGGGGAGATGATGCTTTTGTTCTGGTGTTATGTTTTTTTTTCTTTCGTCTTTCTTGTTCAATTTTTGCTGAATTTTTTAATTTTATTTATTTTATTTACTTTTCTACATTATTTTGAAAAAAAACAAAAAAATATGATTTTCACTTAAAGAATGATTCTTTTTTAGTTCCTTTAAAAATTTCTTGAATAAGTTGAGAAAAGTACTTGTTTTTAATTAGGGTGATGCACTTATGTTCTATATCTGTTATAACTCCTGCATGACTTACACTTGAGCACATGGGTTATTTTTAGTGTTTAATAAATCCTTTACATTATTTTTGAGTTGCATAAAGTTGATGAATCTCTTCCCTACATTCTAGAACTTACTTGAGTACCTCTTGAGGCGAAATAGAAAGGTTTTCCTTATTTGACTCAGAGATGACGATCATAGGCCTTCTTTGAATTGTTTGTGCTTTCAAGCTTACCGAATTTCATGATTTTCACCTCAGTATCCTTTTGAGCCTTAAATGTTATTTCTTTCTTTAAACTACTTAAATATTAACTCTTAATCTTGTAGAGAGCTTAATGCAAACTTCTAACTTGTGCTTCCATGATGGGTTACTGTTTTTGTGTTATGGAAAGAGAATAAGTTGTTTTGACAAAGGGGAGAAGAATATATATATATATATGACTTGTTATGCTGAAAAAAAAAAGTGTATTGAGTTGAAAAAGAAAAAGATAAAGAAAACTTGATACATGATTGTTACAAGTTATAAGGTGTAAAGAAAAAAATTTTCAAGAGGCACGAATTTATGAATGTAAGAAAAAAAATGGCCTTAAAGGAGAAAATTTTTTGAAAGAAGATGGTAGTTGGTGAATGTATTAATTGAAAAAAAAATGGAGTTAAAACAAAGTTACAAAGTTTGTCAAAAATTTAAAGTATTTATCTTCTTTGCAAGCTCTCTTTTCTTTGAATTTGAAATCCCTACCTTCATTTCATAAACAACACCCTAACCTTACATTACAAGCTTTAAAGTCCTACTTGATCTGAGTTGAATTTGAGAATCTTTGATTAGTGGAGAGAAGGTATAAAGAGTGAGCCTATAGAATGGACTCTTGTTGAGATTTGTCTTCTTTGCATAGTTTGGAAATTTTATTTAGTATTTATTTTACACTCTTATAACCATGATCACATCATACACAAGTCTTGCTTTGGTTATGGGAGATAATTGAATGTTTGTTTGTTAACTTGAGATTAAAAATAAGAGGAAGAGTGCTTGTCTTGATAAGTTTGAGATTTGATAAATGATACTTAATTTGGGTTATTCGATATCTTTTCTAAAGTTTGTTGTTTATTTGACTTTGTGGGTATATCGTCTGCAAACCCTCACAAGACCATATTTACTAGCTGTAACTTAGGGGTTTAAAGGGCTTGTTGCAAATACTAAACGTATTCGTGAGTCCTACGAAAGTGACTAGTTAGTTTTTCTTTTATTCTTTATCTTTGCTTGGGGACTAGCACAACTTAGGTGTGGGGGAGTTAATAGACTCGATTTTTAGTACAAATAAACACCGTAAGTTTTATTTGATAGTCATATAAGAACATTATTTATTCACTTGTTATAATTATTATACCTTAATTATTTATTTGTTCCTTTGCAAGATATACGAGAAACATGTAGCACGCTTCTTGGATACATGAATAGAAATCAAGTGAAGCTGTACTGTGATAAGTCAGCAGAATGTGTTGAAGATAACGGCTTTAGGGAAAGATGTCATTCCCCTAACAATTTCTTGGCATCTATTGTTTCTGATTCTTTCAGAAAAAGTGCCAGTAAAGTGCTGCAGAATGGAATTTAAAATAGATGTGAAGATTCAATCAAGCACCAGAACAAAAGCTATGCAGATACACCTGAAGAAGGTCTAGGGGGTGTTTGTATTGAATCTTATGTGACAGAGAAATATACCACTGCCAAGAATCATGAAGATAATCCAGAGAATTCCAAGAATGCAATGGAAGCAATAATGTACACAACTGAGAATTTTGAAAGCATTACTGTGACAAATAACGAAGAGGACTATATTAGCATCATGAGCTCAGAAAAAACACCAATGCAGAGGGAGCAATCAACAGCCATGTGAAAAAATGGTTGTAAGATTGATAATGTAGCTGAAGATGAAAAAACATGAAAAAAAGAATCTTATTTCTGGTGAGTTCATTATATTTGTTGAAGATTATAGGGGCCATGACCAAGTGGAGCAGCCCACCACAAGAAATAAAGAAAAAGAAGAGCCCACGGTCAGAAATAAGGAAGGCAGCCCAAAAAGAAGAAGAGAAGGGGAAGCAGCCCACGGCCACAAAAAAAAAAGGAAAAAACAAAAGCGGAAAAAAAAGGGGCAGCTATAGAAATTTGAAAGAGAGAAAACCAGCCGCAAAAATTGGAAAGGGGGCTGCTGCAAATAAAAAAGAGAAACAGAAGACAGAAGGAGCTGCGCAAGAAATTGGAAAAAAAGCTGAAAGAGAAAGAAGCTGCTTAGAGAAGAGAGAAGCAGATGTGGAGCTGCAGCAGAAGGAAAAAGAAGCAGAGAAAATCGGACGCTGCTTTAGAGAAAAACGGATGCAGCAGGACAAATCGGCAGGAGCAGAAAGGACAAAGCGGCGTCAACTTCAAGTGGAGAAAGCCATGATCTACTTTAAGAAATTGATTCCTTCTTTCCGTTTAATCATGAACTACTTTTCTCAGAATCTTAATGAAACCTAGTTATATGACTTTTCTTTATTTTATTTTGGAAGATTTATTATATTATTTTTATGATTACATATCTTGGGATGTTTTTTAATTTGGTGCAATTAATTCTTTGTAAATGTTCTTGTAGAATAATTATTTGAGTTAATTAATATTTTTATCCATGCTTAATTCTTATAGTCTTGAGTATGAGAGATATGTAATTTTTGCAAATATGTTTTGGGTTTTAGAATTGAATAGTTAATGCTAATTTTAGATGATTTATGTCATAGAATTGAATAAGTCATGCTAATGGTTAGATGGCTTATGTGATGCATTTAAGCGCAACATATTTCTTTAGTGAATTAAAACTTGTACCTTAGGTCACCATATAAAGGTCTAATCTTTTCTACTAAATAAAATTAAATCATTGTTATATAGGTTAGTGGTAGATTCAAGGTTCTAAATCATCTCTTTGGTTAAGCTCTTGTTATTTGTAATTTAGTTATTTTATTTATTATTTGTACTTAATTTAGGAATAATTTTATTCTTCTTTTTATAAAATTAATTTAGGAAGATAATAATTTAAGTAGTTAAGTCTTTCTCTATGGTTCGATACCTTGATACTGTCATATTACATTGATCTTGTACACTTGCAAGTATTGAGTTTAAAACTTTGTTATGAAAATATCGACTAGTTGGACCGAAAGGGCGAGAAGAGGAGAGAAGAAATTTGAAAGGGGGTAGAGATTTTGGGTTTTTATTTGAGGCAAAAGGGTTGAAGTAACTGAAAATTTAAATTTGGAAACAGATTGTCCGTATTGGGACTCGACCCAACCGACAAAAATCTCAACTATTCGCAATCAGATTGTGAGACTGTTGGATCCGGAGAGTCTCTAGATGAAAATTTTGATGTTGTGCCTGATATAGTCGATTTTTAATACAAATCAACACCTTAAGTTTTAATTATTAGCCTTTAAAAATATTTTATTTATTTATTAGTCATAATTATTATATTTAATTTATTTTATTTATCTTTGTGCATATTTTAAAAAAAAGAATGGAAAATAAAGATTCCATATTAAATTTGGTAAAGGGAAGCTGCAGTATTTGAATCCTTTAAGGATTCGGATTAGAACTTTAATAGAATCCTTTACGGATTAGAACTTTAGTATTTGAATCCTTTAAGGATTAGGATTTTGCTTCTCTTTTGTCTATATATAGAAGAAAATACAGCAGTAGAAAGAAAGACAGCCACAGGAGCTGAAATCAGAAAAATTTCAGCAGCTGCAGAAAAATTCCAGCACAGCAGCAGAAGAAATTCCAGCAGAAAAATTCCAGCAATAGCAGAATTTTCCAGCAAGCTTCTAATTAAAAAAAACCATGATCTACTTCAAGAAATTGGTTCCTTCTTTCCCTTTAGCCATGAACTAAATTTATTTTTAGAATCTTGATGAAACCCTAGCCATGTGACTGTGGTTTATTTTATTTTTGGGAGATTTATTCTATTATTTATGTGATTGCATATCTTGGGATATTATTGGTTTCATGCAATTAATTCTTTGTGATTGTTCTTGTAGAATAATTATTTGGGTTAAGTGATATTTTTATCCATGCTTAATTCTTGTAGTTTTGGGTATGAGAGATATGTGATTTTTGCAAGTATATTGTGGGTTTTAGAATTGAATAGTTCATGCTAATTTTAGATGATTTATGTCATAGGAATGAATAAGTCATGCTAATGGTTAGATGGATTATGTCATGCATTTAAGCACAATATATTTCTCTAATGAATCGAAGCTTGTAGCCTAGATCACCACATGAATGTTTAATCTTTTCCCCTAAATAAAATTAAATCATTCTTATATAGGTTAGTGGTGGATTCAAGGTTCTAAATCATCTTCTTTGGTTAATCTCCTGTTAGTTTCAGTTTATTTATTTTATTCATTAGTTTTAATTAATTTAGGAATAATAATAAAATCTCATTCTTCTTTTTATAAAATTAATTTAGGAAGATTATAATTTTAGTAGTTAAGCCTTTCTCTGTGGTTCGATACCCTTATACTTCCGTATTACATTGATCTTGTGCACTTGCGAGTATTAGGGTTTAAAACTTTATTATAAAAATCCCGATCAAGTTTTTGGCGTCGTTGCCGGGGAGAGGTTAAATTAATTGCTTTTGTTATTGCCTCCTAAATTTGTTAGTATTTTTTTTATTCTACTTTTATTCTTGAAAAAAAAATATAAAAAAAAAAATTTTGTCTTCAACGTTTTTTTTATTATTATTTTTTATTTTATTATTTGATAGTTTATTCATCATTATTATTTGTGGTAATTTTTTTTTTTTTTTGAATTTGTTTATTAATGCATGGTCGTCGTTCGCTCTCTGTTGATTTGAAAGAATTTGATCCTGAGATAGAGCGTACACTTAAGGCACTTAGAGCACAAGGAAAAAATTCTAACACTTGTCAGGTTAAAATGGCTGAAAATCCACGAGCATTAAGGGAGTATTTTACTCCTAACACTTATAATTCACCAATAAGTAATAGACTACCTGAAATTGAGGCTAATCACTTTGAAATCAAAGCTTCTACTATTCAAATGTTACCATCTTTTTATGGGCTTGATTCTGAAAATCCTTATAAGCATATTGATGAGTTTTTAGAAATTTGCTCTACTTTTAAACTGCCTAATGTAAGTGATGATGCTATTAAATTACGCATTTTTCCTTTTTCTTTGAAGGATAAGGCTAAACATTGGTTGCACACACGTGAGAGAATAGGTACTTGAAATTTGAGATGTCTAGGGAATTTCTAAAAAAATATTTTCCTATGGGTAAACTTACAAGGTTAAGGAGAGAAATCACTACTTTTTCCCAACAAAATAATGAACAATTTCATGAGAGTTGGGAGAGATTTAAAGAACTTCTTCGTAGTTGTCCTCACCATGAAGTCCCTAAATGGCAGCAAATCCAAAGGTTTTATTCAGGACTAGATGAGAGAAATCGCCAAATGGTTGATTCCTCTTGTGGTGGTACTTTTCTTCATAAAACTGCAGATGAGGCGTGGGATTTATTTGAAAATTTGAGTGATAATTTGCAAAAACATGCCACCTCCTCACGTGTAGGCACATCTAGGCAAATAGGAAATAGAGGAATGTATGAAGTTTCTCAAAATGTTGATCTTTCTGTGAAAGTTGATGCCTTATCCAAAAAGTTTGATCAATTGTTAGCTTTAAATACATTGCCTACTAATTCTCCTAATGTTCAAGGTGTTTGTGCAATTTGCTCTAGTCCCTCTCATGTTACCTATGACTGTCCTAGTGCTTCACTATTTCCAGAATTTGTGCAAGAATAAGACAATGCAGCCCAAGGATTTCACAGACAGAATGACCCATATTCAAACACGTACAATCCAGGTTGGAGAAATCATCCTAATTTCTCCTGGAGGCAACAAGGAGGGGAAATTCAATTAGGCCAACAACAATATCAACAAAACAGACAATCTGGTATGACTACTCCCCCAGGTTTTCAATCCCAAAGGTATATACCTTCTCACCCTCCTCAAAGTGGAAATTCTATGTTTGAAGAAAAAGTCTTATCTGCTTTGAAAGGTTTAGAATCTATGACACAAATTCTAGATTCACACACCCAATCTATTGCTAAGTTAGAAACTCAAATAGGGCAACTAGCTAATGCAATAAGTAAAAGAGATGAGGGTAAGCTTCCTAGTCATCCAATAGAGAATCCTAGAGCTAATTACCATGAGCAAGCTAAAGCTGTAATTACTATTAGAAATGGGAAGTTGGTAGATAATAAAGTAGGGGAACCTATTAAAGATAGTGAGTCAGATAATAATGAAACCAAGGGAATTTCTGTGACTAAAATTGAAAGGAAGATAGAGAAGGAACTAGCTTCTTCCTCTAATTCTAAGACTCTAGAATCATCTCCTACGACTTCATATAAACCAAAGGTTCCTTATCCAGAAGCTTTATTGCCACCCCCACATCTTAGAAAGGATAATAAAAGGGAAGATATTTTAGAAACTCTCAAACAAGTTAAAATTAATCTTCCACTTTTAGAGGTTATTAAGCAAGTCCCATCCTATACAAAATTTCTTAAAGACATGTGTACTTTTAAAAGAAAATCTAAAACCGGTGTTTCTAAGAAAATCTTTCTAACTGAACAGGTGAGCTCTGTTTTGCAATATAACACTCCACCTAAATATAAAGATCCTGGTGTCCCTACTATCTCATGTCTTATTGGTAATCATAAAATAGATAGGGCACTCTTAGATTTAGGCTCTAGTGTTAATTTGATTCCATACTCTGTTTATGAAGAGTTAGGATTAGGAGAATTGCAACCAGCTGATATGACCTTGTAATTAGCTGATAGATCTATCAAGGTACCTAGGGGAAGGATAGATAATGTTCTAGTTCAAATTGATAAAGGTGTCTTCCCTGTAGACTTTGTAGTCCTAGTTATGGAACCTGGTAGATCTTCTCAAAATCATATCCCCATTATTCTAGGTCGTCCTTTCTTGGCTACTGTTGACGCCACTATTAATTGTATAACTGGGTTATGGATGTCTCTGTAATGAATATGAGGGTTAAATTAAATATTTTTAAAACTTCTTCACAACCTTCTATAGAAGATAATTCTGATTGCTATTTGGTAGATGTAAATGATGAATTAATTGAAGAAACTCTACCTTTAATGTGTTCAAAAGATTATACTTTTATTGAGAAAGAAAACCTTATCTGCACTGAAAATGTTAATTCTAATCTTGCCTGCATTGCTCCACCTGAAAACTCTTCTTTGATTGTGAATCATGAGCTCAATATGAGAGAAATAGATCCTGGCTGAATGCAAAAGAATTAGGGAGTCTGGCTGAAGACTTTAAAATTAGCGCTTTTGGGAGGCAACCCAAATTTTATTTTATTTATTTACTTTATTTTTTATTTTACTTTTTTTTTATTTCACTTGATTGGTAGAAAGGTATGAAGTGTTTTTTTGTAGGGTAATCAAACAACTTATCATAACCATGGAGATTACAGAGATTGTTTACTGCTCTTGCAGACATGCATTAATATTCCCTTTTCTACCATGTTGTATTGTTCTTTTCTTTTTCTCTTCTCTACTCTTGGTACTCTTATCACATTGTGGACAATGTTGGGTCTAGGTGTGGGGGAGAAGATATTTTTATTCTGATATCTACTATTTTTTTAGTATTTTTTTTCTTGTATTTCTTGTTCAATTATTTTTTTTTTAATTTTTTTAATTTTATTTAATTTTCTACATTATTTTAAAAAAATCAAAAATATGATTTCACATAAAGAATAATTCTTTTTGAATTCCTTTAAAAATGTCTTAAATAAGTTGAGAAAAGTACTTATTTTCTTGTTTTTAAGTAGGGTGACGGACTTATGTTCTATATTTGTTATAATTTTTGCATGACTTACACTTGAGCACATGGGTCATTTTAGTATTTAATAAATCCTTTACATTATTTTTGAGTTACATAAAGTTGATGAATCTCCTCCCTACATTCTAGAACTTACTCGAGTACCTCTTGAGGCGAAATAGAAAGATTTTTTCGATTTGACTCAGAGATGATGGTCATAGGCCTTCTTTGAATCGTTTGTGCCTTTCATGCTTACCAAATTTCATAAATTTTTACCTTCGTACCCTTTTGAGCCTAAATGTTATATCTTTCTTTAAACCACTTAAATATTAACCCTTAATCTTGTAGAGAGTTTAATGCAAACTTCTAACTAGTGCTTCAATGATGGGTTGTTGTTTGTGTGTTTTGGAAAAAGAAGTTATCTTGACAAAAGGGAGAAAATATATATATATATAGCTTGTGGTGTTGATAAAAAAATGTATTGAGCTGAAAAAAAAAAGGAAAAAGACAAAGAAATAAAAGTCGATACATGATTGTTACAAGTCATAAAAAAAAAAAAGAAGAAAAAAAAATTCAAGAGGCCCGGATTTGTGAATGTAAAAAAAAAAGAATGGCCTTAAATGATGAAATCCTAAGAAAAAGAAGATGGTAGTTGGTGAATGTATTACTGAAAAAAAAAAGAGCAAAAACAAATTTAGAAAGTTTGTCGAAATTTTAAAGTATCTATCTTCTTTGTAAGCTCTCTTTTCTTTGATTTTGAATTCCTTACCTTCGCTTGATAACCAATGCCCTAACCTTACATTACAAGCTTTAAAGTCCTACCTGATCTAAGTTGAGTTGAGAATCCTTGATTAGTGGAGAGAAAGTACGAAGAGTAAGCCTATGGAATGAACTCTTGCTGAGATTTGTTCTCTATATGTAATTTGAAAATTTTATTTAGTATTTATTTCATACTCTCTGATGACCACGATTACATATTACACAAGTTTTGCATTACTTATAGGAGATAATTGAATATTTGTTTGTTTACTTGAGGTTGAAAATAAGAGGAAGAGTATTTGTCTTGATAAGTTTGAGATATTGATGGAGGGTACTTAATTAGGATTATTATATATTTTTTCTAAAGTTTGTTGTTTATTTTGACTTTGTGGGTACGTCGTTTGCAAACCCTCACGAGACCATCCTCGTCCACTAAGGATAACTTAGGGGTTTAAAGGGCTTGTTGCACATGCTAAGTGCAATTGTGAGTCCTACGAAAGTGGCTAGTTAGTTTTTCTTTTTATTCTTTATTTTTGCTTGAGGACTAGCAAAACTTAGGTGTGGGGGAGTTGATAGAGTCGATTTTAATACAAATCAACACCTTAAGTTTTAATTATTAGCCTTTAAAAATATTTTATTTATTTATTAGTCATAATTATTATATTTTATTTATTTTATTTATCTTTGTGCAGATTTAAAAAAAAAAGAATGGAAATAAAGATTCCATATTAAATTTGGTAAAGGGAAGCTGCAGTATTTGAATCCTTTAAGGATTAGGATTAGAACTTTAATAGAATCCTTTAAGGATTAGAACTTTAGTATTTGAATCCTTTAAGGATTAGGATTTTGCTTCTCTTTTGTCTATATATAGAAGAAAATACAGCAGCAGAAAGAAAGACAGCCACAGGAGCTGAAATCAGAAAAATTTCAGCAGCTGCAGAAAAATTCCAGCACAGCAGCAGAAGAAATTTCAGCAGAAAAATTCCAGCAATAGCAGAATTTTCCATCAAGCTTCTAATTAAAGGAAAGCCATGATCTATTCCAAGAAATTGGTTCCTTCTTTCCCTTTAGCCATGAACTAAATTTATTTTTAGAATCTTGATGAAACCCTAGCCATGTGACTGTGGTTTATTTTATTTTTGGGAGATTTATTCTATTATTTATATGATTGCATATCTTGGGATGTTATTGGTTTCATGCAATTAATTCTTTGTGATTGTTCTTGTAGAATAATTATTTGGGTTAATTGATATTTTTATCCATGCTTAATTCTTGTAGTCTTGGGTATGAGAGATATGTGATTTTTCCAAGTATATTGTGGGTTTTAGAATTGAATAGTTCATGCTAATTTTAGATGATTTATGTCATAGGAATGAATAAGTAATGCTAATGGTTAGATGGATTACGTTATGCATTTAAGCACAATATATTTCTCTAGTGAATCGAAGCTTGTAGCCTAGATCACCACATGAATGTTTAATCTTTTCCCCTAAATAAAATTAAATCATTCTTATATAGGTTAGTGGTGGATTCAAGGTTCTAAATCATCTTCTTTGGTTAATCTCCTGTTAGTTTCAGTTTATTTATTTTATTCATTAGTGTTAATTAATTTAGGAATAATAATAAAATCTCATTCTTCTTTTTATAAAATTAATTTAGGAAGATTATAATTTTAGTAGTTAAGCCCTTCTCTGTGGTTCGATACCCTTATACTTCCGTATTACATTGATCTTGTGCACTTGCGAGTATTAGGGTTTAAAACTTTATTATAAAAATCCCGATCAGTGCCCTTCTTTCTTGATCCAGATAGGGCTTTCCGAATCCAGAAAGCCCTGTTATGTGCTGAATTTTTCTAGTTTTGTCAATTTTTGTTCGTTTTTCAACTTTTTGGCTGCACATGGAATAAAAGTCTAATAAATGTATTTTGGGAATAAAATATCTCCTGTTACCTTTACAACTCAAACAAAAACGAAAAATAAAAGATGAAACAACAAAAGAAAAACTAAACTATGTTACAATTAAAAAGTATAAAAATATGCAAAAGAGTTATGAAACTCCCTCTTAGGTGTCACTGGCACCTCCAGGATCATGATAATCCGGCGATGTTTCACCGAATTGGCACCCATGTCATTAAACCCTTCTTCTTTGGTTTAGGAGAAGTATTCTTCTCCTTGCCTTTTAGGTTCTTAGGGCTTTGGAATGGGGTAGACTTATTTTCCTGCAACGAATAAGGCACATTATGATGAATATGATCTATAAGAAACAATGAGTCATTATTAGTAGAGGAATAGGTTGTAATTATTGGGAATTTAAAGACTATTTCATTCTCTCCAACCCTCATGCTTAGTTTCCCTTTGTCCATATCAATTAAAACTTTCGGCGTATATAAGAATGGTTTTCCTAATATCAAAGGGAAATCAACATCCTCTTCCATGTCGAGGGTCACAAAGTCTACGGGAAATAAAAGGTCTTTAACTTTAACTAAAACCTCTTTTATAACCCCTCTAGGATGTTTGTATTTTTATCCGCCTAACTTATAGACATTCTAGTGGGTATTCTAGCTCTAGCTTTTTACACATTATAAGACATAATGTTTATGCTAGCTCCTAGGTCAGCTAATGCTTTATTAATAGGAAAATTTCCTATCATGCAAGGGAAAGAAAAACTCCCTTCATTGTTTAATTTTCATGGCAGCTTTTCCTTGTTGATTAGTATTGCTGAACATTCTTCACCCAAAGTGTATGTTGATGTTTTGTCTAGTCTCCATTTCTTTGAAGGCATCTCCTTCAGATATTTTGTATATTTGGGCACTGATAAAAGAAAATCACAAAGAGGTAAGTTAATTTTCAATTGTTTAAAAATATCCATGAACTTTCTCATCTCATCTTTGTTGCTAAAGGATCTTGGGCTTGTGAGCTTTAATTTTTTATCCCTTAGTAATCTGTCCTTGGTCTTCCTGGGATGTGGAGATATTAAGTGTCATCATCTCTTCTTTCTTGGAGCTTTTCTCTTGATTCGCCACCATTGTTTCCTTTTTAAGAATCTCTTCATTGTAGATCACTGAGATAGCATTTACATGTTTTCTCGGGTTTACCCCTGTGTTGCTCGGAAGAGTTCCTTGAGGTCTTTCGGAAAATATCTTAGTGATTTGACCAATCTAGGTTGCGAAATTCCAAATGGAGGCATTCTGATTTTGCATTCTTGCCTCAGTTGCGGTCATGAATATGATAAGCATGTCTTCGAGATTGGACTTTAGTATTTGATTCGAAGGAGGTGCATTGTAGGGTAACAATTGTGCTGGTTCACAATTTTGAAATCCCGGAGTATTTTGAGGTTGGTGCCCTTGATTACTCCAAGAGAAGTTAGGGTGGTTGCGCCATCAAGGATTATAGGTATTGGAATAAGGACTATTGCCTTCCTTATTTCCTTGGATATAATCAACTTGTACCATAGAAGCAACCACACTTGGGCACTCATGATTAGGGTACCCTCCATTACATAAATAAAAAAATATTGCTTGTTGTAGGCTCGTCCATGCTAGATTTAATTTCTTGAACTTTTTATCTATCATGGCGGTCAACTTTGACACCAACAATATTAGCATATCTAAGCTATGTGCTTGATGTTTAAAATCTTAAAATGGGGGTGAAAGCCTAATCACTACTATGCAAGTGGACCTAACAATGCAGAAGTGAGTTTCAACCCGAGTGTCGAATCTCTCGAGGACGGACAAAGGTTCAAGTACTAATCATGTTTCTAATGTTTAGTCAGAAAAGATGATGTCATTGAGAAAATAAAAACTTAAAACTGAAATAGTTAAAGAAAGCAAATAACAAAAACGATTTTAAAGAATTATAAAAACAAGAGTTTGGATTGATGGAATCTCCCTAATCCTTGTTACTAATTCAATTGGAAACACTTTAATGAAAATGATATTGAATTAATTACGTTAGAACATCACTCAAATCGGGCAATCCCTATCTCTAGGCGAAAGTCATTCTATTCACTAACCCTTAGGGGAAAATCTCTTTTCTCCCTAACAAATTATGATTGCATTATAATTCAGTGATTTAAAGGACCTAAAAGTGCAAAATCGTATCTCTAGTCAATTGCCCCAATTAACCCCCAATTGGTTGCCCTAGATTGTCCTTCCTTTTTCAATTCCAAACAACCTTGTGAATAATCTAATCTCGTGACAATTAAATTACAAACAAACGCAATTGGAAGATAACTTAAATCAAAACAAACATTAAAATCAAGAAATTAAACAAAGAATTTTATAATCAAGAATTAGGGTTCAATCCTAATCCAAACTATAAATAACTACTCACTATTCATTATAATAGAACTGAACTAAAACATAAAATTCAATGACAGGAAAAAAGAAAAAGAAAGCTTAAGATTGAAAATTGAAGCCGCAATTAAAATCCCGAACGTCATCTAAGGTCTTCTCTCGAGTCGCCAAGTTGAAAGATTGAAATCTTGAATCAAAGTCTTCAATTCTTGAATCCAAGAAAATAAATTGCAGAAATCTTGAAACTTTACTAACTAATTGAATATATAAAAAGTAGAATTAAAGAGTGTTTAATCTAATCTAACATAACTAATCTAATTCTAACCTAACTACTCTATAACTAATCTATCTAAGAATTTCTAAGTATCTAATCTATCTAAGCTCTCTCCAATTATGTATAGAATAGCTGCAAAAAAAACCCCTTAAATAGAGGTGAAGAATACAAGAAAACCAAGTTGAAATTGGAACAAAATACAAGAAAAAATCAAGTTTGTTTTTGACTCAATCGCCCCTTGCAAGCATATCCTAATACCGACGGTAGCGCGAGGCCTACCATCCACAGTAGGTCTCTGTTGCCAATGCCCTACTCTCCGCTACACCTACGTCGACGGTAGGTAAGCCTACCGTGCACGGTAGGTTGCGGAATTTTTGCCAACGGCTCCATTTTCGTTTCCTTTGATCGTTTTCACGTCCGGAGGGCACCTAAGAGCAGAATAAGAAACTTAGCTAAAATATGTACTTTTACATATTAAAAACACCGAAAACGATGAAATTAACATATAAAAAATATAGACAAATATGCACTTATCAAATACCCCCACACATATTTGTTGCTTGCCCTCAAGCAACACAAACCAAACAAGTAAAATGGAGAATTTTAAAATTTTATTTTACAAAAACAAAACACGATAACTACAAGCCAAAATATCAATTAAAATCTTAAAAATGATTACAAGCATTGGTAGCTCAAAATAATAAAAACAAACTCATCAAAAACAAAAACTAAGAAAAGTAAAGGATAAAACCACTTCAATAGAGCACTTCACTACCCAACTCCAAAGATAATCCAAAAATAGACAACAACAAAATCACTATGTCCACCATAAGTTACTTAAAATCATTACAGATCAAAGGGTATGTGTGTAATTTTGCTCATGCAGTTTTCCATAGAAAAAAGAGAAATGTTAAGTGATTAGCATAATAAAATATTCTTAGACAATGCACACAGAAAAAAGAGGAATGTTAAGTGATTAGCATAATGAAATATTCTTAGACAATGCACACAATTCATAATTTTTCTATCACTTAGCCATATTAAAGTCTATTTGAGGTCGTTCCTGGATTAGGTAGGACTTTTTAGCTTGTAATATCAGGCTAAGGACATAAGTAGGTTACAAACGAAGGTAAAAGGAGACAAAAACAAATGAGATAGAGCTAATGCAACCGAAAGTAAAAGATAACAAAATAAAAGAAACACTTTCCAGCCGCAGTTTTCACTTTCTCACTCATCTTTGTACAACTTACTTCATTCTTCTTTGATAACAATCCCATCTAACAACATACTTTGTCAAGAATAATTTTTTTCAAGAATAATAAAAAATAAGAGAGAGAGAGATGCTTGATTTTTCCAAGATTTTACTATAAAAATAAAAACTCATATTTTTTCTTCATTTTCTGCCATTTTTTTCATTTTTTTTCTTTTTCTCTTTTTTCTATTCCTTTTTTCTTTTCAAGCATCAATATTTTTCTTTCTTTCTTCCTTTACAACAGCCAAAAGCACCGAACACATGAAATTATCCATAATATCCTTTCCTTTATATAAACAAGGCTTTTCTTTCTTACTTTTTCCACCCCTTTTACCCCCACACTTATTCGTTACTTTCACTCAAAGCGGCCAAAAGTTTATACTAACCATTAGCTCCACAAATTGAGGTTCGCTCAAAATTGCCAAAAGTATATACTAACCATTAGCTCCACGAATTGAGGTTTTATATAGTGAGGTTAACAAGAACAAAGAAAAGAAGAGAGTGAAACCCTTGGCATGAAAGCACAAAAAGGGAACTAGGGATTGACTTCATAAAGGACATATGATAAGAAAGGCACAATCAGTTTAAAGAAGGCCTAAGACCATCATCTCCGGGACCATCTTGGACTAGATTTCTTGCTTTTTAAAGACAGAAAATTCATGAAATTATAGGCAAAGTTTAAAAATTATTATCATAATGCTAATAACCCAAGATTCATAAACTTTTATTACTCAAACAACATTCACAAGTGCATAAAAACCATTGATCATGTAAGAAATTTAGTAAAAATGGTTTTCAAAGTTAATTTGCCTTTTTCAAAAAACCTAAAGAGTTTTACAATTTAATACTCTACCAAAAGTGATAAAAATAAAATATTTTTGGATTTTTAAATAAGAAAGTAAAAAGAAAAGAAAGTAAAATATTTTTGAAAATTTTAAATTTTATTATTTTTTTGGATTTTTTTGAATAAGAGACTAACAGAAAAAACTTTAAAGAAAGAAAAAAAGAAAGAAAGAGACTAATAGAAAAAAAAACTTAAAGGAACGAAAAAAAAAAAGAGACTAATAGAAAAAAACTTGAAAGAACGAAAATGTCCCCCCACACTTAAAATCACATTGTCCTCAATGTGGGAGTTAGACTAAAAGAAAAACGAAAACAAACACATACATGGGAAGCAATCCTGCAGATATAAAGTGATTAAAGCATATTGAGAAGCCTTCCCCACACAAAAATAAAACACAAAAATGAAAACAAGAAATATAAAAGGGCAAGAAACAAAACAAAAGAATAGAAATAAAAGGGAAAGAAAGAAAACTCCCTATTGTGGACCAGAGTCCATGTCGCCTCCTCCATTGCTGCCTTGATTAGGCATGAATCTTTGGCATAATTGGGCTAGCATTACTTCTTAGCGATCTATTGATACTCTTTGATATGCCCACTCATCTGTATAGCGGCAAGTGGATTCTACTATATCTGTTAACTATATCTCGTGGATCTCTTGATTGATCTAGAGTTACTCAAAGGCAGTTCGCATCTCTGTTTAGAATGCATCCATCGGGATTGTATTCTAGGCACCGGCCCCGTCTTCCTCATTATCTGAGGGATTGTAGGACTCATTAGCCTCATCATCATCCTGAACTGGTTGCAAGGAAGACGGCGCCAGGCCGATTTGGGTCATTTTCTTAATTAAACGAAAACCGGCCAGGTTTTGATCCCACATCTTGTCTTCTTCGGATAGTGGGATCCACACTTGGTTCTCCTCGTCCCATGAGTAAATGCAATTATTAAAAGTTGTGAATTAAATAACCTGCTACGGTCCTGTTGATAATCTCATTCTCCTAGAAATTTGACATGACAAGCAGCAAAAATCTAGATAAAATCACAAGCTTTTTGGTAGTGTCACACCCAATATCGCGCATTATTTAGATTATCAAGGAAGAGAGGGACAGGGGTGAGCAGCAGTGGAGTTTGTCTAACAAATAAATATATATAATACAAACTTCACTAAGCCCATCCCCTGTTGAACAAGCATGTACCCAAAGAAATAGGCAAGAGCACGATGAAGAAGATTCGGAAAATTACCCCCATAGATGATTTGGTAACGTTCCATTGCCCCCGACCAGATCTCAAAATGGCTACATTCTGCTTCGAAGTTCAAGTCTGGGTTCTCGTCGATAGATTTTCTATTGGAATCCATGGTGACTGTATTCTTGTTGTCTGGAATCTTGAGAATGGAAGCCAGACGTTCCCTATTGAGAATAATCCTAACCCCGTTTGATAGTCGAAATGATTGTTTGGAGATCCTTGTTTGTTTTGTGGGTCATATTAGCATAGAATTCTCGAACAAGGTCAGAATAGTAATCGCTTAAAATGCGAAGGTGAAGGAACCCAGCCCAACCCTCCAAAAATATTTTCAAGATTAAAATGTCTGATGATCAACTCATCGAAAGATTTTTCAAAAATGATTTTTAGCGATGCCCTCTGTTACCTATTGACGGGCCACCTGAGAGAAACTCTCTAGATAGGAAGGATATCAGGGTCAGGTGAGGTCCTCGCAACAAGATCCTATTTGGATTTTGAGAATGAAGTGACAGATTTCTTTGGAGTCATAGAGAGGGATAAAAATCAAAAAGGAAAAGGAAGAGAAAGAAAAACAACAATGCAACACAATAGCACCAACATAGTAAAAACTATAAGAGCATATAAATGCACTAAAGAATAAATACTAGCATAGCCCTTGTGTGCTATAGTGATCTAATGTTGCCCGTGGGTACGAAAGTGTAGCAAAAAAATAAAACAAAAACTAACAAAATACTCACAACGATGTTTCTAAAATCGAAAACATAAAATAAGCCCAAAAACAAGAACTAAGCATAAGCAAACTAGAAATAAAAAAAAAAATGAGGCACATAGTTTTTAAGAAATGGCCTGTGTTTATTTGGGAAAACAAACTATGGCCACGAAAATTTGCTCATTTTTCTACCCCGCTCGGATTGCTGGAGGAGTTCCGCCGGAAGTTCGCTGGAATTTGGCCAGAAGTTTGCCAACAAATTTTTCTTGGACTATTTTCTATAGAATTTTGTTAGGAAACATAATAGAACACAAATAAAGTTAGTTCAAAACAAATTTTATACAAATACCCGAAAGTAAAAGAAACTAAAGAAAAAAGGTATTAGAAGAGAGGGTTAATGGAAAGGAGAATTTGAGTGGAAATGTGGGTTCTTTTTTAGGGAAGAGGGAAGAAGAAGAAGATTTTAGCATGAAATTTGTGTCGAGAAGAGAAATAAAGAAACAAACCAAGAAATGGAGAGGTAGAGGGGCTATCGCTGTTCTGCTTGCCAGAGGAGAGGAGAGGTCGCCGGAAAAAATTGAGAAAGAAGGAGAGAGTGCTTGGAGAAGTTGGAGAGGTGTGGAGAGGTTAAGAGAGTTTGAGAGAATAGGAAGAAGGAAAGAAAATATTCAATGGTTTTGGAGGAGAATGGGGGAAAAGGAGTGCAGAAGATTCAATTAGAAGCTGCAATTTTGAGTCCATTGGGTTGACCCGATCCGTTTTGTCTTGAAAAACCTAACCCAGTACTAAAAAAGGACCCTACTGCCGACGATAGGGTGAGAACTACCGTCCGTGGTAGATCTCTGTCCTGCTGGCGGTGGTTGAGCCTACCGTCCATGGTAGGCTTCTGCCGAAGTGCTATTTTGTTGTTTTCTACAATTTTGTGCCTCCGTTCAAGCCACCTACCTTATAAACTCAAATAATCTTTATGTAGGCCTTTAGGCCATCGCTTTTCTCTCCAAAATGACCTTGTAACACAACGTCAATAACCAATCGAAGTAGAACACAAAAATGTAAAACTTAAAAGTAAAATTTTACAATTACAATTACAAAGAGTTTAAAGAATACAAATTCCTATTATTCAATTAAAGACCCTATGTTAACCTTCCTTTTTCAATTCTAATTAATCTTGTGAAATTACGTATTATGCGTAGATCGGTAAACAATCACTACAATTAAATAACAACCAAACAAGAATTAAATAATCAACATAAGAAATTCATATAAAATATTAACCAAGTATTCTAGGGTTCATCCCCATTTAAACACAAAATGAATTTGTCGCTAAACATTATTCTAAAATATAAACTCATAGACAAATTCTCATAATAGAGTAAATTAAGGGAGCTTAGGAAAAGAATTTAAGATCCACGGTCCCGGCAATCTCCAAGCTCGCCTTCCAAATTGCTTGAAGAAACTCCAGAAATTCACCCAAATTGGGTCTTCTAATTTTTTTATAAAATATAGAGTAATTGACCTAAAACTTAGGCTACTAAAAGTAATGTATCTAATGGGGTATATATAGGAGAAAAATCTCCAAATCCTACTCTAAAATTACCCTAAAACCTTTCTAAAAATGTTTTGAATCAAATTACAAAAGGGAAATAAAATTAGAGTATAGAAAGAAAAAGCTCTAAAATTGCATAACAGTCCCTACCACGACTTTCTAGATTAGGAAAGCTAAGCTTTCTGGACCCGGAAAGCTTCTGGATTTGATTTCTCTTTTGTTGCAGGACTATACGAAATTGGATAGTCACTATCCGGATCTGGATAGTGATAATATTCAAGCTTCTTTCGATTTTGCCCGTCCTTCTCTATTTTTTTCGTTTTTAGCTCTAAAGTCTTTCGTTTTGGTTTGTTTTCAATATATCTTCATTTGAAGATGCCTATAATCAATAAGGGAAAAGACAGGGTTAGATAAATCGATTTTGTAAACGATTAAACACAAATCGATAAAAACGACAATGCTCAAGAAGGTAAAAATGGACATATTAATTACGGGCTACTTCTATCCCATTTGTCCAATTGGACCTTAATGCATGTATTTCGGGAGAGCAACATGGTAGCGGATTCGTAGGCCAAGTAGGCGGCCAACATAACTTAACAAACAAGGCTGCTGCACAATCCAACAGAGGCAACAGAGGATTTCGAAGTACTTTTGCGAGCAGACAAGCTGGATACAAGTTACCCTATCATAGTTTTATGCAAAGATAATGTTATATCTAACTTTATTTTTGGAATTGCAGGAGTATCACACTGTGATTTTCCTGCTATTTGTACCCTATAATCTCTATTACCTCGAATAAAATCTTCTGTTATTACCCAAAAAACATTAACACCCTTTTTATCCTTTCTTTTTTACATGTTAACACCTTTTAAAAAGATAGAAATTCCCTTCTCTCTGGTAACACATGTTACTCACATGCAAAAACCTGCCAGATTCTGACACTTATTTGATAATTTAATAGTATAAGTTCCACTTAAATTGTATTTAGGTGAAGTATTAACAAAAAATTGTTTTAAACAAAACAAGAAAAGTGTAAATTATTTATGGACAAGCAGGGTGATTTTCTCATGTTACGGTTACTAGAATTGAAGATTGGGAAATAAATTTTTGTGGGTTTTTTTTTCAAAAATAAATCATTTATCTCTTTTTTTATGAGTTTATAATAAAATACCATCTTAAGCTATGAGTAGGAGCACTTTACTCGATTTTAAAATATATGCATTTTACCCAAAAACTATTGGTTTTAAAGGTCAAATTAAATAAAGTGGCTAAAACACCCTTTATATAAATTTTTATCTTGAAGTTTTTAATAAATTCTCTTGAATATTTTTTAATAAAAATATTTAACCTATTAGAATTTGTAGTAATTTCTAGTAACAAGAATTATAATAATAGCTTTCAGCTACCTAAAATAATAATAACTTTTAATAACTTTAAGTCAATTGCTAAATAATGGACAAAAATCTAATATTTTCTTCAAGTAAAATGTTATTAATATTTTTTTACTTATTATAATAAATTAGAGATATATCCTAATATTTTAATTTTTTTTAAAAATGAATATTTCACATTTACATAATCTATATAATATTTATTACCAAACCTTGTACTTTTTATTCAATTAAGTTTAGACTCACATATATTATCTTGTCTTCGACCAATCTTTCACTTCCTTTTAGATAAATAATTCATTTTTAAAGAATATAAATTAAAAATTATTATAAAAATTATTATTTTAAATTTATAGAAGTAATTTGTAATAAATTATAAATATAAATTAAGATATGGACTAAATTGATTTTATATTAAACTGTAAGGGGCTATTTTTGCAACAAATAATAACTTATATGTAATGTTATTTTAGTCATTTTATTTCATTTTACCTTTGACCATTGATCTTGGGGGTTAAGTGTACATATATATTTTAAGTTAACAGAGTAAAGTGTTCCTACTCCTAACTTCACCGTGGTATTTTGTTATGATATTTTTTTAATTAAATTTTTTTTAATGAAACGACATCGATTCGCTAAGAACTTTTATATAAAAATAGAGTTTGTTCTTCTTTCCAGTTAGAATCGTTTAGTTTATTTTTCAATACATTATCTAATACGCTTATTTTATAACAATTTTATTAGTATAAATTATATAAAATATAAGATAAACTCTAAATTTTAAATTTTATTATTTAGGGAAAAATTACTACAACCCTAAACCAATTTTTCTTCTGCTACTCTGAACACTAACGCAGTTGCGCATGGGCTGTCACTTGTCGAAGCTTGCCCCCTATTGGAACACTAGTATTCAGACTATTTTTTCGACGGATGGGGTCGGTTGACCCTTGTCTTAGTATACTTTCGTTTCTAATTTCATACAAAATCGAGTTAGAAAATCATCCAAACTAGCCTGCACGGCCTAGCCACTTGGTTTTGAGACTGTAGAATTTGTATTAAGGACTCATATTCAACTTGTGACAGTGACAGTATGAGAATTTTAACCTCTTTAATGTGGGAGGTAGTTCCTTCTACGCATCAATTCTTAACCTCCAGTCTGCAAGACTGTTAAGTCACAATAATTTAGATTATCCATTTAGACATCGAATATTCTGGTGCGGGTTCTGTAGGTGAGGAATTTTGTCCTTTGATACCAAGAAATCATCAAAACTTGAGAAATAAAAAAATATAAAAAAGAAAAAGAGAGAAAAAGGTAGAGTGCATACATTGCGCATTCTTCTCTTGAAATTCGGTGTGAAAACCCTTCCCCAAAAATTGGAAAATGTTCTCTTAGAGAAAAGTTTGTGTGAGTTTAAACCATTCATGTCAATAAATAGGATAAGCATTGGAACACTACAAATATACTTCAAACAAACATCATATTTCTACTTTATTATCAGAATAATTAGAATTTAGCGTTTTTGTGCAAAAACGCTAAATTCTAATTATTCTGATAATAAAATATAAATATGATATTGAAAGAGAAAATTAGTCGGCAAAGAGGTACGAGTCATCAATATATTAGAGGAACTAGCCATATATACGAATATATTTTTATAAAAAATATATTTTCATTAAAATTAATATATAATATTATTCATTGAAAAAATAAACGTGCAAAGGAAAACTATCTTAAAAAACTAACAAAAAAATAAGTTAACTCACCTCTCTTTTAAAAAATAATTCAATTTTCGCAAACTCAATTTAGTAACAATTTTAAAATTCAAAATCTTTCCGCTACCACACCCGACATAAATAAAAGGCAATTTCTAATTCCATGCAACCGTCAATGGTTTCTACATTTTATAATCAAAGTTTTGCTAATGGAGTTGTTTCCCACTTCATAAGTTTAATAATAAATAAAAAGTAGTCCCTACATTTTTTATTAAGTCAATTTTAGATCAAAGAAAATTATTTTAATTTTTAATTATTCCACAATTTAAAACTTTTAAATATATATTTTTTATACTATTTCAATATTCGCGGAACAAAGAACAAAGATAATCTCCTCTTCCCTAATCTCCCTTGAACGAGAAAAAAAGACGAGCTTTGATCAAGAGGCTATTAGTTCATCCTTTTTGTCTAGATCTTCAATCTCAAGATTAGTAGCAAATCAATATTCATCAGGTTCAAGTATTCAACTTTTATTAATGTTCTATTATTTGTCGTATACTTTCGTGTAATTTTTTATATGCATTTTATTTATTTAATTTGAATTCAAATATTAATGCACCCCTCATTAATTTTTTTTTAGATCTGTCCCTGACAATTGGCTATGGTGATTGGAGAAAGGAGGCGAGTAGTGACCAGAATAGGTATAATGAAAGTTTTTAGTAGGGAAAACAATCCATTGTTTTCTGTTTATTATTGTAAAATAGTGTACATTACTATGTGTGACTAATCCTAAACAAAGTATAATTAGGAAACTAAATCTATGTACAACTAGTAAACTAAAACATACATGACTTACGACTTAATAAGAATAAGGAAAAATAATAATCCTAAATAAACATAATTAATAATAACTAATCCTTTAATACTCCCCATCAAGTTAGAGCATGAAGGTCTGAAATGCCCAACTTGCAAGTAAAACGATGAAACTGAATGGGATGAAGAGCTTTAGTGAGAATGTTGACCGGTTGAAGGGGGCTGCGTATGTGGACGGGCAAAACAAATCTATCTTGAAAAGCATCGCGGACAAATTGACAGTCAATTTTGATATGCTTGGTACGTTCATGAAAAATAGGATTTTCGGCAATGTGAATAGCAGCTTGATTATCACAATGAAGCTGAATAGGGCGTGTAATAGGCACATGAAGATCACGCACTAAACCAGATAACCACTTCAACTCACATAAAGTCATGGCCATAGAACGATACTCAGCTTCGGCAGAAGAGCGAGAAACGGTATGATGTTTCTTTGTTTTCCATGAAATTGGAGACCCACCAAGAGAAATAAAATAGCCGGTAATAGAACGACGAGTAATAGGATAGGTAGCCTAATCAGAGTCACAATATCCAGTCAGTGAAAGTGGAGATTTGGATTGGAGAAAAATGCCACGACTAGAACTGCCTTTGAAATACCGAACAACGCACATTGTAGCATTCTAATGAGCACGGCGAAGTGTGTGCATAAATTGAGCAAGCGTATGAACTGCGTAGGCGAGCTCAGGGCGAGTGAGTGTGAGGTAGATCAACTTACCGATGAGTCTGTGGTAGCGTTCTGGGTTATCAAACAAAGATCTAGAAATTTTTTGCCAATTGATGATTAGGTTCGATAGGAGTAGAGGCTGGTTTGGCTCCTTACAAACCAATTTCTGAGAGAATTTCCAAGTTGTACTTTCGTTGGCATAAAAATAAACCTAAAGGGTTCCTTGCAATTTCAATACCCAAGAAATCTTTGAGAGGGCCCAAGTCCTTCACATGAAAGCACTTATTTAAGGAGGCTTTGAATTTATGGAAAGTGGATAGTGAATTGCCAGTGATCAGTAAATCATCCACATAAATGAGAACACATAAAAAATATATTTTCTCGAGAGTATGTGAAGAGAGAATAATTTGCATAAAACTGAGAAAAACCACACTTACGAAGAGCAGCAGTAAGTTTTGAAAACCAACACCGAGGAGCTTGAAGAAGACCGTATAAAGATTTCTTCAGAAGACAAACCTGCCTTAGAAAGATGGGCAAAAACCAGGTGGGGTTCGCATATAGACTTCGTCCAATAAATCTCCATGGAGAAATGCATTGTGGACATCCATCTGATAGATAGGTAAGTTTTGAGCAGTGGCAACAGAAAGTAAAGTGCGAACTGTTACTATTTTAGCGATTGGGCAAAGGTGTCTGTGAAGTCAATACCTGTCATTTATGTATTCCCCAAAATCACCAAGCAGGCTTTATATCGCTCGATGGTGCCATCTGTTTTATACTTAATACTGAAGACCTATTTACTCCCTATAGCACATTTTCCTGGAGGCAAGGATGTTAAAGACCACGTGCAATTTTTTTCGAGTGCATCAATTTCTTGGTACAAAGCAGCGCGCCAGTGAGGATGAGATACTGCTTCAGAGTATGTCGTTCGTTCAGACCGTGGCAACAGATGCTAAAAATTGCCTGTGTGAGAGAGAAAATTTTGTATAGTCCACAAAGTATTATGGGATAAAGGGACGTACCTGAGTGATTTGAAGTGGTTGAGTGAGCAGAAGAGGAGTGGGATAGCATTACAGTCAAAATCTTGAAATCGACCAGGAACCTTTTTAATACATGTAATCTTTCTCGTACAGAATATTTTTGAAGCAGCTGGTGTGTCATTCTCGGGATTTAATTTTTTACTGTCCACCGAGCTGGCGAGATCAAACTGGTCTTCACCAACATCTGTGTTGCGAGCTGGACTGAACTGAGGAGGGTCTGGGTCGGTGGGAGCCACTGGACCTGTGTGGCGAACTAGTTGAGACGTTGTGGGCTGCTCGATGGGAGGGGATGGCGCGAGTGGCTGAGCCATGCAATTAACAAGAGAAGGGTTAGCTGAGCTGGGCATTTGGGATGGGCTGGCCCATGCGTTATGTTGGGCCGTGTTGTCAGCAGGAAAGGCGTCAGCTAGGTTGTGTGTTGGGCTGTATGCTGGGCCGCACGTAATGCTGGATCAAGATTTGCTGTTAGGCCAAGACTTTTTCTGCTGCTGGGCAAAAGTGATGTTGGGTCCAGAATTGCTGCTGGGCTATGACTTTTTCTGCTGTTGGATCTGAATGTTGCAGTTGGGCCATCATTTTCTGGGCTGTTTGGTGTGGTCTGATTAGAAGGCTTCACGTTTGTGCTGGCTAAAGGAAGGAATTCACTCCCTCTTTCTTGTATATCCGAAATTTGTTCTCCAAAGTTGTAAGATTTTGCAAAATCCGAAGTACATTGTGAGGTTTCCGAGTCTTTGTAAGGAAATTTAGTCTCATAAAAAATCACACCTCTGGATACAATAAATTTTTCTCTTTTTAAGTCATACAATCCCAACATTTCTTATTGAGGGGATATCTGAGGAAGACACACATTCTGCTTTGGGCTCTGAATTTATCTTTAGGGAGATCATTATCATGTACATAGGCTAAACATCCGAAACTTTTAATATGAGAATATGAGGGTTTTTTGTCATAAAGCAACTCATAAAGGGTTTTTCCATGTAGTATTGCGGAGGGTTTGCGATTAATAAGATATCCAGCTGTAAGTATACATTCTTCCCAAAGTTTTATTGGTAAATTAGCTTGAAAACGCAAGGCCCGAGCAACATTCAAAATATGTCTATGCTTCCGTTCAACTCTACCATTTTATTATGGGGTGCCAGCAATGGTAGTTTGATGTATGATGCCATGAGTTTAGAAATATGATTTTAAACATGTAAATTCTGTGCCATTATCACTTCGTACTATTTTCACAGTTTTATGAAATTGAGTTTTGATCATGGCAAAGTAATCTTTTAGAGTAGATGCAACTTCACTTTTCTCATAAATTAAATATATCCAAATAGCTCTAGAATAATCATCTAATATGGTAAGGAAGTAGGAGGCACCTATAGTTGGTACAGTCTTATATGGTCCCCATAAATCACAATGAATTAGATCAAAAATTCCAGATGCTTTATTGTTACTCAGAGGAAAACAATCACGAGCCTGTTTAGCATATAGACAAATATTACAAGGAGTTGTTTCTGCTCTAGATTTCTTAGGAATACCCAAAAAATTATTCACCACAAAATTCGAAGGGTGTCCTAATCTTATGTGCCATAACATGCTGGAATCAAGGACTGTGCTAGAAAAAGTGTATAATGCTAGCAATTCTATAGACTTGTAGAAGAAAATCCCATTGCTTTGCTCATCTACTCTAATCGGTCTCATCAAAGTACGGTCCTGTATAACACAAACGTCATTAGAGAGAGTAATGAAACACTTCGAGTCTCGTGCCAATTGAGACAAAGAGATTAAGTTATATTTAAGATCAAGAATTAACAACACACGGTGGAGTTTTAGTCTAGGACTTAAAGATACCATTCCCTCTTGTAGAGCAAGTGCCTTGGCCCTGTTAGGCAATCCAATAATATATGGAAAAATATTATTTAGATTTTTAAAAAAATTTTTCCTACCAGTCATGTGGTGAGAACGTCCTGAATCCAAAATTCATAAATTTTTCATACCAGATAATTTTTCAGATTGAGTGATGTTTGAGTTATTTATAGCAATCAACAGCTTTGATCATTGGCTAGCTGTTAAATTTGGAAAGTTTCTTGGCCCATTGCTACTGTTGTTCGGGCCGTATGGCCCGCTCGGCCCGCTACTGCTGTTGTTTGCTCCAACACTCCAATCACCGCTGATGTAATTCTCGGCCAGCTCCCTGTCTCGCCGGATGGTTGCTGAGTTGACCCAGCCTTCTGTCCTTCTTCCTCCCGTCAAGCTTCTGGTGTTTGACCTACCAGATCCTCTGTATATTCTTTCTCTTTTTTTTTCTTCTATTCTCTCCCGCTGCTATTTATATATAGATATGGGTTTTTTTTCTGTGGATTCCCCCACAGCTCTTGCTTTGTGAGGTTCTTTCTCTTTATTACCAAATAAAATAAATTATAAATATATTTAATAAATAAATAAATAAAATATTTTTTAAAGACTAATAATTAAAACTTAAGGCGTTTATTTGTACAAAAAATCAACTCTATTAGTACCTGCCGTGGCCTTCTCCCGGCGTCTGCACACCTTTGCCACCACTACTGAACTGTGTTCCGTAGCCGCCAGCGTTTTGCGTTGAGCTCCGCGGCCACCACTCCGGGAATCCTATCAATTGGAAGCAACCAGCCATGTTATGGCCTGATTTTTTGTAGTGTCCACAGTAAAGTTTTTAAGAGGAAGATGGCACCCATTCTGCTCCGGCGACGGCAAAGGCGGTGCCGTCGCCGGCAGCGCAGTCTCCAGCTCGCGTTAGATTATTATGCTATTTTTCTTTACAAATTTGAGCAAAAATTGTTCAGAATTTTGGCATGGATTCCTGTTCTATCAGATGGGAGCGGACAGTATCATAAATTGCACTATTTAATCCCATTAAAAATTGAAAAATCTTTTCTGCCTCTCTTTCATTTATGATAGTGGTCAGAAGTTCTACATCTTTGGAGGATGGGAGTTGCGAATAGTTGTCTAATTAATCCCATAATTTTTTCAAACGTGAGTGATACATGTTTATCGAATCTCTTCCTTGCTTGCAATTTGCTAAAGCTGCCTTCAATTCCTATTTTCTTAGCCCGTTTCCAACCAAGAATCTTTCTTTTAGATCTGTCTATAATTCATCTGCTCTTTCAAAATAATTTATAGAAGATTGGAGAGATGGCTCAATAGTATTGAGAATCAAAGAATTGATGAGAGTATTAATTTCCCACTATTTTTCTTCTTTGTCTGGGTCATTTTCTGGTATGGGAATTATACCATCAACAAACCCCAATTTCATCTTTGATCGTAAGGCGAGGCGTATTGTTTTCGCTTATTCTGCATAATTATTATCTTTTCTATTATTCTTTAATTGGACTGTTGTTATAAGCAGTCCGGGCCATCTGAGGATGTTACATAGTAAACATATTTCTTTATTTTATGGACATGGTTTTCTTCTACCATGTCGTTGTCAACATGACCAGTTTCTTCTCTGTCGTTATTCATTATAGGAGTTTAGACAGTTGGCTCTGATACCATGAAAGTTTTTAATGGGGAAAACAATCCAATGTTTTCTGTTTATTATTGTAAAATAGTGTACATTATATAGTTGCCAATATGTGTGACTAATTCTAAAAAAATTATAATTAGAAAACTAAATTTATGTACAACTAGAAAACTAAAACATACATTACTTAGGACTTAATAAGAATAAGAAAAAATAATAATCCTAAATAAACGTAATTAATAATAACTAATCCTTTAATATATAACGATTGGAGAGAGAGGGAAAGAGCCATGGTAATTGGGAAGAAAAAAGATATAAGGGAGTCAAATAAGATAATTTCTCTTTATTGGATAACAACAAAATTTTTTAAATTTAAAGAGATTCCTACTAAATCTCTTACTCCACTACTCAATTGCCAATAATAGCCTCTATATATAAAAATATATATATATATATATATATTCTTCACCACTCAATCGTAATGCTTTTTTTTTTTTTTCTAATTGACGGTCGCTCATGCAATTTTTTATTTTTAACTTTTCATTTTTTTGGAATGGCGCTAATGTCGTAAGTGTATATTTTTTTTCTTGACCAAATTCTTATGGAATCACATGTTGGTTATCGTTTCTTTTACCCCTAACTAATGACCAGTATATAATTATCATCTCAAAATTTTCTTTTAATGCTCTGAAAATTATTTGTATTTATTGCAGGTGGCTCTAATAAATTATTAAGGTCTTAAATATCGCAAATCAAAGTCAAATTTAATTTTGGTTTTCAATTATGATTATATATTATTGATTTAGTTTTACATGTTTACTAGTTATGAATTCCAAGTGTATGCATATAACCCATTACTATCATTAGATTTGACATGAGAAGGAGTATTTGAAGTAAATTATACTCATGAGAAAAATTCAAATGATCCACGTGGTGATTTTAGGATATAACTGTGCGGATTATAATTAAGAAAAATCTTGTTATTGTATTGCTTTTATTTCTTGAAATTCGCCTTATTATCATAGGATCATTATTGAAGTTTTCACATAGATTTGTGAAAACTCATACCAATAACACCAATGAAAATGTATTTCATGGACTGTTATGAACTCCGTGGAATAATTTGGTAGCAATTTTGATTTTCTCTACAGGTCCCTCGCATTTGGATTTTGAGAGTCGTTAGTCAATAACTACATTGAGAGAATTTAGAAGATCCATTATAGATACAAATGAAATTAGTACAAAGTAAGGTATTTTTCGAGTAGTAGCTCTAATAAATTATTTTTGTACACATCTTAAGAATAAGCTGGAAATGTATTATTGCTAGGTTTTTTTGGTATACTTTAGTCTTTTAATGATATTAGATCCCATTGAGCAAAAGGGAAAAAAAGCATTTAGAAAATCCTATATTATGCTATTAATTCATTTGTATATTTTGTTATGACGATTCAATTTTTTTTATATAAATAAGTTAGAGTTGTAACATCCCGACTAAGCACTCAAAGTTAGCTTAGGCAGCGGTAAGTTCAAACAAAAGTTTCGGGGTTAGTTTATAAAAAATAGTAAGTATTGGGGTCATTTGTTAATTTTAAAAAAATCAAGGGAAGAATTTTTCGGTGGAATTTTTTTTTGACATATTTTAGAATTCTTTGTGTTCAACGCATTAAAGTAGAGATAGAACTTTTAATTTTAAAATAGATTTTTAATCATTTTTAAGATTTGGGGCTAACGTAAAAGTCTTAGAAAGTTGAGGGACTACTTACTTGGAGAGGTGGTAATGTCATGGCTGGGTAAGACATGTGGAAGGAAGTTTGAAAGACACTTGAAGAGGGATGACTAGTGAGTTAGGGGGTGAGTGACACATGACTGGCTATTGCCATGTGTCTCATGCATACAAAGATGACTATAAATAGAGGGTTTTATGACTGAAAATTCCAGCTTTTCATTTTTCTCCACTCTATCTCTCTCTTCTCCTTTTCTCCCTCTCTCTTGGCAGCCCATTCTTTTCTCTCTCCCCCACTTTCTCTTTTACTTTTCTTTCTTTTTTTCTCCTCTCTCTCTCTCTCTCTCTCTCTCTCTCTCTCTGTGTAAATCATTGTTCTTTCTTTTATTTTTTTTTGTTCTTTTTGTAGTTTTTTTATTTTATTATTATGTTATATTTTCTAAGATCAATAATATTAATATTTAATAATTATAAATTTTATTTTTAGAACCTGTAATTTTTAAGGAATTATTATGAAATTATTTTGAAATTTTTTTTTAGAATTCTTAGGGTTTAAAATAAATTTAAGTACACCCTAGGGTCATCATGGGGTTATGGTTATATTTTTATAGAGCTATTTGATTAAGTTTGGAATGATATTCTTTGTAAGTCTAACTCGTATCGTCTCTCCGGGTGAGTTCACCAATTTTTTTTTCTCTGTTAAAAGAAATTTAAATATTGTTCTTGTGAAACATGTTTCTTTGTTATTGATTCTTGACAAAATCAATATTTACCGGTAGTATATTACTATTATGCTAAAAATGTGATAAGTTTTTAAAATGTTTATGTTTTAAATATTTATTTATGGCAATAAAATATGTTTTAAGTCAGTGCCATATTTTCATGATGCTTTTACTTAAAATATTTCTACAACCCTTTTATTTTGCCTTCGGAGTTTTAAAATTAGTTTGAGAAATTATTTTCAAAATATTTAGTATTTCTTTTTGAAATAATCTTTTTTTTAATATTTCAAATTTTCTTAAAGAATTTGAGTTTTAAGATTATTTTAAATTATTCTCAAAATATTTATTATTTCTCTTTTGAAATAATATATTTAACTACTTTTAAAATTTCTCTTAAAGGTTTTGAATTCAAAAGTTATTTTTGGGAAATTATTTTCAAAATATATTACTATTTATTATCAGAAATATTTTTTATTATATATATATATGTTAAACTCTCTTAAAGGTTTGAATTTTAAATCACTCTAAGAGATTATTTTCAAATTATTTATTTCCTTTTGAAAATAATATTTTTAAACATTTTAAAAATTCTCTTGGAAGTCTTGAGTATTAAAATTACTTTGAGGAAATTATTTTCTTTAAAGTGTTTATTATTTCTTTTTGGAAGAATATCTTAGATCTTTTTTTTCGAAGGGGTATTTGAGATTTAAAACTATCTCTAAAATATTTATTATTTCTTTTTAAAAATCATACTTTACATATTTTCTGAATATTCTTATCAAGGCTTTGCTTTAAAAGTATTTTTAATACTTTTATTTTAAATGTGAGCTAAAATATGTTTAGTATGTCTTTTAATGAATATTTCTCTATGGTTTTATTCTTACATTACTTTAAAATTTGGAGGTAGTTAAGAAATTTTCTTTGAGAGATATTTATCATGATTTTGGTAAACATAAGAGCGTAACCTATTTTATACCTGGTAATATGTATTAAAGCTTACATTTCTCATGGCTACGAGTTTTGCCCGGCAGATAAGGATTTTTCGATACCTAAAGAGTGTTGTGTAGCCAAGATATGGCCTATAATTTTGTAAAAATAAATTAAAACCCTAATCCGGCAAAAAGGAGCTTGGTATACATTTTTTATCAACATGTCGAGAGGACTTACACCGTACGAGAGCCTCTTCCGAACGGCATGCTTGGTAGTGTTACTCTTGATTTGGATCTAGTTGACAGAGGGTGTAGTGGCTATTTCCTAGCAGGTTGGGTCAGGAGGGGCCACCGGCTATGGTAGCACAATGAGGCCTGGTAGATACGCTAGGGCTCGTTACTGTTTATGTATATGTCGTGTGAGATTGAAAAAAATCGAATGTTCATACAATATGCTTTGAGTTCAGGCTGGGTATTGACTACGGGATGCCAGAACTCGTTCCGATAACCTCGTTTTAGGATCCGAACTTCGCCCGTTGAGTCTATCATAGTGCATGCATGGTTCTAAAATTTCGGGTGTCACGGTAGCGCCGATGTGTCTTGATTCTCTCAGACTTCCCGGCTGCGCTCAAACCCTTCAGAGAGTTTATAACTTGCGTACATGGATTTTTATGAAATTAATTCTTTTTTGGCATGTCAAACCGTTTTATAAAAAGTATTTATTTGTATAGAAAACTCACAGAAAACACACGTGCACGTGAACTCACTGGGCGTCCATCACTCATGTTTTCTAAATGTTTCTCCCCTCTTTCAGATGACTTGGTAACTAGATCTGACTAGTTAAGCCATGGTGGGCCATTGGAGTCGGTGGCATGGAAGTTTTCCACTTCTAGCTAAAAGATTTTTTATCTATGAAGTTTATGGCCTTAGCAGCCTTAACCTATGTACAAGTTTAGAATTTATGATATAAAGTTATATTCATATATTTTTCTATTGTTTATTTTAGAAGAACACATTTCAGTTTCTCCAGATGGTATCTTAGTTTTGTACTTTTTGTAAGTCTAGTACCGAGAGGCATGCAGATACCTCACTCAGCCGTAGTTGACCTAGCGGGGGAGTACGGGGTGTCACAAGAGCAATGTGTTATATCTATTTTGTTATATTATGAATATTTATAGATACAATATTTTAATTTTATTATTAATATAGACTTAAGAATTTCTAAATATTTATCCTATGCTTAAAATACAGGGGGAATAACTAGTATTGAGATTGAAGATGTAGACCAGAAGGATGAATTACTAAGCCTCTTCATGAACTCTTGTCTTTTTTTTTTTTTCCATGTTAAAGAGAGATTAGAAAAGAGGAGATCTGGTGATATTTATTCTCTTTGTTTGTTGTTTCACGAATATTGAAATAGTGAAAAAAATAGAATTAGGAGTTTTAAAATTAAGGAATTAATAGAATCTAAAAGTATTTTATTTGATCTAAAATTGACTTTATAAAAAATTATTGATATGTCCATTTTACCCTTTTGATTTTATTGGTTTTACATTGTTTTTGAGGTACATTATTTAATAAAATGGATTAATTACCCTCCAATTCCTCTCTTATTGTTATAGGTACATCGCATGGGAGTTAACAGTGAAAAGAATAAAAATAGCAATCTACGGAGGAAGAACGAACAAAAAAAGAGAAGAAATATCAAGCTACCCAAAACAGTATTTCGTTGGCTGAGCAAAGCTAGTTCCGGTAGGTTTTTGACCTCTGTAATAATCTTATTTGAAGAAGTGTCCTTCTTGAAGATCTTAGAGAAGTTCATTACATTTTTAGAAAGCTAAACTTTATCTTAATTGGGTTCATTTTTCCATCGAAAGTATAGTGCAAAGATTCACTTTCTCCTATGACATTTCAGTTTGACATCTTTCGGTAAAACAATCATAGCTCGAGATATAAAACTCCAACCGATCTAATTCAAGATGTTTTTGAATGATAAGTGATTTATCTACAAATAATATGAGATTACAAGACCTAAATCGTCCATTAAAATCCTCAAACAAGACTCACGAAATGCAATATACTTACCTGATCTGAAAATTAGCACAAAGTAAGGTATTTTTGGGCAGTAGCTTTTCGACTTTGGAAAGCATCTTTCCTCATCCAGAAAGTCACTCAAAGGGACTAAAATGAAATTTTTTGTATTTCCTATTTAGACTTTTATTCCTTTCCTTTTTGTAATTTGATTCCAAATCTTTAAAGGAAATTATTAGGGCGTAATTAGCAGTAAAACTCTCTATTAAACTCTTCAATAGCTAGAGTACTAGTGAGTTTAGGTTTAAGATTCACGTATCCATATTTTGTAAAAAGATTTGAAGACCCGATTTAGAGGCAATTTCATAATTTCTTCATGCGACTCGAGAGACAAGTTCAGACATTCACCGAAATCATGGAGTCTTCTATTATTCTCCCAAACTCCCTAAACATTTCTATTACATGAATATGTCTATGAATATGTGTTTTAGAAACATGTTTAGCGGCTAATTTTATTTGTGTTTGAATTGGGATGAACCCTATAATACTTGGTTATTTTTATATGAATTTCATGTTTTTCTTTTCTATTCTTGTTTTGTTGTTATTTAATTGCTGTGATTGTTTACCGATTTTTGCGAGATTGGTAATTTCACAAGATTAATTAGAATTGGAAATGGAAGATTAATCTAGAGCATTGGTTGAGTAATAAGAATTGGTAATTGTGTAGGGATGCTAATTATGGTTCTTAAATCACTAAAATCACTCATAATCTATAATTCATTCATAATCAAGTTAGGATAAGAAGGGATTCTTCTTTAAACGGTTAAGTGTATTGGAGGGTCTTCGCCTAGGAATAGGGATTATCCAACATTAGAGTGAGATCCAACTAATGAGTTTTAATAATTAATTACAATGATTTTCTAAATAAAACTAACTATAGGTTCTAGGAGGATTCTACCACTTAAATACTCTACCACGAAATTTGCTTTCAAACCTTTTAATTAAATTCTTAGTTGTTGATTGTCTTTATAATTGTTTCTTAGCTTTAAAAATCTTTCAAAATTTTTTAATTTAATTAAATAGTAGAGAGGTAGTTAGTACTAGTGTTTGGCTGTTCCAAGAGTTCGACAATCCATGGACTTTCCTTGTCAAATTACTGCGATAGGTTTGTTTGCCTAAAAGTGAAATTTTGTTAGGATAGAAACCACATAAGAAGTTTTTAGCATCATTGCCGGCGACGGTAATGTTTAGGAACGCTATTTATTTACTGATTTAATCATTTTTCCTATTTTTTTTCCAATTTGTTTGTACCTTTGTTGTACAATTTGTTGTATCTTTAATGTACACTTATTTTGTTTTATAGTTTGACCTTAGTTTTGGTTTTCTTTATAACGTTCTCATCTTGTATTTTCATTTTGTTTGAGTCTTTAAAGTAATTATGGGAGTAAGAAATTGTATAATCTGTTGTAACATTAGTGCATGCTTGTTTCGTTTTTTGGTTTGTTTTTAGTTTTTGTTATTTTATGTCATTTTGTCTTGATACTTTTGTTCTTATTTTAGTCGTTAACATGAGTAGAAGAGTTTTTGATAGTCATAAAATACTTTTATGAGCCGTACATGTTGTTTGCAAGTTAAAAAGTTGGAAAATGGACGAAATCGGCAAATTCTAGAAACAAACAGAACTTGTCGAAACCAGAAAGCTACTTTTCGAAGCCTGAAAGCATTGCCAACAACAGAGGAAATTCGTCCGAAAGCATTCCAAATCCGTAAAGCTAAGCTCGAAGCAACCATAGTAGCGTTGATCTCCGGATCCCAAATTGACAGCGGTTCGTTCCGACAACAAACTGGGGCTAAGTTTTCTCATTCAAATTTTTTGCTTAGTTTTAGTTTTTACTTGAAATTAATCATCATTATTTGAGGAATTATCAAAATTATATAATTTCTTGTTGATTGCTGGTGTTTATACTGTTGCATCACACAATTTTACATACAGGCTACGTAGTTAATTTATTTCTTCGTTGATAATTATGTGATTTGTCTTTGGCTGTTGAGCCTCTTCTTCTGATCATTATTTTTCTTTTGTCATACCATCTCACCATGGGCTATCTTTAGTTGTGTTTGCTATTTTTATGTTGCATGTTTTTTTTCCTTGCTTTGTTAGATTGTCTCTATTTTTTTAGTTACACTAGTAGTCCTATGGAGTAATTCTTGGATCCTTTTTTTGTTGCTCTCGTTGGTTCATGTTTTTGTTCTTTATGCTTTTTTTTCTTATTCTATTACTTAGTTTTGTTTACCTCCAAATTGAGGGCAATGTGATTTTAAGTGTGGTGGAGTGTTTCATTGTTTACGTTCTTAAGTTGTTTTTGTCTATTTTTACAAAAAGTAAAAAAAAATGAAATTCCAAAAACTCCAAAAAATATGAAAAACTTTGAAAATTTTTAAAAAATCTTATGTTTCTTTCGTTTAAGTTACTTTTCTTGTAAATAGTTTTTTTTTGTCATTCTTGAAAAACCAAGAACTTTTTTTCGTGTTTCTTATCACTAGGTAGCATAGAAAAGAGTACATTGACTTATCGAAAACTTTGAATAGCCATAATACCCGTTAATTGAGGATCATTCTATTGTTAATGTCGTATTTATCAATGGTTTTTATGCACAATGCCTTTGATTGGAATAGAAATATGCTTTGAAAATGTTGGGAAATTTCCTAATTATGATTTGATTTCAAGAATCATTCTAGAATTAGCCTTTGCAATGTTGGGAAATTTCTAAATATGATTTGTTTTCAAGCATCATTCTAGAATTTTCCTTTCACACTTCGAAATGAAAAGTCTAGTTTCTATTGATCTCGGAGATGATGGTTTTAGGCCTTCATTGATCTGTTTGAGCATTTCTTCTCTTTCCCTTTAATGTTTAATCCCTAGTACCCTTTTTGAGCTTCAAGCCTAAGGGATTCCTTCCCTTCTTTTCTTTGTCTTTACACTCACATTTAAATATAAAATCCTCAATCAATGAGTTAATATCTACACCTTAATTTGAATAGATTTTTGTGAGCATCTTTGGTAAGTGTGGGGGAAAAGAGTGAGAAAAGAAAATTTTGAGAGAAAGGGGTATTTTTTGAACTTTTGTGAGAAAGCAATCAAACAAGAGAAAAGAAACAAAGGAGTGATTTGTTGTTCAAAGGAACCCTTTCTGAGAAAACTTGTGTTCTATCAATCATTTGTTGAAAAAGAAAAAAGTCAGGAAGATGAAAAAAAATGAAGAGAGAAAAAGAAAGAAAGAATGAAAAGAGAAGGAAGAAAAAAAAAATGAGTTCAAAAGAAAAATTATAAGTCTGTATCTGTTTAATTATACATTTTATTCCCTTTTTCTTACATATACACTTCCTTTGCGTTTGAATGATTGATGCGAGTTGGAAAGTTCTTTGGGATTTGTGGGACTTGTTTGTAAGGTAAAGTGTTTTTCGTGAGAATTGAGTGAAAATGACTTAAAAGTTATAGTTAACTCAAGTTTGTTTTCCTTTCGACTTCATTAGTTCGTATTCTCATTCTTTTGTTTTTCCTTTGCCTTCACTTGATAACTACTTATGTCCCTAGCCTAATTTTACAAGCTTGAAAGTCCTACCTAATCTAGGGATAGCTTTAGCTAGAACATGGAGTAGAAGTGTGCTAGGACATTCAAACCTATGGAGTATAGCTTTAATATGAATGAGAACTACTACCTTTTGTTTTTTTTTTTAATAGAAACTACTGCATGCATATTTCATATAATTTTAACAATTTCTGGGAGCAGGAGAGCACGTGCCCCCGGTGTCCCCCGCTAGATCCATCCATGCCAACCATGCCCTTTACTCTTTCTCATTATTTTCTTCTTCTTCCCCCTTCCAGCGCCATTGCCGACTGTAATAATCTCTCTATTCTTTATTTCTTCTTCTAATGCTGCTAACCACATGTCCCTCTTCTCTCTCTCTCTCTCTCTCTCTCTCTCTCTCTCTTTCTCTCGACATGGCTTGGAGTAAGCTGGTTTTTCTGGCCTTTCAAATTTATTTTTTAGGAGTGACTACTTAGATATAGTTTCAAAACTATTGGGGGATGCTCCTAACAACTCCCCCCTTGGAGTATCCCTTTTTTTCTTCTCGGTTAATATGGCCCTCTCTCTCTCTCTATCTCTCTCTCTCGAGAGAAGAACAAAAAGATCCATTCGGGGTGGAACCAAGCAAGACCTTGCTAGATGAACTCAATAACAAGCTGAGGAAGTCTTAAAATAAAAGAAAGCGAAAACTACACAAGAAGCGCCTTCCTTATTTTAGTCATCTAAGAAAGGATCATCCTTCAAAGTAATGTATATAGATGTAGTGATGATGTAAACGTTCTTAAGGTCAATCTCAAAAGTCATCTCATAATTCGACGGTACGAAGGGTCTTCTCACTCAACATATGAATTTAGTAGCTGAAAGAGTTGGAGGCTTTGAAACAAGCTTGACAAGATTGAAAGATATGTGATGACTGAGGATCCAATTAAAGAAAGTGAGGAAGAAGAGGAGACTTCTAAAGAAGAGACAGAGGAAGATGATACAGAAGAGGATGATGTGTTGCAGGCCGTGAAGAATTATCATTCACCAACACTCTCACCAAAACAAGACTAAGAGCCTCTTTATCTCACTTTTATTTTGTTGCTTATTGTCTTTAGTTTGTGTTTTGTCTTTGAATTGCTTTATGTTATTTTGCTTTGATTGTTTCTTTATTTTTGATTTTTAGTAGGGGCTCTATGATTAAATCCTAGTGATTAAAGCTTCTTTTGCACCCTTTTAATCCCTCTAAGTGTCTTTTAATGATGCCAAAAGAGAGAGAAAATTGTGGTTTCAATGTCTGTTTACAATGCTTTATGTGTGTTGTACAATTTTCATAAGTGTGTATTTGCTGAGTGCTAAGTGCTTTGTGTGATATAAGTGTTTATGTAGTTATGTGCTTAAGTGCTTATGTGCTAAGTGCTTGTGTGCTAAGTGGTTATATGGCGTGTATAATTGCTTATGTGCTAAGGTGGCTATATTTATATGTGTGCTTATGTTTGAGTGCTTATATCTTTTGTGTGCTAAGTGCTCTAGCTGTTGTGTGACTAAGTGCTATTTGATGGTTTGATTGTGTGATTATGTGCTTAGTTACCTTTTGTGTTGATGTTTTTGTGCTTATGTTTAGGTTTTCAAGGTTTTAACAGTTTGTTGTCAAAATCTTTGATTTTGTTGTTTTGCTTTTAAGTTTGTGCCCAGCAACTTTGTTTTTGATGGTGTTATAAGGGAGAAAAGTTGTTTTTTGCAAAATCATTTTAAAACAAGTTTTGAGTACCCTGGATCCTTAAATGAATTTTATGTTTTAAAAAAAACATCTAAGGGTATATGACTTTGAGGTTTAAAAAGTTTATAAGATCAAGGTTGGTGTTTCTAGCTTGTTTTTAACTATTGAAAGTTGTTCACAAAGTTTCAAAACCGTTGTAAATAAGTTTGATAAGTTTTGGTAAGCTTTAAAGTTGACAGCAGGTTTTACCAAAACTTCGAATGCAGCAGGTCCAGAAGTTCGGTTCTCTGAAGTGGACATCTAATATTTGGAATTCTGTTGAAGGTTCGGACACCCGAAGTTTTAAGTCTGGATGTCCAAACTTTGTTTTTCAAAGCTATTTTCAATTTTTTTTAACTTGATTGATTCTTTCAAAAGTCTTGTATCTTTTACAAGTTCTCAAACATATTTTCTCAAAGTTTTTCAGCATAAATATGCACATTGTGACGTGGAGCTTTAATATTTTCTATCTCTATAAAACCTCCTATGATTGTGCTATTTTGATCAAAAGTTTTATTAAATTTGTTTTCAAAGAAATTTTTGAGGAATGAAGAAGGTTTTGGTGGAGGTTGGTTGGGCCATAGCGTCTTTTGAGCCTTTATATGTGAAACATGCTATATTGCTTTATCTTTAGTTTACAAGTCTTCTGTTTGCTTATATGTTTTATCCTCTCACATTGCATTAGTATTTGTCATCATTAAAAAAGGGGAGATTGTTAACCCTAAAGGTTATAATGTATGTTTTAATGATGAGATGAATATTGATTAGCAGTTGTCTATCTTTGATGAGACAGGAATATTGGATTTGGAAGATGAAGTCTTCACGCTAAAGAGGTACAAGGGAAAAAGCAAGAATCCAAGAGCTAAAGTTGTACAAGATTAGAAGATTCAAGAAGGATTCAAGTTGCCGAGAAGAGAATTTATGAAGGCCTAGTATATGGTTGTGTGTCTATAGATATATTTCTATATAACCCTATCTCTTTATCATCTTTACTTTGATATACTCTTGTAAAGCTCATGGTGAAAAATATTTTTTAAAAGGGAGGAAAATGTTTTCAAAGCCAACATGTGCTTTAGACTCAAAATAATTATAAGAAAAAGGTTTTGAAGTATTTTCAAAAGAAGTTCTAAGTTGAATGGCTGATTTGATGTAATTAAGTGTGTCACGATGAGATGTTCTTCATTGAAGAGCCAGAAATATTAATCCTCAATTTAGAAGGTCTATAAGTAAGTACTTAAGTTACCGATAATTGTTTGATTTTCACCTCTAAAATGGTTTTAAAAGTTAGTTCGAAAGCCCAGAACCATAGGTTTGGATGAAAGAATCTGTGTTAAGTAAAAGGGAAGAAGCTTTTTATTGAAGCATCGAACGATAAGAGAGAAATCTCGAACGTCCGAAGTGATGGTTTCTGGGCTGAGGTATTGACAGTTTGGATGGTAAGTTTGAACAACTTGGTGAAGGTCCGAAAGCCCAAACTCGTCGAGACTTCGTCAAAACTAGCCATTTTATGGTCGTTTGAGGCTTCCCTATAAATATAAGACCTACCTAAAATAGTAAACATCAAGTGTTCTCGAGCCTAATCATTTCTAATGTTTTCGAATGTGTATTTTCGTGAAATTCATGATCTTTATTGGTAGATATTGAATTTTTTAATGATAAGAGAATGTGGACTTCATTTGTTGTAATCTATCACATTGAGTGTGATTGTTTTCATCTTATATTTCTACTTGTGAGTTGTGATCTAGGTTGTAAGTTGTAAGACCCGAGTGGACTGGGTAAACCTTAAGGTTGTAAAGGAAGTGTGGTTGAGGTGTAAAACCTTTAAGGGATGATCCATGTTTATGTATTGGGTTCTCCATACCTTCTTAGTGAGAAAGGGGAGTTAGTGAGTTTTGGTAATTCCTTGGGTGAGGCTCAAGGTAGTGCATATAGACCGGTGTAAGTGTCAAATCCCTATACATCATGATGTTCTTTGCTTTCCTTTCATTAACTTTGTGTTTTTGTCTTATCTTTACTTTTTTAGTTGTTTGTGTTTTCTTTATGTTTTAAGAAAGGGAAGGTTTTTTGGAACATTGCCAAAGAACTTAATTCACCCCCTCTTATGTTCTTTCACAAATGAAGAAGTGTTCTTCATGAAGATTGTATAAGACTTCTTGAGGTTTCCAAAATGGTATGGCTCATTGTTATATGAGTTTGTTTGAATATCTTATAATCAGCGTTACATTGGCATTTCTACCTTTGAGTTCCAAGATGATATATTTTGGGATAATGGCCATAACTTAAGTTCTAAGAGTCCAATTGAGGTGATTCAAGTTGAATTGGAAAGGTAAGATAAAAAGCTACAACATTGATGAAGACACCAAGAGATAAATATTCAAGGTAAAAGCAAGGCAGTTAGCTTCGGCTGCCTTCGGTTTGTAAAGTACCAAAACTTAGCTAAGCAACTCGCTCTGGATGCGGTAGCCGGTCGTGGCTGGTATCAGACATATGAGTGTATTTTTTTCTAGTTTTAGCCTAGGTTTCCGTTCTTTTGTGCCCAAGACTTGTAACAAAGGTCCTTAATGTCTAACTTAGTCTTTTTGCTACTTTCTAATCCCTAAGGTTAGGTTAGGTTAGGATTCGATGTTTCCTTTAAATTCATCTTATTTTCTCATTTTGCAGCCAACTTTGAAAAATGATGAATTAAAATTAAATGAGTGTCCTTCCCTTTTGGTTTAGGGAAAACACAATACAAAATGGTGGATCACCCCCTAAGGTTTCACACCTTAACGACACTTTCTTTACACAACCTCAAGGTTCACCTAATCCACTTGGATTTTACAACTTACAACCTTGATCACAACTCAGAAATGGAAATAAGAGATGAGAAGAATCATATTCAATGTTATAGTTTATAACAAATGAAGCTCATAATCTCTTATTTTCTAAACTTCAATATCTACCAGTAAAGCTCATGAATTTCACTAAAATAAACGTTTGAAAGCTTTATAAATTATGAGGCTAAAAACCCTTTGCTATTTAGTGTTTCGAGGAGATCTAGTATACATAAGGAAGCCTCCAATGTTCATAAAATTGCAATCTACCCAGATCTATATCCACTACCTTGAACCACACCAAGGATTTACCAAATTCACTAACTCTCTTTTTCACTAAGAAGGCAGGGAATGCAAGACATAACTGTGGATCACCCAAATGGATTTTACACCTCAACAACACCTCTCTTACATAAATAACAAGGTTCACCCAGTCCACTTAAGTTTTACAACTCACAATCTTGCTCACGCCTCAAAGAAAGAAATAAGAAATGAAAAGAATCACACTTGAAAGAACCTAAAAGGGGGTGAATTAGGTTTTAAGGCAATACACGACCACTTTTAGTGTTTCCTTCATAAATTAGTATGATAAAATACCTTCTTAGTAAATATATACATATATATATATACATATATACATATATATCTCTATATATATACATATATATACACATATATATACACATATATATACATATGTGTGTATGTATTAAAAGCAATTATAACAATGTGACCAAAACATATAAAAGAATGAAAAACAAAGGGAGAAGAAACAAGAGAACTTATAGTGGTTCGATCCAACCAAGATCTACATCTGCTATTTTAAGCTACACCTAAGGATTTACAAAAACTAACTAACTCGTCTTTCTCACTAAGAAGTATGGAAAATACAATACAAAAATTGTGGATCATCCCCTAAGGTTTTACACCTTAACGACACTTTCTTTACACAACCTTTACCTAGTCCACTCAGATTTTACAACTTACAACCTTGATCACAACTCACAAACGGAAATAAGAGATGAAAAGAATCACATTCAATGTTATATATTACAATAAATGAAGCTCACAATTTCTTATCCTCTAAACTTCAATATCTACTAGTAAAGCTCATGAATTTCACTAAAATAAATGCTTGAAAGCTTTAGAAATTATGAGGCTAAAAAACACTTGATATTAACTATTCATGGGAGGCTTGGTATATATAAGGAAGCCTCTAACGTTCATAAAATAGCTAGTTTTTACTGAGTCTCGACAAGTTCTGGTGATCGGACCTTCACCAAGTCGTCCAAACTTACCATCCAAACCTTGAATGCCTTAGCCTAGAAACCAGCACTTCGGACATTTGAGATTTCTCTCATACCATCCGAAGCTTCAAAAAAAATCTTCTTCCCTTTGATACAAAAACATGTTCGGTCATCCAAACCTAAGGTTCTGGGCTTCCGAACTAATTTTAAAAAATATTTTTAGAAGTTCAAATAAAAAAAATCAATTCTTTATAACCTAAGTGCTCACTCATAGACTTTCTAAATTTAAGGATTTAACACTTCTAACCCTCTAATAAAGAACATCTAATCATGACATTCCTAATTACATCAAATCAAATATTAAGCTTATAACATCTTCTGAAAACACTTCAAAACCTTTTTCTTAAAAACATTTTGAATCTGAAATACTTGTTTGCTTTTTAAAATATTTCCCTCCCTTTTTGAAAATCATTTTCATCATGAGCTTTACTAGAGTATATCAAAGTAAAATTGTTAGTGAGATAGGGTTAGATAGAGATATACCTATAGGGATACAACCCTATACTTTGTATTCATCACTTCTCTTCTTGGCAATTTGAATCCTTCTTGAATCTTCTAGTCTTGTATTGCATTAACTCTTGGATTCTTGCCTTTTTCCCTAGTACCTGCTTAGTATGAAGACTTCCATATTCTAAATACAATGTTCCTATAACATCAAAGATAGACAAGTAAGTGGTCATCAATATTCATCACATCAGGGCTTTGTATTTCAATTTCATGTTCTTGATGAAACTAAGGTTTGTAAAAAAGGATTTTGGATTTTGGTTGATTCAATATTGGAGTAGGGTTTTTAGAGAAGAACTTTGTGAATGAATCAGGTTTTAGCACAGATATCAAATCCTTAAGGCATAAAGCTTCAGAAGAGAAAGAATAGGTATTTCAAAAGAGTTTTTTTATCATTTGAAACTCTCTGTATTTAACCATTCCCTGTCAATATCGGGTGTCTAAATTTGTTTGGATCATCCAAGGTTTTTTTATCATTTGAAATTGTCACTTTTGGACGTTGGATTCGGTCATCCAAACATTGTGCCTGTCATCCAGACTGAAAATCCTCTTATACTGTTTTGCTCTGGACGCATGCTTCGCTCGTCCTGATTTTGGTTCATTGTTCAAAGTTTTGTGAACTTTCAAAAAATATTTTTCTTCAATCTATGAACTTAGAATGCCCAAGATACTCTATTTTCTGTACAATCTTAATAAACACATTAGTCATGGAAATATCTAACATCCAAATCTTCTAAGACCTTTCTGTACATTTCTTCAGCCATAGATTCGGATATATATACATACATATATATACATATATATATGCATACACACAGATATATAATATGTATATATTATTTATATGTATGTATATATATATATATATATGTAAAAAACACAAAAGAAAACCCTAAAGATACAAAGCTTAGTTTGGAATGATACCTGATTTCTATTGTCATACACTTCTTGATAGATCATGACTTGATTGTGCATTACGTATGATCAAGTTTCTACAATTTGACATATCTTGACAGTTTCTCATCCTTGTTACTTTAATAAGACTTATAGTAATGTCTTTCTTTGTTTATACATAAGTGCATAGCTGGCTTCATCACACATGAATAAGTTTCCTGCTTTTTATCTTGCTAGAACTTTTGTAAGTTCCTGTGTTTTTCATACACTACTTTTAGTTTTATACGAGGTTTCTTTGTTTGTGATTTGAGAAATTCTTTGAATATTCTCACTTCTCTTCTTTACTCTGCTCTTCTTGACTTTGTCTCGATAGTGAAGTTTTCATACATTTCCTATATCAAGTAATCTATTGTTGTATTTCATCATCTTGAGAGCCTGTCTTTCTATTTATCGAAAATTGATCTTTCTTGTAAATGTCATGATTGGTCATTCTCATATGATTGAATCAAAAGAACATGATTTGGAAAGCTAGACCACTGAATATGTCTTCAAGGAAGTTTTGACGTTTATTCCATAAAGAGATACTTGAGAGAGCTATCTCATTCCAAACATCACAAAGTTAATCTTTTGATGAATATCATGAATGCTTGCAGCTCTTTTAAGGAGAAACATATAACATCTCACTTTGCATTCATCTTCTATCCGTACATTCATCCATTTGTACTACAAGCAGCCTAAATTTTGATACTTATACCTTGTACATGAGACTTCTTCTTGTTCCTAGCAATTAACATATGCACCTATTGATCTCATAACTTTGAGCCTCTGCATCACCTTCTTGGTCCTTGCATAGCATGTATACTTACACAGAAGAAACATGTGTATCTTTTGGTACCCATATTTTCTTGGGTCCTTGAGGGTCAGTAGGAACTATCTTTATTCTCTAAATGTTTTCTCACCACTCTCCACTTTTCTTTTAACAAAACACCTATTGATCTTATTATGGCCATTTTTCCCTCAATAAGTGCAACATATATAAGGCATAGAGGAAAAAGTAGCCCTCACAAAATATTTTTGAAAATTTTATAAATTTGAGAAAGAAGAAGCATAGTTGTAACCAATCCTTGCTTGTCAAACACAGGTTTTTGAGCTCCAAGAAGTTTTTCAAAATTGTTTCTTGCATTTGTAAGTTTTTGCACACAAATATTTAAATCTTCCACTTTTTGTTTTAGATTCTCATAATTGTAAGAGTGTTTTCAAGAGAAAGAATTTTGTTTTCTAAAACTTGTTTCTATTAGAAAAATATTCTTTTTCAAAAATGTTCTTTTCAAATCTCATTGATTCAATAGAAACAACTAACTTTTTGTTTTCATTAATCAGAGAAGAGTTTTCTTTCAAAAGACTTTTCAAATTATTTTTTAAATCCATGTGTTTGAAAGACATCTTCTTCATTTCCTCATATCTACTTGAAAGCAGTTTAAGAGGATCGTTCTCAAATTTTTCAAAAGAAAGAATATCAGATGGAGTAAGAAATGACAGATCATACATTGCCATGAAACAGATGTTTACCAATTCCTTTTCTGATCCTTCATTGTCACTTCTATCTTCATCCCAAGTACTGGCAAGACCTTTCCCTTTCTTGCCTACCTTTGTTATCTCTCTTAGTTTGTTTTGCCTCGTTTGCTTCCCTTTATTTGAACTTTGGACTGACTAAAATTGTAGCACTTTGGTTTATAAAGTGAGGTCGCGTGATTTCCTCTTGTGAATCTTTTTTCTTCTTCGAAAGTTTCCTTCTTTATACACAATTCATGTTAAGTGTGAATTCATCCTCACTATCTCTTCCTGCTCCTTAAGAGTAAAACCCATCCCTGAAGCCATTATTGGGCTTTAATGCATTTTCTTTCTTCATGTGCTCATAATTTTCATTTTCTTCAAACCTTTTGAGCTTCATCTCATGAGTTAAGAATGACCCCATTAATTGTGCTATAACCAATGTTTATGGATCTTTTGATTCTTCAATAGCAAGAGTCTTTGGCTGTCATGATTTAGGTAGAGCATCCAAAATTTTCCTATTTTGCTCACCCAAAAAAGTACGTCTTGCCATATGCTCTGAAGTCATTTATAATATTAGTGAAGCAGGTAAACATATTTGTAATAGATTCATTTTGCTTCAAGAAGAGTTCATAATCTCTTACCAATGCTCCCATTTTGGATTCTTTTAACTGATTGGTACCTTCATGAGTGATTTCAAGAAGCTTCCAAATTGCATTTGCAGTTTCACAACCACTGACACAAGTGTACTCTATTGCATCTAATGTACAACATAAAATATCCATTGCTTGGTAGTTATGTGTCATATTCTTGTTGTCCTTCTCATCATATTCATCAACCTTCTTTGATATTTTTCTATCACCAATAACCTTAAAAGGGATATGAGGACCTTTTCAATAAGATTCCATAAATTAAAATTAATAGAAAAAATATAAATGTGAATACAATTTTTTCCAAAAAGTATAGTTTATTCCATTAAAAAGTGCTAGAAGATCCTTCAACATATGCTAACTAAGCATTCTTATGGCATGCCATAGAAAGAAAATCTTTACCTCTTGGTCATTAGACTAAAAAACAGAGGACCTGCTCTGCTACCAATTGAAAGAACTAATCTTGACCACTTTTCTTTTTCGATTTAATAAAAAATGTGTGATAAAAATTTTCTTATTGATGTATTGTTGCAATCCTAACAAAATTCCACTTTTAGGCAAGCATACTTATTGATATAAAAAAGCAAGAAAAGTCCCCCGGTTGTTGAACTCTTGGGACAGTGAAGCACTAGTACTTACCATATCTCTACTATTTAATTAAATAAAATATTTGCCCGCATGAGCGTAGTTCAGTTGGTTCTAGGGCTGCAGAGTTGGTACCAAGGACCAAGATTCAAATCCTGGTAGCAGCAGTGTTGGAATTTTAACCTCTCCAATGCGGGAGGTGGTTCCTTGTGCACAGCAGTTCCTGGCCTCCAGTCTGCAGGACCACTGAGTTGCTATGATTTACATCCTCCACCTGGGCGTCGGGCAGTCTAGTGGGGGCCCTGTAGGTGAGGATTTCTCACTTTTGGTACCAATTAAATAAAACATTTGAAAGATTTTTTAAAATAAATAAGACAATTAAAAAGATAATTAACAACTAAGAACACAATTAAGGGGTTTACATCAAATCTCGAAAAAAAGGTTTTTAAATGGTGGAACTCCCCATAGAACTTTTAGCTAATCCAATTAAAACATTATAACTAAGAATGTCTTAGAAACTTCAGTTAGCTGTCACTCAGACATCGGATAATCCCTATCTCTAGGGGAAGATCCTCCTATTACCGTTTAGGGAAGAATCTCTTCCCTCCCTAGCCTAATTATGAATGAATTAAAGATTAGAAGTGACTTTAATGACCTAAAGATCATAATTAGTATCTCTACTCACCAGTCCATATTGCTTAATTAATGCCCAAGGTTAATCTTCCATTTTCAATTCTAATTATCCTTGCAAAAGTATCAATTACCGGTAAAAATTGATAGCAAAAACAGAGCACTAAGAAAGAACCAATAAAACCAATAATATTCAAACCATAAAATCAATTGGAATTAATATCAAGAATTCTAAGGTTCATTCCCATACAAACACAACAGAACTTAGCTGCTAAACATATTTCTAAAATAGAAAAATTCATAGATAAATACATATAATAAAAAGAGTTTAGGGAGCTTATTAGAAGTTTTGAAGATTCCACAACCTTGGTGATTGCTTGAGTTCCTCTCTCGATTTGCTCGAAGAAATCTCAAAACTACCTCTATCTAGTGTCTTCAATCTTCTTTACAAAGTTTGCAGTTGAATCTAAAACCTAAGCTCACTTTTAATCTAGCTAATGGGGGTTTATATAGGAAAATTTTACTCCTAAAATTGCGTATTTCCTCTCTTGAAAAGAGTTGTAAAACAAATTAAAAAAAGAAAAGAAAATAGGAGTTCGAATAAGAAATTGCAGAAAAATTGCAACTATGCCCCTATCATGACTGCCCCAAAATCCAGAAACCCACTGCCCAAAAATTCCTTATTTTGCATTACTTCTCAGGTCAAGTAAGGAAGTTTTTCTTCATGAGTCATTTTGAGCACATTAATGGACGATTCAGGTCTTGGGGTCTCATATGATTCGTAGATGGAGCTCTTAGCTCTCCAAAGCATCTTGAATCATATAGATTGTAGTTGTATATCTCCAGTTATGATCGTTATACCAAAAGTTGTCAAAATTAAACGTCATGTGAGTAAGCAAATATTTGCACTATACTTTGTGTGACAAAATGAACTCTGAATGAGACAAACTTTAGCTTATAGAAACCTCAAGAAGTCCTTTAAAATCTACAAGAAGGAGACTTCTTTAATTAATTCATTATAAAGGTCAAAACTCCATGGGAAGCAGCTTTACTTAGCCATAGAAACTGTTTTAGGCAGCTTGTTATTTCTTCTCCTTTTTTTCCGTTCATGCTCTGTGGGTTCCTGTTTTGATTTTTTTTCACTCTTAACTCCCTTTGGATCCACCTATAACAATAAGAGAATAATTTTATGGTAATTAATCCATTTTATTTACATATAAAACGATAAAATCGATAAAACAATATAGTTCATAACGGTAAAATGGAACAATCTTATATGAATCGGGAAAGCCAAGAAGCTAAAAATTTGTTGAATGGACTATCAAATAGTGAGAGGTTGAAGAAACTCAAAGCTCTTGAAGATAATGGCATGATAGTTTACATAATGGAAGCTTTGAAGAGCAAGTTGGAAGGGTTTGAAGGCTAAGAAAGGATGTCCAAGTTGTTCTCCAAGTGTTCAATTAGCAAGGATCAAACAAGAGAACACATTGGAGGAGAAAATAGGTAAGTTTTGGCATAGAGCTACCCTACCGCCGATGGTAGCCCCTGGCCTACTGTCATCGATAGGCTTCTGTCGGCATACTCGGGCAAACAAGGCCCCTACCGCTGACTGTAGGTTCCACCCTACTGTTGCCGGTAGGTCTCGATGTTAGTATATGCCCTAGACCAATTGACTTACATTTATGATTTATGAAGCATATATTTTGAATTGTATTTTATGCTCTTGGTCATCAAGTATATGACTTGATAGTAAAACCCTTATTGCTAATAAAATACTATTCTCATTTGTCCCTAGTTTTATCACATCTTGTATTATTAAACTAGTGTGAAGTTTATTGATGATCAAGTTTTACCGATCATTAATATGAGATATAAAATCAATTCATAAATACATATTGAGAATATTGTATTGGACATAACCCAAAGTGAAGAAGAAATATTGCATGGGTTTAAGTCATAAACATTTCTTCTCAGTTTTATATTTGATGTCCTTTGACCTAATGTTTCTTGCATGGGGAGAAAATATGTTTTGATATAGTCAAATATCACTTTTAATTAGGTGATTATTATGACTATTGGTTGGGCTATTTTCCTGTCATGGTTTGAATATTGGAGATAGTGGAAGAGATTTGTCCCTCTCTTTTTAGAGAGAGATATCCATGGGCTTCTTGATAAGGAAGAATGGAAAATACGCATGGCCATGCTCAAATAATTATTAGTAAGGTATTATTAATTTTATTTGTCGGAACAGTCTGCCTGGTAATCAAGTAAAAGGTTAATTAAGTTTTATAATGATGACTCGGTCTATGCCTTATACTTAATTAGGATATCGTGTGACAAAAGGACTAAATATTAAACTGATGCTACGTTATTATTGCTTTTACTTAACTTGGGTAAGCATAATGTCTTACTAGAGGCCGCTCATGTTTTGTGAACCTACAGGGTCGCATGCATAGACAATCTTGTGAGCATAATGTTCACATTCAATGAATCTAGATCGTGTCCAGATTCGTTGAACGTATACAAAAGGGGAATCACATTCCATATTGTATTTTCTGGTAAGTTAATAAGTAACTAATTTTATTTATCACATAAATGAAATTAATTTCTTAACATTATTCATCCAACCGTTGGATGATTATAGGAATAGACGGACGAGATTAAATTATCATTCGATGACAATTAGGGTTCTGATATTGACAGCTATAAAAGGTTATGTTAAACTTTTCTCGGTAGTCGTCTTCATCTGATTAAAAAAAAAAAACCCAAAATCCTAGAATGGCGATAATAGTATCTAGCCTCCCTCTCTCAAATAATTTCACGTATTACTAGATAGCCAGGATTAGTTCTGAACAATTTTCAGAACACAGAAGGGGCTAGCATCCCGATCGCTTGTAGAGGAGTTCGTCGCGTAGATACCAGTAGAGGGCGAAGGGTAAATAACAGCGCCTCCACACCGAACAGTAAAAAATATTGATGTGATTTCTATCTAATCGGTTTTTCTAGTATATGCAGATTCTGTTGGTGGATTTCCGTAGTTTTATTTTATTTGTTTTTGTATACGGAATCCAATACTCGAGAGGATTATTGCTTAGCCAATCTTTTCGGAGGGATTTTATAATTGAAGTGGTTTTTACATCTTTTAACCAAAGGGTTAATAGGCAATTTAAGCCATTAATCACTTGTTTAGCTAGGGGTTAATGCTTAGCCTATAAATACCTCATTATACATTGATTGTAAAAGCTTTTGAAGTAGAATGAATTTTGCTTAAATTCTTGAGAGAGAAACTCTCTTAGTCTCTACGGTTTTTCCCCTTGTTGAGCTAGTTCACTAAGGGTTAATGTCCTTGGTAGTGAGCAATTGAATTGTAGGCCCAAATAGATAGGAGGTCTAAGCATCAAAAGACTCAAAGAGACAAATCAAACCTCTTTTAGTAAACTTGCTTGGAGAATGCATAACGACAATGAGCTGCTTAGGGTCTTTGTTCTTATAGACAAATATAGATATATAAGGACTTTTTGGGATGGTACAAGTAAGAAAATAGCCTCATACGTCTGCAAAAACATGTGCTCAAGCTCCAAGACCTTGGCAAACTAGTGTCAATGGAGAGTGGGAAATGGACTTAAAGTGAAATTTTGGACAAATATATGGCTTGAAGGGGAACCCCTTATTCAAAGGGTATCTCTTACTTCGGGCATAGAGGAATTGGAATCAGGAGTGGATTGCGATCGTGAAAATTTTGACAAATGGCTATCACATGATATTCTAATGAGACAGAATAATTTCCAAGTAAATACAGCAAAAAACAGACCTAATGTGGCATGGTGGAACCTAGCTTCTAATGGAAAATTCAATGGAGAAACATGTAGGTGACTCTGTAACTTTGATTAGCAAGAAGAAAGCAAAGAATGGAGGAAGATATGGAAGTTTAGGGGGCTAGCTCATCCATTCTTATGCATGTGGTTTGTTAAGCATACAACTCTTCCAACAAGGAAACTGCTCAGTGAAAGAAAAATGCCTATCTCAACTGAATGCCCAATCTTTACTACAGAAAAGGAAATTGTTCTACATATGTTAAGGGGCTGTGTCTAAGCAAAACAGATAAGGAGGGACTTTATGCCACCAGAAAAAAGAAGAGACTTTTACTCCACAACTTAATACTCAGGTTGAGTGGATGGTTGCCTCAAGGAGAATTAGAATGTGACATCCAAAATTAGGTTTATTCTCAAGAAACACTTTTTCTCATAATTATATATGATTTTAAAAGTCTTGCTAATCTCCAGAAAAGTTCTTATTAATTATGTTATGCAATCAGCTTTATATCACTGAGTCAAGCTAATAGCTTAAGTGATAGTTTTTTACTTGATTGATTATATTATGCCGATTAGCTTTATGTTACTGAGTCAAACTAATGGCATAAGTTACAGTTTTTGAGGTAGTTGATTTTTGTCATATCATGCTGATTAGCTTTATATCACTAAGTCAAGCTAATGACTTAAGTGATATCCTCTGAGTTGGGTTGCATCAGTTGTTTTCTATGAACCTATTCTGTTTTGGGTTCTCTTACTTTGAGTTTAGAGAGATCTATTTTAAGAGAGCTAAATTTTTTAATAGGTCCAATTCATCTCCCTCTTGGACCTAAATGGGACTTACATTTGGTATCAGAACAGTCTCTCTCAAGGAAAGAGTTTAATAGCTCAAGAGAGAATCAATGATTAGCTTAAGTGATTTTGTTGAAGGTCAATGTATAACTCATCCACCACTTTTTAGTGGAATGAACTACTCTTACTGGAAGACAAGAATGAGGCACTTCATTCTACAAACAGATTTTGAGTGTTGGAAAGTTATAAAAAATACACAAGATATTCCTAGGTACAATATGAATGTTTTTGAAACTATGAAAGTCAAAACTGATTATTTTGAGGCTGATTGGAAAAATGTGAAAATTGATGCCAAAGCATTGAATATCCTTTGTTGTTCACTTAAGGTGAATGTATACGATAAGGTATCAACTTGCAAGTCGGCTAAAGAAATGTGGGATCAACTTGAGACAATCTTTTAGAAAAAGAAACCAAGTGCTGAAGAGGAGGAGAGTAATACAGAAGGAACTTGGAGTGGTAGTGAACAAAGCTCAAGTGAAGGAGAGGAAGAGGAAGATCGACAAGATAAGTAGTCAACTGGAAAGGTAGTGAAGTGTTTGATGGCTGGTGAGGAAGAAGAAAAGATGAGGACGCTTCTCTAGACTTTTCTGATTATTAAAAGTTGCATGATGCTTTGATGAACTTTTTATGGAATATAGAACTCTTGCGGATACATATACTATTCAGAAAAATGAGCTTAAGAACCTGATTTGTGAAGTTAAAGCTTTAAAATCACAAAAATCTGAAAAGCGTGTGTTGAGTTTTTATTTTCTTGTTTTGAAAACCTAATTGAAATCTTGTGAAGAAAAGAACAATGTGTTGATGAAGAGAAAATGTGAGTTTGAAAAATGAGATTTAAAACCTTACCGGAGATTTAGTAAATTTAGGAATGGAAAGGAGGTTTTAGACAAACTTCTTGGAAATCAATGTCTAGCTAATGACAAGGCTGGTTTAGGTTTTAATGAATTTTCTGTTCAAACTAGCTAGGACTAAAATCTTGATTGAAAAATCTTTTAGTAAAGCTAAGGCAACTACTCAATTTCTAAAAACAACTTCTGGTCAAACTAAAGCTACTGATCAATTTGTGAAATTTTTTTATCAAGCCAAAGCCACTATTCAATTTATGAGATCTACTTTCCAAAGAACTTTTCAAAATGGCCATCGGGCTAGATTAAGATTTGAATGTTCTTTAGCACCTCATTTTTCTAAATCTGGAAAGCTAATTTTTCGTCAAAATGCTCATAGAAATTTGAGATATTATTTCAATCAAGGGTACCATAAACCCTACTTCCAAAGAGGCTATTATGCTCAAGAGTTTTCAAATCGTCATTTGCAAAAAAATAGAAAGCTATATCTTGGAAACGAAGTTTTCATTTCTGGTTTAATCGGATATGTTACGTATGCTCTCACTTTGGACACATTGCAAGAAATTGCAATAAATTTTTTTCTTAAAAAATGGAGCTAAGAGGAGATTTGATTATAGTCAGGCTAACTGGAGAACTCACTCTCAGAACCCAACTTAGTTTAGATATCCAAAAGAAACTAAATTATTTTATAGGTGTGCCTAGAGAGCAAGGTAGTGGAAAGATGGTAGTACAATTGAAGAAATTGCTCTAGGCATATGACTGGTGACATGAGCTGTTCACTAAGATAAATGATAAAGATTGTGATGATGAAAGTTTTGGAGATTTAAGCAAACAAAGAATAGTTGGAAGTAGAGTTATTGGAACTAATCTTAAAAGTTAGATATTTGCAGAGAAAAGATAATATACATGTGCTAATGGATAAGTTGAGTGGAGCTAGTTGAGTTTGCTTAGCTGCAGTTTCGGATGGAAAATGATTGTGGCACAAAAGACTGAGATATGCAAGCATGAGTGTTATAGTGAAACTATCACATCTGGTCAATGAACTACAAGAGTTTGAGTTTGAAAATTAGCATTTGTGCGATTCATGTCAAACTGGAAAACAAACAAGGATGTCCTAAGGGAGGTGTATATGTGACTAAGAGTTTAAAGCTAATTTAATCTGCTTAGCTTTAATTTCTAGTGAAAGCTAATTATGACATTGAGATTAGGACACACAAGCATTTGGAGCTAATACTTTGAGATTTGCTTTGGTTCAATTCATCCAGCAAGTTTGCGGGCTTATGAGGATGAAGACTTGAGAAGTTCTGGCAGTTCTAAAATATAAAAGAGGGTATTTCAAGATGTTTCAAATGTAAGCAATTTATGCCAAGCAATAAGGTTCAGTTGGGAAAATTTTGATGATGAGGCTGATGAAGCTATTTTTTTAGTACTCTAAAAACAGTAAGGCTTATCGTGTGTTCAATAAAAGACATCAAACTATTGAAGGGTCAATTCATGTTATTTTTAGTGAAGCCAATTTTGCACTGTCTAAAAGTGCAGCTCCTGGTGATTTTGATGCAGGTTGCATTAGCTCAAGCAGAGAAAGGAGTTCTGAGGAACAAAGAAACCTAATGAATGGAGCTAATGACGTACCAAGTTAAAATGGAGCTATACTCAAGAGAGTTCAAGCATAACCAGAAACTTGCCCCATTCTAGAAACAGCTTGCTGATATCTTCACTAAATCCATGCATGAAGAAGTCTCTTGGAGGATTTATTTGGAACTCGAGCTAGTGGTTCTCAACGATTAGCTTCTCTCTGCATGTTCTTTTGTGAAAATAGATTTTAGCTTCCCTTTGGGTTTTTTTTGTTTGGTTAAAGGGCATTGATTAATTTTGAACCTGCTTTAATGGATTTTGAGGTGAGTAAAGCTTGCGTAGCATTTTGTGATCTTCCATGATATTCTCTCTCTCTCTCTCTCTCTCTCTCTCTCTCTCTCTTTCGATTTGAATAAAGTGGTTATCTGTTAAAGTTATATTTTATGTGTCTCTCTCATACTTCTTGAATAGATAAAGTAAGTTAAATGCTTTTTTTGATAAGACTTGGTATCGATGGTTAGTAAGGAGAATGATTGATTGGCTATACTTTTGATAAGTTTGTCCTTTATGAGTTTTTCTTGTTGAATCAATTCTTGAATTTTTTCTTCTCTCTTTTGAAAAACTAGCATGGTAGTTACTCTTGCAAGGCAGTAAAATTTTAAAATCCTATGAATCTTTGACGAGCAAGATAATCTCTTTCATTGCTCTTGCAAGCTGCCCTAGATGCCTCTTTAATTTCTTTCTTCTGCAAGTTCTGATAGAAACCTTGACTCCAAAGAGAAAATTGATGAAGCTGTTTGAAATGAAAGCCCATAAGGAGAATATTTCCGAAGAAAAGAAATCGAGGAAGTAGAGAAAGTTTAAACTATGAAGAAAGCAAGAATTGCGAGGGAGTAATAATCTATGAAAAATTTAGTGATGTAGCTTCAGCACAAGTTGCTTAGGCTAAAAACACGAGTGATAAAGAAGAAAGAGAAAAGAGAGATACTAGAAAAAGAGAAAAATGAAAGTAAAAATAGAAAAGCTAAAAGAGATGAAAGAAGAATTGGTTGAAGAAGAAGATAAAATGAGTGTTAATTTTGAAAAAGAGTAGGCATGAGGATAGAAATAAAAAGAGAGATGCTCCGTTGAAAGAAAAATTGACTGAAAGAAAGAAGGAAGAAGAATGTGTTAAGTGAGCTTAAGTAGATATCTTTGGGAGATTTGTGAAGAAGTTGTCATTAAAATCAGGAAAGATGTTTTTGGAAAATCAGAAGTAGCTCAAGAGGTGCAAAGCAGATCTACTACAAAGGGTATCAAAGCAAATAGTGGACTCAAATTTGTCCGAATAGGCATGGTAATATCTGAATAAGTTGATATTTACATATATCTTTCTCATTCGAGTCTTTTTGGTATTATACCAACTCAACTTGATGGAATCTCAGCTTCTTATTCTAGATTTTATTAGTTGATCAAGTTATTTCTTCAGATTTTTCTTCTAAAGCTATCTAGGTTGCTAAGCTAGCTGTTTTGTAGAGTCCCAGGCATGACTATTACTTGTAGCCCTAGTCATGCCTAAGCTACTTCCATGTTGCAATTTTTTAATTGGGATAAAAGTATTGAAAGTTGTTGCTTGCTCAATCATTTGTTTTACTTGGCTTCTATTCCAATCTGGTCTATGAACAGTTAATTTGCATTTATTATCTTGTCTTCCATGCCCTTTTTATGTGTGTGACAAAAAGGGGGAGAATGATTTAGTGTTTCCCATTCTATTATGGTTAGATGATGTGTTTATGTGTGATATCTATAGATACTTTAACTTAAAGCTTTCTATTCTATTATGATATCTACCCTCTTTGCTTTTTAATCCAACCTTGTCTTTGAGCTATCTGTAAACACTTAGTTTAATGTTTTCTTAAGTGAACTTGTTGTGAAAGTGGAGGTACTCAAAGATGTTTGAAACCGAGCTCATCATTCAGGTTTAAAAACTGAGGCATTAGCTCATAGCGGAGCTTTTAAAACCTTTTTATGCATGATTTTTCTTTGCCTCGGCTATCTATATATAAAGGAAAAAATAGTTTTGTAACTTATAAAAAAGGGGGAGAATGTTGACTCAAGAGTCAGTCATGTTTTGATGAGTAACAGATCAAGTTAATCTAATAAATTGTTTTGTTGAAAGACAGAAGTGAAGCTAATGTGAATGGAAGGTGAGTTGAGTTAACAGATCGAGCTACTAATCTGAGCAGAAACGAGCAAATTTGAGTTTTAAAGAATTTTTACTGAAGCAAAGAATTTGAATTCATTCTCTGGAAATAGAAAGGATACATTAAAGATCCGAGAACAAAAGAAAGAGAAGGGAAGTTTCTTTATTGATAAAGTACCTTTTTACTCTATACCTGTATTTGTGATCCATTGTACTTTGTTTTAACCTTTTCCTCTTTTGGTTAAATACAAAAGAACTTACAAAGAGCTTTTGTCTTTTTGCAAAAAAATGCTAGAAGTCTCAAGAAGGAGAAAAAGACATTATTACTCAGCAATATGTGGTTAAAGAAAGTGTTGATGAGGAGGCACTTGAAAAATCAGTATAAAAGAAAGATTTGAGCTAAAGTCTAAGTACAAGACTTAAGCTAATCAGATGAGCAGAACTGTTGTTTGTCTTAAAGATTTTGTGAGGATCAAAGTACTTTACACGTGGCATTGTGCAAGAAGGCCATGGTAGCTAGATTAATTTACATATGGAGGAAAAGTACCAGCTTGGGGAACAAGTTTATACACTTGAAAATATTGTGGAGTGGTCCCCTATTTCGTTTACCCTTTTTTGTTAAACATGGTATTACTAACTTTTTCTGGTGTGTGCAAATGATGTAAAGATAGTAATAGGTTGTTGAGAAGGAAGCTCAAAGAAAGAAGCCATTGTGAGACAACTTAAGCATTGGGATAGTCATGTATATAGGTGAAGACCATATTTCTCTAAACTTGAAAAAGTGAAGACAAAGTTTCAAAAAGCAAGAAGAGAGAGAGTTCTTGAAAAGAAATAGAAGCCTTCTTTCCTCTCTCAGTTTTGAGCAAGAAGTTCCCAAATTATGAAAGAGAGTTTCCATCATCAACTAGAGAGAAATTGCAGAAAAATATTTGAGAGAATGAGAGGACTCAAAGAGTCTATGTGCTAAAGCTATTTTTGTCTTTATTTCTTTTGATTTACAAGCTCCAGGTGAAAAACTTGTGTTTGGTTTACAAGTTTTGTGTAAAAACCTTGTAGTTGGTTTGCAAGTTCTAGTACAAAACTTGCAAGTTAGTTTCTCTTGAGATACAGGAGCTGTTAGTTGAAAGAACTAGGTTTAAAATTAGCAGTCGGTGTTGTAAAAGTTGATATGACCTTGAACGAGATCGGTTTATAGTAAAATCCTTGAGATGGTGTTCTAGGGGGAAAGTGGATGTAGGTGTATTACCGAACCACTGTAAAAATCCCTACGCCTCTCTTGTCTTTTGTTTATTCTGATTTTTCCTTGCTTATCTGTTTTTGTTTTTGATGAGTTTTTAGTTTGCAAGAATGATCTTCAAAAATGCAATAACCTGTGAATTATCTTTTCAAGTTCTCATCCTAGACTTTTCTCTACTAGCTGGGTAAATATGTTAATTCAAAAATCATCAGTACATTTCCTTATCGTGCCTCCCAGAAACAGAAATTTGTAAAGATGTCCAGATCCATATATGTATATTTACTTCTACTATTGTTTTTGTCATGATATTATTGCTCTTGTAATACCACCACTAGTGCTTTATCCATTATATTATATATGTTAGTGAATAGGTCTCATATTGTAATATGTTAAGTCTTTTATTTGCATGATTGTGATATAACTTTAAGGACTCTGTATTATATGATTGTGCAAGGGATTAATCTGGTAGTGAGCTTTTTTTATTTTTATTTTATCAGACAATTCATATAATGGAATCTCATGAGATAGTGCATAGTGAGGAAAGTTCTACTAGTTTTGGTAAATGAACTCGAAAAGCAAAGTGTCGAGTGTGTGGAAAAGTTCTTGGTACTGGAACAACTAGTTAAATCGTCATGTAGAGAAATGTGCTAAGGTGAGAAAAGGGAGTGATAAGAAATATCCTATTATTGACCATAACATGTTTCGCATGGTTATAGCTCAATCAATTTTGATGCATAATTATCCATTCAATATAGTGGAACATGAAGGAACTAGAGAGGTGCATAAATTCCAAAATCCTATGATAGGTACGATTTCAAGGAATATGGCAAGGGTTGATGTTTTAACACTGTATAACCTTGAAAAGAAAAGTTCCAGAAAGACTTAGAATTAGTTCCTGGTAGGATTTGCTTGACATCTAAATTGTGGACTTTGTCTACTACTAGCTCACTATGTGGATTTGGATTGGGTACTATAGAAGAAAATTTTGATTTTTCGTCATATGTCTACCCTTCATAGTGGTTCAATTTTAGGGGATATTCGGTTTAAGTTTTTGTCAGAATGAGGTATTGATAAGAAAATTTTTACCATTACATTAGATAATGCAAAATATCAAGAAGAAATGGTAGAAAAACTAAGAGATCATTTGTTGTGTAGGCTAATTGGGCCAGTGTTCACATATTTTCTCTTCTCAGCCCATGTTCTTTAATCCCTGTGATGAGTTGGATTGAGCCTCACAACCCAACTAGGATAAGTGTATGTTTAATTCAAGATGACGGGCATGCCGACCTGGTAAACAGGCCAATCTTCTTAAGTCTTCCCAGGTGACTTGGCTGTTGCTTCTTTGAAAAGGTCTTCCAGGTAACAGGATGTTCTGTTATTGAACGATCCTTTCAAATGAGTGTTCTGTTATTTGAATAAGTCTATCATAGAAACTTTATAAATACTCTTATACTTTCTTTTTGCTTACAGATGAGATGTGACTATTTATTCTGTGTGAAGCCTTCTTCTCTTCTCTCTTCTTCTTCTTTGCAAATTCTTGTTTCTGTTTGTTCTCTGTGAATTCTTCTATTACTGTCACCGTTAGTCACCATTTCTGTTTGACCACGAGCTTGGGTAGTTTGTGAAGGAGAGAACAGAAAGTGAGAGTTTAGATTGTTGTTATGTGAGGCTCATCTGTTGCTGAGGGTTTGATTGAGATTCTGACATACAAAGAAAACTGGTCGTCTGGTTTTTCTCATTCTCATCCGATTTGATCGTCTGAATCTCTCTGTTCCCTTCTTTCACAGAAGTCGGTCGTCCGTTTTGTTATGTGTTGGCGTCCGTTTTTCATAACCAGACGTCCAGTTTTGGTTTCGGTCGTCTGATTTTATCTTGTGTAAAAAATCGGACGTCCGATTTTTTACAGGCTCATCCTATTTTGTTTATCTGTTTTGCAGATATTTAAAGAAGAAACAGAAGTCTATTTTTTAAGACTTCTCATCCATTCTTCAAGAGCTTTGATTGAGAGTTGTTATTCAGTTCCATCATCAGGTTTTTTGTAATAGATTAGTTATTTCTTCTTCTTCCACTCTTTTGCTCTTGTAATAGTTTTCTGTAGAGGTTTTATGTTAATGTAACAGGGCCAATCACCAGAGCAACTATTCTTAACTGTCGTATTAGAGCCAGAAAGAAATTCGATCTTTCTGGTGTCTGTTACATTTCACCAGCGACGCATACATAACCCAAAAACTCCCAGGTTGCTTTCCAGACTCACGGGGAACTGTTGAGTTCCGTGAATCTAGCACAGGTCACTATTACTATTTTTGCTTTCCTTTCTTTTAAAGTTTATTGTCCTGATATCTACATATTCTGCTGCTTGTATCTCTAATGACGGACAAAATTTTTTGTGATTTCTGTTTTTTATGAAAAACCAAAACCCAAGCCTGGTTTAAGTCCTATTGAGACTTCAAGTATCTGTGTGTTGGTGTTTTTCTTGTTCGATTGCAAAAATTTTTTTATTGTCCGTGATCGTTGAGATTATTCTTTTGTCTGTTCGGGGACTGTTGCTCAGCCTTATCTATACTGTTTCAATGTTGATCATCTGTTTTGTGGCTGTTGCTCAGCCTTTATTATCTGATTGATCTATTAGGAGTCTATTATCTGCATATTGCCTGTTTTTCTAGCTGTATTTCTTTCTAGGTTATGTTTGTGACAAAACTTTTTTTCTTAAATCTTTTATTTTTCGCACATTACTTTTATTTGCCATTGTTTAACATGTCTGTTCCAAAACTTGAAATAGACAAGTTTGATAGCAAATCTGATTTTGTAATGTGGCACAGAAAAATGAAAGTTGTTTTAGTCCAAAACAAGATTGCACCCGCTATTTCTACTCCTGACAAGTATTCGGAATCTTGGACAGGAGAAATACTAGCTGAAAAACATGGTGATGCACATAGATGTCTCACCTTGCATTTGAAAGATAATGTTTTAAGAGAAATAAATGAAACAGACAATGCTTATGAAATCTGGACAAAACTTGAAAAACTTTACTTGGGAAAGTCTTTATCAAACAAAATCTATTTAAAGGAACGACTCTTTGGCTTCAAAATGTGCGGGTCAAAATCCCCTTTTGAAAACATGGATGATTTAAACAAAATTGTTTTAGAGCTCCAAAATTTTGGAGAAAACATTTCTGATGAAAACATTGCTGTTATTTTGTTGAATGCTTTGCCTGAATCTTATAATGATGTGAAATCTGCTATCAACTATGGTAGAGATAACTTGACTCTTTCTGATGTGAAAAATGCCTTGAAATCAAAAGATTTAGATTTTGCGAAAAGAAAATAAAACAAACGGAGAGAATCTTTTTGCGAGGGAGGGTTGACTGGAGAGAACCTTCTAGTCACCTCTCTAAAAGTAAAAGGTGGTCTAAATCTATAGATAAGAATCGAGTCAAGTGTTTTTATTGTCGCAAAGATGGTCATATGAAAAACAAATGTTTTAAACAAATCAAAGATGAAAAATTACGTAAACAAGGTAATGGGAAAGATAAAACTGACAGAACGCACGATTTTGAACTAGATGGTAATTCTATGTTTTGTAAAGTTTTATGTGTTTCCCCTTTCCCATCTACCTCTGTAAGTGGATTCTTGATTCTAGTTGCACTTTTCATATGACACCCAATAAACATTGGTTTTTTTATTTTAAACCCTTGATCATGGAAAGGTTTTTATGGGAAACAATCAGGTTTGTGATGTCAAGAGAATTAGACATGTTTTTATAAAAATGCATGATGGTATGACTAGAAAACTGACTAAGTTAAGGTATGTACCTGACCTTATAGGAAATTTAATCTTCCTTGGTTTTCTTGACTCAAAATGATATTCTTATAAATCTAAAAATGGGATTTTACGTGTTTGTAAAAGATCTCTATTCATGCTTAAAGGTTTTAAGAAAGATAGTTTGTACACCTTACTTGGTAAAACTGTTTGTGAATCATCTGCATTATTTTCTAAAACTGTTTCTGATAAAATCATGTTGTGGCATCGTCGGATTGGCCACATTAGTAAAAAAGCTTTGCATTAATTACACAAACAAAGTCTTCTAAACGGTGATGAAATTACTTCTTTAGATTTTTGTAATCATTTTGTTCTTAGCAAACAACATATACCCAGTTTTTCTGCAGGCACACACAAATCCACTGCTGTTCTTAATTATGTGCATTGTGATCTTTGGGGTCCTGAAAAGGTACCCACTTTTGGTGACAATGTTTATTTCCTTTCTATTGTTGATGATTTTTCTCGGCATGTTTGGGTGTTTCTTTTGAAAACCAAGGATCAAACTTTTCAAAAGTTTAATGAATGGAAACGTTTTGTCGAAAATCGAACCGGAAATAAGCTGAAGGTTTTAAGAACAGATAATGGTTTGGAATTTTGTAACAAAAAGTTTCATGATTTGTGTGCTTTAAATGGCATTGTTCATCATAGAACTGTTAGGCACAACCCACGACAAAATGGGGTAGCTGAGAGGATGAACCGAACCATTATGGATAAAGTTAGGTGTCTTTTCGTATCATCTGGGGTTCCTAAACCATTTTGGGGAGAGGCTGTTAGTATAGCAGTTTACCTTATAAATAGGTCTCCTTCCACAACCATAAACTTTAAGACTCCTATAGAATTGTGGTCAAGGCAACCACCAAACCTTTCAAATCTTAGAGTATTTGGGTGTGCTACTTTTGCACATCAAAGAGAAGGGAAGTTAGATCCTAGGTCTAAGAAGGGAGTGTTTATAGGCTATCTTAGTGGGGTAAAGGGTTACAGAGTGTGGCTTAGAGTTGAACCAGGTGTATGGGTAGTCGTGAGTAGAAACGTAGTCTTTAGTGAGCTAGACATGCCCTGTCTTAAAACTGAAACCAAACCCGAGAGTTCTTCTGGTACAATCGTAGTTGAGAACATTCCTGTGGAGGTGGAGGTCACCTCCGAACCTTCTCATGAGCACACACTAGAACCCGAGCTAGAACCAAAAACTAACAAGGAATCTAGTGTTCCTGAACTTAATGAGCCAATTTTAGATAATTCTGATGATGATGAGGATCTCCAAAAGCTCGAGTACAAGCCTTTAGAGATTACCAACTATCGAGGGATAGGGTTAGAAGAGAGATAAGGAAATCTCCTAGGTATGGTTATTCATACATTGTCTCTTATGCTTTTGCTGTTGCATCTTTTGTTGAAAAAAAGAACCTGTTTGTTTTTCTTACATTTTAAAGAGTCCTAATTGCTCTTTGTGGATGCATGCTATGGATGAAGAAATATTTTCTTTGCATAAGAACAAAACTTGGGTGCTTGTGCATAAACCACCTAAACAAAAATTGATTTATTGTAAATGGATTTCAAAGTTAAAGAACCTGAATCTGTTAATGAACCTCCAAGGTGCAAGGCAAGATTGGTTGCAAAAGGTTTTTCTCAAGTTGAAGGTATTGATTTCAATGAGATTTTTTCTCCTGTTGTTAAGTATAAACTATCAAAATGATGCTTGCTGTTGTTACCTTCTTTGATCTTGAGCTTGAATAGTTGGATGTTAAAACTGCATTTTTGCATAGTGAACTTGATGAAGCCATTTACATATGCCAACCACCTGGTTTTGAGGTGAAAGGTAAGGAGCATATGGCTTGTCTGCTGATGAGGTCCTTGTATGGGCTTAAATAATCACCTAGACAGTGGTATAAAAGTTTTGACTCTTTTATGTTTAAAACTGGTTTTGTTAAAAGTAATTATGATAGCTGCTTATATTTTTCTGATGATATTGTTGATAATGCCATATATTTGCTTCTTTATGTTGATCATATACTTATTGCCTGCAAGTATATAGATAAGATTTTGCATTTGAAATCTTTGTTGAAATCAGAGTTTGAGATGAAGGATCTTGGATCTGCCTCTAGAATCTAGGCATGAACATTGATAGGGTTAGCGCTAACCGTTCTTTGTTTATATCCCAGAAGTCTTTCTTATAGAAAATTGTTTCAAAATTTTCTATGCATTTGTACCCCTCGTGCAAGCTATTTTCAGCTTTCTTCTAAAACTAGTCCCAAAACTCAAAATGAGAAGAAAGATATGGCCAACATCCCTTATAGAATGGCTATACGATCTATAATGTATTTCATAGTTTCCAACCCGTCCTGATATTGCTTATTCCTTAAGTCTTTTAAGCCGCTTTATGTCTAATCCAGGTAGGGATCATTGGACCGCTTTTAAGTGGCTATTGAGGTACCTTATTGGGACGCTTGATAAAGGCTTGCATTATCATAACTGGTCTGAACATTTTGAGTTGGTTGGTTATGTTGACTCTGATTTTGCAGGTGATAGAGAAGGTAGAAAGTCTACCCTTCTTATTTATTTACCCTTGCAGCCTGTAGTCACCCTTTCAACTATAGAGACTGAATATATTGCCTCCACGGAGGCAATTAAAGAAGCCATCTGGCTTCAGGGGTTTTTATCTGAACTGTATCTTTTACATTCTAAAGTTGTCACATTTACTGATCGTCAGAGTTGTCTTCATTTGTGTAAAAGTCTTGTTTATCAAGAAAGGACTAAATATATAGATGTTAAGTATCATTTTATTCGTGAAAAAGTTTCAAATGATATTGGTAATATAGACAAAATTAGTACTAAGGATAATCCTATTGATTTTGGTACTAAAGTGATAACAACTAACAAGTTTGTTTTGTGTAGAGACCTTCTACATATTGATGCAGGTTGATTGCTTCAGCTGAGAAGTTTACTAAAATGTGTTCAAGGTGGAGCTTGTAGGCCAATTAAGCCAGTGTTTACACATTTTCTCTTCTCAGCCCATGTTCTTTAATCTCTGTGATGAGTTGGACTGAGCCTCACAACCCAAATAGGACAAGTGCATGTCTAATTCAAGATGCCAGGTGAGCCGAGCTAAGAAACAACCCACTCTTCTTGAATCTTCCTAGGTGACTTGGCATTTGCTTTTTTGGAAAGGTCTTCCATGTAACAGGACATTCTGTTATTGAACGATCCTTCTAGATGACTATTCTGTTGTTTGAATAAGTCTATCATAAAAATTCTATAAATATTCTTATCATTTCTTGTTGCTTACAGATGAGACATGACTGTTTATTCTGTGTGAAACCTTCTTCTCTTCTCTCTTCTTCTTCTCTATAGATTCTTGTTTATGTTTGTTCTCTGTGAATTCTTCTATTACTGCTGCTATTAGTCACCATTTTTGGTTGACCACAAGCTTGGATAGTTTGTGAAGGAGAGAACCTAAAGTGAGAGTTTAGATTGTTGTTGTGTGATGCTTATCCATTGCTGAGGGTTTGATCGAGATTCTGACATACAGAGAAAACCGGTCGTCCGGTTTTTCTCCTTCTCATCCGATTTGATCGTCCGAATATCTTGTTCCCTTCTTTCACAGAAATTGGTCATCCATTTTCTTGTGTGTTGGCATCTATTTTTCATAACCGGACGTCCAGTTTTGGTTTCAGTCGTTCGGTTTTATCTTCTGGCAAAAATCGGACGTCTGATTTTTGCCAGGCTCATCCTGTTTTGTTTATCTGTTTTGCAGGTATTTAAAAAAGAAACAGAAGTCTGTTTTTTTTCAGACTTCTCATCCATTTTTGAAGAGCTTTGATTGAGAGTTGTTATCTGGTTTCATCATCCAGTTTTTGTAATAGATTAGTTATTTATTGTTCTTTTGCTATTTTGTTGTTGTAATAGTTTTCTGTAGAGGTTTTACATTAATGTAACATGGCCGATAACCAAGCAACTATTCTTAACAGTGGTATCAGAGCCACAAAGAAATTCGATCTTTCTGGTGTCTTTTATATTCCACCAGCGACGCAAACGTCATCCAAAACCTCCCAAGTTGCTTTCCATACTCACGGGAACTTTTGAGTTCTGTGAATCTGGTACAGGTCACTATTATTGCTTTTGCTTTCCTTTCTTTCAAAGTTTATTGTTCTGCTGCTTGTATCTCTAATTACGAACCGAATTTTTTGTGATTTCTGTTTTTTCTAAAAAACCAGAACACAAGCCTATTATGGTTAAATGGATGCCCATTAGATGTCCATCATAGATGCTCAATGGGCACCCTATAAAATTAGTATGAAGGGTGCCACTTAAATTTATTATCTATTTAAGCCCACCCATTTAAATTCATTACACTTTTGGATATGAATAGGGAATTTGTTCATTAATCATGTACCGATTTAATATCCGTCCAATACCCACCCTATCCACTCATTTGCCACCCCTACCTTTTACCTGGTCAATATAAGGGGTTAGCAAATGGACTTCCGCAACAGGGGGCCTAGGAGGCGACCTTCCCGACCTCTCCAATGGAGAGAGGTCAGAGTAGAGATTCAAGGCCGCTGAGATAAGTTTGTCAACTTCCAAGGGGATATTCTCAAAAATAGATGCATTGCGGGCTTTCAAGATGAGCACCAAGTGTTAGCAACCAAAGGGAGACCATTATCCCCTAGTCTGGCCTGATTAGCAAACAAAGCATTCCAAACCGGATAAGGTAGAGAGAGAGAGAGAGAGAGAGAGAGAGAGAGAGAGAGAGAGAGAGAGAGAGAGAGAGAGAGAGAGAGAGAGAGAGAGAGAGAGAGAGAGAGAGAGAGAGCAAAATGAAGGGTAAAAATAAAATTTTGAATTCTCTGTACCCCTCTTATGAATTCCTCCCCGGTTTTTTCTTTCTTCCTCCTTCAGTTACCATCTCCACTATCCAGCTCCAGCTGAAAACCGCAATTCAACTTGCCAAACCACCTAAGATGATTTCATTGACAAACCTAACTCGAATTTCTTTATCCTCTACTTCTCCCAATAAATTTCTTTCAATTTTCACTCTCAAAGCAGCGAGAATTCTCACCGCTACCATACACTCGCCTTTCGTTTGCCCAGGCAGAAAACGTGGAGCTGCGCAGCTGCCGAGAAACCACAGCAACAGCCCTAAACTCAACAGGAGAAATAGAATAGGCCAGTTGGGTTCCTAACCAAACAAGGCATTTCTCATAAAGTCTTCGCCCAATTTCTTCGTGAAAGGTAAATATCAACTGTAAAATGAATGTCCCAGCTCTTATTCCAGTACCTTTTGCATGTAGATTATGAAAACGTGTATCTTGAAATTTACCCGCAGTCCGCAGACACGGATCTGTGAATGACTTACATGATGAAATTCTGAAGTGCCACTTCCATTTAAAGGAGATGGCTTCGGGTTAGTAAACATGGTACTTTCTGTTCTATTGTTTCTCAATAATCAAGCTAGTTTCCAAAGTTTAGTTCTGTTGATTTCTAAAACTCAATTTAGATTCCAGCGGTGTCTTGATCGGAGGTTTTGGATTTAATATGACAATTATGTAACAAGTTGTTTGTTAGTATGACTGTTGCAATTCTAGCACGTCAATTAAATTCTGATTCTAGCTTTCATCTTGTTAGATATGAAATAATGGGCATGCATTGGCCAAAAAAAATAAAATAAAATGGGCATGCACCGCAATCCACAGCATCTGGTTGATTTCATAGAACGGGCGCCAGTTTTGGTGCAATTCTTGACAAAAACTCAAATGTCCTACGTAAATAGTGAAATATCCTGCTTACGTTTCTTTTCTGAAATGCTTTGTCCTATACTAGTGTTACTTCTTCAATTGATTATCATTCCTCATTGTTGGTATAGCTCACATGTGAGTTGAATATCATGACATCAGGTGCTCATTATTGTGCTCTGGTTGGAGATTTTAATGGATGGTCACCGACTGAAATTTGTACCAGAGAAGATTATTTTGCCCATGATGATTATGGTTATTGGTTTATCATTCTTAAGGACATATTGCACTAACGTGAAGAACCGGATAATCTCTACTTCATACATTATAATTATGTGGATGATTATGACGAAGGAAATAGTGGTGTTACTATTGAAGAGATATTTCAGAAAGCAAATGATGAATACTGGGAACCTGGTGAAGACTGGTACATAAAATCACGCTATGAAGTTGCAGCTAAGCTGTATGAGCAGATATTTGGGCCTAATGGACCTCAAACAGAAGACGAACTGGAAGACAACCTGATCCAGTGACTAAGGTACAAGGCCTGAAAAGAGCAGCAGAAAGATGACCCACCAAGCAACTTACCATCTACTCGTGATTGACACTGGAAAGAATATGATGTTTTCAATGTTATAGATACACCTGAATGGCAAGAAAAATTTCGGGCTAAGAAACCTCCCATTGCCTACTGGTTTGAGACTCGTAAAGGAAGAAAAGCATGGCTGAAAAAGTATATGCCTGACATACCCCACGGAAGCAAATATAGAGCATATTTTTAGCACTCCATCAGGACCTATCGAACGTGTTCGAGCCTGGGCTACTTATGTTATCCCAGATAATCTATCTTGTCCAGCGAATGCTTTTAATATAAACTTCCAAACTAGTAGTTCAGTTCTCGGATGGTTCTTCTTTGACATGCCTGGTGAAATAGTTAAATATAATCCATTTTGATGTGTTTTAATCTATTTTGTTAAGGGTTAAAATTCTACTATGATTAGGATTATTATTATTGTTTTTATTAGGATTCATATTTCCTAGTCCATGTATATTTAGTTTATTAGTTTTTTAATTATAATTTGTCTAGGATTGGTTGGTGACAACTCTATAATGTACACTATTTTACAATAATAAATAAAAAACAATAGATTGTTTTTCCACTGGAAACATTCATGGTATCAGAGTCTTTGTCTGAACTCTCATAATGAGTAACGACAGAAAAGAAGTTAGTAATATCAGCAACGATATGGTAGAAGATAGCCATGACCGTAGAATAAAAAAAGATGCTTACTATGTGACATTTTCAGATGGACCCGAATTGATTATAACAACAGTCCATTTAAAAGAAAGTAAAAAAGACAATAATTATGCTGAATGGGCAAAAGTAATGCGACTAATCTTACGATCAAAGAAGAAATTGGGTTTTATTAACGGAATAATTCCTATTGAAAACGACCCAAACAAAGAGGAAGAATGGTGGGAAATCAACACCCTCATAAACTCTTGGATTCTCAATACTATAGAGCCCTCCCTCCGATCCTCTATAAATTATTCTGAAAGAGCAGATGAATTACGGAGAGATTTAAAAGAAAGATTCTTGGTTCGAAACGGGCCAAGGAAATATGAGTTGAAGGCGGCACTAGCAAATTGTAAACAAGGAGGAGACACGATAAACATGTATTTTTCACGTTTGAAAAAGTTATGGGACGAATTAGGTAACTATTCTCAACTCCCATCAAGCATAGACACAAATGTCTTAACTACTATCATGAATGAAAGAGAAGAATAAAAGATTTTTCAATTTTTAATTAGATTAAATAGCGAAATTTACGGCACTGTTTACTCTTGTCTAATACAATAAGAATCCATGCCAAAATTAAGAACAGTTCTTGCACAAATTTGTAAAGAGGAGCAGCATCGAAATCTTACCCGTACTAGAAATCACGGCGTCGGCACCGCCTTCGTTGTCACCGGAATGGACGAAGGGCGACCTCATTCTCAAGAAATTTTTGCACACATTTCAAGAAGATTGGCCATGAAATTACCATTTGCTTCCAGCTAGTAGGGTACCCAGAATGGTGGCCAAAACCAGCTGCAGCAAACGCCGGCGGCCAAGGAGACCAGCTTGGTCGTGGCAGCAGAGTACAACCAGCAGGAGGAGGACGCGGCATGTTCCGTGCTTGATCTCTCTCTGGTCGGACGGACACTGGCAACATGCCAGGAGGCAGAAGAACGAATGCTTAGGCCAACACAGCCACAGTTCGGTGAGGTAGGGGGAGCTCCTGCAGTGGCCAGTTTGCTGGGGAAGATGACAGCAACAGGCCCGGGCAGAACCTTCCTTTTTGACAGTTGACAAATGGTCAAAGCTGTTGATTGACATAAATAATTCAAATACAACTCAATCCGAAAAATGATCTGGTATGAAAAATTTATGAATTTTGGATTCCGGATGTTCTCATCATATGACTGGTAAGAAAGATTTTTTAAGCACTTTAAATAATGTCTACCCATATACTATTGGTTTGCCTAATGGTGTTAAGTCAATTGCTCTACAAGAAGGAACAGTCTCCTTAACTCCTAGACTCAAACTCCTAAATGTGCTTTTGATTCCCGAACTCAAATGCAACATAATTTCCTTGTTTTAATTGGCCCACGACTCACGGTGTTTTGTGTTTTATCACCCTTTCTGATAATTTTTGTTATACATGACCGTATCTTGATAAGGCCGATTGGAGTGGGTGAGTAGAGGAATGGGAGTTTCTTCTACAAGCCGATGAAATCGTCAGCATTGTATGCTTTTTCTAGTACTGTTCTTAATTTCAGTACATTATGGCATATAAGGTTGGGACATCCTTCGGATTCTATGGTGAATAAATTTTTGAGAATTTCTAAAAATTCTAGCACTAGAACTCTTCCTTGCAATATCTTCTACGAGCTAAACAGACTTGTGATTGTTTCCCTTTATGTAATAATAAAGCATCTAAAATTTTTATTTAATCCATTGTGATTTGTGGGGACCACACGAAAATCCATCTACTATAGGTGCTTCATATTTTCTTACCATATTTGATAATTACTCTAGGGCTGTTTGGATATATCTCATTTCTGAAAAAAATGAAGTTGCACAAATTCTAAAAGATTACTTTGCTATGATAAAAACTCAATTTCACAAAACTATCAAAGTTGTGCAGAGTGACAATGGCTTTACATGTTTAAAGTTATATTTATTCACTCATGACATGCTCCACCAAACTACTATTGCTGGCACCCCACAACAAAATGGTAGGGTTGAACGAAAGCATCGACATATTCTAAACATTGCTCGAGATTTGCGTTTTCAAACAAATTTGCCCATAAAATTTTGGGGAGAATGTGTACTAACTACCGGATATCTTATCAATCGCACACTCTCTTCATTATTATATGGAAAAACTCCTTATGAATTACTATATGGGAAAAAGCCATCTTATTCTCACATTAAAAGCTTTGGATGTTTAGCCTATGTTCATGATCATGATTTACCCAGAGATAATTCAGAACTTGAAGTAGAATGTGTGTGTTCCTCGGATATCCTTTTAACAAGAAAGGTTGGCGATTTAATGGCTTGCAAGCAGAGAAGTTCATTTTATCCTGAGATGTGATTTTTTCTGAGACAAAATTTCCTTACCAGGAAAAATCCAATACCTCCATAAATACTACAGAATTTACACAGTTATACAATTTTGGAGAACAAATTTTGGGCTCAGAAGAAAGGGGGAGTACAAGCCCAAACCACAAAGTCTGATGGCCCAACTACTGGTCTAGTCTGGCTACAGGAAGTACCGCATGGGCCGCGCAACACCACTCCAACCGCTGACCCAGCCCATCCTCAAACAAACTCTCCTGATGGCCCACCTACTAGTTCAGCCTGGCTCTAGGAAATTCCGCCTGGCCACGCAACACCAGTCCAACCGCTGGCCCAGCCCATCTTCAGACACACCACCAGCATGACTCCAGTCCTGGGTCGTATGATTCCATCCCACCACCAGAGGCCTCCTTTGCTAGCCCACCTCCGCTGCAACAGATGTCTACTGACCCAAGTCATGCAGCCCAATTTTCTCTGCTCTTGACCCAGCCGCAAATGACCCACCTGTAGCACCTTCAAGCGCAAATCTAGGGATCCCATGGCTACCATTCCAGAAGGCAGCTCAAAATGTGATGACCTTCAACCCACAAATAAAATTGGTGCTAAAAAAAGTACTCGCATTAAAACAATTCCTGCTCACTTACGAGATTATGACTGTAATGCAATTTGGAAGACTCCTATATCCCATTCCTGCTCTGCTCCCTCACTCTCTTCGGAACACAGGTACGTCCCTTTATCCTATAACATAGTTTGTGAATTTTAACCAATTTTCTCTCACGCATAGACATTTTTTAGCATATGTTGCCACAGAAACGGAACCTACCACATACTCTGAGGCTGTCACTAATTCTAAATGGTGCACAGCAATGCAACACGAAATTGATGCTTTAGAAAAGAATGCCACATGGACTTCTACATCCTTACCTCCTGGAAAACGTGCTCTTGGAAATAAATGGGTTTATCGGATTAAATATAAAGCAAATGGTACTATCGAGTAATACAAGGCTCGCTTGGTGATTTTAAGAAACGAACAAAAAGCCGGCCTTGATTTCACACACACTTTTGCCTTTATTGCTAAAATTGTTACTGTTCGCACCTTACTTTCTGTTGCTACTGCTCGAAATTAGCATATTCATCAGATAGATGTCCACAATGCGTTTTTACATGGTGATTTACAAGAAGAAGTCTACATGCGCCCCCACCTGGTTTTTGTCCTTCTCATGGACAGGTTTGTCTTCTGAAGAAATCTTTATACGGTCTTCGACAAGCCCCCAAGTGTTGGTTCTCAAAACTGACTGCTGCTCTTCATAAGTGTGGATTTTTCCAATTTTATGCAGATTATTCACTCTTCACATACTTACGGGATAATTTTTTTTTTTGTGTTCTCATTTATGTGAATGATTTATTACTTGCTGACAATTCACTACCCCAATAAATGCCTTCAAAGCTTCCTTGAATAAATCCTTTCACATGAAGGATTTAGGTCCTCTTAAATATTTTTTGAGTATTGAAATTGCAAGAAATCCTTCGGTTTTATTTTTGTACCAACGAAAGTACACGTTGGAAATTCTCTCTGAGGCTAGATTATTGGGGGCCAAATCGGTTTCTACTCTTATTGAACCGAATCATCAATTGGCTAAAGATACTAGCCCCTACTTTGATAACCCAAAACGATACCACAGACTCATTGTCAAACTCATCTATCTTACTCTTACAAGACTTGAGCTCGCTTACTCTGTTCATACGCTCGCTCAGTTTATGCATGCTCCTCGTCGGGCTCATTAGGATGCAACTATAAGGGTCGTTCGATACCTCAAGGGTAGTCCGGGTCGTGGTATTCTTCTTCAATCTAATTATCCTCTTTTACTGACCGCATATTGTGATTCTGATTGGGCCACCTGTCCCCATTACACGGTGCTCTGTTACAGGCTATTTTATTTCACTCTGTGGGTCCTCTATTTCTTGGAAAATAAAGAAACAACATACCGTCTCTCGCTCTTCTGCAGAAGCTGAATATCGCTCCATGGCGATGACTGTATGTGAACTAAAATGGTTATCTAGCCTTCTTCGTGATCTTCATGTGCCTATCACGCACCATATTCCGTTACATTGTGATAATTAAGCTGCTATTCACATTGCCGAAAATCTTGTGTTCCATGAATGCACTAAACACATTGAAATTGATTGTCACTTTGTCCACAATGCATTTCAAGCCGGCTTCATTTCTCCTTATTATATTCGAAGCAAACTTTAGCCGGCTGATGTTCTCACTAAAGTTCTTCATCCTACTCATTTCATTGTTTAGCTTCCAAGTTGGTATTTCAGACCTTCATATTCCAACTTGAGGGGGAGTGTTAAGGATTGAAATTCTACTATGATTAGGATTGTTATTATTACTGTTTTTGTTAGGATACGTATCTCCTAATTCATGTATATTTAGTTTATTAGTTTCCTAATTATAATTTGTCTAGGATTGATCACACGTGGTGACAAATATATAATATACACTATTTTACAATAATAAACATAACTGGAAACTTTCATATTTCCATGGCTTATATTTTTGTTTCATATCCAATTTTCTTTCTCATCCTACATAAACCCGAGTGTATAACATAATTTTTAATACGCAGATTCAGACAGAATGCAAGCTTTTGTTGTTCACTGGGAACCACCTTCTAAGTCTACATACAAGTGGAAGCACAAGCACCACAAAAGGCGAAGTTTTTATGCATATATGAATGTCATGTTGAATATGTGGATAAGAGCCCAAAGTTATCTCTTTCCGCAATGTCATTTAGAATGTACTTCCCTGGCTGCAATGTTGTGTGTTCTTAAGTAAAAATTTTCAAATCTCTTTCTTTCAAATTATTTTGATGTTTGCTTTCCTATACCATTCACAATTAGAGGGTTTTTTTTTCTTATTTTGGTCACATTTTTTGAAAGATGTCCACAAATGGACCTATTAGCGTAAGGATAATAATGCTTTTAAAATTTATTTTTGCTTATCCATGATATTAAAATTAAACATGTTAAAATAATTTTTTAAAACAACTTTTTTAAGAACACTTTTTTAAACTGCTTAAACATAAATAATGGAAAACAAGCCTACACTCATTTTATAATAATTTTATAGCAGTTTTATTTTTAATTTTTTTATGTTATTCAACTTGGAATTATTAAAACACAGATTGTTAAACTATTTAACTATCTGTATGTCTTTTATTTATTTTTTTCTATTAGATTATTTAACCATCCATATTTATTTTGTTCATGCAGTTCAATGAAAAGAGGATTTTAGTTCTGAAGTTTGATTAAAAAATAAAATTTAAGATAAACAAAGTAGGTCATTTTTGAATCAATGTGCATAACTTGCAAAAATATAGGGCAGGAGCAAGGCGCAAGACAATAATGCGCTTTGCATATCATTGTTCCTCTTGGCCAAAAAGGAATCTTCGGAAGAAGGAAGAGCAGCAATGGGAAGAAGAAGGCGAAGAAAAATATTGGAGGGGGAGGCGCGGCTGGCGAAGAAAGAAAAAAGGGAAGAAGGAAGAAAGAGAAAAGGGGCGGCACATGTAGAGTTTTTTATAAAATGATAACATAACCGTTGTGCATTATCACTATAATAACACATTCCAGTTATGCGTTATTAGTCGAGATAACGTACAACGGTTGTGCATTATCAACCACATATGCACCCGCCTCCGCCACGTCATTGCCACGTCAATAAACATGATTAGCGGACGGGTTATGATGGTTATTAAGGATAACGTACAGTTATTTTGCGTTTTCAAATCTTATAAAGCACAATGACTCTGCGTTATGACCCTAATTGAAAGAAAAAAAGAATTTAGACTATTTTAGTGTCTATTTTTCAAAAGGGGTATAAAATCGGGAAGAAACCAAAAGGGGTCCATTTGTAGACATGTTTTAAAAAATGTGGTGAAAATAAGATGAAACCCCAATTATAGGTTCTCCCGCATGTGAAAGAAGCTGGATAAAATGCGATCCGATTGATTGGAGTGGTTGAGCACAAAGACTACTTTACTGTTGGCTATAAAGTGAGTTATGGATTGGCATCCTGACCTTCTATTTTGCCTGAGTTACACATATACCACCGCGTACTTTGACCCTTATGCGTACCGCGATTGTAATGTTGTCTAGTACTGACAATTAACCTATTGATTTTCTGATTTTATCACTATTTCTGAATTTGTTTTAGCTAAAGCCTTAATAGACATGATAAGACATCTATGCTTTTACAGGTTACTAACTTTTATGCTGTTAGTAGTCGTTTCGGCACACCAGAGGACCTCAAGCAGTTAGTCGATGAAGCACATGGAAATTTTGACAATTGACTTGTAATTGAGTTGTATATGTGCTTCTGAAAGTTCCCCATATTCCCATGAACTAACTTGACAAATCAGATAGCTTCCTGGAATGTGAATAACTATTGATGGAATGTTAAGAACCTTAGAAGTCATCCCTGGTTGTCGCCATTATGAAGACTTCCTTTCAATTGATTCTTTCAGGGTTTGCTTATTAGATTTTCATCATATTTTATCTTAGAATTCTTATATTTTATTGCAGGTGTTGGGCTGTTGGTTTTCTTAGAAAGTTGGATCATCACTTTTCGATGGAGCAAATGATTGCTACTTTCATCCTGGTAAATTTTGTGCTGAGATTACATATCTTCGGCAATTCATGTATGGATTAAATTGGTTAGTTCTGTTCTTTTTCCCCTGTGCACTGGTTTTAACTCCTTGTTTTCTAAGTAATATCAAATCTTCTCTTGTAATGTCTGGCAAAGCATTTTTGGTAATCATACGTGTGTACATTTTGATTATCATATGGTGCTAGACTATTTATCAGTGATGATAGCCATGTTTTCTTTCTCATCCTGCTTATGGATATAGTTCGTGAAGGAAGAAAATTGACAAAGAGTAGAGGAAGATAATTGTTTTATTTTCCACCTCGAATATTTTTTTTCATCTGATTCTCAAAGCTTCGTGATGCAGAATTTCTTCCACATGCTATGATGGTTCTATCTGATATTAATATTATTATTATTATTATTATTATTATTATTATTATTTTAATTTGTATACTGGCTGATGACATCCTTGTTGGAGGAATATTAGTGCTTACTTGTAAATCAATCAAAGTTATGCCTCCAATCAGATATTTTCCATTTGGCGAGTACATAGCTTCAGTTTTGTTGTTCAGTGGTGTAAATGTTGGAAAGCGGCAAATGCTTTGGGAAGAAACTTCTGCCCTTAAAACTCATCCTGATTTACACTAAACTTGATGTATCCAACTTGTCTTCTTTGACCAGTAGCTGCTACTTTCTAAAGCAAATCTTTGGCTTGCACCCATGGTTAGAATTTAATCTTTAGAAACTAAATGGTCGATGTCTTCATGAAAAATTACAAATTCGATCAACATTTATCTCGTCTTGCATAATTTATTCTTCCAAGTAAAGACATAAAAGAGATAACATGTGCATCACTTTAGACTATCTGTGCTTCAATTGGTGCAAGTTACCTTCATAATTTACCACATATGGAACAGTTTAATCTATGTTCACTGTTTTCTGATTAGTCTTTCTTGCTTATGCAATGATTTGTGCAGCTGGGTGGAGGAGTATCACATGGATGGTTTCAAGTTTCATTCACTATCATCCATGATTTATACACATAATGGACTTGCTTCGTTTACTGGTGAAATGGAAGAGTAAGGCTTTTTCCATGCATTCTATTCTCATGGTTGAGATTCTGTAGACTTTTATTCAAAATTCAGTTAGTTCATATCTTGAAAATTAGAGTAGTAGCATTTCTTAGAATCATTTTTATACACAAGCACTAGAAATCATTTGACCTATCATGGTTGATTGGTTTTTTCTCTAACATCTGATCAGACAGTGCCAGATCGTTGGCATGCCATATTTCTGATGTAGAATCATATGATTACCCAAGACTACGGGAGTCAGGAGCTAGTATTAGATAGTTGATGCACATCTCCATCACCTGGTGTCTAGTTGCAAGTGATTAACATTTTTCTGTTGCAGTTACTGTAATCAATATGTTGACAAGGATGCATAATTGTACCTGATTTTGGCAAATGAGATACTACACGTTCTTCATCCTGATATCATCACAATTGCCGAAGATGTAAGTAATCTTCTATACTTTACCAATATTGCTTATTTTTGACATCCCATTGTTCTTTGCTGAAGGTTTTTGTTTCAATTAAGCTTCATTCCCTTTTCTTTCTGTTATCAATACCAATATGTAAATGATAGAAAAAAAGCAAGATATTCAGACTTTGTGCTTCTGCTTAAAAGAATCAGTCAGTTGTGGATTTATGATTTTTTATTTGTCTGTGTATTTGTCTTTTCAAAGAGTAACTATGTAGTCATGGCTTTATCAGATCTAGACCTTCACAATTCTCTCATATCAATGCTGATTATGTTGTTTAAGTGGATTCCTGTTAGGAAAGTTTTGGTTTGAGCTACTTTTCCTTAGCTCAATTAAGATGACTTGTTACTGCTCAGGCAACACTATATCCTGGACTATGTGAGCTAATCTCGCAGGGGAGGGTTTCATTGCTTTGTCAATCTCTCTGCACTAGAAATGTGGTTGTCATACCTTCAGAATGTCCCGGAACATGATTGGAGCATGAGTAAGGTTGTCCCATTTTATAATTATGTTATTATTTCGAAAATTTTGGTCAATACTGAAAAACATCAGTTAGTGGTTCTTCCTTTTTTCTTTTGAGGCAAAATATAGTTGGTTTCGACATGGTTACTTAACAATTTTTATTCCTCTCCAGATTGTAAGTACCTTAGTGGAAACAGACAAAAATGCTGATAAAATGCTCTTGTATCACAACTAGGTGACCTCTTCTCTTGTAAATTTACTCACTTTTCGGTCCTTATTATTTACTTTTCATACTCATGTACCATTTAACTGGTTTTCTGCCATCTCATGGTTCAATAGTTAAATTCTTATTGATAGTTTCCTTTACTTGTCAGTCTATATCTGGAGGACAGTTCGCAGAAATATTGCTTGGAAAATATCTAGAACCCTACTCTAACAAAGAGGAGTCCTTGCTTAGTGGCGGTTCATTACACAAAGTAAGCTCCTAATTATCTATTCTAGATCATTTTCTGTGTCAGGATATATTAAAGCTAAAAAAAATCCATTGTAATCTATTGTTTAGTTTTTAAAGATTATGAGCCATTGTAATTCTTTTGCTAACTCATTGATAAAATTGAAAATTTTACTTTTAGTTACAACCCGTCTTTCCATTTATTTTCCTCATAAAATTATATAGCAACATTAGTTATAAGACTTATTGTGGGAAGTCTTTCTTTTATGAATGAATTGTTCTTGTTACTGCATCGGTCAGTCTTTCATTTTATATGGAATATCCTGTCACATGATTTGAAAATGCTCTCATAATGTACTATGATATTGAGCATCATATCAAAGAAACTGTGAACGTCCGTGTATTGTATTAGGCACAACATTGGCAGTATTAATAACTGTGGTCCTATTTATTCCCGTGGCTGGTCTATTGGAGCGGCATATCCCAACTTCATGGGCAATGAATTTGGGCACCAAAAGGTGAAACCTATACCTCACCATATCCATGAGAGTATAACTAAAGAGCAGTTCCAATTCATTCTTCTTCACCAGAGAGTAGAATCTCCAATGTCAATCAACAATTTTTTATTTGCTCTTGCTACTTGTTGCTGGGATCTCTTATCCAAAAAAGGAGGGCACAATCAATTGTTTTCTTTTGATAAGGTGATTCATGGAATATGGTTATGTGGTAGGTTTTAACACCCAGTGTTTCCGTTCATGCTTTCTTGACTTGGGAATATACGTCTTGCTTTGGATGAGACGTATATTCTTAGTTTTGTCCTATGTTTATAGATAGGTCTATTAAAAAGAAAAAAAATGGCTTTTATTGGAGTTGCAACAGGAAATTATAATGCTGAGCAATCAAAATGTCGACTCAATGAGCTTGCCATTTCAGAACTCATATGGCCTAATGTATGAAATTCCAATATGATTCTATTCAAGAAACGAGATCATGCTTTTCTGGTTGCTTAAGAGGAGTCATATTTCAACCCTTGCCCTTAGAAAGACTGAACTACTATCACTTCTTGTTTCCATCTCAGGACATGATGCACTTGGACGAAATGGAAACAATACTTTCAAAAGATTAGGGAGGCCTTCTCAATATTCACCATGTAATTGACACTACCGTGGTATGAAGTACTTCTTGACTTATATGTTGGTTTCTGCATCTTTCTTGTTTCATTCTGTTCGGTATGTGGTCTTTTTTTTTGTAAACGATTGCATTTAGAGAGAACAATCCTGATCTTGATGTTTCAACATGCGAACTGTAGATTAAAGGGTCTTTGGCTTACCATTCCCAGTATTTAATGTAGAATGAACGGGCCAATTTTTTCAGTCCCATGTACATCAGAATGCTCCCAATTTGTCAGAAGCGCTCTCCTTTACCTCTGGTTTATCTTGGATATCAATACAGTAGTTGGCAAAATTTGTATGTAGGCAGGTAGCTTTAGTACAAAATGGATGATCTTGGACTTAAATCTTTCTCATACTTGGCAGCTTTTGCTTGGATAATTTATCCAGATAAAGAACTGATCTTGTTAAACTTAGAAATCTTTACTTATTTATTTATTTTTATTCATTTTGTTCTTGGATGTAAGCTCTTTTCACTATTGAGAGGTGCACTATGATGAACCCAAAAATTCACTCATACAACAGGTGATATCTTACTTAAGAGGTCCCATCCTCTTCCTGTTAATTTTCATCCGACAAATTCATATGATGTAGGAGAAGCGGGAGAGTATCAAGTAAGTGATACTTAGCGTTAGTATATGTCCTAAACCAGTTGATTTACTTTCTTATTTATGAAACATGCATTTTAAATTGTATTTTATGCGCTTGGTTATCAAGTATGTGATTTGATAGTAAAACTCTTATTGCTAATAAAATACTATTCTAGTTTATCCCTAGTTTTATTACATCTTGTATTATTAAACTAGTGTGAAATTTATTGATGATCAAATTTTATTTGATCATAAATATGGGATATAAAACTAATTTGCATTGAATATGACCCAAAGTGAAGCAGAAATATTGCATTGGTTTAGGTCATAAGCATTTCTTCTCAGTTTTATATTTAGTGTCATTTGATCTAATGTTTCTAATGCTTCTTGCATGGGAAGAAAATATGTTTTGACATAGTCAAACATAACTTTTAATTAGGTGATTATTATGACTATTGGTTCGGCTATTTTCTTGTCATGACTTGAATATTGGAGTTGTCCATCTCTTTTTAGAGAGAGATATATATGGGCCCCTTGATAAGGAAAACCAGAAAATACGTATGGTCATGCTCAAATAAGTATTAATAAGGTGTTATTAATGTTATTTGTCGGAATAGTTTACCTTGTGATCAAGTAAATGGTTAATTAAGTTTTGTAAGGAGGACTCAGTCCATGCCTTATACTTAATTAAGATATCGTGTGACAAAATGACTAAATATTAAAACTAATACTAGGTTATTATTGCTTTTACTTAACTTGGGTAAGCATAATGTCTTGCCAAAGGCTGTTTATATTTTGTGAATAAATGTCTAGGACATTTTTCATTCCCTATCAATGTTAAGTGAACTTACAGGGTCACACACATAGACGATCTTGTGAGCACAATGTCCACGTTCAATTAATCTAGATTGTGTCCAAATTCGTTAAACGTATACAAAAGGGGAATCAGATTCCATATTTTATTTTCGGGTAGGTTAATAAGTAACTAATTTTATTTATCACATAAATAAAATTAATTACTTAATATTATTCATCCAATCGTTGGATGATTATAGGAATAGACGGACGAGATTAAATTTTCATTAGATGACAATTACGGTTCAGATATTGACAGCAATAATAGTATCTAGCCTCCCTCTCTCCAAAATTTAACGTATTACTAGATAGTCAGGGTTATTTCTGAACAGTTTTCAGAACAAAGGGACTAGTATCTCGATCATTTGTAGAGGAGTTCATCGCATGGATACTAGTAGAGGGCGAAGCGTAAACAGCAGTGCCTCCACACCGAACAGTAAAAAACATTGAGGTAATTTCTATTCAATCGATTTTTCTAGTATGTGCAGATTTTATTGGTGGATTTTCGTAGTTTTATTTTATTTGTTTTTGCCTACGGATTCCAACAGTGGTATCCGAGCCTTGTATATACTAGTTTTATTGATTTTATTTTCTACCGCTTTGATTACATGTGTTGTTTTTAATCGGCCTTATAGTAAGGTTTCTTATTAGAGTAATAATCCGAGTTAATTGAATTATAGGATTCGCATATATCATATTATGTTTTACATATGAATGCGATTAAATAAACAGAATGTTCTACTTCCAAATTGTTTGGCGTACACAGTATAATATGTACAGTTTAATTGTTAAACTAATGTGCAGAATTTGAAAATTTAATGTTTAACTGTTAAATATAATCTCTGGCGATATGATTTTTACGGTTTATGACGGCAGTAATTCATTTAATGAGTTAGAAAGAAAATTTATTTTTCTTTCCGGGGGTGCTGCCCCCTGAGACCCTCGCAAATCCCTTGACTGATAGAGTCAATTTTTAATACAAATAAACACCTTAAGTTTTAATTATTAGCCTTTGGAAATATTTTATTTATTTATTAGTCATAATTATTATATTTAATTTATTTTATTTATCTTTGTGCAGATTTCTAAAAAAGAAAGGAAAATAAAGATTCCATATTAAATTTGGTAAAGGGAAGCTGCAGTATTTGAATCTTTTAAGGATTAGGATTAGAACTTTAATAGAATACTTTAAGGATTAGAACTTTAGTATTAGAATCCTTTAAGAATTAGGATTTTGCTTCTCTTTTGTCTATATATAGAAGAACAACAGCAGCACAAAGAGAGCTACAGCAGCTGCAAAAAAAAAGACAGCAGCAAAGAAAAAATACTGCAGAAAAAATACAGCAGAGAAAAAAAAAATACAGCAGCAGAATTTTCCAGCAGCAGAAGAAATTTCCAGCAATAGCAGAATTTTCCAGCAAGCTTCTAATTAAAAGAAAGCCATGATCTACTCCAAGAAATTGGTTCCTTCTTTCCCTTTAGCCATGAACTAAATCATCCTCTTTGGTTAATCTCCTATTAGTTTCAATTTATTTATTTTACTCATTAGTTTTAATTAATTTAGGAATAATAATAAAATCTCATTCTTATTTTTATAAAATTAATTTAGGAAGATAATAATTTAGGTAGTTAAGCCTTTCTCTATGGTTCGATACCCTAATACTTCCGTATTACATTGATCTTGTGCACTTGCAAGTATTGGGTTTAAAACTTAGTTATAAAAATTCCGATCAAGTTTTTGGCGCCGTTGCCGGGGACAGGTTGAATTAATTGCTTGTGTTATTGTCTCCTAAATTTGTTAATATTTTTTTTTATTTATTTTTATTATTTTTTTTATTTCTAAAAAAAAAAGAAAAATTTTTTTTTATTGTTTTCTTAGTTGTCTTTTTATTTATTTATTATTATTTTTTAATATTCTTTATTTGAGATATTTATTCTTCATTATTATTTGTAGTAATTTTTTTTCTTTTCTTGAATTTGTTTATTAATGCATGGTCGTCGTTCGCTCTCTGTTGATTTGAAAGAATTTGATCCTGAGATAGAGCATACACTTAAGGCATTTAGAGCACAAGGAAAAATCACTAACACTTTTGACATTAAAATGGCTGAACATCCGCGAGCACTAAGGGAGTATTTTACTCCCAACACATATAACTCACCAATAGGTAATAGAATACCTGAAATTGAAGCTAATCACTTTGAAATCAAAGCTTCTACTATTCAAATGCTACCATCTTTTTATGGCCTTGATTCTGAAAATGCTTATAAGCATATTGATGAGTTTTTAGAAATTTGCTCTACTTTTAAGTTACCTAATGTTACTGATGATGCTATTAGATTGCGTCTTTTTCCTTTCTCTTTGAAAGATAAGGCTAAACATTGGCTACACACACGTGAGAGAATAGGTACATGGGCTGAGATGTCTAGGGAATTTTTGAAAAAATATTTTCCTATGGGTAAACTTACAAGATTAAGGAGAGAGATCACTACTTTTTCCCAACAAAATAATGAACAATTTCATGAGAGTTGGGAGAGATTTAAAGAACTTCTTCGTAGTTGCCCTCACCATGAAGTCCCTAAATGGCAGCAAATCCAAAGTTTTTATTCAGGACTAGATGAGAGAAACCGCCAAATGGTTGATTCCTCTTGTGGTGGTACTTTTCTTCATAAAACTGCAGATGAGGCGTGGGATTTATTTGAAAATTTGAGTGATAATTCGCAACAACATGCCACCTCCTCACGTGTAGGCACATCTAGGCAAATAGGAAATAGAGGAATGTATGAAGTTTCTCAAAATGTTGATCTTTCTTTGAAAGTTGATGCCTTATCCAAAAAGTTTGATCAATTGTTAGCTTTAAATACATTGCCTACTAATTCACCTAATGTTCAAGGTGTTTGTGCAATTTGCTCTAGTCCTTCTCATGTTATCCATGACTGTCCTAGTGCTTCACTATTTCCAGAATTTGTGCAGGAACAAGTCAATGCAGCCCAAGGATTTCACAGACAGAATGACCCATATTCAAACACGTACAATCCAGGTTGGAGAAATCATCCTAATTTCTCCTGGAGGCAACAAGGAGGGGAAGTTCAATTAGGCCAACAACAATATCAACAAAACAGACAATCTGGTATGACTACTCCCCCAGGTTTTCAATCCCAAAGGTATATACCTCCTCACCCTCCTCAAAGTGGAAATTCTATGTTTGAAGAAAAAGTCTTATCTGCTTTGAAAGGTTTAGAATCGATGACACAAATTCTAGATTCACACACTCAATCTATTGCTAAGTTAGAAACTCAAATAGGGCAACTAGCTAATACAATAAGTAGAAGAGATGAGGGTAAGCTTCCTAGTCATCCAATAGAGAATCCTAGAGCTAATTATCATGAGCAAGCTAAAGCTGTAATTACCCTTACGAGTGGGAAGAAGGTAGATAATAAAGTAGGGGAACCAATTAAAGATAAGGAATTAAATGAAAACGAAACTGAGGAGATTGATATAGAGACTAAAATTGAAAAGAATGTAGAAAAGGAACTAGCTTCCTCTTCTAAATATAAAACTCCAGAACCATCTCTCATGACTTCGTACAAGCCTAAGGTTCCTTATCCAGAAGCTTTATTGCCACTCCCACATCTTAGAAAGGATAATAAAAGGGAAGATATTTTAGAAACTCTCAAACAAGTTAAAATTAATCTTCCACTTTTAGAGATTATTAAGCAAGTCTCATCCTATGCAAAATTTCTTAAAGACATGTGTACTTTTAAAAGAAAATCTAAAACCAGTGTTTCTAAGAAAATCTTCTTAACTGAACAGGTGAGCTCTGTTTTGCAATACAACACTCCACCTAAATATAAAGATCCTGGTGTCCCTACTATCTCATGTCTTATTGGTAATCATAAAATAGATAGGGCACTCTTAGATTTAGGTTCTAGTGTTAATTTGATTCCATACTCTGTTTATGAAGAGTTAGGATTAGGGGAATTGCAACCAACTGACATGACCTTACAATTAGCTGATAGGTCTATCAAGGTACCTAGGGGGAGGATAGATGATGTTCTAGTTCAAATTGATAAAGGTGTCTTCCCTGTAGACTTTGTAGTCCTAGATATGGAACCTGGTAGATCTTCTCAGAATCATATCCCCATTATTCTAGGTCGTCCTTTTTTGGCTACTGCTGATGCTACTATTAATTGTAGAACTGGGGTTATGGATGTCTCTGTAATGAATATGAGGGTTAGATTAAATATTTTTAAAACTTCTTCACAACCTTCTATAGAAGATAATTCTGATTGCTGTTTGGTAGATGTAAATGATGAATTAATTGAAGAAACTCTACCTTTAATGTGTTCAAAAGATTATACTTTTATTGAGAAAGAAAACCTTATCTGCACTGAAAATGTTAATTCTAATCTTGCCTGCATTGCTCCACCTGAAAACTCTTCTTTGATTGTGAATCATGAGCTTAATATGAGAGAAATAGATCCTGGCTGAATGCAAAAGAATTAGGGAGTCTGGCTGAAGACTTTAAAATTAGCGCTTTTGGAGGCAACCCAAATTTTATTTTATTTATTTTATTTTTATTTTTTTTATTTTTTTATTCCACTTGATTGGTAGAAATGTATGAAATGTTTGTTTTGTAGGGTAATCAAACAACTTATCATTATCATGGAGATTACAGAGATTGTTTACTACTCCTACAGACATGCATTAATATTGCTTCTTCTACCAGGTTGTGTTGCTCTTTTCTTTGTCTCTTCTCTACTCTTGGCGTTCTTTTATTACATTGTGGACAATGTAAGGTCTAGGTGTGGGGGAGAAGATGCTTTTATTCTGGGGAGAAGATATTTTTATTCTGGTCCAATTATTTTTTATTCTTTATTTTATTTTTTTTCAATTTTTGCTGATTTTTTTTATTATTTTTTACATTATTTTGAGAAAAACCAAAAAATATGATTTCACGTAAAGAATAATTCTTTTTGAGTTCCTTTTAAAATGTCTTAAATGAGTTGAGAAAAGTACTTGTTTTCTTGTTTTTAATTAAGGTGATAGACTTATGTTCTATATTTGTTATAACTTTTGCATGACTTACACTTGAGCACATGGGTCATTGTTAGTATTTAATAAATCCTTTACATTATTTTTGAGTTACATAAAGTTGATGAATCTCTTCCCTACATTCTAGAACTTACTTGAGTACCTCTTGAGGCGAAATAGAAAGGTTTTCTCGATTTGACTCAGAGACGATGGTCATAGGCCTTCTTTGAATCGTTTGTGCCTTTCAAGCTTACCAAATTTCATAAATTTTTACCTTCGTACCCTTTTGAGCCTAAATGTTATATCTTTCTTTAAACCACTTAAATATTAACCCTTAATCTTGTAGAGAGCTTAATGCAAACTTCTAACTAGTGCTTCAATGATGGGTTATCGGAATTTTTATAACTAAGTTTTAAACCCAATACTTGCAAGTGCACAAGATCAATGTAATACGGAAGTATTAGGGTATCGAACCACAGAGAAAGGCTTAACTACCTAAATTATTATCTTCCTAAATTAATTTTATAAAAATAAGAATGAGATTTTATTATTATTCCTAAATTAATTAAAACTAATGAGTAAAATAAATAAATTGAAACTAATAGGAGATTAACCAAAGAGGATGATTTAGTTCATGGCTAAAGGGAAAGAAGGAACCAATTTCTTGGAGTAGATCATGGCTTTCTTTTAATTAGAAGCTTGCTGGAAAATTCTGCTATTGCTGGAAATTTCTTCTGCTGCTGGAAAATTCTGCTGCTGTATTTTTTTTTCTCTGCTGTATTTTTTCTGCAGTATTTTTTCTTTGCTGCTGTCTTTTTTTTTGCAGCTGCTGTAGCTCTCTTTGTGCTGCTGTTGTTCTTCTATATATAGACAAAAGAGAAGCAAAATCCTAATTCTTAAAAGATTCTAATACTAAAGTTCTAATCCTTAAAGTATTCTATTAAAGTTCTAATCCTAATCCTTAAAGGATTCAAATACTGCAGCTTCCCTTTACCAAATTTAATATGGAATCTTTATTTTCCTTTCTTTTTTAGAAATCTGCACAAAGATAAATAAAATAAATTAAATATAATAATTATGACTAATAAATAAATAAAATATTTCCAAAGGCTAATAATTAAAACTTAAGGTGTTTATTTGTATTAAAAATCGACTCTATCAACTCCCCCACACCTAAGTTTTGCTAGTCCTCAAGCAAAAATAAAGAATAAAAAAGAAACTAACTAGCCACTTTCGTAGGACTCACGACTGCACTTAGCATGTGCAACAAGCCCTTTAAACCCCTAAGTTACCCCTAGTGGACGAGTATGGTCTCGTGAGGGTTTGCAAACGACGTACCCACAAAGTCAAAATAAACAACAAACTTTAGAAAAGATATATAATAATCCCAATTAAGTATCCTCCATCAATATCTCAAACTTATGAAGACAAATGCTCTTCCTCTTATTTTCAAGCTCAAGTAAACAAACAAATATTCAATTATCTCCCATAACTAATGCAAAACTTGTGTAATGTGTGATCGTGGTCATCAAAGAGTATGAAATAAATACTAAATAAAATTTCCAAATTACATATAGAGAACAAATCTCAGCAAGAGTTCATTCCATAGGCTCACTCTTTGTACCTTCTCTCCACTAATCAAGGATTCTCAACTCAACTCAGATCAGGTAGGACTTTAAAGCTTGTAATGTAAGGTTAGGGCATTGGTTATCAAGCGAAGGTAAGGAATTCAAAATCAAAGAAAAGAGAGCTTACAAAGAAGATGGATACTTTAAAATTTCGACAAACTTTCTAACTTTGTTTTTGCTCTTTCTTTTTTTTTTCTGTAATACATTCACCAACTACCATCTTCTTTTTCTTAGGATTTCATCATTTAAGGCCATTCTTTTTTTCTTACATTCACAAATCCGGGCCTCTTGAATTTTTTTCTTCTCTTTATGACTTGTAACAATCATGTATCGACTTTTTTTTTCTTTTTCTTTTTTTTTTTCAGCTCAATACATTTGTTTTTTTTTTCAACACAACAAGTCATATATATATATATATATATTTCTTCTCCCTTTTGTCAAAATAACTTCTTTTTCTAAAACACACAAACAATAACCCATCATTGAAGCACTAGTTAGAAGTTTGCATTAAACTCTCTACAAGATTAAGGGTTAATATTTAAGTGGTTTAAAGAAAGATATAACATTTAGGCTCAAAAGGGTACGAAGGTAAAAATTTATGAAATTTGGTAAGCTTGAAAGGCACAAACGATTCAAAGAAGGCCTATGACCATCGTCTCTGAGTCAAATCGAGAAAACCTTTCTATTTCGCCTCAAGAGGTACTCAAGTAAGTTCTAGAATGTAGGGAAGAGATTCATCAACTTTATGTAACTCAAAAATAATGTAAAGGATTTATTAAATACTAACAATGACCCATGTGCTCAAGTGTAAGTCATGCAAAAGTTATAACAAATATAGAACATAAGTCTATCACCCTAATTAAAAACAAGACCCTGCCCACTGACCGGCCAGCCGGACCGCCATTTTCTTCTGGGGGCTCCGCCCCTGGAAACCCCTAGTTGTTTTTGGCATGTTTCTTTCTATCTTCAGATGCATGGTGCATAGCATGACCCTTTACCTCTTGCGATTGGTTGGTTTAATCTTTTAATGGGTTGTAATGTTTTTAAATATGGCCTTCGTGTCGTTGTTTTTATTGATGTAATATTATCAATCTTTAGTAGAATAGATTTATTTTATTTCCTATTCCTATGTATGTTTTTCTATCCTATGTAACAAGATCAAAAGGCCAAGACGTTGGAGGTAAGCTCATGGAGATGAAGACTTACCTATATTGACCTTTGACTTCCATGCGGCTCGTGGAAGTCAATAAAGGATTGAAGCCATGCTATGACACGTTTTATTTTAATGTATATGTTATGCATGTAATATTGAGTTTATTTCCTTTTATTTTATTGGATATATGTTTTATAAACTAAAATATATGAAAGCAAGAAGGTTTTTGAAACCATGTAAAAAAAAAATTAAGTTTTACAATGCCTCCCATGATCATAAGCACTTCTCCATGCCTGGATCATCATTTTGTCTCATTGCCAAAGCAAGAGATAAATGGTTACCTAAGTAGGGGAAGATGGAAAATGGTGATTTCCATATGCTTGGAATGGTTTGGCTTAACTAGGCTATCAAAACGGTTTTGAGCCTAGGGCATCATACGGGATTTTGACGGTACATATAGATGTAAATCCATTAATTCATTTTTCTCTAATTATGGGTGTTAAGCCAAAGCTTACTTATGATTATTATAAAATGGAATTTTTCTACCCACGATTTATTTCAAGTGTTGAATATTTTAGGGATGTTAATGCTTTATTTATTTAATTTTACTTTGCAAATTCTATGTAGGAAATGGCCTCAAACAATTCCAACACCTCATTGCGATCCGTGCTTAAAAAGAATAAGCTTAGTGGGACTAACGTTCTTGATTGGGCATGAAATTTAAGGATTGTCCTTAAACAAGAAAAAATGCTATATGTCCTTGAGAACCTTATCCCTAATCAACCAGTTAACAACACTCCTAGAGTTGAAAAAGATGCTTATAGCAAGCACAAAGATGATTCTAATGATGTGACATATCTCATGTTGGCTACGATGGAACCTGAATTGCAAAAGAAATTCGAGGAAGTTGAGGCTTATGAGATGATAAAACAACTTAAGGAAATGTTCGAAGAGCAAGCACGTCAAGAGAGATATCTTACTACTAAGGCGTTGAATAGTTGTAAAATGACCCCAGGCACTTCAATTAGTGCTCATGTCCTTATGATGAAGGGTTATTTTGATCAACTTGAAAAACTTGGAGCACTTGTAAGTCATGATTTGGCTACTGATATGATCTTGGCCTCTTTAACTTATGATTATGATCAGTTTGTCATGAACTTCAATATGCATAATATGGAAAAGTCCATAAATAAATTGCAAGGAATGGTATAGCAAGCTGAGCAAAACATTAGGAAATCTACTTCTAATGTTCTGATGGTTCAGAAGGGGCAGTTCAATAAGAACAAAGGAAAGGGAAAGGATATGGCTAAGAAAGATAAAGACAAGTAGAAGCCCAAGCCCAAGGTTAAACCACCAAAGGAAGGGACTTGCTTCCACTACAATGAACATGGTCATTGGAAGAGGAACTGCAAGCTCTACTTGGAAGAAAAGAAGAAGCAAAAGGCCAGTGAAACTGCCGCTTCAGGTATTTTCGTTGTAGAAATTAATATGTCTACTCCTACTTCATGGGTATTAGATACCGGATGTGGAGCTCACATTTGTGTAAATGTGCAGAGACTCAAAAGGAGTAGATCTTTGGCAAAATGAGAGGTGGACCTGAGCAAATGGAGCAAAAGTTGCTGTTGTAGCTGTAGGGGCATTTGATTTACTTCTGCCTAATGGGCTTATCATTGAACTTAAAGATTGTTATTATGTTCCTGCTATGAGTAGGAACATCATTTCAGTTTCTTGTTTGGATATTGATTCTAACATCCCGACTAAGCACCTCAAAGTTAGCTTTGGTCGCGGTAAGTTCAAATAAAAGTTTCGGGGTTAGTTTATAAAGAATAGTAAGTTTTGGGGTCATTTGATAACTTTTAGAAAAAGTAAGGGAAGAGTTTTTCAGGGGAAAACTTTTCGGACATGTAAACTTATTTGGGCTTAACGCTTTAAACTAGAAATGGAAATTTTAAGGTTATGATGAATTTTTAGTCATTTTTAAGATTTGGGGCCAACGTAGAAGTTTTAGAAAGTTGAAGGACTATTTACTTGGAGAGGAGGTAATGACATGGCTGGGTAGGACATATGGAATGGAGCTGGGTAGCCACATGGAGGGGGGATGACAAGTGGATTAGGAGGTGAATGACACATGGCTTACCATTTTCCATGTGTCCCATCCATGCACACTAGAAGCCATGCAAGTATTGCTATAAATAGGAGGTTTTTACGGGAAAAAATTTGCAGCATTTCTTTTGCTCCCTCCACTCTTTCTCTCTCCTATTTTCCACTCTCCCCTCTCCCTCTCGATCAACACCACACCAGCCTATTTTCTTTTCTTTTTTTTTCTCTCCCTCTCTCTCTTTCTCTCCCACTTCTCTCTTTGTTTTTCTTTCTTCTTTTCCTTTCTTCTCTCGGCTCTCTTTCTCTTCAGGTATATATATAGATATATATTTTTTTCCTTCTTTCTTTGTTTTTTTGGGAGCTTTATTTTATTTTTATTAGATAATATTAATGTTTAATAGTTATGAATTTATTTTGGAAACCCATGATTTTTCTTAAGGAATTATTATAAAATTATTTTGGAGATGGTTTTAGAATTTCTTTGGGTTTAAAATAATTGTAGGTATACCCTAGGATCATCATGGAGTCATGGTTATATTTTTTACGGAGCTATTTGATTAAGTTTGGAATGATATTCTTTGTAGGTTTAACTCATTCCGTGGTTCAAGGTGAGCTCACCAACCCCTTTTTTCTGTTAAAAAGAAATTTTAATATTGTTCTTATGAAGCATATTACTTTATTATCGAATCTTGACAAAATGCACAAAATAATTGTCAGTGTTATATTACGGGTTATGCTAAAATGTGATAAGTAATTAAAGTATTTATGTTTTAAATATTCTTTTATGCCACTAAAATATGTTTTAAGGTTAGTGCCATATCATTATTATTGCTTTTACTAGAAACATTTCTTTTAACAGTTCTTTTATTTTGAATTTTGAGTTTTAAAATTATTTTGAAGAAAGCATTTTCAAAATAAGTGTTATTTCTTTTTGGGAAATAATATATTTAAATATTTTAAATTCTTTTAAGGTTTTGAGTTTTAAAATGAGTTAGAGAAATTACTTTCAAAGTATTTATAATTTCTTTCTTTTAGAAATAATATTTTAAAATTCTTTTACAAGATTTGAGTTTTAAGATTATTTTGAGAAATTATTTTCAAAATATTTATTATTTTTTTTGGGAAGTAATATGTTTTAAATATTATATATTTTCGAAAAATGTCTTAAGTTTCAAAATTATTTTGAGAGATTATACTTAATATATTTATTATTTCATTCTAGAAATAACATTTTTATGTACTTTAAGTTTCCTTAAAAGGATTTTGAGATATATTATTTATCGGGAAGAGTTTTTTTTTAAAATAGTTATTATTTATTATTTCATTTGGAAATAATATTTTAAATATTTTTATAGGGCTTGAGATTTAAAATTTTCTTTAACATATTTATTATTTCTTTTTTAAAATAATACTTTACATATTTTCTAGATATTCTTAAAAAGGTTTTCTTGAGTTAAGAGACTATTTTTTCACAAATACTTTTATTTTAGATATTCTTATAGTATGATTTCAAAAACAATGTTTACTAGTTATTTTTTTTAAAGAATATTTCTCTACGGTTTTATTATTATTTTAAGTTTTGAAAGTATTAAAAATTTCCTTTCGAGAAATATGTATCATAATTTTTGGTACGTATCTTGGCATAACCTATTTTATACCTGGTACTGTGTTTCAAAGTTTTCATTCCAGCGTGACATTTACATGGCTGTGAGTTTGGCCCAGCGGATAGGGATTTTTTGATATCTAAAGAATTTTGTGGCCGATAGACGACTTATAATTTTATAAAGTAAATTAAAACCCTAATCCGGCAAAAAGGGGCGTGGTATGCATTTTTTATCAACATGTCGAAAGGACTTGCACTGTACATGGCTAGTCCGCCCGTACGAGGGCCTTTTCCTAACGACATGCTTGGTAGTATTACCCTTGATCTGGATCGGTTGATAGAGGGCGTAGTACCGTTGGAGGGTCAGGCCGAGGCGGTATTGCGTTTGACTCCGTATCATGCTCTGCGGTAATAGCTATTTCCTGGAAGGTTGGGTCAGGAGGGCCCACCAGCTAGAATAGCACAGGGCGGCATAGTAGGTACGCCAGGGCTCGTTACCTATTTGTGTATATGTTGTGTGGGTTGAAAAATCGAACGTTCGTACAGTGTGCTTTGGAATTCAGGTTGGTATTCACTACGGAATGCCGGAATTTGTCCGATGACCCTGTTTAAGGTTCCAGACTCTGTCCGTTGAGCTTATCATGGTGCACGCATGTTTTTAAAAGTTTAGGTGTTGTGGCAGCACCGATGTGTCTTGATTCGCTCAAACTTTCCAGTAACACCCGAACCTTTAAAAAATTTATATTTTGCATAAAAAGTTTTTTGAAAGCACTTACTTTACTAGATGACAAACCGTTTTATAAAATATATATATAAGTATTTTACCCGTACAAGAAGCTCAAGAAGAGCATACGTGCACGTGAACTCACTGAGCGTCCATCGCTCATGTTTTCCAAATATTTCTCCGTCCTTTCAGATGACTTGGTAACCCGCTCAGGCTAGAGGAGCCATAGTGAGCCATCGGAGTCGGCATATTTGAAGTCTTCCATCTCTAGTCAAAAGATTTTTTATTATGTAGACTATGGCCTTAGCGGCTTTAAATCTATGTATAAGTTTGCGAAGCTTTTGTTATAAAGTTATATACAAACCTTTCTTTCTTCTCACATTATTTAATATAGAAATACTTATTACAGCTCTTCCCGGTTATATCTTAGTCTTGTATCTTTGTAAGTTCAATGCCGAGAGGCATGCAGGTACCTTACTCCGCCGCAGTTGACCTTGCAGAAGGGTATGGGGTATCACATTGATGGTTTTGAGTTTAATACTAAGAATGGTAAAAGTTCTATTTATAAAAATGTTATTTTCTCTGGGGATGCCTTTTTATGTAATGGACTTTACATTCTGAACCTGCATGATTCCACTAGTAAGCTCATCTATAACATAAATACAAAGAAATTTAAATCTAATGATTTAAATCAAACTTACTTCTGGCATTATCGTTTGGGCCACATAAATGAGAAACGCATATCCAAACTCCATTAAGATGGACTTTTATCTTCATTTGACCTTGAGTCTTATGAAAAATGCGATTCTTGTTTATTGGGCAAAATGACTAAAAGTCCATTTACAGGAAAAGTGAAAGGGCTACTAGTTTATTGGAACTTATACATACCGATGTATGTGGACCAATGAACACACAAGCCAGAGGAGGTTTTCAGTACTTCATTACATTCACAGATGATTTCAGTAGATATGGTTATGTCTATCTAATGAAACATAAATCGGATTCCTTTCCAAAGTTTAAGGAATTTTCAAATGAAGTGCAGAATCGACTTGGAAGGAGTATCAAATTACTTTGATCAGATCGAGGTGGCGAATACTTAGGTCAAGAGTTTGACGAACATCTTAAAAATTATGGGATAGGGATTGTATCACAATTAACTCCATCAGGAACACCACAATAGAATGGTGTGTCTGAATGCAGAAATCGAACTCTATTAGATATGGTTCGATCTATGATGAGTCAAACAGGTCTTCCAATTTCTTTTTGGGGTTATGCTCTAGAAACTGCTACATTTATATTAAATAGAGTTCCATCTAAAGCTGTTCAAAAGACACCATATGAGATATGGATCGAGAAACAACCTAGTTTAACATTTCTAAAAATTTGGTGATGTGATGCTTATGTAGAGCGATCATTATCTGAAAAACTAGCACCCAAATCTGATAAGTGTCTGTTTGTGGGATATCCTAAGAAAACTAAAGGATACTATTTCTATCTTCCATCTGAAAACAAAGTGTTTGTTGCTCGGAATAGAATTTTCCTTGAAAGAAAATTCGTTTCCGAAAGAGTTAGTGGGAGTAGGATCCATCTTGAAGAAGCTCAAGGACATCAGACTATTTCTGAACCGAGTATGGATACTCAGTTGGACTCACGTATTCATACTGAGCCCGAACCTTTGACACAAGGCCTAAGAAGGTCTGGTAAAATTCCTCAGATACCACAGAGATATAGATTTCTTGTGACTAAGGATTATAATGTTGATCTTATTGATCAAGGTGAACCTAATTCCTACTAAGATACTATTCATAGTCCTGAATCTAGCAAATGACTAGAGGCTATGAAATCAGAAATGCAATCCATGCACGACAATCAAGTTTGGACTTTGATTGATCCACCTGAAGGTTGCAAGACCATAGGGTGTAAATAGGTTTTCAAAAAGAAAACTGACATGGATGGCAATGTGCACACTTACAAAGCACGACTGGTAGCAAAAGGTTATAGAAAAACTAATGGTATAGACTATGATGAAACCTTTTCTCCAGTTGTAATGCTTAAGTCAATCAAAATTCTACTTGCCATTGCAGCATATTATGATTATGAAATATGGCAAATGGATGTTAAAACTGCCTTTCTTAATGGAAATCTTCTGGAGGATGTGTATATGACACAACCTAGAGGTTTTATTCATCCTTCGAATTCTAGTAAAGTGTGTAAACTTCAAAGATCTATTTATGGCTTGAAGCAAGCATCTCGAAGTTGGAGTTTTCGTTTTGATGAAGCAATTAAAGAATTCAATTTTATCAAGAATGAAGACGAACCTTGTGCGTACAAAAGGGTTACAGAAAATGTAGTAGTCTTCTTAGTGCTCTATGTCGATGACATTTTGTTAGTTGGGAATGACATCCCCACTTTGCAAAGTGTAAAACATTGGTTGGGGAAGTGTTTTCCAATGAAAGATTTAGGTGAAGCAGCCTATATTCTAGGTATTAGGATCTATTGAGATAGACCTAAAAACTTAATTGGCCTAAGTCATAGTGGATATATTGACAAAGTACTGAAAAGGTCAGTATGCAAGATTCTAAGAGAGGATCCTTGCCGATGTCACATGGAGTTAAACTCAGTAAGTCTCAAAGCCTACCATAAGGGAGGATACAGAACGAATGAGTAAGATTCCTTACGCTTCTGCAATTGGATCTATCATATACGCCATGTTATGCACTCGCCTAGATGTCGCGTATGCATTAAGCATGACTAGAAAATTCCAATCAAATCCTGGTAAACCATATTGGACTGTAGTTAAAAACATTCTCAAGTACTTAAGAAGGACTAAAGAGATGTTTTTTATCTACGGAGGTCAGGAAGGTGAGCTTTTTGCAAATGATTGCACGGATGCTAGCTTTCAGACTGATGTACATGATTTTAGATCACAATCTGGCTTTGTGTTTTGTTTGAATGGAGGTGTTGTGAGCTAGAAGAGTTCAAAGCAAGATACCGTGGCCGATTCTACTACGAAGGTTGAGTATGTGGCTGCTTTAAGAAGGCAGTTTGGATAAAAAAGTTCATCACTAAACTAGGTGTGATTCCTAGCATTATGAATCCAGTAGACCTATATTGTGATAATACAAGGGTCATTGCACAAGCTAAGGAACCTAGATCTCATGAACGATCCAAACATATCCTGAGTCGTTTCCATCTCATCCGAGAAATCATTAAGTGTGGAGATGTAAAAATTTGCAAAGTACATACCAATGACAATGTCGCAGATCCATTAACAAAGCCACTCCCACAACTTAAACATGAGAGTCATACTAGGTCAATAGGTTAGAGAGTCATGTCAAATTGGCAGTAGGGAAAGTGAGAGATTGTTAGTATATGCCCTAGACCAATTGACTTACATTTATGATTTATGAAATATGCATTTTGAATTGTATTTTATGCTCTTGACCATTAAGTATGTGACTTGATAGCAAGCCCTTATTGCTAATAAAATACTAATCTTATTTGTCCTTAGTTTTATCACATCTTATATTATTAAACTAGTGTGAAGTTGATTGATGATCAAGTTTTACTGATCATGAATATGAGATATAAAATTAATTCATAAATACATATTGAGAATATTGTATTGGACATGACCAAAAGTGAAGAAGAGGTATTGAATGAGTTTAAGTCATAAGCATTTCTTCTCAATTTTATATTCGGTGTCCTTTGACCTAATGTTTCTAATGCTTCTTGCATAGAGAGAAAATATGTTTTGACATAGTCAAACATCACTTTTAATTAGATGATAATTAGGACTATTGGTTGGGCTATTTTCTTGTCATGGCTTGAATACTAGAGATAGTGAAAGTGATTTGTCCCTCTCTTTTCAGAGAGAGATATCCATGGGCCCCTTGATAAGGAAGACTAGAAAATATGCATGGTCATGCCCAAATAAGTATTAATAATGTGTTATTAATGTTATTTTTTGGAACAGTCTGCATGGTGATCAAGTAAATGGTTAATTAAGTTTTATAAGGATGACTCGGTACATGCCTTATACTTCATTAGGATATCGTGTGACAAAAGGACTAAATATTAAAACTGATGCTAGGTTATTATTAATTTTGCTTAACTTAGGTAAGCATAATGTCTTGCTAGAGGTTGCTTATGTGTGAATAAATGTCTAGGACACTTTTCATTCACTGCCAATGTTAAGTGAACCTACAGGGTCACACACGTAGACGATCTTGTGAGCACAATGTCCACGTTCAATTAATCTAGATTATGTTCGAATTTGTTGAACGTATACAAAAGGAGAATCAGATTCCATATTGTATTTTCTGGTAAGTTAATAAGTAGCTAGTTTTATTTATCAGATAAATGAAATTAATTACTTAATATTATTCATCCAACTGTTGGATGACTATAGAAATAAACGGACGAGATTAAATTGTCATTATAGGCCAATTAGAGTTCTGGTATTGACAGCTATAAAAGGTTATGTTAACCTTTTCTCGGCAGCCATCTTGATCTGATTAAAAACAAAACCCTAAAAGCTAGAACGGCGATAATAGATCAAGTCTCTCTCCCTCCAAAATTCCACGTATTACCAGATAGCCAGGGTTAGTTTTGAATAGTTTTCAGAAAAAAGAAGGGGCTAGCGTCCAGATTGCTTGTAGAGAAGTTCGTCGCGTGGATATCAGTAGAGGGCGAAGTGTAAACAACAGCGCCTCCACACCAAACAATAAAAAACATTTAGGTAATTTCTATCCAATCAATTTTCTAGTATGTGCGGATCCTGTTGGTGGATTTTCGTAGTTTCATTTTATTTGTTTTTGCCTACGAATTCCAACACTTAGCTCTATGTGTTATCATCTACCATGTTTTATGCATTCATGTCATAATAGTCATTCTAATATCTGTATTTTTCTATTTTGAAATTAGCATCTGATTGTTAACAATTTATAGACACAGATTCTACTGAGTACCGATCAAAAGAAGTATAGTGATCAAAGATTAATTAGGCGTGACCAATATATGAAAAGAACTATCAATAGAAGGTTAGTAAAGTTGATAGAGAACTTTCAATATCTTACGAGGAATCACAGAAATTTATCGTTTACAACATTACATCCATTGTAGAGTTGATGAAATGCGAGCATGCTTGGAATTGTCTCTGCTAAGTAGAACTGCTCAGGTTGTACCATTATGTGTTGTTATTTGTTTATTTTTCATTTTTGCCTTAAAAATGAAGATTTGGCGAGGTTTGCTTTCTTCTCTTCAGATCTGCAAGTTAACATGTATATTGAGGATATGAACGCATGAAAGAACGAGAATATGATAAGTACAGGATTTTCACTTGTTTTTGCAATTCTTCTCATTTGGTCTGACTATGAGGTATCCTAAGCAGTATACTTCTTCCCATTTGGTCTAACCATGAGGTATCCTGAGTAGGTTCAACTTGTACACAGGCGCACAGTTCTTCCCATTTGGAGAACTCTTTTGTATAGAGATATAGTTGTTCTGATTTCCTTGAAGTGATTTTTGTTGAGTAATGAAAGTTATTGACCTTGGTTTCCATAATCAATTCTAGCTTTCTTCCTGGATACTTCAAATTTAGTAAAAATGGAATAAGAATGTGAGTGATTTGGACGTACATTTAAGAGGAAAAAAGTCAAAACTTAATGATTTTGCTCTTATTTGGTGCCCAGTGTACCTGTGAATGTATTTCTTTATTTATTTTTTTGGGCCATGAGGTACTTTGAGTTTTTGCACACAAACGAGAGATACTTTTTAAGTCATATCACTTTCAAACTAATACCCACTTGAGTTGAGTAGGATAATGAGGATTGTAAAGTTTTCTCACATCACAAAACTATAGTTTAAGTTAGTTTGTTGCTGGAAAATCTGCATCATTTCTCATTGATCAAGGATTAAGGGCGGTGTATAACTGATATAACAACACATATATTATTTCTCGCTAATCGAGGTCTTGAGCTAGTGACATAATAAGTCTACCAGTGTTAAAGTCTATGCGTAATTTTTTTCACTGATCGAGGTTCACATGTAATGCCATAATAAGTATGATGGTGTTGAAGTCTATACATTATTTCTCGCTGACTAAGGTTCAGAGGTGGTGTCATAACGAGTTTGGCAATGTTGAAATTTATGCATTAGTTTTCGTCAATCGAGGTTTAGAGGTGGCACTATAATGAGTTTGGCAATTTTGTAGTTTATGCATTATTTTTCGCGGATCGAGGTTCAAAGATGAGTCATTACTAAAGACTTAGGAACCATAGCAATTATCTCTAGTTAACTACCAAATTTCTATTGTTCAATTTTAGTCTTATATTATTCTTCATTTTTTAATTCCAAACAACTTATGCGAATGTGCCAATTACTGGTAAAATTAGCAACACAAACAACATAATTCAACAACAATCAACATTTTCTTCAACAATTTAATCCATAAAAGCCAATAAAAATATAGCTAAAATCATCTTAAAATACAAAGATAAACCCTAACCACTAAACATCATAAATATCATAAATTTCACAAATAAATTCATAATAAACAAGAGTTCAGAAGGCTTAGGAGTTTCAATTGAAGAATCTCCGATCTGAAATGTTGCCCGAGCACTTCTCTCGATTCGTCCAAAGAATCCTGACTTTGCTCCGAAGAAGCTCTTCAATCTAACTATTTAAATTTGAAATCCTAAACTAATTATTGATCTAAGTTGATTAATGGAAGTTTTGGGAGGATTTTCTCTCAAAAATCGCCTCTATCTACTCCTAAGAAGCCCTAGATGAAGATTATCCCAAATTACAAAAAAGGACTATTTAAAAGATATCAGAAAATAGCAAAATTGACTTTTTGCATGACCACCCGAGTCTTGCCTTCTGGGTTGCTTGGGCGGCTGGGTCCGGCCAGTAGGTGGCCAGGTCCCCGCTACTGGATTTTGTGCATATCTTCTCTTTTCCATCCGTTCTTGCTCTATATGCTCCCGTTTCATTTCATTCTTTCTTCTATCTCATCCGGGACATACCTATAAACAAAAGAGTAGAAACAGAGGGTAAGTATATTATTTTACTAATGAAAAACTTAGAAAATCAAAGATAAAACACTATAAAAACATGTATAAAATGGACATATCAGTGTGGAAAACAATTCCTTTCATAAAGACTAATTTTTTCCCATTTCTTTTTTCTTTTCCCCTTTCTAATGCTTTCTTTTTTTTGTGAACAACTTTTGTGATTCTTTCTAATTCAGCAAAAGAAGATAAAACATCCCTATTCACATCTCTATACAAGGCATGTCCATAAGCAAAGATAGATTATATAACCAACAATGACAACAACAATCAATCAAGAACGATATTAAAACCATGGTAATAGTTTAGGAAGAACAAATGGTGGCTAGAAGGATAAGCTTCTAATTTTAAAGAGCAAAAATGATTAGGAGTTCATTTTCAAAAGAATATAGTTGAATATATTTTTCTTTAATGTCTGATCATTTTCATTGTAATATATCTTTGATGAATATTTTTGTTGTGATAGTCATAAGGATGCAAAAGTGAAATACTTCCTAGTAAAGCGGAGAGAAAGGTGCGAAAAAGTTAATTTTTAGTGCTTCTTTAGTAGCTCACTGAAATATATGTATAGACATACCGAGTAATATTAACAAGATTTTGGTTTTTTTAACTAAAATTTATCTTTCACTATGGAAAAAATCATCAACTATTATCACATGGCAATGGAGATTTATATACTTTCCTTCCACTGTTAATGCAGTTCTCCAAAAGTTCATACTTCCTTTTGCTATAATTTTCTTCTCCTTCTCCACTTGGTTTCTACCGATTATGAGCTTTTGGTATAATTTTGCTAAATTGTTGTGATGTTTACAATTGAAATAGAGTTTTTACTGTGAAGGGTTTGTCTAAGTATAAAATAGTATCTAGTAGTATTGCTGGAATATATACTCTCTTGTGGCATGAATGGAATAGTTAAATCCTTGGAGAATAATGTCTTAAACAATTGGTCTATCCTTTGATTTGACTATTTTTTTTGTGATTTTGGATACTTTTGTATTTCCTCCACTGCTATGGTTATGGACATTTTGTGGAAATAAGTATGATGAATCTTAATGTTTTAATTATAGATTATGAATATTAAACTACAATTAGAATTGAGAATTAAGGGGGTGGAGGGCAAGGAAATGGCAACTATATGGATACTATGAACAATAGATTATGATGAATGACAAATCTCTCTATGTAAATAAGGATAAAAACTAGACAAGCCAAATATGGAGAGGAAGACTAAAGGATTTTATGATCTTTAGAGTTAAATAGTTGGCATTTTATGTTTCCTTTTAGCTCTTCTCATTATCATTGAAGTGCTTTCGATAAAAGAAGTCATGTAACCTGGATGTGAAAAAAGGCCAATAACTTTTTGGAACATTCTTAGAGTGGATCTTTATTGTTTATAGTTTGTAGCCTGTCAAATTCTAGAAACATGCACCATTGTTCTATGCCACAATAAATCTCTGCAACATGTTCATTTTGTAATAGAAGAGGTATAAGGGGAGACTTACTTGGTTTAGCTGTCCAGAAATGCAGGTTTAGGACGGTAACGCCCTACTTTCAAATTTGGCAATATTATTCTAAAGAATTAAGCTTATCTTAGCATTGCAATTGTTTGGAAACTTGCAAGTTTTCTTATGATACTCAGTACTCTAAATCTTTCTAAAGATTTTTCAGTTTTATTATTTGTTAAAGCAACTGAGAATTCATCATCTAAACCCAGTTTGTATTTCAGATATACTATTGCTTGGCCTTTTGAGAAAAACCTAGGTAACTAACTATTGCAAACATATATTTTGCATTTATATAACTGTTTGTTCCATCATATAATCTATTTTCATCTATATAGAAATGTCATTTATGATGAATTAAGACTGTCTTTGTTTCAAATATTCTAGAATTTTGTGGAAGTCATTTTCCTTAGTTCTTAACATATTTAAAAATCTTGGCCCAAAATTGTTTGCTCTTTTGACTTGAGAACATATTCTTCAATTTAATTGCTCTACGCATTTGTAATAGCATTTTCTAAGGGTGTTTAATGCTTCTTGCTTTACTATTGATATGAACCGGATGAGTCAATTACCATTGGATTTGAAGCTTGGACCAATCACTAGAGCTTAAAGGAAGAAACTCAAGCTTCAAGAAGACAACGACAAGATTGTTTACGTGGAGTACACTTTGAATAGCAAGATTGAGGAGCTTGATGGTCAAGGAAAACCTCCCAAGTTGTTTACAATGTGTTCAATTGTTAAGGAGCAATCAAGGGAACAACTTGGGGTGAAAATTGGGTATGTGTTTGGAAGAATTCACCCTACTGTTGATGGCAGGGTTGTCCCTACCGTAGGCGGTAGGTTTCTGGACGGGAGCCTTGTTAAAGAAAGCACCTACCACCGACAGTAGGTCCTACCCTACCATTGCCAGTAGGTCTCCAGATGGATTTTGCTTAACCACCTTTTTGGATGAGATTTTGTAAGGCAAGTTGTTTTTCCAACTTTTTAACAAGGAGTTTATAAGTAATTCAACCATTAATCACTTGTTTAGCTAGAGTTAATTCTTAGTCTATAAATACCTCATTATACATTGATTGCAACTAATGTTTAATGAATTTTTCTGAAATTATAGAGAGATAATCTCTTGGTCTCTAGGATTCTTCACCCATGCTTAGTTAGTTTACTAAGGGTTAATGTCCTAGTTAGTGAGAAATTGAATACCTTAGAATGATGAGTCTATGGAATTCAATTGATCATCCTAATTCCTTCTGTTGATTCAGTCTAGAGTTCTTGTTCTTGATTCAATTGAGTCTAGGTCTTCTAGCTTGTGTGATTGGGGTTTCGAGGCCTTAGTTTCCTCAAGTTTCTAGTTACGAATCTAGGAAAGATTTTTGCCTCTCAATGTTGGGTTTATGAGGCTTAGATCCTCATAGGTTTTCCATTGGAGTATTGATGCTAAAAAAATCAGCAATAGAGGTTCTTAATCAAAGAAGGTGATCTTGGGAAGGATTTGGATCCAATTCAGCAATCAAAAGAGGATCCATATCAAATTGGTATCAGAGCATCCTCTAATTGAAGGTCAAATTTATTTGTAAGTTGCTTAAATTTTCTTAAATTCAAAGAAAAACAATAAATGGTTGATGATCTATGAAAAACATGCAAAAAGATTATGCAATAGTAGTACAGAAAAATTGTTGCGAAAATCAAAAGAAAATTCAGTTGAAATTTAGGTGAATTTGTTGTTGAATTTTGTTAGAGATGGTCTCCATTGAGTTTTGATTCATTTGAGATAAGTTGTTCTCAATTTAAATTTCAATTAATTCTCTATTGGCCTCAATTGTGGAATGTGATTCGGATTCATGACTACAGAAAAAGTGTTGCTTAATTCGATCATACATTGTGTTATACTGATTCAGTTTCGACGAAATTTGTGCTTAAATTCATTCTGTTCCAGTGATAATCTTTATGAACCAGTCTCATCTATTTTTGATCCATAGTTTGTGAGTTATTGTCATTTTAGTGTCAGGGTGTCATTATCCCTTCTTTCCTGGAAATTTTGTTCTAGTACTCTTGTGTTCTTTGTTTAGCTTAATTGTTTAGATTTGCTTTGTTTTTGACTTCTAATTGTTTCCTTGTGTGCCTCTAATCAGTTTTTAATGATTGATTAAGTTTGTTGGCTCTTTTCCATATATTTAATTCTTTGAAACAATTACACTTCAAGTGTTTGATATTTTGCCTCTTTGAACACTTATCTAATTAAGTGCTTTGATTGTTTGCTTGCTTAGGATTGATGATCTTGATTTAAGTTCGCTAAGATGTTTAAAATATCATATGGAGACTTGAGTATTGAGTGATTGGAAAAGGCAAGAGAGTGAGCCAATCTTGATAAAAGCCAATAAGTGATCATCAAAGAGTGAAACACTTAGGGAGTGATTGGGAGGTACTTTGTTTTTGTTTCTTTGTTTTAAATTGACGGTTTAATAATTTCTACGTATGGTCATATGCCTACTCAATCTCATCCAGAAGGTACTAGTGATCTTTCAAGGATGAACCTTAATGAGACCTTGAGGTCTATGTAACAATCTATTGAAGGATTAGCAAGACAATTCCAAAGTGTCGCTAGAGATGTTGAATAGATTAAGAAGGGCAAGAGTAGTGCTATAATGCAGCAACGAGTTAGAGATAACCATGGTGGTTTCAATTCACCTCACCATGAAAGACCTTTCGACAATGTATCTACTTATGGATACCATGACATGGCTGTTAAAAATTCTCATCCATTTCATGAAGGTGGATATCAAGGAAGACCACAAGTTAGAGGTGGAAGAAGAGGAGGCCTAGGAGGAAGAGGATACCATAGACCACAAAAAGAATTTCCAGGATACGAAGCATGACATGAAGATAATTTGTGTAAAGATTATGGAGATAATCCTCATGTTGGCCAAGCATACCATGGTGGCTACTATGTTAATCAACAAGGGAACAAAGCTCTAGACAAGATCAAGTGGAAGGTGCTTAGCTTCAAGGGGGAGAGTGATCCTAATGTCTTCCTAGATTATGAGCGATAAGTAGAGAACCTATTCATGGTGAGAAGCTATAGTGACATTGTCAAGGTAAAATTAGTCATTGCCGAACTTTTGGGTTATGCACTTCATTGGGTAGGAAAGGATTACTACTCAAAGGTTGAGAAATGGAAGACAACCGGTAGAAACTTGGGTGGAGTTGAAGACTCTCATGAAAGAAAGTTTGTACTGAAGCATTATTATAGGAAGCTCCACTACAGTTTGATGGCTCTTAAGCAAGACAATAAAAGTGCTGAAGAATATAGGCAAGAAATGGGATTGTACACTTTGAGATTGAGCTTGGAGGAGGACAATGATGCTTTAATTTCTAGATTTCTAAGTGGTCTTAATAAAGATATTGCTAGTCAATTAGAGTTTGATCCTTAAACCACTTCTGAAGACATGTGTCATTTGGCTACAAAGATTGAAAATCAAAGGAAGAGGATTGGTTTCTCCAAAACTAATCTTCCTTTTTCAAGAAGTGTGGTACCAAAACCTCAATATCAACCTATAAGAGTTGGCCTAAGAATGAAGATACACCTAAGGTGGCTTTCAAAGATCATTCTACGCCTAAGGTGGAAGAGAAAGGAAAGTTGATCACTAATCCAACAAGGTGCTTCAAGTGCAATGGTATGGGACATATTGAAATCAATTGTCCTACCAAGAGAACTTTGGTTTTTAATGGAGAATTAAACAGTTGGATTGAGAAGAGTGATGATTATTGCCAAGAGAGTACTGTTGACAAAGATGAAAGTAGTAAAGACCAAGATATTGCCTCTTTTGAAGCCGATGAGGGGGTGTGAGCTTGGTGACTATTAGAGCTTTGTCTACACGAGCCCATGAGGAGGAGACTAGCATTCAAAGAGAAAATATCTTTCAACACTAAATGCTTGGTCGGAGGTAAGGTGGATAACCTTATTATTGATAGTGGTAGTTGCACTAATGTGGCTAGCACTTATCTTGTTGAAAAGTTGAATTTGCCTCTTATTAAGCATCTTAAGCCTTATAAGCTTCATTGGTTGAATGATAGTGGATAAGTAAAAGTGAACAAACAAGTGCGAGTGTCTATTACTAAAGGGTCCTATAATGATGAGATTCTTTGTGATGTGGCTCCTATGCAAGCGGGACATTTGTTGTTGGGACATCCTTGGTAATATGATAGAAGGGTTATTCATGATGGTGTGAAGAATACCTACACCTTTGAAAAGGATGGGGAAAAGTTCATGTTGAATCCCTTGACTCCTAGTTAAGTCTTTGTAGAACAAAAGGAAATGAGAGAAAGAGAGAGACTAAAGAGTAAGAAAAAGAAAAAGAGTATTGAAGAGGGAAAAAGAAAAACTGAAGAGAGACAAGAAAAAGAGTGATAGTTGCAAGGTAGAGAAAGATGCTTCTATGTTAAAGAAAGTGAGCTCATAGAGGCCATTGAAAAAGAAGAGTTGGTGTTACTTTTTTATTGCAAGGAAACATTTGTTTCTACTAATGATCATTTATCTTCTTTGTCTAATTCCATAGTAAAGGTCATTGAAGAGTTCAAAGATGTCTTGCCCGAAAGAGATACTCAGTAGACTTCCTCCCTTAAGAGGGATTGAACATCAAATTGATTTGGTGCCTGGAGCAATGTTGCCAAATAAACCGACTTATAGAAGTCCTTCCAAAGAAACCAAGGAGTTAAGAAGACAAGTTGAGGAATTGCTCCCCAAAGGGTATGTAAGAGAAAGCTTAAGCCCTTGTGCGTTCCTGTTTTATTAGTTCCAACGAAAAATTGTACATAGCACATGTGTATTGATTGCAGAGCCATTAATAACATAACTATCAAGTATAGGCATCTTATTCCTAGATTAGATGATTTGCTTGATGAGTTGCAGGGTTCTCAAATATTTTCAAAGATTGATTTGAAATCGAGTTGCCATCAAATTAGAATGAGGGAAGGGGATGAGTGGAAAACAGCTTTCAAAACTAATTTTGTCTTTATTAGTGGCTAGTCATACCTTTTGGTTTAACTAATACTCTATAGTACATTCATAAGACTTATGCATCATGTGTTGAGGAATTTCATTAGTAAATTTATTGTCTATTTTGATGATATTTCGTCTATAACAAGGCTTATGAAGAGTATTTGCATCATCTTAAACAAGTTTTGTTAGTTTTGAGAAGTGAAAAGTTATATGCTAACTTTGGAAAATGTGAGTTTTTTTGGAAAAAGTGACTTTCCTAGGATATGTGGTGAATTTTCAAGGCCTTCACGTGGACTAAGAGAAGGTGAAAGAAATTCAAGAATGGCCTACTCCCAAAATTACATCTGAAGTGAGGAGTTTTCATGGTTTGGCAAGTTTCTATAGGAGTTTCATCAAGGATTTTAGCACCATTGATAGTCCTTTGATGGATGTTATAAAGAAGATGAATGGATTCAAATGGGAGTAGAGCCAAGAGAATGAATTCAAGCTTCTAAAGGAGAGGTTGAGTAGTAGCACTACCTAACTTTGAGAAGATGTTTGAGATAGAATGTGATGCCTCAGTTGTTGGCATTAGTGGAGTTTTGATGCAAGACAAGAGATCCTTGGCATATTTTAGTGAAAATTTGATCGGTGCGGCATTGAACAACAAATGATAAGGAGCTATATGCACTTGTGAAGACATTGAAGCATTGGTAACATTATTTGTGGCAAAAAGATTTTGTTGGTGCATACCGATCACCAGTCCTTGAAGTTTCTCAAAGGACAACAAAAGTTGAACAAGAGATATGCAAGATTGATGGAGTTTATTGAGACATTTCCATACATCATTCGTTATAAAAAAGGTAAAAAAAACATTGTGGCCGATGTATTGTCAAAAAGGTACACTCTTATCTCTACTTTACAAGCTCAAATTCTTGGTTTTGAAATGCTTTAAGAAGTGTATGCTAGTGACTAAGATTTTACGAATATCTTTGACACTTGTTTGCTTGTGCCTAGTGATAAGTACCTCATTCATGATGGTTTTCTTTATTGTGAAGGTAACTTGTGCATTCCATCTTGTTATACTAGATTGTTGTTGGTTAAAGACGCTCCCTGTGGTGGCTTAATGGAACATTTTGGCATTGCTAAAACTTATGATATCTTGCATGAGTATTTCTATTGGCCTCACATGTGAAAAGATGTTGAAAAGTTTGTTAGCAATTGCTTAGATTGTAAAAAGGGCTAAATCTACTTCCTTGCATCATGGTCTTTATACTCCTTTAGAGGTGTCTAAAGTTCCCAGAGTTGATATTTCTATGGATTTTATTCTTGGCTTGCCTAAATCCCTAAGGGTATGGATTATATCTTTGTGGTAGTAGATAGGTTTTCTAAAATGGCTCATTTCATACCTTGTAAGAAAATCGATTATGCTAGTCATAAACAAACTTGTTCTTCACTTGGATGGTGCAATTCCATGGGATTCCTAAAACTATTGTTCCGGATCGTGACCCCAAATTTCTTAGTCATTTTTGGCATGTTTTGTGGAGAAAACTTGGTAGTACCTCGTTGTATTCTACAGTTTGCCATCCACAAACAGATAGCCAGATGGAGGTGGTTAATAGGACCATTGGCCAAGTTCTTAGGGCCGTCTTTAAGAAAAATTTGCAACAATGGGAAGACGTTATTCCTCACATTGAGTTTGCTTACAATAGGACTAAACATTCTATTACTTCCTTTTCTCCTTTTAAGATTGTTTATGGTTTTAATCCTTTAACTCCATTTGATTTGATTCCTTTGCCTATAGATCATGTTGTGAACTTGGATGGCAAATGGAAACCAGAGCTTGTCAAGTCCATTCATGCCAAAGTACATCAAGCTATTGAGTCTAACAACAAGAAGTTGGTGGCTAAAGGAAATGTTGGAAGGAAACGTGTTGTGTTTGAACTAGGTGATTGGGTTTGGGTTCATCTTCAGAATGAACGTTTCAATGCAAGGGCAAGCTTTATTCTGGTGGGATAGACCGTTTCAAGTTCTTGAGTGTTTTATTGATAACACCTATAGAATTGATCTTTCAGGTGACTATAATGTTAGTGTCACCTTTAATATTTCTGATTTGTCTCCTTTTGATGTAGGTGAATATTTGAGGATAAATATTTCAAAGGCACGGGTTACAATGTTTGTTCTTAAAATTAAAAATAGAACTCCAATTCGCAATTCTGTAAGTGATGTTCAAAAATACTCTACTCATATTAGTGTCTTCGAAACCTAGTTTGAAAGGAACCTCCCACAAGCAGTTGATTTGCCATACTGTTGTTAGAAGCTTAAAGTACCCTCGCGGGGTTAATCGTCCGTGACCGGCCATCCCATGAACCCACTGAGGGGAAAGTAGTTCCGAGATATGCCCATTCCAAAGACTCAAAAAAGATGATTAAGGGGGGAGACAATCATTTACTATAGCTACTGTAGCTACTGTAGCTATTGAGTTATTGAGTTAAAGAGTTAAACCCGTTCTGAGGATTCTATCCGGATAGAATCCGAAGGAATGGAACGTATGAACCTGACGAGTCAATCACCATTAGATTTGAAGCTTGGACCAATCACTAGAGCTCAAAGGAATAAACTCAAGCTTCAAGAAGATAACAGCATGATTTCTTACGTGGAGGACACTTTGAAGAGCAAGATTGAGGAGCTTGATGGTCAAGGAAAGCCTCCCATGTTATTTACAATGTGTTCAATTGTTTAGGAGCAATCAAGGGAACAATTTGGACTAAAAATTGTGGCTAAGTGTTTGAAAGAATTCAGCTTGCCGTCGACAGCATGGTTGGCTCTACCGTCACCTGTAGGTTTCTGGATGGGAACCTTGTTGAAGATAGCACCTATGCTGATGATAGGTCCTACCCTACCGTTGTCGGTAGGTCTCGGAATGGATTTTGCTTAACCACCCTTTTGGGCGGGATTTTGTACTTCAAGTTGTTTTTCCAGCTTTTTAACAAGAGGTTCATAAGTATTCAAGCCATTAATCACTTGTCTAGTTAGGATTAATGCTTAGTCTATAAATACCTCATTATACATTGATTGTAACTAATGTTGAATGAATTTTGCTGAAATTATAGAGAGACAATCTCTTGGTCTCTAGGGTTCTTCACTCATGCTTAGTTAGTTCACTAAGGGTTAATGTCCTTGGTTGTGAGCTATTAAATGCCTTAGGATGATAAGTCTATGGAATTCAATTGATTATCTTAATTCCTTCTATTGATTGAGTCTAGAGTTCTTGATTCAATTGATTCTAGGTCTTCTAGCTTGTGTGATTGAGGTTTTGAGGCCTCAGTTTTCTCAAGGTTCTAGTAATCAATTTAGGAAAGAGTTTTGTCTCTCAATGTTGGGTTTTATGAGGCTTAGATACTCATAGGTTTTCTATTAGAGTGTTAAAGCTACAAAATCCTCAATGGAGGTTCTTCCATCAAAGGAGGTAATATTGGGAAGGATTTGGATCCAATTCAACAATCAAAAGAAGATTCATATCAACTATCCAAAATTTTCTTAAGAAAACAAATTTTATACATTTTATTAACATGTGTTGTTAGCATGGCTTGAAATTCAATATCCCGTACCCTCAATTTGGCTTTCTATGTTTACTAAAAATAACTTTGTTCCTCAACCTATTATTTTTATCTTTTTATGTTTATTTTATAATAGGTGAAGATGAACACATTTAGCCATAATCTACCAGAAAAATGACGATTCTAAGAAGTGTTGCAGTATGTCACGAGAAAAGAGAAGGCCATTACCGACCGACAATTCGATTTGTAATCAGTCGCTAATTTAAAATTACCGACCGATTACCAACCAAAGAAGCTCAGTTGGGTATTTGTTGGTCGAGGAGGGAGTTTGACCGAAATTTTGTCAGTCGGAAAACTTACTGACTGATTTGTTAGATTTACTGACCGATACTGTCAATTGTTAACTTTTTTTCCCGATTTAAATAAATTTAATTTTTTAAAAATATTACCAACTGATGTTTCATGTTTACCGACTGAATGTCGGTCGGTAATTTTTTAACTTACCAACTGAATGCCGACTGATTATTTCGGTCGGTACGTTTTTTAATAAAATAATAAAAATAAATTTTTTTACCTACTAAGTCCTCTAATTGGTAATCTGTCGGTGAATATTATGAAATTAAATTTAAAATATTAAAAAAAGAATTTACCGATGAATTTAGTCAAAATTTTCTCGTTAATGTTGTTTTTTTAAAAATATTTCTTTTAAATTTCTAATAATCCCCTGCAATTTATAAAAGTTTCAAATTAACAACATTCAAACCAAAATCATACTAAAACATTAACAATTCACAAAAGCCCCCAAGTTATCATCAATCCTAACATACTAACATGCTAAAATAACATAATTCAACATCCATACTAAAGAATTAAATATCTAAAGTACACAAAACAAACAAAGTATGAAATATGTAGAGTATAAAAGTATATAACTGTGATTGGGGGTGCCAAATGAGGGGAGATCGCTTGAAGGAGGGTCACGAAGTACAACATTAGACAGGGGCACATGCAGAAGAAACTAAAGGTGTCGATGACGAGGTGGCGCCTGCCTCGCTCCCCACTGCGATGGCTACAGACTATGAGCCGAAACCATAGATGTGGCCTTTATTGATGCCCCTAGCAGCCTTAAAAATCAAGGCATCATCACTCGAAACTAGTGTCCCAATCTATGCAGCCATGCACTCCGCATTCGCCTTTACTTCTAAGAATTTGGCCTACAAAAAAGAGAATAAGTTATTGTTAAGCAATTTGAGTATTTAAGTATACAATTGAAGGATAACATTAACATACCTTCCCAAAACTCATCCGAACACAAGTCAATCCACTTCTCCTGATTTACCCCCTTTTCTTTGCTGATGGAGGAGGACGTACAAATCTAATTGTTTGAAATTATCGCCTATTTTTTCTTCTGCAAAATAAAGGAAAGAAACTAATATCAATTTAACATTTTATATGACTTGACTTATAAGAAACTAATATGAATTTAACATTTTATAACACTTCTAAGAAACTAATATCATTTTAAGAAACAAATATCATTTCATAATTTAACACCCAATGTGACTTATAAGAAACGAACATCATTACATAATTTAACACAAAATAAGACTTATTAGAAATGAATATCGTTTCATAATTTAACACCAAATAAGACTTATAAGAAACGGACACTATTACATAATTTAACACCAGATAAGAATTATAAGAAGCGAACATCATTACATAATTTAACACCAAATAAGACTTATTAGAAACAAATATCATTACATAATTTAACATCAAATAAGACTTATAAGAAACAAACATCATTTCATAATATGTATAAAAAATAAACATCATGTCATAACGAGAAAAAATAAACATGATTTCATAAGATTTATAAACAACGAGCATAAGACTTATAAGAAACCAATATCTTTTTAAGAAACGAACATTATTTCATAATTTAACACCAAATAAGACATAGAAAACGAACATCATCACATAATTTAATACCAAATAAGACTTATAAGAAAAGAATATCATTTCATTGGAAACCAACAACATTGAGGAAGCAAGATTTATAACATACTTACCCACTCAATAAATGACAAGGACTCTCTAATGTGTTTACCGTGGCCCTGGCCATCATGTCCCTCAACCCGATTCCTCTGAGCTGTCTCCGGCTTCTCCTTGTACCTAGGGTCATTCAACTGCCCAGAAGATCAGAGTAAAATTGCTCTGTCATCCAATTAGGGTTCTCACCGTCTTGATGAATTTCATACATGTTGTCCTTATAATGCTTGGATGGTCGTGTATCAAATGCATTGCGTATCTTTGTATGATGCCCTGAGTCCAACCGAAATTTTTTTTGCAGTTACAAGTCAGAAATTGCCATTACAAGTCAAATAACGCTGCATGTAATTAAAACAATAATCTAAAATTAGTAAATTAAACACTTACATAAAACTCTCCAAACCACATATCTTTCATGTTCGAAGGGACCTTGCCGTAACTAGAATAAGCCCCAACAAAATGCTGATGCGTAATGGCCGAAATAACCTTGGCACACTTCGACTGCTTAGAGAAATTATTTAGCAAAAGCAATTTATGTAAGTTGTAAAAAAAAAAAACTATTAAACATAACATAATAAAAACTTATTATTATTTGATAAGTTTTATTACTAAAATACAATGTAGAGAATGAATGAACTTGTGTGTTATGGTGCATACATTATATATATATTGCTTATTTGCCTAAAAGGAAGTTATGATAACTATTAAACAACAAAGAGGAAGAAAGAAAAAGGGAAGCTATGACAAACAGCACCATAATAAGTTTTGATGCTTATTGAAAAAAGTCTCATTTTACCTATCTAAGGTTGGCACTATAACCCTTCGAGCATCAACTACTTGATGCTAAAACAATGGGCAAGAAAACGATGATGGGGCAGCAGAAGATGAAGGGTCGAAGCAGCTGCTGGACTCGTATACGGTGGGCCGGAATAGAAGGCAATGTTGCTAGCAGAGTAGACACACCTGCTGCCGCCTGGGGTGCCAGGGTCAATGGAGTAGAAGCCTCTACTGCTGTTGGTGGTGATGTACTCTTCTTTTTTTTACCATGTACCATCGTACCTATATTTAAAAGATAAGAAGAATTGTTGGAATTTACTTAAACAAATGACACATTATAAAAGTATAAAAATAAAACTAGCATACAGCCCGTATTTCTTAACAACTATATATATACATATATATATATATATCATATTTTAAACATACTTCATATTCTAAGTTTCGGAATCGGATTAAAACTCTTCCTCATGTTCATTTGTTTCATCATCGGACTTCCATTCTAACTCATCTTCTTCTTCCTCATTTTCATTATCAATGCTATTCCTCTCACGAATGTCTACTCATTTAAAATCACCTAATTCATAAACGAGAGGTCCAATGTCTTGAATATCAATATCTATCATTGAAGTCTCAGCATACTATCAACATTTTCTTGAAATGGAATGTCTACTAGAGGGACATCTAAAACACGAGGTCTTTATTTCATTACAGCCCACCAATCAATCTTTTGTCGTTTAGTCTTAGGATATAGGATGAAAGGCACCTGCTCTTCTTGTTGGACTAATATGAAAGGACCATACCCCCCAACATATCTCTTTCATTCACGTGCACCTCCACAAATTTATATTTATCATGAATCTTAGACGTCTTTGTAAAGACGAACCAAACCAATCATGCTTAAAAAGAACCACCTTCTGAATTGGTGTTCCTGGTAATTCAACCTCCACGATTGCCTTTAAAATCCCATGATAGTTACCTTTTACTCGTACACCATAATTATATATGAGACTCCCTGAATCTCGTTCTTGTGTATGAAACCTAAATCCTTAACCAAATATCCATTATAGGATTTCACAAGTCTAGAAAGACCCGAAGCTAAGTTTCTAAGGCATTGTCTACAACTTGCATTCAGGGGATTGTGCATCTATATAAAACAAATAAGATTTATTTAGTTTATAAAAGCGTTATACAAAATTAAGGTTCTATTTTGAAATTACGAAGTTTCTCACTTACTTCATTCATAAACCACGATGCGAATCCCTCATTGATGCTTTTCTGAACTATATCATTGGTTACACTTGGACAACGTGTCCTCAATTCCTTGGTGTACTTCCTACAAGTAATGAACTCATCGATATAATATGTAATTATTAAGTACTTTATTATTTAATACAGGGTCAATGTAATACTTCATTTAAAATAACTTACTCAATATAAGGTTCAACTTCATCGCAATTCAATAGAATGTAGTTCATTGCAGCCCGATAATCACTATCATCCATAATTCTTGTCATCATCTTGCCGTATGCCCTTCCTTGTACATTGCAAATTGACAAAATCGAACCTTGCTCTTCAGGTTGATCACCCTCATAATTTTGCCCAACATCTCTTGCCTCGATAGATATATGAGGTTTAAAGTAGCAGTTATAAAATGTGGCAGCTTCTTTAACCAAATAAGCATTGCATATCGATCCATCAACCGTAGCCTTATTCTTAATTTTCTTCTTCAAATGGTTCATGTACCTCTCAAACGGATACATCCATTTGTACTGTACAAGACCACATACCGTAGCCTCATATGGGAAGTGAACCATTAAATGCTCCATGACATGAAAAACCAACGGAGGAAATATTCTTTCTAACTTGCACAAAAAAACAACAATATCACTCTCCCATTCACGCATGTGCGTCTCATTTAATTTAGGAAAACACAAGTCCTTATCAAACACGAAGTCCAAACCTTCATGGGAAGTAAACCCTTTAAGAGAAATAAGAATTAGTCTCTCAGTAAGCACATGGAAATCATGGCTCTTCATGCCAAACATTCTCAATTCCTTCAAATCGACACATCTACTCGAGTTAGAAGCATATCCATCTGGTAGTTTCAAGTCTTTCACCCACTCAGGTATGGCTTTCCTTTGTTCTTTTGTCAAAGTGTAACACGCCTTCAGTTTTGCAACACCATTGAGATTTAGTTCTGGCCGATTACAATATCTTTGAACATCTTTCCTAGAATTACCGTTATCCTTTGTCTTCCCTTTTACATCCATCACAGTCTTAAAAACATTATCAAATGCATTCTTCTCATTATGCGTGACGTCAAGATTGTGATGAATGAGAATAGTACGCCAATATGGAAGATCCCAAATGATACTACACCTTCTCCAATAGTGAGATACTCCTTTATCATCTTCCTTATCCACTTCTGTACCGATTTCAGTGATCTTTGCAAAGCCTTGAACTCTGTCCTTCAATTGATCTCTAGTAAGATGAGGTGGCAGCAGAGAATGATCTTCTCCCCTACCCTTCTTGAAAGACCTTGAATTCCTCCGAAATTGATGATCCAAAGGCAGAAAACAACGTTGACAATCGAACAAAGATTGTTTTCCACCATTTTGTAATTTGAAAGAAGTTGTGTTCCATGCAATACAGACATGACAATTTACCTGAAGTACTCCAAATGGAAAACATCCTTTACACTGGAAAAGTCACTAATAGTCCACAGAAGGGGAGCCTTCATATTGAAGTTCTATTTCTTCAAAATATCGTAGGTGTTAACTCTATGCACCGATAATATATTCAATTCTTTATCAATAGCTGCAAGTACACATCCAACTTACGTTTTGGGTTCTGAGGTCCCAGAATAATACATGTCAAGAACATTATAGGATTCTTTAAGCACATCGAAGGGGGCAAATTGTACGGTGCCACATTTACTGGCCAAGAAGAATAATGTTTCCCGGACATCCTAAACAGCATAAAACCATCGGTATACAATCCAAGTCTGACATTTCTTTATAAGGATGCAAACTCAGGATGAGTGTTATCAAAATGTTTCCAAGCTTCTCCATCCCTAGGATGACTTATCATATCCGGCTCACGTACGCTTTCTGAGTGCTAACTCATATGTTCAGCCGTTCTTTTAGAAACACACAACCTCTGCAGTCTAGAAGTTAGTGAAAAGTAATACATCTTCTTATACAGAATCTCGTTGGCCTTCTTCTTCTTATTTTTCTTTCTTCTCATATTACGTTCATGGCCACAAAACTTATACTGATGTGCTGGAGCATCATCCTTCCAATACAGTATATATCCATTAACGCATACATCAATCTTCACCATCGGCATATTCAAACCAGATACTAACTTCTTCGTCTGGTACTAATCATCCACCACCTTATTGCCTTTTGGGAGTACATCCTTCAATAACTGTGATATTTGATCAAAGCACTTTTCAAACATGTTGTTCTTTTACTTAATGTTCAACAACCTTGCCATTGTAGACAACTATGAATATTTTATATACCCTTCATACAATGGTGTATCAACAGACTTCAACATGTCATAAAACCATTGAGCCTAAGGATTAGGTGCCTCCTCATAATTGTACTATGCTACATCGGGTTCAAAATCTAGACCATTCGCATCAAATATGCCTTCACGGTACATGTTTCTTTCAACATTGCTTCTTCTAACATTGTTCCTACTGCTACCTTTCCCAACATTTGCTAGGTAACCCCACGACGCTTCACCATGTGTAGTCCAATTATAGTAATCAGATAAATAATTGTGATTATAAAGGTGCAACTTCACATCATCCTTGATTAGATACTTTTTATTCTTGCACTTTTGCACACAGACACCGTAACTCATTAACTTCACCAATACTGTAATTAATACACCAATCCACAAAATGCTTCACACTATTAACAAACTCACTACTAATCTCCATAGCTCCAAGCACAGTTCTTCTATACATGAAACTACGGTCCTCCTCCATAACTTCACAACATAAAATACATTTACTTTAATATAAAAGTTTAGAAGTATGACACTTACAAGAGTCTAATCTAAAATTAAACTCGTTACTCATCATTTCATACGTTTAAAGTGTTTAAATGTGATTTATGAAATATTTAGAGTTTAAGAGTTTTATGTTTAAGAGTATTACAAATACATCAAAAATATTTTTAGAGTTTAAGAGTTTAAAAGAGTTGCTCTCTTCATATTCTAAGTATTACAAATACATTAAAATGATTAAACTTATGTATTATTAGTTTAAAGAATCCTCTAATTCTTTTATTATCACAACACATCAAAATATCACTTCCAAAGTATGTTGTCATAATTTTTAAAAATTAATTACATAACTTAAGAGTTTAAGAAATAATGAGTTTAAAATTTAATTTTTGTAAAAATTTTGATAGATCTTTTTCTATAAAATGAGCAAATCATAGGCATGCCACACAACAAATGAACTAAACACAAATACTAACCTATACAACACTTACTAAGCTTATAAGAGTCCGGCCTCCCCCATAATATAAACAAATATTTATATATTTTAAGAGTCCTGGCTCCTCCATAATATAAATAAATATTTATATATTTTAAGAGTTCGGGCTCCCCCATAAAGACAACAAATAATTCATACAGCGACATATTTAAGAGTTAGGGCTCCCCTTAATAACGACAAAAATAATGTAATTGCATAATACATACCTCAATGAAGACTGATAAAATGAACCAAGTCTTGAAAATGTGCTTGAAACAAAGATACAAAATCATTATTATTTAAGGGTTTTGTAAAAGTAGATTCATAGTTTTGTTACATAGTGTATAAGTAGAATTATTCCTAATTTATAGTCTAAAACACTCTACTTTTAGGAAAATAGTAAAATTCCTCAAAGGGTTTAATGTAAAGTGGTTTCTTTCTCTATAAGGAACAAAAGTGATTTTCTTTCTTAAAAAGAGTTTATAAAGATAACACTTATTCCTAACAAAAATAAAGCAAATTTCTCTCTTTGTAGTGAGAAATTAGTTACTTTTTATTTAAAGGAAAAGAACATCATTAGTATAATTTTTTTTGTTAGAGTTAGGATATTAAACTTTATTAAAAATAAAAATATGATCTTTTGTGTATATTTATTATATGTATGAATGGGTACTTCAAAGTAGGCACTTGACAATTCTTTATTTACCTCAATAAATTAATAAATTATGTTGCATGTAAAGTGACATCTTGTTTGTTCTTTATTTTGTATTCTCCTATGAAACTCTTTGACCCTATATACAACTATACAATTATTTATTAGAGAAAATAATTTTAAATATCAATAAACTATTTTTATTTTTAATAAGTAGCTATAAATATTCTTTTAGTTTTTTACCATTCAACTATTTTCCTCCAAAGAAAATTTAATAGTAAAATAATTTTACCCTTTACTAATTAATAATCATTTATATTTATTTATCTTAATTGTACTAATCACAATCTTTAATATTCTCTCTCACCCACACCTCCTCCCCGCTCCTCATCCATACCCAAAAATATTTCCTTTAATTATATATTTCCCTTTGGGTTTATCTTTTCTCCTAAGGGGTTATATTTCATTTGGTAGGTTTTACTAATAAAATATGTCAAATTAGGAATAGTACAAGAAGTGTTCCCAAAAAAAAAAAATTAGAATATTATTTTTTTCCTGTTTTTATTGTCTTTAACATTTCTTGTAACAATCTCTATAACATTTCTAATTTATTATAGTTTATAAATAAAACCTACCAAATAAAAGATAAATCTTGAGAGGAGAAGATATTATAAAAGAAAAATATTACAGAAAATCTTGAGTGTTTTCCTTTTTTTGTTGGGTGGGTGGTAAGGAGGAGAGGGGAAAGGGGTGGGGACAATAGAGAATATTAGGGATTTTGATTTACATAATTAAGATAAATTAATATAGATGATTATTAATTAGTTTAAAATTTTCATAGTTGATTTAATAGGATTTTTATTATATTTGAACTATATAATAATGTAAATTTATCTGTATTAATGAGTGTCCTAGAGGCACACGTTAGACAAACACTATATATGTGTATAATATATGTGTGTGTGTGTGTGCGCGTGTATGGATATGTGTGTGTATATATATATGTGTGTGTATGTATATTTATATATGTGAGTATATATATACATATACATATGTATATATGTGTGTGTATATATAAATATATATATACACACACACATATATGTATGTGTGTGTATATGTATATATAAACACAAATATATATGTATGCATATATATACATATATACATATATAAAATAGTTATATTTCTTGAATTTCTTATATTATGCACTCGAGTGTACGATGTAAAATATACCTTTTTATGATAGCTCTATGAAAATAAGATGAAGGTGTCATGGGGCAATGCAAGATGTACCATGTGTGTTATGTAGGTTATGTGTTGTGGGTGCATATATAATTTGCGGTGTTTTTTCTTGGTGCATTTCATGCTGGATGGAAAAAATGGATTAGGTGGGTGAGAAAGGTGAGCAAAGAGATAAAAGAAAGATGCTTTCTAAATGTAACACTATAAAATATTGAGTGTAAAGCATGAAAATCTTTCATTTTTCAAAAACCTGCTGCTCTATCTACGTTCTCTCTAATTTTTTCTCAACATTCAAACATAAAAAACTACAAATCCGAACAAAACTAACCCAAATATAAAGAAAGTGAAATTTACATCATTCTCTAAACATTTATCTATAATTTCATCGGTTTAAATTTAAAAACACAAAGAATCAAAAGAAATAGGATAGAGAAAATGTTTCCTTTTTCTCGGTTTGGATCGTCTGTAACACTGTGTGTAACATTCCTAATTTGGTATGTTTTATTACTAAAAACCTACCAAATAAAAGATGAAATTTTAAGGGAAAATATATTATAAAAAGAAATATTACAGAAGATGTTACAAATTATTTTGTGTGTTTTTTAGAGGACCTACCCACCAACTAATCCTCCAAGAAAGAGGACCGACGCTGCCGCCAGTTCAATAAAGTTATTTTTTTTTTAAAAAAAACCATATTATGTTATGTTTATATTGGACATGTTATAATGTTTAATTGTTAATTGTTTAGTTCATTTTATGTTATTACGTTATGTTTATATGTTAATTTTTTTTAACATTAATATATATAATGGATAATTTTTATCTATGCCGTTAGAATGGTTATGCCTCTTATCTATGACGGTTAATTTTCAAGTTTTCTTATCGATTTATATTTCCCCTTTCAAACAAAAAAGGCAACCATACTTCTTAGATCTAATAAGATCACGTCTCTTTGTCAGCTCTTCATTGTCCTCTACTTTTCTATTGCATCTTCAAACTTCTCCATTTTGCATGACAACCAAAGAAATGGTCGGAAAGTATTTAATCTTTTTGCCTAGTATGGAGTGATAATTAAATACATATTAAGTGTTGGCAGCAGTTTTTACCCTCAATACCAAATCATTTTTCGATGAAAATAGAGTGAGTATCTATTTAAAAAAACTCATATAATCTAATAATTCATTTGGAAATTCTTCGAACCTAGTAGCATACGTATATGCCTATCATACATGAGATTAAATGTAAACTAATAATAATATTAATAATAACATCTAATTACAAAGATATTTTTAAAAAAAATTCTAAAACCCTAAACACTAAAAAATTACATCCTAAACTCTTAATTTAATTAGAAATTATTAATTTATATATTATGATATATTTAAAATAAACTAATTAAGAATTCAAAAATAAATATATATATATATATAATTAATGTAAATATCACTACAAAAAATATTAAATAGTGACCGTAAAATCAGTCACGAATCGGTTGCAAAATGCTAGTTTCCGACCGATTTGCGATTGATATCGTCAATCACTAAAATGCGGTCAAAAGTTTGCACAAATGACGATCGAAAACACAAGTTTTCAACTGACTTTATGAAGGCTTGTCGCTAACTTTTGGCTCAATTATCTTTGTAATCGACTACTTACCGGCCAGCTTCTATCACAAAGTTTTGGTGCCAAATAGGATTTCCTCCAAATTTTACGATTGATAGGCAGTTCCACATTGGTTGCAAAATTATTTATTTATTTTTATTTTTTGCGACCGCTAGTCGGTCGTTAGGCGGTCACAATATTTTATTTTTTAAATATTTATTTTAACATACAAAAGACCCCTTGAAAATAAAAAAAAAATCCAAACAGACAGTAATATACAACAATAAAAATCCCAGAACACTCACATAAACAAAATGTAATATACAATTGTCATACTAAAAACAAGACAAACATAAATACAAGTAATAATGAAATGTAACATAAAGGTATCTGAGAAGGAGGGAAAGTTGATCACCATCCTCCTCTACATCCTCCTGGCCTCCATGTCCACTCGATTCACCAGGCATCTGCTATTTTGGGGCGGCTGGAGATCGATCGGTGACATGTCCTCAGGCCGATAGCCCAAATGGCGAATTGCCGGGCAACCCACTCACTCAAGACATGTGCTCTGTATGAAATCTTCTGATCCCACTCTTGGCCCGCTTCTTGTTTCTCTACAACGATTTGGCCATTGACCTCCCACTACAACAAATATGTATCTAGTGAGATGCTCTTACTGACACTTTTTATGAAATGTCATTATAAAAACTTTTATGGCATATGGCATGCGTCATTAAAAAGTTGGTAACCATCTACTATTATACTATTATGTCATTGTGTAACTATTGGGTGACACTTATTAGTCGTAATTAAAATGTTGGCTGACAAATGTTAAAGGCGACAATTTTCTTTTTTGGAAGGAAGGCAGCAAACTTTGGAGCCACTTTTTAAAGCGTGAAAGAATAAAGAAATAAATTGAAAAGGAAAATAATAAAAATAAGAGGGCAAAAGAACTCCTCTGTCGTCTCTGTTTTTAAAGCGAAAAGAAGAAAAAAATAAAACCCGTCTAGTCATTTTTGTTTCTCCGTTGAAAGAAAAGAAAAGCCAGCTCTCCTACCCCTCAAATTTTCTTCCCTTCTTTCCTACTCGATTAACTCTCTAGTTAACCCAAAGTCTCTGATTAAACGTTTCTTCACAGTATAGGCTGGTGGATTTTGAATTCAGGCCAATTAGCGGAGAAGCTCTATTTTATGGTTGCAAGAAGAATTCTTAATGGTTTCCAGTAGTATCAACAATGAAGCAGAAAATTCCCAGGTATGTTTCCATCCTCATGTTTATAATCTAAAAATTTTAAAGTCCATTTTGTTTGTTCAGTAACACCTTCACTTCTTGTCTTTCTGCGATTCCCTTTATGTAAAGATGAATTCCTTCTTCCAAAGGTCCAAAATTTATCCTTCTCTCCTATAACTATATTTCATGAATTAGGGATTCTTAGGAAAATGCACAATTTTCGTGAATGTCTGCTTCTAGAACAAGCACTTGTGCAAAGCTTGATATTTTCAATGAAAATTAGAACACCAGATTTCATCTACATTTATAATGTGTCAATTTCTCTCTTGATGTGTCAATTGCTATCTTCATTAATCTGTTTGTTGGATATGGTTCACTTGATTGGAGATGCTTGTAGTTCTTCCTACCTTGGCAGTATTAATTCTTGAATTTTCATTCTTTTCTTTTAATTTGTTCATTTTACCACTCAGTTTGGTTATTTATAATTCTCTCAATGCTTTGAGACCATTTGCTTTGAGGTGCAATGGAAAAATCAGACAGGAATTTTCCATTGGCATCACAACAGTCCTGATAATTGTTGTTAGTGTATACTATTCTCAAACTTTTTTCCTGAAAATTTTCAGCTTTATTTCAATCACATACATATTGCCTAGGTGTCTCAAAATTTTCATATGTTATGTTCCCTCTCCACATGGAGATGAATTCATTCTTCCAAACTAATATGGATTTGATCAAGAAAAATTCAATTGCTGATGACATATACCTGGTTCACTCTTTAAACCACAACCTGAAAAATTCTTTATTAACTGCATGCTAGAAGAATGGCTTGGTAATTTTATTCGTGAATTATTATGGTGATATAAGCAAAAAGGATTTGGAATATTTAGATATTAGGACTTTAGAAAGATAATTTTATGCTCTCAATTTAATATGCTTAGCAATATATGCACTTCTAACTGGGCAAAGAATTAGGTGTTTAAGTATTGTAGTTTTTCTCTTTATAGGATCTAAGAACCTTTATTGTTTCTTTGTTAAATAGATATCTTAATCTAATGTTAAATTACTTGATTCAGAAAATATCAAAATAATCTTCTTATTTTTTAGTCTATAATGATCCGCACCAGTAGGAAATATAAACATTAGCTTTGACATTTACATTTACTGCTTAATTACTGTAGTATTAAATTGAGAACAATAAATTGTCAGGAAATTCTTTGGACCAAGAAAAGATAATTTACTTGTTTGGTTCTTGAAGAAATTTGTTGCCCCTGATGTTGTTCTTCTCAGTTTTGACTCTGTTATTAGAGAATTTGTCAAAGCAGCTGATACAATTTTTCCTATATTCATAGGCTTTGGAATGGATGAATCAATTATATCAAATTTGGCAGTCAAGTATAAGAAGAAACCTTGTTTTTTTGTGGCTAAGAATTTTATGAAATCATGGGCTTCTATGACTTTGATAAGTTACCTACATTAGTAGCACTTTATCCTTACTACAATTGGCATAGTATTCTATACGTCCCATTTGAAGAGACATTCCTTGCAGACATTATTTGATAGGAGTAGAGCACTCCTTAGGGGAATTTCTGAACATGTATCTCTTCTGTTCTCTCCTTCTTCTAGTCTCCCCTCTCTCCCTCTCTTTGTAATGTTAATTAGTTTACTGTTGCACTTATTTTGCAAAATTTGCAAACTAGCATTAACAGGGTATAAGGAGAAAACTGAGATTACTGCCTTATAGATGATAAAATTAATAAAATTTAGACTAACATGATTTTTAGCAGATATGTGCTGCATATAAATTACATATTGCAAATAGGTTTCAGTACATTGACCTTTTACATCGCTGGACTGATGTGGAATGTAATGGCTTTAGACTTTGCGTCTCTTAGTTCAACACATGGTTTATTAAACAATATTTCTTTGCTCCTATGAGTTGCTATGTAAGTGCTATTGGAGGATCTGTTAATGCAAAATATATTGAGGAAATGTTAAAGAAATGGTTTAAGGCACTACATGGTATTGGAATTGAGGTTGTATTCCTTTTCACTTCTACATTAAATGATCATTCTCTAAGGTCACATTTCTTGTACACATCAGATGAAGTTGTTATTGTAGTTTGGTTTTTACTTTTGATAGGTCATCCTTGAAGTTGTTTACAACCATACAAATGAAGCTAATGACAAGTGCCCTTAAAATACCTCATTTCGTGCCATAGATAATAAGGTGATTGGACGATCCCATTCGGTGACCTTAAGTCATGTGCTTTATCTCGTCAATAAGCAACAAAATCTTGACTGAGGTACTTGATTTTCTCCCATCCTTGCCTCTAGTAAGGAAAATCTACTCATATTTTAATCTTAGATGTTCCTGTTGCTGGTTTACATATATTTTCTTGTTCTAAAAAGTTGTTTAATTTCTTGTTAAAATTGCTCAAGTCTTTCTGGTGTGCTCTCCCTTGTAGCAATAAAGGATGTTGCTTGTTTCAGCAACATTCAAAACTCCGAAAAGAGGATTGGTTGACTGAGTAGTTCTTGATGTTCTTGAATGGTAAAACCTTTTTAGTGTAACATAAACTTTGATATATCAACACTTCTCATGATAGAACAAATTGATATTACTTGTCATAATATCCATTTGTTAACTTTTTGTCTCTTAGTCTACTTGAAATTTTTATGGGTTTCATGTCCAAAAATCTTAGCAAATCACTCTGTTTTTTCAGGAATTCAAATCCATCACCCTGAGTTTCTCCATTTCTTGCAAAAAAGAAGAGGAGACTTTCCCTTGCATGTGGCTAGAAGACCGTGATTAGAGTGCAAACATTTGGAAAGATTTGATAAACCCGAGGCATTGGTATGTGTTCAAGGTACTACTTCAGCAGCTTGGTTAGGCTTAAACCTTTTGGAGTAGACCACTCGTAACGGGAATCGTTGATTGTTATTTTTGTTGAGGATGCTATAAGTAGGATTTCCTCTTGAAGGAACAAGAGAAGGTTTCCTCTTTAGCATATATTCTCCTACTATCCCTTTTGGTTAGACATACGTTTCGTAGAACTGCAGATCTTATTTGAAACACAACTCGTAATACTAGTAGAGAAGATTTACATGATGTGTATACATGCCATGCTTTGGGTAGTAATTGTTTTGCGGGAAAATGTGCCCCATGGATTGTATATGTACATTTTCTGTTAAATTATAAAGATTTCATTTTGGACCAAAGGTGAATGATGTGTATTATGTCTTCAATTATGATATTTATTCCATATATATGATATTTATGAATGAGGCCAATGAGGCAATTATAGACATTTTAAATGTCATAAAAGGTCATTTACATTTCTAGGTGTACTATTATATGGATTTCTAACACATTCAGACGTCCTAATATCAATTTATGGTAATAATAATATGTGCCACAAAATATTTTAAATTTCTTACGGTTATTCTCTCTATCTAGACATAAGTAAATGCTTCCAAATTAGCTTAATTGGTCAATTATAAGTGTCAAGAAGTATTAATTTATTCACGTTTACTGGTGACACTTATAAATGCAGAGACCTATTGTGAACATCGGTATATTCGTCTATATTAAACGTCACGTAAAAATAAACATCACCATAGGGATATAGACATATAAAAAGTCATTAAATGGGCGAATTCTTGTAGTGTCCGCAATCTGCAACTAGATATCGTCTGCAAGGAGAAAGTGGGCTCCAGTTGCACCTCGGGCCTCAGCCCTCATAGGTGCTGACTCTACAGCCTCAGACCAGAGGTGTACCCCTTTTTCATCCCCATCTCAATCGTAAGCATCACTTGTACATCGGTGGGCATAGGATCGCCAGTAGGAGATTGCTACTCCTTCAGTCCAAGTGAGAATTAAGAAAACTAGTTAAATAGACATTTTTTAAGTAATGACAAGTTATAATTTATGATATTCATAATAATTGAAACGAAAAACTTACATACACTACTAGAAAAGAAGTTTTACACAATAGTAAAATTTCATTGTACATAGTCATATTTCGTCGTAATAAGTCATTTGCGGTAGCTTTAGGATGAGAAAGTGAGCATCGCTAATATGAGCGTCACAATTGTTACTGCGATTAAATTATCTTTTGAAAATAGTATTCAGGACAAAATTATTGACCTTTTATGATGGTTTTTTTCCATGACCAAATAATAATAAATTCAACAAGATTATTTTCTACGAAGTCATTTCCGACAAGGCTCTATCGCAAAAGCTCTTCCGCAATGAAATAAGACCATTACAAATACTAATTTTCATATTGCAAAAGCTCTTCGAATATTGGTTGTAAAAACAATTAATATATATATATATCATATTGTTGAGAATTCGTAGACAAAAGCATAATAAAATAAAACTACAAACGCCGCCAACAAGATCCGCACATACTATAAAAAACCGATTGGAAAGAAAACTACCTCAATTTTTTTTATGCTACTAGGGGTGGAGGCGCTGTGTTTTATGCTTCGCCCTCTACCGGTATCCACACGACGACCACCTTTGCAAGGCATCATGATGCTAGCCCCTCGGTGTTCTGAAAACTATTCAGAATGAACCCTAAGTACTATTTGGTAATATTTGAAATTTTAGAGAGAGAAAGAGAGGCAAGACATGGTTCTTGCCGTTCTAGGGTTAAAGTCTTTTCTTTTTTAAATCAGAGGAAGACTACTGCGAAAAAGGTTAATATAACCTTTTATAGCTGTCAACATCAGAACCCTAATTGTCATCTAGTGACAATTTTAATCTCGTTCGCCTATCTTATAATCATCCAACAGTTGGATGAATAATATTAAGTAATTAATTCATTTATTTGATAAATAAATTAATTACTTATTAACTTACCAAATAAATACAACACGGAATCTGATCCCCTTTTTGTATACATTCAACAAATCTGGACACGATCTAGATTCATTGAACGTGGACATCGTGCTCAAAAGATTGTCTATGTGTGTGACCCTGTAGGTTCAATTTAATGTTAATAGTGAATAAAAATGTCCTACACATTTATCCACAAAACATAAGTGGCCTCTAGCAAGACATTATGCTTACCTAAGTTAAGTAAACGATATGACAACCTAATATCAATTTTAATAGTTAGTCTTTTTGTCACACGATATCCTAATTAAAAACTTAATTAACTATTTACTTGATCACCAGGCAGACTATTCTGATAAATAATGTTAATAACACCTTATTAATACTTATTTGAGTATGCCATGCGTATTTTCCAGTCTTCCTTATAAAGAGGCCTATGGATATCTTTCTCTAATAAGAGAGGGACAAATCCCTTTCACTATCTCTAATATTCAAGCCATGACAAGAAAATAGCCAACCAATAGTCATAATAATCACCTGATTAGTGATGTTTGACTATGTCAAAACATATTCTCTCCCCATGCAAGAAGCATTAGAAACATTAGGTCAAATGACACGAAACATAAAACTGAGAAGAAATACTTATGACTTAAACCCATGCAATATTTCTTCTTCACTTTGGGTCATGTTCAATACAATATTCTCAATATATATCTATGAATTGATTTTATCTCTCATTTTCATGCTCAGTAGAACTTGATCATCAATCAACTTCATTCTAGTTTAATAATACAAGATGTAATAAAACAAGGGACAAACAAGAATAGTATTTTATTAGTAAGAAGGGTTTTACTATCAAGTCACATACTTGATGACTAAGAGCATAAAATACAGTTCAGAATACATGGCTTATAGATAACCAATATAAATGTAAGTCAACTGGTCTAGCGCATATAACTAATTACCATATATATACATATATATATGTATACATACATACACATACACACGTATATATAAATATAATAGTGCAATTTAGTTTCTTGCATAAGATCTCCATTCCCTAAGATTTGTGAATGAACACATTAAATATGAGAATGACAAGGGACACGATGAAGCTAAAGATATTGTTGAAGGATTAGGCAGTCATGATACAACAATAGCTCCATAAAAAATAGTTGAGAAATATGTTCCAAAAGTTTGAAAAACTTGATGAGAGTAAAGTTGTGATGATGCTCTACCTGCTTTGCTCAATCCCATTGATCAAGTCAGCGAATTGAATTCCCCTTTAATGAATGGAGAGGTTTGAAACTGCTTTTATGCATTTTTTTTCTTGTTTGTTATGCTGATGCATTTATCACCGGCTTCAACTAATACAAATACTTATACTTTAGGGTTTAAACTCTATCACTTTCATTATAAGAAGGTAGTAACTAAGCATTATCTTAAGCTGTAATTTGGAAAGAACATGGGAAACCTTCTAAAGGAGTCCTTCGTTCTCCAAAACGGCTAAGAAAAACATCTCTAGCATGTTTTTGTATGTAGGATGTATCGTTGTATTCTTTTGTGCCACCTTCTTTCTAACTCGTTTTCTGTTATTTTTGTTGTTTCAAGGTACTTTGGGACAGACGATGGCTTGCCACGATCCACTTAAAGGGAAAAACTAGTAAATGTAGTTCTCAAGCATGAAATGGGGCACAAAGATGCAAAGAAGAAGCAAAACAGCAGCTCCAGCAGAGACCTACTGCGGACGGTAGGGTAACTACCTGGGAATTTTTCGGAACTTCAAGGCAGAGACCTACCATCGCCAGTAGGTCCCAGGTAAGGCAGCGGGGTCAGTTCTCCAAGGGCAAAATGGGTCGGGTCGACCTGTTTTGACAAATTCCCAACCTTCAGTTGCAAAATTTCTGAAACTTTTTTTCCCCCATTTTCCACTCCAATAATCCCTAAGTCCTTTCTCTTTTCCCTCCCCCAAACATCCAAAGCTCCTCCATTCCACTCTTTCTCTCGGTTCTCTCTCTTTCAACCACCAACTTCCTGCGAATCCCTCTCCACTTTCAGTGGGGTATTCCGATAGCACCTCCTTTTCATCCCTTGGGTTTGTTTTCTTTCTCTTTCTAGTTCTTTTCTTCTTTTTCTCTTCTATTTCTACATTCTTCTATTCCTTCAAATTTTCTCCACCTCCACCTCAACACCACAAAGTTCTATACTGCCACCTCTTCTTTCTTCCAATTTCCTCTTACAAGCTTCCATTTTTCTTCACTTCCTTCTTGATGTTCTTCACTTTTTCTACTCTTTCTTTTTTTAAACTTTTTTTCTAGTTTTTTTTTGGGGGAATCTTGAATAATTACTAAGATGTTTGTGCTTTTGTTGGTGTCTAACAAATAACTTGCAGGAATTTTGCATAAAGAGTTTTTTAGTGGACTCCTGGCGAGCACGTAATATGAGGCAGAGAAAGAACACCACCATTAGCAGCTGGAGTTGTTTGTTCAAACACCCACATGCTATTTCTTGACCCTTTGTCTCTATTAGTTTTAGTGTTTTTATTTTGATTTTATGCTAAGTTTAGTTTGAGAGTGTATTTGTTTTGCTCTTTTGGTTTTTAGTTTTTATTTTTAGTTTTACTATTTTGTTACTTGTTTAGTATTACTTGTTTCACACATTAGCACCCTCAAGTGACATAGTTCACTAAAGCACACATGGGCGACGGTAGTTTATTTCTCCTTGTGTGATTTTATTGTGTTCTACAGTTTTTCTTGTATTGGTGTTGTTGGGTTCTTCAGTGTGGGAAGATTGTTGTGTTGTTTGGTTTTCTCTTCGTTTTTCCTTTTTACTTTCGATTTCCCTTCGTTTTCCTTTTTCTTTTTCACTCCCTTCTTTTTCAAATGGCCCCTAAAAAAACAACTTGAACTTCAAAATAAAAATCAAAGGGGTCTCGGGTAGAGGACGACAGCCGACCTTTTTACTCCTGATATTTACCTTTTCTGGAGCGTCTCCCGATGGTGGCCCGTATTTCGGGAGATTATTATCCTGAACTGGTTCGTGAGAGTTATGCGAATCTTTATCACAAAACGAACAAGGATCTCCCCACCATTATTTCTAAATAAAAAAGGGTTCGGATTGTCCTTGGAAAGGAGCGTCTCCATCCATCATTGGAATTCGAGACGCGGGGAACACAGTCATCGTGGACTCCAATAAGAAAACTATAGATGAGGACCCCGCTTGGAATTTTGACGCTAGTTTGTATCGCTTTAACATACGGTCACGGCCCTTTGATCGTCGTCGCATACTCTATGCGGGGAACTTATGTTCCCTTCTTCCCTTACTCTCACTTATTTTTTCGGGAACACCTTGGTCTAGAAGGGGGTTGGACTAAGCGAAGTCCGCATTGTTGATATGTATATGCTTTCTAAAATTCATGATAAATCCCCTTTTTTCTCTTGCTTCCTTTATGATACACATGATGTGCAACACAGGTTGTGATACTACTAAAAAGCATGCGTATCGATACCCTATTCTTCTTTCTAAGGTTTTGCTGCGTTTAAAAGTTAATTTTGTAGGGGAGAAGAAGTTGTGTACAGGAGCATCACGAGTAACCACTTTCAACACATTCAACAACTACGGCTTCTCCTGAGATGAAAAGAAGAAAGAATGGATCCCTCCATCCGAGGAGGATAGGTGGCGGGAGTGCGACTGGGCCAGTTTCTTGTCTATAAAAAAGACCACTCAAACTGGCATAGGCGCATCCTCTTTGCAGCCTAACGAGGATGAGGGGAGTGAGGACAATGAGTCCTATGATCTCTCTGGAGAGGATGAACCCTCCACTCTCCCCATGGCGGCTTTTCAGACAGAGATGCGGACTGCCTTTGAGCAGCTCTGTGTCACTCAAGAGGTCCATGGACAGCAGTTAGCCGAGATTGTGGAGTCCACTTGCTGGTAAGCGGACAAACTGGCTCATCAGAGGGCGTCAATCGATAGACAAGAGGTGATGCTAGCCTGCTTGTGTAGTAAGTTTATGCCTGATCAAGGCAGTAGTGCCGGCAGTGGGGATTTTGGGCCCTAAGGAAGGTTTCTGTTCTTCCCTTTCATTTTATTTTCTTTCACTGTATTTCTTTCTTTTTTCTGTTTTTGTGGGGATGGCTTTTCGTGTGCTTTACTACTTTATTATCTGCGGGAGCGTCTCGCATGTATGCTTTTATTTGTTTTGTTTTTTAGTCTGCCCCCACATTGTGGACATTGTGGTTTTAAGTGTGGGGGGAGGAGGGGGATCATTCTGTCTTTTTGTCTTTTTATTGTCCTTCTTCATTTTCCTTATGAAAAATCCACAAATCAAACTAAAAAATGTGAAATTTAAAAATTTTTCTTAGTGTTCTTTTTCTTTTTATTTGAAAAACCAAAAATATTTTTATTTTTTCCACTTTGGTTGAATGCCTGATTACAAGGCATTTTGGATGTTTCAAGAGGGCATAGCACTTGTGCATTTTTTAAAACCTCATTTGCATAATATTCTTACATGTTAATGATTTTCATGCACCTATGAGAGTTGTTAGTAGTAGAAACCTAGGAATTCTAGGGAATTAGCCTAATGAGAATCCTATGGAAGCCGTGCATGCATTCTTATGTTTCTCTGTTCTTTGAAATTTAAGCCCGGAAATGATGGTCTCAGGCCTTCATTGTGCCCTTTGAGCTTTTGATTTGCCTACCCGTGTATGAAATTAACCCCTATATCCCTTATTTTTACCTTCATGCCAAGGGTTTTACTTCCTTCTGTTCTTCGTCCTTTTAAACTCGCACTTAATTAAACCTCATTTCGTGGAGCCAATGTTGAAATAACATTTTTAGCCATTTTGAGTGAAAGTAAAGTGTGGGGGTGAAAGAGGAAAGAAAATAAAAAAATGTTGTAAACAGGGGGGTAGTTCGGGTATTTCACAATTGGTACAAATTATTGAGGAAAAGAACAAGAGAAAAGAATTGTTTCGTTTTGTTGATTGGAAAAAAAAAAAGTGAAGAAAAAAAAGTAGTACTTTCATTTTTGTGCATAATATGGTTGTAAAAAATAAACGACACTAGTCTCTCTCTCTCTCTCTCTCTCTCTCTCTCTCTCTCTCTCTCTCTTGTCAAAGGGCTGAAATTGCTAAATGTGTTAGGTGAGGTGTGCGAAAGAAACGAAGTAGGTTATTCAAGGGTGAGTGGGAAGAGCAAACGACAACTAGAATGTTATTCCTTAATTTTGTCATTTTGTCCCTTCGGTTGCGTTGGCTCTGTCTTGTTTGTCCTTGTTTCTGTTTTCCTTCGTTTGGTACCTTTTTATGTCCCAAGCCCAATATTACAAGCCGAAAAGTTGTACCTAATCCGGGAATGACTTAGAATAAGATTTGGAATGAATGAGAACTAGAAAAATAAGGGATTGCGGTGCATTGTCTTTTGAAGGATTTCACTTCGTTAATTACTTAACATTCCCCCATTTCTATGAAAACAACATGAACAGAAAATACATACACACACATACCATTGGCATGTAATGGTTATTTGAATGTGTGGTGGACTAAGAGTATCCTATGCTCGTTCTTTTGTTTTGTCTTGGTGGTTTAGTGGTTGAGTATTCATATGAAGTGGCATTGTTTTAGTTTCTCTTTTTCTCTTAATTTTTTTTGGTTGTGTATTATAGTTTGGTATTGCTAATTCGTCTTTTGCCTTTAAAATTGTTCAATTATTTAAGGCCAGTTCGTTTTCCATTTTTTGTGAAATCTATATTTAGAAGAGCTTTTTGAACTTTTTCGTTCCTTCCATTTAGTTTTGTTGCTTGAGGGCAAGCAACGCTTAAGTGTGGGGATATTTGATAGTTGTTACTTTAGCTATTATTTTGTATGTTAATTTCATCGTTTTTCGGTAGTTTTAAGGTATAAAGTATACAATTGAGTCTAATATCTCCCATTTATTTTGTAGGTGCTTGCCGAATGAAGTACATGGAGGTACAAGCAAAAACGGTTCGAAACAGAGAAAAAACAACGGAAAACAACGCAAACAGTGACAGGCAGCAGCCTACCGCTGATGGTAGGCCACTTTACCAGCCGTGATAGGCCTTTTCGCAACAAAAGAAACAGAAGACAGAAAACATACCGTGGACAGTAGGCTCCCCCTACTGCTCACCGTAGGTTCCAGGCATTAGAGGACCAACTAGGAACAGAGACCTACCGGAGACAGTAGGTCTAATAGGTCTCGAAAATAACAGTACTTAGTTTATTTTTAGAGCTTTTTGGATATTATTCAATAGCTTAGTTTTAGAGTTCAGAACATAGGTTTTTAGGAGGTGAATTGGGACAATTTTTTGTGACAAACTTTCCCCAATTCTCAACTCAATTTCGTAGGATTTAGATTAGAGAACAAGAATTGAAGGATTACAAGTGGAATCAAGGATCGAAACAACGGGTTCGGCTTCGTTTGAGAAACTCGAGTGATGAGCTGGAACGAGGTTCGGGAACGCAATTCAGCCTTAAATTCTACTCTTAAGCCTTTCTTTTCCATTTCTATTAGTTTAATTTGCATTTAATTTCAGTTTTATTCAATGAATTCTGAGTAGTTGATTATTTGGATTAAGGGTTAAACCCTAACTTTTGGGTATTATGAAATTGATTTGCAATTAATTAAATTGAATATTGCTTTCTATTAAAATTTTCTTCTGTTAGCCCTAAGGGCATTAATACTTATGTTTTGATTATGATTAACATATGCTTGTGTGAGTATTTTAGCTAACCCTTCTTAGAACAAAAGAAGTACCTGTGAAGTCTCAAAGTCTACAAGCAAAAGATCTTGTTGATGAGGGCAAAATAGAGAAGAAGAGACCAAGCCATGCAAAGATCAAATTGGAGACATTGAAGACTTTGAAGGCATTGTCTATGTTAGAGTGAATCAGGTACTATCTTGTAAACTTCCTAGGCTTACTCTTTGATTATTGATCATATATGAAGCTCCCTTTATGATTTTCTCAGATATAAACTTTTGTTAAAATCTAAGTATTCTTGACTGAAGTTGTGGTGTTTTTGGAAAGTTTTTCTTCTCTTCAAAATGATTGTCAAGAATACATGCTTTTGAAACAAGGAAGAAAGTTTTTGTCTTAAAAGGAAACTTGGCTGAGGAAACAAAAATTCGGTCCTCCGGTTTTAGAACCGGTCTTCCGGTTTTTCCAAAGTAAAAATTCGGCAGTCCGTTTTTCAGAAAATCAAGTCCGAATCTTTCTGTCCAAAAATTCGGTCATCCGGTTTTAAAACCGGCCGTCCAATTTTTCTCTAAATCAAAATTCGGCAGTCCGTTTTCTAGCTTGAACAAGTCCGAATCTTTCTGTTTTAAAGAACCGGTAGTCCGATTTCAAGAACCGGTCGTCCGGTTTTTACTGTTACTGTAAAAAATATTACCGTTGCACAGAATGCAACGATCATTTTCTGAAAGCAACGGTTATGTTCTAAAAGCAACGGTCATTTGCTTCAAAACTCTATATAAAGACTTAATGATCAGCCATAAATGAGACAAGTTTGGTGAAATATTCATTAAGAACATTTAAGACTTTTAAAGAGCTTCAAAAGTACATTTATTGCAAATCATATTCAATCCCAAACAAAAATCTTCTTGAGCTTCATTGTTGATCATCCATCAAAGAAGAAGAAAAGAGGTGCTTGTAGAAGTATTCCATTGAGTTGTATCTTCCTCTTCTCAAGCTCATTTGGTAACATTGTTCCTTACTCTTCTTATTCTTTTATTGTGATCAAAGGTTTGTGGAAAACCCTTTGGGTGATCCTTTGATAAATTTGTTGTATTGTTGTGTTTGAGGTTTTAGTGTAAAAACCCTTGAAGGGTGATCCTCTTTGTGTTGTTGTGTAACCAACTTTGAAGTTAGTGGATTTGTGAAATCCTTGGGTTGAGTCTCAAGGTAGTGGATGTAGCTCTTGGAGAGAGTGAACCACTATAAATTGTTGTGCATATTCTTTAAAGCCTAATTCTATGCTCATTTCTTAATTGCCAAAACTATAAGATTTTGTTTGGTGTGGATTCTCATCAAAAAGAGTTTTAGAATTCTTTCACAAACAAATTGGAGGTTTATCTTTCTAATCACACAAAAGATTTTTTTAAAATTAGCCAAAAACCTTATTCACCCCCCCTAAGGTTTTTCAATTGGTATCAGAGCAGGACTTCTCTAAAAAAGGACTAACATCCTTGAAGCAAAAGATCGTTATTTTACTATGTCTAATATTTCTAGTTTACCATATGTAGAAGGCTCTTCTACAAATAGACCTCCTCTTTTCGACGGTACAAATTATACTTTTTGGAAATCTAGAATCAAAATATATATTTGCTCTATTAACTTTAATCTTTGGAGCATTGTAGAGAAAGGACCTTATGTTCCTATAAAGGATGGAATAGTCAAGAAGGTCGAAGAATATGATGAGCTTGACTCAAGGAAGATGACTCTAAACTTTCAAGCTATGAACATATTGAGTTGTGCCTTGGATGCTAATGAATACAATAGAGTGAGCAGATGCGAGTCGGCTCATGAAATGTGGAAGTTACTTGAAGTAACTCACGAAGGCACCAATCAAGTGAAGGAGTCTAAGTTGGCTATGTTGGTGAGAGATTATGAGCTATTAATGATGAAACAATATGAAAGCATTAGTGACATGTTCACAGGGTTCACAAACATCACAAATGGCCTAAAGGCGTATGGAAAAGAGTGCACAAGGGGAGAAGTAAATAGAAAGATTCTTTATTCACTCCCAAAAGCATGGCAACCAAAAACTCTTGCCATTGAGGAATCAAAAGAGTTAAGACAACTTCCTATTGAAGAACTCATAGGATCTCTCCTCACCTATGAGATGAAAATAAAAAGATTAGATGAAATAGAAGATGAAGACAAAGGAAGAAAAGGCATAGCTCAAAGTGAATGTTGATGATCATACATGCTCATCAAACAATGAAGATGAGATTGAGGATATAGCCTTAGTAATGAGGAAATTTAAAAGATTTTACAAGAAAGACTTCAACAAAAGAGGAAAGAATCCTCCATTTAAGAAAGGAGGACAAAGTTCATCACTTTTCAAGGCTAGATGCTTTAAATGCAATAGCACCGACCATCTTGTAACCGATTGTTCCAAAGCTATTGAAAAAGAGAAAGGAGTGTTGGAAGAAAATCTTGAGGCATTAAAGAAAAAGAAGAAAAGCAAGGGCCTAATTGGTGCATGGGATCAAGATACAAGTGAAAGTGAAGGTGATGAAAAGGGAAACATATGCTTCATGGCATTAGAAAATGAGGTACAATCTTCACCCTCTAACTCTTCTAATATCCTTGATGATGATCGTGATGTTGATCCTAGTTTAATGCTTATTGAAATGTATGATGAGTGCAAAAAGGTTACTAAACGAAACAAAGATTTGAAAAGTAAAACTCAATTTTTGTTAGATGAGAATTCAAGACTCATTTGTGAAAATAAAGCTATTCTTGAATCCTTGGAAGTTTTGAAGAAAGAAAAAGAGTGTTCAAATGATGACTTTCAAAAACTTGTTTTAGAAAACAAAAACCTTTGTGAAAAGATTTCCTCTCTTGAAAAATGTTTGATTGATTATGAAATCTTAAAGAAAAAGGTGAGTGATCTCACTCTATGTGTTGAAAAGTTCACAAAAGGAAAAGAAAACTTTGAAAAACTTCTTGGCTCTCAAAGATCACCTTTTGACAAAAATGGTATTGGATATAATCATTCCAATATTTTTTCTAAACAAACTCATTTTGTAAAAGCCCCTCATCCCTTTCACACTTTTGTTGTACTTATTGTGAAAAGAGTGGTCATAAATCCACAAAATGTTTTATAAAAAGAAAGATTGAAAGGGAAGTAAAAACCGTATGGAAAATAAAAGAAAATCCAACTAACATTCATGGACCCAAAAAGATATGGGTACCAAAAGACTTTTCTAGTTCTTTTTTTTGTAGGAACACAAGTCAAGGTCATCTAAGTGGTACTTGGATAGCAGATGCTTAAGACACATGACCGGATATGCATCCCTCATGAATGAACTAAGGAAAACCGAAGGTGGTTTTGTTACTTTTGGAAGGATCATCAGTATAGGTAACATTGCATATAGTTTATCTTCTTTAATTAAGGAAGTGCCTTTAATTGATGATTTGAAGTTTAATTTATCTAGTATTATTCTATTGTGTGATTATGGGTACAAAGTTGTTTTTAAAAAAAGGTGAATCTTCTTTTATCATAAACATGCTTGTGAACAATTTTTGCAAATTGATTTCTATAAGAAGTGATAATGGGTGAGAATTCAACAACCAAGATTTTATAAAACCTCTTTCAAAAGATCGTTTTTGCTACTTAAGAAAATTACTTGGTATAGGGAGATTTAATGAGTAATGTGTGTTGCTTGTATTATTTGTTTTTCCCTTATTTTCTGTCTTGCTGATGTTTTAAAAAAATTCGGACGCCTCTTTTAAAATTAGGACGTCCGGTTTTAAAACCGGACTCATACTTCACCTTTCAAAAAAATTCCAGAGATATTCGGACTCTCAAACCGGACGCCTGAACAAAAACTCGGACGTCCGAATTCTTCGAAAATCCAGAAACCGGAAGATCGATTTTAACAAACGGTCGACCGAATTCATAAAATAGGGTCGGGTCTGCGGTTTAAAATCAGACTTTTTCTCAAAACTCCTCACATTTTTCCCTCAACTCTCTCTCACTCTCTCGACCGAAAACCCCCTACTCACAAGGCCCATCCGATTTCTTGTTCCGATTTTCAATTTTCTTCTTCTTTTTCTTCAAATTCATCTCTTGTCACAGCAAAGAAGCTATTTTCTCTCTGATTACTATCTACCAATCTCCAAAACTCCTCATCTCATCTCAAAACCCTACCCAAGAAATTTTCAAAAATGGTTAAAACAAAGAATGCTCAAGTTGGTCAAGGGCAAAATCCTGAAGAAGGAGGCACCAGTAGAGGAAAAGGAAAGGGAAAAAGAGTACCTTCTGAAACTGGGGCTTCTGCTGCTAGGGTTTCTAGAGTTTCAGAAAGGTTTATTTCAGTAAAGGAAGCTGCCAGGTTTGAAGAATGGACTAGAAATCGACGGAAAATTGCTCCGGGTCATAGGGTGGACTTACATGATATGCAAGGTATGCTGATTATTCCTCATCTTTTTGAAACAATTGGTTGTATACCTCTGTTGATTGTAAATGAACTTTATTATGTGGATATGATATATGAATTTTATGCTAATCTCCACAAAGGAAGAATTGAAAAGGTGGATAATGTCTCACATCAATGGATTGTGACTAGAATTGGGGGAAGGGATATTGCATTTGATGATAGACTGTTGAATGAAATTTTGGATACCCCTCAAGATGGTATAAGATTTTACACCAAGAACAAAAAATGCTATGATCCAAATTTATACAGTGAAAAACAATTTGCAGAAATTTTCACTAAGGGAAAAGTATTAAAAAGACATGATGATAGAAAAACTGGATGCTTATGGGAGAGTGCTACATCACATGATATCTAACATCATCATTCCAAATGTTAGGCATAAATCATCTATCACCAACATGCACGCATTTGTGATGCTAGCCTTGCATGAGCATAGGAGTATGAATTTCGGATTTATGGCTATAGAACATATGCTAGCTGCACAATCTTCCCAAATGAAATGCTTGCCGTATGGTTGCTTTATCACAAAACTCCTCCAACACTTTGTGATCAATTTGGTTGGGATGGGTAATCACATTGGACCTGGCAAGATATACACTCAGCAAACCTTCAAAAGAATGGGGTTTGAGAAAGATGAAGATGGGACATTCATCCGTGGTGGACAAGATGTTGATGACAGTGATGAGGAAGATGATGATGACGATCAAGAGAACATGGAAATCGAAGAAGAGGACAGTGATGAAGAAACAGAGGTTGAAATACAAAGAAGAGAAACAAGACAAAAGAAACGACAAGAAAGAACAGATGAAGGCTCATCTTCAGGAAGCATGAGTCATCTTATGGATATGATAGCCTCTCTCCAAACATCAATGAACACCCGATTTGATGCATTCGCCGGTCGCTTTGAGGCTTTGGATGGGAAAGTCTCCAACATTCAAGAAAGGCTTGATACTTTGGACCAAAAAATGACCGATACACAAGAACGGGTTAAGAAACTCGAGCAAGGAGGAGGAGATAGAGATGATTGAGATTTCTCTTATAAAACCTTTTCTTTCTCTTTCTTGTTTTGTCCGTAACTCTTTTCAAACTCCTGTTTTCATTTTCTTCTTAATGATATGGTTTTAACTTGCTTATTTCTAATCCTAATTTGCTTCTGTTATGCTAAGTGATCTGTTTATTGCACTTTTTCTTTGTTGATAGGCCTTTCTTGTTATGGACTTCATGATGATACTTTGGAACTTCTCTGCTAAAACATTTTGATTTATGACAAAAGGGGGAGAAAATAGTGCAAGATGTAAGGGGGAGAAATCTTGATAATATGTTGATTATTGATGGTGTTTATAATGATTACTGATGCAAGGGGGAGTTATCTCTTTTTTGGTGATTGTTGTGCTTTGCTCTTACTTTTGATATTTTGAAGCATCACCATACTTTACTCTTGCTCTTTTGTTCTTCTTGCATATGTGTTTGTCATAATCAAAAAGGGGGAGATTGTTAGCCCTAAGGGCATTAATACTTATGTTTTGATTATGATTAACATATGCTTGTGTGAGTATTTTAGCTAACCCTTCTTAGAACAAAAGAAGTACCTGTGAAGTCTCAAAGTCTACAAGCAAAAGATCTTGTTGATGAGGGCAAAATAGAGAAGAAGAGACCAAGCCATGCCAAGATCAAATCATTGGAGACATTGAAGACTTTGAAGGCATTGTCTATGTTAGAGTGAATTAGGTACTATCTTGTAAACTCCCTAGGCTTACTCTTTGATTATTGATCATATATGAAGCTCCCTTTATGATTTTCTCATATATAAACTTTTGTTAAAATCTAAGTATTCTTGACTGAAGTTGTGGTGTTTTTGGAAAGTTTTTCTTCTCTTTAAAATGATTGTCAAGAATACATGCTCTTGAAACAAGGAAGAAAGTTTTTGTCTTAAAAAGAAACTTGGCTGAGGAAACAAAAATTCGGTCCTCCGGTTTTAGAACCGGTCTTCCGGTTTTTCCAAAGTAAAAATTCAGCAAATCCGCTTTTTCGGAAAATCAAGTCCGAATCTTTCTGTCCAAAAATTCGGTCATCCGGGTTTTAAAACCGCCGTCCAATTTTTCTCTAAATCAAAATTCGGCAGTCCGTTTTCTAGCTTGAACAAGTCCGAATCTTTCTGCTTTAAAGAACCGGTAGTCCGATTTCAAGAACCGGTCGTCCGGTTTTTACTGTTACTGTAAAAAATATTACCGTTGCACAGAATGCAACGGTCATTTTCTGAAAGCAACGGTTATTTTCTAAAAGCAACGGTCATTTGCTTCAAAACTCTATATAAAGACTTAATGATCAGCCATAAATGAGACAAGTTTGGTGAAATATTCATTAAGAACATTTAAGACTTTTAAAGAGCTTCAAAAGTACATTTATTGCAAATCATATTCAATCCCAAACAAAAATCTTCTTGAGCTTCATTGTTGATCATCCATCAAAGAAGAAGAAAAGAGGTGCTTGTAGAAGTATTCCATTGAGTTGTATCTTCCTCTTCTCAAGCTCATTTGGTAACATTGTTCCTTACTCTTCTTATTCTTTTATTGTGATCAAAGGTTTGTGGAAAACCCTTTGGGTGATCCTTTGATAAATTTGTTGTATTGTTGTGTTTGAGGTTTTAGTGTAAAACCCCTTGAAGGGTGATCCTCTTTGTGTTGTTGTGTAACCAACTTTGAAGTTAGTGGATTTGTGAAATCCTTGGGTTAAGTCTCAAGGTAGTGGATGTAGCTCTTGGAGAGAGTGAACCACTATAAATTGTTGTGCATATTCTTTAAAGCCTAATTCTATGCTCATTTCTTAATTGCCAAAACTATAAGATTTTGTTTGGTGTGGATTCTCATCAAAAAGAGTTTTAGAATTCTTTCACAAACAAATTGTAGGTTTATCTTTCTAAGCACACAAAAGATTTTTTTAAAATTAGCCAAAAACCTTATTCACCCCCCCTCTAAGCTTTTTCATCTTCTATTGGTTATTTTTGTGTGACTTGAGTATCATGAACTTGAATTAATCGCTCCGGTGTTTGGAATTGAGAAAGAAAGAACACCAGAGGGCTTTCAATTTGGGGATTAATCGGGGTATTGAACTAGAGATAGTTAATACACTTTTAGGTCAATAATCACCTGCAATTTATCGCATTCGTAGCTTGTTAGAGAGAGAAGAGATTCTCGTCTAAAAGTTATAGAGAATAGAGAGGCTTTCGCCTAGTGATAGGGATTGCCAAATTCACTAGGCAACTACAATTCTCTTTAATTCTAGTTAATTCAAGTAGTAACAAGGGTAGGGGGATCCCGAGATCCAAACCCCGTTTTTCATAAGTTTTCCATTGTTGATAGTTATCTTTTATGCTTATTATTCTGTTAGCTTACGATCGTTTCAACCGCACTTTTAAGACTAAAAATTGAGTGAACGGTTGAGTATGTGAGTCTTGCCATCCCCGAGAAGATCGACATTCAGGGTGAACCCATTCCTATAGTGTTAAGGTGTACTTGCCTTGCATTATAGCCTTAGGATTCCCATTCCCTTTTCAGTTTAGAACACATCACCGAGTCCCCTCGCTTAGGCGGTCGGGTCCTGCCTAGCTTTGTTTTCTTGGCTATTTGGGCTAGCGGGTCTCCCCACTTCCTGCATTTGTGCATTTCTTCTCTTTTCTCATCTTTTTTTTGCTCTGTATGCTCCCGTTTCACTTCATATTCATTCTAACTCATCCAATACATACCTATAAACAAAAGAGAAGAACAGAGGATAAATATGTCATTTTACTACTAAAATACTTCGAAAATCGAAGATTAAACACAATAAAAATATGTATAAAATGGACATATCAGAAGGTTTCTTCTAAATTATGTAGTTGGTAGCTCCATTCCTTGGAAAGTTTCCAGTTATGCTTAAACTCTTTTGAGTATAGCTCCATTGTCATTCAGTACATAATTAGCTCAATTTGTTGGGTTGCTTTGTTCCTCAGAATTCCTCTCTCCACTTGAGCTAATGCTAGCTGCATCAAAATCATCAAGAGCTATACTTCTAGACAATGCAAAGTTAGCTTCACTGAAAATAACATGGAATGACTCTTCTACCATTTGATATCTTTTATTGAACACACGATAAGCCTTACTATTTTAGAGTAACCGACAGTAATAGCTTCATTAGCCTTAACATCACATTTTTCTAGGTGAACTTTGATATTCATCACAAAACTCTTGCATCCAAACACTTTGAAATACCCTATTTTTTGTTTCCTTCATTTCAGAAGTTCATAAGGAGTCATCTTCAAGATAGATCTTACAATAGATTGACTCAAGGTACAATCTTCAACGTTGATAGATTCATCCCTGAGATTCTTAGGTAGCTTTCCTTTTGCTATCATTGTTCATTCCATTTTTTTTCCAAGAAACTTAACATTGGCTATTCTCAAACTCTTTTCAATGAATGCTCAAGATAGCTTCAACTACTCTGTAGCTTATCTAGTTTTGAGTTTTCTTATAAAAATGATAGAACTTCTCAAAAGATTCATTCACATGAGCTCCAAAACTTGCTAGAGTGATTGGACTAAACAAACCAAAAAGAATTATCTCCAGAAGTCTAGTCATATATACAACTCCCTTAGCTTTGAAAGACGGCGTTGTTTGCTTTCCAATTTCACATTCATCACAAACCATATTTTTTTCAAACTTGAAGTGTGATAGCCCATCAACCAACTTCTTGCTTGATAGCTTTATCATAACACTCATGCTAGTGTGTCTGAATCTTTGATGTCACAACTAGCTTGTTCCAGAACTTAAAGCTAAGCAGATAGATTTAGCTCCACCGAGTTTGTTTGTTTCCAAGATGTAGACATTCTCTACTCTTTTTTTCCCAAAATACTAACTCATCATCCTTTGTTCCTTTCACTCTTCTTTTCCAAAAACAACTCTCATACCTTCATCACAAGATTGGCTCACGATCAAGAGATTGAACTTAAGACCTTTTTAACGAGACACATTCTCATCTTTTCCATATTAGTTCCATTAATTCCTCTTCTAACTATTCTTCCCTTGCATAATCTCCAAAGCTCTCATCCTTACAATATTCATCTCTTAGCTTGGTGAACAGCTCGTGTCACCGTCACATTCCTAGAGAAACTTCTTCCAATGTATCACCATCTTTCCACTACCTTCTCTCTAGACACACCTATAAAACATATTAATTTCTTTTGGGTACCCAAACTATGTTGGGTCCTTGAGAGTTAGTTCTCCAATTAGCCTAATTATAATTAAGTCTTCTTTTAGCTCCACTACTTTCAAAAAAATTTTTACTGCAGTTCCTTGCGATGTGTCCAAAATGAGAACATGTGTAGTATCTTTTCTGAGTTAAGGAATAAAAATCTCTTTTTCCAAAATATGGCTTCCTATAGTTTCGAAAGTGAGGATTTGAAAACTGTTTGGCCTGATAGTCTCTTTGAAAGCAGGCCTTGTAGTACCCTTGATTAAAATGAGGTCTCATGTTTTTCTAAGCATTTTTATGAAAAACTTTCTTTCCAGATTTTGCAAAATAAGGAGCTGAAGAACTTGTAAATATCAATCTAGCCCAATGGTTGTTTTGAAAAGTTTTACGCAAATAAGGTTTTATGGGAAATCTTTCTCCCATTACATGAATCTAATTTTCATTTCATCCAGGAAAAGTCATCTTTTCCAAAACAATGTCTTTGTCATTTGATCCAATAGCGTTCTGTTATATAGGAATAGATTTGATAAATACTAATAACTCTCAAATAGAGTATTCGAACGGAAAGATCCATTAGATAATAGTTGAAATGAACAGTAGCTTTAGCTTCATCAGAGGTTTTCACAAACTAAGTAGTAGCTTTTGTTTGACCAGAAGTTCTTTTCACAAACTAAATGCTTGCCTTAGCTTTACCAGAAGATTTTTCAGTCAAAATTTTACTTCCAGTTTGAATAGAAAAATTCATTAAAACCCAAACCAGCTTTGTCATTAGCTTGATGCTGATTTCCAAGAAGTTTGTCCAAAGTTTCTTTTCCTTTTGTAAACTTTGTTAAATCTGTTGTAAGCTTCTCAATCTCAATTTTCAAACTCACATTTTCCTTCATCAACTCAGTGTTTTTTTCTTCACAAAGTTTCAATGTGGTTTTCATATCAAAAAGATTGCAATTAGCTTCAATGGAATTTGAAAAAGAAGAATTCAACATATGCATTACAAATTTTTGTGATTTCATAGCTTTAACTTTACAAATTACATTTTCAAGCTCCTTTTTATGAACATTATATTTATCCGCAAGAGTTTTATACTCCAGAAATAGTTAATCAAAAACATTATGTAACTTCTTATAATCAGAAAATTCTAGAAAAGCTACCTTAGATTCTTCTTCATTTTCATGAGCCATTAGACACTATCTGTCCTTTCCAATTGAGTCCTCAGCTTTTTGAGCTTCCTCTTCTTCTCTTTCACTTGAGCTTGGTTCACTACCACTCCATGTTCCTTCCATGAGAATCATCTCTTTTTCATGCTATGTTTCACTTCCCCAAAATTAACCTCAAGTATGTATGAAATTTCTTTGGCCAACTTGCAAGCTGATACCTTATCGTATTCATTCACCTTCATTGAACAACGAAGGATGTTTAGTTCTTTCCCATTAATTTCACATTTTTTTCCAACAAGTCTTAGAATACTCAAATTTAGCTTTGATAATTTCAACACCATTCATATTGTGCCTAGGAACATGTAGTCCATTTTTCATAACTTTCCAACACTCAAAATCTGCTGACATAATAGAATTTCTCATTCTTATCCTCCAGTAAGAGTAGTTCGTTCCACTAAAAAGTGGTGGACAAGTTATACATTGACCTTCAAGAAGAACAAATCACTTGAGCTAATCATGAATCCTCTCTCGATCTGTTAAACTCTTTCCTTGAGAGAGACTACTCTGATACCAAATGTAAATTCCCTTTAGGTCCAAGAAGGGATGAATTGGACCTATTAAAATTTAGCTCTTTTAAAACAAATTTTCTAAACTCAAAGGAAGACAATCCAAAAAAGAATAGCTCAATAGAATAAAACTGATGCTAACCAACACAGAGGATATCAATTAAGTCATTAGCTTAACTTAGTGGTAAGAAGCTAATCAATGTAGTATAACAAAAATCAATAAGCTAAAAAACTATCACTTAGGCCATTAGCTTGACTTGGTGAAATAAAGCTAATCTGCACAATAAATACAATCAACTCAGAAACTGTCACTTAAACCATTAGCTTGACTTAGTAATATAAAGCTAATTGCAAAGTTTACTAGATAAAACCTTTTTTGAACATTAGCAACACATCAAAATCAAATCTATCTAAGTAAATGAATTTTTGGGAATAAAACTAATGTATAGTTTGAAACTCAAAAGCAGCTTGAGATTGTAAAAACTATCCAAAACAGAAAGTGTATCACTGAAGATATTAACTCTACTCAATGATGTGAAGCTGAAAACAAACTTATGGAAACATCAAGTATGACCATTCTTGCAAACTGAAAACCTATAAAAAAATGATAAGATGAGCTAGGAAAAACAACATTAACAAAATATTAAGAGACACAAAGATTTTATAGTGGTTTGGTAATCACCTACATCCACTTTTCTCGAGAACTCCGATCTCATGGTTTCCACTAAACGATCTCGTCCAAGGCGAGATTAAACCATTACAAGTTATTTTCAATAGCTCAGCAAACTATACAAGTTTTAAATAGATCTAGCAAAATATCTCCACTAGTTTTAAATAGACCTAGCGAAATATCACCACTAGTTCTATAATTGATCTAGCAACTATGTATCACTCTCGCCAGAAGAGAAACTCAACAAGTTTTTGTAATGGAACTTGCAAACCCGTAATAAGAATATTTGAAATACACTTTTTAGCTCATAATATCTCTCTACTACAAAATAACTCTCTCTCTTACAAAATGGAAATTTTTGCTCAAGATCCGAGAGGGAAGAAGACTCCTCTTTCCTTACAAGAATTCTGTTTTGCTTCTTGCTTCTATCTTTCCTGCACTTTTTCTTCTCTTCTTCAAGTTTTGAGAGATGAGGTCTTCACATATAAATAAGAGCATCCAATAGTTATCACAAGGGTATGCTTTACAAATAGCAAAAGGAATATGCTTCTTCATCTCTAGCATTAATTTCGTTAACCATAAAAGGTATGACAACTCATATATTCCATATTTGATTTTGAGATGTTTATCCAAAAAGAGCAGCATTAGGCAAATTGATGTCCTATTTGATATTATTCACGTACTCTCTCTTTTGCACATGGTAGAAGGGGACCAATCCTTTCATCATATGTTAACACGTGGCAAGAGAATAAATTCTTGTTATTCTTTGAACCAATGATGGAGTACCAACTCAACTCTCTCTTTGTCTTGCTCATCAAGAATTTGTACACAAGAAGAAAATATCATTAAATACAGAAAAATAATACAAGGTCACCTAAGCAAAAGGACAACAAAAAAGCATAAAGTAAAAAGCAGTTTATCAACAAGGAAACTTCCCTTTTCGTCACTTTATTTTCCAACTTTGAATTTATCATTGCTGTTTCCATAAAATGAATTTAAACTTTCAGTGCTTCAATAAACACTACTCAAAATTTGTAGTTGCTTGTCTCTTACCAGATCAATTGGTCGACATGTTAGCTCGGCCTGTTAGCTCAATTCTTCTTTTGCTCATATTAGCTCCACTGCTATCTATCAACATAAGCATTTTGTTGAATTAACTTGATACTGTTACTCATCAAAACATGACTGACCCTTAAGTCAACACCTTCCCTTGCCCAGAAAGGCTCAAACCTAAAAACCTTTCTTCGACTCCGTCTCCCCTTCCTCATCTTATCATTCTGTAAAAGTGATATCGGGGTATGATCCGAATGAAAGGCCCGGACAACTCAAACATGTGCCTGCAGGAATAAAGACGTCCATGCCAAATTCGAAACACTCCTATCTAACTTCACCCTGTTGCACGCCTCCCCTTCCCTCCTATTACTCCATGTAAAAATGCCACCCTCTAAGCCCAAATCAAATAGCCCCACCTTTGCCACCACCTCCTGAAAAGCCCGAACTTAGTTCATAGGCCTATCCCCACCCTTAACTTTAGAAAGAGGCAGCATCTTATTAAAATCATCCCCGCAGAAACATGGCCCCACTCTACCTTCCCCAATTCTCTCAAGTAATTTCCACGACTCTCTCCTATTCTCCACCCTAGGATTTCCATAAAAACCTATAAAAAACTAATCTACCAGTCCATCAAAATCCTTAACAAACACATCAATATGACCAATATAAAAGGAAAATACAATAACATCCACGCTATCTTTCCAAAAAAGCACCAGACCACCACCTAATCAAAACCAGTCAACAACAAAACAATGGGAAAAACCAAAACAAATATGCAAAGACTCCACTTTCACTTTACACATCTTCGTTTCAAATAAAAATAAAAGAGAAGGATGAGAAATACGCACCACATTCTTCAAAGCTCGAACTGCTCGAGGCTGCCCTAGACCCTGGCAGTTCCACAGTGGCAACTCATTGTGCTCGTTGGGGCATTGATAGCTCCCACCGCTAGTCCATCATTAATAACAATACCTTTCTGTTCTTATACTTTCCATCACATGCCTCATGTATCAAATTAGTCACATAAGCTAAAGCCTGCTTTAGACCTTTCCCCCTCTGCCCCTCACCGTACCAATTTTTGCTTCCCTTTCGCCGCCCTTTACCTTTCCCAACTCTCTCACCTTGAGGCCCCTAGACCGGAATCTTGAATGGCTGTTGAAGATTAGCACCCAAGACTGCATATTCAGTGAGCACCGATACCTCCTTCAAGTCTCCCACCCTCATAAACTCATTTTATTCTACCACCACTCTCTCCAATTCTACCTCAAAGTCCCCATACAACACCGCCACATTCCTTTGGCCACCACTCTTTTCCAGCTCTCTACCTCAACTCTCTACAGCTTTATTCTCCATAGCCCCATCCCGATAAAGGACCAAACTGCCTCTATTCTCATCTCTCTACCCATCAACCTCTCCTCCAATAAGATTACCATGCCCCTTAACCAGCACCGGAGCCTCAACATCTCTTAGAGGATTCAATATTCCAATGCATCCCTCACCTCTTCAGCTTCACCCCTATCATTTTACTGCATACTAACCCCACAATCCATAGCTGAGGACGCCACGAATAGCCCCAATTCAACAGGGGCATTTAGCCAATACTTGTACCGGAAATTTCATTTTCAAGCATAGGTAAGCTCTTGGCAGTCCCCAGACAATTTTGAACCGTGTGATCAATCGGGCCACAGTGATGGAAAAAGTGAGGCAACCTCTCATACTTCACCTTATTGTGATGGTATAGCCAAAATAGGGGGTCAAGAAATGAAGAGTAGGAGGTTTAAAAGCTGGAAAATGCAAAAATAAATAAATAAATAAATAAATAACTACCAAGGAAAAACTAAGCTGAATCTAGCGACAGTTTCTCAAATTCAGTGCTGGAAACATTGCAAAATTCCTCCTGAGGGTTTCTGTGACAAGGATCTGGCAGCCAGATCTAAGTTTCGGCGGTTGTTCCCAATTTTTTAGCTTTTTATATTTCAGCCCCAAAACTTTTCTAGTTTGTTTCTTTTTGAATTTTCAACTCTTTTAAGTTATTTTAAGTGTAATTTAAAGGATTTTAACTCCCTTTCACTTTGATCTAGGTAGTGGAAGGGCTTGGCATGTATAATACACTATTATGGGGCTAAATTAAAAAAAAATGAAAACCTTTGATCAGTTTATCTAAAAATTTCAGCATTGAGCTTTTACTCATCCTTGAAGAAACCCTTAGGGTTCTTCCATTTCTTTGAAGGAGATTGTTTCTTTATGAAATTTAATTCAAGGAATTAACCACCCTTGCAAACCTCTTTCAATTTCAAGGGTTCTTCAAATTTACAATAAATGGGTCTTTTGATTTCTTCCAATGAAAAGGTTATTTGTTTGAATTTTTTGTAGATTCTTCTACCATAACTACTTGGGTCTCAATTATAACTTTGATTGCGGTTCAATTTAGGCTAGAAGAAGAGAATGGAAATGGGTCTCCTAGGTAGGGCTTTTATTTGAAGAACAAGCTTTTAGGAATTTAATCTTCCACCAAACTCTTGAAATTAAAGATCTTGGTTTTCTATCACGCAAACAACACCATAATGTGGCAACTGTAACACCACCGACACAACAACTCATCAATAGCAATCGGCATAAGCAACCGAAAAAACAAAACTCCTGCCGTTAATATCTCTAATCTTCACTTCCAAAGCTTTCCCAAACACTGCCCCAACAGTACTCCCCACCTCTAGTAAGAAACACTCTGAATATCTCTAATCTTCACTTCTAAAGCTTCCCCGAACATTGCCCCAATGGTACTCCCCACCTCCAAGGAGAAACACTCTCGAGGAAGACCCAAAATATGGACCCAAAAAGCATTGTTCACAAATCGCTCCTTGCCACTAGGAGTCAGCGATACCACGACTTCACCACAAATAAAATATCCCCAAAGCACCAGAGACCTCTATTGAGGGTATAGGTTTGTACATCATGATTAACAATAAGGAATTGAAAATGATTCCGACAAATTTTGGTTGCCTTGAAATCACCACATTCCTAAGATTGACTCATAGCAAGCTTAAAATTACGAATATGTAAGTCTCTATGCATGATGAAATTCCCGATCAGCATCTGTTTAGAAACTTTAGTCCCCCCATATAGCACAGTATCCCTCACTACAGCCCGTGGAGCTTCCTCCTTCGTCAAGGACAAGGAGCCCAAAAGGGAATTGATTTCCGTCAAATCCAATCTCATCAATCACCACCACCAAGCACCGATCACAAACTTACTGCAACTCTATTTGGGTAGGGATGGCAATAGGGCAGGTGCAACTAGGTACCCATCTGCCCCCAACTCATCTGTACCCGTTTGACCACATTTTGACTAGGGACTCAGGTGGGGATGGGGATAAATTGTACCCAAGCTTGGGGAAGGGTTGGGGGGTTAGGATTAGGTTCTCCCTGTCACCACCTGCCTCTGCCCATCCTCATCATTATATATATAATTTTTTTAGTAAAATACTAAACTAAATACTAAAATAAAGAAAGTTTTGTTCGATTGATATTGAATGATCAACGGATATTTCAACAAACTTGCCACTTGTACGTCTGAAGATTATTCACTCTTATTATTCCACTTTATTATTGCACTTGTTTTAACGTTTACATTTCTTTTATTAAACTTATGTCATTGGACTTTTGTTATGTATTATTTATGTTGAAGGTTATCGAATTATAGCTTATGAGTTTTTTATTAGTGCATATGATTAGATTTTTTTTAAAAAAAGATTATTACTTTTATTATTGTTTAAAGTTTTAATTTGTTTCATTCTGTGTCATGCATATCATTAATTTGTGTTTAACATGATTATTGAAAATAATACATCGAATTCCTTGCTTGGGTTCCCAATTCCCCAGTGGGTTTGGTAAGGATAGGTTAGGGATGGGGTCCATGGGGATTAAATAGGGGAGGTTAGGTTGGGAATGGAGATAATTTTCATACCCAAACACGGGGATGTCTTGGGAATAAGGACAACATAGGAAGGTGGAGATGGGAGTGGAGGATGGGGTCCCCGTCCCCACCCACCCCCTATTGCCATATGGGTAGAAAAGTCCTATTTGGTTAGAAAGTATTTTATCATTTCTTTAATTCTTGTACACAATTAATGCGACATATAATAAAGTAGTAAAACAGAAAGAGTATAATTTAATATAAATTTCGTACTTAGAGTATTAGTATCTCGTATCATATAATACATAAATTTCAGAACCAAACTTTTTTAGAATGCTTTATCAACATATTGCGGTGTTCACCATTTACAGTATAGAGAACTTGGAGCTCTGATATGGCATGGATTCAGCATGCAAGAATTTGCATATCAAATATTTGTAAACAAAAATGACTATGGAAAAGGAAGGCAAATGCCAATACATTATGGTCGTATGAAGCACAATTACATTAACATTTCATCTACGATGGCGTAAGCTTTTATTTATTCTCATCATGTAGTAATTAAATTGTAAAAGAAAAAATTCAAAATAATGAATATGATAAAATCAAAATCAAATTTCTTCTCCCTAGGTACACAGATTCCTCAGGCAACAAGTGTTGCTTATTCCCTAAAAATGGATAAGAAGAAGGATGCTTACGTTATCACTTACATGGGCGAAGGTTGCACCATCGAGGTAATCTAATCATGCATCATTCATTCTAATTTTCATTTATATTTTTCATCACCTCTAATCAAGAATGGAATCAAAGGAGACGGGATTAGACGTTACCCAATATTTGTAAAATCTTTAGTAAATATTTTTATCTGTTTATTTTTTTGTTTATTTTGTTGTTTAACAAATCACCATAAATGCCCATCAAATAATCATGTTCAAGTTAAATATTCATAAAAATAAAGTCATTTTTACACATACCATTTTCATTTGTTTTCTTATTCAGAAGAGTTCGTGACTTGAATATTATTATTTTAATCAAATCCCATCATAGAACATATAATTTGCCAATATCAGTTGTTCGAAATTGTTCATGCGTATAAGGAGTTAAAATAAAATTTTATGAATACTTTGATAAAAGAATCTGTTGATGGATATATATACTAATTTTCTATTCTTTCAATTCTTATACATTCTTTTCTACAAGTTAACTTATAACAATTTAAAATTTTTTCTTTATATGAATTTTTGTTCTTTCGAAGTTTAAAGTCTTATTCTATGGATATATCTCCAATTGATATAATCATTTTGATTAGAAATATAATTTTTTTATTGAGAAGGTGTGTCACAAAAATATAAGATGTTTACACATGTTAATGAGGGGTTGTTATACCATATACTCGGTTATACCATGCTAGGTATAACCAGTGTGAAAAATGACAACATTTTAGTAAAGCCTAGAAATTGGGCAAATATCAAAACCCAATCTCACTACGCATGATTGCACATCATGTGGCTTCCCTCACAAACCCACATTTGCCTCCCAAAACTACTCAGCTTCTAAAAATTAATCATGGTTGCAGTTTTTTTGTGAGATTTTAAGGCGATTTTCGCTTCAACAACGTATTTCTTCTTTTATATTACAATTCTTTCATTGCTTCAATATATTTCTAATTCTCTTCAATTTTGCAACAAAAAACGTGAGAATAATGAGTTCTTAAATCTGCAACCCTTCAAGAAGTTCTTCAGTCCATTCTTTAAGCACTAATAGGTAATAATACTAGTTGCAAATCATATATTAGTTATTTTATCATATGTTTTCTGTGTTTTAAATATATAGAATTATGAAAATATCTTGAATTATGAAATATTAGTTAATAAAACTTTCAAATGCCTACTTTCACACTAAGAATGTCGAGTTTTTAAACTACGAAACTTTGGAATGCCTAGATTTTAAGCTAGGAATGCCTAGTTTTAAAGTTTGGAATATCTAGTTTTAGAGTTAGGAGTAATGCCTGGTTTTAATTCTAATAATGCCGAGTTTTAAAACTGAGAATGCCTACTTTTTAATTGAAGAACGCCAAGTTTTAAAGTTAGGAATGCCTAGTTTATAATCTAGGAATGCCTACTTTATAATTGAAGAATGCCAAGTTTTAAAGATAGGAATACCTAGTTTATAATCTAGGAATGCGTAGTTTTAAAGTTAATAATGCCTAGTTTTAATACTAAGAATGCCAAGTTTTAATATTAGGAATGCCGAGTTCTAAAAAATAGGCATTTCTAGTTTTAAAACTTTGCAATGTCAAAGTTTAAAAATGGGGAATGCCTAGTTTTAATTCTAATAATGCTAAGTTTTTACACCTAAAAGAGCCTGCTGTTAACTTGAATAATACCAAGTTTTAAAGCTAGGAATACCTAGTTTATAATCTAGGCATGCCTAGTTTTACATCTGAAATGCCTAGTTTTCTTAATCCAAGAATGCCTAGTTTTATAACTCATAATGCCTAGTTCTAAAAACTAGTCATTTAAATTGAGAATGTCTAGTTTTAAATCTAAGAATGATAAGTTTTCAAACTGAGAATCCTAGTTTATAATCTAGGAATGCCTAGTTTTAAAGTTAAAAATGCCTACTTTTAGCACTAGGAATGCCAAGTTTTTAACACTATGAAAATGGCTAGTTCTAAAAACTATGCATTTCTAGTTCTAAGACTTCGCAATACCTAAGTTTAAAACTGGAAATGCCTAGTTTTAAATATAAGAATGCCAAGTTTTAGAACTATGAATGCCTAGTTTTTTAGAATGGACATGTTTTGTTTTTAAATCTTTGCAATGCCAAAGTTTAAAAACTGGAATGCCTAGTTTTAAATATAAGAATGTGAAGCTTTAGAACTATGAATGTCTGGTTTTTAAGAACAAGCATGCCTAGTTTAAAACTTTGCAATGCCAAAGTTTAAAAACTGGAATGCGTAGTTTAAATTTTAATAATTCCTAGTTTGAAATATGAGAAAGCCTAGTTTTAAATATAAGAATGCCAAGTTTTAGAACTATGAATGCCTAGTTTTTAAAACTTTGCAATTCCAAAGTTTAAAAAATGGGAATGCCTAGTTTTATTCTAATAATGCCAAGTTTTCAAACTGAGAATGCCTAGGTTTAAATTAAACAATCTCAAGTTTTAAAGCTAGGAATACCTAGTTTTAACACTAGGAAATGCCTAGTTCAAAAAATTAGTCATTTCTAGTTTCAAATCTTTGCAATGCCTAAGTTTAAAACTTGAAATACGTAGTTTTAAATATAAGAATGCCAAGTTTTAAAACTATGAAAGCCTAGTTTTTAAGAATGGGCATGCCTAGTTTTTAAAACATTGTAGTGCTAAAGTTTACAAACTAGGAATGTCTACTTTAAATTCTAATAATGCCAAGTTTTACACCTAGTTTTAAAACTTTGCAATGCCTAGTTTAACTGCTAAGAATGCCTAGTTGTTAATCTATTAATACCTAACAGTGACAAAGAGACAAAACAAGAAACAAAAATGAAGATTATAAGCCAGTTGATGATTGCATAATTGCCACTTTAATTGCAAGGTAAATATACGAACAAACACAATACAATTAAATTCTTCCTTTCTAATTTACATTGCTACTTACTTTTTATTTCAATTATTTATTTAATTATTTATTTCAATGTTATATAATTTAGGATAAGCCCCAAAAAATCACCACAATCATAGAAAACTGGACCTGCCGGCATCATAAGTAAGCTTAAAAGACCAAGACAAATAGAAGAAGGAAATATGGCATTATCAGAACTCCCAAGACAAACACTAAAAAAGCAAGGCAGTAAAGATGGGAAATAGTACCCATCACTGAACACAAACATGACAACAATAGGTACCAATGCTGTTGTACAAGTTTGACAGAGGGACGAAAAAATGCAATGAGAGATATAGGTTTTGGATCATTACCCATTGTCTGTTTCACAAGGATGCCTAAAAAACTTGCATTTTATCTTGTACAAAGATTTAATGTCCACGAGATGAGTATAAAGCTTGAAAATTCCACAATAAACATTGATGAGGCTGATGTAAACTTGGTATTGGGAATACCACATGGAACAATAGAGATTGAGGAGTCTTTCAAAAAAAGCACTGAAACAGACGAGCACAAGGCCTTCATAAAGGAGATGAAAGACAAATATACCAAGTTCCCCCTCCGGTATTGGCTGTACAAAAGAGGCTAATTGACAACAAATATGATGGGGAGTACTTCAAGAAGGAATTTTCCCTCTTTTGAATAACAAGCATGATACATCAAACTTCATTGAAGACCCTGCGCACCAACCTCCTAACAGTAGTAACAAACAACAATAAAAAATTTGCAACTACAACTGGTGCAAGTATACAATTGCAACATTGATTGACAAATGTGAAACATTCCACAAAAACCCCTTAACCAGGAGCTACTTTACTGGACCTATCACATTCTTGGTGGTAAGCATTTATTCTAATATGTCTTACGTTGATAATTTAATAAAACCATTATTCCTAACTTACTATAAACTTGCATTATGCATCTCTTCTATCTTGATAACATAAAGTACAAGTTGTGATAAGTTGCTAGGATGATGATACTATTTGGAAAAGGCAAAACAAAGAGATAGTAGTAGGAGGTTTTGGGTTGGGAAGGGTGCTTGAACAGCTAAAGAAAGAAACTAATCAAGAAGAGAGTTCACCAAACCCCTAGCATTAGCTCTATTACCTCCATCACATCAAACCATTAATAGTGACAAAACAAAGGTACAACACAGAAAATTCTTTTTTTTTTCTTCTTAAAACTGGGCACTCTTACTGATGAAACTAGACACTTATGTTCATAAAACTTAACACTCTTACTGTTAAAACTAGGCACTTTTGTCCATAAAACTTTGCACTGTTAATTCTAGAAGTAGGCACTTCTATTTAAAAATCAGGCACTTCTAGTTGTAAAAGCAAGTATTGTTATTGTTAAAACTAGGCACTGTTAGTTGTAAAAAAATGCACTTTATTTACAAAATTAGGCATTTCTACTTATACAAACTGGGCACTCTTACTGTTAAAACTAGGCACTTCTATTCATAAAACTTGGCACCCTTGTTAAAACTAGGTACTTCTGTCCATAAAACTTGGCATTGTTAATACTAAAAGTAGGCACTTCTATTCATAAAACTTGACGCTACTATATATAAAACTTGGCATTGTTAGTTTAAAAAGTAGGAACTTCTCTTAAAAATTTAGGCACTTCCAATTATAACAGTGGGTATTGTTATTGTTAAAACTAGGCGCTATTAGTAATAAAAGTAGGCACTTCCAGTTATAAAAACTAGGCATTTTTAGTGTTAAAACTAGGTACTGCTTGGTTAAAATGACCCTTTGTATGTTACATATAGTTGGCACTAATAGTTACATGTATTCGTTTAGGAATGTCAGACTCTAATTGAAAAGGCAGCAACAACAATGACTGTATTTGGTATCAGTATTGTCAACCTTTTTTAGACTTGTGAAGAGTTAAAAGCTGATAACATAGCATATTCAAGAAGTTATGCTCGGAATGCTTCCCATCTTATAAACAGAGAAAGAATCACAAAGCTCACAACATTCTTCTGCTTCATCGTCTAGCCAACCCACTGATAGCCAAGATAACAAATTCTTTGAAGGCCTAGGTTTCTTAAATGCATATGAAGAATTTGAAAAGAACATACTGAGGGCAAAGAATTTAAGAGACAAAACAATGCCTAGTTTTGATCTGGGGTTGGACGATGATACACAGACACAATAGCCCACTACTCCTACACAACAACAACAAAGAAAAGACACATTGCATGCTGACTTAAAGACAGAGGACATTGTTGATGTAGCAGTGAACATTGTAAATCTGAGCACAGCTATTAAAAAGGAGAAAATGGAAAAGCAACATAAAAAAGAAGAAGACCCACAAAAACAAAAAGAACAACAAGAAGAGAAACAAGAAGAAGAAAACCAACGAGAAGAAGAACAACAAGGTAAAAAAGAACAACAAGAAGAGGTCCGTAATATTGTTCAACAAGAAGAAGAGGCCCTCGATAATGTTGACAGGTTTGTATACCAAATCCTAATATGAAAAAGAATAAAATACATATTTAATACACCTATAATTGACATTTCCCTCCCTCCTACAGTGCCATTAAAGAGACTGATGGGGAATTTGATGAGGAAACAACAGTTGAACCAAGTCCACTACATAGAATTAGGAAAGTCCCCAGTAATTTGAAGTCACCTCTTTGGACAGCACAACATAAAAATGAAATTAAGGTGTCTACAAAAGAGATGATACTAGCTGACTTTGCATTTCTTGATGAAATACAAGAACATGACACTTTGAGTAGGTATATATTTTCTTCTATAGTTCATGTCACATCATATAATATGATCCCACTGCAACTCACAAAACTAGGCATTCATTGTATAAAAACTAGGCACTGCAAGTTTTGAAACTAGGCACTTCAATAATGCCAAGTTTTGGGACTCAGAATGCCTAGTTTTAAACTAGCAATGCCTAGTTTAAAAACTCAGAATATCTAGTTTTAAAACTAATTTCTACTTTTAAAACTTTGAAATACCAAAGTTTGAAAATTTAGATTACCTAGTTTTAAAGTTATTAATGCTAAGTTTTAGAAATAGGAATGCCTAGTTTTATAAGTCAGAATGCCTTGTCTTAAAAAACTAGGGATTTCTAGTTTTTAAACTTTGAATGCCAAAGTTTGAAAACTGGGAAAGCCTAGATTTAAAGCTAAGAATGCCTAATTTTAAAACTCAGAATGCCTAGTTTTTTAAATGTGGGAATCACTAGTTTCAAAACTAGGCATTACTAGTCATAAAACTATGATTGTTAGATAAAATTAGGCATTGTTTCCAATGAAAATAGGCACTCTTAGTTTTGAAATTAGGCACTCCAAGTATAAATTACGCGTCACCAATTTACTTTGTTTTGGTTATTAAACTGTATACATATATATATAAATCTATTTATTTATATTTATTTCTTTTCCCATTCTTTTCCCAGCGACATCATATTTGAACACAACATGATACAATCTGCAGCATTCAAGGGCAGATGCAAGGCCTATGATGAGTGATCAATATATAGAACACACTCTTATTGAAGCATGGGCAATACATATAAACCAAGTTTTAAAAAGACCTAAGCATAACAAGCTAAGAAGAATTATGTTCTCATCAAATATGTTTGTAAGTTCCTTGAAATCAAAACAACATAATGAGCAATCATTGTCAATCTCAAAATCAAAGTAGAAACCATCTTTAGTTTCTTTCCTCCACTTAAAAATTTGTATAAGTGAATTCGCGTCCCCCCATCAAATTCTTTGATTTAAAATATTATACGCATCCCTTGATGTAAATCCAACAAACGGTGAACCCCCAACATACTTCTTCAAAACCCTCAACCTAGTAGTAATAGACACCCTACTATCCTTCCAACTCTTGAAGATAACCAGCATTATTCTTTGTAACTTACCTCTGAGAACGCATATAGTGTCTCTGATTTAGATCACAGAAACCATGATTATGATTCACATTATGTCTACTAACTGTCCAACGACTCTCATTATTCAACCGAAACTCAATCATCGCCTTGCAACCCATACGAAAATCAACTTTAGCATATGCCTTTTCCCCTTCCCCTTATCAGACTTTATCCCTTGTTTGTAGTAATAAAAGTTCTTCAAGTATTTCGTCTTACATCCTGCCTTGAACTTTTGATTTCTCTTGTGAACACTAAACCCCAACCTGAATGCATGATCATTGTACAATTTGAATGCATCTTCTTCGGATGAAACAACACTTCCAACTGACGAATCTTCAATTGATGTTTCAACAACAACTACATTCAAAAGTAGGCACTTCTCTTAATAAAACTCGGCATTGTTACTGTTAGAAGTAAGGACTGTTATATTTAAAACTTGGCATTGTTAGTTTGGAAAAAAGGCACTGTTATATTTAAAAGTAGGCGCTTTTATTTACAAAAATAGGCACTTCTCTTAGTAAAACTTGGCATTGTTAATGTTAAAAGTAGGCACTTCTATTTAAAAAAGTAGGCACTTCTCTTAATAAAACTTGGCATTGTGAATGTTAAAAGTAGGCACTGTTATATATAAAACTTGGCATTGTTAGTTTGAAAAGAAGGCATTGTTATATTTAAAAGTAGGCACTTCTATTTACAAAAGTAGCCACGTCTTTTAATAAAACTTAGTATTGTTAATGTTAAAAGTAGGCGATTGTTATATTTAAAACTTGACATTATTAATGTTAAAAGAAGGCACTGTTATATTTAAAAGTAGGCACTTCTATTTACAAAAGTAGGTACTTCTCTTAATAAAACTTTGGCATTGTTAATGTTAAAAGTGGGCACTCTAATGTATAAAAATCGATACTGTTAACAAGAATTGTTCAATTATAGTGTAATAAACTATAATGGAACCATTTAGCAGCTTTATTATAGTTAAAAATAATAATGAGAACACAAAAATTTAAAAATAAAACAAACTATTAAATCATCTAAATAAATACACAAACAAAACTAGGTATTTACAATTACAATGGTAAATAACACATAGGCACTCAGAGTTCAAAACTAGGCACTCCAATTCATAAAACCAGGCACTCTAGTGTATAAAATTTGGCACTATTAATTAGAATTGTTCAACTACATTATAAGAAACTATAATGGAACCATTAGCAACTTTTTTATTATAGTTAAAAATAATGATGAAAACACAAAAATTTAAAAATAAAACAAACTATTAAATTATCTAAATAAATACACAAACAAAACTAGGCACTTACAAATCCAATGGTAAATAATACATTGGCACTCACAGTTCAAAACTAGACACTCCTATTCATAAAACTAGGCACTCTAATATATAAAAGTCGGTACTGTTAACTAGAAATGTCCAACAACATAATAAACTATAATGAAACCATTAGCAGCTTTATTATAGTAAAAAATAATGATGAAAACACAAATATTTAAAAATAAAACAAACTATTAACTCATCTAAATATACAAACAAAAATTAAAACTTTGAAGTTTTAACTGTTCATAATCATATGCTAGTTGAAAATCTTGGCACTCTTATTTGAAGAATTAGGCAATGTTAGATGATAAAGGCGGCACATATACATTCGGACACATGCAAATGCCGAATAACAAAATGAAAATTTTAAAAATGATATTGTTACCTGTAACTTCTTCTTTCAAGCATTCAAGAAGCATAGAATCAACACCAATGCACTCAAAATGATTGATATCACATTGAACTCTTAAGATCACAATTCTCCATTGATTTCAAGATACTGCAGAGGATAATTGATGATCAATTGAATGAACTAAGAAATCGTAATTCATGAAATATTTGTTTAGAGTAAAAAGCAACTGTGAATTCATGAAAGACAATCTTGAGAGTAGAAGATATCGTGCAAAGCAAGGAGCAAAAGATCTTATTTTCCCAAAATATTTGTTTGAAATGATTTCATCAGGCGCGTGAGTTTGTGATAACTATAATGGACTATATACAACAAAACGATCAAAGCTCACATTTTCATGGAATCTCTCAGAGTAAAAGTAGAGAATAAAAGTCTTAAGATCCCACAAGATTAAAACATTTTTATAGGTTACAAAAATCTAAGCAAAAGATTTATTAACAAAGAAAGGAGGAAAACAAGGATCTATGTAATTTCCTTTTAGCAGAAAGAAAGAATCACATGGAAAGGATATTTTCAAACAACATTCTTTCAATAATTAAAGATGATAAAACAAGAAGATTTTAAATTCTTGGTGTCGAGGAATTGCTTATGAAATTTGAACAAACTCTTCTCTGGAAAGCTAAGGATAATTAAAACACATTTTCCAAACGAATTCCAAAGAAAGAGAAGAATATTCTTCATGCCTCAAAGATTTTACCACTTCACACTTGAGACGAGGAAATGTAATCACAAAGTTTTCAAGATCACAAAATTTTCTGCACACCTTCTCAAAAATCGTTTTCTCCAAGAACTCTTTAAAAGGTAAGTGATAAAAAAAGTTACCACTAAAAGAAAGATGCAACAATAAGACATACAAGTTCTTGTTTTGAACTAACAAATTATTTAAGAAAACATCTTTCTTAAGAATCTCAATGAAAGAGATAATGTAGTCAAGATGTTTGTCAACAAGTTCCTTCAAATTTAGTTCAAATGCACGGTTTTCAAAGTTAGTTTTCCAAAGACCACAAAGATAAATCTTTAACACTTTAAAACTACCTCACCATTTGTTTTCACTTTCCCAAACCACAATGGAATCCTTGAAATACAAATAAAAGAATTGAAAACCACAATTGTTTGTACTCAACAAAGGTTTCACAGATTCGTCATCCTTCAAAAATTCATGTCTATTGCAAGGAAATTCAAAATGTTCATTCACATGGAGCAAAAGTTGTTTTGAAAGAGTAAAGCTTCATGATGCCTCACAAAAGTATCAAGAAAAGATGACATGTCACTACAATCTTCAACAAACTTTTCCGCATACGTATCATGAAGATCATCACCTAAAGAACAATTAAACCAACTAACTCTTTTAGCACTACAACTTTCAACTAGAGATTCAAGAAAGATACCACCCTTACTACACATAAAAGCACAAGAATATAAAACACTAGGAATCATAGACTCTATGACAAGATCATCATTTAACAACTCAAGATTATAGCAAAATAGCTCGTAATTAATCTCTATTCCCACAAGTTGTTCCTAAGAAGGAATACAAGAAGGTAAACACCTAGTCATGCAAGGAACAAGTAAGCCTAGATTTCCATCAAGAAAAATTATACATGCATTTCCACATATGCTCACATGAAAAGAATGAGATTCTAACAACAAATTAAGTTCCTTGAAAGAGAATTCATAATATAAAGGAGAAGGGTTAAGAAAAAAGCTCATTGTTGTTTGTTCTTGTGGAATGTGAAGCCCGTTCTCTAAGCTCTTTCCTTTGTTTTCAAATACTCCTAGCATGTGCTCCTCTTTGTTTTCAACTCCTAGAACAAAAGAATTCACATTAGTAACATAGGAGTAGTAATCATTCATCCTAGAATCACTGAGAGATTTATCACAAGAATGATCACGAGTGCCATCTCCAAGCATCAAAGGGTATTCAAGAAAAGCATGAGATTGAGGGCTCTCAAGAATGCAAACAATTAAGTAAGAAGGATGGTAACCGAGAGATTCCTTAAATAATTTTTCCAAAAACGTCATGATGAGACACATACACCAGGAGCTGTAATCTTTGGCATCACCAAGGGGTTAGTGCCTTTACCCAAGAATTAGAAGGTATAGAAAGATCCTTGCAACCAAGTAGATATTCAGTAATTAAATAAGGGCAAGGCAAAGTAATCTTACTAGCCTTCTTCTGGTCAATCTGCATGTGGATGTTCTTGAAGATCACAGTACAGATATTGATCTTTTTCTTGGTGGCAAAGGCATAGAGTAGATGAGCTCTTTCCTTGAGGACAGTAGTCACATTGGTTGTGGGCAGCCAGTTTCCACAGAAGACTCTAAACAGAGCTCTATAAAGCATCTTGATTAAGTTTAAGTTGAGCCTATTTGTCACTAGCCAGACAGCCCCAGCATCACCAGTTAGAACCTTAGCTACTTCACCAAAATCAACTTCTTTCTCCCTGCTAGTCCTCTCAATGTCACTGTGGTGAGAGCAGCTTAGATAATGGGCAATGTTTACAGGAGAGAAATCAATTACATGCTCCCTCACATGCACCTAGCCATAGGTTGGACTCTCAGAATTACCAAACTCCTTAGTGAGATTTGCATAGAACTCCTTAACCAAGTGTGCATTATACTGTTTAGCATAGAGGGCCAATTTTACACAACCCATACCCTGCAGCAACTCTATTAGTTTGTACTGTTTGAAGCTTTCTTAAATGATCTTCTTCTCAGCCAGAATTGGTTTGTCAATTAACTCCACCATCCTTAATTCAGCAGTCTTAGAATAGAAGTGCTTGTTGATTGAATTTTTTGCTTTGAGAGGAGTAGAGGGAGGAGAGTGACATATCATGCCTTCTTAGCACTAATCTTTGAAGATGAGGCACCCTTCAGAGCCACCCATTTTCTTTTCCTCTCCTGGCTTAGGACAATGCCAGGGATCATGCCTACAACCTCCAGGTCAGACCTAGAGCTACCACTTCTTTCAGCATTGTGCTCCTTCTCAGAGACTTCCTTAAAACCTTCATCAATATCTTCTATAGACTGATTTATTGAACTCCCAACAGTCAAGGGTGGCAGAACAGCAATAGGTGTCTATTAATCAATAAAGTGGTGCACAGGGTGTACATCCACAAACAAGACCTCAGTCCCCAAGTTATCAACAGTAGGCAAAGACATAGTATTTTTTAAGGAAATAACGAGGCATATTGGCATGAATCATCAAGAGGAAATAAGAAATAGACAAGACATGTAGTAACAAAGGATTTAGCATAAATTAAATTTGAGTACCAGACAGTTTCAATCTACACATGAGTAAGAACTCATCCAGAGATCCCAAATAATACCCAAGAGATAGAGAGTTTACCAGCCTGAGACCAGAGAGACTGGTGTAGCCGATGAAATTGTTGTACTCGTTGAATCAAGAAAAGAATATCTAGTCTTTGCCCGGGGTGAGAAAGTGCGATCGTCTAGGCTGAGAGCCAAAGACCTTATGAGCCTGATAGGTTGTTTTCCTGCCATTACTAGTTGTCGGATTGTGCAAAGAGGATGAAAATATCTCAGAGAAGATGGACTTTGTAGATAAAAACCTTAAGGAATTGTGGAGAGAAAATTGCAGAGCTTGGAGGAAAAAGTTGGTTAAAATATTTAGAATTGACTATTGAGTTCATTTGGAGAGAGAGAGAGAGAGAGAGAGAGAGAGAGAGAGAGAGAGAGAAAGAATCCCTCCTTTTTCAGTCAGACTCACTTATGGACACTTCTTCCAAAGTCTATTAAGTGTGTATGGAACTGTGTGCTGCATATAGTATGATTGTTGTTACATGGGATAATCTGAGTGTGTGATGAGAGAGTACTTATGGTCTCACACTGCACGTACCTGTCTAACATTTGAGAGTGAATAAACACATGTATCTTGCACTAGTTTATCACACAGATCCCTAATGCCTATCTGAGTTTTCCGAATCTCATGGCATCCATAGACTTTGTGAGAATATCAGCCAATTATTTCTGAGTGTTCACATACTCCAAGCTCTCTGTCTACTGCTCGGTCAATTCACAAATAAAGTGGTGTTGTCCCAATACATGATCAACTCTTTCTATGTAATCCAATAGCCACTCAGCATCTATTTCGTCCAAAGAAGTTGTGTGCAACAACTCTCTGCAACGATGTACTTAGCTTTTGTAGTGGATAGTGATATACAGTTTTGCTTCTTGCTGTACCAAGAGACCAGATTGTTACCAACATAGAAGCACCCTCCGGATGTGCTTTTTCTATCATCACAATTATCATCGCAGTTCGCATCAATATATCCAACAAGATGGGTAGTGGTATCTTTACTGTAGAATATCCCATACTTGGCAGTGCTAAGTATGTATCTTAAGACGCAATTCACTGCTTTCTTGTGACTCCTTAGGATCTGCTTGACATCTCGCACACACTCAAACAATATATGATATGTCAAGTCTACTAGCTATTAAATAGAGCAAACCACCTATGATACTTTGGTACTCATGTTGATCCACACTTATTGCCTTCTCATCTTTGTTGATCTTTAGTGTAGTACTCAGATGTTCTTACTGTCTTTCCATACTCCAAGCCAACTTCTTCACTAAGTTTTGCATATTTTACTTGAGAAAGAAATGTTCCTTTATTTGTCTGACTTGCAAGCCAAGAAAGAATGTTAGTTCACCCACTATACTCATCTCAAATATAGTTCTCATGGATGTGACGAACTCCTCTTTGAGCTCCTTTCATGTGGATCCAAACACTACGTCATCAACATAAATCTGTGCTATGAGTACGTGCTGTGCTGAACATTTAATTAACATAGTTCTGTCCACATTCCCTCTAGTGTATCCTTTGTTGAGAAAATAGCTAGTGAGCCTTTCATACCATGCTCTTGGAGTTTTTTTAATCCATAAAGAGCCTTTTTCAGCCTGTAGACATGATCTGGATACTTTGGATTCAAAAATCCTTTTGGTTGTTCTACATAAGCTTCTTCTTGTAATATTCTATTCAGAAATGCACTTTTAACATCCATCTGCTATAGTGTGAAGTTCACGGCACATGCAATAGAGACCAACAGTCTTATAGACTCGAGACGTGTGAGTAGGGTGAATGTCTCATCAAAGTCCAATCACTCTACTTCTGTATATCCTTATGAAACTAATCTTGCCTTATTGCATGTGATGTTACCTTCCTCATCAGCTTTATTTCTAAATACTCACTTGGTACAAATTATATTCACACCTTTTTCTCTTGTGACAAGTTATCATACATCGTTTCTCTCAAACTGTTGTAGCTCTTCTTGCATGGTTTTGATCCATTATTCATCAGTGAGTGCTTCTTTAACATTCTTGGGTTCAAATGTGGAAGTGTAACATGTCATGCTGATCATTACCACCATTTGATTGTAGTCTACACCTTTCTTACTTCTGGTTCTTAGACCTTCTGTGATGTCTCAAATGATAGCATCTGTAGGGTGATCCTTCAGGGGTCATATGTCTTTTCTTCTTGCTATATCACTGCCCTGAGTATGAGTCATACTCCGATTGACTAGTGCGTTAGAGGAGTCTTCAATATTGCTTTGATCTCTTTGGATTACCGTCACTCCAGGTGTGTGGTCTTCATCATCAACATCTTGATCATTTACACTTGGTCTTTTGGTGTCAACATCCTCTACAGCCACATTTACAGATTCCATGACTATTCTTGTGCATCTGTTAAACACACGGTATGTATGGCTGAATGAGGAATATCCAGAAAAACTCCTTCATCACTTCTAGCATCGAATTTTCCTAAGTGTTGTCGATCATTTAGAATGTAGCATTTATTTCTAAACACATGCAGGTAACTCAACTGAGGTTTCTACCTTCCATATTTCATATGTTATCTTGTTCATCAAGGGCCTAAAAAACACTATGTTAATGATGTGAACAGCTCTGTTGGCTACTTCTGCCCACCAACTGTATGATAGTCCCTTGGAATTCAACATCACATGGATCATATCTTTAATAGTTCTATTCTTTCTCTCAACTACACCATTTTGTTATCGTGTCTTCTGTGCTGAAAACTCGTGTCTGATACCATGTGACTCACAAAATTATGAAAACTGGCTGTTATCAAACTCCTTGCCATGATCACTTCTTAGCCTTTTTAGAGTTGTGTTCTTCTCTGTCTGAATGCTTAGACATATCTTTCTGAATGCCTGAACTGAATCTGCCTTATTTATAAGAAATTCTATCTATGTGTATCTTGAGTAGTCATCGACAGACACCAAGGCATATCTTTTTCCACCACTGCTTTCTACGTGTGTGGGTCTAAACAGATCAATTGCATTAGATCTAAGATATGTGTTGTGGTGATTTCTTCTACTTAAATGTGTTTTGCTCTAACTGGCTTACCAATCTTCACACAGTAACTTACACTCTTTTTTAAATTAAGGAGTCCCTTTGACTTATTGTTTGCTTCCAAGTTTGTGTAAGTGCTTATAGTTCACATGTCCTAGTCGTTTATGCCACAGTTCTGCTTCTCCAATTCGTCTAGTCAAACATATATTTTCCTTCATAGCATTTGTCTTGTAGCAATTGTCATCTATTCTTGATCCTACGATGATGTACTTGTCATTGCTTGTCACCACATAGCATTGTCTCTTTTCCAAATACACTAGAAAATATTATCATCACACAGCTGACTTATATTTATAATATTAGCTTTCATCCCTTCGATGTGTAGCACGTTAGATAATTTCGGCATTCCAGCTACATTCAGTGTGCCTACACCGACAACTATATTCTTCACACCATCACTAAATGTCACACTGCCTTTGTGAGACACTATATAATCTACAAGATATGATTTGTTTCCAGTCATATGTTAGGAGTATCCACTAACAAGATACCATACACCGCCAAAATTAGCTGACAAAGATAGATGAGCCACATTGCATCTCAACTTGTCTTTCCTGATCAAAATCCATCGTACCTTGGTTTCTCCTTTAGTCAATACATGAGTGTGCAACTTTCTTCTTTGCTTTAGATCTCCAATTCTCTTGTAGCATTGGTGCCACATATGCCTGATCATTTTGCAGTAATCATACATAAGTGGAGGCATTCTAGGTTTGTGTTTATCGATCAAGTTTCTCTTCTTAACTTAACTTAAGCTATCTTTGACAAACACTCCTTCCAACTTGCCAAACTTTGTGTAACTGCTCTCATGTTATGTGACATACATCCCTGTTGTATGAGAAGATTTTGATCTTTGTGTTCCTGAATGTTATGTGACATTCTTCCGTAGCATCTTGTGTTCCTGGATCTTCTTTAGGCTATCCTTTAGATTTTGATGCAGCTCTACCAGTCCAACCCACTTGGTGTAGAGAAGACTATACTTATCTTGTAATTCCTCATTGGAGACTTCTTCATCACTATAGATGGAAACATCGTCGCTATCATCTTTGTGATCATTGTGCATAGATGTATCTTCCAAATCTACTATCACATTGGATGCTAGAGTCTCAATGTCTTCATCATCTTTAAAGTTTCCTCTTCTTATCATCATCACTCAGAGTAGTATTCATGGATCTTTTCTTTTTCAAACTGTTGGCACATTCTTCCTGGATGTGACCATATCCCTCACATTCTCTGCACTGTATGCCTTTTCCTTTTTGACCAGTGTCGAACTTCCTTCTCATAATGCTTTCTTCAAACTAAAGACTTATTAGGACCCCTCCTATCCCTGTTATTAGTTTTGAACCTCCCTTGGGGTTTGATTTTTTCCTATTTTACGAACAAATTTCTCAAAGTCTCGAGTGAGCATCGTGACCTCTTCTTCGTAATAAAGTGCGTCATTGGATAAGAGGGTTTCAGGTTTTAGTGCAATGCCTTTACTTTTAGATGCAACATCAAGATTCATCTCATATGTCCTCAAGGATCCTAAAAAGCCATTCAAAGGAAGCTTTGTTACATCATTTGCTTCTTCGATTGCTGCAATCTTAGGATGTAATCTTACGGGTCAAGATCTTAGTTCCTTTTACACTAGCTTCTCTTTAGAGAATTCTTCACCCAATTGATAAGCCTTATATTTGCTATGTCTTTGAGTTTTCCATTGAATTCATCATAGTTTCATCCTCTTGCATCTTAATTCTTAAAACTGGTTAGTTAGCATCTGTAATTTAAAGATCCTCACAGTATTTGTACCTTCATGAATCGTCTCCAAAGTTTCCCAAGCCTTCTTTGCAGATATGCAAGTTGAGATCAGCTTGAATTATTCTTCATCCACACCGACAAAGATGGTGTTTAATGCTTTAGCATCAGCATGAGAAAATTTCCTCTCATCATCTATCCATTCAAGTCTGGGCTTCACAACTACCTTAGTCGATTTACTTGTGTCATCTTCCTCACTCTTTGTAGGAGGCTTCTATTCAGTCTCAACAGCATCCCATCCAGCTTATCAAAGACTGAATGAAAATCCTTGTTTTCATTTTCCAATAAGCATAATTTGTGTCTTCGAATAGAGGAGGTCCAGTAACAGATAAACCTTCCTTGGTTGTCATGATGACACAAGTACCAACTTACCACAATTTTCACCTGCTAGATAACTAACACAACAAATAGTGCCAAAGCTCTTATACTAGTTGTAAGTTAGCATTTAGGTCATTCGTGCAGTGTGACTAAGTTTGTTATGTGAGAGGTAGTGTGATACACAGTGTAAAATGCAATGAACAACACAAACACATTAGACACAGTAATTGGTAACACAGTTTGGCCAAGCCTACATCTGCAGGGCCATACATAGAAAACAATCCACTAAAACTGTCAACACAGTACAAGAAAACTCCTAACTCTTTTACACATCTAGAGTTTTCGTAGTGGAATCAGTGCAATCTCCCTTTGCACAGTGCACAGTGCACAGTTGGATCCCTCTAACTCTTCAAGGCTCCCTCTTGGTGTGTTGCTGTATGGACTTGAACTCCTTTCAATCCTCAACACTATTGAACTGCAGCATAGCTGAAATCCCTTCAACTCTTCAAGGCTCCCCCTTGAAACAAGCTACTTGATCGTGAATCCTTTCAAGTCTTCAACTCTATTGAACAGTAGCACAACGTCTATCCTTAGAAGCTATAATATGCAAAACAAGAACTCCATAAATTATGAATGATGAACAATGAGCATCAACGAAGAATCATATTGTTTGAAGTTTGTGACTGCACAAGCTCAACCACTATGAATTGTCGTCGCTTTTCTTGTAGAATATCTTCGAAGAATTTCAGAACGATTGAACCCCAACTTTCCATTACAATGCTTTATTTATAGATGCATGAGATTTATTGGTCAGTTGTGTATTTCCTAAAGAATGTGGACCAAAGATTTGGTTTCCAAATGACGCTTCATTTTGATTCCCTGCAAACCCTATTTTGCTTTAGGATTCTGACCATTCTTTATGCTTTCAATCTTACCATAATTGGACTTCCATATCTCAACTTATCATCCCAGATTCGTCGGGATCTATCAAGTTTCCTAAAACTATGCTAATACATGGTGCCACTAAAACACTGTAATTTTTGTGCTGCCACATGATTAACCTGTATGACCACATTCATACTGTGTGACAAGTTTCTACAAAAAAGTTTGGAAGGAAGATAACGAGCGCGTTGACTACGGCGAAGTTCGAGAGGAGGTCGATGGTCAAGGTGACTGTGTTACAGGGGATGAGGATGATGGGTAATTTTAGGCCAAAGAGAGATGAGTGATAGCTTGAGAAATAGGCTCAGTTGGATATGATCAAATGGGATTGGTTGAATTGGATGACGTGGGCTCGATTGGATAGAATGAAGTGGGCTCGGCTGGAGTAGAGCTCACAGAAGCATTAGAAGGAAATTTAGTAGGTGCGCTAGAAGGGATGGTAAGTCCATGTGTGGGACTAGAAGAATTTTCTTGTGTTGGACTAGGTGAAGACCGAGAGGAGTGTATGAATCTTTCTAAAATGGGAGCAAAGAAATCATCATAAAAATTGGGTGAGCTTTGCTTGAAAAGAAAGTATCGGACTTCTCGGTTGTAGGAGCAGCGGGAGGAGTGGAATATGGAAATTGATTTTCAAGAAATTTCACATCACGAGAAGAAAAAAGTTGATGTGAGTCAAGATCAAATAAATACCAGCCCCTTTATACCTTGAAGATATCTCAAAAAAATACATTTTCTAATACCAGAGTGAAATTTATCTGAGGTGCATATGTGTGCATAATATAAACATCCAAAAACACGTAAATGTGAAATATCTGGAGGTTTAGAAAACATAAGTTCCATGTGAATTTTCCTTGAAGAACAGAAGAGGGAGTTCGATTAATTAGATAGACTGTTGTTTTAATACATTCCCCCCAAAAATAACATGGCAATGAAGACTTGCAGCACGAGCAACATTTAGAATGTGTCTATGTTTCCGTTTGACTCTTCCATTTTGTTGTGGAGTATAGACAACACTGCTTTGATGGATAATGCCCTTAGAGAAGAAAAACGGTTTTAAACTGAGGAATTTTGTACCGCTATCTGTGCGAAAACTCTTTATGGTTTTACAAAATTTAGTTTGGATAAGAGTATGCTCAAAATAAGAGTGAACACTACTTTTATCAATGAGCAAATAAACCCAAGTAGAGCGAGAAAAATCCTCTACCAAAGAAAGAAAAATATGGTGACCCACAAGTAGATTTCTGTTTATATGCTCCCCAAACAACACAATGTACTATATCAAACAACACAGTAGCATGTGTAGTACTTATAGGAAAGACAGTCCGAGATTGTTTGGCTTGGAAACAAATAGCACAATCATGCAAAGGCTTATTTAAAGCATTAGAAAAACCATGAAATTGTCTCAAAATTGAAACAGATGGATGTCCTAAACGTTTATGCAATAAATGTAAAGGAATAACAAAAGTGTGGTTGGCTTGGCCTTGTGAGAAATTGCATACCCCATGCACCAACTTACCCAGTCTAATCTCCTTCCTCAGCATATGGTCCTGTATTATACAAAAATCTTTAGAAAAATAAACCCCATACTTAGGATTATAATGCAGTAATTGCAAAATGAAGATGAGATTGCATTTAAGGTTGGGAACATAATGAACATTAAGCAAATTGGTAATCGAAGAAGGGGGTAGAATTGCAAAAGGGATCACAGTTCTCTCAGAATTTGCCATGATATGTGAACCATTAGGTAAACCAATAAAACAAGAGGCAATATGTAACGCCCCACTCGGTAGGCATCTCGGGTGACCTTAAGAGGGCAATTATCGTGAACATAGGAGTCGGGGTCTAATATAGTAAAACTTACGAATTTATGGTGCGCATTTTTCTTTTTGCAATTTAAATACTCGGTTGTCTCATATAAGGTTTGAAATGGTGTTTTCTTTTTATGGAAGAATATTATCATTTATTAATATTTAAAATTATTACTATTATTATTGTTATTAATATTATTTTATATTTATAAGATTATTATGGTTAGTTAAAAATAAATAAATTTGCCACTAGTCAAAAGGGGTGCGCCTCTTGGCATGTTGCATGGCCATGAAGGGAGTAGTATATATATATATATATGAGATGGGGAGGTGAAAATGGCTAAAGTTATTTTTTCTCCTCCCCTCCTCTCGGCTTCCAGCATCAGGTAAGGTTTTCCTTTTATTTTTTTTCTTTTTCTGTTTTCTTTTCTTTTTTTTTTTTTTGTTAGTTTTGTCTTGCTTTTTCTTTTCCTCTTTTAGGCTTTTCAGTATTTGTGTAGTTTTGGTTGGTGTAGTATTGTGATGGCTTAATATTGTAATAATTATATTCACTAGTTAGTATATATATGTATACATATTTATTCATATACTTATAAGTTTTTTTTTTAAGCTAGAAGTTAGGATTAGCTTTTATTTATTTATTTATTTGGGTTAACTAAGTCGTAATTTACTTTCTTCTCTTTATTGATGAGTGGTAGATTTTGATTTTAGATTCTTAAGATGAGATATTTAGAGTATAATTCGATTAAGATTTAGTTAATTTTTGTTTTTGGTTTCTCTTATTTAATTTTATATAAATTTATTTATTTAATTTCCTTGGTATGATTCTCTTATCTAAATGACTTTAGAATACATAATTTTTGGTAAATGATTTTAGTGTATATTTTCTTATATATATTTTTAGAATACATAGTTTTTGTATATATAGTTTGTATATATATATTTGTGATGTACATAATTGTTGTGAATGATTTTAGTATATATAGTTAGAATATATATTTTTTAGTATGTATGGGAATTTTATAAATAATTTTAGTATATAAAGTCTTGTATATATTTTAGTATATATATGATTATTGTAAATAAGTTTAGTATATAGCTTTCTATATATTTTTATATACGAAACTTTTGTAAATGATTTTAGTATTCATAGTTTTGTACGTATTTTTAGTATAAATGATTTTTGAAAATGATTTTTAGTATCTACGATTTTATATATATAATTCTAGTACACTTAACTTTTGTAACTGATCTTAGTATATATATATAGCTTTTGTAATGGTGATAGCATATATAATTTTAGTATCACTGGTGAGTTTGTATTATTCTTTTAGTATAGATGGGTTAAGAAGTTTAGGCTCCTTGGATTAGTTTATATGTAGAAATATCCCAGGTTCAGAAGGAGATATACTTTTCTTTTTATTTATTTTCGGTGGAAAATAGAAGTATTGGGATTTATAATTAAGTGTTTTGTTGGTATCTTGTTTGTAGGATTATAGCACTAGAGCTGCATCCAAGTGAGTCCACAAATCCTATTTTATATTATTATTTTCAAATATTACGGACCATATAAATATGCTTCCTAAATTTGTTACCAAAATATTTACTACGTTCGGAATGATATAATTTAGCATTTTTTTTGGAGATGTTCTCCACAATGTATTACCTGTTCATTAGAAAACGCATAGAAGCGGTGCTCGATATAGATGTCTTGTCAAAACGGATTATAGTTTTTGTGAAACAGAATTCGGTTGTACACAGGTTTTTTGGAAAATATTTATATGATTGGAAAATGCTTTAGTCTTGAAAAGTTACACTATTTTGACATGCATGAGTATAAATCTGGTATAATTGTGTGAAATTTGCATAAGCATGTGGAGACTGGCGGATGGGTATTTTTGCTGAAAATATTTATGACCTGATTCTGTTCCGACGGCTAGGCAAATGGACTTTCTGTTTATACATACATATTAAAACCCCTTTCCAACTAGGGTTACAGTCTGGTTATGATCATGTATTCGGAAGCGTCAGAGGATTGCATTGTACGAAGCTAGTCCCCCGTAATAGGGTCTCTTCCGATGACGCAAACATTTCAGACTCGAGAGAGTGGATCCACTAGAAGAAGGGCGTAGTACCGCACAGGGTATGGCTCAATCGGTCTATGTGGACACCGCATCTGCTCTGCGGTGGGGTCGGCCGCCTTGTAGAGAGCCACGAGGGACTTGAAACTAAGGTTGGTCCCAGGACAAACCTAGTAGGTGCCCCACGAATCTGTAGTCTTTTTTTACCAGTGATATGGGGAGTGTGGTTATTTGGAAATCGAACGCTCGTATGGTGTTTGGCTGGTATTGACTATGAGATACCGAAACTTTATTCCAATAACCTCGTCTTGGGATCCAGACTTTATCCGTGGAACCCTACTGTTGCATTACATGTTTTTCTGAATTTGGGTGTAAAAGCTGCGCTGATGTGTCTTGATTCTCTCAAACTTCCCAGCTGCACTCGAAACCCTCATGTAAGTTCAAGCATGAGTGTTGTTAAAATAACAAAAGGAAAATGTTTCCTTATAACGTTGTATAAACTATTCGTGAAACTGCATCATCATTATTTTAAAGAAATCACTAAGGGACACACATACGTGGACTCACTTAGCGTCCGCGCTCACTGTTTTTTTCATATCATGTTTTCTCTTCAAATTAACTCAGTACAGTCAGAGGCACAGTAAGCCGCTGAAGTTTTTAGGCATGGAGTTTTTGGACCGAATTTTCCCAGAAGGACATGTGTTTATGTTTTGTTTTTTTTAGACTCGGCCCATTTGTAAAGTTCTTTTTTTTTACTTTGTCGAGTGATGTGCTAATGTAAGGTTTTTTTTTCATTTTTGCATTAGAACAATCATAAGATGTTTCTTAAATCTCGTGTTTTACTCGTACTATTAGTATTCAGTTTACTTAGTTTTTCCGCTGCGTATTATATGTATATTCTTCTAAGTGTCATCCCAAGGTTGGGCTCTCGTTTTGGAGCTTATAGTTTAGTGCCGAGAGGTACGCAGATACCCTACTCAGCCGCAGTTAGTGGCAAGGTTGGGAGTATCACAGAATATGTTGCATATGAGAAAAAAATTCAAATCTACAAGTCATATAATGAGATGCATCTGAATCCAATAACCAAGTAAATTCTTTATTAGTGTAAAGATAATCATTGGATGGTGTGGTTATATGCACAGTTCCAGCAAATTGTGATGGTGTGGATGCCATTGTCACTGCACCGGCCCATTGTGAAGAAGCTGGATTTACTGGACTGGTGAAGGGGTTGAATTAGTTGCTGATGGCCATCTATTGCTGAGAAGGAGGAGAAGCCCATTGTTGTTGCTGTCCAGTGGGAAGAAAAGGCCTCAACAATCCACTATTGTGGCCCACCTGGTTCTCGAGCAAGGCCAAGATGTTTTTACTACTGCTACATGGCCCAAGATGAATTGAGGATGCCTGGACTAGTAGCATTTACTGCGTCTGAGGCACCGCTCCCGAGACGACAGTGGCATGTTCAGTGGCAGCTCATCCGTGCTTCTGCCCCTTCTTCCATTACCAATTTTGTCGTTCTTTCCACAACCACTAGAATTTCCAGTTTTATTTTTGTCCATCCACCATTCAGGAAAACCAATTACCTGAAAACAATCTAGTAGAAGAATGACTAGTTTTATGACAACCATTACAAACAATCCACTTCTGTCAGGAAATCGGCAGCGAAGGCAACCGCCTCGGATCGTGCGTCTTGGTTCGGGCAATAACCACATGTCTTGCCGTCAGTGACCAATTTGCAAGTGAGACCACCACAACAACAGTCTGGAGCCTTTTCATAATTAGCAAACTCGTCCCACATTTTGATAAGCTTCCCAAAATAGTCAACTACAGAATCACCTTCTTGTTTGAAATTTCCGATTGAACCTTCAAGTTCATACATCCTTGGCCCATTTCCAGCAAAAAAAAAAAAAAAAAGAAAACGCTTCTTGAGCATATCCAATAATTCCTTGGCATTGTCTTTGTATGGAACATAAGGAATAAGGGATGAGTCCAAATTAGCAAATATCCAGGATACGATGAGGGTGTTCATGTTGGCCCAAATTGGCATATTCCAGTGAGTCACAGTCTGGAATTGTTGCAGTACCGTCAAGGAAGCAATCCTTTAGCTTAGCCCTCAAGGAGCCAAAAAAGAAGAGTGACCAATGGTCATAATTTTTAGCCTTCAATTTGATATGAGTGAGGAGAGCCCCTGGAGTGTCACTTGACAAGAGCGTGTAAGGGTTTAGATTGCTCATTTGTGGAAAGCTCTAAAGGTGTCCTCTTTCATGGCTTGCACTAATAATTTCAATGTCGATTGTGGTTTTGTCAACAACCAATGTGCTCAAGAAGAGAGAAAAATTTGAGAAATATGAACTATGAAAAAAGAATTGGGACTTTTCTTAAGAGAGGAATTTAGCATCAAACTTGATAAGATTTTGGCCTATGTTTCCGCCGCATTCGAAGAAGGATTAACATTAACTATTTTTTTTTAGATTGACTCTGATACCATGTTAAAAGAGAATGTGATTTAGAAAGGAAGCTATAATGCTTACACAACTCTATTAATAAAGGAATAATATATATGCTTCATCTTGCCTAATCTAAGGAGTAAGATGACGTGTATATATTATTCCTTATCTAGGTCAGGATCGGCCTGCATCAAGCCCGTATCTAAACTGTCCGAGCTCATTTTTTACGAGCTGAAATTATATAAATCCATATCCGTCCATAGCCAGTCTGCAGGTAAATGGGCAAGCCTGCGGGCTTTGCCCAAAAAAAAACAAAACAAAACAAAACATAGATATTACTGCCTGAACCGCTCTAATTTTGTTTTCCTTTACCGAACATTAATTGGAAAATTTGAACAAAAAGCAAAGGATTGAAGGTCCCTTCAGAATTAGGAACTCTGATAAAGGGGAAAGTAGAATGGACTATGGTGGGAACACTTTTTTGCTAAAGAACATCAACCATAGTCAAGTTGGGAGCAATAGCGTGAGTAAATTGAGCTCCAAAATTATTGCAATTGATGAAGAAAGACTTTAAATTATCCTCATTGTTTTCAATCCTAAGATGACCGGAGAGAGGGAAGAAATCTAGAGCTTTGGACAGGGAAATCTTGAGATAATCATTGTTAATCGGCGGTCTTGATTACTCACATTCTTCGCCCCAACCAATTTCTACACTCCTTTTGCAATTTGAGCCAAGGTTGGGATTCCAATTTCACCACTGAAGTCACCACTGCAAAAGCTCTGTTTCTGTCAAATCGTTGTAAACCACTTCGAATTCCTTAACGATGTCATTTAATACTTTTTCGTCCTTGAAGATCTGCTTGATTTTTTCCAAGTCCGCGATGGTTTGCTCCAGAGTTCCATTCGATTTCGCCACGTAAGCTAACGCGGACGCTTAGTTTCCAGCGGTGATGTCCACCATGCTCGCTCCCGATGCACCGCGGTTTCGCTTGGTGGTGCTGGCAGAATGGAGCTTGATTTGATTGTGAGCTTGGGGAGTTTGATTCTGGTGGTGAAGCTCGAAGTGAGGGAAAGCTTAGTTGACCTGAAGGATTATTAGGGATTTGAGTAGAGAGAGGCGAACGGGAATGAATGGTGATCGAAGTTTGCTATAAAGTGGCCATTTGCAAGGTCACCAGTGATTAACGTGTGGTGTGTAGGCGGCGGTGCTGCTTGAGCGCATTAGAAAAAATGAGAAGAGAAGAGAGAGAGGTAGGTTTAGGGTTTCTGAAAAAATTTTCATTTAGGACCTCAAGAAATTATTAATTTAAATCATATCCTAAAACATTAATAAAAATCTGAATGACAAACGGGCCAGCTCGCGAACCGGATCGGACCGTCCCGCAAAAGCCTGCATCCAAAACGGTCTGATCTAGTCCAGACTCATTTTTTACGAGCCTAATTTTAGAAATCCATATTCGTCCATATTACAAGCGGTCCGGGCCAGCCCATTTTGACAGTGCTGGTGTATACACTCATTTTGTGTTTTACTTGGTAAAAAAAACCTTGTACATTATTGTTAGTCCTTAAAATATACATTAAAATAACATCAGGGACTAGGATACAAAAAATATAAAAACACAACGAGCTAATTTTGAAAATATTCATGTGGAATTCTGTTTTTACTTAGCTTCTTAATATGTGATTTTTCTTTTTTGAATTTTAGTCTTTAACATATAGAGTTGGGTATCATTCCTCATCTATCGATTCAACTGAATATCAACCAGTAAATGAAATCGAACACTGGAAGACATCTTTGAATCCTATAACAAGATTCAGAAAGTGGGTTCAACGAAAAGGCTGGTGGCCTGAAGCATCCTATTGTTGATATATTTAGTGATGTGTATGATAAGAAGCCATTAAATCTTCAAGAGAAAGAGAGATTGCTCAAACAAGATGTCAAGGAATACACAGAAGACTACCCTACTTATGTGGCTCATTAGTCTATCTATTCTTTCCATCGTTCGAGATAAAACTTTTGAGAGAATAGAATCTATTTTTCTTTCATTGACAGTTTTAGATTTTATAAAATTTGTTTGACTTGAACTATTATACACGTTAGATTTTGTTTGTATTAATTATACTCAAAACATACATGTTAATAAACAACTCTATGTTAGGCTTGTATTATTAGATCTACTATATTTTATCATGAAAAATATATCATATATTTTATTCATATTAATGTGTACCCAGCATTGCCTTTTGCAGAAGGCCCTCTTTCCCTCTACTGGGGCTTGCTATGCCAATTTTGATAGCGAGATTCTGATGTCGGGCCCAATAATGAGCGAGAGATACGAAACTTTAATAGAATAGTGTAGCCAAGCAAGGTAAAAATCATGAGGATTTGATCACTCCCACAGCCAATGAAAAGACTGTGTCTGATGGGATAGCTTACCGACCTATTTATTTGGGCTCAACCCATTGGGCTTGATAAATACCTCTAGCAAAAGATTTATTTTTTCCATACGTTAAAAGGGAATTAATCCCGACCTAATCAATCATAAGGAGTAAAATGTCCCTTGTGTCAACATCATAAGGGCTTCACGGTAATATCATAAATAGCTTTCCTTAGAGAGCAAGATGATTCTTCCTACAAATAAAGGATTCATCCCACTATTTTTATTCTAATTTACTGACTGTTACTCTGTTGGTTTGAGAATTAACTTAAGCATCATAGGTGAAATAGGGGATCAGCCCCACTCTAGTTATTCTGTTATCCTTATGCAGGTCCTCCTGTAAAGGTCAGAAGTTCAAGAACCATTATCTGGTGCCCACAGTGTTCTTTTTCATCAAATCTTTATTTCTATAAAATTGAACTCACTTTTCATATGGCATCTAATACTTCATAGTCAGAGGATACTCCTCTCAATCCTCATACTCAGCCAATACTACTATCTCCATGCACTTGTTTGCCCAACAAACCATAGGAGCTGGAGTTCCTTTTTTGTCATCTTTGGGACCTAGATCCATGATTATAAATTTACAACCGGAACAAATTATATAGATGCAGGCACTTTTAGCATCCTTGCAAGCGATGTTGGCATACCAAGCCAACACATGTGCTCCTTCCACAATTCCTCAGACAATCCCTACCACCATTTATGTCATCTCAATTCCCGTTACCTTTTTTTCCCTCGTATTTTGCTCTTCGAGAAGGCACTTCTCATTGGCAGGCATCTCTGACACCTACCACATAAACTATCCACGATTTAGTAAACCAAACACTAGCTCGAATGATACCTTCCCCGCCTTTAGAGTCATGTACGTAGGATTTTTTGCAACATAATACATTATGTGAATCTTATGCTTGTGCCAAAGTTCCTAAAGATTTTTCTCATCTTAAACTCACTACTTATGATGGATTCAGTGACCCAAAAGAGTATATCATGTGATATATTTCTCAAATGTACGTCTACAATACCTCTTATAGTACTTGTTGTGAAATGTTCCCAAGCTCTTTAATAGGAAAGGCTCTGGTGTGGTATGCATCTACCACCCAAAAGCATTTATAGTTTTAGAGAATTAGGCAAGAAGTTCATCCAAAACATTCTTCCTCAATCCATTTTTTAACCAACATCGGATTTCTGGTTGAGAGTTCGTCAACGACCCAGTGAAACAGTAAGAAATTTCATAGCTCAAATAAGGCTGCTCAGGAGGTCAGTAATTTGTCTGAACGAGAATATATAGAAAGATATAGATATGAATTGACTAATTAGGATTTTTCTCGAAAGTTAGCTGAACAAGAACCTACAAAATTTTTCTGATTTGTTGGGAAAAATTCAAAGTTTTATACACGCCAATGATTACGTTAGGCGTAAAAGAGACTTGGAAATTGAAGTCAAAGAGTTGCATAGTACCAAAAAAATCTAAATTGGTAAATAACAGGCAAAAACCTCCTGTTCATGATCGATGGGGACCGTGCAAATAGGAAGCCCCACATTACGATCATACACCTCTTAAAGTCTCCTGATCTGATGTTCTCCAGAATGTTGAATCTTTGGGAATTTTAGACAAACCTGCTAAGATGCTTTCTCCTCCTAAAAAATAAAGCTAAGTTTTGTCAATACCACAAAGATCATGGACATGACACCAAGCAGTGCAATGAATTTAAAAAAGCAATTGAGCAAGCTATCGGGAATGGTAAATTAAAGGAGTTCATTGATGACGCTTTAGTAAAAAGGTCCTCTAGGACTGATAATACCAGGTGTTGGCATGATTCAGAAAAAAGGCAACAATGTGATACAGGATGCTAGGCTTCCTTCTTCTAGAAAAAGAAGTCAGGAACATCATGGAGATAATCCATTAGCTGTGATCATGACTATAGATCAATGCATAGTTAAACGCATTCTTGTTGATACCAACAGTTCTGTCAATGTCCTTTTTAAAAGTATATTCAATCAAATGGGAATCTCTTAGGATCGAATGCCGTATCCAACACCATTAGTGGGTTTGCTGGTCAAACAACAAAATTTAAGGCAAAATAAATTTACCCATTTTAGTTCAAGACACAAGACACATGGTTGAGTTCTTAATCATATCTGCTCATTCCTCTTATAACTACATAATGGGTAGATCAGTGACCAATTTTCAAGCACACATTTCAATCTCAGATTTGTCCATGGAAATCCCCACGGGGGAGATCCACACAATATATAAAAAGGAAGCTCAGATGCTATTTTGCCACAGTAAAGGGAGTGGAAAAAGAAGAAGATTCAGTGGAACAAAGCATGATAGCAAAACTAGAACCACACAAGAAATACGAGTTATTTGTTTTCTCGATCAGATCAAACAATGCGTATGGGGTGGCATCTGCCGATCGATTTGCGAATGAAGTTGGTTGAACTTCTAGTTGAATATAAGAATATCTTTGCGTGGTCTTCTTCAAATTTAGGGATTGTTCCCCGACACATAATAGAGCACAAATTGGGCATCCCTAAGAGAACAAAGTTTGTGTTTCAGAAAAATCGAGCATTTTGCAAAGCAGAGAAAAGAAATTATTTGGAAAGAAGTTCAAGAACTTTCGAGAGTAGGAACCATCGAGCCCATTGATTTCCCTGAATGTTTATCAAACCCGATGGAAGTTTTGCAAAACCAAGAAGGATATGCAGAGTATGTATTTACTTCATGGATTTGAATAAATCCATCCCCAAGAAACCACATCCCCTTCCTTGAATTGATCAGTTGGTTGATTCGGTTGTGGGACATGAATTTCTTTCATTTCTTGATGTATACAAAGGATATTATCAAATTCCAATGGCTAAGGAAGACATGGATAAGACAGTCTTTGTAACAGATGATGGAATCTGTTACAAAAGAATGACCTTTGGTATAAAAAATAAAAAATAATCCATTTGGCATAAAAAATAAAAAAAAAATGCTAGAGCAGATTTTCAAGAGGGGATGAACAAGCCCTTCGAAGGATTAATCAAGAAAAATGTGGAAATGTGCATTGATGATATAATCATGAAATATAAAGATAAAGCTACCGTAGTTGAAGATTTGAAACATGTGTTCGACAGGATCTGCAAGATAGAGATGAAATTGAACCCCAAAAAGTGCACTTTTGGCGTGTCATCGGGAAAACATTTGGTTTCTAAAAGAGGTATCGAGGCAAATCTTGCAAAAATCAAAGCCATATAAGATATGCCCGAACCTAGGGCAGTAAAGAGTTCCATTGCCTAGTAAGAAGGATGGCTTCCTTAGGTCGGTTTCTGTCCAAAACAGGAGAGGCAGGCCTTCGTTTTATCAAATTCTGCATAATCCCTCTAAACTTGAATGGACTTCCACTACCTCTGTAGCTTTTCAAAAATTTGAAGAATTATTAATCCTCCCCTCCCCTTTTTGTTACCCTAGTAACAAGAAAACCATTGTTTCTGTACCTGGCTATCACTCACAAAGTGATCAGTTCAATTTTATGTGCTATGGATGATAATAACATGAAACCCAATTACTGCGTGAGTCATGTTTCACATGGGCCAGAAGAACGTTATAGTTCTCTGGAAAAACACATACTTTGCCTCATAATAACAGCTCAAAAACTGAGACCATACTTCTAAGCGCATGCTATCATCGTATTAACTAACATCCCATTAAGGAACGTTTTGCATAGACCCGACATGTCGGGTGGAACCTATAAGTGGGCGTTATTAAGTGAATATCAAACTGACTTCTCCCCTCGAAAGACCATCAAAGGTCAAACCTTAGCGGATTTTTAGTTGAGTGTACATTTCCTAACAAGATAGAAAACATTCAACCCACATCTACAGCCTGATCTCCAGAGACTTGGATACTTAATGTTGATAGTTCAACCAAGGAACAAACTAAAGGGGCATGATAAGCTTTAGAAGACCCCAAAGGATATCAATATGCATATGCAATGAAATTTTTGTTTCTCGTTAACAACAATGAAGACGAGTATGAAGTTTTGTTAGCAGGATTGTGTATGACCAAAAGTCTTAAACTCACACATCTCGTAGTCCGAAGTGATTCCCGAGTTGTTTTCGAATAGGTAACAGGGATTTTTGAAGCAAAAGAAAATAATATGCAAAAATATTTGATATGTGTGCGACAGATGCTTTCAGAATTCTCCAATGTGCAATTTGAAAAAGTTCCCAGGAACAAAACACGAGAGGAGATATGTTGTCCAAAATTAGTGTAGGAGAACCCATAGAAGGAACGTAGATTGAATCTTTATCAGAAAAAAGCATGGGCAAAGATGTACGTATGGCAGGACCATTGGGGAATTTATCTTAAATGAAAACTCCCCGAAGATGCTGCACAAGCAAGGAAGATCCGCACTACATATATGCGATATGTTTTGGTAAATGATCAATCATACAAAACTATGGGAAATTGGCCTCTACTTAAATGTGTACCGGGGAAGATGGTCGTTAATATGAATAGTGAGTAGGTCTTTTTGTTTGAATTTGGGGTTGAATCCTAGTTCTTAGTTTGGTTTCTTGATTTCGATGTTTGTTTCAATTTAGATTGTCTTCCAATTGTGTTTGTAATTTTATTGTCGTGAGATTAGATTATTCGCAAGGTTGTTTGGAATTGAAAAAGAAAAAATAATCTAGGGTAACCAATTGGGGGTTAGCTGGGGAAATTGACTAAAAAGATACGATATTGTACGTTTAGGTCCTTTTAGATCACCTAATTTTATTGCACTCATAGTTTGTTATGGAGAAATAGATTTTCCTCTAAAAGTTAGTGAGTAGGGTGGCTTTCGTCCTAGAGATAGGGATTGCCTGATTTTTTAGCAATGCCTCAACTTAATTAATTCAACATCGTTTTCATTAAAGTCTTTTCCAATTGAGCTAGTAGCAACGATTAAGGGGATTCCACCAAATCAAACTCTTGTTTTTATTAATCTTTTAAAATTATTTTAGTATCTTTCTTGTAATTGCTTTTAAGTTTTTATTTTTCTCAACGACATCATCTTTCTTTTTCCGACTAGACATTGGAAATATGATTAGTACTTGAACTTTTGTCTGTTCTCTGAAAGATTCGATAATTAGATTGAAACTCATCTCTACTTTATTAGGCCCACTTGCCTTACATTATAGTAAATAGAATCACATTACATTTTATTGCTTTAATTTTACATCACATCATACAACTCAGCCACCAACCGGTCCTCCCTCCTCTAGCCCACCTCCACCTACCTAGACTTTATGATATATTTGTTATGTATTTTTGATATATTTGACATTTGATATTATATTATGTATTTATATTTGATATATATGTATTCTAGACATTTTAATTTATTGTATTATAAACGTTTTTGTTGAATTTATATTGTTTGTAGCTGTTGGTGGTCCTTAATTTTTAGGTGGATATTTATAATTATGAATAAAAAATATTTTAAAAAAATACCGACTGACACCAACCAAAATTCAGTTAGTAAGTAATTATTTTTAAAAAAATAAATGAAGTTGCTGATCGAAGTTTGGTCTGTAATTAAGTTACCAATTGATGCATTCGGTCGGTAACTGTGTAAACTCAGTCGGTAATTTAATATTTATTTCACATTTTTTTACTTAATAAAAAATAAGTTGCCGGCTGAAATTTCTATCGTTAACTCCAAAAGTCAGTAGGTAAAAGTTACCGAACGCCGCTTTATTCTACCACAACGAGTTACCGACCAAACTACTGCCACTGACCTTTTCAATCGGTAATCGGTCAGTAACTCTCTTTCAGCAACTCATTACCGACCGAATCTTCGATCGGTAATTTGATAATTTCTTGTAGTGTTTGGTCTTTATCAGTGGCTAGTCATGTCTTTTGACCAAACAAGGACCAACTTACTTACTTCTCGAGCGATAGTTCCATGATAAATCCAGTCTATGTTGAGAATATTCTATAAAGAGAAGGCCTAATACTAGGAGTCACCGAACCAGTCAGGGTTTAACTAATGCTTCTAATACATTTATGAGATTTATGCATCATGTGTAAATGAATTTTATTGGTAAATTTATTGTTGTCTGTTTTGATGATATTTTGATCTAGCAAAACTTATGAAGATCATCATTTGCATTATCTTAAATAAGTTTTGTTAGTTTTAAGAAGTGATAAGTTATATGCTAACCTTGGAAATTGTGAATTTTGTTTGGAAAAAGTGACTTTCCTAGGTTATGTAGTGAGTTCTCAAGGACTTCAAGTGGATCAAGAGAAGGTGAAGGCAATTCAAGAATGACCTACTATCAAAAGTGCATCAGAAGTGAGGAGCTTTCATGGTTTGGCAAGTTTCTATTTAGGTTCATCAAGAATTTTAGCACCATTACTAGTCCTTTGACGAATGTTATAAAGAAGATAAATGGATTCAAATAGGAAGAGAGTCAAGAAAAGGCACTCAAGCTTCTAAATGAGAGGTTGAGTAGTGCACCTCTACTTGCACTATCTAACTTTGAGAAGATGTTTGAGATAGAATGTGATGCCTCGGGTGTTGGCATCGGTGGAGTTTTGATACAAGACAAGAGACCCTTGGCATATTTTAGTGAAAGTTGACGGTGCGGCATTTAATCATGCAACATATGATAAGGAGTTCTACGCACTTGTGAGCACATTGAAGCATTGACAACATTATTTGTGGCCAAATGAGTTTGTAGTGCATGCCAATCATGAGTCCTTGAAATTTCTTGAAGGACAACAAAAGTTGAACAAGAGACATGCTGATGGATGGAATTTATTGAGATATTTCCATACATCATTTGTTACAAGAAATGTAAATAAAACATTGTGGCCGATGCATAGTCAAGAAGCTACACTCTTATCTTTACTTTGCAAGCCCAAATTCTTGGTTTTGAAATGCTTAAACAAATGTATGCTAGTGATCATGATTTTAAGGATATCTATGAAACTTGTTTGCTTGTGCCTAGTGATAAGTACTTTATTCATGATGATTTTCTTTATTATGAAGGTAAATTGTGCATTATATCTTATTCTATTAGATTGTTGTTGGTAAAAGAGGCTCAGAAAATAGTGGTTTAATGGGACATTTTGTCATTGCTAAAACTCATAATATTTTGCATGAACATTTCTATTTTTCCTCACATAAGAAAAGATGTTGAAAAGTATATTGGAAATTGCTTGGATTGTAAAAGGGCTAAATCTACTTCCTTTCTCATAGTCTTTATACTCCTTTAGAGGTGCCTAAAGTTCTTGGATTGACATTTCTATGGATTTTATTCTTGGCTTGCCTAAATAACCTAATGATATGGATTCTATCTTTGTGGTAGTAGATATGTTTTCTAAATGACTCATTTCATACCTTGTAAGAAAACCGATGATATTAGTCCTATAGAAAACTTGTTCTTTACTTAGGTGATGTGGTCCATGGAATTCTAGGAACCATTGTTTTGGACTGTGACGCTAAATTTCTTAGTCGTTTTTGGCGTGTTTTGTGGAGAAAACTTGGTAGTAATTTGTTGTCTTCTACAACTTGTCATACACAAACCGATGGCAAAATGGAGGTGGTCAATAAGACCATTAGGCAACTTCTTAGGATCATCCTTAAGAAGATTTTTTGCGCCAATGGGAAGAAGTTATTTCTCACATTGAGTTTGCTTACAATAGGGCTAAAAAATCTACTATTTCCTTTTCTCCTTTTAGATTGTTTATGATTTTAATCCATTGGCTCCATTTGATTTTGTTCATTTGCCTATAGATCATGTGGTGAGCTTTGATGGAAAATGGAAAGTGGATCTTGTCAACTCCATTCATGCCAAAGTAAATGAAGCTATTGAGCCTAACAACAAGAAGTTGGTGGCTACACGAAATTTTGGAAGGAAACGTATTGTGTTTGAACCCGGTGATTGGGTTTGGGTTCATTTTCGGAAAGAGCTCTTTCCTTCTCAACGCAAGGGCAAGCTTGAATCCCGTGGAGATGGACAATTTCAAGTTCATGATCGTTTTAATGATAATGCCAGAAGAATTGACCTTCCGAGTGACTATAATGTTAGCGTCACCTTTAATGTTTCTGATTTATCTCCTTTTAATGTAGGGAAAGATTTGAGGACGAATCTTTTCAAGGGCAGGGCGGATGATATGAACTGAATGAGTCAATCACCATTAGATTTGAAGCTTAGACCAATAACTAGAGCTCAAAGGAAGAAGCTCAAGCTTCAAGAAGACAATGGCATGATTGCTTACATTGATGACACTTTGAAGAGCAAGATTAAGGAGCTTGATGGTCAAGAAAAGCCTCCCAAGCTTTTTACAATGTGTTCAATTGTTAAGGATAAATCAAGGGAACAACTTGAGGTGAAAATTGGCTAAGTGTTTGAAAGAATTCACCCTACCATCATCGGTAGGTTTCTGGATGGGAGCCTTGTTGAAGATAGCTCCTACAGCCGACGGTAGGTCCTACCCCACCGTCGTCGGTATGTCTCTGGATGGATGTTGCTTAACTGTCCTTTTGGGCAGGATTTTGTAATTCAAGTTGTTTTTTCATCTTTTTAACTAGGGGTTTATAAGTAATTCACGCCATTAATCACTTGTTTAGTTAGTGTTAATGCTTAGCCCATAAGTACCTCATTATATATTGATTGTAACTAATGTTTGAATTTTACTGAAATTATAGAGAGAGAGTCTCTAAGGTTCTTCACCCTTGCTTAGTTGGTTCACTAATGGTTAATATCCTTGGTAGTGAGCAATTGAATGCCTTAAGATGATGAGTCTATAGAATTCCATTGATCATCTTAATTCCTTCAATTGATTGAGTGTAGAGTTCTTGTTCTTGATTCAATTGATTCTAAATCTTCTAACTTTTGTGATTGGGGTTTTGAGACCCTAGTTCCCTCAAGGTTTTAGTTATTAATCTAGGAAAGAGTTTTGCCTCTCAATGTTGTATTTATGATGCTTAGATCCTCATAGGTTTTCCATTGGGGTATTGAAGCTACAAAATCCTTAATAGATGTTCTTCAATCAAAGGAGGTGATCTTGAAAAGGATTTGAATCAAATTTAACAATCAAAAGAAGATTCATATCAACATGTCTTGTTTAGGTTACCCAAAATAGGCATCAAAATATGACTTCAAAGTTTATTTCAAAACTATATAGAATCTCAAACGTTACCCAAGAAGTTTAAGTATTACTCCAGACAGGTTGTACATACAAGAGGGCATAGCATGCTCGAAAATTTGTGGTAGAAAGAGTGTTCAAAAACCGAGAGACAAGGTTTTCAATTATACCCAAATATCTCCAAACAATGAAATATTCCAACCCAGGAACAATGTACGAGTGGTTGCATCACAAAATAAGCATTCCCCCCAACTATGTTTCAAATTTCTTTTTTGGTGTTTCAAGCCTTGTATGAATGGATTTCAAAACTGTCGACGGGTAATTTCTACGGATGGCACTCATCTTCAGAGATCATATAAGGGTGTACTATTAATGCACATGTGATGCAAATAATCATTTATTTCCCTAGCATTTGCAATTGTTGATAAAGAGTCATTTGAAAGTTTGAATTGGTTCCTCAAACTTCTATGGAAAAATATTGTTAAGAATCAACATGTTTGTTTAATATCCGGTCGTAACAAAGGAATTTTATTTGCTACACAAAATCAAGCTTTGTGGCAAACTCTATTTGCAGTGCATAGGTTTTGTCTATGCCATATTCGGGCGAATTCACCACCTCTAAGAACAGGGAATTAAAAAATTTAATGTGGCAGGCTAGAACTGAAGCTAATCGATGAAAATTTGAATGTGCCATGAATGAAAATAAAAGTAAAAATGTGGACTGGATTGGCCACGCACAATGAATAGATGGACAAGAAAAAAGATTAGTCAAGATACCCTTAGAGAAATGGATACTCATGCATGATGGTGGGTACAGGCACGGAGTGATGATAACCAACATTTCAGAAGCACTTAATAGTGAATTGAAATAGTGTATTGAAAAAAGTTAGGGTATTATCTTTAAAAACCTTAGTTAAATTAATATTCAACAAACTTGTTAAGTACTTAACCAGCATTGTCAGGAGGCCTAAAACTGTGTACATCCATTTCCAACAAGAGTTTTTGACAAGTTTCTTCGGGTTAAATTAAAATTAAGAGACCACATAGTTACAATGTATAACCAACGAGTTAGTATTTACATGGTTAAATCTCTTATACAATTTGATGGTCACGACAACAACGTTTACACTTTAAAAATGAATGAAAAATCTTGCAGTTGTGCGAAATGGAAAGAATGTACATCGTCTTATTTTTATGTTTTTGCAGTTTGTATAGATAATGGTACAAGACCAAATGCTTAAGTGTCAGATATATATTCGCGAAAAACTTACAAGCGAACATACCAATCTAATTTTCATCTGGTTGTGCATGAGCACTTTTGGAGATATGCTCCTTACAATTTTAACATTTTATTCTCCAAATATGCACAATAAATGGGGTCGAAAATAGGGTACAAGATGATATAGCAGATGTCGAATGCTCGGATATAATAGAAAAAATTGTGATAACCCGATTCAAGCAATGTATAAGTTTCTTTTTTTTTTTCAAAGTGTTGTAAAATATTTTAGGATTTCTATAAATGATATTTCTTCTTTGAATTTCCTCTAGGTACTTAGGGTTTAAAAATTCTTTTACTTAAAATCGATTATAAATTACTATAATAAAATTTACAAGTGAAAAAAAATAAAATACTTTAAATTATGTCTTCGTACTTTTTAATAAAATTTCCTTCTTAAAACGGTTATAATTATTATTATAATATACATCAAATGACATAAAAGAATGCTTTGTCTTTTTTTAAAAAAATAATAATGATAAGTTTTGTAAAAAAATGATAAGTTTTTAAAAATGATGTGGCAAATAATGCATACAATAAATACATTATCACTAGAGATAATGTATCAACTACATCGGCAGATTAGGGGAAAGAAGTGGTGTTTAATGATAACACACATGACATGTGTGTTATCTTTAATGATAAGGGACACATTGTGCGCGTTATGGCACACTCAATTTAAAAAAAATTGCCGGTCACTTTAGTGGCTTTTTTCTATAAAAGGATCAAATATAGTAAAAAAATCACTTTTTCAAGTAGAAAACAGGAGAAGAACTGTAAATTTGAAATTACACAAAACTTTGCCCACAAACTTGTAGGTGCATTTGGATTAGAAATTAAATTGAAAACAGTTGATATTTTTTTCTATTTTCGTAAAATTAATTTTAATTGAGAGAAGATGCGTGATAAATGTAAGGTTCAATAAAAAAAGAAATGGATTTTGATTTTCAAATTTAATCCAAATGAACCCAGCTTCAATAGAATGTTAGGAGTAATATTGAGAAAATTTCGTGAAATTTCCGAACCAAATTATAATCATTACACGGCAAACATAGTTGCAAATTAGAATACAAGGAAAGCGATGTAATTCGAAACGTAGAACAATTAAAACAATACCCATTTCAGTCCAGAGGAAAACCCAACAAGAAAACAGAAAATGATGAAATCACAAAGAGGTAAAACTAGAAAGAAAAAAAAAGACTCAACAAGAAAACAGTGTAGTAGATAATATAAATGGGGGAAGAAAGTTACTGCTGAGAATTGAGATTTAAGCCATGAGAGTTCAGAGTACGACTGGGTTACTGCTGAAATCTTGATGCAAACAACAAGAGATGAATCAAAGGCAATATTGCAACAAGAACGACACCAACTTTATCCCAACTAGAATGAAATATCCAAGAAAATCTAACGCATACCCTCCTAGAAGAGGAGAGAACGAATTAAAAATAAAATAAAATTTTGAAAGAGAAGATAAGAGATGAATAAGAGAGAGAGAGAGAGAGGAGAAAAATACACACCTTCCCGGCAGCGGCAGGCGTGGGGTGGTCGCGTGAGGAGGCCAGGTAGGGAGTGGGTTCGCCGGTGAGGGTTAATTTGCAGGGGTGAGGGTTTCGGTTGAAGGAGGGAAAATGGGGGAGGGGGAGGCGGGAAATGGTGTTGTGAAAAGAGTAGTGGGTGATGGGTTTTGTTGAAATTAAATGAAACTAAAAAAAATTCGGACGGCTTACCACCGTCAGGTTCTTCGGTAACTAGTAATTATGTATTTACCAATTTATTTCGTCATATTCGATCCCTATTTTCTTAAATTATTATCCAAACTACTCTGTCAGCAATCTATCGATAATTAGAAAAAGTTATCAATCGAATAGATTCGTTGACAATATCGATCAGTAATTTTCTTGACAATATCGGTCGGTAATTTCTTTTTCTTGATAGTGTAGTTTATGAGATTTCGGACATCAATCCTTGAGATTGTACACCTCTTCTTGCAAATATCTATATAAAAAAATATAATAATCATGATAAGCAACTATAGTAAATAACATTTGAATGGATCTGATAATGACCTATAGCAAAAAGATTTAAACATAATCAATACTATTGGTGTCAAAAAACATTTTGCAACTAATAGTGTCATATAAGTAGATACATTATCATTCATGTCTTTTATTTTTGAAGACCTATTTATACCCCATAGGTTTTACCCCATTGAAAAGGTCAACTAACCTCATAACTTATTATTATAACCTATTATTATACTTGGAATTCATTTTAAATTTTCTGACTCGTAGTTTTACAATCCTAATCAAATAAGATCATAATCTATCAATTATAATATGAACACAGGAATAACTATGTTACCTCTATAGTAAATAGGTAATTTTAATCATGAGACTCACGTGTTCGGTTTCTAACCTTATCCACATGAACAATTCTTAAATATCAACCACCAGTTAATGAAGGCTAACTCTTCTAAACCATAGAGTTTCAATATATACTAGGATTTATGAAGCTCTATAAAATTATGAAATCTTTCAATCCAGCACTACTGGTTGAAACTTATATAATAAGTTATCTAATGAACTTGAGTCAAAGACCTAATAACTCAATACCTTATTTAATAATATGTTTATAAGATCATAAATTAACTCTTTTATTATCTTATAATTAATCCAATATATTATTCTTATGTGTGTGATCATTTAGATTCCTAAATACTTTAGCAATAAATATAAATTTATAATTTTAAGTTAATTGACTTTAGATATAAAATTAACAGCTGCTACATCAAGGCTCTCACTGCCTTTGTTTGCACAATCGCTTGTGGGTCCCATGGGGTACATGTTTTGCTTGTATATAATATAGAGTTGTTTGTCCTGCAGTACCTAATAGAGTTTTTTAGCTTGTATTGGTTCTGTTTTTAGTTTTTTTTTTCAAGTATTACACGTTAAATAGTGTGACGTCATTATATACTTCGATTATTGCGAGTTTTATTAATTGTTCGATTAATGATCTATCTAATTAATTTGTATTTTTTAAAGAATGATTATTATGAATTTTATTAGTTGTTTGATAATGATTTATCTGATTGATTTGTATTTTTTGAAGAATGATTATTGCGAGCTTTATTAGTTGTTCGATTAATGATCTAGCTGATTTGTTTGCATCTTTTGAATAATTTTTACCTTCTATATTTTAGATGTACTCTAATATTAAAATTGTTTCTATGAATAATATAACAGAGAGAGAGATTGATTTAAAAAATTAAAAAAAAAACTTCATAATGATATTTGCCTGCTCATTCATAAGTTTAAATGTAAAATTACTATAAAATAATAAAAAATGACTTTTTGTTATAAATTTAAGTAAAATTTACGCACAATATAATAAAAATAAAAATAAAAATATATGAAGAGCAATAATAGAAAAAAAATTAGAGATACAAACAGAAGGCTTAGAAAATCAAAAGTTGATTATCTTATTAATGTCTTTGATAAGGTCTTATTTATAGATACCAAGTAAAATAGTCAAGAGAATCCTGTAATGAATGAGTTTGCCATTAACGAATCAGAACCCATTAATAATCGAGTTTTGAGAGTTCTTAATTTGAAAAACATAGTTGGACATTTATTATGTACACAATAATTTAATAACAGTCCTGGTTTGTTCGATACCGATAAATGAGTATACTAACTTATCAAAGTATCTATTCAAAATAATAAAAATGATTAGTGAGAAACTCTTCCTTTATGACAAGATGACACTCATTCGGTTAGAAGCATTTCTTATCATGCTATAAATTATGAGTTTGATTCACGTCCTTTTTTCAATGTATAAATAAACCAAGAAAAAACAAAAAGGAACCCTCCCTTGGGTCAAAGCTTGATTGGTTTCCAATAATTACCGTATCGGAAGGCAGTCTCTCTTATTTATTGTGGAAGAATAATTTGAATAAGAAGATTCTTTGAAAAAAAATTTGAAGTATACAATATGTAATTCTCTTCTTAAGAAAAGGAAAGAGGCTAGTATTCAAGTCAAGATTCGATTAGATTTCCAATTTATTAATTGATGTGTGAAGAAGACATTCCATTCGGTAACTTTCATGGTTTATTATGTGTCGCCTCCATTTCATATTATTATTAATATTAATTGTCACTTTACTACATGACATAAAATTAAGAAAATGATTTTGTCATTTAAATTTAAAGTAAGTTAAATATTCTTAACTGTAATTAATAGTTCTAGTGAATATTTCTAGGGGCCCAATAAAATGAATGTATAGTTCGAAATAAATCATTATTCCCCTTCCTTTTCCCTACTTTTTCTCTCCGTAAAAAATTTCTCTGTTACTTTTATTTACTCTCTATTTACTCTAAACCTATAAACTTTAACATTCAACTTGTATTGGAGGTAGATGTTGATCATTATGAAGAATTTGTAGAAGAAAATATTGGTTTAGAGGTAAGAAAATTAATTTTTTTTTATTTCGCAATTTTGGGTCGAATCGCTGGGGGTGGCGACCCGGACGCGATCCGATCGCCCGACCGAGCGACCCAGTGTGAAGGTGATCGCCTAGCGACACGACCTGCACACGTCCAGACCGCCGCCCTGGGCGACTCGAGTAGGGTTTTAATATTACTACTGTTTTTTTTAGATTATTTGTTTAGAATGTTCCTTTTTTTTTTGTTTTAGAATATTACTATTCTTTTTTTTTTTAGAATGTTCCTTTTTTTTTAAAGAATATTACTATTGTTGTTTTTAGAATGTTCATTTTTTTTAGAATATTCGTTTTTTATTTAAATTTTAGAATGTTATTATTTTTTTATTTTAGATGTTATTTTTTTTTAATTTTATTTTTTTCAATATTAATTTTTTTTAATATTAGTACTGGTTTTTTTCAGAGTATTTTTTTAAAATGTTCCTTTTTTCTTTTTTTTTTTGTTTTAGAATATTACTATTCTCTTTTTTTCGAGAATGTTCCTTTTTTTTAGAATATTACTATTGTTGTTTTTAGAATGTTCATTTTTTTAGAATATTACGATTTTTTTAGAATATTCGTTTTTTATTTAAATTTTAGAATGTTATTTTTTTTAATTTAAATTTTAGAATGTTATTTTTTTTTAAATTTTAGATGTTATATTTTTTTTAAAATTTTAGAATTTTACTAATGTTTTTTAGAATGTTACTAATTTTTTTTTTGTTTTTTTGCTTTTGTTAGAAGGTTACTTTTGTTTTTTTTTTTAATTTAAAAATGTTACTAAATTTTTTTTAGAATGTTATTTTTTTTATTTTTGTTAGAACGTTACTTTTGTTTTTTTTTAATTTAAGAACGTTATTATTTTTTTTTAAATTTTAGAATGTTACTAATTTTTTTTTAGAATGTTATTAATTTTTTTATTTTTGTTAGAATGTTACTTTTGTTTTTTTTAAATTTAAGAATGTTACTAAATTTTTTTTAGAATGTTATTAATTTTTTTTTTATTTTTGTTAGAATGTTACTTTCGTTTTTTTTAATTTAAGAATGTTATTATTTTTTTAAAATTTTAGAATATTACTAATTTTTTTTTAGAATGTTATTAATTTTTTTGTTTTTTTATTTTTGTTAGAATGTTACTTTATTTTTTAAATTTAAGAATGTTACTAAAAATTTTTTTAGAATGTTATTAATTTTTTTTTGTTTTTTAATTTTAGATGTTACTTTTTTTTAAAAATTTTAGAATTTACTATTTTTTTGTAGAATGTTACTAATTTTTTTTTTTGTGTTTTTTGGTTTTTTAGAATGTTAATTTTTTATTTTCTTTAGAATATATATATATATTTTTTGGAATGTTACTATATGAACTTTGTGTTTTTTTCCTTAAATGTTAATATATGAAATAATTTTTTTTTGGTTTTTCTCTAAATGTTATTGTATGAAATTTTTGTTCATTACAATATTTTTACAATTTTTTTCAATATATAATGTGTTCATATTTTAATTTTTTCGTACTATATCGTAACATAACAGCGTAGATCCAAGTACATTTGAAGAATTTTTGGAATCGGAAGAATACGTGGATCACGGACATTTATTTGCAACTGATCGAATCTTTAATTCGAAACCAGAGTTGGTTAACTGGGCAAAAGAAACAGCTATAAAAGTGAACACTTATTTGATTGTCACCCGGTATTTAAGGTCAAGAATATCTTACCGCCGACCGTATGTTACACTGGGTTGCGAGCGTGGAGGTGCAAATAAACCGAAAAAGAAGCCCGTAGTCAACGATGAAGAAGAAGAAGTTCAAGTAAAAAGGCGGGGTCCTTACGGGACTAAAAAGTGTGGTTGTCCCTTCAAATTAAAAGGCGAACAAATGGCAATGTGTGAAAATTGGCAATTATTCGTACACGATGGGAGGCATAACCAAGCAATAGGCACCAAAACTGACGGAGGAACAACTTATACAAATTGAGCAATTCAGGAAGAGTCATGTGCCACCTCATAATATTTTACAATTTTTCCGAGAACAAAATGTTTGTTGTGCTGTCAGGTATGTTGCATCAACTCTAATGCATCTTGGTTTTATGTTTAGGGTTTAAATTGAGGTTCTAATAATATGATTTGCATGACTTTTTGTAGTGCTCAGAAAATATATAACGTCGTTGCGAAGATTAAGAAGAATAAGATGCAGGGGCGAAACACGGTTGAAGAAGTTCTCTGCCTAAGTGCTATACGAGATTACATGGTCTTCTATAGAAACCGTGAGGACAGGAACATGCTCAGTGACATTGTCATTGCACATCTGACATCAATTGAAATGTTGAGAACGTGGCCATACGTACTTATAATGTATACGACATATAAAACAAACAAGTAAGTTGTATTAAATTTGTTATAGTAATTGTACATTTACGTGTTATTTGCAAATTGACTATTTAGGAGTAACCCTTGAATGAATAGTAGAATGAAATATGTCATATTTAATCGGTTTTGTGTTAAGTTTATTGGGTTTTATGTTTATTTTCTAAACAAGTTATCTGCTTTATGTGTTTTTTTAAAATAGGTACAACATGCCACTGTTGGAAGTGGTAGGGATGACCCCAATTGGTAAGAATTTCACTGTGGTCAGTGCTTTTATGCGAAATGAGCAGACTAAGACTTACAGATGGGTTCTTGAACAGATTAAGCATCTATACTTTTCAAATACAATGTCAACAGAGAATCAAGAAGATGTTTGTGAGACTATGCCAAAGGTAATTATTACAGACAGAGAATGCGGTTTAATGCCCATGATCGGCGAAGTGTTTAGTACAGCGTACCATATGCTATGTAGAAGGCACATCAATCAGAACGTGTTGGCCAAATTAACCGAGTTGATAAAAAATGAAGAGGTTGCATCACGGTTTGTAAATGGGTCATGGAAGAAATTGTTGGACGAAATCGATGAGCAGGAATACTTAAGGAAATTGGATGCTCTGCCGGACTTCCTACACTATTTGTTCAACAATTGGTTGAATCCCTTTGCTCATAAATTCGAGAGATGTTGGACTAAGAGTCATATGCATTTTGGGGTGGAGACCACCAATCGGGCTGAGAGTGAACACTCAGTGCTGAAGCTATGGCTTTCAACATGCCATGGTGATTTGGATACTGTGTTCCTTAATATTGACTCGCTTATTGAAGGTCAAATAGCAGACATTAAGGCATCATTAGAGTTTTCCAAGACTAAAGAGAAGCATAATGCGAAGAGTAATCACATATTTTATATTGTAAGTAATAAAATCAGTCACTTGGCATTAAAAAAGATATGGTTGGAGATAACGAGAGCTGCCGGGATATATGATGATCCAAAAAATAAGTGCGGGCAATATTTGAGGACGTCACACGGCCTCCCTTGTGCTTGCGAGCTGATTACACGGTTCGATCACGTTCTTCCTATACAGTTACATGATATTAATGCCTTTTGGAAGACACTAGAAATTGGCGGTCCTCATCCTTCAGCTAGGCAACAGGGCATGGATTCTGAGATGCGTTCTCTCACTGACCTCTTGCATCAGATAAGTACAGGACTCATATCCAAAGTTAGAGAGATGCGTCGTCTTGCGAAAGGGGTACTGAATCCTGTTTTGCCTGAAGATCCGGGTGTGCCATTGACATCACCCTCCGAGGTAGCAGTCACTAAAGGGCGGAAGAAGACGGACTCAACAGAAACAGACAAGTCACATTGGGAGCACGTGTCAATTCCTCATCGAAAGATACAGAAGTTAAGCGAATTTGTTTCTGGTTTTGGCACTGGATCTGGGTCATTGCCCGGTTCGGGTTCTGGGTCGGGATCTCATGGGAGAGGGAGACCGCCACGAGCTCCTAGAGAAAGGGGCAGAGGACGCGACCGTGGCCGAAGTAATTTATCTGCTGTGAAACATGCATCCCCGTGTTCCACATTCCCTTACACAAATGCTTTCCCTGCTTTCATTTATTCTTTCATCAGCAATTGGAAGAACGTGATTGGTGATGGAAATTGTGGTTATCGGGTTGTGGCAGATTTTGTGTTTGGTGATGAACATCAATGGCCAGAGGTTCGTAGACGAATACTTTATGAATTTGAGCATTCGACAAATTTGTACGTTAATTTAGTGGGTTCAGAGGAATGTGTTAATGAGCTCGTTCATAGGATACATTGGCTAGGGGATGGACCTGCGCCATACGCACATTGGTTCGAAACACCTGATTCGCTTTACATTATTGCAAATGCATTCAATCTGTGTGTGATATTAATTGCACAGCTTGGTTCTACGACTGTGTTACCTTTGTATTCGTATTCGGATCATCCAGAAGGTACATTGGTTATTGGTTTCTTGACAGAAGAATGACACTTTATTCAGGTAAGTGTCGAATACGTGTATCTTTATGATTTTTTACGTTGTTCTGTATTATATGATGTTTGGTTTTACACTTTTTCTGACATTTACATATTTCTGTTTGTTTTACACAGCTACAGTTGAATGATATGTGTCCGATACCACCTTTACACATTCAATGGATTCATCATCGTTCCGAATGGGTCAGCAATTGGGCAGATTCGTATCAGCATAGGATTCCAGATTGGAACGCGAGGGTTGCTCGAAATAGAAAGTAAATAGGACTTTATTTTTTTATTAAGAAAATTATATGTACGAAATTTTTTAACTTAGTTTTAAATCATATACACGTTGAATTTTTTTGCTATATTTTTTATTTTTGATAAATGTAAACTCGTTTTATGGTTCAATATCTTTATATTTAATGTGTTTCAGATTTATGGTGCTTTATATTTTTTCTATTACAATTGTAAAAAAACTGAATGCATAAAAAAATTCCCATCAACCAAATAACAACTACACTACAAAAAAAAAGTCATACACTACAAAATAAGTAAAAAAAAAACAACCATAAAAGTGCATAAAACAACGCACTAATGCCGAGTCTGATGATACCTCTTGATCATGTCGGAAGCCCTACTAGCCTTCATAGCATCATCAATATCGTCACGGTCCAACTCACGAGCTACCATATCCAATAGAACCTGCAGTGTAATCGGAGCAATGGTCGGCAATTGCACGCCGCGGGAGAGCCTGTCCGGATTCTGAATCCGTGGACGAGTGCGTGGGAGAAACCAAGGCATGTAATCATCTGTGCACCGAGATGGAGGTATAGCAGGGATACTTGTCCATGTAGACGTAAGCAGATGAGATGGTGCCTCCAGCCAAAGTGCCTCTATGAACACATTCTTCACTATGTACACCCCGTTATTTGCTGGCCTGCGGTGCTCCTGAGGACGAATAGGATGAGCTGGAATGCATTGAACCCACCCAAAATGTCTGACAAGCCTATCGGGCATATAGGGCTCTACACAATCAAAGTATGCAATCCTCCCATGGTACGTAGAAACCCATATATCAAAAATATCATCAGATCTGTATGGAGTCCACCTGACCTCATCAACAGTCATCGTGTCTAAACGAATGCGTAAGTCGATTAATTTGTTCTTCGTTTTGTGACCCAACATTGCAAACCTCTAGATGTAAGGTTTGCACAACCTCGCTCCCGCTCTCACCGGAGGTGCAAACATAAGAAAATACAGGTATATCCAAGCCTTTACAAAAAAATTAATAAAAAAATCATCAACCCTATCATTAGACAAAAATAAACCCTAAAACGTAAAACATAATTAAACAAGATGAAGATTATAATGATATTACCTCAAGCAGCGACCAGCAACCAAACAACTCCTATCGCATCAGCACGAGAGGCCTGCCCAAAACTCCGGTACAAGTAGGCTAGTGTAGCAGCACCCTATGCAAAATCACCAACAGAACTAACATTCTTCACGAGCGGCCACAGCTTCCCAGGGACATTATTTCCGCTCTTGTCAGTGAAGAGCGAACTACCAAGTAAGACAAGACGTAACAAGCGGCTCTCTGCTCCGTAGACAGTCCACTACGAGGTGAGTCAGCAACTCCCGCCAAGTCCTGAGCATTTATGCCTATGCTGGAGTCAGAGATATCAAGATCGATCTAGATAACTGCAATTATCTGCTCTCGTGAATAATAATGGTCGACGACGTTACCGTAAGAAGGTACGCTCAGAATCAACTCAACATCATGCAATATAACAGTCATCTCCCCCCAAGACATGTGAAAACTATTGGTGTCTGGCTCCCACCTCTCCACAAAAGCAAATAGCAAGGAGGAGTTTGGATGCTGGAACATGCAGGACCTCAAATGTGATAATCCTGTCTCCCTTGCCAACTGTACCACTGCAGGATCACCAGGAGTCCAACCGGTCAGGGATACGTAGCGGGACTTCGAGTTCAGAATGCCTCTATCCTGCAAAAATAATGTAAACACTATAATAAAAAATAAACAAAATATTCAAATCTATAATCATAAATAAAAAATACACAAAATATTCAAATTACCTGACCACGCCATATACAAGCAGTGACATGACCGCTATACGAAGGGACAATGATTGGATCCTGTGGACCGCCATCAGCTGGACCTGTCTGCTCCTAACCGTTATTCTTTGATTTCTTCCTCTGCGTAGGGTTGGTAGGAGGACGCGACTTCTCGGATCTTTTTTGTCGCGACCCAGCAATCTTACTCATCACTGACATTAAACTGTCAGTCAATCCTTTTCCCTTACCCGGTTTAGGTCTATGGCCGGAAGATGAGGCTTCAACCACAGGAACAGGTTCGTGATCATCACCGTCATCGTCACGATCATCATCATCATGTCCACCATCATCCTCACGCTCATCCTCATTACCCTCACTGCTATGAATGCAAAGGGAATCAAGTCTGACAGCCTCCTCAGTTCGGGATGTACTAGAATCCCTACCCAACCCAACATTAGATGAGGAATTGCCACGAGTAGTGGCTCCATACTCAGCACCGCTGTAAGATGAGTCCACCGAGACGGACCCAGCAAGCTACTCGAAGAACTGTGCATCTAACTGCAACCCTGGACCACTAACATCATTTAATCGAATCTGAGTTCTAGAGTAATGTTGTGTCGGATCCGAGCCAGGCATTCGAATATGTAGAGAAGGAGCATGTGCATATGGATCATATTATGTCTGCGGTGGCTGAGAATATCCGTAAGGGTCATAGGGTACGGGGGTATAAGGATGGTATGATGTGGTAGGAGGATGGGTCGTAAACGGTATAGGGGGGCTGGGTGGAAGACCCCAGTGCACTAGGGTCATAATACATACCTGGTGCAATAGGTGCAGAAATGGACAGTATGTCTGATGTAATATGGCATTCCCTTACACCACGGGATGACGCAGTCACTGCACGACATTCAACCTGACCAGTCCTGTCTGTCACAGAACCTGAATCATCATTACCCCTACGTGCTCCTGGCCGAACCATCTAAACAAATTAGCAAACATTTTCCTCAATGGCATTACGTAATATCTGTCTAATTCATCATATTTTTATACGATACAAGTAATGTATTTTTCTTCATCTTTATATGATTAAGTTAAAAGTGTGCATTAAGCTAAATTTATTATAGTTATATTTATTACTCCATTTTAACACTTCACACTTTTTTATTACATTGTGTTAGCCCTAAACACAAAATCTTTCAATATAACAAACCTAAATTCAAATTTCATAAACGCTTATTTATTCAATTTGTTTAGGACATTTGTTTATAAAGCCGTATTATTCATATAAACCCTACACCATAAACTCTAAATAAACAAAATTATACAATCAGTCAAGTCCACAGGCATCCTAATAAACATGAACAAATTATGTTGAACATAATATAACCTATAAATTAAACAAATAAACATAAACGTAATAATTATTTTAAAAAAATCACATAATCATTAATTTAACATAATCATAAACAAATCCTAAAAACAAATTAAACAAATAAAATAACATAACATAAACTACAAATTAAACAAATAAACATAAATGTAATCATACTTTAAAAAAAATTAACATCATCATTAATTATAACAACATAAGCATAAACAAATGTAATAAAAAATTACAAAATTAACAAATTAAATAAGATAATATAAACTCTAAATTAAACAAATAGACAAACAAAATCATAACTTTAAAAAATTAACATAAGCATAGACAAATGAAATAAAAAACATTTAAAAAAATGAATATATAAAAACTAAAAAAAATAATACAAAAAAAAAATAAAAAGTACAAAAAATTAAAAAATAATAAAACATAAAAAAATAAAATAATAAAAATTTAAAAATAAATAAAAATAAAACATAACAAAAAAAAAAGTAAAAAATAAAACATTAATAAATGAATTTAAAAAGATTTTAAAAAATAAAAAAAATTTAAAATAAAATTATAAAAAATATAAAAAAATTTAAAAAATATAAAAAAATTAAAAATATATATATATAAAGTTTAAAAAAATTTAAAAAAATTAAAAAAAATTAAAAGAATTAAAAAATTTTTAAAAAATAAAAAATCGGGCGGCCGGTTGAACCGGGTCGCTGGACCGGGAGACCGGTACCGCAAAGCGATCGCGCAGTTCAGCGGTCACAAACAGCCGCGATCGCTGAACCGGGCGATCCGGTGATGTTCCGGTCGCCGGTCCAGGTGATCCGGCGTGTTTTCCGTCGTCGGTACCCGCGACCCAGGGACTTTTCGGCCAAAATTTCAGTTTGAAAAAATATAATTTTTTTCAATCCAACGGTTATTTTTAAATTTTGAAACGATAAAAATGTAAATAAATGAGTATAGATCGAAGTACTAACCTTTTTTTCGAGTTACAACGGTCGGATCTTTCCTAAATCTGAAGTTGAAATTTGAAGTTTTAGAGAGAAGTGAGAGGATTTGCTGAAGAGAGAGAAAGTTTCTAATTAAAAATGAATTGTTTTAATTTTTTTCGCGCTATACATATATTTCTGAGTTAGATTTAGCTACCCCCTATTTCTAGATGATAATTGTTTAATTCTAATAACAAAAAGATATATATATATATATATCATTTAGTACTCTATTGATTTACTAAAGTGACAGATATTTTGAAACGGGAAAAGTATGTCCAAACGACAAATAATATGAAATAATGATAGTACCAATCAATCTTAATTTCATAAAATCCACACACTTATTATCAAATTAATGTGTTTCATAAGCTCTTATTTATAAGTACCAAGTATAAGAGTCAAAAGAATCCTAAAAAATGGCTTGCTATTAAGGAATTAGAACCCATTAAGAATTGAGCATCGAGAGTTCTAATTCTCTTGAAGAAACATATTTAAACATTTATTAACTACCTAATAATTTAATAACTCTTCTTTATTTACTACCAAGAAATGAGCATATTAACTTATCTGAGGGTCCATTGAGGAACTTTTCCTTTGGTCAAAGCTAGGTTTTTTTCCCCCAATAATTGCCGTATCGGAAGGCAGTCTCTCTTATTTATTGTGGAAGAATAATTTGAATAAGAAGATTCATTGAAAAGAAAAATTAAAGTATACAATATATAATTTTCTCCTTAAGAGAAGGAAGTCAAGGAAAGCCGAGGATTCGATAGATTACCAATTTATTAATTGATGTGTGAAAGACATTCCATTTGGTAACTTTCATTGTTTATTATGTAATATCTCCATTTTATGTTAACTGTCATTTTAAAACATGACAAAAAATTAAAGAAATAATTTGGTTGTTTAAATTTAAAAGGAGATGGACTAAATTACACATTGACTATAATTAATAATTCTAGTGAACATTTCTAGATAGTAATTATTTAATTCTAATAATAAAGATATATATATATATGAAAAAAAGTGTTATTTAATACTCTTTTGATTTACTAAGTGACAGATATTTTGAAACGAAAAAAGTACATCCAAGTAACAGATAATTTTAAATGGGATAGTATCAATCAACTTTTATTAATTTTCACTCATTATGAGTTAAAATCTTAAATTTTGAATAGTCTACACATCTATTTTTGACATGGAATATAAAAAGTACTCAATGCAACGTAGAGTTTCAAAGTTGTTAGAGTTTCGAAATTATCGAGTTGGGTTGGGCTTTGACTATGTTTGCACCGGACCGGAATTTCCAACGACTCTTTGTCACTACAATCTAGGCAGAAAAGTTGAATATTTAAAGATTTCTTGTGATGAATTAATTAAATTCTGAAAGTTTCAAGTGGGGAAAACAATCTTATGTTTTCTGTCTCATTAATATGAAATAGTGTACAATATATAGATTGTCCATGTGACAAATCCTAAACAGATTATGAGTAGAAAACCTAACTAACTACAACTAGGTAACATAATTATACATAGTTTAGGATTAATAGTAATCCTATTTTAATTATATGTCAATCCTTAACACTTTCCCTCAAGTTGGAGCGTGAAGGTCAGAAATGCCCAACTTGGAAGCTAACCGATGAAAATGTGTCAGATGAAGAGCTTTAGTGAGAATATCTGCTGGCTGTTCTTCACTGCGAATATATGCGGGGAAAATAAAACCGTCTTGGAAAGCATCACGAACAAAATGACAATCTCTTTCAATGTGTTTAGTGCGTTCATGAAAAATAGGATTTTCAGCGATATGAAGAGTAGCCTGATTATCACAATGTAATGGAATTGGGCGTGTGATAGGGACATGAAGATCACGCAGTAGAATAGATAACCATTTTAGTTCACAAAAAGTCATTGCCATATAACGATATTCAGCTTCGGCAGATGAACGAGAAACAGTATGTTGTTTCTTTGTCTTCCAGGAAATAGGAGACCCACCAAGAGTGATAAAATAGCCAGTGAGAGATCTTCGAGTTATCGGGTAGGTAGCCCAGTCTGAGTCACAATATACAGTCAATAAAAGGAGAGAGTCAGAGTTAAGAAGAATGCCACGACCAGGACTCTCTTTCAGATATCGGACAACTCGGATAGCAGCATCCCAATGAGCACGACGAGGGGCATGCATAAATTGAGCAAGTTTACGTACAGCATAGGCGAGTTCAAGTCGAGTGAGGGTTTGATATATCAGCTTGCCTATGAGTCTGCGGTAGCGATATGGATTATCAAACAAAGATCCAAAAGCTTTCGCCAACTGATGATTAGGTTCCACAGTAGTAGATGCTGGTTTAGCTCCTAATAAACCCATTTCAGAGAGAATTTCCAATGTGTACTTTCATTGGCATAAAAGTGAACCCGTGGGGTTTCTTGCAATTTCTATGCCCAAAAAATATTTGAGAGGACCCAAGTCCTTCATGTGAAAGCACTTATGTAATGAAGCTTTAAATTTCTCGAGTTTGGATAGGGAATTTCCAGTAATGAGTAAATCATCCACATAAATAAGAATGCATAAATAAATATTCTCTCGAGAGTATGTGAAGAGAGAGTAATCTGCATAAGATTGAGAAAAACCATACCTACAAAGAGTGGTAGTGAGTTTTGAAAACCAACACCGAGGGGCTTGGCGAAGACCGTATAAAGATTTCTTCAACCGACAGACTTGTCCTCGGAAAGAGGTACGAAAACCGGGTGGTGGTCACATATAGACTTCTTCCTGTAAATCTCCATGGAGAAACGCGTTGTGGACATCCATTTGATGGATAGGCCAGTTGCGAGCAGTAGCAACGGAAAGTAGGGTGCGAACGACAACCATTTTAGTAACTGGAGCAAAGGTGTCTGTGAAGTCAATACCTGCCATTTGTGTATTTCCCAAAATTTCTAAGCGGGCTTTATATTGCTCGATGGTGCCATCTGCTTTGTGCTTAATACGAAAGACCCATTTACTCCCCAGAACGCGTTTTCCAGGAGGCAAGGATGTTAAAGACCACGTACCATTTTGTTCAAGTGCATGAATCTCTTGGCGCATAGCTGTGCGCCAGAGAGGATTAGAAACTGCTTCATAATAGGTGGTGGGCCGGATTCTATGGCTACAGATGCTAAAAAATGCTTGTGTGAATTAGAAAATTTGCTATAGTCTACAAATTGTGTTATTGGATAAAGGGACGTACCTGAGAGGTCCGAAGAGGGTGAGAGAGCAGAGGAGGAATGGGATATAGAAGACTTCCATATGGCGTTGCAATTATGATCTTGGAGCCGAGCCGGAATATTTTTAATTCGAGTGCTTTGTTTGGGTGCATTAGTTGGTGGATGTTCTTGTGTTAATCTAGTAGGAATATCTTCCTGAAGTGGGCCATAATTTGGCGCTGTGTCTGTTGTGCTGCAAGAGGGCTGACTTTGGCTGCTGCTGCTGTGTTGGGCTGCTGAAGGTTTCCACGAGCCGCAAGAGGGCTGACTTGGGCTGTTGTTGCTGTGTTGGGCTGCTGGAGGGGAGGACGCTGGATTAAAGGAAGCTGGGCCGCGTGAAGAGGGGTGCAGGCCAGCGCTAGAAGCTGGAGGTGGGCTACGCGGAACTGGGCCGTGAGAAGGTGCTATTAGTGGGCCTGAAGAGGGGTGAGGGCCAGCGCTGGAAGGTGGAGATGGGCTGTGCGATTTGGGCTACGGGAAGGGGCTGCTGGTGGGCCGTGGGAAGGGGGTTTTGGAGCTGGGTTTACGGGTGGGCTGTGGGAAGGGGTTATTGGGTTTGGGCCATGGGTAGGTGGGTTGCTCAGATTTGGGCTACGGGAAGGGGCTGGTGGATCTGGGTTGGGTTTGTTATTTGCTAAACTCCCCCTATCTTGCATAATATGTTGTTTGGAGCCCAAAACTTGTTCTCCAAAATTGTAAAATTGTGCGAAGTCTGTAGGAAATATTGAAATGTCTGATTTTTCTTGGAATGGAACTCTTGTTTCATCAAAAATCACATCTGGGGATACAAGGAATTTTTCTGTTTGCAAGTTATAAAATCTCCATCGTTTTTTATGAAGAGGGTAGCCAAGGAAAACACACGGTCTATTGCGGGCGCGAAATTTATCTTTGGGTGTATCGTGGTCATGAACATAAGCTAAGCACCCAAATCTTTTAATGTGAGAATATGCTGGTTTCTTCCCATATAACAACTCATAAGGAGTCTTACCGTGTAACAATTTTGAGGGAGTTCGATTTATGAGATACCCGGCCGTCAAAACGCATTCTCCCCAAAACTTTATAGGCAAATTAGCTTGAAATCGCAAGGCCCGAGTGACATTTAAAATATGTTGATGATTGCGTTCAACCCTTCTATTTTGTTGTGGTGTGCCAGCATAGTAGTTTGGTGGATTATGCCATGGGTAGCGAGATACGACTTTAGAGGTGCAAATTCTGTCCCATTATCACTACGGACTATCTTGACAGTTTGTGAAATTGTGTTTTGATCATGGCAAGGTAATCTTGAAGAATAGATGCAACTTCACTTTTCTCTGACAGTAGATATATCCAAACAGCCCTAGAATAATCATCTAATATGGTAAGAAAATATGAAGCATCTATAGTTGATGTGGTTTTATATGGGCCCCAAAGATCACAATGAATTAAGTCAAAATTTGTAGATGCTTTATTGATGCTAAGAGGTAAACAATCACGAGTTTGTTTGGCATGTAGACAAATGTTACAAGGAGATCTTCCAGTTGTAGAGTATTTAGAAATACCCAAAAAATTAGTCACTACATAATCTGAAGGATGTCCCCAACCGTATATGCCATAATGTGCTTGAGTCAAGAACTGTGCTAGAAAAAGCGTATAATTCCTTCAATTCCATAGGTTTGTAGAAGAAAATCCCATTCCTCTGCTCACCCACTCCAATCGGCCTCATCGAGATACGGTCCTGTATAACACAAAAATTATCAGAGAGAGTGATAAAACACTGTAAGTCTCGTGTCAATTGAGACAAAGAAATTAAATTGCATGTGAGTTCAGGAATTAGCAACACTCGGTGGAGTTTTAATCTAGGATTTAAAGGGACCGTTCCTTCTTGTACAGAAAAAGTCTTGGCATCGTTAGGTAATCCAATAATGTGTTGACAGATTGGATGTATATTTTGTAAAAAGAGTTTCCTACCAGTCATATGGTGAGAACATCCTGAATCTAAAATTCATAAATTTTCCATACCAGATAATTTTTCAGATTGCGTGTTGTTTGAATTTTTTAATGCAGTCAACAGTGTTGACCACTGGTCAACTGTCAAAGTTGGAAAGGGGCCTGGTCCGTTACTGCTTGTGTTCGGCCCGCCGCTCGGCCCGTCACTGTAGATCGGCCCGCAGCTATCTTCTTCCCTAGCGAGCAGATCGCCTCTGCTGAAGATTTCCGCCACCGATCTTCCTTGCCGGACTGAAGCAGAATTTGCCCACGCTTCCAACGGTCGCCCTTCATCTGTTGCGCAAGCTCTCGGCGTCTGCTGTTGCTGTCTTCCTCCTCGTCCAGATCTGCCGTTGCGCCAACCTTTATTGTTGCTTGCTGGTGAGAGGCCGCGGCCGGCGGCAAGTTGGGGTGAGTTCCGCGGCCACCATTCCAGATATCCCATAAGCTAGAAGCATCCGGTAACGTCGTGTCAAGCGCGTTTACAGTGGTACAGTAAAATTTTGAAGGAAAAACTCGGCGATCTCTTCTAGCGGCGGTGGCTCCGGCGGCGACGACGCTAGAGTAGTCTCCTATTCGTGTTAAATTTTTATGCTGTTCTTCTTTGCAAATGTGAGCAAGAACTGTTCGTAACTTGGGTATGGGTTCCTGTTGAATCATATGGGAATAGACAGTGCCATAAATTGCACTATTTAATCCCATTAAAAATTGAAAAACTTTCTCGTTTTCTCTTTCTTTTATGATAAAGGTCAACAGTTCTGTATCTGTGCAGGACGGGAGTTGAGTGTAGTTTTCTAGTTCATCCCATAACTTTTTCAGACGTGAAAAATACACGTATACTGAATCACCGCCTTGTTTACAATTTGCCAAAGCGGCTTTTAATTCGTATATTCGTGGGCTGGTGCCAACTAAAAATCGTTCCTTCAAATCTGTCCACAATTCATCAACTCTCTCGGAGTGATATATGGTGAAGGTTTGATAGTGTTGAGAATCCAAGAATTTACAAGATTATTGATTTCCCACCATTCTTCCTCTTTGTCTGGATCTCCTTCAGGAATTGGAATTATTCCGTCGATGAATCCCAACTTCTTCTTTGACCTCAAGGCCATGCGCATGGCTCTTGCCCATTCTGCATGATTATTATCCTTTTCTGTCTCCCTTAACTGGACCGTTGTTAGAATCAATCCAGGCCCATCGGCGGATGCTACATAATAAGCATTTTTCTTTATTCTGTGAGCATGGCTTTTTTCCACCATGTCATTATCAACATTGCCAATATTGTCATTACTCATTATGAGAAATTTCAGACAATTAGCTTTGATACCATGAAATTTTCTAGTGGGGAAAACAATCTTATGTTTTCTGTCTCATTAATATGAAATAGTGTACAATATATAGATTGTCCACGTGACAAATCCTAAACAGATTATGAGAAGAAAACCTAACTAATTACAACTAGGTAACATAATTATACATAGTTTACGATTAATAGTAATCCTATTTTAATTATATGTCAATCCTTAACAAATTCATAAGAAAGAAATGATTAAAGAGATCTCTGTAACTGTGTTTTAAAAGAGAGGAGTATGAAACTAAACAAAATTGTAAATAGTTCTAAAAAAATAAACTGTAAATAGTTAAAAATAAATTAAGGTTGGAAAACTGTAAAGAAAGATTATAAATGAAGTAAAATAGAATAAAATAAAAGAATTCTAAATATATATTGGTGAAAAGATGAATACAATGGCCAAAAAAGTATCACAAAGAGTAAAGAAATATAAAAACAATAACAACATGTGTTTGATTTGATGTGTATTGTCTTGGTCTTACACTTAATTTCTCAGTCTTTAGTAATTGTTTTATTTTCTCCATAATCCTTTCTCAACACTTCCCATGATCTTCTTCATGTTGTTAATGGCAAAAAATGTGTTACCGATTGAGTTGAGGTTTATCTCATTTCATAAAATCCCAAGAATAAATTGGTTCTAAAACCTTGGTTATCTCTAATTACTCCATAAAAAATTAGGGTGTCCTGCCGTATTTGGGTAGCTCCTAAAATTGCTTTCAATGCTTAGTTTTAAAAAAGTTTACATTGATAACCTTGTAGTTTTCATCAATGCAAAATATAAAAGAACCTAAGTTTGTTACTCATCAAAAAATAAAAAACTTTAACTCTCAGCCAATAAGTATAAATTGGTAATGACTTATATTTTATGTGCCACTTCAATTAAAACAATAAAAAATCATGTCGAATACCTTTATGTACTTTTTAAGTGTCAACAATGTGAAAATTTTAGTTATGGATCAGGTTCATGACTAATGAACCCTTTGACTTGTGTTAAGTCATAATGAGTTCAGTATCCTGATTTTAAGTAGAACAAACCTGCAAAATCGAACAAATAATCACCAAGACGGGTTTGATCTCCTATTTCACCTTTGATGCTTAACTTAGTATCGAACCGGGCAGAAAAAGGGTAGTGTTTATATATATATATGACATGAATGGTAAAGATGAACAATACCTCTATTTATAGTTGATTCTTCTTCTCGCGTTTTCCAAAATATCCGATGTGAGATTGAGAAATGATGTGTACATTTTAAAACAAGGGAACAACTAATAAACTAAGCAACAGGCAAGTGGACCTATCACTGTAGTAAACAAGTTATACCTGAGTATCGAATCTCTTGAGGAACAGTAAAGGCTTAAGTACTAATCGCGTCTCTAATGTTTAGTCTACGAAAAGTTGGTTTGAAAGGAAAGATTAAAAATTGAAAACGGTTTAACAACTGAAGGAAACAAGCATTAAAATTAAGGTTTAAAACTAATAAAAGCAAGAGTTTGGATGAAGGAATCCCCCTAATCCTTGTTACTAACTCAAGTAGAAAACCTTAAAGAAAACCATGTTAAATTAATTAAGTTGGGTCATCACTATTATTCGGGCAATCCCTATCGCTAGGTGAAAGCTACCATACTCACTAACCCTTAGATGAAAATCTCTTTCTCCTTAACAAATTATGAGTGCAGTAACTATAGGTGATTTAAAGGACCTAAAAGTGCAAAATCGTATCTCTAGTCAATTGTCCCAAGTAATCCCCAATTGGTTTCCCTAGAACACTCTTCTTTTTTCAATTCCAAGCATTCTTGCGAAAATCTAATCTTGTGACAGTTAAATTACAAACAAGCAAATTGAAAAACAACTTAATCAAAACAAACATCGAAATCAATAAATCAACTTTAATTCATTATAAACAAGACTAGGGACCCTCATCCAAACCTAAAGAATTACTCACTATTCATTGTCATAAAACTGAAATTAAACATTAAATTCAATAACAAAGTAAGGAAAAGAAAGCTTACGAGTAAAATTGAAGTCGTGATTGTCTCGAATGTCTCTCGAGCTCGTCTCTCGAGTCGCTTAATTGAAGCTCAAAATCTTGAAATTGGATCTTCAATCTTGATCTCCAAGAACTAAATTGCTGAAATTCTAAGTTTAAACTAACTAATTGAATGTAAACATTGAAGAATTGGCTAACCTAAATCTACCACTAATTATCTACTAACTACTCCTAACTGCTCTCCCCTACATAATGCTAGAATTAACTATTTATAGGGAAGAAATTACATCAAAACTGAGTCAAAATTGGACTAAAACTGCCTACAGTTGGAACCTACCGTGCACGATAGGTCGGGCCCTACCACCCACTGTAGGGTTCTGCCCACAAAATTTTTCTCGACATCAGGACCTCCTGTCGACAGTAGGGATAACCTACCATCGCTGGTAGCTTTCTTTCTTGGATTCACTTATGGCCTCAGGACCTACCATCGGTGATAGGTTGGCCTACGTTTGGCAATAAGTTAGCTTTGTTGACGCCGTCGACTCCGTTTTCATCGTTTTTGTTCCGTTTTCTTTTCCTTTCATCATTTTCTCTTTTTAAATGCACTTAGAACAAGAATAAATGGTATTAGTCCAAAATATACGTATTTACATATTAAAATCACCTTAAAACAATGAAATTAACGTATATAAATATAGACAAATAAGCACATGAAAATAAAGAAAGACAACACAATGAAAATGGAAGGAGTCGACTTTAAAACAATTAAGATCATAGAATGGCCATAAACAACTATACCAGAGATAATCACAAAAACAAAACAAAAATCAAAACAAACACAACAAATAAACTAAGGAAAACTAAGGATAGAGCCACTTCAGCAAAATACTTCACTGCTCAACTCCCAAGGTAAATCAAAATAATAAGATGAAAAGAATCACCAAGTCCACAACCAATAACTAAAAATCATTACAGATCAAAGGTGTGTGTGTGTATGTTTTACTCATACCGTTTTTCACAGAAGAAAAGGAATGTCAAGTAATTAACAGAATGAAATACTTCGAAGCACAATGCATAACAAACTTATACTTTTCTATTGCTTTTCCATTCTAAGCCCTATTCTAGGTCGTTCCCAGATTAGGTAAGACTTTTCTGCTTGTAATGTTAGGCTTGGGACATGTATAAGGTAACAAACGAAGGTAAAAGAATAAAAAAAATTGAAATAGAGCTAATGCAACCGAATGAATAGATAACAAAATCAAAGAACAACTTTTTAGCCGTCTTTTTCACCCTTCTCACTCACCCTTGAACGTCCTACTTCGTTCTCTTGGTACACACCCCAACTAACATCATTCTTCTTAAGATTTTCATGAAAACCAAGTATAAGAGAAAGAGAGATGCTTGACATTCTTTTTCGAGAATTTTTCTACTATAGTAAAATAAACACACATATTTTTCTTTGTTTTTTGCAATTCTTTCATTTTTCATTTTTTCTCTTTTTTCACATTTTTTTCTTCTTTCAAGCATCAAATTCTTTTTCCTTTTCTCTCTTTTCAACAGCCATAAGCACCACTTGAAATACCCAAAATACCCTCTTTCAGAACAATATTTCTTTCTTCACCCCTTTGCCCCCACTTTTAACTATTTTTCTCACTCAAAATGGCTAAAAAGAAATATACTAACCATTAGCTCCATGATTTGAGGGTTATTTATATTGTGATGTTAAAAGAATAAAGAAAAGAAGGGATTAAAACCCTTTGAATGAAAGCACAAAAGGGAACTAGGGGTTGATTCATATAGGATATGACAAGAAAGGCACAAATAGTATAAAGAAGGCCTAAGACCATCATTTCCGGGACCATCCTAGACTAGAGCTCCTTACTTCTAAGGATAGAAAAACATAAACAAGCGGGCAAAGAACTGAAAAAATAATTCTCATTATGCTAATTTCCTAAGATTCCTAGACTTTTATTGCTAATCGACATTTACAAGTGCATGAAAACCATTGATAATTCTCATTATGCTAATTTCCTAAGATTCCTAGGCTTCTATTGCTAATCGACATTTATAAGTGCATGAAAACCATTAATCATGTAAGAAAATTAGTAATTATGTTTTTCAAAATGATCAAGTAATCTAACCATTTCGAAAAACCGAAAGAAGTTTTGCAGGTATGTACTCTACTAAAAATGGCAAAACAAAAATATTTTTGAATTTTTCTAATAATAAGAAAAGAAAGGAGATAAAAGTTTTTGAATGTTTCAAATTTTTTGATTTTTTTGGGAATTTTCATTTAACAGACTAAAAGTTAAAAAAAGTTAAAGAACGGAAAAAGAGTAAAAAGACATAATTACCCCTCCCCTACTTAAAATCATGTCCTCAATGTGGGGATCAGACTAACAAGTAACTACAAATAAACACATACATGGGAAGCAATCCCACAAATATAAAGCAGTAAGCATATGGGGATGCCATCCCCACACAAAAACAAAACAAGGGAAGGAAAAAAAAATAAAGGAAAAACTAATTAAACATCAAAAGAAAGTATTAAAAAGATAGAAGAAGAGAGTTTAAGAAGTGTTTAGGGAGGTTATCCTACGGTTGCTTGGGCTAACAACCCGTGTTGGCTCTTTGGAAAGAAATTTCAAAATGCAGTTACCAGGGGACCCTACCACGTGCGGAAGGCTTCTGCCTGGGCAGATGATCTCCAAAAGTGACTCTACCATCAGGGGTAGGGTATCCTACCGTCCGCGGTAGGGTTTTGCCAGTCGTGCTAGAGAGTACTTTGTTGGGTTTAATTCAACTCCGTTCCGCTCTTGACCGATCTAATGATACTTACTATGTATAAGGTGACACCAATAAATCTCCCAAGGATTTTTACAATACCAAAGACAAACAGTTAAAAAATAATTCAACTAAAAATAGGGAGAAAAATAGGGGGAAATAATGATACAATTACAATTTACAACATCGTATCACGGCTAATCTTACTCATCAGGAAGGATGAGATATTCCTTCGTAAGGTTTCCCACGTCCTCACGAAAATATTCTTTTAAGGCGATGGTCGTTTACTTTAAATGTGCCTTATGTAGGGTGTGTTACCTCTATAGGGCCATAAGAAAATACTTTGCTTACAGTGAACGGACCCGACCACCATGATTTAAGCTTCCCAGGAAAGAGGCAAAGATGGGAGTTGTAGAGGAGCACGAAATCTCCTTCTTTGAATTCCATTTTGACCAAGTGTGCCATATGTTCGTCTTTTCCTTGTATAACTTCGAGTTCTCATATGCTTGCAATCGCTATTCGTCTAGCTCGTTCAGGTAGAGTAATATTTGTCTACTTGCACGAACATAGTCAAAATTAACTAGTTGAATTGTCCAATGAGCTTTATGCTCAATTTCGACAAGTAAATGACATGATTTCCCATATAAAAGACAGAAGGGGGTACAATCAATTGGTGTTTTGTAAGCAGTTCTATAGGCCCAAAGAACATCATCTAACTTAATACTCCAATTTTTTTAGTATTATCTGTGATACCCCATACCCCTCCACTGGTCACTGTAGCTGGGTAAGATACTTGCGTGCCTCTCGGTACTGGACTTACAAAACCACCAAGCTAAGATACATCCGGAAGGAACTAGAACACATCTCTCTAGACTATACCAGCGAAAGAAGAAATTAAAATATAAACATAACTTTATAATAAAATTCTTCTAAAAACTTATACATAAGTGTAAGGCCATGAGGGCCAATATCTTCGTAGATCATCATCTATTGGCTAGAGGTGGACAGGATTAAAGAATCTAATAGGCCCACATTAGCTCAATTGGCCAAATCTGGTTACTGAGTCATTTGAAAAAGGGGAAAGTTTGAAAGACATGAGCCAAAGGCGCTCAGTGAGTTCATGTGCACGTATATTTTTCGTGAGTATTCCATATAGGTAAAATACTATTTATAAAATGGTTTATCATGCCCGAAATGAAACGTTTTCATAAAATCTCTTGTATGCAAGCTATAAACTTTCTGAAGGGTTCCGTGCAGCCAGAAAGTCTGAGCAAATCAAGACACATCAGCACTGCTGCGACACCTAAACTTTCAAAACCATGCATGTACCATGATAGGCTCAACGGACAGAGTCCAGAACCTTAAACGAGGTCATCAGACACAAGTTCCGACATCCCGTAGTCAATATCAATTGGAAACCGAAAGCACACTGGATGAGCATTCGATTTCATAAACCACCGCACACACTATTTATATACAAAACAGGTAATGAGCCTTGGGATACCTACCAGGCCGTCTTGTACTACCCTAGTCGGTGAGCCCCTCCTGATTCAACCTGCTAGAAAGTAGTCCCACCGCAGCATATGATACGGAGTCAAACGTAATACCGTCTTGGGCTTACCCCTCCCACGGTATTACGTGCCTTGTCAACTGGATCCAGATCGAGAGTACAACTACCAAGCATGTCGTTCAGAAGAGGCCCTCATACGGGAGTTTAGCCACGCACAGTGCAATCCTCTCTACATGTTGATCAAAGGTATATATACAAAGCTCCTTTGGTCGAACTAGGGTTTTTACTTGATTTTTATAAAATTATAGGCCATCTCTCGGCCACACAAATCTTTTTCATGTATAAAAAATCCCTATCCACCGGGCAAAACCACAAAACCCGTAGACATGACATACGTGCAACTCAAAATATGTCTTTATAATATCTCATAAAAATATTTATGTTTCCCAGATATTCTCAGAAACAAGTACACAATGAGAGTATTCGTATATGACCTTAAATAAAACATATTATTGGGTATAAAATAAGTTATGCTAATTTGTTTTCCCAAAAAAATCATGGTAAGTATTTTTCACAAGGAATTATTAAATACTTCCAAAAATTTTTGTAATATATGAATGAAACTATGGAGAAATATTCCTTAAAAAGAAATAGTAAATATTCTCGAAATCATAATATATGAATATTTAAGTCATGGTAAAAATATTTCTTAGAAATCTTTTAACTCATACTAGGGTAAACTCAAACTAATATAAAATACTTTTAAGAATAATCTCAAAATAATATAAACATATTTTAATAGTTTAAACATACCTCAAAGCTTTTATAAGAATATTTAAAATAAAAGTATTAAAAAATTATTTTAATAACTCAAAATATCTCAAAGCCTTATAAGAATATTTAAAATAAAAGTATTATAAAATATTTTAATAACTCAAAACATATCTCAAAGCCTTATAAGAATATTTAAAATAAAAGTATTACAAAAGTATTTTAATAATTCAAACATATTTCACAACCTTATAAGAATATTTAAAATAAAAGTATTATAAAAATATTTTAATAATGAAAACATATCCCAAAACCTTATAAGAATATTTAAAATATTTTAAAATTATTTCAAAAAGAAATAATAAATACTTTTAAGATAATTCCTCCAAATAATATTAATGATAATATATAAACCAAACTATAGTGAAATTATTTCTTAAGAAAAGTAAGAATTAAAATCATGATGATATATAAATAATTTAAACAATGTAAAGTATATTCTAAAGAATATTTTAAATACTCTTAAGGATAATTTTTAAGATAATAATACAAAGTAGGCACAAAGTATTATAAAATTATATTTAAGATCTTCTCATAAATTATTAGCAAGATTATTTCTTAAAAGAAATAATAACCATTTAAATATAGGTCACTTTCAGCATAACCCATAGTATACCACCTATAGATATTTCGTAACTTTTGTCAAGAACCAATAGCGAAGAAAATTTACTTTCAAGAAAATAATTAAATATCTTGTAAAAGAAAAAGGTTCATGAACTCACGTTAAGCCGCGAGACGAGTGAAACCTGCAAATAATAGCATTCCAAACTTAATCAAATGTCACCATAAAAATATAAACATAATCCCATGATGATCCTAGGGTTCACGTAAACTTATTCTAAATCCAAAGGAACTCTAAAAACAACTCCAACATAATTTCATAAAAATTCCTTAAAAATCATGGCTTCCTAAAATAAATCCATAACTATTAAACTTAACTGTTATTTATTTTAGAAAATATAACCTAATAAAAATAAAATAAAAGCTCCCAAAAAAAAAATATTTACCTTTAGAGAGAGAGAAAACTGAGAAAGAGAAGAGAAAAAGAAGAAAAGAAAAAAAAAGAGAAAGTGGAGAGAGAGAAGAGGGCTGCCGAGGAGAGAAGAGAAATTTGGGAGAAAAGAGAGAATGAGAGAAAGGGATGAGAATTGGGCTTCCCTACCCCTCCTTATATAGCCATGTGTGGCTTGGGTATATGTGGTCAAGACACGTCACTTACTTGCTATGTGTCCACAAATCACCATCCCACTTGGTACCACTAGTTCCCATAAATGCACAAAGTCCTCTAAATTTCTAGATTTTCTACGTTGGTCCAAAACATTAAAAATGACTTAAAACTCATATTAAATATAAAATCTCAATCTTTAACTTTAAGCGTTAAACACTAATAATTCTAAAATACACCCAAAAAATTTTTCAATGAAAAATTCTTCCTTAAATTTTTTAAGAATTACCAAATGACTCCAAAACTTTCTATTCTTTATAAAATAACCCCCAAAACTTTCGTTTTGACCTTCTGCGACTTACGTTAATTTTGAGGTACTTAGACGGGATGTTACAATATCAATGATTTTCTCAAGGATGCGTTTAATTTCCCTATTAACTACTTGTACCTGACCGCTAGTATGAGGATAATACGGAGTAGCTAGCTTATGGGTTACCCCTAATCTCTTAAGCACTTTTTCGAGTTGTTGGTTATAGAAGTGAGTACCCCTATCACTTATGATAGCTCTAGGGATACCAAAATGAGAAAATAACTTTTTTAAGAACTTAATCACAACTCTAGCATCATTCATAGGTAAAGCCTGAGCCTCAATCCATTTAGACACATATTCGACACGATCAAAATATATTGATTACCAAAGAAATTAGGGAAAAGGCCCATGAAATCAATACCCCAACAGTCAAACACCTCATAAACTTAAAAAGTAGAAATAGGCAGAGCGTTGCGTTTTGAGATGTTACCTGTGCGCTGGCAATTGTCACATTCCTTAATATACCTTTTTCATACTTAAATAAGGTTGGCCACTAGAAACCTGACTCGAGTACCTTTTGAGCGGTCCCATCAACTTGATAATGTTCAATGGCTGGACCTTTATGACAATGCTTTAGGATCTCTTCTGTTTCAAGATAAACCACGCATCGTTGGATTAGTTGGTCAGCACAGTGACAGAAAAAGTATGGGTCCTCCCAAAAATAATACTTTAAGTCTACAAAGAACTTCTTCTTTTTCTAGGTGTTACCTGCAGGCAAAACCTTTGAAATCAAATAGTTAGCTAAGTCGGCACACCAAGATGAGTCGTCAACCATAGCTTTACAAAAAAGAAGTTGTTCATATAGGAATGTGTCATCAATCTGTTCTTTGTCCATACGGTTCTAAACTGGGATTCTCTAATCTAGAGTGATGATCGACTATAGAATTTTCAGGTCCCTTCTTGTCTTTAATCTCCAAATCAAATTCCTGTAAAAGAAGTACCCATCTAATAAGTTGAGGTTTAGCATCTTTTTTCGATAGGAGGTACATCAAAGCATAATGGTCAATATAAACTATGACTTTAGAAAGTATTAGATAAGGACAGAATTTGTCAAAACGCAAATACTATTGCAAGAAACTCCTTTTTTGTTGTTGTGTAGTTAGCTTGGGCATTCGTTAGGGTCTTGCTTGCATAGTCACAGGCATCACACATTAATTCAAAGGGAAGTGACCAATCTGGAGGGACTAAAATTGGAGACTTAGTGAGCTTTTCTTTAAGCAAATTAAAACCTGCTAAGCAATTATCATCAAAATTAAAAGGCATATCTTTCTCAAGCAATGCAGTGAGAGGTTTAGGAATTTTTGAAACATCTTTTATAAAATCTCCTATAAAACCTCGCATGCCCTAAGAAACTCCTAATCGCATTCATAGTGAAAGGTGGAGACAACCTTTAAATTGTCTCTATTTTAGCTCTATCTACCTCAACGCCATTCTCAGAAATTTTATGATCTTAAACTATCACTTCTTGAACGATAAAATGACATTTTCCCAAATTTAAAACAGGTGAGTTTCCTCACGTCTTTTTAAAACTTTTTCTAGACTAGAAAGGCAAGCATCAAAAGAATTCTCAAAGATAAAAAACTCATCCATAAAGACTTCCATAATATCCCCCCACTAACACCTAAAAAATGGCAATCATGCAATGTTGAAAAGTCGCAAGAGCATTACATAAACCGAAAGGCATACGTCTGTATGCGAATGTACCATATGGGCAAGTGAATGTTGTTTTCTCTTGGTCTTTTGGGGCGATGGAAATCTGGAAATACCCTGAGAATCCGTCGAGGAAGCAATAGAATGGATGGCCTGCTAACTGCTCCAGTATTTGATCGATGAATGGAAGGGGAGAGTGATCCTTTCAAGTTGCCTCGTTCAATTTTATATAGTCTATCCACCCCTCCATCATGTGATTATCCTTATCGGGATTAGCTCATTCTTCTCGTTTGGCACTAATATCATTCCACCCTTCTTTGGTACCACTTGAACCGGGCTTACCCAGATGTTGTATGAGATAGAATTTATGATTCCAGCATCTAAGAGTTCGAATACCTCCTTCTTCACCACTTCTTGCATGTTCAGATTCAGTCGCCTTTAAGGTTGAATTACAGGCTTAGAATCCTCCTCTAATCGAGTCTTGTGGGTGAAAAAGAATGGACTTATACCTTGGATGTCTGCTATCTTCTAAGCAATAGCTTTCTTATATTTTTACAAAGTCTGCAGCAATGCTCAAATTTTTTGGGCCAGCTCAACTTGAAGGAGATGATGACTAGGAGTGTTGATCTTTCCCAAGGAAAGCATACTTGACGTGTGAAATATCAAAGTAATAAAAATGGGGTGGAATTCTAATTACTACAATGCAAGGCAAGTAGACCTAACAAATTACAGGTGAGTTTCAACCTGGGTGTTGAATCTCTCGGGGATAGACGAAGGCTTAAGTACTAATCGATGTTTCTAATATCTAGTAGAAAAAAGAAAGATGATGTCGTTGATTAAAAAATAATATAGAACAAGTGAAAAGAAAGCAAGTAAAAACGATTTTAAAAGAATTATAAAGACAAGAGTTTGGGTTGGTGGAATCCCCCTAATCCTTGTTAATAATTCAATTGGAAAAAACTTTAATGAAAAGGATGTTGAATTAATTAAGTTTGGTCATCACTCAAATCGGGCAATTCCTATCTATAGGATAAAATCCACCCTACTCACTAACCCTTAGAGGAGAATCTCTTTTCTCCCTAAAAAATTATGAGCGCAATAAACTTAGGTGATTAAAAAGACCTAAAAGTACAAAATCGTATCTCTAGTCAATTGCCTTAATTAACCCCCAATTGGTTGCCCTAGATTGTTCTTCCTTTTTCAATTCAAAACATCTTGCGAACAATCTAATCTCGTGATAATTAAATTCCAAACAAACAGAATCGGAGAACAGCTTAAATTAAAACAAAAATCGAGATCAAGAAATTAAACCAAGAACTTAATAATCAATAATTAGGGTTCAACCCCAAACCATACTAAAGAACCTCATAGAGGGATGCATAAGGTTTTTGGCTAATATAAAAATATTTCTGAACAATATTTAATATAAACCTCCGATTTTGTTTGAAGAAGAATTTGATAACCCTTTTTAATAAAATTTCTAGCCAAACAAAATCTCTTTTACAAAAAAGTATTAAACTTTAAACATAGAAGTAAAAGGCAAACTACAAGGAAAAGAGACAAAGAAGTTATAGTGGTTCACTCTCTCAATAGAGCTACATCCACTACCTTGAGACTCAACTCAAGGATTTCACAAATCAGTTAATTTCAACTTTTTATACAAAACACAATGAGGATCACCCTTCAAGGTTTTTGCACTCAAACCTCAATGTTTACACAAAAGAACAACAAAATAATTATCAAAGGCTCACCCAAAGGTTTTTTCACAAACCTTTGATCACAAGATAATTAAGAAGAGTAAGGATGGAACAATGTTACTAAATAAGCTTGAGAAGAGAAAGATACAACTCAATTTATGCTTCTACAAGCTCCTCTTTTCTCCTTCTTTGAATGATGATATAAAAAATGTAGCTCCAAGGGGATTTTCTTTTTGTAAGATTAATAAAGTTAAAAGTATTGCTCTTTAATGCTCTTCAATTATGTAATAAATATTTTCCAACTTCTTGATGAGTTATGCCTGATCAAAATATCAATATATATGTGAAGGTAAAAACTAGCTGTCATTGTCAGAGCAATGTTCATTTTTTGACAGTATAAATGAAAACTGGATGACTGGTTTTCAAAAATGGACGTCCGATTTTCTTATAAACAGAAAATCGGATGACTCTTTTTAAAATAGAAAGACCGATTTTCAATTTAATTAAGAAAATCGGATGACCATTTTTAAAAACGGATGTCTGATTTTCTATACTTCTAAAAATTGGACAATCGATTTTAAAATAGGACGACCAATTCTTTTCATTCCCTTGAAAAAATCGCATGGCCGATTTTAAAATCGGATGACCCTTTTTATATATGATAGAAAAATTGGACAACCGGTTTTCCTTGAAAAAATATAGACTTTCCTTCACATTTCAAAACATGTATTCTTGATACTCTTTAAAATAAGTGATCCATTAAAAACATCAAAAACTTTATCAAGAATACTTAGTTTTTCAAGTATAGTTTGTAAAAGATATTTCTTCCAAGGAGCTACCTAGTTGATCAAAAATCAAAGAGATGAGTTAGGAAGTTTTACAAAGTTACCTTAAAGATACCCCTAGCTAATCTTCTTGTCTTCATGGTGTTCAACTTGATCACATCATCTTTATAAGCTCTTATTTCTTGAGTGATCTTTTGCTTCTATGTAGATTCCCCTTGAGACGTCTCTTGTACATCTTTTGTTCTTCTATATAAAACTATTTCTACCTAACAAAAAGCACAAGTTAATTATAATTAAAACATTATAAGTGTGCCCTTAGGGCTTACAATCTCCCCTTTTTGATTATGACAAACAAAGATGCAAGATAGTGATTCTATAGAACAAAAGAACAAGTTTTAGCCATGAGAATGCTTCAAAAAATCAACATTTAGAGCCAAGTATAAAAATGAGAGAGAAAGAACTCCCCCTTTCATTTTGAAAACAAGCCAAGGTTTGAGAAATAGTTTAGAAAGTTAAAGCTCCCCCTAAAAACATGCTTCACAACAAATATGGCATAAAAAAAAATATCATCAAGAGAACTCAAAGCCAAATAATCAATAAGGCATAATGCATAACACTTTATGCAACTCAACTATGTTGCCAACACAATTTAAAACATCAAGGCAACACAACTCGAGTTATCAAAACAATTTTTAACAAAGTATATGCATCTCATTTCATAAGGCAACACCAAGTCATGATGACATTATCAACCATATTGAGCCACAGAGAACATCATCATATCATCTAAAATATATGCATATCATAAGCATCATAAATACCATCAACATATATGCATATTATATCATAAAATCATATGCATCTCATTTACATAAGGAAACACCAAGTCATTAAGACATTATCAACTATATTAAGCCATATAGAGCATCATCATATCATCTAAAGCATATGCATATCATAACCATCATATATACCATCAACATATATGCATATTATATCATAAAACAATATGAATCAACTAAAAAATCTTACATTTTCTCCCCTTTTTGTCACAAATGAAAAAGCACAAAGATTATAAGGGATCATTGAAACACAAAGATAAAAAAGATCAAAGGAACTCTCATCATTAAGATTTCATCATGGAGTTCCAAACTAAGCAAAAGAGACAAAATGGTTAAAAGAAACTTCATAAGCACAAAAGTTATAAGCAAATGTAGTTCAAAACAAAAGAAATAAAAGAGGTTCAATGAGTAAGAGTTTTAAACTAAACAAAAGAAATAAAGACCAATAAAATTAGCATGTTACTCCCTTTTCATAATCTCTTTAATGTCCTTCACCTCTATCCCTTGCTTCCAATCTCATAACTCTCTCTTGGATGTAGGATATTGGATATTTGATATTTTTCCATCTAATGCATCGAATCGACTGTTCATAGATGCTTGCAAGGAAGCTATCATATCCATGATGTAGGTGCCCCAGGAATCTGCAGCCTATTTTGACCAGTTTTGGGAGAGCGGTTGTTTGGTAATCAAGCTCACGTATGGTGTTTGGATGATATTGACTACGAGATACCGGAATTGATTCTGATGACCTCGTTGTGAGATTCGAACATTGTTCGTTGAGCCTGACTGTGGCATTGTGTGTTTCTTTGCATTCGGGTGTAGAAGCTGCACGTATATATCTTGATTCGCTCAGACTTTCCAGCTACGCTTGAAATCCTCATGTCGGTTCAAGCATCAGTTTTATTAAAATAATAAAAGAAAGTGTTTTCTTAGTACCTTGCATGAACTGTTTTCGGGAAACTGCATCAGCATTGTTTCAAAGAAATCACTAAGACGCACACATACATGTGGACTCACTGAGCGTTCGTGCTCACGTTTTGCATATCATGTTTTCTCCTCATATTAACCCAGGACAGACAGAGGCACAGTAAGCCGCTGAAGTTTCGGGGCTTGGAGTTTTGGACCCATATTCCCTGGAAGGATATGTATCTGGGTTCTGTTTACCTTAGGCTCGAGCCAGATGTAAAGTTCTTGTTATTTTGTCATAAGTTTGTTTTTATGTTAGTGTAAGATACTTGTAATCTTGTATTAAAACATTTTAAGAAGTTTTCATAAATCTCATGTTTGGAACGCACTAGTAGTAGCCAGTTTCCTTAAGCTTTCATCTGCGTACTTTGCGTATATACTTCTAGGGTTGCCCCGAGTTTGGGCTCTCATTTTGAAACCTAGAGTCTAGTGCCGAGAGGAACGTAGATACCCTACTCAGCGGCAGTTGACCTAGGGGCAAGATTGGGGGTATCACAAGTGGTATCAGAGCATCTAGGTTCATTTCTATGCTTGAACTGTTGGATTTTAGACAAGCTATAGGAGTCAACTGTTTAAACTTTAATGTCAACCATTCGATTTCTCGGGTAGTACTGACCTTAAGGCTCTTGTTTTATAAGTACTGATGGCACACCACACTCATAGACAGATATATCAGGAGGGTGCACTTGTGAGTGGGTCCAGCGGGACGTCACTATCATCATCATACTCCCTTCGGGATATTTTTCCGGAGAAAGATCCTATCCCCATAAGTGACCTCTCAGATAGTGAGACCATAGAGGAACCGGTGGTGCAGGGAGTAGAGCCAGGGGTGTCGATAGAGGAAGACCGCAAGGAGGTTGAGTTCGATGCAGGAATACTACCTGAACCGGAGGGAGTGGCACCGGTGGATGCTGAGAGTACGGACACCCTCGCAGCGGGTGGATCCCCGGTACCATTATTACCTATTTGTGGCTATTTTTTATGGAGGGACAGCAGGTGGAGGCTGCCCGACAGCAGATCACGGAGCTGAGAGAGGAGATTTCTAGGGTGGATACCCTATTCTTGGGGCCCGCCAGGCACATCGACAGGCAGCAGCGAGGGCCGCTATGCTGGAGACGGAGCTAATTAAGGTGCGGGAGGTGCACGCGGCCATAGAGAGGGAGATTCAGAAGCTGGACTGGCTTAGGCAGTTTATCGCCTAGTTCCTTTGTACTACTAGGGATTAAATGGATAGAGCCCACGCCGAGCTGGAGTCCCGGCAAGGAGGTTCTGGTAACCGACACCCTTAGGCAGAGTAGACCTAGGATACGATGTAGGGGCTTTTTGTGTATATAGTTAATTGGATGGATATAAGTGGTGTTTAATTGAGGTTTTACATAGTAAGCCTTAGGATAATGGATAGGAGGTCCCCGGGTTTTTGGATATGTATAATAACCCGGTCACATATTTTTGGAGTGATAGAACCAGGATGATTTGTCTGTGATGCCACTAGTACTAAAGATCCTGATTTTTAGATCTATATATGTATGTTGATGCTTATATGAACATGTTGATGTTGGTGCCTGTGCTGAGTTTATACTTACTTGTTATGGAGTAGTTGCAAACTTATAAGTTTATTAGTGATGAAACTTTCTGGTTGTTTAAAAACATGTCAGATTCACGACCTTCCAATCAAGCAGACGAGGCTATGTTCGAAAATTCTCAAAGCAGACAGCTTGAACCCATTAGGGAAAACACCCCTCGTCCAGAGCAAGCTACGTATATGGTAATGGAAAATTTCATGATTAGAATGACAGAGTTGTTAGAAACTTCAATGACCACAAGAAGGAACGAGTGAGTACGGGCCACTGGGGCAACTGAAGCACTAGAACGATTTTTGAAGTTTCGACCACCGGAGTTCTATGGAGAAGCTGAGCAAGATACCAAAGCTGAATTATTTCTCGAGCAGCTAAATGATATTTATGATACCCTTAGGTATGAGTATGCCCTGAGGGTAACGTTCGCAGCTTTTAGACTCCGTGGAATGGCAAAGCATTGGTGGCTTAGAGCTTCCAAAGCTCAAGCACTCAAGAACCAACCATCGACCTGGAACAATTTTCAAGAAGAATTTAGGAAAGAATACATACTTCGGTGAGTTCGTTAGCAGCGAGAGGATGAGTTTCAGTAATTGAGACAGGGTAACCTGACAGTTGCCCAGTATATTGCAAAGTTCAATAGGTTGGCTAAATATTGCTTAAGATTGATAGATACTGATGAGAATAAGATGCGGCAGTTTGTAAAAAGATTAAGGGTGGAACTACAAAGGGCATTGGCACCCTAACCACCAATGGGATTTGCAATAGCAGTTGAAGCCGCCACAAGGACAGAGATGGCAGATCAAGCGGTTACATAGAGGAAGGTAGTTATTGGCTGAGCTGCAATCCCCTATAAACGTCCTGGACAAGTACCATGGAAATCTAGAGATTCTAAGAGGCCCCGTGGTGAGCAAAGGATCGCAAATGAAGGATGGCGAACCCTAACCCCTGAGGAGTCCATAGAGTATGTACATACTATGGACGAAGTGGACATATGGTAGAAGTGTGTTACCAGAAGTCAACATTGTGTTACCGGTGTGGGAAACCAGGACACATTAGGGATCAGTGCCCAGAGATGCAACAAGAACCACCGGAGACGTCCAGAAGAACTGGCCGACCCCCAGCTATGAGAGGAGCCACAGAAGAAAGGAATGATAAGCCACAAGTGAAAGCAAAAGTTTATACGTTGGATGGACTAGCCGTAGACATGAAGCGAAAATAGTCGAAGGTATGATTCAAATTTTTTCTCAACTGGCAATAGTACTCATTGGTTCTAGAGCTACGCATTATTTGTAAGCTTTCATTTCATAAAACATATTCCTATACCCTTCGTTGACATGCATTATCAGTTGATAGTGGGCACTCCTATAGGAATGAGTAAGATAACTGAGGTGAAGAACCCAGGTTGTGACATCTGTGTTGAGGGTGTGATTTTATCTAGAGATTTAATTGCCTTACCATTTGGGAGTTATGACGTGATACTTAGGGATGGACCAGTTAATAACTTCGAGGAGTAGGATACTATTCCCAGTTAGATATTAAGACAAGGATATTATCAGGTACGAAAAGAGAAAACATCTTTCAACACCTGATATGGGGATTATGAGTTTGTTTTATGCCATTTGGGTTGACAAATGCACCCGCGACATTCCTAGAATTGATACATAGGATTTTTTGTCCTTATTTGGGTAAGTTTGTGGTGCTTTCCATTGATGATATTCCTATATATTAACCTAACCTCGAAGCACATGAACGACAACTTAGAAGAGTGTTGTAAACCCTGTAGGAGCATAAGTTGTACATCAGGTTTAGTGAATGTGAGTTTCGAATGGCGACAGGTGACTTCCTTAGGGCATGTGATAACTCAAGAAGGAGCAACAATGGAACTAGTAAAGGTAGAGCAGTGGCCAATTGGATGCAACCCAAGATACCAATAGAGGTACATATCTTCTTAGGGATAGAAGGGTATTATTGGAGATTCATAATAGATTTTTCTTTCTTTATCATTAGACCTTTATCATAACTTACGAGGAAAGCTATCGAGTTTACATGGGTGGAGAAGTGCAAGAGAAGTTTCCAAGAAAGAAAGCATCGACTAACTACGACGCAAGTTAGCACAAATCTAGGAAGATAAGATTGTATGGCTCCGTAGAGTGCCATCAATAAGGAGTGTATCCGACGGAGACCCAAGGTTTACCTCAAGATTTTGGCTCAATTTCTAGGTAGCTATGGGGACCAACCAAAGTTATAGTACCACAGCACACCCTCAAACCGATGGATAGTCCGAGAGAACGATTCAAACCCTAGAAGATATGTTGAGAGCTTGCGCCTTAGATTTTGGGAAAGAGTGGGTTGACAATCTTGCTTGTGTTAAGTTTGCTTATAATAACAGCTACCACTCTTCGATAGGAATGGTCCCATTTGAAGTATTGTATGGTAAGAAATACAGAACACCCTATATGAGGATGAGATTGGAGTTCGATTTGAATGAAAACAAGGGAACCTGGTGCTAGTGTTGGAGGAAATGCAGAAAGAAGTTAGGATAATACAAGATTGGCCTCGGGCAGCTAAAAGTAGACAGAAGAGCTATGCCGATGATCGAAGAAGGGACCTAGAGTTTAGTGTGGGAGGTCGAGTTTTCTTGAAACTTGTGCCACATCGTAGAAAGCCTAAATGTCCAAGGGGAGGAAAGTTAAGCCACCAATATATCGGACCATTTGAAATTATTAATAGAGTTGGTGAAGTGGCATATCGGTTAGCCTTACCGAATGAACTGATGGGTATACATGACATGTTTCATGTATCACAATTAAAGAAATACCATCCTATAGCAGATCATGTGCTCAATGATGACCAACCGGAGTTACGGGCCGATCTATCATACGAAGAAAAACCAGTAGAGATTACAGAATGAAGCGTAAAAGAGTTACGTGGGAGACAGAATCCAGTGTGTAAATTTGTATGGAGGCATCATGGAATTAAGGAAGGCAACCTGGGAGACTGAGGAATATCTGAGGAGGAAGTATCCAGAACTTATAGGTGCATGACTATTAAATTTCGAGGACGAAATTTTCCTTGGGAGGGAAGAATGTAACGTCCTACTCGGTATGCATTTCAGGCGAGAGGGCGATTGTCGTAAACGTAGCAGTCGGGGTTAACGTAGTAAAACCTAAGAATTTATGGTACGCACTTTTTAGAGATTTAAAATGCACGGTAATCTCGTATAAGGTTTAAAGTGGTGTTTATTTTTATGAAAGGAATTTTATCTTTTATTACTAATACTATTATTATTTTATTATTAATATTATTTAGTTAGTATTTTTTTTTAAAAAAAAAAGAGGGCACTTGTCAAGAGAGCCTCGCCACTTGTCACCTTGCATGTCCACCTAGATGTATATATATATATATGCATGGAGGAAGGAAAGCTGATGAATTTTGTTCTTTCTCTCCTCTCCTCTCGACTCATCATAAAAAAAACAGGTAAATGAAAATTTTTTTTCTTTTTCTTTATTTCTTTCTTTCCTCTCTCGTTTTAGTCACCTTGAGATCCCAACTTGCATTCATATGGGAAATGCTAGTTAACAAGTGTATATATTTATATATGTAAATATATATTCCTTGAAACTAAGAGTTAAAAAATAGTTTTTATTTATTTACTTATTTATTTGGTTAGCTAAGTTCTTAGTTTATTTTCTCGTCTTTATTGATGAGTTATATGATTTGATTATGGGTTCATAAGATGAGATGTTTAGAGTGTAAATTGGTTTAAAATTTAGTTAATTTTTGTTTTTGGGTTCTCTTATGTAATCTTATATAAATTTATTTATTCAAATTTTCTTGGTATAATTCTTTTATTTAAAATGATTTTAGTAGACCTAATTTTGGAAAATGATTTTTGTGTACTTTCCTCTATATACATATATATTAGTATACACAATTGTTTATATTCTCACATATATATATATATATATATATTTAGTATATATATTTGCATGTATGGTTTAATATATATGTATATGTTTAGTATATATATTTACATGTATATTTCTAGTATACATATTTCCAAGTTTAAATTTTAATTGTTTATATATGTATATCTTTTTACATGCATGGGGATTTTATACAGAATTGTAGTATATGAAGTCTTGAATATATTTTACTATATAAATAAATTCTAGTATATATAACTTTATACATGCTTGTGGTATATAATTGTTGTGAATAAGTTTAGTATATATAGTTGGTAAATATATATACATTTTAGTATATATGGGATTTTCTTTTTATATAAATAATTTTAGCAAATAAAGTCTTGTATATATATATTTTAGTATATAACTTTGGATATATTCTTATATACATAACTTTTGTAACTAATTTTGGTATTCATAAATTTCATATGTATTTTTGGTATAAACAATTCTTGAAAATGATTTTAACATTTATGGATTTATATATATAATATTGGTATACTTAACTTTCGTGACTAATCTTGATATATATACACATGGTTTTTGTATATGGCAATAGAACATATGATTTTAACATCACTTGTGGGTTTGTGTTGTTTTAGTATAGATAAGTTAAGAAGCTTAGGTTCTTTGGATTAGTATAGATGTAGTTATATCCTGGGCTCATAAGGAGTTATTACCTTTATTTTTGGAGGCGAATAGAAAGGTTTAGATTTACACTTAAGTGTTTATTAGTTTCATGTTTGTAGGATTATAGCACCAGAGCCGCATCCAGGTGAGTCCACAAAACCTTGTTTCTAATATTTGCAAATATTACGGGCCTTATAAGGCACGTTTCCTGAATCTGTTATAAAATATTTACTACGTTCCGCATGTTACCGTTTAGTATGTATTTCAGAGATGTTCTCCAGAATGTGTTACCTATTTTCTTAGCCAATGCATAGGAGCCGCGCTCCATATAGGTGTGGCATTTTCAAAACAGTTTATAATTGCTGTGGAACAGGTTTTGGCCGTACACAGATTTTTTTGGGAAGATTTATATGTTGAAAAATATTCTAGTTTTGAAAAGCTACATTGTTTTGACATGCATGAGTATAATTCTAGCATACATGTGTGTAGTTGCATAAGCATGTGTTGAACTGGTGGATGAGGATTTTTGCTGAAAATATTCATGACTTGATTATGACCTGTCAGCCAAACAAATGGCCTTTATATTGTAAACACTTATGAAAATCCCATCCGACCAGGGTTACAGTTCTGGTTATGATCTTGTGTTCGGAAGCGTCAGAGGATTGCACTGTATGTAGCTAGTCTCCTGTACGAGGGCCTCTTCCGATGGCGTATGTAACATCCCGACTAAGTATCTCAAAGTTAGTTTAGGTCGCACTAAGTTCGAATAAAAGTTTTGGGGTTAGTTTATAAGAAATAGTAAGTATTGGGGTCATTTGGTAATTATTAGAAAAATTAAGGGAAGAATTTTATTTTCGGTGGAAAATTTTTCGGACATGTTTTAGAATTATTTGTGTTAACGCTTTAAAGTAGAAATGGAAATTTAAGTTCAGGATGAATTTTTAGTCTTTTTTAAGATTTGGGGCCAACGTGGAAGTTTTTGAAAGTTGAAGGACTACTTACTTGGAGAGGAGGTAATGACATGGCTGGATAGGACATGTGGAAGAGAATAAGGCAGCCACAGAGAGGGGAGATGACAAGTGGATTAAGAAGTGAGTAGCATATGACTGGTCATTGCCATGTGTCCTATGCATGAACACTAGAAGCCATGCAAAGATGGCTATAAATAGGAGGTTTTGGCTGAAAAAAAATTAAAAAAAAAATTTGCAGCCTTTCTTTTATTCCACTCTTTCTCTCTCCTGCGTCAACATCAGCCTCCCCCTCCTCTCTCTCTCTGTCTCTCTCGGTCAAACACCTTTTCTTCTCTTTCTTTCTTTTTTTTTCTCCATAATTTTGCCTTTCTTTTTGCTAGTCTCAGGTTTAACCAGGTGAGTTTTCTTTTTCTTTTTTTTTCCCTCTTCTTTGTTTATTTCTTTATTTAGTTATTTGGTTGCTTGGTATTTTCTGTTTTTTTTTCCTTTTTCTTTTTTTTCTTCTTTCTTTACATATATATATATGTTATTATTATTATTTTATAAGAAATAAATTCTTTCTAGGTAATAGAAAAACATGTAGAAATTATTATGAATATATTTTGGAGTATTATTATTATTTTTCTAGGATTTCTTTTGGAATTAATTTTAGGTGAACCTTAGGATCATTTTGTGGTTAAGGTATATTTCTTTATATAGTATTATTTAATTAAGGTTGTAATTGTTATTTGTAGGTTTAACTCATATCATGACTCCAGGTGAGTTCACCGATCCCTTTTTTATTAAAAGAAATTTAAATATTGTTCTTCTAAAGCATTTTACTTTGTTATCGAATCTTGACAAAATGCGCAAAATAATTATTGGTGTTATATTACGAGTTATACTAAAATGTGATAAGTAATTAACATATTTATATTTTAAATATTCGTTTATGGTACTAAAAGAAATATATATTTTAAAGGTTAGTGCCATATTCTTATTATTGCTTTTATTAGAAACATTTCTTTTAACAATCCTTTTATTTTGAATTTTGAGTTTTAAAATTATTTTGAAGAAAACATTTTCAAAATAAGTGTTATTTCTTTTTGAGAAATAATATATTTAAAAATTTTAAATTCTCTTAAGGTTTTAAGGTTTAAAATAACTTGGAGAAATTATTTTCAAAATATTACTATTTTTTTAAGAAATAATATTTTTTAATTCTTTTAGAAGTTTTTGAGTTTCAAGATTATCTTGAGAAATTATTTTTAAAATATTTATTATTTCTTTTTAGAAAGAATACTTTTACATATTTTATATTTTCGAGGTTTTGAGTTTTAAAATTATTTTGGGAGATTATTTTTTTTATTTTTTTAACATATTTATTATTTCTTCATGAGACTGATGTTTCTTTTGTTTATATATAAATACTTTAAGTTTCCTTAAAAGGATTTTGAGAGATATTATTTATTTGAAAAAGTTATTCTTAAAATAGTTATTATTTATTACTTCCTTCGGAAATAATATTTTAAATATTTTAAATATTTCTATAGGGTTTGAGATTTAAAATTATCTTTAAGATATTTATTATTTCTTTTTGAAAATAATACTTTACATATTTTCTAGATATTCTTAAGAAGGTTTTCTTAAGTTAAGAGAATATTTTCATAATACTTTTACTTTAAATATTCTTAGAGTATGATTTCGAAAAATGTTTACTAGTTAGGTTTAAAGAATATTTCTCTACGGTTTTATTCTTACTTTAAATCTTGGAAGTATTAATGATTTCCTTTCGAGAAATATTTGTCATAAATTTTGACACGCATATTGGCATAACCTATTTTATACCCGGTAATGTGTTTCAAAACTTACATTCTAAAGTCACATTTGCATGACTACGAGTTTTGCCCAGCGAATACAGATTCTCGTTATCTAAAGAGTTTTATGTGGCCGATAGATGGCCTATAATTTTATAAAGTAAATTAAAACCCGAATCCAGCAAAAAGGGCTTGGCATACATTTTTGATCAACATGTCGAACGGACTTGCATTGTGCATGGTTAGTCCCCCGTACGAGGGCCTCTTCCGAACAACATGCTTGGTAGTGTTACTCTTGATCTGGATCCAATTGACAGAGGGCGTAGTATCGTTGGAGAGTTAGGCCCAAGGCGGTATTGCGTTAGACTCCGTATCATGCTCTGCGGTATTGGCTATTTCCTAGCAGGTTGGGTCAGGAGAGGCCCACCGGCTAGGGTAGCACAGGGCGGCCTGGTAAGTACACCAGGGCTCATTAGCTGTTTATGTATATGTTGTGTGAGGTTAAAAAATCGAACGTTCGTACAATGTGTTTGGAGTTTAGGCTGGTATGGACTACAGGATGCCGAAATTTGTCCGAAGACCCCGTTTCAGGTTCCGGACAGAGCCTATCATGGTGCATGCATGTTTTTCTTAAAATTTCAGGTGTCGTGGCAACGACGATGTGTCTTGATTCGCTCAGACTTCCTGGCTAGGCCTGAACCCCTCAGAAAATTTATATTTTGCATAAAAGTTTTGAAAGCACTTACTTTGCTGGGATTATAAACCGTTTTAAAAATAATATATATACTTTTCACGTACAGGAAGCTCACGAATAGCACACGTGCACGTGAACTCACTGAGCGTCCATCGCTCATGTTTTTCAAATGTTTCTCCCTCCATTTTCAGATGACTTGGTAACTAGCTCGGTTAGAGGAGCCATGGTGAGCCATTGAAGCCGGCATATTTGAAGTCTTCCATCTCTAGTCAAAAGATTTTGTTTATGTAGACTATGGCCTTAGCAGCCTTAAACCGATGTATAAGTTTGAGAAGCTTTTGTTGTAAAGTTATATTCAAACCTTTCTTTCTTCTCACATTATTTAATATAGAAATACTCGTTACAGCTCTTCCCGGTTGTACCTTAGTCTTGTATATTTGTAAGTTCAGTGCCAAGAGGCACGCAGGTACCTTACTCCGCTGCAGTTGACCTAGTGAAGGGGTACGGGGACTCGGGAGAGTGGATCCACTTGAAGAGGGGAGTAGTACCGTGGAGGGCGTGGCCCAATCCGTCTACGTGGACACCGCAACGTCCTCTGCGGTGGGATAGCCGCCTTGTGGAGAGCCAGGAGTGGCTTGAAACTGAGGTTGGTCCTAGCGCAGACCTGATAGGTGCCCAAGGAATTTGTGGCCTGTTTTGACCAGTTTTAGGGGAGTGGTTGTTTGGTAATCGAGCGTTCGTATGGTGTTTGCCTGGTATTGACTAAGAGATGTCGGAATTTGATTCTGATGACCTTGTTGTGGGATCCAGACCTTGTCCGTCGAGCCCGACTGTGGCATTGTGTATTTCTTTGCATTCGGGTGTAGAAGCTACACTGATGTGTCTTGATTCGCTTAGACTTCCCATCTGCACTCGAAACCCTCATGTCGGTTCAAGCATCAGTTTTGTTAAAATAACAAAAGAAAGTGTTTTCTTAGTACCTTGCATGAACTGTTTTCGAGAAATTGCATCAGCATTATTTCAAATAAATCACTAAGACGCACACACGCATATGGACTCACTGAGCGTTTGCGCTTATGTTTTCCATATCATGTTTTCTCCTCAGATTAACCCAGGACAGACAGAGGTACCATATTCCCTGGAAGGATATGTATCTGGGTTCTGTTTAGCTTAGGCTCGAACCGGTGTAAAGTTCTTCTTGTTATTTTGTAATAAATTTGTTTTTGTGTTGGTGTAAGATACTTGTAATCTTGTATTAAAACGTTTTAAGAAGTTTTTTTAACTCTCATGTTTGGAACGCATTAGTAGTAGTCAGTTTCCTTAAGTTTTTCTGCTACGTACTTTGTGTATATACTTCTAGGGTTGCTCCGGAGTTGGGCTCTCGTTTTGAAACCTATAGTCTAGTGCCGAGAGGCACGCAGATACCTTACTCAGCCGCAGTTGACCTAGTGGCAGGTAGGAGGTATCACATAGTTTGGAAAATTTTCATGTACAAAACCGAGAGGTTGTTCAATGTAAACTTCCTCCTCAATGTCACCATTTAAAAAAGGCACTCTTAACATCCATTTGAAAAAGCTTGAATCCTTTAAAACAAGAAAAAGCTAAAGGCATTCTTATGGATTCAAGTGTAGCAATTGGAGCAAAAGTTTCATCAAAATCTATGCCCTCTTCTTGATTGAATCCTTGGGCAATAAGTCTAGCTTTTTTTCTAATAACTTCTCCTAATTCATTTATTTTATTTCTAGAAACCATTTTGTATCAATAGAAGGGTGATCATGAGGTCTTGGGACCAAGGTCAAAACTTTGTTTTTTTCAAATTGATTTAGTTTCTCTTGCATAGCAATAATCCAGAACTCATTACATAAGGCATCATTTATAAATTTAGGTTCAATTTGAGATAATAAAGCAAAGTTGTCAATAAAGTACCTTCTTTTTCTTACCCCTTGTGATATATCACCAATGATTTCATCCTTGGAATGTCCCTTTGGATATATCACATCTTGAGAAAGATTTTGAACTTCTTGATCATTTTCTTGTTTCTCTTCAATCCCTTCTTCCTCCTTAGCATGTTCCTCCATTACTTGAGTAAAATTCAGAGAATTATCTACGTCATCATCATCATCATCATCTTTCTTTTCAAAAATCTTAGATTCATCAAAGTTACACGAATTGATTCTTCAACACACAAAGTTCTTTTGTTGAAAATTTTATAGGCCTTTTTGTTTGAAGAGTAGCCTAGAAAAATTCCTTCATCAAATTTTCTATCAAACTTACCAAGATTGTCCTTAGTGTTTAAGATAAAACATTTACATCAAAAAACTTTGAAGCAGCCAATTGAGGGGGTTTCGTTAAAATTAAGTTCAAAAGGAGTTTTCTTTAAAAAGGGTCTCAAAAGAACACGATTCACTATGTAGCACATGGCGTTGACGGCTTCGGACCAAAAATATTTTAGTAGGGAGTTTCACAAATCATTGATCTTGTCATTTCTTGTAAAGTACGAGTTTTCCTTTCCATAACACCGTTTTGTTATGGGGTTTTAGCGGCCAAAAAATTGTATGTTATACCAAAATCATCACAAAGTTTTGTAAAAGCTTTGTTGTTAAATTCTCTCCCATTATCACTTCTCATAGAGATCAATTTACAATCAAGGGAGGTTTGAACTTTTTTGAAACGTTTGACAATTTCTTGAAATGCCTAATCCTTTTGGCTTAAACATAAGGTCCAAGTAAATCTTGAGAAATCATCCACTATAACAAAGGTATACCTCTACCACCAAGACTAGTGGTCTTCATTGGTCCAAATAAATCCATGTGAATGAGTTCTAAGGGTTTTGAAGTAGAGATCATTTTCTTTTGTTTAAAAGAGGTCTGAATTTGTTTTCCAAATTGGGAAGCATCATAAAGTTTACCTTTCTCAAAATGTAGTTTTGGTAATCCTCTAACAAGTTCTTTTGAAGAAAGTTGGTTTAGTAAATCCATACTAACATGGCCAAGCCTTCTATGCCACAAAAATACATCATCATCATGAAGCATCTAGCCTTGAAGATTGAAGAGCTTTGCCCTTTCCTGAATGGAGGTTTCTTCCCTCTTTGGTTGAAGCCTTTCTTGTAGAATTTTTTGAATTTTCTAATCACCAAGGCCATATCCTCATCATCATCATTTTTTATCTTTATTGTTTGATGAACTTGCTTGATCTTCCTCATTCACCTTGAGAGCTATACCTTTTCTTCCTTTATCTTCATCTTCCATTTCATTCAATCTCTTTATTTTCATTTCATAAGTAAGAAGAGATCCTATGAGTTATTCAATAGGAAGTAGTCTCAAATTTTTTGATTATTCTATGACAAGTGTTTTTGGTTGCCATGCCTTTGGAAGTGCATCTAGAACCTTTTTATTTACTTCTCCTCTTTTGTATTCCTTCCCCATATGCCTTTAATCCATTTGTGATGTTGGTGAATCTTGTGAACATCTCACTAGTGCTCTTATTTTTTTCATCATGAATAACTCATAATCTCTCACTAGCATAGCCAACTTTGATTCCTTTACTTGATTGGGGCCTTCATGAGTTACTTCAAGCAATTTCCACATTTCATGAGCCGAATGGCATCCGCTCACCCTACTGTACTCATTGGCATCTAAGGAACAAGTTAATATATTCAAGGCTTGAAAGTTTAAAGTCATCTTTCTTGAGTCAAATTCGTCAAATTCTTCAACCTTCTTGACTCTTCCATCCTTTTGGGGAACATAGGGTCCTTTCTCTACAGTGCTCCAAAGATCAAAGTTAATAGAGCAAATATAAAATCTAATTCTTGACTTCCGAAGAGTATAATTAGTTCCATTAAAAAAGGTCTATTTGTAGAAGAGCCTTCTACATAAGATAGGTTTGAAATACTAGCTATTTTATAAAAGATCTTTTGCTTCTTAGGATGTTAAGCCTTTGATAACCCTTTTTAATAAAATTCCTATCCAAACAAAATCTCTTTTCAATAGAGCTACATCCACTACCTTGAGACTCAACTCAAGGGTTTCACAAATTCACTAATTTCGTGTTTTAACACAAAACATAATAAGGATCACCCTTCAAGGGTTTTGCATACAAACCTCAATGTTTACACAAAACAATAACACAATAATTATCAAAGGATCACCCAAAGGTCACAAACCTTTGATCGCAAGATAATTAAGAAGAGTAAGGATGGAATAATGTTACCAAATAAGCTTGAGAAGAGAAAGATACAACTCAATTTATGCTTTTACAAGCTCCTCTTTTCTCCCTCTTTGAATGATGATAAAAAAAATATAAGTCTAAGGATATTTTCTTTTTGTAAGAGGAATAAAGTTAAAAGTATTGCTCTTTAATGCTCTTCAATTTTGTAATAAATATTTTTCAACTTCTTGATGAGTTTTGGCTGATCAAAATATCAATATATATACGTGAAATAAAAAATAGTCGTTACTATTAGAGGAACAGTCATTTTTTTTACAGTAAAAGTGAAAATTGGATGATCAGTTTTAAAAAATAGACTTCCAATTTTCTTATAAACAAAAAATCGAATGACCCTTTTTAAAATAGGAAGACCGATTTTTAATTTACTTAAGAAAATCGGATGACCCTTTTTTAAAGTGGACGTCCGATTTTTTAAACTTCTAAAAATCGGACAACCGATTCTATTTATTTCCTTGAAAAAATCGCATGACCGATATGACCTTTTTTAGATATGATAGAAAAATTGGACAGCCAGTTTTCCTTGGAAAAATATGGACTTTCCTTCACATTTCAAAACATGTCTTCTTGATATTCTTTAAAATAAGTGATCCATTAAAAACATCAAAACTTTATCAAGAATACTTAGTTTTTCAAGTATAGTTTGTAAAAGATATTTCTTCCAAGGAGCTACCATAGTTGATCAAAACTCAAAGAGATGAGTTAGGGAGTTTTACAAAGTTACCTTTAGGATATCCTTAACTAATCTTCTTGTCTTCAAGGTGTTCAACTTGATCGCATCATCTTCATAAGCCCTGGTTGTCTTAAGTGACCTTTTGCTTCTATGTAGATTCCCCTTGAGACTTCTCTTGTACATATTTTGTTCTTCTATATAAAACTGTTTCTACTTAACACAAAGCACAATTTAATCAAAATCAAAACATTATAAATGTGCCTATAGGGCTTACACAAACAATAAAAACTATTCACTATTCATATTAATAAAACTGTAAATTCATAAAAGAATTCAATAATAGGAAAAGTAAAAGAAAGCTTAGGATTAAAAATCGAACCCACAGTTGAATCCCGAACGTCTTCTAAGATCTTCTCTCGAGTCACCAAGTCGAAGATTGAAATGTTGAATCAAAGCATTCAATTCTTGAATCAAAGAAACTAAGTCTTGCAGAAATCTTTAAATTCTATAAATTAAAGAAAATATAAAAGCTGGAAGTTTAAAGAGTGTTTAACTAATCTAATCTAATTAATCACTCCTAATCTAAACTAATCTAATATAACCTAATTATGTCTACAACTTGTTATATTAGTTGTAATTAAACCCTCTTATATAGAGGTGAAAAATATTAGAAAACCAAATCAGAAATGGAGAAGAAAACAAGAAAATCGAGTTTGAATCGGACTTGAACCTCCCTTGACAGCACTACCTACCGTTGATGGTAGGGCGAGGCCTACCGTCCACGGTTGGTCTCTGTCTTGCCAACACCTGTGATTCGGCACCTACTAGCAAAGGTAGGTCACCCTACCTTAAGCGGTAGGTGTTATATTTTTGCTGACAGCTTCCGTTTTCATTTTTTTCTCTCCGTTTTCATCTGTTTTTGTTTCATTTTTATCGTTTCTACTTCTGAAGGGTACCTAAGATAAGAATAAGAGGTAAGCTACAATATTTACTTTTACATATTAAAAGTACCGAAAATGATGAAATGAACATATAAAAAATATAGATAAATATGCACCTATCAAATATCCCCACACTTATCCGTTACTTTCCCTCAAGCAACACAAGCTAAACAGAAAAACGTAGGATAAAAACTTTTATCATAGAAAGATAACATATGAAAATGACATAAGCCTCAGTATTAACAGTTAGAACCTTAAAAACGATTACAGACATTGGTTGCTCAAAATAACAAGAACAAACTGAACAAGAACGAAAATCGAAAAGTAAAACTTATCAACATAAAAACAAAACTTGTAAAGATAATAAAAGACAAAATCACTTCAATAGAGTAATTCACTACCCAACTCAAAAGATAATCCAAAAATAGGCAACTAGAAAATCACTAAGACCATCATAAGTTACTAAAAATCATTACTAATCAGAGGGGATGTGTGTGACTTTTCTCATGCTACCTTACACAGAAAAAAGAGAAATATTAAGTGATTAGCAATAATAAATATTTTTCAAAGATAATTAACACAATTCATACATTTTTTATCACTTAGCCACATTAAAGTCTATTTTAGTTCGTTCCTGAATTAGGCAGGACTTTTTGGCTTGTAATATTAGGCTAGGGACATAAGTAGGTTACAAACGAAGGTAAAGGGACAAAAAACAAACGAGATAGAGTTAATGTAACCGAACGGATAAGCTAATGAAATAAAAGGAACACTTTTTAGCCGTTGTTTTCACTCTTTCATTCACCTTTGTTCAACTTACTTCCTTCTTCTTTAATAACAATCCCCATCTAATAATATATTTTTCTCAAGATTTTTCAATAGTAACCAAAGTAAGAGAGATAGATGCTTGAATTTTTCTCAAGATTTTACTATAAAATAAAAACTCATCTTTTTTCTTCGTTTTCTGCCATGTTTTCATTTTTCTGGCTTTTTTAAAAAAAAATTTTCTGGCTTTTTCTCTTTTTTCAAATTGTTTTCAAGCATCAATATTTTCTTTCTTTTCAAGCCAAAATCACCGAATACATGAAATTCCACAAAATTCCCCTTTCTTTTTATATAATAGGGCTTTTCTTTTTCTTTCTTCCCCCCTTTTCCCCCACACTTATTCATTTCTTTCACACAAGACGGCCAAAAGTCTATACTAACCAATAGCTCAAGAATCGAGGTTCACTCAAAATGGCCAAAAGTCTATGCTAACTATTAGCTCCATAATTGAGGTTCTATATAGTGAGGTTAAAAGAATAAAGAAAAGAAGGAAGTATAAACCTTAGCATGAAGGCACAAAAAGGGAACTAGGGATTCATTTCATAGAGGATATAAGATAAGAAAGGCACAAACAGTTCAAAGAGGGCCTAAGACCACATTTCCTGGACCATCATAGACTAGACTTTTTTGCTTTTAAAGACAAAAATTGTGAAATTGCTGGCAAAGTTAAAAAATCATTATCATAATGTTAATTACTCAAGATTCCTAAACTTCTATTACTCAACAACATTCACAAGTGCATAAAAACCATTGATTATGTAAGAACTTTAGTAAGTATGGTTTTTAGAGTAATTAAGTAATTTGCCTTTTTTGAAAAACATATAGAATTTTTCAGTTGTAAATTCTATCAAAAGTGATGAAAATAAAATATTTTGGATTTTTAATAAGAAAGTAAGAAAAAAAAGTAAAATATTTTAGGAATTTTTAAATTTTTTTTTTATTTGTTAGGAATTTTTCAAATAAGAGACTAATAGAAAAAACTTTTAAAAGAGCAAAAACAAAAAAGAGACTAAGAGAAAAAAAAAAACTTAAAAAGAAAGAAAAATAATAAAAGAGACCAACAGAAAAAAACTTGAAAGAGCGAAAATAGCCCCCCGCACTTAAAATCACATTGTCCTCAATGTGGGGTTAGACTAGATTGTTCTTCATTTTTCAATTCCAAACAATCTTGCAAATAATCTAATCTCGTGATAATTAAATTACAAACAAACGCAATTGGAGAACAACTTAAATTAAAACAAATATCGAAATCAAGAAATTAAACCAATAACTTGATAATCAAGAATTAGGGTTCAACCCCACACCAAACAATAAAACCTACTCACTATTCACATTAATAAACCTGTAAATTAATAAAAGAATTCAAAAACAAGAAAGTAAAAGAAAGCTTAGGATTAAAAATCGAACCCGCAATTGAATCTTGACGTCTTCTAAGATCGTCTCTCGAGTCACCAAGTCGAAGATCGAAATCTTGAATCAGAGCCTTCAATTCTTGAATCCAAGAAACTAAGTCTTGGAGAAATCTTGAAATTTTATAAATTAAAGAAAATATAAAAGCTAGAAGTTTAAAACACTAATCTACCCTAATTTATCTACTCCTAATCTAATCTAACCTCGTTATATCTACAAGACAATAGTTGCAGTTAAACCCCTTATATAGAGGTGAAAGATACAAGAAAACCAAATCAAAATTGGACAAGTAAACAAGAAAATCAAGTTTGAATAGGACTTGAACAACCCTTGCAAGGACTACCTACCGCCAACGGTAGGGCAAGGCCTACCGTCCGCGGTAGGTTTCTTTCTTGCCAACATCTGTGATTCTCGGCACCTACTAGCGACGGTGGTCACCCGACCTCGCATGGTAGGTGCTATATTTTTGCTGAAGACTTTCGTTTTCGTCGTTTTCACTTTGTTTTCGTCTGTTTTTGTTTCCTTTTAATCATTTCTACTTTCGAAGGGTACCTACGATAAGAATAAGAGGTATTTAGATAAAATATATATTTTTACATATTAAAAATGCTGAAAATGATGAAATTAACATATAGAAAATATAGACAAATGTGCACTTATCAATACTCCAAGTGATCCGATAATGGTTTTAGCTCTAGTTCCGGTGGTTCTTTGAATTATGTCTTAACTAGAAGATTTTGGGGGTACCTTTAGATCCTCTTTTATAGTAGTATTCTTTTCCACATCTGATTCATCTAATTTTTGGTCAACACCTGAACTTCATCAAAATCCACCTAACCTTGGGAATCTTGTTGCAGAGCTATCATTAGAAAAATCTTCTTGGACAAATTCCTGCACGTGAGTAGCAATATAAGGATCCATAAAGTGTATCATAAAGCAAGTATCATCATGATCCCCAGACCTACGCATGGCATCGGGAAGTCTTAATATCACTTTCTCTTCCCCTAACCTAAGAGTCAATTTTTCTTCTCCCACATCAATTAGAGCCTTAGTAGTGACGAAAAGGACAACCCAAAATAAGTGGGACTTCAATGTCCCCACTGATATCTATAATTACAAAATCAACCGGGAACACCAAGTCCCTTACTTTCACTAGCACATCCTCTATAATACATCTAGGATACTTAGTAAACCTATCCGCAAGTTGAATACTCATCCTAGTAGGTTTTGGTTCTCCCACTCCAAATTTTTTAAAGAAATCAATAGGCACAAGATTTATACTAGCACCTAAATCAGCTAAAGCCCAAGAAATAGTTATACCACCTAGAGTACAAGGAATAGTAAAACTCCATGGAAAAATCAAAGATAAAATGGATGATTTTAAATCAACCATGTTTCTCCAGATCGAGAAATATATAAAAGAACAGATGTATTTGATATTTGAAACATATACAAATACATTAAAAGTTATATGGAATAACTTTACTGAAGGGAAAAACTTTTTAAGATTAACATCGTTCCAAGTCCGTGCTAGAATTTTGCCTTTAAAATATTGCAACTTATAGCTACCATTTTTGTTGCTTTTGATAATCCGATATGGTCCTACCTAAGTTGGGTCTAAATTTCTGCTTGGGTCTACACAGCTAACCTCATACTTCTTTAGAACTAAATCCCCTTCTTTGATTGTTGAAGGTTTAACTTTAGCATTGTGATATAGGACCATTTGCTATTTGTGATGATCATCTTTTATAGCAGCCTTTGTACGAATTTTATCTATGGGTGTCAAATGCTAATACATCATTTGATCATTTGTGTGTTCACTAAATGCCATATGCCTTAAAGATTCATGGCCAATTTCTACTGGAATAACGACATCTACTCCAAAATATATTAGTGAAGGGGGTTTCCCCTGTAGCTATTCTGGGAGTAGTTCGATAGGACCAAAGAGCATTTTGGAAGTTTTTCTAGCCGCTTTTTCAATCATTGAAATAGTTCGATTTGTGATTTCAATGGCACCGTTTGTTTTAGGATAACCTGTATATGTAAATCTTTGTTCAATACACAACTCTTCGTAAAAGTCTCATAATTCTTTGGAATCAATTGTTTGCTATTATCTAATATAAGGATTTTAGGAATGTGGAAACAACAAAAAACATCTTCATAAAAGAATCCCTGACTTTTTTTTGCAGTGATACTTGCCAATGCTTTCACTTCAACCAAACGTGTGAAATGATCAATAGCAACTACTGTATGATTTTTTCGGCAAGTGCTTTAGGAAAAGGACCCAAAAGATCGATTCTCTATCGAGCAAAAGGTATTGGCTTGCCAAAAACGTGATACTCGGACATTGGGATATGGTGCTCATTGGCATTATCCGGCACTTTTTGCAGGTTTTGACCAGGTTGACAGAATCCTCTCTCATGGTGGGCTAATAATATCCATATATAAGAGCTTTATTGACTAATACCTTGGTGTCAATGTGTGAGCCGTAAATACCTTCATGCATATCTTGCAAAACATATTTTCCATCTTCCTCATTAACACAATTTAACAATGGCCTAGTGCCCATGGTTCTATATAACTAATCATCAATGCGAACATATCTTGTAGCAGTAGTGCGAATTTTTCTGGCCAGTTTGTCATCATCAAGCAATTTCTCATGCAGTATGAAATCTTAATCGGCTGTGTCCAATCCTAAACCACATCTGTAAGAAATATGTCTCGAGTTATGCTTCTCTTGAAGAGATTCCAACCATGTGCCTTCCATTCGCTCCCCCGTACTAAGTTTAGATAGATATCTGCACGGGAATTTTTCTCTCGAGGAACTTTCTCAAAAACATTTTGGAGAATTGAGGAAGTATATACTGAATGAGAGCCTAATGTTTCTGCACATTATCACCCCTTGCCTAAAAAATGCTAGTAACTTGTCCAATGATGACTTTATGAATTTCTTTGAACACAAAGATGATCAATTTTACGACTTTGTGCCATGTATAATCCTGCCAATAAAGCCTCGTACTCCGATTCGTTGTTGCCAACAATGAATAAAACTTTCAAAGCATAAGCCTACTGACAACCACCAGAATTTTCCAAAATAAACCCTGCTCCTTTGTATTTTTCCCCAGTAGAACCATCAAATTTAAAATCCATAAAAAATTCATATAAGAAATTAAACAAGATGCATCCTAGGAAGTAGTATCAAGAAGAGTGCACTCTACAATAAAATCAATAAGGGCTTGACCTTTGATAGTCTTTCTGGAAGAAAAGTCAATTTTGTATTCACTTAATTATAGAGCCCATTTAGAGGTACGTCCTGATATGTCTTGTTTATGTAGCACATGTTTTAAAGGTATATTAGTTAAAACAATAATTAATTGTACTTGAAAGTATGGTACTTTTTGGAGTTTTTGGGAATTTTTAATGTTTCTGGTACTTTTATAAAAAAACAAATACTTTAAAAAGAAAAGAAAAAAAACACATAAAGAAAACAATAAGAAAAAAGTAAAGAACAACTAGAACTCCCCCCATACTTAGAATCACATTGTCCTCAATGTGGGGAGAATAGAAAAGAAAACAAAAAGGTAAAAGAAAACAAATAAAGCACATGAAGTAAAAAGAAAAAAATACAAAATTAAAGAACAATAAGTGAGTAGGGAGATAGAGAACTTAGAGGACCAATCTGCCCTCTCCATCTATATTGCCACTCGTGCCTTCATCTGGAAAAAGAATGCCCATAAGTCCTAGTGAGCATAAGTTTTGGCGTTGAAGTGTGTCCTGAATACCCGCCAAGGCATCCAAACGTCGGGTTTGCCTTATTTTCATTTGTTCTAATCTGGCGGGGATAGAGGATTCCGAATCATCATACTCCTCACTGCTACCCTCGGTGTCCTTTTCCTCTTCCTCATCAACCACTGCTTTCCCGAGGCGTCGGGCAGGTTTTGTACGTGTATGACCAAATTCCTCATGCCGACTTAGCCCTGATCTATCTATCCACCTATTTTCAGTTTCATTATACTCAAAACTAATCTGTGAGATGGTGTCGCCATCGATTACATTGGAGGAAGTAGTAGTGAGTTTCTTTTCTTGAAAAATCAATCTCAAAATACCGGAATATATCCTGAGTAGCAATGGATAACTAAAGACACAGAATTTCTTGTTAGTGTTAACCGTGTCCCACATGCAATAAATGATAATACAAGGAATGTTTACTGGGGAAGAGGAGAGGAGTTTGTCTAAAAAGTATATATATCTAGGATTCTAAGTTCATTTAGACTTTTGTGTGATCTAGGGACTAGATTTGTGCCTATGAGACCAGAAACGACTCGTATTCTAGGTGAGAGATCATTAGCCTTCCTAATTGTTCTAGAATGTCCTATGTTTGGCCGAGGACGGATTCCTACTCGAAAGCTCGCCTCACTATATTTCTACGCTTCATCACCTAAGATAATTCAAGAGGTGGAGCCAAAGGTAATTGCCGGACCCTCATTCGGAATAGACGCAATAAGAAAGAAGGGTCCGATCAAGGGCTTTGTTCACTCCCTTAATAGTGGTTTTGACAGTTATGAGGTCTTTGTTGTTCTTTTTGGTCATATTAGTGTAAAACACTTTTACCAAAGTAAGGTAGTAAACGCCACTTCGGGAAATCATCCTCCTTGACCCTAGACTCACAAGAAGGTTTGAAATTTCTAATTGGTTGTCCAAGGTGTGTTCTACGATTCACTCCGGTTCAATTATGCTTTTCTTCTTAGTTTCAAACCACACCTTATTCGACTTATCAATTGTATGCTCGTGAAACGGAGGAATAAAGAGGGTCAGTTTTAGGAGAGCTAGGGTCAGCAATTCAAGCTCTTTTCAATGAACTAGAGGTAGCGGTTTTTCTACGCATAATGATTAATGGAGGGGAAGGTCTGAATGCAACAAATGGAATCAACAAAAAACACAACACGAGGGACGATCGCAATAAAGGGCACAAAAAAGGCAAAAGAATGTGTAATCACATAGATATTAAGTAAAAAGGTAGCCCATGTGTGTAATGGTGTACAGTTTATTCAATTTAAGGAAAAAGGTTGCGCCCCTAAAAAAATAGATATACACAAATTAGCCAACACAAAAAAAAAATGCACAAAAGCAGATAATAAGAAAGGACTCAGGTTGTGCCCCCGACAATAAAATTTAGATAATTAACTAAGTAGAGGGGTTTCAAGGGGAAGCTTATCCCATTCATCGTAAAACGAACCATAGCCAGATTGCCAAAATCCAAGTTGCTGGTGTAGGACCAGGTCGCTGTCCAGTGGTGCCGCTATTGTCGTCAGAGTTCCATGGTGGTGACTGGGAACAGAGATGTGAGGAGGGAGGGAAAAGAGGGAAATGTAATGTGAATCCCCAATTTGATTGCAAATTGAATCCATCACCATCCCAAGATCACCTCATTTTTGAAGAAACTTATATTGAAGATTTAGTATTTCTAATGCTCCACTAAAGAACCTCTGAAGAACTAAGCAACATAAACCTAATAGTGAGAGGAAGAACTCTTTCCCAACTTGACACCAAGAACTTTAGGGAAACTATGGCCCTAAAACCCGAGCTACACAAATTAAAAGATCTAGATTAATCAACTCTAGAAACAAGAACTCCTAGAATCAATCAAAGGAGGAATTCGAAATGATTAATTAACTTCCATAGATTCATCAATCTAAGTAATCAATTGGTAACAAACTAAGGAATCAAATCCTTAGAAGCTAACTAAAATGGGTTGAAGAACCCTAGAAACCATTTGAGAAAACTCTGAATTCATATCATCAAAATTTATCAAAGTTGTATACATGAGGAGGCATAAGTAGGTATTTATAGAGAAAACCTACACCTCTTCCTAAAAATGTAATGAGTATTAGAATAAATAATTAGCCTTCTATAAAAAGTTTATTACATGCTTGGAAATCAAGAAACCAATAATTTACTAAAAACTAATTGATTTTGACTAAAATTAAATTGATGTCATCAAAATCCTCTTCTTGTCTTGAGACCTACCGGGTAGTAGGGTGGAAGCCTACCATCGTAGGTAGTATCCTCAAGATTCCCTTTGTCCAAAGGGCTACCGGGAATGGTAGGGTGGGAACCTACCATCCCCAATAAGCTCTGTTTTCTTCCCTCCTTACTTCTTTCATCTTCTTTGATGGCTAGGAGCTTCTAGTTTGATTTCGGTGAGCTTCTTATCAATTTTAAGATCCTTAGAAGTCTTGTAAAGTCTTCCAAGCCTTCCAATTAAACTCATAATTCCCCAATTTAAGTTTCATCCATGATGTCTTCAATCTTCTAGTTCTCCTATGCAAATTATTGAACAATCCATTGTTGAATTCATATCATCCCCCTCTTAAAAGGATTAGTCCTCGAATCTTGTCTTTTAAAAATCTACAAAGGCAGGAAACATTAGAAAGGACCCAGCAATATAAGCATTCTAAGAGTTAAACAAGTAAATCTAATGACCATCTAAACAACAAAAAAGGCAAGGACTCTAGAACTTTTTTGAAAGCTCTACGATAAGCAAAGGAATTATATACAAAGAAGTTTAAGGCAATGCACCTCCAAAAAGAACTATTCAAGATCCACTCAAGTTTTACAAGAATTTTCTAAATAGTATAGCCATTAAAAATAGAGAAGTCTCGTAAATCAAATATATGAACAGCATTTTCCAAAGTGTCCTTCAAAGGCCTATGATATTGAAAACTCAAATTTTCTAAAACTTCCAAGGTTAAGAACATGACTATTTGAAAACATTTTAAATTCCAATGGAGAAGTGTCCCTTCAAAAGTTTGATAGAGAGTTTTAAATGTAGATTCTTAGAAACAACTTCTTTGACATTCTTTTAAAAAGAAGATGAATATCAACATCTTCAAAAGGTAAATGATAAAAAGAGCTTTTGTCACTTTAAAATTCAATGAATAATCAAGAATTTAAGAGCTTGAAATACTTCTTCCTTGATGATATGCAAAATAGACTTTCCAAATGAAATCAAAAGAGCTTGAAAACAAATAAAAGACTTTATATTCTACAAACTCTTCAACTTCACAATCAAGATAAAAGAACATAGAAACAAAGTTTCTAAGATCCCAAGATTTGTCAAGTTTATTTCAAAAAATACATTTCTTCAAAAACTTTTTAAAAGGCAAATGAAAGTAGAAACTTTCATCATTTCTAAACTCTAAAAGTAAATCAAGAAGTTTATGAGTTTGAAATATCTCCTCTTTCAAAGATGATGAAATGTAGAGCTCAAGGTGGGTAATGTTTAAAAATATTGAGCAAGAAGTTGCAAGGATTTTCAATGCTCCAAACACAAGGTGTTTTATGAAAAATTCTAAGAAGGAAGTTTAAACACATGTTAAGAAACAACTTTCTTCTCAATTGTTCAAAGCCAAGTTCAAAATCAAAATCCTTGAAGGGTAAATGATATTGAAAGCTCACATTATTTTCAAAATAGTCATGAAAACCACACATTTGAAATCTCTTTTCTTTGAAAGGGTAATGATAATTCAAATGCACCTTCCAAATAAGCATAAAAGCATTTAGAATGAAAGAATAGCCTTGATGAGTCTCAAATTTCATCATTTCACAAGTGAGGTGAGAAAATGTAGACATAAAATTTCCAAAATTCCAAGATGGTCTACTTCTTCTTTGAAATCCATTTTATCAAAGAACTCTTTAAAAGTAGATGATAAAAACAATGTAGCTTCAAGTTCATGTTTCAAAGTTAGTGCACAAGAAATCTTTTGAAGACTAGAAAATGAAATGAACAACTTCGAAAACCACTCTTTGAAAGGTATGCGATAATAAGATGCTCAACAACAAAATCTTTGTAAACTTGTTCAAATCCTACCTCTACCGTGATTCCAAACCTTTTAACAAGAAATCTTTAAAATGTAAATGGTAGAATTTGAACCCAAAGGTATTTTTAAAAAAAAAATTCAAGAGTTAACAACACTTGAAAGCTTGTGCTCATTGTAAGAAAACTCAAATTGACCACTAAAAAGGTTAAAACATTATTCTAAGGGAATAACTCCATCAAGATTTTTCATGAAATCATCAAGGAAAGGAAACACATAATCAACATACTCAATAAACTTTCCTAAACACTCATTATGTAAAATTTAAATAAAGTACAATCAAGCTCAAAACCAACAATGTAAGGTTCAACAAACGAAGCATTTTCTAGCATTCCAAAGCCATAACAAGAAGGATCAAATTTAGTACCACTATACATCAATGATTCCTCAAGAGAAATATGGGAAGAAAGGCATTTAGTCATACAAGCATAAGAAGAAAGACATTCCCATCAAAAGAAAAAACACATATATGACCAAATATATCCACAAGAAAAGTATAAGAAACCAGTAACAAACTTTAATTCCTCAAAAGAGACTTCATTACATGAAAGAGAAGAGTTAAGAAATGGGCTTATTGGTAAGTCTTCAAGAATAGTGCCAAGCTCTTCCTCAATGCTCCTTATGTTTAGAAAATGTAAAACGGGGGTTCCTAATCAGTACAATGCAAGGCAAGTGGACCTAACACTACAGAGGTGAGTTCAACCCGAGTATTGTATCTCTCGAGGAACGAAAAAGGTTCAACTACTCTGCCATTATTCCAGTGTTAAGTCAAAAAGTTGTCGTTGAAGATATTATTAACTAGAAGAGATGCTAACAAAAGCTATAATAAAAAACCAATGGACAATCATCAAAATAAATCTATAAAGTGGAAGTTTTGATCTCGGGATCCCCCTAATCTTGTTACTACTTCAATTGATTGATTTTAATAGAAATCGATGTTGTATTAAAGAATTAGGTCATCACACTTTCGATCAGGCACTCCCTATCTCTAGGTGAAAGCCGCCCTATTCACTAATCCTTAGTCGAGAATCTCTTCTCTCCCTAAAAAGTTATGAATGCTATAGGTGCAGGTGATAAACATACCTAAAAGGGCATCATTCTATCTTTAGTCTAGTGCCCCGATTAATCCCCAAAATGATTGCCCTAGGGTGTTCTTCCTTTTTCAATACCAAACACCCTTGCGATTAATCTAAGTTAGCGACACTTAAATTGCAGGAAAATACCAATTGAAGAACAATTCAATCATCTACAACATTCAATTTCAGAAATATCAACTCAATTTCATAGGATTCAACCCTCAATCCAAACAATAAAATTACTCACTATTCATAATGTAAAACTAAAATTAAATGATTAACATCTAATAGAGAAAAGAAAAGAAAGGCTTAGGAATGATTTTGAAGGCCGAATTGATATCCTTAAACGTACCTGAGTTCGTCTCTAGATTGCTCCCTTGATGCCCGAATTCGCCTTTTCGATCCTTGAATCCTCTTGAAAACCTTTAATTCTCCTTCTTTAATCTAATTCCTAACTAATGGAGGTAAGAACTGGGGAAAATTTATTACATAAGATCCCCCCAATTTGGCTTCCTAAGCCCTAATGGTGGAAGTCTAAAAATAAGAAAGAAATGAATTATGAATTGAATAATGAAGAATGCCTTGAATTTGGCTTAATAACTGCTGAAATTGGGACCTACCATCACTGGTAGATCTCTATCTTCCTTCTCTCTTTTGTGCCTTGAAACTTCCGTCGGAAGTAAGGTTTTGTATCCTTTTCATTTGTTGCCCATTCACCTACCATCGGCAGTAGGTTAGCCTACCTACGGTAGTAGGTCCTCTTCATGGTCACCGTTCGGCATCATTTTCGCTCCGTTTTAAGACGTTTTCGTTCTTTCTTCATTGTACCTTCCTTCGACAAGTATCTAAGATAAGAATGGGAGATATTAGAATTAAACATATATTTTATACCCTAGAAACTTTGATAAATGATGAAACTAACATATAAAATAATAGACAAAATAACAACTATCAGCTCCTTTCTTTATCTTTTATTCCTAGCACACAAGAAGCATACTTAGCAAAATTCAATAATACTCATCAACTCTAGGAATGACATAAGATAAGGAATTAAACTCTATGAAAATTTTCTTTTCCAATAAAGTTCCAAGAGAGTTGGGAGAGTAAAATTCATATCCATTTTCCATCAAAACAAGTGTAAACAAATCATTTTCCTTAAAATAAATCTCAAAGCTCAAGAAGGAATTAGAGGGAAAAAAAGTTTATGGTCTTGATAGACTTATAGGCAAGCTTTCCTCCTTCAATCTTGTTTGAATCTTCAAAATTCTACACACATAAGGATTCACGAGCAAAGAAAGAGTTAGTTTCATTAGCATAGAAGTTCACTTCCTTACTCTTTTCAAGTACAACTATCTCTTTTTCTCTTTGCTCTTCTTTTCCACTCTCTTGTTTTTCAATGAAACACTCATTCTTTTTTACTCTCTCACTTTTCTCAAGCCCTCTTCTCTTTTGGACATTCAAATGTTCGCTCTCTTTGGAAAGAATAGAGTTGGAATCAAAGATACATAATCTCTCATCTAATATCTCTTTTTTCTTCCACTCTTTCTTTTTCTTCATTCTCCATGCTCTGTTTTTATATGTTTTCCATCTCTCATGATATCACAATATTCCACATTAGATATCTCTTCCTTAACATGTAGTACAACACTTTCTTCAGCTTCAATTGTAGATTGTGGAAGCTCATTCACTTTTGAAAATTCTTCAATTAATGATAGTTTGATGATTTCTACCTTTGTAACTCTTTGAGATGGCATGGAAAGTTATTTTTCTCCACATCTTTTAGCCTTTATAATGCTCTTTTCCTTTTTCTCATGCACAGATATTCTTACCCTTTCTTTTCAACTTCTTTTGCTCTTCATAAATTTTGTGAGGCGCCAAAGAATTTAGAACGAATCTCTTGCCATCTTTGGTGAAATTGTAAGAATTCTTGTCCCTATTGTATATAGTTTTCCTATCATATAACCAAGGGCTTCCAAACAATAAATGACCCACTTACATGGGTGCTACATCACATAACACATTATCTATATATATATTTCTTTTTAGAGATAGACACACACACTTGCTTAGTGACTTTGATCTCATCAATATCATTTGACCAATGATGTATGTAAGGTTTAAGATGTTCAAGAAGAGGCAAATTCAACTTTTCCACAAGTTAAGTACTAGCCACATTAGCACAACTACTACCATCAATAACAAGATTAGAAACTTTGCCTTCTATAAGGCATTTGAGATAGACTATATGCTCACTTTCATTTTTCCTCCCATAGACATTTTCATCATATAAAGTCTCTAAGTAAACTTATCTACCATAACTATGATGATATATATCATAACAATCATAAGGACTATGCTCATAATTTAGCATTATCTCTATCATAACCCCCATAATCATCATAAGAAGTACGCTCATAAGATTTAGCATAAGAAGAGAAGTACCAACTCCATTATGTCTTTTAGGAGTGAAGTTTCCATAACCATCATGTGCCCTAGAGATGAATCTTCCATGTCTAAGGTTGCTTCCACCATAAGCATTGACTCCATTACTACCACCATGATGGAAATTATGCATGTCCCTTGCAAGCTTAGATTGATAATCCTCTTGTTTGGTCTTTGCTTCCACCCTTTTCCATGATGGATTAGACCAATTGTACTCCACTTATTTATTTTTTAAACCAGCACAAAAAGGATAGAGGACAAGAAAAGGATCTCACATCACTCCCGTAGTGTATTCATTCTTTAGATGACCACTCATCCACTCGTGTATGCTCTCTTTAAGAATTTTGATAAAATGAGCTCACCCTCTTGCCTTTTTCTAATCACTCTCCTCTCAAGATTCTATAGATTGATGCTTGAAAAGAAAGAAATAGAAAAAGGAGAAAAAGCCGAGAAAAAAATGAAAAAATCGCAGAAAGTGAAGAAAAAATGTACCTTTATTTTACAGAAAAATCTTGAGAAAATTTCCATCATGTCTCTCTTATTTTTGGTTCTTCTTGAAAACTCTTGAGAAAATTATGTTGTTATATGGGGTGTTTATCAACGAAGAATGAAGTAAAGAGTACAAAGATTAGTGAGAAAAGTGAAAACGACGGCTGAAAAGTGTTTCTTTTATTTCGTTGTCTTATCTTTTCGGTTGCATTAGCTTGATCTCATTTGTTTGTGTCTCCTCTTTCCTTTGTTTGTAACCTACTTATGTCCCTAACCTAACTTTGCAAGCCTAAAAGTTCTACCTAATCTGGGAATGACCTATAATAGACTTTAATGTAGCTACATGATAGAAAAAGTATGAATTGTGTTCATTATCTTTGAGAATTGATGCTAATCTCTTAACATTCATCTTTTACTGTGAAAAAAACAGCGTGAGAAAAATCACACACACACACACACACACATTTGATCAGTAATGATTTTTAGCAACTTATGGGGAACTTAGTGATTTTATCGTTCGTCTATTTTTTGGAGTATGTTTGGAGTTGGGCGGTGAAATACTATATTGACGTGGTTTTATCTCTTATTATTTTTCTAAGTTTTTTTTTGTTGAGTTTGTTTTGATTATTTTGAGCTATCGATGCCTATAATCGTTTTTAAGGTTTTTAACTGTTAATATTTTGGCTTATGTCATTTTCGTGTTTTGTCTTTCTATTAGTTTGTTTGTTTAGTTTGTGTTGCTTGAGGGCAAGCAACGGAAAAGTGTGGGGGTATTTGATAAGGGCATATTTGTCTATATTTTTTATATGTTAATTTCATCATTTTCGATGTTTTTAATTTGTAAAAGTATATATTTTAGTTAAATATCTCTTATTCTTGTCTTAGGTGCCCTTCGAAAATGAAAACGATGAAAGGAAACGAAAAGGGGATGAAAACAAGTAAAAACAACGAAAACGGGGCTGTCGGCAAAAATTCAGAAACCTACCACACGAGGTAGGCTGACCTATCTTCGCCAGTAGGTGCCGAGAAGCAACGAACATTGGGGAAACAGAGACCTACAGTGGATGGTAGGCCTCACCCTACCATCGGCGATAGGGTATGCCGGTAAGGGCGGTTGAAGTCCAAAACAAACTCGATTTTCTTAATTTCTTTTCCAATTTCAACATGATTTTCTTGTATTTTTCATCTCTATATAAGGTCTTTTGCAGCTATTGTATACAAGGTTTTAGATACAATTAGATATACAATTTAGTATTTAGATTAGATTATTAGGTTAGATTAGATTAAACACTATATAATTTCCAGGTTTTATAATTTTAATTAGTTAGTAAAGTTTCAAGATTTCTGCAATTTAGTTTCTTGAATTAAAGAATTGAAGACTTATTTTCAAGATTTTGATCTTCAATATGGCGACTCGAAAGACGAGTTTGGAAAAAAGTTCGGGATTAAATTGCACCTTCGATTTTCAATCTTAAGCTTTCTTTTCCTTTTCTTGTTATTGAATTTTATGTTAATGTACAGTTTTACTATAATGAATAGTGAGTAGTTTTATTGTTTGGTTTAGGGTTGAACCCTAATTCTTTATTATGAAGTTCTTGGTTTAATTTCTTGATTTCGATGTTTGTTTTAATTTAAGTTGTTTTCCAATTGCATTTGTTTGTAATTTAATTGTCGTGAGATTAGATTATTCGCAAGGTTGTTTGGAATTTAAAAAGGAAGAACAATCTACGGCAACAAATTTGGGGTTAATTTGGGCAATTTACTACAGACAGGATATTGCACTTTTAGGTCTTTAATCACCTAATTTTAATGCACTCATAATTTGTTAGGCAGAAAAGAGATTTTCCTCTAAGGGTTAGCGAGTATGGTGGCTTTTGTCCTAGAGATAAGGATTGGGCGATTTGAGTGATGACCCAACATAATTAATTCAACATTGTTTTCATTAAAGTTTTTCCAATTGAATTAGTAACAAGGATTAGGGGGATTCCACTAATCCAAACTCCTATCTCTCTAATTCTTTTAAAATCGTTTTTATTTTTCTTTCTTTTAATTAATTCACTTGTTTTTATTTCTTTTTAATCAATGAAATCCTATTTTAGACTAAATATTAGAACCACGTTTAGTACTTGAACCTTCGTCCATCCCTTAGAGATTTGACACTCAGGGTTAACTCACCTGTACTTTGTTAAGTTCATTTGCCTTGCATTATAGTAATTATGATCACATCCCGTTTTAAGATTTTATAACATCAAATTCATATCAAAACGGGAAAGATGGGAGAGGGGGTAAAAAAAGGATATGAGGAAGGAAAGAGAAGGAGGGAGTAGAAGGAGAAGAATGGTGATGGTTCTAGTTTTGAAAGTGGTCGTCGGATTAGCGAGAGATACGATCGGTACAGTAATCAGGTAAAGAAGAGAGGGAATTGAGAGGATTAGTGATTAGGGGTTTAATTTGGGGGAACTTGAAGAAGATAATATGAATCTTTGAGTTAAAGGAGAGCTACCCGCTTTCGACTTGCACTGACCTATACCCACTTGGAGCATGACTATCCGGACAAGGATGGTGGGACAATCCGGATTTGGATAGTCTCTAGAAAAAAATTTTGAATGGTACTCCTCTTTTCGGATTCGTAAACCTCTGTCTGTGCATGCTTTCTCTGTTGTGTTGTCTATTTTCGTCCCATTTTTCGGCGCTTTTAACCTACACATAGGATAAGAGATTTAGTAATTATGTAGGGGCGTATTTTCAGCTTCCATACTCACTTTAAGAAAATAAAAACTCATAGGAATACCCAAAATAAAGAACAAAAAAGAATGAAAAGGGAAGAAAAAATGATAAAATTGGAGTTATACAATTAAATATACAACAAACTGTTTTGGTGCCCTTATTTCTCGTGAAGGTTATCTCAACCTTTAGAAGGTTGTTTGGGTCTTTGCCAAAATAGGGCTTCAATTGGTGTCCATTTACCTTAAATATCCTCCCTCCAGGGTGCGTTACCTCGATTACACCTGACGGAAAAACCTTGTGTACAATAAATGGTCCCAACCATCTCTCGATCTAAGCTTTCCAGGAAAAAGTCGGAATCAAAAGTTATATAAAAGCATAGCCTCGCCTTCTTTGATCTCATTCACTATATACTTGTCTTGCTATTGTTTTACCTTTTCTTTGTAAATGGATGAGTTTTCAAAAGCTTCTAATCTCCATTCGTCCATCACATTCAATTGAAGTAACCTTTGCTTTTCTACATGAATAGAATCAAAATTCACAAGTAACATTGCCCAATAAGATTTATGTTCTACTTCGATACGTAAGTGACATGATTTTCCATACAAAAGAAGAAACGGGGAAAAACCAATTGGAGTTTTGTAAGCGGTCCTATATGCCCAAAAAGTGTCGTCTAGCTTGACGCTCCAAACTTTTCTAGTTTTCCCACGGTTTTCTCTAATATTCTTTTGATCTCATAGTTAACGACCTCTACTTGGCCGCTAGTTTTTGGGTGATAAGGTGTAGACATCTTATGTGTTACCCCTAAATGCGTAAGACCTTTTTCTATTAATTGATTACAAAAGTACACCCCTCTATCACTTATTATGACTCTAAGAATACCGAAATGATTAATTAATCTTTTTAAAAATTTAACAAAGACTCTGGCATCATTAATGGGTAGAGCTTGAGCCTCAACCCATCTAGAGAAATACTTGACGGCTACTAAGACATATTTATTACAAAAAGAACTCAGAAAAGGTCATAAAGTCAATTCCCCAATAATCAAATATCTCAAAATTTTGAAGAATGGTAAGAGGCATTTCGTGGCGTTTAGAGATTTACCTGTTCTCTGGCATCTATCACAAGTCATGACATACCTTTTTGCATCCTTGAAGATTTTTGGCCAATAAATACCAGACTCTAGTACCTTATGGGCGGTTCTGTTTGCTTGGTAATGTCCTCCAGTGGGTCTTTCATGATGATCGCGTAGAATATTCTCTGCTTAACATCTCCGAAACATTTGGTTTGAGCATTAACGAAACAAGTATGGATCTTCCCAGAAATAGTATTTGAGTTCCTTGAAGAATTTTCGGAGTAATTGCCTAGGTTTGCCTACTGGAACAACATTAGGGTAATTAGCAATGTCCACAAACCAAGGAGAATTATCTTTAACTATATCATAGAAAAGAAGGAATTCATCGGGAAATATGTCATTTATGCTTTCTTCCTCTAAGGAAATACAAGGATTTTCTAGGCGAGAAGATCGGCCACCAAGTTTTCCGCACCCTTTTTTCTCTTATTTCTAAGTTGAATTCCTACAACAAAAGTACCAAACAAATAAGTCTAGGTTTTGCATCAATCTTAGCTCACGAGTACTTTGGCACAGAGTGATCAGTGTAAGCAATAACTTTAGAAAGAATAAGATAAGGGCAGAATTTACCAAAAACAAACACTATGGAAAGCAATTCTTTTTCGTTGTAGTATAATTGGCTTGTGCATCCGTAAGAGATTTTCTTGCAGAGTAGATTGGTTAAAAGTTTTACTCTTCCTTTGACCTAGTATGACACCTATGGCATAATCACTAGCATCGTACATTATCTCAAAAAGAAGGGACCAATCAGGAGCCACCAAAATAGGTGCTTTAGTCAATATATGCTTTAAAACTTCAAAGGCATGTAAAGAATTATCATAAAAAATAAAGGGTGTATCTTTTTCAAGCAAAGTTGTAAGAGGTTAGGAAACTTTTGAAAAATCTTGAATGAACCTCCTTTAAAAATACGCATGACATAAGAAACTTCTCACTGCCTTTACAAACGATGGGCAAGGTAATCTTTCAATAGTTTCTATCTTTGCCCTATCTACCTCAATGCCATGTTTTGTAATCTTATAACCTAAGACTATGTCCTCTCGAACCATAAAGTGATATTTTTCCCAATTTAAAACCAAGTGAGTATCCTCACATCTTTGTAAAATCTTTTCAAGATTATGCAAGAAAATATCAAAAGAATTACCAAAGATGGAAAAATCATCCATAAAGACTTCCATAATATCCCCTACTAAACCCCCAAAAATAGCTATCATGCAACATTGAAAAGTAGCAAGGGTGTTATACAAACCAAAAGACATTTACCTAAAAGCGAAGGTACTATAGGGAGAAGTGAATGTCGTCTGTTTTTTGTCCTAGGGTGTAATAGGAATTTGAAAATAACTTGAAAAACTATGAAGAAAACGATAAAAGTCATGGCCTGTAAGTCTTTCTAACATTTGGTTGATGAAAGGTAGAGGGAAGTGATCCTTCTTAGTTGCATTATTTAGTATTCGGTAATCGATACACATCCTCCAGTCGGTAATGACACTCATTGGAATTAACTCCTCCTTTTTCATTGGGAACGACCATGATACAACCTTTATTTGTCACTACTCAGACAGGACTTACCCAAATACTGTGAAAATTAGATAGATGATTCCAGCATCGAGTAGTTTGATTACCTCATTTTTTACGACCTCTTGCATATGGGGGTTCAATATCCTTTGAGGTTGAACCACGTGTTTAATTTTTTCTTCAAGCAAGATCTTGTGTGTACAAAATGAAGGATTAATACCTTGAATGTTGGCTATTTTCCAAGATATAGCCTTCTTATGTTTTCTAAGGTCCTTAGTAACTCTCATTTTTGTTGTCGACTTAGCTTGGAGGAGATGATGACAGGAAGGGTAGAATTGTCCCCTAAGAAGGCATACTCCAAGTGTTTGGGCAACACCTTTGATTCTAACTCTGGAGGTTCTTCTATTGATAGCTTTAATGAGGGGCGAGTTGGAGCTTGTAAAATTTCAATTTTCACATCCTTCTTCTTGATTTTCACCTCATCTAATTTTGCCACAACTTTTTCTACCAGCTTATCACCCACCTCTTTGCTATCATTACCTTGGAGTGCCGTAAGCAACAGATCGTTGTTTAGAATTTCGTGCACATGATACGATATATAAAGATCTATTGAATTTACAATAAAACAATTATCATCATGGTCTAAGGTATGACGCATAGCTTCGGGTAGTTTAAGAACTACCTCATCCTGTCTAATTTAAGGGTTAATTTTTCTTCACAAATATCAGTTATAGCTCTAGTTGTATTAAGGAAAAGGTGACCTAAATTGGAGGGACTTTATTATCTTCCTCCATGTCCATAACCACAAAATCTAAAGATAAAGTATAATACAATTAGGATATTTAATAGTTCGGTCCAGCGATTGTATACTCATCCTTAGTAGGATTGGGTTCCTCTAGACCTACTTTTTTTGAAAAGTTTATAAGGTAAAAGATTAACGCTAGCACCTATGTCGGCTAAGGCCTACTAACAAATAAAGTACGAATAGTGCAAAGAATAGCAAAACTCCCCGAGTCCTTTAGCTTTTCTTGCAATTTCTCCTTATTCATCAAAACGACAGAGCATTCCTTATTCAAGGTCACCGATGAAATATCTTCGAGTTTCTTTTTCTTGGAAAGCATTTCCTTTAAAAGCTTGGCATATTTTGACATCTGAGTCAAAGCTTCCACAAATGGAATGTTAATATGCAATTTTTTAAATCTTGCTTTACTTTAAGAAGGTGTTGAGGGTATGTCATGGGAGGTCTATAAGGTGATGGACTTCTTTTCTTTTATACTTCCTTCTTCTCTTTTTTTTCATCATGTCATTTTTCAACTTTTTCTTCAACACCTTTGTCTCCGGGTTCCTTCTCCTTTAAATCCTTTTCTTTCGTAATCACCATAGGAGTAGGAACTTCTAAATCCTTTCTGCTTATCAAGGTTATTGCTTTAGAATGTTCCCTTGGATTTGGTTATGTGTTGCTTGGAAGAGATCCATGTGGTCTTTCTAAGATGATCTCTACAAGTTGACAGATTTGATTTTCTAAGTTCTGAATAGAAGTATCTTGATTTTGTATCCTAGCATCGGTGGCATTCATGAACTTACTCAAAAGATCCTCTAAGTTGGGTTTAGGTGGTGGATTTGAAGGAGGTGCATTGTAAGGTAACGGATGTATAGGACTCTGGGTTTTAAACCCTGGAGGATTTTGAGGTCTTTGTTTCCCTTGATTGCTCCATGAAAAGTTCGGGTGATTGCACCATCAAAGGTTATAGGTATTAGAATAAGGATTATTCCCTTGCCTATTTCCTTGGATACAAGCTACTTGTTCCACAGGAGAATTCATGCTAGGGAACTCATGATTTGGGTGCCCCTCATTACAAAAGTCACAAAACATTAATTGTTGTGGACCCGGTGATGCCATATGTAACTTTTCAAATTTTTTATCTATCATGGCAGCCAACCTTGATTCTAAATGTGTTACCGTATCGTCGCTATGTATTCCTGTCGTTTTTGCCCTTGTTATCGGGCCTCCCAAGTATAATTATTTAAAGAGATTTGCTAGATCAAGTCGTATACTTGTTGAAGCATCTTGCTATCAATAGAGCCACCGAAGGAAGCATCTATAAGTTGCCTAGCTCAAAAGCTAACATTGTTGATAAATGATTGAATTTGGATTCCCAAATCCAAACCATGACGAGGGCACTTCCTTATCAGTTCCGTCCATATTTCCCATGGTTCGTATAGACTTTCTCCATCTTCTTGTGGGAATGAGAGGATTTCATTCCTTAATTTTGCAGTGCGGCTCGGGGACAAGTATCTTCAAAGAAAATTTTCTACTAAAGACTCCCACGGTCTAATGGACCCTGGAGGTAATGATTTGAGATATGACTTCGCCTTATCCCTTAAGGAGAATGGGAATAGAAGAAGTTTTATTGCATCTTCCGATGCTCCGTTGATCTTGAAAGTATCACATCTCCAAGAAATTGGCAATGTCTACGTTAGGATCTTTATATGGTAGCCCATCAAATTGGATATTGTTTTTGTACCATATGAATGATGTTAGGATTGATTTCAAAATTATTGGAGTCCACTGCCGGTCTTGTTATGCTCGGCCTCGTCCTAGTGATGGACGACATTGCATAGTCTGTCATCCTACATTTCGTCGTTTGCGGTAGCGTTGGTGGATCCCTTAGGTCCTCCTCTTCCTTCGCCTTATCTAAAATTACCAACGCTGTTTTTTCTGCCGTATGGAAATTGATAGTGCGACGGGCATACGCAGCGTTCCCTCGGTTCCGGATCAAATTTATCTAATATACTCCTTTGGCAATGGGGCGTAAACTAGTCAAGAGACCCTATAACAAAGTAATTACATAATTGGTGAATTTAAGAGAATAGCAAGAGAAGAGCAAAGAAAATCCAAACAAAAGACAAAATGCAATAAAGGAAAAGAAACGAATAAAAACAATTAAAAACTCAAACAATTAAATTAGCAAATAAATAGTGTTCATAATATTAGTGTCCCCGGAAAGGGCGCTAAAAACTTGATGTGTGGTTTCTAATCCTAACAAAATTCAACTTTTAGGCAAGCATACCTATCAGTTTAATAAGGTGAGAAAAGTCTCCAGATTGTCGACTCTCAGGACAGCCAAGCCACGTCTCTACTATTTAATTTAATAAAACTTTTGAAAAATTTTTTGAACTAAGAAATAACTAAAAATTAATTAAACTAAACAAGAAAGCAATTAAGAAGTTTCTAAAAAAAATTTTGGAAAGTAGTGCTTAAATGTTAAAATTCCCATAGAACCTTAAGTTAGTTTTAGAAGCAGCGCTATCAATGAATTCCTTCAATTACCCTCTTTAATGGCATTCTCTAGCTTTCTTCAATTCACTACACTATTCATTGTCATGACCATGATCCTTCTGGAAATGGCAGTACTTCCCTTTGTTTCTCTTTTATGAGGAGACAACATCTTTGCAGGGCATTCTAAAGTCCATAAAGACTCCACTTGTTGCAGAATTTATGGTCTAGGAACCCGCAAGGGGGTGTAATTATATTTGTGGGGATCAGGTTTTCGGGGACCCAACAGATCTAAGATTATAGGATTGGACTTGATATCTCCCTGTTTAGATTTCTTGGAATGTTGATACTCTTTAACCTTATTATCTAACTCCCGTTTCCTGTATGCGTAGTCATAAGCATAAATGAACTTCTTAATCTTGGTTAAAAGAGTATTAATGTTGGAGGGTTCCTTTTGTACTAACTTGCTTGAAAATAAGGTTTGTCAATCCATGTCTATAGGCTTGAATGTATTCGTTTTCAAAGAATTAAGGAATTTCCTAGGCTGCCTGGTTGAACTAGCTAGTGAAATCTCTAACTGATTCCAAAGGACATTGACGAACATTGAGATAGAAATCCAAAGTAGGTTAAAAAAAGGATTGAGGAAGAAAATTTTGGATAAACTTTTCTCCCAAATCCTTGAAACAAGTAATGCTTCGTGGTGGTAGATAAGCATACCACGCCAAAGCTTTCCAAGTTAAAGAACTGAGAAATATAAGACAACATGTACTATATGAATCATTGTACACGTACATCTGAGGTGTGAAACACATCATATGTTGTGTGGGATCAAAAGAATCGTCATAGGTTTCAAGTTTTAAATGAGTAAAAATGACTGGCACGAGTGCACGGGCATAAGATTCAATTAGAGGATTATATTATAGAAAATCCATCCCCCATTGGGGATAGTAGTAGATGGGGTCATTTGAGCTAAGCTTTCATTAACAAGATCATGAATAGTTTGAGTTTGAGGGAGTGATGAATTTCGATGGGAAAGGGTATCCCCAGTAGCCACATTGAAAGGAAAAATTAGAGAAGGAACTTTTGGCATAGTAAATTGGGGTCGGCGAATAGAAGTATTAGATAACGGGAGGAATGGTATAGTATGCTGAGTTAACATGGTTTGTAAAGATGCTAACAAGGTTTTCAACTGGAATATCTAATCCGGGTGCAAAGTAGTAGAAGAAGTACGATTTTCTGGAAAAGGTATAGAAGGAATGGAAATCCCAATGCCCGTGGAATAGGCATGGGAAAAAGGAATGGCAAGGTGGCAAGAGTTGCTGTTATAGATGGAATAGGCGGAGGAGGATCAGAAGTAAGAATGCCCTCCTAACTAGTAGGATCAGTTGCCATTGCTCATGATATATGGGTAATAAAGAGAAGAAAAACTAAAACACGGTGGGCACAAAATGATTAGTTCCGTATCCCGATTCTAAATAGAATAAACCTACAAAACCAAATAAACAATCACCAAGGCAACGTTGATCCCTCGTTTTACCTCTAATACTTAAGTTAGTATCAAATCGAGCAAAACAAAGCTAATATATATGTATGTACGTATGTATGTATGTATCACATGAGTGGTAAAGGGGAACAGTACCTCTATTTATAATTGATTCTTCTTCTCATTTTTTCTTAAACCTCCGATGTGGGATTGAGAACATGAATCTTTTGACCCTTTGAACCCCTATGTATATTTTGAAGTCTAAAGAAATTTAGTGGGCTACGTCAATCTTAAATGAAAATATATTCTTTTTTATCAATATTTATTGGGGTATAAAAATTGAATCCAAATGGAGAGAGTCGATGGGTTGTTCCCATCAAGTCTTATCATCTCTTGTTAATTATGCTCCAAATTATAAAAACAAAAACTTCAAAGAGAATAATATAACTTAATACAAGTCAATAGTTCCATGAGTAGAAATATAAACTTGCTCCATGAAAGAATTTTGAGAAAGACATACTCTAGCATAACCAATGCCTCCATTATTCAAGGAAAAAAAAAGGCTTTTGTCTAAAATTTGAATTTGTATGCCCAATAAGAATTAATATTTTAATCTTGTTGAGCATTCCATTTCTTTCTACATCAAATATTCTTTTCAACAACTCTGGTTTCTGTCAAGGATCAATCTTGTCAAACAATCTTCATCCTAAAAAAATTATGATGGGCTTTTAGATGTGTGATGTTAGTAGGAAAAGTTTTACATTTTCTACACAACATTTTCTACATAATATTTGCAAAAACTCTGGGCAATATGGATAAAATATATACCATAATTTAAATATAATAAATCTTATAAAATTTAGAACTTTATAAAAATATGTAATGAGCATAAAAAATTTATATTATATATTTAAATACATGCTAAAACTTTTCCGCCCATTGCTACTAGAGTATCGGTTTCAAATCTTCTAATATTCTCTCAGACCTTGTTTAATAAAATAATTATATTATATTATATTATATTATATTATATGTAACCATATAATTGCTCTGAGCTTATTATTTCTCATTGTTTAATAGGGAACTTAGCTATGAATATTACATGCTTGTTGTATAATATGTGCACAAGCTTTATTTTTTTTAATTAGAATTGCTTGTCATTACATCTTACTGCAAAATCATGCATATCTATGTACGCCTCATGCAAGTGTTAAAGTGCACTAAATGTGCATAGATACTCTTGATTTTACTATGATTAAATACAATAGTGTGATACTTTAAATTGTTCAAAAATTATTCATGTGTATATAATTAGAAAAAATAAAATTTCTGTATATAAATACATAACGAGCATATAATATATGTATATTCATAGGAAATTTTAGTTTTAGTTAATATATCAATGTTCATTTTTGATGTAATATTAATTTTAATTACATTGGTATGTTAATTAGACAATGTAACAAAGGGTGTATTAAATTAGCAGAATCATGAGATTAGACTCGTCTTCTATCTTTCACTTTCATCCACCAGGCGCCAACAATAGAAGTCCAAGATGCAGTCGATTTCCTGGTAAACGCCATGGATGATTCGATGCTTCCGATCTCTTTCCTTTCACATCCTTACACTCTTCCTCTCTATAAATAAATATAAGAACATGTTCGCACATTTTCTGTTGAAATTCTTTCATCCACCATGAGCTGCAATCATCTCTCCGTGATTCTGTTTACACTGTTTCTTCTGGCTTTAATAATAATTACAGCTGAAGCAGCGATTCAGCCGAATCCAAACTGTCCAAAAACCTGCGGAAATCAAACTATTCCTTTTCCATTTGGAACAAGTCCAGATTGCTATTTAGATGAAGCTTTCTTTATTACCTGCAACCATACAAACGACGACGTTCCGAAGCCGTTTCTAAAAGGTAATACCGAAGTATTCAACATTTCGCTCCTCGGCAATCTAGTAATTTCATCTCCCCTAGCTCACGATTGTTACAACGCAACCGGATTTCAAACTAATGTTTCAAAATCAATTCTACAATTCGAAAAATTTTCCGTTTCGGAAACCCGAAATAAGATCACCGTCGTCGGATGTGATACTTACGCCGTCGTCCGAAGCTTCACCGCCGGTAACATAACCACCGGATGTCCGGCATGGTGTAACGGGTTAGAAAACGTTAAAAGCGGATCCTGTTTCGGTGTGGGTTGTTGTCAAATGGATATTCCACGAGGAACGAGAGAATTTGAATTAGGTTCGAGTAGTTTGATGAACCATACGAGATCGCAGAGTTTTAATCCTTGTGGTTTTGCTTTTGTATCACAAGAAGGATATTATAATTTTTCAAGCTCAGATCTATTGGGTTTTCAGAGGGAAATTAGAAATTTGTCTTTCCCTGTGTTGATTGATTGGTCAGTAGCGAACTTGAGCTGCGATGAGGCGCGGGGAAATGAATCGAGTTATGCTTGCCGATCGGAGTTCAGCGAGTGCCGTGATTCGAGCAATGGGTATCATTGCGATTGCCGACCGGGATTTCAAGGAAACCCTTACCTTGTTGGAGGTTGCATAGGTATATATGTTGCTGACCTCTTAATAATGGTTTAAAACGACCTGACCTGAATTAGGCAAATTATATTATAGACCGTGACATAAACAGTAACATTCAATCTTATTTAGTTAATTAGATTAGACGACTCATGTGAGGTAATATTGTTTAATGTGAAAATAAATATTAATTATACCGACAAACTATTTTTAACTTACTATTTTTAGATATCATTTATGTTTTTATTTAACTTTTATACATATACAATAATTTTACTTGTTATTGATACTTATTTATACTATAGATTGAAATAGATTAATTTTAATCTATTCTATACTTAGACTAATTTTAAAGGTAAGAAAATCAGAAAATTTTATTCTTTTTGTAACATAATTGGAACCCTTAATGCAACATACAACATTGGATAATGGATGACACAAATATTTTTATAAGGTTTTCTGAATGAAAGAAATCGTTGTAATTCATTTTTTGTCCCAAAAATAGGTTTCACATGAGGAAAGTATAAATCAATCTGCTTAAATTTGTCTTGAAGACTAAAAATGATATATATAGTCTTGGAAAAGATTTATGTATATAAATAAATAAATAAAAGTAAATATGATATATATAAAGGACTCTATATCTGAATAAATAATTGAAAATGTTATATTAAATTTTAAAAAGCAAGTATGTATTTTTTTTATACATTAAAAATTCCAACAATTGAGGAATTAATGCATTAATTCTAATACTGTCATATATGATTTCTCGTAAACTTAATTCTGCAGTCGTAATCTCACAGATGGGTTTTTGTCAATTATCACAATTAATGTTTACAGATATAAACGAATGCGAAACTTCAAATCCATGCAGTGGAACTTGCACAAACTTGCCAGGAAATGTTTCTTGTGAGTGCCCAGAAGGTTATGAAGGTGATGGAAGGAAAGAGGGTGCAGGTTGCCGTCGGATACCTAAAGATCGAGGCCCTATTTTTCTCTATATTGCTTTAGGTACCATTTTCTCTCTCCATAATAGATTTCTTATCCCCAACCCCCTCGCCCCCCCCAAAAAAAAAAAAAAACACGGTCACCTGTTTTTCTTTTCTCATTAGAAATCCTCCTAGAATAATACTGATTAGAAATCCTCCTTGAATAATACGTTTCATATTTAACTAACAAGAAAACTGATTTGTAGAACTTTCATATTTAACTAATACTAACTTCCTTTCTTATTATTTACCGTTTTAAGACATTATATGAAAATTAAAAAAATAATTAAATTGCTTAGATTAAAACGAAATACACGAAATTATCCTTTGACTATGTATAATAGTTCTAATAAAAATTTATAAACAACTATTTAATTCTAATAAGAGATAAGGGTATATATGAAAAAATACCAATTAAAGTGAATGAAATTTTTTAAACTGAAAAAATATGTACAGAAGAAAAACAATAAGAAACTGGATGGAGTAATCAATAATGAGATAAGTAATGAAATAGAAAGTAAGACAGATAATGAAACAGGAGTGAGGTAGAAAACCGGAGTGGCCAAATGCTCTTAATTAGGCTAATAAGGCAGGTTAAAATGACGATAAGTCATAGATAGAATAGAAAATAATATTGGTTAATTTGTGAACTTGTTGAATAAGAAAATTCTGGGGAGGGGCATATATGCAGCCGCCCGGCCAGGTAATTTAGCCTTGATAAATGATTGAGGATACATTTCATTTTCTAAGGTTGTTTCTTGTATGACCAATATAGTCTCATTATGATAGATTAATAGGATATTATCACTGTGAGATTAAATAACTTTAACTAATTCCAATATTTAGCTTTTGATAATTAGTCAACAAACCAATAATTAGAAAATTAAAAATTCAAACCGCTGTTACACGTGCAGAGAGAAAAAACCTATGTAGGTGGCATGTAACTTTCACAGGTTTTTTCATAGAATTCAACGATACATAAATTTAAATTCATATATAACTTCATTTGTTTAAAAAAAATCCTTTTAACACATCAAATATCAAATGTTGTATTTTTATATAGAGCAAATGCTATTACGTACATAGATTATAAATTTTTGTCTCACAAGATTGTAACTTTATTATTTTGATTAAACATTTTTCTTGTGAGCGATTCTGTTCCTATTATTTTTTACAATTTTTTTTTTTTAAAACTAAGTTAAAGATTGATGGTCTTCAATTTCTTACAATACTTTTTTATTTGAAATATCCTATAATACGACTCAAAACTAGGTTTAATATTGATGTATATGGGAATGTTAAGAGCACGATACTTAATAGTTAAGATGAGAAAAAAAAATTTATTTGGTTTGAGAAATTGTGAAATGTTATATATATTTTCTCATTTATAAAAAAATTGTGAAATGTTTTACATTTTCCCTCCAATTTCTTTCTTTTCTTTTTTTTTTTTTAAAGTTTTATATTTTATTAAAAAACTGTTATGTGGCAGCAATTTGATAATGATAAGGTAGAAGTAGACATGTTCGGAATGAACATCTCACATCGGCTAATTAAACAAAAATAATTACTATTTATAAAGACTTGGGCAATCCCCCCTCTTGAGGGTTGAGTTAGGCTAAGTCCAAAAAAATTTCTAACATGATATCAGAGCCATGATGGACAGTCCTCCCCTCTTAAGGTACCTTTTGGGATGAGTTAGATCCAAGTCCAAAGAAAATTTCTAACATGAAATTAAAGCATTCTATAAAAATTAGACTTTAAAACTCCTGCACCAATGATATATTTGTTGTTTTCCTTTTGTTTTTTTTTCTGTCCACTTTAATACTACACATACACAGAGTGCTTTCCAATAATAATAATAATAATAATAATAATAATAATAATAATAATAATAATGATAATGATACACAGAGCACATTTTGACTGAGTATATTTGTGGAATACACAATTGATATATATAACAATATTGATGTTTAATGCTGGACTCATCTCATCATCTCATCTACAATAGGGTTTTATATATAAATAGAAATGGTTTGTTTTGATGATCCCGATTTTAATACACTTTTTCTATAATATTCTTTTTCATAGTTGTTTTATTAATAAATTTTATAAAATAAAAGATAAATTTAAATCTAAAATATAAAATTTAAAAAAAATTACAATAAAAAGAAATGTACTGAAAATTTTATTAGAAAATGTACTATAGAGTATCTAAGTGTTGTTTCTGATTTCTAATTTTTTCTTTGGGGAGTTTTAATTAATGATTAAATTTAAAAGGACATTCCGTGTATATGTTTGAACGCAGGGGTGATCTTAGGCATATTACTATTCCTAGCAGTGGGTACTTGGACATATTTCATTATCAGAAAAAGAAAGCTTCTTAGAATGAGAGAAAAGTTCTTCCACCAAAACGGTGGAATACTCTTACAACAAAAGCTATGGAAAGAACATGGTTCCTTTGAAAGAGACATTACTTTCACGGAAGAAGATCTCAAGAAATCCACAAACAACTTTGATGACAAAACCATAATAGGCCAAGGTGCCTCTGGGACTGTCTACAAAGGACAACTTCCAGACAACAAACTTATTGCCATCAAAAGGTCCAAAGTTTCTGACCAAGACCAAATTGAACAATTCATCAATGAAGTTATCATTCTTTCCCAAATCAACCACAAAAATGTTGTCAAATTATTAGGTTGTTGTTTAGAAACACAAGTTCCTCTCCTAGTATACGAATTCATCCCAAGTGGTACCCTTTATAACCACATCCACGACCAGAAACTTTCATTAGAACTTACGTGGGACCTCCGTCTTAAAATCGCGGCAGAAACAGCGGATGCCATTGCCTACTTGCATTCGGCTACTTCTGTGCCTATTGTTCATAGAGATATAAAGACAGTAAATATTCTCTTGGATGAAAATTACAATGCAAAGGTATCCGATTTTGGGGCTTCAAGGTTTATTCCAACTGATCAAGCACAGGTAACAACATTAGTGCAAGGTACAATGGGGTACTTAGATCCTGAATACTTTCACACGAGTCAGTTAACTACAAAGAGTGATGTTTATAGTTTTGGAGTTGTGTTAGCGGAGTTAATAACGGGAGAGAAAGCGCTTTCATTTAACCGGACTGAGACCGAGAGAAATTTAGCAATGTACTTTGTTTCTCTAGTTGAAGAAAACAAATTGTTCCGTATTCTTCAGGATCAGTTGGTTTTGGATGGAAACAGTCAGCAGCTTAAAGAATTTGCTTCATTAGCAACGAGGTGTTTGAGTGTGAAATCAGAAGAAAGGCCAACAATGAAGGATGTTTCGGTGGAATTACAATCATTGAGGAGTACTATGTATAACAATGGAGATGCAAATAAATACTCGAATTCATCCAAATTATCAGTGGGCGAAAGATCTGGAACTTCAATTAGCTTTAATTCGATTAATTATAGTTTGAATTTTAGTGATATTGAGTCTATGGGTCGTCAAACTCAATAGAGGTTTGTATAGGATATGTACAAATGGAGTGACCATTTTATGTTTGTATTTCCATATGTATTGACCACGTTTTTACTTTTATATATATATATATTGTTGGATCTAATTACTATTACAACTTTCTAATTACTATTACAATAATCAAAACATGGTGGAAACCGAAAAATAATTAACCTAAGCTATTACACAAATAATAGTCTTCTTCCTCCTTGATCGTCAATTTCAAGCCGAACGAAAACGGCAAACCGAAAGCTGCAAAAACTGTTAGTATAACAGTAAAGGAAATCACGAAAAATTGAAAGACTTATCTGCCGCCAAGGAGTCCGATCTGATGGCAGATGTAGCAACGATCAAGGCCAGTGATGAAGCCGAACAGCGGCGAAGGTCCGTGAGCCCGCGTTGAGGCACCGGTAGTTGAGAACGGCGAGGAACGGTCAATAATGGTCTCTCAGTAACGGGTTCTCAAAAAAATCACAAAAGACTCACCTCCTCTCTCTCTCTTACCCAGTCTAAGCAGTGGCGAACTCAAAAAGCCGTGACGAGGCGCCGGTTACGAACAATGATGATGATGATGGCCCAGAAAATCAAAAACGAAAAAGAGAAAGGGAGAGCAACAGTCATAAGTGTATCGCGACAAAGAAGGCAGTGAAGATAGAAAGTTGAGTGAAGAAGAAAAGAGATAAACAAAGGTTGCGCAGTGAGTGTATCACTGAAGAGGCGAGAATGAGAAGCTTATAGTAGTCCCGAGTCACAAAAGGCGGGCCGGGTAAGTCCGGCCCAATCCGGCATCTCTTTGACTAAGTCTAACAACCCAGTCTTCTTATGAGGCCCACCAGTTTAACATCATTGGAATAAAAATGTGGACTGTAAAATGAAAATAATATGAAGTAATTATAAGCCCAAAAGACCTATATATATATTTCTTGCGTTGTAGAGCCATCACAAAATATATATGAAGAAAAGGTTTTCATTGATGCTCTAATTTACAAATAGCTAACATATTAAGCCTTAGTTTGCTTGGTAAAATCATAGAGGGAAATATGAAGGGATGTAAATTAGGACGTAAATGTCCTATTACGTCGTTTGGTTGCAATGTAAGAGTCGAGAGGATGTAAATGAGGAGGGAAAGCTCTCCCGCTCCACATCAGCCAATTAGCCCCTCTCAAAATAGACGAATTGGGACGTAAATAATTCTGAAAAGTTCATTTTATCCTCTTATAAATTAGTTTCTTACAAATTGATCTTAAACTAAACTCTTATTATATATATATACATATATAACATTCATAGCTTTGTACAGTGGATAATAATAGTAATTTATTATTTACTTTCTACTTTTTACTTGAGCAAACGAAGGAAAGTAGATGTGATTTACTTCTCTCCTACCTATAGCAAACAATTTTAAAGTAAATGAATATACTTTTTCTAGGGGAAGTAAATTGTGTCATTCCCTCTTCTACTTCCCTTCCACAAACCAAACTAGGGCTAAAGTCTGAATTTGATGTTCTACTTTCTATCACATTCTCTATCATATTAAAACAAAAAATTGGAACCTAATTTTACATTTTTATATTAGGATTAATTGAGTGACAGATCCAAGATTGTAAGACTGGACGCTAAACTACACCGAATATTCCAACATCTCTTCTGTATAATGAATACAATCCATTTCCAAACACAAAGATCACTTTAACTATTTTAAATTTAACAAAAATATTAAGTATCAATTATTCTACAAGATTTTTAACTAATCAAAAATATTTGCAAACAATTAGCAAAAGGTAATCTCCCATTATCTATAATTAGTGACCATCACCTATTACCAATGATGAATGATTACTTATTACATACACAATAAATACCTCTATCAAAACCAAATATACGAAAGTAAAAGTTGTTGGCATAACCAATAGAGTGCGATAAAAAAGACAACCTCCTGCAAAGTAAATTTATTCTATTAATTTAGAATGACCATAAGATAAATATAAAAATAACACAGATACAAATACTTACATAATAAAAAAGAAATTACCGTCAAATATGTAAATAATGAAAATGGTGTCTGTGTAAATAATAAGCAATGTTTGATCACCATCGGAAGTCCCGCAAATGACAAATTTGTTATCACCACCAAAGAAAACTATGAGACAAAAGTACTCCTATACGAAAAATAGCCCACACTTTATAGATTGTTAAAATATGAATTTGGATTTAACTCAACTCAAAAGGTATTTAGAAGGGAATGATTATTCAAGTTTATTAAGGGTTTATTAATTAATCGATGTGGAATTCTCAACACACCTCTTCATGTCCAGATTTGGTAATGATACCAATTAAGGGAAAGATTGTCCAATCCTAATAAGGAGCAACTATTTCTTATACACTAGTCATGTGAGATTCTCAATACACAATTGCAAGACTAGACATCTGTGCGGGTGGCCCAACACGGACAACCCAACAGTTACCATGTTAAAATATGAGTTTGGGTCAATTTCACCTCAAGATGTAACTGTAGAGGAGAATAATTGTCTAAACTTATTAAATATTTATTAATTATTTAATTAGCCAATTTGAAATTCTTAAAGGTAGATATTCTTACGTGGCTCTTTTTATTTACCAATTTACATCATCTCTGAATTGATTATGTTGCATTTCTATGTTTGAATTCCAGCTTTCTACTATTTTTAAGTGGAAAGGTTTCAATATAAATACAAGAATTCAAGTCAGAGACTAAAAAGCAGTTCAAGTACTATCAAGTATGAAAAATAATAAGTCATTTTACCAAAACGGCTAAGGATACATTCAAGCATTATATTTCTTGAACCAAGGGGTCATTTGGAAGCAGCAGCACCTTTTTCACAATATCAAATATAAAACTTCAGAAAACTTCAACCTAGAATTTCAGAAAGGAAATAGAGAAACAGAAAGAGCAAAGACATCTCAAGAATTAAATTTGTAAAAAGAACCTGAGCTTGAAAGTTAGGTTTCAAATTTCCGAATGATATCTTCTTTACAGGAATTATACTCCAAATCCCATGATTTTTTTTTTTTTTAAAAAAATAAACTTACTGAGAGACCAGGGGGAGACTCGAGAGACGAAATGAGGGAGCCTCGAGGCGGAGCCGGAGGCGTTGGCGGTCTGGCGATTGTGGGAGGCGAAGTGCCGGCACCTACGCGGACAGCAGAGCACGAACGAGAGAGAGGCAGAGAGACGTCAAATGAGGGTATCGACATGGGCTTAAGCATAAGGTAGGTAAAGCCTTTACTTGAGGGTCCCAAATATTTTTTATAATCTTATATTATTATTTTAAAATTTTATATATTTAAAAAAAATAATAATCTTATGAATAGATTTTTTTTATCAAAAATAGATTATTAAATTTAAGTATTTTTCAATCTCTTAATTTCCTAACTGATTCACCCTTTATTTCCTAAGATTATTTCATTTTTCCTTAACTAATTCTTTCCCTTAGTTTTCCTCAGTTTTCCTGATCTTTAATTCCTCACATCTCATCCTTGAGTTCTCTCCCCAACTCTCTCTCTTTTTTCTCAAATTCTATCTCCTACCCTCTCTTCTCTAATCTTCTCTAATCTTGCAAATTTCTTCAAAAATTTCTTATTAATTCGAATTCTCATTTGTCAATTTATGTTCATGAATAAATTTTTTTGGCCATTCGAAGTGCGCATAATGTTCTTCTACATCGATATGATTTGGAGCCGGTTTTATGGTTATAATTCTTGATATTTAATTTAGACATTTTTTTATATAAAAATACTTTTGATTTTCTATTTAACATGAAAAAATTAAATTCACTTGATGATAAAAATTTTAAAAATTGTCTTTACCTTAAAAAAATTCTTTAAAACACAATAATAGTTTAGATATTGATGGTTTAAATTAGTTCGAATATTTGATTAAAGGTTTGAAACAAAGAAAGCTATGAAAATAATTTTTTCATAAAAATTAACTATTTCTTTTGTATTTTAATTTTTGAAAGGCCTCAAATAAAAAATTTGCTTTAGGCCTCAAATAACGTTGAGTTGTCACTGGGTTTGGATTTGGATAGTTTAAAAGGTCATTCCTTGTTAAATCATAAATAGTTTTTATTTTTTTTTTAAAAAGCCCCAAAGCAAGATGACGTGGTTATATTTTACGGGTTTTTAAAAAAAATAAAACATAAAAAGTAGAGATTCATTTGCCGTCATTGTCAACTGTTATTCTATACGGAGGAGGGCTGAGAACACCTTTATTATCACTGGAAATGGACACGGATCGGCGGCCGGAGGGGCTCTCAGCCTCTCGAGCCCTAGCGTAGATCTATCCCTAGGTTAATCTATTATTTTCCATAGATTTTAGTTTTTAATAAAACAAAAAATTATCATGTGACAGTTTAATATATAATGGCAGGACAAGAGATGACGTACGAAGCATGGCTGAGTATATATATTAAAATATCACGAAATATTAGTGATTATTAGTAGTTTTGTAATCCATCATATTTCTATTCACTTTCTATACATTTACTTGATGCTTTTCTTGGTAATAGACGGAAGATTTTATTAGAAGTTAATAGAGATTACAGGGTACTAAGTAGTAGGAGAAATGCAGTGTGAAACTCCTATAGTCCCAAAAACACTATTTGGTACAATATTATCCTCATAATAAACTGCTCTTGGTTAATTTATATTCAGCTTGTCTGCCTGTAAAAGAAGTTCGAGATCATTTGTTGAAGTGTGTAGCATCCTAGTCAGCTCGGATATCTTGTCCGCCACCTTGGCCACTCGGTTTGCTACCCTATTGCTCTCGCTGAAGGCATGTATTGAGGTCTAATTGGAATCTTGGGAAAGTGGCAGTATGTAATCATGAATAATGTGTGAGTAAAGTCTTGAGTCATGGTAAAAATTAAATGAACAGCAACTGATGAATTAGAGTTAACCACCAAATTATTGTTGGAAATTGAGTTGTTGTTACTGTTCTTGGATTGTTCTACAGCCACAGAATCATTTAGGCTTTCCTTTAGTGTTGAAAAGAGGGAAGACCGATGGTGGATGTGAGAGACATGGAATAGAAGAAGGAGGAGGAGGAGGAGGAGGAGGGATGGTGGCTGTGATGGGAGGAAAGAGAGTCTCGGTGGTCAGGACGTTGCACTTGCGAGGGAGAAGTGTTTTAGAGTTAGGGAATTGAAATTTTGGGCAAGAATCGGTTGTGGGGGTATAGTTTGGGGAATAGAACTGCTGAATTAGGCTGAAAGTCGAAGCAACCCACGATCAGCCCGAACCAGATCCATTTTAAATCCCTAACCCGTATTCACTTTCTATTTTGGGATCCATATAGTGGGGCTTTCCGGATTCGGAAGCCTTCTAGACAGATTCTATGTTAGCTTGTGATGCTTTTCGGTTTTGGAATACATTGTTTTCTGTCGGGAATAGCTGATTTAGTTTGTTTTTCCATCTCTTTGGCTACACATAGAATATATAGCTCAATAAATACATTTAGGGCCATGAAGGGCTCTTCTACTCACTTTAAGAACGAAAATTAAAAGACAAAACGACTTCAGAATAATAAAAGTAAAAATATAACACTAGACTTTGTTACACTTAAAGGTACAAAAGGTTGTGATACTCACTTTTAGGTGTCGGCACCTTCTGGATCATGAGAATTCGGGGACGTTTTGGTCCTTACTTTTCCTTTTTGCAGAATTGGCACTCGCATCATTAAATCTTTGTTCTTTAGTTTAGGGCTTTCGGATATTGTAGACTTATAGACCTAATTTCCTACAATGAACAAGGCACATCATGATTAATATGATCTATATAAAACAATGTGTCATTATTATTAGAAGATGGGGTTGGAGTTATTGGGAATTCGAAACTACTTCATTCTCTCCAACCTCATGCTTGATTTTCATTTGTCTATATCAACTAAAGCTCTAGATGTATATAAGAAATGTCATCCTAACATTAAAGGAAAAGTAACTTCTTCCATATCAAGGATCTTAAAGTGTACGAGAAAGACCAGTTCTTTCACCATTACCATAACTTCTTCTACAACCCCTCTAGGATATCTTGTACTTTTATCTGCTAAACTTATTTACATTCTAGTAGGCATCGGGTTTCCTGGGCCTTCATTTTAACACATACTATAAGACATAACATTTATAGTACCTCCTCAGTCGGCTAAGGCTTTATCAATGGGAAAATTGCCTATCATGCAAGGGAAAGAAAAACTCCCTTCATAGTTTAATTCTTATGGCAGCTTCTCCTTGTTGATTAGTATTGTCGAACATTCTTCACGCAGTGTGTATGTTGATGGTTTGTCTAATCACATTTTTTTTGAAAGCATCGCCTTTATATATTTTGCATATTTGGGTACTTGTAAAAGTAAATCACAAAGAGGTAAGTTAATTTTCAATTGTTTAATGATATCTACAAACTTCCTCATCTTGTCTTTGCTTCCATCACGATTAAGAGCCACCAGATAAGGGATCTAAACCTTATAAGCTTCAATTTCTTCAGCCCCTTATTTTACTTTCCTTGGTCTTGGTCTATTTTTTGGGATGTGGAGATGTTACGAGATGTCATCTCTTCTTTCATGGAGTTTGTTTCTTGAGTCATCATCATTGTCTCCTTTTTAGGAATCTCTTCATTGCAGATTACCGAGATACTGTTTCCATGTTCTCTCGGATTTACCTCTGTATTGCTAGGTAGAATTAATTGTAGTCTTTGAGAGACCAACTTCGCGATTCGGCCTATTTGGGTTTCCAAATTCCAATTGGAGGCATCTTGATTTTGTATTCTTGCATCAGTTGCATTCATGAATTTGATAACCATATCTTCAAGATTGGACTTTGATTGTGGATTCGAAGGAGCTGTACTATAGGGCAACGATTGTGTTGGCCCTTGATTCTAAAATCTTGGAGGATTTTGAGGTCTTTATTGAACTTGATTGCTCCATGAGTAGCTTGGGAGATTGCCCCATCTAGGGTTGTAGGTATTGAAATATGGATTATTCTGTTGCATATTCCCTTGAATACAATATAATTGCGCCACAGAAGCATCCACACTAGGGCATCCAACATTCCGTTTAGCATATATGAACCAATGGTATGTGTGTGTGTGTGTGTGCATACTTATGTTTAGTTTCAATAATTTGGAAAAAGAAACCATATGATTCATTCTATTAAGTTGTACTCTATATGCTTGAGTGTTCCAACACCTTTGTACTCCAAGATTAGCTAAAGTCACGCCCAGATTAGGTAAGACTTTCAAGCTTGTAATATTAGGCTAGAGACAAATGATTATCAAACGAAGGTAAAGGAAAAACAAAAAGAATGAAAATATAGCTAATGCTACCAAAAGGGAAACGGACTCAAAGTTATCTATAACCTTAAAGCCGCTTTCGTTCAAATCTCACAAAACACTCTACCTTTCATTCAAAACTCATAAACCCTAATAAACTTTCCAATCATTCATCAACCATTCGAACCCAAGAAAGTGTATATATGAGAAGAAAGGGATATAAACATATTTAAGAGAGATAACGTCTTATAATTTATTTTCCTTTGATGAACGCATACTTTTTCTCTCTTTTTTTCTTTCTTTCTTTTCATACTTTTATTTTTCTCTTTTCACTATATTTTTTTCATCTTCCTAATTTTATTTTTTTCTTTTTCAACAAATGATTAATGGGACCAAGCTTTCTCACAAAAGGTTTATTTTCTCAATATGTTTCTTTAAACAACAAATCACTTCATTGTTTCTTTTCTTTCATTTGATTGCTTTCTCACATAAATTTCCAAAATACCTTCTCGCTCATAATTTTCTTTTCTCACTATTTTCCCCACACTTATCTATGATGCTCACTCAAACCGACACAATATTTTTGAAACATTAGCTTATGTGATTGAAGGTTTTATATTTAAATGTGAAGTTTAAAGACAAAGAAAAAAAAAAAGGGAGCAAATCCCTTGGAATGAAACTCAAACGGGGTACTATGGTAGGTGAGAAATGCTCAAAGGGATCAAAGAAGACCTAAGATCTTCATCTCTGAGATTAACCTAAACTAGACCCTTCATTTCAAGGTGTGGAAAAATAAGTTCTAGAATGATGCTTGAAAATAAATCATACTAGGCCATTTCACAATATTGTCAAGGCATATTTCTACTCCACAAAGGCAGTGTGCATAAAAACCATCGGTAAATAAGGCATAGACAAAAAGGAAAATGTTTTGTTAAACTACGTACTATGTCTATTCCTAGTTTCAGCAAGTTAAATGTGCCTCTTTTCATGCTCCTCTAGTGACAAAAAGAAAAAGAAAACTCTTTTTGTGTTTTTTTTCAGAATAGAAATGATTATTTACAAAAACTAACTTTAAACAAGAGAAACAAGACAAATTTTTTGAGTTTTTTCAAAAATTTTCAATGATTTTGGTGTTTTTGGAGTTTTCAAAATTTTTGGACCTTTTGTAAAAACAAATAAACAAAGTAAAGAAAACTAAATCAACTAAGAAAAATAAACAACTAAGCACCCTCCCCCACCCCTTTTCTACACTTAAAACCACATTGTCCTCAATGTGGAGTTAAACAAAACTAAAACAAAGAGATAGAAAATATACGACAAAATAACCAACAAAAACTATGAAAATAAAAACTAATAAAGAAATGGAAAATAAAAATATAAAAGAAAACTAACAAATAAAGAAATAAAAACAAAGCAATAAAGTGAGTAGGGAAATAGAAAATTCCCTATAAGGGCGATCCGCCCTATCCACCTCCTTCACTGTTCGTGCCTTTACTAGGACATATTCGCTCATAGACTTTTGATAGCATGATTTGCTATTTGGTGAGCATCTCGTCCTGTCGGTCCAAGCGTGACATAATGTTGGTGATACCAACTTACTTTTCTGCTATGCACTCCCAAAAGGAAGGATCAGACTCCTCATCCTCCTAATGACTGTCCTCGTCCTTATTTTCTTCCTCATCCTCTTCTTCCATTACCACCTTTCTGGTCATCGAAGGAACTAGAGGTTCTTTGTGCATTTTTTCTTTTTATATCCGAAGGTCTTCTTTTCACCCTTCTTTGCCCTTAATTCTTCCATTGACAAGAACTTTTTCTCTTTCGCATCATTCTCAAATCTAGTGAGAGAAAGAGAAAATCCAGAATGTCATCATTGCCCGTATGCTCCACTTTTTCCCCCCTAATAATCCACATCAAAATAGCGTAGAATATCGGTTATAAGAAAGGGATAAAAAAGAATGCGATCACTTTTGTTTCTAGAGACAATATCACGCATAACATGTATTATAACTGATACTAAAGAGAAGGGGGAACCAAAAAGTAGTCTGTCAATAATAAAAATATGAATGGGGCAGAGTTCATTAAAACTTTTTCTACACATATGGGCTAGATTAGACCAAAGTATGTCACGACCTTCAATCTAGATATAAAGTCCATGGAATTCCAAATGGTACGAGTGTTTCCAAAATTATGGTGGTGATGAATGCCTATCCTATCACAGGCTGAGTTATGGTTCCACTCATCATCCCCATTAATAGAGGTAGAACTGAAGGTGATGCTAGGGCCCGCATTTGGAATTTGTGCAATCTTCTAAAGGAGGGCCTTATCAAAGTAATCATCACACCTTTTACTGTAGTAGTAATAGAGATTGCATTTTTGTTGGTCTTTTGTGTCATATTCGGGTAAAATGCTTTAAAGAGCAAGGGGTAATAGGCTCCATGCTTACAGATCATGGCATCCCAACCTAAACCATAGAAAAGTGTAGAAATCTCAATTTTAAGTCAAGTACGACTTCTATGGTTTTTTTGCGTTCTATCCTACTTCTTTTTCGTTTCTCATACAAGGCTTTAAAAATGACGTCTATAATTCTCTCGGGAGAGGGTGGAAGAGAAAGGGTATTCTTGGAGGATTTGGTTCGGCTATCCTAGCTATTTTAGAGGCAAAAAGTACGGTTTTCCTAGGCACTGTGTGAGAGATGGAAATGGTAGAAAATGCAACACAAAGCACAATCACGGTAAAAATAAGAAGAAAGTAGTGCAAAGAAGAAGACTAACAGAGTAACAAAAACAGATATTAAAATTACTCACAACACTACTAAAGCAACATAAATTAGTAAACTACCGAGAAATGCAATGTAGCCCGTGCGTGAATGTGTGTAGCAATTGCAGCTTATAACGATAATTTTAGGTGAAGAAAATTGGAAACAAAGCAGTTTAAACAACACAATCAAAATAGTTTACGTCCTCGATAAATATCAACAAATTAATTCCAAGAAAGAACCATGAATAAGAGAAAATTCGAATAAAAAATTATCTTGGTTCGTTGTCAAAATGAACCGCAACCACTGGAGTCGTGAAAATTTTGCTTGCCTCCACCTTGTTTGAAAATAAGTTGTTGTTGTTGTTGTTCTTAGACTTGTACTACTACCGCGCAACCATTTGAGCATTCCATTAGTGTTGAAAAGATGGAAAACACATGGTGGACATATGAGACGGGGAATAGAAGAAGAAGAAGAAGAAGAAGAAGCAGAAAGGGAGGTAGGACAGTGGCTGTGATGGAAGGGAAGAGTTTCGAAGGTAAGGAAGTTGCAGTTGCAAGGGAGAAGTGTTTAAGAGTTAGGGATTTGAAATTTTGGGCAAGTATGGATTGGGGTATAATTTGGAGGAATATAACTGTTGAATTAGGCTGAAAGTCAAGGCGACCCGTGATTAGAACCAACATAGAACCGTTTTAAATTCCCTGACCTGTTGAATTTCTGCTTCTGGATTCATAGAGTGGGGCTTTCTGGATCCGGAAGCTTTCTGGACAGATTCTTTGTTGGCTCATGATGCTTTCCGAATACGGAAAGCACTGTTTTCTATCGGAAATCACTAATTCATCTGTTTTCGTTAGTTTTTCAAACTCTTTGGCTACACACAGAATATATAGTAGCTCAATAAAGGCGTTTTAGGGTCTCTTTTATTGACTTTAAAATCAATAATTAAAAGACGAAACTACTTAAGAATAACAAAAGTAAAAATATAACACTAGACTATGTTACACTTAAAGGTAAAATATATACCTAAAGGTTTGTGATACTCTCTCTTAGATGCTGCCGACAGCTCCTGAATCATGAGAATTCAAGGACATTTTGGCCCTTCATTTTCCCTTCTTTAGTTTAGGAGAAATACTCTTCTCCCCGCCGTTTAAGTGTTTAACACTTTCAAATTGAGTAGACTTGTTTTCTTGCAACAAGCAACGCACATCATGACTAATATGATCTATGTAAAACAATGTGTCATTATTATTAGAAGAGGGGGCTGGAGTTATCAAGAATTTAAAAACAACTTTATTCTCTCCAACCCTCATGGAAATAAAAAGGTCGTCCTAATATTAAAGGTAACTCAATATCCACTTCCATGTCAAGCATCACAAAGTGTATGGGAAAGACAAGGTCTTTCACCATTACCAAAATGTCTTATATAACCCCTCTAGAATGTCTTTTACTTTTATCTTCTAATCTTATTGACATTCTAATGCACGTTGGGTTTCCTAGGCCTACCTCCATACACATACTATAAGACAAAAAATCTATGCTAGCTCCTAGAATGGCTAATGCTTTATCAATGGGAAAACTGCCTATCATGCAAGGGAAATAAAACCTTCCTTCGTCATTTAATTTTCGTGGCAGCTTTTCCTTGTTGATTAGTATTGTCAAACATTCTTCACCCAAAGTGTATGTCGATGTTTTGTCTAGTCTCCTTTACTTTGAAGGCATCTCCTTCAAATATTTTACATCTTTGGTTATCTGTAAAAGCAGATCATAGAGAGGTAAGTTAATTTTCATTGTTTAAAGATATCTAAAAACTTCCTGATCTTGTCTTTCCTTTTATCATGATTTAGGGCCGCCAGATAAGGGATCTTAACCTTGTAATCTTCAATTTCTTGCCCTTATTCATCTTTCCTTGGTCTTGGTCTACCTTTTGGGATGTGGAGATTTTAAGAGCCATCGTCTCTTCTTTCATACAGTTTGATTCTTGAGTTATCACCATTGTCTCCTTTTTGGGAATCTCTTGGTAAGCCCTAAGGGTATATTTATAATGTTTTGATTATGATTAACTTGTGCTTTAGAAATAGTTTTTTAAGAAGAACAAAAGATGCACAAAAGGAGTCTCAATGGAAATCTACAAAGAAGCAAAAGATCACTCAAGACTACAAGAATTTATGAAGATGAAGTGATTAAGTTAAAGACCTTGAAGACAAGAAGGATGGTTGGGGATAGCTTTATAAGGTATTTATCTAAAACTCCCTAGCTTGTTTCTTTGATTTTTGATCAATTATGTTAGCTCCTTAGAAGAGATATTTTTTGAGAAATTATCCTTGAAAAACTAAGTGCTCTTGATAAAGCTTTAATGATTTAAAGTTGTTACATGTTTTACAAGCTCTTGCATCAAGAATACATGTTTTGAAAGTAAAAGGAAAATCTATGTTTTACAACCGTTCACATAATAGGGAAAACCAGTCGTCCGAAATTTTTTAAGTATAAAAATCGGTCATCCGATTTTATTTTCTTCAGAAAATCGGACGTCCTAATTTTTTGGACACTAAAAAAATCGATGATTCGATTTTTAAATCGGTCGTCCAAAAATCTTTTAAGCATACAAAAAATTGGTCTTCCTATTTTTGCTCTTTAAGAAAATCCGTCATCCGATTTTCTGTTGTTTAAGAAAATCAGACGTCCACTTTCCAAAACCGATTGTCTGGTTGCTTTTTTTTACTATAAAAAAATGACTGTTGCTGCTGACAATAACGGCTAGTTTTTTCCTTCACATATAAAAGATGTGTAGTAGTTGAAGGAGTTTTTAAGAACACATTTAAGAGCATTAAAAGAAATTTTAAATCATCAATATATTATTTGAAAGAAAAACTTCTTGGAGCTATATTGTTTGATCAATTTTTAAAGTGGAAGAAGGGAAGCTTGAAGAAGCACTTCAAAAAGTTGTATTCTATTTATCTCAAGCTCTTTTGGTAATATCGTTCCAACTCTTCTCTCACATCTAATTTATGATAAAAAATTTTGTTAAAACCCTTTGGGTGATCCTTTAATATTGTGATTATCTTGTATTGTTTTGTGAACTTTAAGGTTTATGTGAAAAATCCTTGAAGGGTAATCCTCATTGTGGTATTTTTTCTAAAGACTTGTGACTAGTGGAATTTGTGAAATCCTTCAGTTAAATCTCAAGGTATTGGATGTAGCACTATTAAGAGAGTGAATCACTATAAATTTTCTCTCTCTCTCTCTCTCTCTCTCTCTCTCTCTCTTGTGATTTGCTCATTATCTCTATGTTTATTATTTGATCTTCTTTATAAAAGAAATTTTGTTTGGTTAGGAATTTCATTAAAAATCGTTATTAAATTCTTCTTCAAACAAAATCAGAGGCTCTATATTTTAATTGTGCAAAAGTTTTTAATTAGCCAAAAACCTTATTCATCCCCGTTAAGGTTTTTCAATTGGTATCAGAGCGGGTCTTCTTTTAAAAGGCTTAACATCCTAAGAAGCAAAAGATCTTATATAAAATGGCTAGTATTTCAAACTTACCTTATGTAGAAGGCTCTTCTACAAACAGACCTCCTCTTTTAATGGCACTAATTATACTTTTTGGAATTCAAGGATTAAAATCTATATTTGCTCTATTAATTTTAACCTTTGGAGTATTGTAGAAAAAGGACTTTTTGTCCCCCAAAAGGATGGAAGAATCAAGAAAGTTGAAGAATTCGACGAATTTGACTCAAGAAAGATGACTCTAAACTTTCAAGCCATGAATATATTAAGTTGTGCTTGGATGCAAATGAGTACAATAGAGTGAGCGGATGCGATTCGGCTCATGAAATGTGGAAATTTGTAGAAGTCACTCATAAAGGCACAAATCAAGTAAAAGAATCAAAATTAGCCATGTTGGCGAGAGACTATGAATAATTCATGATGAAGCAAAATGAAAGCATTAGTGACATGTTCACAAGATTCACCAATATCAGAAATGGGCTAAAGGCATATGGAAAAAATAATACACAAGGGGAGAAGTAAATAGAAAAGTTCTTGATGCACTTCCAAAGGCATGGAAACCAAAAACTCTTGCCATAGAAGAATCCAAAGATTTGAGACATGTTCCTACTGAAGAGCTCATAAGGATCCCTTTTGACCTATGAGATAAAGATAAAGAGATTATATGAAGTTGAAGAAGATGACAAGGGAAGAAATGTGTGGTACTCAAAGTAAATTAGAAAGAGCAAGCAAGTTCATCCAACAATGAGGATGAAAATAATGAAGATGAAGATATGGCTTTAGTGGTTCGAAAGTTAAAAAAATTCGACAAGAAAGGTTTCAAAAAAAGAGGGAAGAAACCTCCATTTAAGAAAGGGGGACAAAGTTCCTCACTCTTTAAAGGTAGGTGTTTTTATGGCAATAGAAAAGGAAAAATGAGCATTGGAAGCAAAGCTTGAAGCAATAAAGAAAAAGAGAAAGGCAAAGGCATAACAGAAGCTTGGGATCAAGACTCAAGTGAGAGTGAAGAAGAAGAAAAAGCCAACATGTGATTCATGGCATTAGAAAGTGAGGTACAATCTTCACCTTCTACTTTTCTAGTCTTGTTGATGACAATGATGATGACCCTAATTCTATGCTTATTGAAATGTATGATGAACCCAAAAAGATTTCCAAAGGAAACAAGGAGTTGAAAAACAAGATTGATGATTTATTAAATGAAAATTCAAAACTTGTTTGTGAAAACAAAACTCTTCTTGAATCTTTAGAAATTTTGAAAAATGAAAAGGATTTCTCAAACAAATAATTTCAAAAACTTGTTATAGAGGACAAAAATCTTTGTGAAAAAGTTCTTTCTCTTGAGAAATACAAGGTTGATCACAACGATTTAAAGAAAAAGGTGAATGATCTCACCATCTGTATTGAAAAATTTACAAAAGGAAAGAAAACTTTGAAAAACTTGTTGGTCCTTAAAGATCTCCGTTTGACAAAAACAGTATTGGACATAATCAGTCAAATACTTTTTCAAACCAAACACACTTTATAAAAGCTTCTTCACCTTTCTCACATCTTTGTTGCACATATTGTGAAAAGAATGGTCATAAAGCCACAAAATGTTTAAAAAGAAAGATTGAAATGGGAGTAAAAACTATTTTGAAAGTAAAAGAAAAAGCAACTAACATTCGTGGACCCAAAAGAATATGGGTACCAAAAGTCATCTCTATTTCTTCTATTGTAGGAACACAAGCCAAGCTCAACTAAATGGTACTTGGATAGTAATACTCAAGACACATGACTGCTAATGCATCTCTTATGAGTGAGCTTAAAGAAACCGAAAGTGGCTTTGTCACTTTTGGAGATAAGAAGAAAGAAAAAATATTGGTATAGGTAACATTGGTAATAACTCTTCTTCTTTAATTAAGCAAGTTCTCTTAATTGATGATTTAAAGTTCAATTTTCTTAGTATTAGTCAATTATGTGATAATGGTTGCAAAGTTGTCTTTGAAAGTGATTCTTCCTCTATCATTAACAAGCATGAAACAAAACAATTTTTGTTGCAAAAACAGTTGGAAATCTCGTTGTTTTCTATCTTGAAGATCTTATTTCTCACAATTTAAAGTGTCTCTCGGTTCATGATATTGATGCATTTTGGTGGCGTAGAAGTTTGGCCATGTTAGCATGGATTTAATAAACCATCTTCTTCAAAAGAGCTTGTTAGAGGCTTACCAAAATTACATTTTGAGAAAACTAAAGTTTGTGATGCTTGCTAATTTGTAAAAGAAGTTAAGACCTCTTTTAAACCATAGAAGATGATTTCTACTTCAAAACCCTTAGAACTCATTCACATGGATTTATTTGGACTAATGAGGACCACTAGTCTTGGTGGTAAGAGGTATGCTTTTGTTATAGCGGATGATTTTTTAAGATTCACTTGGACATTGTTTTTAAGCCAAAAGGATGAGGTATTTCAAGAGTTTGTCAAATTTTTCAAAAGAGTTCAAACCTTATTTTATTGTAAATTGATCTCTATGAGAATTGATCATGGGAAAGAATTCAACAAGCAAGATTTCACAAGATTATGTGATGATTTTGGTATTACACACAATTTTTCATCCGCTAAAACCCCACAAAAAAATGGTGTTATGGAGAGGAAAAACTGCACTTTACAAGAAATGGCTTGTGAAAACTCCCGACCAAAATATTTTTGGGCCGAGAACGTTAACACCGCTTGCTATGTAATGAATCGTGTTCTCTTGAGACCATTTTTGAAGAAAACTCCTTTTGAACTTATTTTTAACAAAACTCCCTCAATTGGCTATTTTAAAGTTTTTGGATGTATATGCTTTATTTTAAACACCAAGGACAATCTTGGAAAGTTTAATAGAAAATCCAATGAGGGAATTTTTTGGTTACTTTTCAAACAAGAAAGCTTATCGGATTTACAACAAAAGAACCTTATGTGTTGAAGAGTCGATTCATGTGAACTTTGACGAATCTAACACTTTTTAAAAGAAAGGTGATGATGTAGATAATTACTTGAGCAACCAACCATTGCATACTCAAGCTATGGAGGAACATTCAAAGGAGGAATAAGAGATTGAGGAGAAACAAGAGAATGATCAAGAAGTTCAAAATCTTCCTCAAGATGTGATATATGCAAAGGGACACTCCAAGGATGAAATCATTGGTGATGTATCACAAGGGGTAAGAACAAGGAGGTATTTCATAGACAACTTTGCTTTACTATCTCAAACTGAAACTAAGTTTATAGATGATGCTTTATGTGACGGGTTTTGGATTATTGTAATGCAAGAGGAACTTAATCCATTTGAAAGAAACAAAGTTTGGACTTTGGTCCCAAGACCTCGTGATCACCCCATTATTGGTACAAAATGGGTTTTTAAAAACAAACTAAATGAATCTGGGGAAGTTGTAAGAAACAAGTTAGACTTGTTGCCCAAGGATTCAATCAAGAAGAGGGCATATATTTTGATGAATTTTTTGCTCCGGTTGCTAGACTTGAATCCATAAGAATGCTTTTAGCTTTTTCTTGTTTTAAAGGATTCAAGCTTTTTCAAATGGATGTGAAAAGTGCAATTTAAAGGGTGATATTGAGGAGGAAGTTTATGTTGAACAATCTCCTGGTTTTATACTTGAAAAATTTCCAAACTATGTTTATAAACTTTCAAAACTCTATCTGGTTTAAAACAAGCTCCAAGAGCTTGGTATGAAAAAACTAAGTGGCTTTCTCCTTTCAAATGATTTTTCAAGAGGTGTGGTGGACACAATCCTTTATACAAAAACTTCTTGTAACAATGATCTTCTACTTGTCCAAAATTTATGTGGATATATTATTTTTGGAGCTACTAATATTTATTTGTGTGAAGAGTTTGCCTCATTAATGCAAAAAGAGTTTGAGATGAGCATGAGTGGAGAATTAACCTATTTTCTTGGACTTCAAATTAAACAAACCAAAGAAGGTATCTTCATCAATCAAGAAAAGTACACAAATGAACTTCTCAAAAGGTTTGGGATGAGCGATGCGAAAGGAGTAGGAAGTCCAATGAGCTCATGATTAAAACTCGACAAAGATGAAAAAGACAAAAAAGTGGATGAAAAATGATATAGAGGTATGGTCGGAAGCTTGCTTTATTTAATGGCTAGTAGGGCGAATATTATGTTCATTGTTTGTTTGTGTGCTAGATCCTAAGCTTGCCCCAAGGAATCTCATTTAATAGTTGCTAAGCGTATTTTAAGATATTTAATATCTTCTTATGATTATGGGCTATGGGACTCTAAACAATCTTGCTTTGATCTTATTGCTTACACCGATGCGGATTATGCTGGATATAAGGTAGAAAGAAACAGTATTAGCGGAAATTGCCAATTCTTAGGGGGGATGCCTAGTGTTTTGGTACAGCAACAGGCAATCATGCGTATCCTTATCAACTGTCGAAGCAGAATACATAGCATCTGGTTGTTGCTATGCTCAGGTACTTTAGATGAAGTATACTTTACTTGATTTTGGTTTTGATTTAAAAAACATACCTATTTTACATGATAACATAAAGTGCAATAAATCTTTCTATAAACCCTGTGCAACATTAAAAAACAAAACATATTGAAATCAAAGATCATTTTATAAGAGATCATGTTGCAAAAAGAGAGGTATTTTTTAGAATATATTTGCACAAAAGATTAAATTGGTGATATTTTTACAAAAGCCTTATCTGAAGATCCGTTTTGTTATTTGAGGAAATTACTTGGCATTGGTTAAATTCCATGACTAATGTGTGTTTTGAGTTTCAAACTTTTTCCTCATTTTTAAGCCGATATTTTCGGATTATAAAATCGGACGAGTCTTGGAAAAGCCGGAGGTCCATTTTTCCTTAAAAGTTTCAAGTTCTTTTTTTCTTCAACAAAAACGCCGAGAGTTTCAGACTACAAAATTGGACGCATCCAAAAAATTCTGATGTCCAATTTCCTTTGATTAAAAATTCAGATGACTATTTTCAAAAACCGGTTGATCGATTTTTTTTCTATTTTTCGACGGCAATTGTCCTTTATATAACAGAAGGGGGAGAATATCTCACTTTTTTTGCTACTCTCTCTCTCTTTAAAAACACTCTCCATCCACTGTATCTCTCTCTAAAAATCCCTTGTTGTCCGTTTCTCTCTCAATCCCTCCCCAAAACCGATCTCTCTCTCTGAAATAGCTCTCTCTCTCTCTCTCTCTCTCTCTCTCAATCCACTCACCATCTACCCTTCAAAGATTAAATTGTTCTCACTCTCTCAAAGATTAATCACTCTCTTACTTCAAATTTCTCTAAAAAGGTGAAAGTAATGAATGCAAGTGTTGGAAGGGAAGAAAATTATGAAGAAGGACGAAATTGCAGAGGTGGAAGAACTGGAAAAGGAAAAGGCAAGAGAGTGGCAACTGAAGCGAGGCCACTAGAAAGGTTCATCTTTGTCAAAAAGCTGTAAACTTTGAAGAATGGACAAGAAAAAGGAAAACGATTGCTCGAGGTCACAGAGTTGATCTATTTGATATGGAAGGTATATTATTCCTAATCTTTTTGAAGATATTGGTTGGGGACCCTTGCTTACAGTTAATTAACTCTACTATCCTGAAATTATTTATGAATTTTATGCTAATTTACATAAAGGAAGAGTTCAAAAGCAAGGAAATATTACTTATCAATGGGTTATTTCTAGTGTGGGTGGTAGAGATATTTCTTTTGATGATAGAATGTTAAACACCATCATAGGAACACCAAAAACTGGTATTAGATTTTATACAAAAAACAAAAAATGCTTTGATCCCAACCTTAACAGTGAGAGAAGATTTGAAGAATTTTTTACTTAAAGAGAAGTTCTGAAGAGGCATGATGACAAAAATGTTAATAAACTTGATGTTTACTGAAGATTATTGCACCACATGATTCCCAACATAATCATTCCTAATGTGGGTCACAAATCTTCTATCACAAACATGCACTCTTTTGTTATGCTAGCTTTACATGAACATAGAAGGATGAATTTTGGATTCATGGCCATTGAATATATGCTAGCTACGCAGACATCCTCTACAAAGTGTTTTCTCACTAAAGTTTTCCAATACTTTGTGCTAAATTTCGTTGGAGTTGGTGATCATATTGGTTTGGGAAAATCTATAACAAACATACCTTCAAAAGAAAGGGATTTTCAAGAAATGAGGAAGGTATGTTGGTGAGAGGAGGACAAGAAAGTGATGTGGAAGAAGAATAAGAAGATCTAGGGCAAGATGCTATGAATGAAGATGAAGAGGATTTGAAGAAGAACAAGAAGAGGAAACTTTTAGAAGAGAAATGAGACAGAAAAGGAGGCAATAAAGGATTAAAGAAGGACAATTATCTGGGGGTATGTCTCAACTTATTGAGATGACAGCTTCCATGCAAGCCTCAATGAATAGCCAGTTTGATGTCCTAGATGGAAAAATATCAGATATTCAAGAAAGGGTGATGAGGTTAGAAGTAAGAGGAAGAGAAGAAGACAAATGAGGCAATGTGGATCTCAAAGAAATTAATAAAGCAAAACAAAAAAAGGGAGTTTGAAGTTTAATAAGCGTATATTTCATTCCTTATGTTTTAAGCTGTTAAGCTTTATAGCTTGTGTTTATTTCTTTGTTTTTGTCTACATTGGAACTTATGTTTACATTGCTTATGTTTTATCTATGAAACCTTATTTTATTTTTTGCCTATTTTTTTTTTTTTAACTTGTTGATGAAATCTTAACGATGAGAGTTTCCTTTTTCTATTTCAATGATCCCTTATATACCTTATGCTTTTTGATTTATGACAAAAGGGGGAGAAATATGACATTATGACTTGTTGTTGATGCATTATGACTTGTGTTGATGCCTTGCTACTTTATGTTTTGTTGCCGTGATGCTTTGAGTTAGCAACATGTTTTGTGTTATGTTGGACTTTATTGTTGCTATATGATGTGTTTTGTTGCTGAGGCATTAAGTTTGTTGTTGATATGGCCTTGTGTTTTATTGATAATATTTTGGTACCATATTTGTTGTATAAAGCATATCTTAAGGGGGAGCTTTCAGTCTTCTAACTATTTTTTCAAATCCTTGGCAATGTTTTAAAAATAACAGGGGGAGTTCTTCCTCTCTCTCATGTTTTTGATATGCTTTGAACTTAATGTTGATCTTTCGAAGCATTCTCTTGGCTTAACTATGTTCTTTTAATCTATATAGTCATCATCTTGCATCTTTGTTTGTCATAATAAAAAGGGGGAGATAGTAAGCCCTAAGGGCATAGTTGTAACTTTTTATTATGATTAACTTGTGCTTTAGAAATAGTTTTGTAAGAAGAGAAAAAGATGCACAAAAGGAGTCTCAAGAGTAATCTACAAAGAAGCAAAAGATCACTCAAGGCTACAAGATTTTATGAAGATGAAGTGATCAAGTTAAAGACCTTAAAGACAAGAAGAATGGTTAGGGATAGCTTTATAAGGTATTTATGTAACACTCCCTAACTTATTTCTTTGATTTTTGATCAATTATGTTAGCTCCTTAGAAGAAAAAAGTTTTTTGAGAAATTATCCTTGAAACTAAATGCTCTTGATACAGCTTTAAAGATTTACAGTTGTTACATGTTTTATAAGCTCTTTCATCAAGAATGCATGTTTTAAAAGTAAAGGGAAATCTATGTTTTACAATTTTTCACAAAAAAGGGATAACCGGTCATCCGAAATTTTTTAAGTATAAAAATCTCTCTTCTGATTTTCCTTTCTTTAGAAAATTGGACGTTCTAATTTTTTGGACTCTAAAAAAAATTTGTCATTCGAAAATCTTTTAAGCGTACAAAAAATTAGTCTTCCTATTTTTTCTTTTTAAGAAAATCGTGTTAGCCCTAAGGGCATTAATACTTGTGTTTTGATTATGATTAACATATACTTGTATGAGTTTGTTAGCTAACCCTTCATAGAACAAAAGAAGTACCTGTGAAGTCTCAAAGTCTCAAGCAAAAGATCTTGTTGATGAGGGCAAAATAGAGAACAAGAGATCAAGCCTTGCCAAGATTAAATCATTGAAGACATTGAAGGCATTGTCTTTGTTAGAGTGAACTAGGTACTATCTTGTAAACTCCCTAGTCTTAGTCTTTGATTAATTGATCATATATGAAGCTCTTCTTATGATTTTCTAAAATATAATCTTTTGTTAAAATCTAAGTATTCTTGACTGAAGATGTTTTGGAAAGTTTTTCTTCTCTTTAAAATGATTGTCAAGAATACATGCCTTTGAAACAAGGAAGAAAGTTTTTGTTTAAAAAGAAACTTGGCTGAGGAAAACAAGAAATTCGGCAGTCCGGTTTTAGAAACGGTCGTCCGTTTTTCCAAAGCAAAAAATTCGGTAGTCCATTTTTCAGAAAAATCAAGTCCGAATCTTTCTGTTCAAAAACTCGGTCATCCGCTTTTGAACCGGTCGTCCGATTTTTCTAAAATCAAAATTCAGCAGTCCGTTTTCTAGCTTGAACAAGTCCGAATCTTTCTGTTTTAAAGAACCGGCAGTCCGTTTTCTAGAACCGGTTGTCTAATTTTTCTGTCATCACTGTAAAAAATATTACCGTTGCCTGAGAATGCAACGGTCATTTCTGAAAAGCAACAGCTATTTTCTTTAGGCAACGGTCTTGAGCTTCAAGACTCTATATAAACACTTAATTATTAGCCATAAATGCAACAAGTTTGGGAATTATTCATTGAGAACATTTAAGACATTTAAAGAGCTTCAAAAATTCATTTTTTGCAAATTATTTTCAATCCCAAACAAAAATTCTTCTTGAGCTTCATTGTTGATCATCCATCAAAGAAGAAGAAAAGAGGTGCTTGTAGAAGTATTCCATTGAGTTGTAATCTTCCTCTTCTCAAGCTCATTTGGTAACATTGCTCCTAACTCTTTCTATTTTTATTGTGATCAAAGGTTTGTGGAAAACCCTTTGGGTGATCCTTTGATAAACTTATTGTATTGTTGTGTTTGAGGTTTTAGTATAAAACCCTTGAAGGGTGAACCTCATTGTGTAGTTGTGTAACCAACTTTGAAGATTAGTGGATTTGTGAAATCCTTGGGTTGAATCTCAAGGTAGTGGATGTAGCTCTTTGAGAGAGTGAACCACTATAAATTGTTGTGCATATTCTTTTCTTAATTACCAATACTATAAGATTGTGTTTTGTGTGGACTCTTATTAAAAAGAGTTTTAGAAATCTTTCACAAACAAATTGGAGGTTTATCTTTCTAATCACACAAAAGATTTTTAAATTAGCCAAAAACCTTATTCACCCTCCCTCTAAGGTTTTTCAATTGGTATCAGAGCCGGGCTTCTTAAAAAAAAAGGACTTACATCCTTGAAGCAAAAGATCTTCACTTTACTATGGCTAATAATTCTAGTTTACCATATGTAGAAGGCTCTTCTACAAATAGACCTCCTCTCTTTAATGGAACTAACTATACTTCTTGGAAGTCTCGAATTAAAATATATATATATGTTCTATTAACTTTGACTTGTGGAGCATTGTAGAGAAAGGTCCTTACATTCCCAAAATAAATGGGGTAGCCAAGAAGATTGAAGAATTTGATGAGTTCGACTCAAGAAAGATGACTCTAAACTTTCAAGCTATGAATATTCTAAGTTGTGCCTTAGATGCAAGCGAATACAATAGAGTGAGTGGATGCGATTCGGCTCATGAAATGTGGAAGTTACTTGAAGTCACTCACGAAGGAACAAATCAAGTAAAAGAATCAAAGTTGGCTATGTTGGTGAGAGACTATGAGCTATTCATGATGAAACAAAATGAGAGCATTAGTGACATGTTCACAAGGTTCACCAACATCACAAACGGCCTAAAGGCATATGGGAAAGAGTACTCAAGAGGGGAAGCAAATAGAAAAATTCTTGATGCACTTCCAAAAGCTTGGCAACCAAAAACACTAGCTATTGAGGAATCAAAGGATTTGAGACTACTTCCTATTGAAGAACTCATAGGATCACTTCTTACCTATGAAATGAAAATAAAAAGATTGAATGAAATGGAAGATGAAGAAAAAGGAAGAAAAGGCAATGCACTCAAGGCAAATGAAGATGATCAAACTTACTCATCAAACAATGAAGATGAGGTTGATGACGATGAGGAAATGGCATTGATAATGAGAAAATTCAAAAGATTCTACAAGAGAGGTTTCAACAATAGAGGGAAGAAACCTCCACTCAAAAAGGTAGGACAAAGCTCATCACTCTTCAAAGCTAGGTGTTTTGAATGCAATATCACCGATCATCTTGTAGCCGATTGTCCCAAGGCCCTTGAAAAGGAGAAGGGAGCTTTAGAAGCCAAGCTTGAGGCATTGAAGAAGAAGAAGAAAGGCGAAGGTCTAATTGGAACTTAGGATCAAGACTCAAGTGAAAATGAAGAAGAAGAAAATGCCAACATATGCTTCATGGCACTAGAAAATGAGGTACAATCTTCACTTCCTAACTCTTCTAGTATTCTTGATGATGATTGTGATGTTGATCCTAGCATAATGCTTATTGAAATGTATGATGAGTGCAAAAAGGTTACTAAACGAAACAAAGATTTAAAAAGCAAAACTCAATTTTTATTATATGAAAATTCAAGACTCATTTGTGAAAATAAAGTCATTCTTGAATCCTTGGAAGTTTTGAAGAAAGAAAAAGAGTGCTCAAATGATGACTTTCAAAAACTTGTTTTAGAAAACAAACGCCTTTGTGAAAAAATTTCTTTTCTTGAAAAATGTTTGATTGATTATGATGTATTAAAGAAAAAGGTGAGTGATCTCACTCTATGTGTTGAAAAATTCACAAAAGGAAAAGAAAACTTTGAAAAACTTCTTGGCTCTCAAAGATCACCCTTTGATAAAAATGGTATTGGATATACTCATTCCAATATTTTCTCAAAACAAACACGGTTTGTAAAGGCTTCATCATCTCACTCACACCTTTGTTGCACCTATTGTGAAAAGAGTGGTCATAAAGCCACAAAGTGTTTTATAAAGAAAAAGATTGAAAGAGGAGTGAAAACCATTTGGAAAATTAAAGAAAATCAAACTAACGTCCATGGACCCAAAAAGATGTGGGTACCAAAAATCATTTCTACTTCTTCTTTTGTAGGAACATAAATCAAGGCCATCTAAGTGGTACTTGGATAGCGGATGCTCAAGGCACATGACCGGGGATTCATCACTTATGAGCAATCTCAAAGAAACCGAAAGTGGATTTTTGTCACGTTTGGAGATAAGAACAAAGGAAAAATCATTGGTATAGGCAACATTGGTAACAATTCTTCCTCTCTTATTAAGTATGTTCTTCTAATTGATGGTCTTAAATTCAATTTGCTTAGTATTAGTCAATTATGTGATAGTGGAAAAAGGGTTGTTTTTGAAAGTGATTCTTCCTCTATCATTGATAAGCATGAAAACAAAACTATTTTTGTTGCTAAAAGAGTTGGAAACGTATATGTCTTTCATCTTGAAGATTTTCTTTCCCAAAACTTGAAGTGTCTCTCGGTTCATGATAATGATGCATTTTTGTGGCATAGAAGACTTGGTCACGTTAGTATGGATTTATTAAACCAACTATCTTCAAAAGAACTTGTTAGAGGCCTACCAAAACTTCATTTTGAGAAAACTAAACTTTGTGATGCTTGTCAATTTGGAAAACAAATCAAGACCTCTTTTAAACCAAAGAAAATGATTTCAACTTCAAAACCTTTGGAACTTGTTCACATGGACTTATTTGGACCAATGAGGACCACTAGTCTCGGTGGTAAGAGGTATGCTTTTGTAATTGTTGACGATTTCTCTAGATTTACTTGGACTTTGTTTTTGAGTAAAAAAGATGAAGCTTTTCATGAGTTTGTTAAACTTTTAAAAGAATTCAAACCACCCTTGATTGTAAATTGATCTCTATGAGAAGTGATAATGGGAGAGAATTTAACAATCAAGATTTTACAAAACTTTGTGATGATTTTGGCATAACACAATTTTTCGGCCGCTAAAACCCCACAACAAAATGGTGTTGTGGAGAGGAAAAATCGCACGTTACAAGAAATGGCAAGATCTATGCTTTGTGAAAACTCCCTTCCTAAATATTTTTGGGCCGAGGCCGTTAACACCGCATGCCACATTATGAATCGTGTTATCTTGAGACCTTCATTAAAGAAAACTCCCTTTGAACTCATTTTTAATAAAACCCCCTCAATTGGTTATTTTAAAGTTTTTGGATGCAAATGCTTTATTTTAAACACCAAGGACAATCTTGGAAAATTTGATCGAAAATCCGATGAGGGAATTTTTCTTGGTTATTCTTCAAACAAAAAGGCTTTTAGAGTTTTCAACAAAAGATCCTTGTATGTTGAAGAGTCCATTCATGTTAATTTTGATGAAACTAACATTTTCGACAAGAAAGTTGATGATGATGATGACATAGATAACACTCAAAGTAACCAACCATTGTACACTCAAGCAATGGAAGAGCATGCTATGGAGGAAGAAGAGATTGAGGAAAAACAAGGAAACGAACAAGAAACTCAAAATCTTCCTCAAGAGGTGATATATCCAAAGGGACACTCCAAAGATGAAACTATTGGCGATGTATCTCAAGGAGTAAGAACAAGAAGAATTTGAAATGAGCATGATGGGAGAATTGACGTACTTTCTCGGCCTCCAAATCAAGCAAACAAAAGAAGGAATCTTCATCAATCAAGAGAAGTACACCAAAGAACTTCTCAAAAGATTTGGGATGAGCAATGCAAAAGGTATCGGTACCCCTACGAGCTCGTCATTGAAGTTTGACAAAGATGAAAAAGGTAAAACTGTTGATGAAAAGACATATAGAGGTATGATCGGTAGTTTACTTTATTTAACGGCTAGTAGGCCGGATATCATGTTTGCCGTATGTTTGTATGCTAGATTCCAAGCTTGCCCCAAGGAATCTCATTTAATAGCTGTAAAACATATTTTGAGATACTTAATTTCATCATATGATTATGGCTTGTGGTACTCTAAATAATCTTGTTTTGATCTTATTGCCTACACTGATGCGGACTACGCCAGATGTAAGGTAGAAAGGAAGAGTACAAGTGGAAATTGCCAATTCTTGGGAGGTTGCTTAGTATCTTGGTACAGCAAGAAACAATCGTGCGTGTCTCTATCAACCGCCGAAGCGGAATACATCGCAGCCGGTTGTTGTTGTGCTCGAGTACTTTGGATGAAACATACTTTAATTGATTTTGGTGTTTCCTTTAAGTGCATACCTATCATGTGTGATAACACCAGTGCCATAAATATTTCCATAAATCTCATGCAAAGCATTCAAAAAACAAAACATATTGAAATCAAACATCACTTTATTAGAGATCATGTTGCTAAAGGTGATGTATCTTTAGAATATATTTGCACAGAAGATCAAATTGCCGATATTTTTACAAAACCTCTTTCAGAAGATCGTTTTTGCTATTTAAGAAAATTACTTGGTATAGGGAGATTTAATGAGTAATGTGTGTTGCTTGTATTATTTGTTTTTTCCATATTTTCTGCCTTGCTGATGTTTTAAAAAAATTCGGACGCCTCTTTTAAAATTAGGACGTCCGGTTTTAAAACCGGACTCATACTCCCCTATCAAAAAAATTCCAGAGATATTCGGACTCTCAAACCAGACGCCTGCACAAAAAACTCAGACGTCCGAATTCTTGAAAAATCCTGAAACTGGAAGACCGGTTTTAACAAACGGTTGACCGAATTCTTAAATTAGGTCGGGTCTGCGGTTTAAAATCAGTCTTTTTCTCACAACTCCTCACATTCTTCTCCAAACTCTCTCTCACTCTCTCGACCGAAAACCCCCTACTCACAAGACCCATCCGATTTCTTGTTCCGGTTTTCAATCTTCTTCTTATTTCTCTTCAAATTCATCTTCTGTCACAGCAAAGAAGCTATTTTTCTCTCTGATTACTATCTACCAATCTCCAAAACTCTTCATCTCATCTCCAAACCCTACCCTCGAAATTTTTCAAAAATGGTTAAAACAAAGAATGCCAAGTTGGTTCAGGGCAAAATCTTGAAGAAGGAGGCACCAGTAGAGGAAAAGGGAAAGGAAAAAGAGTACCTTCTGGGACCTGGGAGCTGCTGCTTTGCTAGGGTTTCTAGAGTTTCAGAAAGGTTTATTTCAGTAAAGGAAGCTGCTAGGTTTGAAGAATGGACTAGAAATCGACGGAAAATTGCTCCGAGTCATAGGGTGGACTTACATGATATGCAAGGTATGGAGGTTATTCCTAATCTTTTTGAAATAATTGGTTGGATACCTCTGTTGATTGTAAATGAACTTTATTATGTGGATATGATATATGAATTTTATGCTAATCTCCACAAAGGTAGAATTGAAAAGGTGGATAACGTCTCACATCAATGGATAGTGACTAGAATTGGGGGAAGGGATATTGCATTTGATGATAGACTATTGAATGAAATTTTGGATACCCCTCAAGATGGTATAAGATTTTACACCAAGAACAAAAAATGCTATGACCCAAATTTATACAGTGAAAAACGATTTGCAGAAATTTTCACTAAGGGAGAGATATTAAAAAGGCATGATGATAGAAATGTTAACAAACTGGATGCTTATGGAAGAGTGCTCCATCACATGATATCTAACATCATCATTCCAAATGTTGGGCATAAATCCTCTATCACCAACATGCACGTATTTGTGATGCTAGCCTTGCATGAGAAAAGGAGAATGAATTTCGGCTTTATGGCTATAGAACACATGCTAGCTGCACAATCTTCCCAAATGAAATGCTTGCCATATGGTTGCTTTATCACTAAAATCCTCCAACACTTTGTGATCAATTTGGTTGGGATGGGTAATCACATTGGACCTGGCAAGATATACACTCAGCAAACCTTCAAAAGAAGGGGGTTTGAGAAAGACGAAGATGGGATATTCATCCGAGGTGGACAAGATGTTGATGACAGTGATGAGGAAGATGATGATGACGATCGAGAGGACATGGATATAGAAGAAGAGGACAGTGATAAAGAAACAGAGGCGGAAATACAAAGAAGAGAAACAAGACAAAAGAAATGACAGGAAAGAACAGAGGAAGGCTCATCTTCAGGAAGCATGAGTCAGCTTATGGATATGATAGCCTCTCTCCAAACATCAATGAACACCCGGTTTGATGCATTCGATGGTCGCTTTGAGGCTTTGGATGGAAAAGTCTCCAATATTCAAGAAAGGATTGATGCCTTGGACAAAAAAATGACCGATACACAAGAACGGGTTAAGAGACTCGAGCAAGGAGGAGGAGATAGAGATGATTGAGATTTTTCTTATAAACCCTTCTTTCTCTTGTTTTGTCCGTAACTCTTTTCAAACTCCTGTTTTCATTTTTAATGATATGGTTTTAACTTGCTTATTTCTATTTCTAATTTGCTTCTGTTATGTGGTATTCCTAATTCCGAAGTGATCTGTTTGTTGCATTTGTTAGGCCCTTCTTATTATGGACTTCATGATGATACTTTAATGTTGAAAGTCCTACTACTACCTCTTCTATGATCCCTTGAAACTTTTCTCCTAAATTTTTTGATTTATGACAAAAGGGGGAGAAAATAGTGCAAGATGTAAGGGGGAGAAATCTTTTTAATATACGTTGTTTATAATGATTATTGATGCAAGGGGGGGTTATCTCTTTTTTGGTGATTGTTGTGCTTTGCTCTTATTGATATTTTGATACATCACCATACTTTACTCTTGCTCTTTTGTTCTTCTTGCATATGTGTTTGTCATAATCAAAAAGGGGGAGATTGTTAGCCCTAAGGGCATTAATACTTGTGTTTTGATTATGATTAACATATGCTTGTATGAGTTTGTTAGCTAACCCTTCATAGAACAAAAGAAGTACCTGTGAAGTCTCAAAGTCTCAAGCAAAAGATCTTGTTGATGAGGGCAAAATAGAGAACAAGAGATCAAGCCTTGCCAAGATTAAATCATTGAAGACATTGAAGGCATTGTCTTTGTTAGAGTGAACTAGGTACTATCTTGTAAACTCCCTAGTCTTAGTCTTTGATTAATTGATCATATATGAAGCTCTTCTTATCATTTTCTAAAACATAATCTTTTGTTAAAATCTAAGTATTCTTGACTAAAGATGTTTTGGAAAGTTTTTCTTCTCTTTAAAATGATTGTCAAGAATACATGCCTTTGAAACAAGGAAGAAAGTTTTTGTTTAAAAAGAAACTTGGCTGAGGAAAACAAGAAATTCGGCAGTCCGGTTTTAGAAACGGTCGTCCGTTTTTCCAAAGCAAAAAATTCGGCAGTCCGTTTTTCAGAAAAATCAAGTCCGAATCTTTCTGTTCAAAAACTCGGTCATCCGCTTTTGAACCGGTCGTCCGATTTTTCTAAAATCAAAATTCAGCAGTCCGTTTTCTAGCTTGAACAAGTCCGAATCTTTCTGTTTTAAAGAACCGGCAGTCCGTTTTCTAGAACCGGTTGTCTAATTTTTGCTGTCACTGTAAAAAATATTACCGTTGCACAGAATGCAACGGTCATTTCTGAAAAGCAACAGCTATTTTCTTTAGGCAACGGTCTTGAGCTTCAAGACTCTATATAAACACTTAATTATTAGCCATAAATGCAACAAGTTTGGGAATTATTCATTGAGAACATTTAAGACATTTAAAGAGCTTCAAAAATTCATTTTTTGCAAATTATTTTCAATCCCAAACAAAAATTCTTCTTGAGCTTCATTGTTGATCATCCATCAAAGAAGAAGAAAAGAGGTGCTTGTAGAAATATTCCATTGAGTTGTAATCTTCCTCTTCTCAAGCTCATTTGGTAACATTGCTCCTAACTCTTTCTATTTTTATTGTGATCAAAGGTTTGTGGAAAACCCTTTGGGTGATCCTTTGATAAACTTGTTGTATTGTTGTGTTTGAGGTTTTAGTATAAAACCCTTGAAGGGTGAACCTCATTGTGTAGTTGTGTAACCAACTTTGAAGATTAGTGGATTTGTGAAATCCTTGGGTTGAGTCTCAAGGTAGTGGATGTAGCTCTTTGAGAGAGTGAACCACTATAAATTGTTGTGCATGTTCTTTTCTTAATTGCCAATACTATAAGATTGTGGTTTGTGTGGACTCTTATTAAAAAGAGTTTTAGAAATCTTTCACAAACAAATTGGAAGTTTATCTTTCTAATCACACAAAAGTTTTTTAAATTAGCCAAAAACCTTATTCACCCCCCCTCTAAGGTTTTCAAATCGGTCATTCGATTTTTTGTTCTTTAAGAAAATCGGACATCCACTTTCCAATATCGATCGTCCGGTTTCTGTTTTTACTATAAAAAAAATGACCATTACTGCTGAAAGTAATGGTTAGTTTTTTACCTTCACATATAAAAGGGCTCTCGATCAGCCATAAATTTGTAGTAGTTGAAGGAGTTTTTAAGAACACATTTATGAGCATTAAATGACATTTTCAATCATCAATATATTATTCAAAAGAAAAACTTCATGGAGCTATATTGTTTGATCAATTTTTAAAGAGGAAGAAGGGAAGCTTGAAGAAGCACTTTGAAAAGTTGTATTCTATTTATCTCAAGCTCTCTTGGTAATATCGTTCCAACTCTTTTCTCACATCTAATTGATGATCAAAGATTTTGTGGAAACCCTTTGGGTGATCCTTTGATATTGTTATTATCTTGTATTGTTTTGTGAACTTTTAGGTTTATGTGAAAAACCCTTGAAGTGTCATCCTCATTGTGATATTTTTTGTAAAGACTTGTGACTAGTGGAATTTGTGAAATGCTTGAGTTAAGTCTTAAGATAGTGGTTGTAGCTCTATTGAGAGAGTGAATCACTATAAATTTTTTGTCTCTCTCTTTTGTGATTTGCTCATTATCTCTATGTTTATTGTTTGATCTTCTTTATAAAAGAGATTTTGTTTGGTTATAAATTTATTAAAAAGAGTTATTAAATTCTTCTACAAAAAAAGAATGGGAGGCTCTATATTGTAATTGTGAAAAAGTTTTTAATTAGCTAAAAACCTTATTCACCCCCAAAGGTTTTTCACTTTTCATTGTAGATTGCCGAGATACTATTTACATGTTCTATCGGATTTACCTCCAAGTTGCTCAGTAGAGTCCTTGTGGTCTTTTGGAGACCAACTTCCTGAATTAGCCAATCTAAGTTTCCAAATTCTTAATGGACGCATCTTGGTTTTGCGTTCTTGCCTCAATTACACTCACGAATTTGATAACCATATCTTCAAGATTGGACTTCGGTGGTAGATTCGAAGGAGGTGCACTGTAAGGTAATGGTTGTCTCTATCCACATTTCTAAAATCCCAGAGGATTTTGAGGCCTTTGTTTCCCTTGATTGCTCCATGAGAAGTTTGGGTGGTTGCACGATCCAACATTTTAGGTATTGGAATATAGATTATCCCCCTACCTATTCCCTTGAATATAATCTACTTGCACCACAGAAGCATCCATTCTAGGGCACTCAAGATTAGGGTGCCCTTTATTTCAGAAACCATAGAATGTTGCTTGTTGTGGGCACGTCAATGAAGACATCAAATTTAATTTCTCAAACTTATCAACTATGGTGGCCAACCTTAATTCCATAGATGTTAGCGTATCCACACTATGTACTCCCGTCAATTTTGCCCTAGGTCTTGGGCCGCCCCAAGTATAACTATTCAAGGGAATTTTTGAGATTAGGTTATATTACTTGTTGGGGCATTTTGCTATCTGTAGATTGTCGGTGGAAGTATTTATTAGTTGTCACGCTCCAAAGATAACCCCGGCTATAAAAGATTGGATTTGGATTCCAAGTATAAACCATGATGTGGGCACTTAATAATTCTTTCCATCTTTCCCATGCTTCGTAAAGACTTTCCCCATCACCTTGTTAGAATGACAGGATTTCATTCCTTAATTTTGTAGTACGACCAGGGGGAAAGTACCTTCCAAGAAATTTCTCTGCCAAAGTTTTCCAAGTCATTATGGATCTCGAAAGTAGAGATTTGAGCCATGATTTTGCCTTATCCCTTAAAGAGAATGGGATAGATGAAGTTTAATTGCTTTCTCGATGTCCTGTTAATCTTGAATGTATCATACACCTCCAAGAAATTGGCAATGTGTGCGTTAGAGTCTTTGTCAGGTAACCCATCAAATCGGACATTATTTTGCACCATATGTATAATGTCGGGATTTATCTCCAAATTATTGGCATCCACCGCTAGTATTTTTATGCTTGGCCTCGTCCCAATTATAGACGACCTAGCATAGTTTGTGATGGAATGTTCCACTATTGGAGGTGGTGGTGGTGGTGGATCCTTGGGTCCTCCTCCTCTTTCGCCTTGTCTACAACCACTGAAGTTGTTTTATCCGCCATATTGAAATTGATATCGCAGTGAACTTTCCACAGAGTTCTCTCAATTTTCGAATTGTACTAAACCAATTCACCCTGTTGGCAACAGGACATAAACTAGTTGAAAAGAACCTTTAACAGAAGAATCACGAGATTGGTGAGTTTAAGAGAATAAAAGAAAAAGAGCAAAAGATCCAAACGAAAGCCACAACCAAAGGGGAGTAAAAAGAAATAAAACAAACACAATTAAAATTAGTAAATAAATAGCATTTATAATGTTACCGTCCCCCGCAACGGCAACAAAACTTGATGTATGGTTTCTATCCTAATAAAATTTCTACTTTTAAGTAAATGTACCTATTGGTGTAGTAAGGCAAGGAATGTCCTTGGATTGTTAAATACTCTTGATGGTCAAGCACAAGTACTAACTACATCTCTAATGTTTAATTAAATAAATCATTTTTCAAATATTTTTAAAAGTAGAAACAATTAAAAAGACAACTAATGACTAAGAATGTTAAGAGTTTTAAAACAAGTTCGTAAAAACGAGTTTTTAAAGGTAGAATACCCCTAGAACAATTAGCTACTTTTTTTAGAAAATCCTTCTAATTAATTATAAAAACCCATTGGCTGGATCTCAATCTAATGCCGGATAATCCCATTTTTTAGGAGAAGACCCTCCTATTCAATTTAATCGTTTAGAGAAGAATCTCTTTTCTCCCTAACTCGATTATGGACCACTTAAAGATTAGGAGTAATTAAATAATGATTTAAAAATCCGCAATTAGTATATCTACTCAATTACCAATTCTTATTATTCAATTAATGCCCTATGTTAACCTTCCCTTTTTCAATTCTGATTAATCTTGAGAAATTATCAATCACGTGTAGACCGGCAAACAATCATAACAATTGAATAACAACCGAACAAGAATTAAATAATAAAAACATGAACTTCATATAAATATTAACCAAGTATTCTAGGGTTTATCCCTATTCAAATACAAAAAATTAGCTGCTACACATGATTCTAAAAAACAAATTCATAGACAAATTGATGAAATAGAATGGTTTAGGATGCTTAGGAAAATAACAAGGACTCCACAAATCTAGTAATTGCCCAAGCTTTTCTCTTGAGTCGCCCAAAGGAACTCCGAAATTGCACCCGAATTGGGTATATGTAGGAGAAATTTCTCCAAATCCTACTCTAGAATTGCTTTAAATCCTTTCCTAAAAAGATTTAGAATCAAATCGCAAACGAGAAAGGAAATAAGTACCGAAACGAAATTACAGAAAACTGTAAAATATCCCCTTTGTGACTTTTCTAGATCATGAAACCCCCTCTTTTTGGATCTGAAAATCACAAGAAAGATTTCTCAAAGTACATCAACACTTTCCAGATATGGAAAGTAACTATTTGGATATGAAAAGTAACTATCTGGATCCAAATAGTTGGATTTTTCTAGCATGTTTGTCTTTGTAGTTTCTTCTCTGCTTTGCCTCGTTTTTACTCCAAAGGTCTTCATTTTGACAAATTTTCAATAAATTTGCATTCTGAAGGTACTTATAGCAATAAGAGAAGAAACGAGGTTCGATTGGTCCATTTTATTAACTATTACCTAAAAAACCTATGGAAAACGATAAAACTTAAAGGAGTAAAAGTAGACATATCAGTGATGCTAGTAAGATTTACCCAAAAGGTTTGAGCAATAGGGCACTCTCGCAGAATATGGTAAGCATTTTTTAAGGAGTCATGATAGTATGAACAATATGGAGTAGGGAAGATATTCCTATGATGTAAGAGGGAGTTACGAGGAAGTCTATCTAACAAACAGAGCCAAAGAAAATATTTGATTTTATTTAATGTTTTTAATTTCCAAATCTAAAGAAGGTTGTGGCTTTTCGAATAAGGTGTATTTGGATCTAAGTGATTCATAATAAAAGTATAGGCAGATTTTGTGGATAAGTTGCCATTGGAGCTAGAGAACCAGAAGTAAAAGTCTTTAATAGAAGGATAAATTGGAAGAGGGGTGGTGATGTTTGAAGTTTTAAAAATAAAAAATAGGATGAACCACTAAGTACTAGGTAACAGGCAAGTGGACCTATCACTATAGAAACAAGCTCTACCCGAGTGTCGAATCTCGAGGAATGATAAAGGCTCAAGTACTAATCGTGCTTTCAATGTTTAGTCTAAAGAAAAGTTGGGTTGAAAAAGAATTAACTAAAAAGTTGAAAATTATTTATCAACTAAAGAAAGCCAAGCAATAAAATTAAGGTTTTAAAAACTATTAAAGCAATAGTTTGGATAATGGAATCCCCTTAATCCTTGTTACTAATTCAATTTGAAAAGCTTTAGAGAAAACAATGTTGAATTAATCAAGTTGGGTCATTACAATAAATCAAGCAATCCCTATCTCTAGGCAAAAGCTACTCTACTCAAGCAAAATCTCTTTTCTCCCTAACCAATTACAAGTGTAGTAATTACAGGTGATTTAAAAGACATAAAAGTGCAATGTCATATTTTAATCAGTCACCCCAATTAACCCCGAATTGGTTGCCCTAGAATGCTCTTCCTTTTTCAATTCCAAGCACTCTTACGATAAATCTAATCACACGACAATTAAATTACAAAATAGCACAATAGGAAGACAACACAATTGAAAACAACATCGAAATCAATAAATTAAACCAAGAACATTGTAACCAAGTATTAGGGTTAAACCCTTATCCAAATAAAAAAAACTACTCACTAATCATTGTATAAAAACTGAAATTAAACATTTGAATTCAATAAAACAAAGGAAAAGAAAGCTTAGGAGGAAGTTTGAAGTTGCAATCGCAGTTCCAAACGTCTCCCAAGCTTGTCTCTCGAGTTACCCAATTGAAGCTCGAAATCGTGATGTTTGATCTTCGAATCTTTATCTTCAAGAACTATATTACGGGATTTCTAATGATTACCTATCTAATTGAAGATTAAAAAAAGGGGATTATCTAACCTAAATTCACAAATAATTGCCTCCTCCAGCCTTAATGGCGGATTTACCTATCAATAGAGGAAAAACAACATCAAAACAGAGTTAAAATTAGATTATAACTGCTATAGCTGGGACCTACCGTGCATGGAAGGGATCTGCCCAAAAATCCTTCATTATTGTCGGGACCTACCGTTGAGGGTATGGGTAGCCTACCAGGGCTGGTAAGGTTTTATCCGAGCTCTGCTTGTAGCTCCAAGACCTACTATCGGCAGTAGGTTGGACTACCTCAGGCGGTAGGTCTGCTTAGTTGATGACGTTGGCTTCGTTCTCGTCATTTCGTTTCTTCTCATCATTTTCTCCTTTGGGAGGCACCAAAGACAAGTATAAAGGGTATTAGTCTTAAATATTAACTTTACATATTAAAAACATCGCAAAATGATGAAAATAGCATATAGAAATATAGACAAATATGCATATATCAAATGGCCCACACTTATCAATTGCTTGCCCTCAAGAAACATAAACTAAATAGACAAAACAGAGGAGTTTATAAATTTTATTAAGGAAAGACGATACACAAAAAACGAGAAATGTCGACTTAATAAATTAAGATCACAAATCACCACAACCAACTACAGTAGAGATATTCACATAATAAAAACAACTCTAAGGCAAAAATAAAAATGAAAAAAACGACGAGAAAAACAACAAGGCCACTTAATGTGAATCAGAAGAGTCAAGTACCTATGGATGTGAAGTTTGGACCACTCATTAGAGCTCGGGCAAAGAAACTCAAGATTAATGAAGCAAATGAGGATAATGGCATGGTTTCTTACATGGAGGATGCTTTTAAGAACAAGCTTGAGGAGTTTGAAGGTCTAGGAAAGGCATCCAAGTTGTTCTCAATTTGTTCAATTAGCCAGGATCATTCAAGGGAACAAATTGCAAGTAAAAATGGCTAAGTCCTTGAGAAGAGCACCCTACCGCTGGCAGTAGCCCTGCTCCTAACATTGCCGGTAGGCTTTTTCTGGAAATTCCTCAGACGAACATACCCTAACATGTACACTAGGTCTCACCTTACCATTGATGGTAGGGTTCGGGAGTAGAATTGCTAATGCAACTTTGGCGGTGGGATTTTGTTATTCAACTTGTTTTTCCAGCTTTTAATCAAGGGCTTAATAGGTATTTCGAGCCATCAATCCATTGTTTAGCTAGGGTTTAAGACTTGGCATATAAATACCTCCTTATAAACTCATTGTAAATAACTTTGATGAATTTGCTGAAATTTGTGAGAGAGGATTCTCTTTGTCTCTAGGGTTCTTCACCTTTCTTTCTTAGCTTGCTGAGGGTTAATGTCCTTAGTTTGTGAAAATTGTTTTCCTTAGATTGTGGAATCTATGGAATCAATTGATCATCCAATTCCTTTCTTTAATTGAGTCTTTGAATTCTTGTTCTTAGATTCAATTAATCCTAGTTTTTCTAGTTTGTGTAGTTGGGGTTTTGAGGCCTTGGTTTCCACAAGGTTCTTTCTATCAAATTAAGGAAGAGTTTGTCCTCACAATGTTGGGTGTATGAGGCCTAGATCCTCATAGGTTTTCCATTGGAGTGTTGAAACTATAAAATCCTCAATAGAGGTTCTGCATCAAAGGAGGTGATCTTGGGAAGGTGTTGAATCAAATCTACAAGCAATTGAAGATTCACATCAAATTGGTACCTGAGTACCCTCAAAATGAAGGTCAATTTGAGTTGTGAGTGGTTAAATTCGCTGCAAAAAAAAGAAGTACTTGATAATCAAACAAAATTACATGAAGGTGATGAAATATTAAGAAGGTTTATCCACGACCGAGAGGTCATAGGACTCATCGTCCTTGCTCTAATCTTTGGCGGGCTGTGAAGAAGATACCCCTATACCGGTTTGTGAAGTTTTGTATATTGATAAAAATCGGCATAGTTGCATTCCCGCAATCGATCTTCCTCAATCTACCAAGGATCCATACTTTGTTCTTTTCATCCTAGGAGTAGCCATAGTTATTTAAGGTGGTGAACTTTATTACCTACGGCAGTCTTGTTGAGGATCGTTGTTCCCCTGCAAAACTTACATTAGAAGGAAATATTCTAGATAAAATTATAGGGTAACAATACACATGCATTTTAGTGTTGTCACAGCCAGTGTGATGCATCGTGTGTATGATCAAGGAAGCGATGGAGAAGGGAGAGTGATTGTGAATCTTATCAAGCATATAGATGTCAATAATGCAAACATCACTTTAACCATCCCCCTTACAAACTAGAGTGTGCTCGAAGAAATAACAAGGGCACGAGGAAGAACAAAATCACTTCCATGGAGGATACAACGACGATCCATGGGATGTGGCAAGATATCAAAGCGATTACAAGTCGCTTCGTAACTTCAGTTTGGATCCTCGTATATTGTCTTTTTGTTTGAGTCCATGGTGATAGAATTACCTTCGTCCCGAATCCTAAGAACGGATGCAAGACGTTCCCTAGTTAAAATTATTCTAACCTCTTTTGACAATAGAAATGATGGTTTGGAGATCCTTGTCCGTCTTTTGGAGCATATTTACATAGAATTTACAGACAAAGTCAGGGTAGAAATCACCAGAAATACGAAAGAAGGGGACCCAACCAACCTTCCAAAAAGACGTTCAAGCTTAAAATGTTTGATGATCGACTAATCAATGACTTCTCAATGATGATCTTGAGGGACACCCTGTCGGCTACCCATTTTCGGGCTATCGGAGAGACACGCTTTCGGAAAGGAGGAATATCTAGGGTGGTGGGGTCAGGCGAGGACCCCTCAATACGAGCCCTTTTTGATTTAGAGGAAGAGGCAACGAATTTCTTTGGAGCCTTGAAGAGAGTTGAAGTGAGAGAAGGAAGAAGGAAAGGATGGTAAAAAGGGAAAAAACCAACAGCAACACAGACAACACAACAGAGAAATAAGCTTCGAACACAAAAAGGCACAAAAAAGAATTAAAATAATTAATCATAGCCTGTGTGTGCTAAAATATTCTACCGTTGCCCTTACGTAATGAAGTGTTGTAGGTATAAAGGAAACAAAACTAGTAAAGCATTAAATGTAAACTAAAAACAAAGCTTTAAGAAAGCAAAAATCAGAACAATGCCCATAATAAAACAAAAAATCATACAAAAGCAAACTAAAGCGAAAAGAAGGCAAAAATTTAAAGATGTGGCATGTGCTTATTTGAAGAAATAAACTGCTGCCACGAGTAATGCACGTTTTCGGCCTTGAAAGAATCATCGCCGAAGTTCCGCTAGAGTCCCCGGAAGTTCGCCGAAAATTTTTGTTGGAAAATTTCTTTGAACTTTCTGCAAAATTTTATTAGAGAACACCACAAACCACAACATAGAGTTAGCCAACCAAAAAGAAGGCAGAAAAATAAAGGAAAATAGATTGAAAAATAAATAAAGGGAAACGGGGTAGGAGGGTGGAAAATTTGTGAATGGGTTTGTGAAGAAAAGGTAGAAGAAAAGGAGGGATGGTGGTGTGTGGTTTGGTGGAGAGTGGAAGAGAAAGAAAAAATGAAGAAATGGTAAAAGAAGAAGAAGAAGAAGAAGAAGAAGAAGAAGAAGAAGAAGAAGAAGAAATAGAGAGACAAATTGGAGGTGGTGACTGCTGGCAGCATTCGCTAGATAGAAGAATGCCACCAGAAAAGATGAAGAAGGGAGAGAGAGCCAAGAAAGAGGGGTTAGATAAAAGAAGAGGGAAAAGGTTAGGGATTTTGGAAGAGAATGGGGAAAGAAAAATTGCAAATATTTGGGATTAAAAGCTGAAATTATGTTCTTGACCCATTTACCCTTTAAAAAGTCCGAGCCATACCTTAAAATTTACCCTACCGTGCAGGGTAGGTCGAGGTCTACTGTCTGCAGTGGGCTTCTACCTTGCCTAGACGAAAACAACAATGAACCTACTGCTGAGCCTACCGTCCGCAGTAGTCTGCAACAAGAAATTTGTGTGCCCTAGTCCTATCGGCGGTGGTAGGGTTCTATCTAAATTCTAATTTTTCTCTTTTCTACACCTTTAAACCCCGTTTCAAGCAATCTACCCTTATGAACTCAATAAATCTCAGTATCGACCTTAAAGCAATTATTCATTCTCTCTAAAACTACCGTGCAACACAAAAGTAACAAACAATCAAAGTAGAAAAAGGAGAAATTCAAATTACTATTTTACAATTACAATATTCAAGGAGTGTAAGGAGTACTGCCCTTTTTAGGTACCAAGAGCACATCCCGGATCACATAAATTCGAGTATTTCTTTAGCTTCTCTTCCTCATTGCGCCGTACTGGCACCCATTTCATTAAGCTTACCATTATCTTGGGGACAGGATGCTTCTATTTCTCCTTAGACTTCTCTGATGCCCTGTGCTTCTTAGGGGAAGGTTCCTATATAGACAAAGACACTTCATCAGTTTTATGGTTAATATAACAAAGAGTATTTTGTCCTTGAGTAGGGATAGGAAAATGTTGGAATCCGTAGGCAAAAATAAAATAAAATAAAATCACGGAAATCCACCAACAGGATCTGCACATACTAGAAAAACCGATTGGATTAGAAATTACCTCAATGTTTTGATTGTTTGTAGAGGAGGCGCTGCTTTGTACGCTTCGCCCTCTACTGGTATCCATACGACGAACTCCTCTGCAAGTGATCGGGATGCTAGCCCCTTCTGTGTTCTGAAAACTGTTCAGAACTGATCCTAACTATCTCGTAATCGGTCGTATTTCAGAGAGAGGAGGCTAGATACTATATCGCCGTTCTAGGTTTTAAGGTATTGTTTTTCTTTAATCAGATAAAGGACGGCCACCAAGAAATGGTTAACATAATCTTTTATAGCTGTCAATATCAAAACCCTAACTGTCATCTAATGGCAGTTTAATCTCGTCCGTCTATTCCTATGATCATCCAACGGTTGGATGAGCAATATTAAGTAATTAATTTCATTTATCCGATTAAATAAAATTAATTACTTATTAACTTACCAGAAAATACAATATGGAATCTGATTCCCCTTTTGTATACGTTCAAAGAATCTGGACACAATCTAGATTCATTGAACGTGGACATGATGCTCACAAGATCGTCTATGCGTGTGACCCTATAGGTTCACTTAACATTGGCAGTGAATGAAAAATGTCCTAGACATTTATTCACAAAACATAAGTGGCCTCTAGCAAGACATTATGCTTACCCAAGTTAAGTAAATGTAATAATAACCTAGCATCAGATTTAATATTTAGTCCTTTTGTCACACGATATCCTAATTTAGTATAAGGCATGGATCAAGTCATCCTTATAAAACTTAATTAGCCATTTACTTGATCACCAGGCAGACTGTTCCAACAAATAATATTAATAACACCTTATTAATACTTATTTGAGCATGGCCATGCATTTTTTCCAGTCTTCCTTATCAAGGGGCCCATGGATATCTCTCTCTAAAAAGAGAGGGATAAATCTCTTTCACTATCTCCAATATTCAAGCCATGACAAGAAAATAAGCCAACCAATAGTCATAATGATCACCTAATTAAAAGTGATGTTTGACTATGTCAAAACATATTTTCTCCCCATGCAAGAAACATTAGAAACATTAGGTCAAAGGACACCAAATATAAAACTGAGAAGAAATACTTATAACTTAAATCCATGCAATATTTCTTCTTCACTTTGGGTCATGTCCAATACAATATTCTCAATATTTATTTATGAATTGATTTTATATCTCATATTCATGATCAGTAAAACTTGACCATCAATTAACTTCACACTAGTTTACAAGATGTAATATATTAGGGACAAATAAGAATAGTGTTTTATTAGCTATAAGGGTTTTACTATGAGGTCACATACTTGATGACAAAGAGCATAAATACAATTCAAAAAATACATGCTTCATAAATCATAAATGTGAGTCAATTGGTCTTAGGGCATATACTAACAGAATTCAAAGGAAATTTAAAGACTATGTCATTATCCGTCACCTTAGGATAAGCTTTCTGTTTTCCATTACAGTTAATGTCCTCGATGTAAGGAGGAAAGGGTGACCCAAAATAATGAGAAAGTCTACTTCCTCCTCCATATCTAAGATGACAAAATCGACAGGAGAAATGAGGTCCTTAACCTTGATTAGGACATCTTCTATTAGTTCCCTAGTATGCATTACACTCTTATCTGCTAAATGTATGGGCATCCTAACAGGTCTCGGTTTTCGTAGGCCTAGTTTTTGGCACATAGCATAAGACATCACATTTATACTAACACTTAGATCAGCTAACGCCTTATCTACTTTAATACTACCTATAGTGCAAGGGAAAGAAAATCCATGGGTCTTCTAACTTCTGTGGTAGTTTCTCCTTATTGATAAGGATAGCCAAGCATTCTTCTCCCATAACATGTGTTGATGCATTGTGCAGCTTGCTCTTTTTAGTCAGCATATCCTTCAAGTACTTAGCATACTTTTGTACATGTAGAAGAAGATCACACAAAGGTAAATTTATTTTAAGTTGTTTAAAGATTTTAATAAACTTCTTCATGCTGTCCTTGCTATAATTCCCAACAAGTGCTTCTGGGGATGGAATGTTTGGCTTATAAACGGTACTTGTCGGCTTCCACTGTCCTTCTTCATCCCTTAACTCTACATCTTTCTTCAGCTTTGCCCTTTTAATTTCAAAAATATTAGATGATCGTTCTTCCTTTTCACTATAGTTCTCTTTTTGTACGGTTACCTCTTTCTTAGCTGTAGGAATCTCCTCATCAATTGTCACCAAGATAACATTACATGTTCTCTCGAGTTTACTTCTATGTTGCTTGGGAGAGTTCCTGGAGTTTTCTCAGAAACTATTTTAACCAGTTGCCTAACCTGCTTCTCTAAGTTTCAAATTGAAGCTTCTTGATTCCTTTGGGTTGCTTCTATTGTGTTCATTCGATTGTCGATGGCGCTCATAAACTTTAACATCACATCTTCCAAATTTTCTGGGCTAGTGGAGAATGATTCTGTGGGGTCACTTCATATGGAAATAGGAGAGGAGGACCCCTATTCTAAAAACTCGAGGGTTGCTGTGGTCTTTGTTGCCCTTAACCACCTCAAGAAAAATTGGGATAGTTTCTCCATCCCGGATTATATATATTTGAGTAGGGGTTGTTACCAGGTCGGTTCCCCTGTACAAAATCCATGTGCTCCATTGGTCCTCCCATACTTGAGCATTCATGATTTGGATGCACATTGTTGCAAAAATCACAAAATATTACAAACTTGATTAATTTTTCTTTCTGATTTAGTGGTCAGGTTCCCCATTTTCTGCTCTATCACGACCGTTAATCTCGCTTCCATAGTAGAAATTGCATCACATTATATACTCCAGCCATCTTCGACTTTAATCGTTGACCTTCCCAGGCATAACTGTTCATCGGTATCTGCTCTATAAGGTCATATACCTATTGAGGGGATTTGTGAACTGTAGATCCTCCAGTTGAGACGTCTATCAATTGCCTCATACCGAATGACACTCCATCATAAAATCTATAAATTTGTCTCGAAATCTAGACCATGGTGGGGACGGTTTCTTAGAAGCTCCTTTCATCATTCCCAAGCCTCATAGAGGCTTTATTCGTCGATTTACTTGAATGATAGAATTTCGTTCCTTACCTTTGTTGTCTGACTCGGAGGAAAGTACGTCGCTAGGAACTTTTCTGCCAAAGAATCCCATAAAGTTATAAACCCTGATGGATTTGATCTAAGCCAGGACTTCGCCTTCTCCGTAAGAGAGAATGGGAAAAGACGAAGCCGAATGGCATCTTTAGAAACTTTATTTATCTTAAAGGTGTCGCACACCTCTAAGAAATTTCCGATATGAGCATTTGGATCATCATCCGGAAGTCTGTTCAATTCCATGTTTTTTGCAGCATATGTATATGTTTAGCTTTATTTCGAAATTGTTTGCCTCTATCCTCGGCCTTGCTATATCTCCAAGAACTAAATGACAGAATTTCTAATGATTACCTATCTAATTGAAGATTAAAATTGGGGAATTACCTAACCTAAATTCACCCCTAATTACCTCCACCTAATGGCGGAGATACTTATTAATAGAGAAAAAATTACATCGAAACAAAGTTAAAATTGGATCATAACTGCTACAGCCGGGACCTACCGCGCATGATAGGTCGAGCCCTACCGTCTGCAGTAGGGTTATGACAAAAAATCCTTCGTTGTCATCGGGACTTACCTTCGCTGGTAGGGTATCCTACCGTCGCCAGTAGGGTTATGTCAGAGCTCTATTTATGGCTCTAGGACCTACTGTTGGTAGTAGGTTGGCCTACCTCAGGTGGTAAGTCAGCTTAATTGATGTCGCCGGCTTCGTTTTGGTCGTTTTCACTCTGTATTTGGCCGTTTTAATTTCATTGGGAGGTACCCAAGACAAGTATAAAGGGTATTAGTCTTAAATATGAACTTTTACATATTAAAACATCGCAAAATGATGAAAATAACATATAGAAATATAGACAAATACGCACATATGAGGTGAAAAGAATCCTATCAATGATATTTTGGGGAAGAGTAAAGGATAGAGATTTAAGATGCCATTGATTGCTAATAAGGAGGTTAGAAATTTTAAGATGTTCTTATAATTGTAGGAGAGGTCCTTGAATAAGGTATCTAAGGATGCCACCATTAAGCCAATGGTCAGACCAAAACCTAATATTATCACTAGTTCCTATATTCTATTTTGAGCCCTTTTGACATATATCCCATCCCTGCAAAAGGCTTGTCCAAATATTGGAGGTACTATGTTTGATTAAGGGTTCATTAGAAAGGTTGGAAGGAGTGATTTGATATAGGTATTCGGCTGAGAGGACATTAACCCAAAGATTATCCTTATTTTGAGAGTCTAGGAATCTCCAAGACTTTTAATTTGGAAGTATTTATATTAAGACCAGAGATTCTACTAAAATGGTCCAAGACTTGTTGAATAGTGTGGGCATTTTGAGGATCAACTTTAGCAACCAAAAGAATATCATCAACAAAAGAAAGGTGGGAGATTGAAACTTCTTTAAATTTGAACTAAAAAGGTTTCCATAATCTTGTTTCTAAGCGATTGTTGATTTTCCATGTTAAGTACTCCATGCATAATAAGAACAAATAGGGAGAAATGGGATCCCCCTGTTTAATCCCCCTAGAAGGACTAAAAAGGGGGGTGGGAGTGTCATTAATGAGAAGAGAAAGGGAGGAAGTAGTAACATAAGGCATAATGAGTTTTTGTAAATGTGGTGATAAGGATATAACATTGAACATAGATTTAATAAAAATCCATTCTAAGCAATCAAAGGCTTTTTCCAGATCAACTTAATAACTATATATGTTGTTTTCTACTTTTCCATTTTTTGGAATGAATGGATATGTTCCTGGACAATAATATCACTGTCAGGACAACAAAGGTCTAAGTCTATTAACTAGGATTTTTTTTAATGACCTTGTAGATAGTATTATAGAGACTACTAGGCTTAGTTTTTAACAGCTTCAGGAAATTAAGTTTTGGGAATAAGAGAAATGAAAGTTTGATTTAAGGATAATGGGATAAAACCAGAGGAAAAGATATTATGAATAAGTGGGATAATAGAGTGGCTACTTTGAAGCAAAAAATTCCCCAAAAAAATAGGAGTTAACTCGTCAGGACCATGAGCTTTTACAGGTGAAAAACTTAAAATGTCATCCTTAATTTCATGTGTGGAAATGGGTGATAATAGGCTTTCAAAATTAAGCACCTGACCCGTGAAAAAAAGTTGGAGGAAAGACGAGTACTGGTGTAGGAACTAGTAAAAAGATCAATGAAAAACTTAGAAATATAGAGCAAATGGAGCTTTAATATAAAACTAGTTTCCGAAGAATCCTTAATAGCAAAAATTTTGTTTTTTCTTCTTCTGATTCAAGTTGATCTATGAAAACATTTTGAGTTAGAATCACCATCTTTAAGCCATTTGATCCTTGATTTTCGTCTCCGGAAAATTTTTCTTGGTTTAGAATATCAGTGTATTCTTTTAAAAGAAAAGATTCAAGATTATGAAGAAAAGAACTAGTTTGGTAATTTTATGAAGATTGAATACCTTTTAATCTAGCCAAAATTTTCCTTTTCCTTTGAAAATGATTACCAATTTTTTTTTTAATTCCAGTTGGTGGTATGGAGTGGAAGTAAGAAACAATCAACTTATAATTCACCTGATTTGACCAAGAGGTATTAACAAAGCAAGCAAAGTAAGGTTGTTTTAACCACATATGCTCAAAACGGAAGCAAGGATAGATAAAAATATTCTTTTGTGTAGTAATGCAGAGAGGGCAGTGATTAGAGTGGGTTCTAGGTAGATGTGGAACCTGGGTGTTAGGGAGTATATTAAGTTAAGCTGAATTTACCAAAACTCTGTCGAGCCATTCCATGACTAAACCTTTTCCCTTATTGTTTGTCCAAGTGAATCTAGGGCCTTTAAATCCTATGTCAAAGAGTTTTCAATCATTAATATTGTTGATAAAATACGGGAATACCCTAAATTAACACTAACAGGTAAGTGAACCTATCGATGCAACAAAAGAGGATCTCCTGGGTTTTTGAACTCAGGGAACATGAAAGTTGAATTGTTAACTGTCTTTCTAAGGTCTAATCCAAAATATGATTTTTGTTTTGAAAAAATAGATTAAAAATAAAGAAATAAGCAAGAAAAATAATAAACTATTTAAGCAAAGGAACTTGGGTTGATAGATGAAAGTATGAGAAAGAAGTTTGAACGATAGATTCCCCCTAGATTTTTATCAACTATTTCAATTGGTGAAAGGATAAAACGACTGGTTGAAAGCATAAGGTTGGATCATCATACTAAACTCATGTAATCCCTATCTCTAGACGAGAACCTCTCTATTCACTAACATTCAGAGAAGAATTCTAAGTGATTATGAATGCCTTAAAAATTAGTGATTGAAAGGACTTAAGAATGCAATGAATATCGCTATTCAATTTCCAACTCCTAATCTTCAATTAGTTTCCCTAAATTCATTTTCCATTTTCTATTCCAACAAACTTTACGAGTCAAGATGATTTCGCATAAAGCTAACAATATAATGGCCTAATTGAACAATAACCCAACATAAAGACAACATCAATTTTATTAAGAACCAATAAAAAATCACATCATCCAAAAATCTAGGGTTCAACCCCCATTCAAACAAAGTTAAATTAGCTACGAAACATCATTACTAAACTCAAATTCATAGTAAAATTCATAAATAGATAAGAGGAAGAAAATGTTAAGGTTGATAAATTCAATTCCATGGTTCTAAATCGCCCTCGAGCTCGTCTCTCTATTCGCCCAATGAACTTCAAAATTGCTCCTTGAATAACCTTCAATCTCCTCTCTAAACACTAAATTTCCTATCTAATCTATGAATTCTAACTAATTTAAGAGGAATTAGGAAGAAATTTTAGTAGAAATTTCGCCCCAACTCTCTCTCTAAACCTAAAACTGAGAATATTGCCCAAAAAATGGCGAAAACTTACAGTTAAAGAGAGTAAAAAATGTATTGCAGTAAAACCTACCGTCCGTAGTAGTTCTCTTCGAAGAATGCTTCAAAAATCTGTAAGACCACCGACGACGGTAAGGGTAGCTTACCATTGATGGTAGGCTTCTGTCCATTCTTCTTTTTGTGCCATTAACCTACTGCCTACATAGGGGTGGCTTACCGTCAGCTTTAGGCAGATGTCCACAACGTTGCCAGCTTCTGTCTTCTCCGTTTTCCCCCGTTTTCGGCCATTTTGCTCCCATTTCAACTTGTATTCATCAATCTCATCTTCGGGAACCACCTAAGTCCAAAAGAGAAGTAAAATGAATTAAGTTATTTGTTTTATATACTGAAAACATCGCAAAATGACACAATTAACATATAAAATATACCAACACTTAAGCACATATTAGATTCTCCCATACTTATCTATTGCTTTCCTTAAAGCAACAAGAAACTAAACATCTCAAAAATAGAGAATCACACAACAATTAGACTAAACGAAGAACAATACGAAAATGGAAAAATGTAAAGACTGAAAGGACTCTAAGAAAAAAAAGCCACAACAGACAAAACAAAAATGAACAAAACGTCACTTCTAGTAAAGGTATAATCACTTAACCATATAAAGAACTATCTAATGACGAATCACAAGGATCAAACATCCCACCGACATCTCACTTATTGACACAAGAGTCAATGGTATGTGTGTGGGTGATTTTCTTGTGTCCCTTTCAGACAAAACACGAAATATCAAGTGGTTAACATAACGATCCACTTTTATTACTAATGCACAAAACAACTTATGCTCTCCAACACTTATCTGCTCTAAGTTCTATCATAAGTTGTTCCTGAATTAGGTAGGACTTTCAAGCTTGTAATGTTAGGCTTAGGACATATAGGTTATCAAACATAGGGAAAGGAAAACAATGGAAAGAGAAGTAGAGCTAATGCGGCCAAAAAGAAAACAAGTCAAAGATTTTCAAAAGCCTTCTAGCCACTTTCGCTCATTTCCCATTTACCCCCAAACATTTTACCATGTTTATACTACACACAACCCATTTAAAAAGTTCTAAAACCCATCAATCATGTACACTCAAGGAAGTTCGTATGTAGGAGAAGGAAGCTCAAGAATTAAAGAGATAAAAGGTTTATAAACTCTCAAGAACCACTATCATTTGCTCTCTTTTCTTTTACTTCTCTTCTTTTCACCAATTTGTTTTTCTTCCTCAAATTTTTTCTTTTTTTTTTTTTCACAATGATTGAGGATATTCATACATTTTTTTTTCTATTCATAGAGAGCATTTGTTTCTTCCTCTCTCTTCATTTCTAAATGAGACATTGCTCATAGAGATACAAAAAAAATACCCCTTTTATTCAATATTCCTTTTCTTCACTCAAATACCCCCACACCTATAAATTATACTCACTCAAAACTGCTAAAATTTAAAGATCATTAGCTCAAGAAAATTGAGAGTTTCATATAATGCGAGGTTAAGTGGCAAGGAAAAGAAGGGACAAAATCCCTTGGCATGAAGGCACAAAAAGGGCACTAAGGATTTATGTTAAAAGCGTAGGAAAGAAAGGCACAAATGGTTCAATGAAAGCCTAAGACCGTCATCTATGGGACAAACCTAGACTAGACCCTTTCACTTCAAAGCAAGAAGAAAACAAGTGTAAAGGCAAAAACTCGAAAAGCAATCATTATTTTAATCCATAAGATTCCAAGGCATTCTAATATTAATCAAGATTTGCAAGTTCATAAAAATCGTTAATTTCATAAGAATATCAAGCAAGTGTGGTTTTTAGTTCTATCAAGCCAAATGCCTTGGGTCAGGCAATTAAAATTCGCACTAGTTTTATGACAAGGAAAAATCCTTTTTGATTTTAAACTTTTAAAAAAAACACACGTAAAGACTAAAAGGGAACATAAAACAAGAAAATAATTTTTTTTCGTATTTTTTTGGATAGGGAAAAGTTAAGGACTTATAAACAAGAAAAATATTTTTGAAATATTTCAAAATTTATTGACAACTAACTAGAAAGGAACACTAACAAAGAAAAATGGAAAAACTAATAAGACGAACGAGACTCTTTTTGGAATTTCTAAAAAAAGAAAATGAAGAACATATTTTTTGGATTTTCAAGGATATCTAATTTTTTTGATGTTTTGGATGTTTGAACTATAACAAATATCTCCACATTTTAAATTACATTGTCCTAAATGTGGGGCCAGGACCAAGACAAATACCCAGTAAAGTATAAAGACAAAAAACAAGAACATGCAAGCAATCTCAAAGAGAAAAAATGCAAGCAACATGGAAAAGCAATCCCCACAATGAAACAAAACAAGAGAAAGGAAAATACAGATAAAAACCATAAAGAGAAACAAAAGGGAAGAAAACCCTCAAAATAGAAAAGAGAAGAAAATATAAATATTACAAGGGAGAGAGAAAAGAAGACTCCTTCACTGCAGACCCATTTCCACGCCGCCATCGATGCTGGAGTCCTGATCAGGTAAGAATCGGCTACAAAGTCAAGCTAAGATAACCTCTTGCCAATCTATCAATGCTCTCGGTGCGTCAACTTATCTGTATATCAGCGAGAGGACTCACCTAACTCCTCTAAGGAAAAGCCATGGGCATCCTGCATTAGGCAGAACTGCTCTATAGCGTCCCACATCTTCGTTTGGAAGGAGTCATAGAGGCGGTGGGAGGAACGTCCTCGTCGGAAGGGCCATAGGAACGCTCGTCCTCGGAGGAGTCCTAATCCGCTAGCTGCTGTGAGGAGGATTTTTTGAGTCCGTCAAAATGTTTTTTTATTCTTCGAAAGCTAAAGGCATTCCAATCCCTTTTCCAATCCTCAAGGCTTTGAGGTATCTGCTCCTTTTTCTTCTCGTCCTAGGTATACCTGCAATTGTTGAGTGTATAAAATGTGATAATATGCGGCCGCCTGGTCGACTTTAATTGTTCACTTGTAAAATCAACATTAGAAGATTGAAAAACATGAGAAAGTATCACGGGGTGACAATAGATGTGGGGTTTCATCGTATCACAACTAGTATTGCGCATCACGTGAATCATTAAGGAAACTACAAAAAAGGAGATTAGTTCTACTTTTTCTCTATCATATATAAATATCTAAAAATTTCGAACCTCACTCTGCTCTCCTCCCTTCTGTACTAAGGTATGACCAAAGATATAATCTAAGGCTCGAGGTAAAAGGTCGGGAAAGTTGCCCCCATGAAGAATCCATCTACTATCTCTTGGACGAGGATAGATTTGAAGGTGATTAATTGTCACCTCATAGCTCCTGTCTGGGTCCTCTTGGATGGTCTTCCTATTAGAGTCTACGGTGATCGTATTCTGCTTGTCCCTAATACATAGGATGGTCTTTACGCTATCCAAAATAATGCAAACCCCTTTTACCGAAGAAATGATGGTTTGGAGGGTTTTATCCATTTTGTGGAGTATGGAGGCATAGAACTTATGGAAAAAGTTAGGATAGTAATCACTGGAGAGATGAAGAAAGGGTTCCTAACCCGTATTGCCAAAGAGAGTGGTCAACTGTAGGTGCTCAGTCACATGCTTATCGAAAGATTTCTCAACTATCATTTTCAATTGTGTCTATCTATGATCCATTTTTTTTAGCAAGGGAGAGTCTATCAGGGAAAGGATGAATGATCGGTGTTTGTTTAGATTGGGGCATAGGAACGAGACTACTTTTGGAATTTTTATAAAAAGAAAATGAAGAAAATATTTTTTGGATTTTCAAGGATATCTAATTTTTTTGAATTTTTGGATGTTTGAACTATAACAAATACCTTAACATTTTAAATCACATTGTCCTCAATGTAGGGACCAGGACTAAAGACAAATACTCAGCAAAGTATAAAGACAAAAAAGAAGAACATGTACATGGGAAACCATCCCAAAGAGACAAAACATGCAAGCAATATGAAAAAAGCAATCCCCATAGTGAAACGAAACAAGTGAAAGGAAAATAAAGATAAAAAACATAAAGAGAAACAAAAGGGAAGAAATCCCTCAAAATAAAAAGAGAAGAAGAAAAACATAAATATTACAAGGGAGAGAGAAAAGAAGACTCCCTCACTGCGGACCCATGTCCACGATGCCACCGATACTGGAGTCCTGATCAGGTAAGAATTGGCTGCAAAGTCAAGCTAGGATAACCTCCTGTCGATCTATTGATGCTCTCGGTGCATCAACTTATCTGTATATCAATGAGAGGACTCGACTAGCTCCGCTAACTAAATGCCATGGGCATCCTGCATTAGGCAGAACTACTCAAAAGCGTCCCACAACTTTGTTTGGAAGGCAACATAGAGGCGGTGAGAGGAACATCCTTGTCGGAGGGGTCACAGGAAATCGTCATCTTCAGAGGAATCCTCATCAACTAGTTACTATGAGGAGGATTTTCCGAGTCCCGTTTGAAATGTTTTTTTAAACTTCGAAAGCCAAAGGCGTTCCGATCCTTTTGTCGATCCTCTAGGTTTGGAGGTATCTGCTCCTTTTTCTTCTTATCCTAGGCATACCTGCAGTTGTTGAATGTATTAAACGTGATAATTTGCGGCCGCCTAGTCCACTCTAGTCGTTCACTTGTAAAATCGACATTAGAAGATTGAAAAAAAAAAGAGAAAGTATCATAGGGTAACAATAGACGTGAGTTTTCATCGTATCACAACCAGTATTACGCATCACGTGAATCATTAAGGAAACTACAAAAAAGGAGATTGGTTCTGCTTTTTCTCTATCATATTCGAACCTCACTCTTCCCTCCCCCCTTTTGTACTAAGGTATGGCCAAAGAAATAGTGTAACGCTCGGGGTAAAAGGTCGGTAAAGTTGCTACCGTGAAGGATCTGTGTCCTATCTCCTAGACGAGGATGGATTTGAAGGCAATTAATTGTCACCTCATAGCTCCAGTCTGGGTCCTCTTGGATGGTCTTTCTATTAGATTCTTTGTTTATCATATTCCGCTCTTCCCTGATACCTAGGATGGTCTCTACTCTAGCCAAAACAATGCAAACCCCTTTTATAGTAGAAATGATGGTTTATAGGGTTTTATCCATTTTGTGGAGTATGGAGGTGTAGACTCATGGACAAAGTCCGGATAGTAATCACCAGAAGGGGTTCCTAACCCATATTACCAAAGAGCGTGGTCAAATGTAGGTGCTCAGTCACATGCTTATCGAAAGTTTGCTCAACTATAATTTTCAATTGGTGTCTATCTATGATCCTTTTTTTGTTAGCAGGGGAGAGTCGATCAGGGAAAGGAGGAATGGCCAAAGTTTGTGCAGATTGGGGCACAGTATCATCGACCCTAGCTTGTTTGGAAGTGGAAGGATATTTAGATATGGTGGCGATGGCCTTTTTGGGAGGCATGCCTAAAGGATATCTACAACCAAAACTCACCAACGAAACAAACAACAGCCTAAAAGGAAACATAAACAAAACCACGAGAGCAATGGAAGAAACATACAAACAAGAAAATGACGACAAAAGAAGAGACAAAAATAGCACAAAGAATCACTCAAAATGCCTTTAATAAGTGAACACAATAAACCACAGAACCTACGGAAAGTGAATATGTGTAGCTCGTGTGTGCTAAAGTGATTGAATGTAACGCGTTTGTGATAAAGTGTGAAAGAAAACACCAACAACTATACCGGCTTAGCATGAAAAAAATAAGAACACCAGTCAATTACAAAAACGTACCCACCATATAATGCAATTATAAACTAAACAAATAATCCAGAGAAAACAAGGAAAAGAGTGTAGAAGCGTATCTTTGAGTTGTTTGAACAAACAAACTGCGGCCGCTACATCAATGAGCTCGTTTCATTGTCTCGGATTGTGTGCCACCGGAGTATCACCGAAATCCTCACCGGAGTTCTTGCTGGAGGAGAGAACATGAACTAGAAATAAATAAATTAAAGAGAGAGGAATTGGATATATCGAAAAAGTGGAAAAAAATTTAAAAGAGAAAGAATTTGGAAAAAGAAAATGGAAAGAGGGTGTTGGGGTGGCAAATGTGTGTGCCGTGGAGGAAAGTTAAGAGAAGAGAAGATTAGGGAAAGTAGAAAAGGAACAGGATGGGGGCCTAGTAGTTGTCTCGGTTGGCATGGTTGAAGGGGAGCATGGAAAAAAAGAGAAGAGAAGAGAAGAGGAAGGAGAAAGGAATGGAAAACAAAGGAGAAGGCATGAAAAAGGAAGGTGGTGCTTGTGGTGGGGGTTGCTAGAGTTGGAGAAGCATGTCGGATATGGAGAAGAAGGGTGAGGGAGACAAGGGGAAGAGATGATGTGAATCCACTTAGAGAAGCTTGATTCATTCAATCACTTGCAAAGGATCACCTCTAAATATTGAAATACTTCTATTGAAGATTTGAAATCAAAACACTCCACTATAAAATCTATGAAAAACAAAACAACATAAACCCCATAATGAAAGGGATGATTCTTTTCAAATTGGCAACAACAACGGAAATAGAGGCCCTAAAACCCAAGCTACACAATTCAAAGACCTAATCAATCAACCAGAGAAACAAGAACTTCTAGGATTGATGAAAGAGGAATTGATGATGATCAATTGAATTCCATAGACATAAAATCTAGGCCCATCAACTGTTCACCAACTAAGGAACGAAAGCCTTAAGAACTAAGCTATGATGGGTTCAACAACCCTAGAAACCCACTTGGGAATTCTCTCAAATTTCATTCAAATTCAACTTGTTTACAAATGAGACATAATATGATATTTATAGAAAAACTTGACCTTTTCCTAAACCTAGTGAGTGTTTAAAAGACCTAATTATCCTTTGAATAAAGGTAACTACAAACTTAGAAATAAAGAAACCAATAATTAACAAAAATTAATAGGTGAATTGTCCATTTGGTGAAGCTAAGCTGAGACCTACCGGGGACGGTAGGGTAGGAGCCTACCGTCACCGGTAGGTAATCTTGAAAACTCTCTATTTAACTCAAGAGCTATTGAACTTGGTAGGTGGGAGCCTACCATCGTTGGTAGGCTCTATTTTCTTCAATTCCTTGCTTTGTCATCTTTGATGGCCGTGAACTTCTAGTTTGATTCTGTTGAGCTTCTTATGATTTCTAATGAGTCCTGAAGGTCTTGTAAACTCTTCCAAGCCTTCATTTTGAACTTGAAATTCCTCATTTGAGGCTTTAAACCATGATGCCCTCCATCTTCTAGTGCCACTGTTGGTCATACGAAAATTGTCGAATGATCCTTCGTCAATTTCTTATCATGCCCCCTCTCTGAAAAAGGATTCGTCCTCAAATCTATTCCTTCAAATATCCATAAAAAGGCAGGCAACATTAAAATAGAATTCAAAAATATAAACATTGCTATTATTTAAAGAATTAAAATCAAAATTTCATCTAAACAACAAAATAAGCAAGGACTCTATAACTTCTTTGAACGGTCTATGATAAGAAAAGGAAGTGTTAACAAAGAAGTTCAAACCCATGAAACTCCAAAAAGGAGTCTTCAATGACCATTCATGTTTTAGAAGAATTCTCCAAATAGTAACACAATTGAGAGTAAAGAAGTCTTGTAAATCAAATAAAAGGATAATATTAATATCTTTAAATGGCGAATGATAAAAAGAAGCTTTTATCCATTGCAAGCTCAAGAAGTAATTAAGATGTTCAAGAGTGTGAAAAGTTTCTTCCTTAGAAGGATAATGAAATGCAAAATGGACTTTCCAAATACAATCAAAAGTGTTTGGAAGGAAATAAAAGACTTTAAATTTTACAAACTCTTCAACTTCACAATCAAGGTAAGAGAACATAGAAACAAAGTTTCTAAAATCCCAAGATTTGTCACATTTCTCTCCAAAAATCTATTTCTTCAAACACTCTTTAAAAGGAAAGTGAAAGTAGAAATTTTCATCATTTCATAACTCTAAAAGTAACTAAAAAAAGGTTGTGAGTTTGGAATATCTTTAAAAGATTATAAAATCTAGAGCTCAGGGTGTGTGATGATTCCAAAAGTTGAAATAAGAAGTTGTAAGAATTTTCAATGCTCCAAACACAAGGTGTTTTCTTAAGAATTCTCAAAAGGGAATTTAAAACACAAGTGTTAAGAAACAAAATTTTTGTCAACTCTACAAAGAAAGATTCAAAATCACAATCCTCGAATGGTAAATGATATTGAAAATGCACCTTCAAATTGAAATTAGAAGCATTAGACAATAAAGCATAAACTTTATATTTCAGAAGTTCCACCATGCAACTATTGAGATAAAGAAAACTAGACACAGAGTTTACAAAAATCAAAGATTTACTACCTTTCCTTTTAAAAGAAATTCTTTCTAAAAACTATTTGAAAAGTAAATGATACAATAAAGTTCCATCAAACAAATGATCGTGAAATGACGTGCAAGGATAGTTCTTTTGAAAACAAACAACTAAAATGATCAACTTCCAACTGTAATGTTTGAAAGGTTTATGAAAGTAAGGATAGTTGTTAACAAAAACTTTCCAAATTAATCCAATAGAAATCTTTTTTCAAAATAGCTTTCAAAAGCCTTCAATGCTTCGTTTTTAGCTTTTCAAATCCTACTTCTACCGTGTTTCCAAAACTTTTTTACAAGGAATCCTTGAAATGTAAATGGTAGAATTTGAATCCAAAGGTGTTTTCAAACAATAAGTTCAAAGAGTTAACAACACTTGAAAGCTTATGATTATTGTAAGAAAGCTCAAATTGATTATTTAAAAGGTGAAAATGTTGGTTTGAAGGAATAATTCCATCAAGATTCTTCATGAAAGTATCAAGGAAAGGAAACGCATAATCATCCTCAATAAAATTTCCTAAACACTCATCATATAAAATGTCAAATAAAGCATAATCAAGCTCAAAACCAATAATGTTAGGATCAACAAGGGAAATATCATCTAACATACCAAAGCCATAACAAGAAGGATCAAATATAATATCACTACTCATTAATAGATCCTCATGAGAGACATGAGAAGAAAGCCACTCTAACATAGAAGGCTCAAGAAGAAAAAAATTCCCATCAAAGAAATAACACATATATCACCAAGTATGTCCACATGAAAAGTATAAGAAAACTAACAAAGCCATTAATTCCTCAAAAGAAACTTCATGAAATAAAAGAAAAGGGTTATGAAATGGGCTCTTTCTATATGCTCCTCCCTTTGTCTTCTATTCCTAGAACACAAGAAGAATAGTTAGCAAAGTTGACATAGTATTCATCAACTCTAAGGGTGACAGAAGATAAGGAATTAAACTCTATGAAATGTTTCTTTTCCAATAAAGTTACAAGAAAGTAGAAAAAGTAAAATTGAAGTTGTTCTTATACCAATTTGATGTGAATCCACTTAGAGAAGCTTGATTTATTCAATCACTTGCCAAGGATCATCTCCAAATATTAAAGTACTTCTATTGAAGATTTCAAATCAACACACTCCACTATATACCTATGGAGAACAAGCACCATAAATCCCATAATGAGAGTGATGATTCTTTCCAAATTGGCAACAACAACCTTAGGGAAACAAAGGCCTTAAAACCCAAGCTATACATTTCAAAGACCTAATCGATAAACCAAAGAAATAAGAACTTCAGGATTGACTAAATAAGAATTGATGATGGTGAATTGAATTCCATAGACCTACAATCTAGGCTCTTCAATAGTTCACGAACTAAGGAAGGAAACCCTTAGGAACTAAGCTAAAATGAGTTGAAGAACCCTAGAAGCCCACTTCGGAGTTCTCTCAAATTTCGTTCAAATTCAACTTGTTTACAGAGACATAGTAGGATTATTTATCGAAAAACCCTAACTCCTCTTACTTAACCTAATGAGTGTTTAAAAGACCTAATTATCCCTTTAATAAATTTAATTACAAGCTTGGAAATAAAGAAACTAATAATTAACCAAAATTAATAGGTAAATTGTCCAGTTGGAGAAGCTAGCCCGAGTCCAATCGGGGACGGTAGGGTGGGAGCCTACCGTCGTCGGTAGGTAATCTTTAAAACTCCCTATTTAACTCGAGAGCTACCAGGGACGGTAGGGTGGGAGCATACTTTTCTTCAATTCCTTGATTCGTCATCTATTATGCCAAGGAGCTTCTAGTTTGATTCTGTTGAGCTTGTTATGATTAAAGTAAGCCTTAGAGATCTTCCAAGACTTCAATTTGAACCTAACCTTCCTCATTTGAAGCTTTCAATCATGATGTCTTCTATCTTCTAGTGCCACTATTTGCTCCTACAGAAACTGTTGAATGATCCTTTGTTAATTTCCTATCAGGAGAGGAGAAACAAGAGGGGGAAGGGATTGGAGAAGAAAAGTAGTTAGGGATTCTAGGAATTTGGGAAGGAAAATGGAAAAAAACAAATTTGGGAATTTTGGAGCAAACCCAATTTGGCAAATCTGCAATCGCCGGACTCGACCTGACAGCCAACCTGAATCGAGCGGACAATAGACGCAACTCGTGGTAGGTCACCCTCCGACCATCCTCAGTAGGTCACAAGTTGTTGGATGATTTGAAGCCCGCACCTAACTGTCGGTGGTAAGGTAGCATATCTTCGAGGTAGGTTTCATTCCAAACCGTGTAAGTCTTCCTTTTGACGCTATCTTAACTCCTTTTTGTGCCTGGTGGACTCCTAGATACTAGTGGACTGCCCAACATTTGAGCCACGTAAAAAAACTCCCCAAAAATACCTTATTATCATCAAAAGATAATCAACAAGATAAAAAATATGATAGGGAAAAGATAAAGATATAGTTATATAATACATGACACAACATGAAAAAAGGGAACAATTCTCACTCGTTATAGAGAACAAACTAAACCACTTGAAGGTTTCCTACATCTTCACCAAAGTAGGGCTTTAACCGATGCCCTTTTACCTTGAAAGTATCCTTTTTCGTGTGTGTTACATCCATCATACTGTAAGGAAAATTCCTAATAACGGTGAAAGGTCCTGACCATCGAAATTGAAGCTTCCCTAGAAAGAGACAAAGGTGGGAGTTATGGAGTAGGGTGGAGTCACCTTCTTTGAATTCTTTCCCCATGACATGCTTATCATGCCACTTCCTCCTACTTTCCTTATAAATGCCTGAGTTCTTGAAAGCTTGGAGGTGCCATTCATCAAGCTCATTTAGTTATAACAACTATTGTTTACCTACACGAAGATAATCAATGTTAGCAATGTGTATCACCCAATGAGCCTTATGCTCAATTTCTACTGGTAAATGACAAGGCTTCTTGATGTGAATCGGAAAAGCCAAGAAGCTAAAGACTTATTGCATGGGCCATTAACTAGTGCAAGGTTGAAGAAACTCAAAGCTCTTAAAGAAAATGGCATGGTTGCTTATTTGAAAGAGGCTTTGAAGAGCAAGTTGGAAGGGTTTGAAGGCCAAGAAAGAGCTTCCAAGCTATTCTCTATGAGTTCAATTAGCAAGGACAAAACATGGAAACAACTTAGAGGAGAAAATGGCTAAGTATGAGAGAAAAGGCACCCTACCAACGACGGTAGCCCTGCCCCTACCATTGTCGATAGGGTTCTGCTTGGAAATTGCTAAAAGTTTTCATACCTACCGACGACGGTAGGGCTCGGCTGAATGGGTGCTTAATGCATTTTAATTTAGTAGTTTTTGTTATTTGACTTGTCCTTTTAGCTTTTAATCAAGAGTTCAATAGGTATTTCGAGTTATTTAACCATAGGTTAGCTAGATCAAGAGTTTAGTCTATAAATGCCCCATCAAAACTCAATGTAATCTAACAATGATGAATTTGCTGAAAATATGAGAGAATTATTCCAAGTTGCCTCTTGGGTTCTTCATCTTCTTAGACTAGCTTGCTAAAGAGTTAATGTCCTTAGCATTGTGAAAAATTTAGTCTTAGATTGAAGTATCTGTGGAATCAATTGATCATTCGAATTTCTTTCATTAGTTGATTCATAGAATTTCCTTTCTTTGAATCAATTGATTTTGGGTCTTCTAGTTGTGTAATTTTGGTTTTGAGGTCAGTGTTCCCTTGAGGTTCTAATTATCAATCTAGGAAAGAATTTAGCCTCTCAATATTGGATTTATGAGACTTAGTTTCTCATAGGAAAATCACAAAAAAAGAAGAAGTACTTGATGAAATATAAAATTCCAATGAAGGTCATGCAAAAACTAAGTACAGAAAATGATCCAAAAATCTATTGCAAACTGGACTTAATTAGGTGCGAATTTGTTGATGCCTTTTGTTGGAAATGTTCTCCTTTGAGTTAGGATTCATTCCAAATAAGTTTCACTCAATTTGGAGATCAATTGATGTTGGAAAATATTTGGAAAAATGAAGTGAATGAAAAAAAAATATTAAAGAGGAAAACGTTAGCAAGTAAGGGATTTGAATCCCACATTGGAAAAGAATAGGGAGCCTTATCAGACCCACAGTTTTACCAAATTATGTGCCAAATTCCTCTTTTGTCTGGATTCAATGGCTGTTGAATTTGATGAACAACCACGTTCATTTCTATTGAGTTCAATGTACAACCTAATTCAATGAAATAGTTGGAGGGTGAATTCAGTGTATAGTACTAATTAAATGTAACAGTTGAAGGGTGAATTCAGTGTACAGAACTAATTTAATGTACAATTGAAGAGGTTTTCCATCCATAAATACTGCTGTTTTCCACAGCAGAAGGCATAAGAAATATTTTCTTTTGCAATTCTCTAGCATTCTCTCTGAATTTGCATACATATATCTTCTTCCTATTCATCTTCAATTTGTTCAAGTTCAAAGGGAAAATAACTTCAAGTGCTAAACTGATTTTCTGAAGCCCGTTTTATCCTGAGAAACAGACGTTCTAACATATCTCTTGCACTTCCGGTAGAGAGAACGAATCTGTTTTAAGGAAATTGAAGTTTATTCAAGACTCGGTTTTGATTTCTATTTCCTAACCATTATTTTGGTATTATTTTTTATATTTCTGTTTCTTTTATATATATAAGTATATATATATCACACACTACATTTAACAGTTGTGGCCTACGATCTCAAAACAGATCTCTTTTCTGCTCCTGCTGAAATGGCAACCGGAATGGGCACCGTTAATGTGAATAGTGCTACTTCTGGTTCGGGAAATGTCTCGATTGTTGCTGCTGCTCTGCCAACAATTCCGGCCAGTCAATTGGAAAAACCAGAAAAATTTACTGGTTCTAATTTTAAAAGATGGCAACATAAAATGCTTTTCTACTTGACTACTTTGAATTGGCAAAATCCTTGACAGAGGTAGCTCTTGTGGTGGCAGAGGATATTGATGATGCACAAATGGTAACTGCTGTTGTTGCATAGAATCATTCTGATTTTGTGTCGTAATTATATTTTGAATACATTAAGTAATTCATTATATACTATGTATTGTGCATATAAAATGCTAAAGCTCTATGGGAATCATTAGACCGGAAATATAAAACTGAGGATGTTGGCACAAAGAAATTTGTTGTCGGACGGTTTCTTGATTATATAATGGTTGATTCTAAAATAGTAATAAGTCAAGTACAAGAATTGCGGATTATTTTGCATGAAATACTTACAGAAGGAATGATTTTAAGTGAAGCATTCCAAGTGGCTACTGTGATAGAAAAGCTACCCCCAAGTTGGAAAGATAAGAACTATCTGAAGCACAAGCCGAAGGAAATGTCTTTGGAAGATCTTATTGTTAGACTTCGTATTGAAGAAGACAACGGAAATGCCGATCATAAAATGATGAGTTCTTCAAATCCGAAGGTTAATATTGTTGAACATGGTAAAAATTTGAAAAATAAAACCAAGTTCAACAATCACAAAACTACAGGCAAGATCGGTGCATCCGGTGGTATTTTTAAATTGGTCTTCTGATTGTCATTTTTCTAAGAAGCATCATGAAGTAAATATGGTTGATTATAGTACTAAAGAAGTGGATGACTTGAATTTAGTTGCAGTGGTTTCTGAAGTAAACATGGTTGATTCCAACCCGAAGGAATGGTGGTTTGACACCGGTGCCACCAGACATATTTGTACTAACAGAGACCTATTTTCAACATTTGAGCCAGTTCAAGGGGAAAAGATTTACATGGGTAATTCTGCTTCAGCTGCTATTGAAGTCAAGGAAAGGTGTTGTTAAAGATGACTTCTGGCAAAGTCTTAACACTTAAAAATGTGTTGTATGTGCCAGAAGTTAGCAAGAATCTTGTGTCTCGTTCTTTGTTGAACAAACATGGATTCCGAATTGTGATTGAATCTAATACAGTTATTTTAACTAAGTATGGAATGTATTTAGGAAAAGGGTATGCAACCGATGGGTTGTTTAAACTTAATATATTGACCATGATCAATAAAAAATACTCCTTCTATTTATTTGCTTGAGTCTTCTCATTTATGGCATGGTAGATTAGGTCATGTTAATTATGATTCAATAGGACGATTAATTAATATGGACCATATTCCAACATTCCAAATCTATTCAAAACACAAATGCAAAATTTGCATTGAAGCAAAATTGACAAGAACATCTTTCCACAAAATTGAAAGAAGCACTGAACAACTATGGAAAGAAGCCATAAAAAGCGAAGTTGATTCTATTCTGCAGAATCATACTTGGGAATTAGTGGATCTCCCACCTGGATGTAAGACCTTAGGGTCTAAGTGGATTTTTAAAAGGAAAATGAAACCAGATGGTTCCATTGATAAGTATAAAGCCAGACTTATCATTAAAGGATATAGACAGAAGGAAGGCTTAGATTACTTTGATACTTATTCTCTCGTGATGAGAATAAATTCAATGAGGATGATACTTGCTATTACATTCTTAAGGAATCTAAATGTACATCAAATGGATGTTAAAACAGCTTTCTTGAATGGGGAATTAGATAAAGAAATTTATATGGAGCAACCCGAGGGTTTTAGATCTCCAAGTACTGAAAAGAAAGTTTGTAAGCTGGTTAAATCATTGTATGGTTTGAAACAAGCGCCGAAAAAGTGGCATGAGAAGTTTGACCACGCAATGATTTCTAGTGGATTTAAGATTAATGAGTGTGATAAGTGTGTTTATATCAAAGAGATGGAAAATGAGTACGTCGTTTCATGTCTTTATGTAGATGACATACTCATTGTTGGTAGTAATGACAAAATTATCAAATCTACTAAAAGCATGTTGAATTCAAAATTTGAGATGAAAGATATGGGACTTGCTGGTGTGATTTTAGGTATTAAAATCATAAGAACAGCAGATGGATTAGTTTTACGCCAGACTCATTATGTAGATAAAATTCTTGAAAATTTTAACAAGAATGATTCTAGAATTGCAAGAATGCCATTAGATACTAGTCTTCATTTATCCAAAAATCAGGAAGAAGGTATTTTTTCAAGTTGACTATGCAAGGATAATTGGAAGTTTAATGTATCTAATGAGTTGCACTAGACCAGATATTAATTATGTAGTAAGCAAATTGAGTTGATATACGAGTAATCCTAGTGCAGAACATTAAACAGTAATAATAAGAGTATTGAGATACTGCCGGTATACACGAAATTATGGGCTGCACTATACCAGATATCTAACTGTGTTAGAAGGTTACACAGATTCTAACTAGATATCAGATATAAAGGATTTCAAATCCACCAGTGGGTATGTGTTCACACTAGCTGGAGCAGCTATATCATGGAAATCCTCAAAACAAACAGTAATTGCCAAATCCACCATGGAATCTGAATTCATTGCATTAGATAAGTGTGGGGAAGAGGTTGAATAGTTACGCCATTTCTTGGAGGATATTCCTAAGTGGGAAAAACTTGTGCCCCCTATCTGTATTTATTGTGATAGCCAATCATTAATAGGGAGAGCACAGAATGCCATTTACAATGGTAAGTCTAGACATATTCGTCGCAGACATAACACTATTAGACAACTTCTCTCGTCAGGTGTTATTTTGATTGATTATGTAAAGTCAAAAGAAAACATCGTGGATCCGTTAACCAAAGGGTTAAATAGAGAGGTGGTTGAAAGAGTGACAAAATGAATGGGATTAAAAGCCTATTAAAGATAAAGTTTTATGAAGGAAAACCCTACCTAGTTGACTGGAGATCCCAAGATCTAGGTCGAAAGGAACAACCTAATTGTAGGACTTAGAGTGTCACTATGGGGGAAACCTCAGCTTATTCTTGTCATAATAACAGTGATGGAACAGTTAAAGTTAGCATTATGTTGCTTTAATGATTATATATGTGTATATATATATATTTAAGAAATCACCTATGTGAGAGAAAAGTGGGGCCGCTTTGAAGGAGAATTGCCTAGGCTCAATTCTTTAGAAACTCTTGCATAACCAGGACGTGTTCATGGCCAAAATCAACAAAACATGAGAATTGAACAATAAATGGTTTATGTGTAAAATATGTGGACTCTTTACATAAGAAAGCAGGACAGTTCAAGGACATCATGTTTACTGGACAGCTAGTAAAGTATACATATGTTACAAGGGGAAAGTCCAAAGGCGAATACCTACTTTTCCTATGCATAAGTCAGTTGATAAACATAAACTACGAGTCAAAATAGTTTTTTTATCATTCATGTAAGGGATTGTTGGAAAATATTTGGAAAAAGGAAGTGGATAAAAAAAAATATTAAAAAGGAAAAGGTTTGCAAGTAAGGGATTTGAATCCCACATTGGAAAAGAATAGGGGGCCTTTTCAGACCCACAGTTTTACGAAATTATGTGCCAAATTCTTCTTTTGTCTGGATTCAATGGCTGTTGAATTCGACGAACAGCCACATTCATTTTCTATTGAGTTCAATGTACAACCTAATTCAATAAAACAGCTGAAGAGTGAATTCAGTGTATAGTACTAATTCAATGTAACAGCTGAAGGGTGAATTCAGTGTACAGTACTAATTTAATGTACAGTTGAAGAGGTTTTCCATCTATAAATATTGCTGTTTTCCACAGCATAAGGCATAAGAAAAATTTTCTTTCGCAATTCTCTAGTATTCTCTCTTAACTTGTGTACATATATCTTCTTCCTATTCATCTTCAATTTGTTCAAGTTAGAAGGGAAAACAGTTTCAAGTTCTAAACTGATTTTCTGAAGCCCGTTTTATTCTAGGAAATAGACATTCATACACATCCCTTGCACTTTCGGTAGAGAGAACGAATCTGTTTTAAGGAAATTGAAGTTTATTCAAGACTCGGTTTTGATTTCTATTTCCTAACTATTATTTTGGTATTATTGTTTTATATTTCTGTTTCTTTTATATATATAAATATATATATATCACACACTGTGTTTAACAGTTGTGGCCTACAATTGATTAGTCAATTGGATTGAATGCTGAAATGTGTTTTGGATTCGTGACTGTAGAAAAAGTGTGGATTAACTTGGGAGTATCTTATGTTATACTAATTCAATTCGAATGGAATTTGTACTTAAATTCATCCACATTGTGTTAGAAATCTTCCGGAATTTGTTTCATCCTTTTTTGATTCGTAGTTTGTGACTTATCGTCATTTTTGTATCAGGGTATCATTATTCCCTATTTTCTGGAAAAAAATTTGTTTTAGTACTCTTTTGTTCTTTGTTTAGTTTAATTGCTTTGTTTTTTACTTCTAATTGTTTCCTTGTGTGTTTCTATCCTTTTGTTGATGATCAATAATGTTTGTTGTCTCTTTCCCATAGATTATATCCTTTGAAATTCGTACACCTCAAGTTTTGATATTTTGCCTCTTTGAACACTTATGCAACTAAGTGCATTAATTACTTTACTTGCTTGAGATTGTTGCTATTGGTTTGAGTTGGCCTAAAAAGTTTGAAGAATCATATAGAGACTTCAGTGTTGAGTGATTGGAAAAGGCAAGAGGGTGAGCTTATCTTGATAAAAGCCAATAAGAGTGTAAACACGAGTGAATGGAGTGATCATCAAAGAGTGTAAACACGTAGAGAGTGATTGGGAGGTCTTGTTTTGTTGCTTGTTTAATTTTCAGGTTTTTAAGACATCGATTTCAACAAGGAAGTTGCGTTCCATCATGTGAAACGAATGTAACAAGCCTTAAAAGGATTGGAACAATAATTTTCATGCCTAGCAAAGGATGTGAAGGACTTAAAAAGAGAAGAGGAAGCCAATTATGTGCAAAATAGTGGAAGAGACTTTGGTAGACACCCATTGCATGATAATCGATGGGGATATGGTAACTTTTTCCTCATGCTAGATCTTATGAGCATAATTCTTATGATTTCTATGACAACAATAGATTTGAAACTAGAAATGGTTATAATGATACATATTGTAAAAGAGCTCCAAGAAATTATGTTAGGAATGAAATAAATTATGTGAATATAGATGAAAGGTTCCATAAAAGAAGAGATGGTTATGGGGAATACTATGATAGTTATAACTATGGAGGATGTAATTGTGGAAGAAGTTCTCAAACTTTGGGAACTACATCAAGACCTCTTAGTTACAACAATTTAAAATTACCCCTTTTGTGTGGAACTTTTGGTCCTCATGATTGTGAAGCAAGGGAGCAAAGAGTGGAATAGTCATTCTATTCTATTGTGTAAGAGAAGAAGAAAAGTTCCAATTGGTGTTACTTATGAGGTCAATGTTTTGTGGGATAGTATATGTGAAAATAGAAGGAGACTTGGAGCTCATCCAATCAAGACTTAGAACTTAATGAAGCAATCATTGAGGAACAAATTTGGAGTTGAAAACCATGAAATACAAAGACAAGGTCAAGCAAAGGAAAAATTCATGGAATCTTCAATGGGTGAAATGTCTACAAAAGCAAATGAGCTTTCACAAGCTCAAGATGTAATTGATAGAAAACTCATTCACCATGAGAAAAAAGAACACTTGTACCTTTGTAAAAGAAAAAAAATCAAGAGAGGAAAAAGTGAAGAGTGTTATGAGTACAAAAGAAAGTGAGGTAAAAATAAAAGAGAGCGAGTGCTTGATTGAAAATCATGAGAGTTTAAAAGAAGAAAAGTGGAAGAAAAGCAAGATGAGATCGAAAAAGAGTGAGGAAACAAAGGAAGAGATGAGCTCAATGATTTTTAAGGGATATAAAAGAGAGGGAATGCGAGAGAGTTGTGGTGACATTAGTTCATCATTAAACTCACTTTCTAGGTAGGAGGTGAATTTGTTTATTAATTCCAATAACCATTTCCTTGCTTGTTTTTCTCCAAGTGCGTAGAAATTTGAAGCTCAAAACATGGAAAATAAAGGATGTCTTGGCTATAAGCTCTACAAAACCATAAGCTTCCTTCCTTCTACATCTTTCTTGTCCTTTTGATTTCATAATCAATTAATCTAATAGTTGTTCTTTTTCTTTCTTTTGTAATAGAATTCAACCACAATTCTTGACCTTCCTAACTACAAATTGCAGAACAAACTTAAATCATGGGATGAAAGCTAAAGGAGATGTCATGGGAAAGGATCTTAGCATTGGCTATAAAGATACATCAATTTAAACCCTTTTCTCTTGTGCGATGAGTTATCTTTTAAGGACTTAAAATTGTTCTTAGAGTTGTATGCCTCTTATGTGACTTTGGTTGTAAATTTGATAGTTAATCCTTTCACCTGTGATCTAGCTTTTGATATTGATCATATGCTTAAATGCTCTTCTCCATGTGTTTATTTTGAGAAATAACTTTTGGTTAGTATTGATAGAACTAACCATCTTGTCATGACCTTGAGTTGTTACATGATAATCTTTTCTTGGATCTTTTTGTACTAATTTCTCATCGTCTTATGCATATATGTTGAGTAAGATTCATATCTTCTTTGGATCTTTTGTTGAAAGTGGTTATGATGAGAGAGTTACTTGTTTTTCTTGGTCTTTATGTAGTGATTTTCATGCTAAGTTTAAAGGAGAGCTTGTTGAGAATTGTGATTATGCATCATCTTTCCTTATACCTATATGAAAATTCTTGATAGGTTTATTCCTTTGGTTCAATTCTTGTGCTCTGTGAGTAATCGATTTGAATTTCCTCATGATGACAAACAGTTTTAATTGTTGATGGTTATTTGAAAGCTTTGTTGTTAGGAAAGCTCCATGGGTTTCAATTCTATCATTTTCATTTCAAGTAATTCATGTGGTTTCTATTTTGTAGAAAGAAAATGAACGGTGGTTTTAAGGTGCTTAAAGTTCATCTTTGTGATCTTGTGAAAACTATCTTTGAAAATGGTGTTTTTGAACTAATTTTAAAGAATTTGATGAGAATTTTTGCTATGTTTCCTCTTTCCTCAATACTTTTATGGAGAATCATAATATTTTGTTTCATTAAATCAACTTATGCCCTTTGTGAGTGGTCAAGTTGATTTTTGTTTCAATGAACAAAAGCTTTCAAATATCATTAACTCCTTGAACACTTTATTTGAAAACACATTTGGGCTCCAATTTTATCATTTGCATTTTATGGAATTCTTATTGAAAGATTTTGAAAACTGAATGGGAGTTAATCTTGAGTTGTTCAAAGTTAATTCTTGGGCATTTAAAAAATATAATTTGAGAAAGGAGGCCTTTGATATCTTTCAAAAGAACTCTTATGCATTCATTTTGAAACTTAAATTTGAAGCATCATTGTTTTATCATCTACTTTTTAAAGAGTTCTTTGATAAAATGGATTTCAAAAAGAAATGTGAGACTCATCAATCCTATTCTTTCATTCTAAATACCTTTGTGTTTATTTGGAAGGAGCTCTATGCATTGTTTGTCAACGGACAACAAAAGTTCAACAAGAGGTATACAAGATGGATGGAATTCATAGAGACATTTTTAAATGTCATTTGGTGCAAAAGAGGTAAAGAAAATGTTTTAACCAACTATTTTGTCAAAAAGGTACATTTTAATCTTTACTTTACAAGCTCATTTATTTGATTTTGATATGCTTAAGGAATTGCATGTTAGTGATAATGAATTCAAGAACATATTTGATGCTTGCTTAGTTGTGCATAATGCTAAGTACCTTATACATGATGGTGTTCTTTACCATGTTGATAAGTTGTGCATTTCTTTTTGTTACCTTAGATTGTTGATAACTAAAGAAGCTCATTGTGGTGGTTTGATAGATTATTTTGGTACTTATGACATTTTACATGAGCACTTCTTCTGGATAGGCATGAAAAGAGATGTAGAAAGGTTTATTGTAAATTTCTTAGAGTATAACAGAGCTGACTCTACATCTTTGCCACGTGGACTTCTAATTCTTTTCAATGTGCCTAGAGAATCTTGTGTAGACATGTCTTTTGGTGTTTAAATTTTAATTAATCAAGTTTCTTAAAGGCATGTATTCTTTATATGTCGTGGCTTATGTTGATGAGATATTGATTGATAGCAGAACTTATGCATTTCATTGGCATCATTTTAATCGAGTTTAATTTATTTTGAGGAACGTGAAACTATATGCTAACCTTGGAAATTATGAGTTTTGTGTAGAAAATGGTACTTTTGTAGGTTATGTATTGAGATTTCAAGGTTTCCAAGTGGGTGCAAATATAGGCCAAGCAATTAAAGATTAGCTTATTTCTAAGAGTACATTTGACGAGAGAAGCTTATGTGGTTTTACAAGATTTTGTGAGAGCTTCATCAAAGATCTTAGCACCATTTTTACCTTCAATTCCCGTCCATTTCCCTTAACTCATATTTATCAACTCGATATCTTATTCTCTTTGAAAAAGAGCCTTACATAAAATAAGAGAAGAGGAGTGAAAGGGAGGCATCCTTCTTTTTTTTTTTTTTCTTTTTCTTGAAAGTCACCATCCTAGCGGTATCCTTCGATACTTCAAGTAGTTATCCTAACGGCCCATCGCTATATGATAATGTTCTACGAGAGGTTCTCCTATTGATGAATCACTTGAAAATGAAAGAGAGGAGGAATTCATTACCAATAAAGTGAACACTTTAAGCGGTCATATGTTTCATCAGTTGGAAGACGACGAAGCACACCCATCACCTAAAGGCCGCTAGAGTTACTTTCTGATACGAAGTTGGCTTCAAAAATGGTTGGAATTCATATCTACTTCATCTAGTTGAGAAAAGAAAAAGCCTAGGGAACTTAGATAGGGCGGGCACTGGAGAAAGCTATGAAAGTGTAGCATGAAAAGCAGACTAAGTAGCTAAGGGGCGATTACCTTGCCCCCCCTTCCACTTATTCCAGCTAAAATGGACAGTTGCCATGAAATGATTGAGAACTACAACGGGGTAAGAGCCGAAGCATGATTCTTTAGGATAATGGTGGATATTGGCCTTCTAGCTAATGGAGATCTTCGAACTTCTCTGAATCCGTCTTTTTCGATCGTCTTGTCCTCTCATCTTCTTAGTAGGGCTAGGAACCTACTTTCCAGCTTAGCCTAGTCTGCCAAAGAGCTTCCCATTCTTGGTCAAGGGGTTTGCTCCCTACTTTCCTTTTTTAGCCGAATACCTAGCCAGTTCTAAGTAGCCTTCTTGAATCTACATCTAATGTCCCCTATCTCACCTTCTTTGACATTGTCCTTAGGCTTAGCACACGACCTATATTATCATATGAGAGGTACCTAGGCCGAGGATACTAAAGGATGTCTTCAGGCCTCAACCCTAGTGTCAACGTGTCGTGTTTTAAACAAACAAGTAGAGTTTCAGTATTACCCTACTGGGGATTACGCTTCAAACTCCACCTCACTCATTCCTTGGAACTGAATCTTTGTGCAGTAAAGTCTTCATATTCGTACATCGCTACTGTCATACCGTCCAACTCTTTAGAGGTAAACCCACTAGACCTATCCTTAGGATCCAAGTAGTCCAGAAATCATTCATAGGATTGAGTTTGGGTTAAGTGGGAACTCTGCACAGGAGCAACCCCATAACAGGTGTACCTAAAGTTATTCCTGTAATAGAATCCCCTTTGGTAGAATTGTTATGTGGAAGTGCTAGTGTAGGAAAATCCACTTTTGACTTGTTTTATAGTTCATACACTTTTGTCTTGCCCCTTCCTACTGCTGTATTTATGTTAATGCACTTTTCAATGATATGTAAACGGGGTATTTCTAGCCCTTTATAGAGAAGATATTTCATCAATATTTGGAATCAATCATTTATCACTTGGAGGAGGAATAATAGTATTTCATTGCTATAAATATGGATTATTAAAAACAATAAGACGTGTATTTGGATATTTCCCTTCAACTTCTCATGTCAAATGAATAATATTAGGTAGGTGAAGGGAATTCTCTTCAGCAAAAATGGATTATGGGAATGCGTGATAGCGGTTTCTACCGTTTTCAATCTTTTATTGAGTTAGCTTGGCTTTGGTATATGGAATAGACCATGATTGATAGAGGAGACCAGAAAGGGATGAGAATATAGTCATGGACTAGGATCCGGATCTAAGATTTCTCCTTGTGGCTACCTTCCTTCAACTACAATAACTATCTCATCTCTACCTCTTTCTGACTTTAAGTACCAATCTTCTATAAAAGGAACCTTTCCAAAAGTGTCCTGGTTTGAATCTATCAACTTTATTAATTTCGATGGGTCGTTCTAACTCTAGGGAATAAAGTAGTAAAAAGACTATAAAATTCAATATAAAATAAGCATTTCTTTATTATTGAAACTGACTTCAGATCAACCTATTCTTTGTTCAATGAGCTATGCTAGTTCTTCTAATCAAGTGCAAGTGAAACAAGTTTGGATTCAAATTCGAGATAGTAGACATAAGGCTGGTTTAGTTCATTCAAAAAGAAAGATACCTGCCTTCTATTCAACAAAGAAAGTACGATGGTTAGCTTATGAAAAGAGTGTTATGAGTGTTAGGAGGTAAAGCACTGCTTACCTCTAGGCTCCCCTTCCTCTTGCAAGTGGAATAGAAGAAGCAAGTTGTAGCCTAGGCTATTTACCTTACTTATTAAAGTTGTTTTGAAAGTCTATCCATAATATGTTATGGACTAAACAAGGGTGGTTAATGAGCTCCTGCCCTCCTGTCTTGCGGTTGGGAACACTGCCTTCTCCCCTTCATTGGCACTGCCTTTATGTTGTAGAACACCGAAGAGGAAAACATGTATTCATAAAAGGTCTGGTAGAACTAGATTAATCGAGTGTGTTTGAGGATTTGGATTGAAGTAGAAGGCATGTAACCTCAGGACATAGTGCTTAGAGAAGACGGAATACGTTAACCCACTAACAAGAGCAGAGTTAGACCTTTCCTTTTTAGAGAAAGTGGGATAGGCTGTTTCGATAGAAAGCAGCTATGCTAGGTTCTTTTAAAAAGTACCTCAGAGGCTAAGAGAAAGATCTTAGGGCGATCCTGCATTGCTGCCTCACAAAGCCTTTCTTGCTTTATATAAGCAATGTGCAAGTAAAACAAGCACTTAATTTTTTTCCATTCCAAAGTGCTCCGGCATTCGCTTCAAAAGGCGAAACTCTCATTGTAATTTGGCAACCCAACACTTCAGATCTTGCTCTGGTCTTTTGGTAGGCGATGAAGCTACCTCTAAGACTATGAATAGGTCAGTCCATCCTTCTATTAGGACATGACTTAAGGACAGAGGCAAGGACAACTGCTTCTACGAGTGCCTACTCAATAGATGATTCTTTTTTTCTAATAGATTTTTTCTCGGTGATCTACATCAAGTGGAAGAGAAGGGTATAAATCTCATCAATATGCCTCATTTTGTTCTAGGATTCTTCTTCTTTGTAAGTCATTTGTGTCACGTGGGAAGGCTTTACCTGATAGAAGGAAGTAATGGAAGAACAGATGGAGAGAGTAAGAAAACAATATGAAATCCTATTTTCTTGCAAGACCCATTCGAATAAGGGAAAACTCCAGAGATTGTTTCGAAGTAAGATCTTTTGCATAGGCTCCGATTGGCTTCCAGTCTCCAAAATTGTATTAAATAGTATAACAAGCAAGATTGATGTTGAAGAAGTAGTATACCCTACTCCTCCAGTATCTATTATAACGTAGATTCGTCAGCCTCTTTGGCCCTAAAGTGGTAGAACCTCGTGAACCAAGTGTACTACTTCTAGTTTGGGTAGTTCTTTTATAGAAGGCTAATTAGATCTAAAAGGTAGAAGGGTACAGGTATTGTGTGGCCGTGTGATACAACATATCAGACTCAGATGTAATAGAGACTGGATATCCTACTCAAACCTGAGATTGTCTATTATTCGTTCTTTGGCACTTTCGTAACATCCACAGCACTATCCCTCGTTTTCAACATCCTCAGAAACTGAAAAGGATTGTTTACGTGCATGGAAAATTTGATCAAATTAGACTTTTACAATGGCAACTTATAAGTTCAGTCTTGTGGCTTCTGCTCCAATAGTCTATCAGGCGAGTGCCTTAAACCCCAATGTAAGGAGAGTCACCTAGCCTCTCTTACCTATTGGTATGGTCTCATTTCATTAACCCTGAAACCTTTGGTACTCGCTTATTCCACTCTAAAGGTCTCGTCAGAAGTCATCACGAGCTTCCGTTAATTACAGTTTCCGTCTGGGAAACCAACCCTTGATTAATTGTAAGAAAAAGGAACAAAACATCTTTCTATGTTCTTTGTATTTTTTCATGTATACATATACAATGAAAGGCCAATTGTCTTTTCCCTCTTTCTTATATTCTTCTTCTGAATCTCGATACACTTGTCTACTTGCTTATCTATATTCGTTGCCACTTGGGCTGTTGACCTCTTCTTCGACTCGAAATTCAATCCTATTTACTCATTCAAGACAAGCTAGAAAGGAATCCATGCCTTAAAAGAGCTCTAGTAGGTCTCTTTGCAGGCATTAAAGGAAGAATTCTTTTTCAGGGTAACCCCAAAACGACAATGTCATCCAAGCTTGGGTTTAGTCATGCTTTAGTGAAGGCTTTCTCGGTCTTTAATTGGGGCATGTAGAACGAATGTGAATTTGGGTGGTTCTAATTGAAAGTGCTCTATTTAGTAAGCCAAGTTGTTTTCATATTACCAGTGAATTGTTTTCGGGGAGCTAGGGAGAAGGAAAAGAGGCTACCTCTTTCACGCTCATGTTACGTTGAGGTGCTACAGAAGAAAAAACAGCAAAACTTGATCCAATTTATCGTAATCTATTGGTTAACATGTTGGTTAACCGTACTCTGAAACACGGAAAAAGTCGATTACAAAAAGTACTAGTTTGAAAGACTCGTTGGAATTGATCTGCTTCGGGGTTTACATTATACACAACAGAAGCACCTGAAGTATTGTCTTCAAGAGCAGAGGTCCTAGACCCAAGTAGACTATTCTAGGGATGAAAGCACTGTTCTTTCAACAAGTCAAGTTGTTTTGAGGGTTCGAGTAAGGACCTTGAACATTGTAAGACATGGAACCGTCTCACTCTTGTTAACACTGATCATATGTGGCAAAAGCCGCTGGAATGCTCATTTTTTGTCCACTTTAACGGGAATTAGATAAAAGAGAGAGAGAGAGAGAGAGAGAGAGAGAGAGAGAGAGAGAGAAGCCTCCCCAGAGGTAAAGAGAAGACAAGCCAGTAAACTATAAGGCAAGGGCTCCAACTCCTTTAGAAAAAAAAATATATTCCATCTCAGCTGCATGCACGGGTTCGGGGAAGAAGTCTAGTAGCTTTCAAGGTGAATGTTGCTTCTTTCAAAGTAAACCGAACGAGAGAAGACCAACCAAGCCAGCCCACGAAAGCACTATTGATGTTCGAAAAAATCTCAGTCCTAATTCATTTCCGGGAGTCCCTGAAGCAAGACAAACTAGATTAGGGATAGTTCATTCGTCCCTCTCACTAAAAGGCGGAATGGAAGTTACTAGAGTTGGAAAAGACATAGCCTTGAATTATACTATTTGAAAGGGAAAGGTTCCTTTATACCTACTTCGCACGTTATCTACTTATTTTATTGGAAATGATTGTCGGTTCCTATCTTATTTTGCTTCATTATACTTTTGTGCTTTTTCTTATATGTGTGGAATTTGTTCGATAGAATTGTTTCAAACTTTTCGGGTTTACCGAGCTTAACTTGTGGAATGGTCCTACTCCTTCGAATGAGAAGATTCTAGAATTTTGAGTCTGGGAACAACAGTAATGTGAGGAATGGGACCTCCATTTTTGAATGGCGAACTTGATCTAAGGGTTTCAAAAAACCTTTTTGAAAGGGTTCAAAACCATTGTACCCCGCCTGTTATTTGCATTCTCCTCAGATGGTATTTCAGCGGATAATGCAGATAGAGTTAGATAGATACAACCTCATTAGATAGATACATGAAAGTGTACACCAGTGTACACCAGTTTCGATGACCACCACACCATAATATGTTTTTGAACGCAAATAGTGGCCAAGAAAAGTAATAACCAAGTGGTTGGACGTCCACAAAGCTTACTTAAGACCATTTGCCCCGTAGACCGGCTCTACGACCTCACAAGGCACTAGTTATAACTCATTGGGTGGAAACCTTCTCGATACCAGACACTTTATTTTCCCTTCCTAAAGCGCTAATAACCCTAGCTACTCCAGCAACTCATTTCTCACTTTCTAATATCCTCGACTCGAAAGGTTTGAGTTTTGCCTTCTCCAGGCAGTGAAGGTAACCAAGAGAGAGAATTCATTCCATTCAATTCACTAGTTTGGGAGCTCAGAAACTACACAAGCTGACCCAGGTTTTGCCAAGTGGAGCTCGGGTCAATAGCTCTTTCTTTTATAGCTCGTCACTCTTTTATTTCTGTTCTTAAAGAGAATGGCATAACTAAGCTAATGAGCATCCCCGCACCAACAACTTTCGGTCAATCAGAAGCTCAAGAAGGGAGATTCTATTCCTTGGCCACGGGCCAGATGCAGGGATTGTTACTAGATCAGCTGTTCAAAAAGATTAGCTACTATATGAAAATAGGAAGATACATGAAGGAGCCGACCATCATTGATCAAGTAAATTGATCTCCTTCAAAGGCATTTGGTCTTGCTTGCAGGGGCAGGAGTAGAAACGTCTGAGAGAGCACTTCATGAAAGAATCCTGTTGGAGTGCTAAAAGGTTTCCCGTTGGGGTTTCCATTCTTCCTGGTCTTCACCTAATTGGGGAAGAGGGGAGAGGAGGAATATGTCGTTAATGTAGTTGCTCTTTTCTATCTATTTGTTGGTAAAAGAAGAGAGCATCGGTCCCCGAATAGGTTGCTAATGTTCGCTCCTGCTCTAAGATGAGGAACTAAACAAAGTCTTGAAAGTCTTCTATATTGGTCCACCTATCCAGTATGTGAGGAAGTTTCTCCCGTGGAGCTAGCTTTTGTATATTACTAAGCCGGATCGGGATTCTGAAGTATGCTGAGGTTTTCATTCCCAGGTGATAATGATCTAGTTGACCGTCTTTCCCCATTTGCTTTTCCTTTAGCCTTTTAAAATTAAAAGTAAAGGAAGCAGAGAGGTAGCTTCTAGCTTTTTATTCCTATACTCTTTGACCTAGTGTGTGAATTGACTTGTACAAAAGATTTTCTGTTAATTCTAAGAGGTCTGTATTCTTATTGATCTTTGATCATTCTAAGCTACGATAGTGGAAATGCTTTTACTCCCCACCTAGTCCGGTACAATTGCCGGAAGAGCCGATTACTCCTGGTGAGGATCCGCTGGTGCCTCACCCAGTTGTTATACCCGAATTGGCCCAACTCCTTTTTTCGGATGAAGCGAGAAGGAGCATGCTTTATCACAGAATTCAAAATCTCTCCAGAGCCATCTTTAGTGCCAATCTGGGTTTCTTTTGAAAATCTTCCCATTAATCTTTTTCCGCTTTCTTTCTTGCTTTCTTGAAGCCGACCTTAACAGACATCTTTATTCCATTTTTGTAGATGGAAGATCTGGTGAATTAATTAAACTAGATGTCAATTACCTGGAGCCTGCCTGACTGTGAGACCAACTAGTCGAGTAGAGACTCTAACTACGAAAAGAATTTAGGCCTTTTCCTAATACCTTTACTCAACTCAAGGCAATGACTAGTACCGGAAAAGAGGCTAAACACCTAAAGCTTATTTCCATTCATTCATGCTCCTTGAACTCAGAGTTGCGTTAACTACCTCAATCACCTTGCCTCAACCCTCTAGTAGAATGAAATCTACTAACCGAGGAAAAAGATTAAGCCTACGAGAACGTAAGGGACCGGAAATGAATAGCAGACATGCAGGCATTGGAACTGGCAACTTTGGCCCCCTTTCGCTGAAGTAAATTAACCTAAACGCAAAAGGGGATTTGATTTCGATTTTTCTCCCATTTATGTATCATAGATCGGCAAGAAGATTTGATTCCTTGTCCACTCTTTCCAGTATTTTCCAAAAAAAGAAATTAGGAATAGAGAACTTATATCAAAGAAAGGTCTAACAGTTGGAATAATGATTTCCATTGGTATTTGATACATTTTGGTCAGTAACATTAATTAATCAGGTGTAGGTACGGAAAGAGAGGGATTCAAACCCCTATCATCTGGCTTTAAGCAACCTTCGTATTTCTCGCTGAGATCCTAAAGTCTCCAAGTGGGCCCTCTTGGCCACCCACGACCTTAGAAAACTAGGTACTCAGATCAGGTTTGCTACCACTTCATCTCCTTTTCTTGTTTATCATTGATTATACTAAAGAAAGGGAACTTTTCACAATAGACAGGTATGAGAATGACACACAAAGGCTAAACCTTATATGGCATGGGGCGAAAGCTGAAGAAACAAAGGGTTAGGTACCCATGGCCATTACAATCAAGTTCGAGTCTCACTTGCTCTCATAGGCGATTGGGCAGTAGATCTAAAGAGCTTGTAAGGGAATTTATCTCCTCTCTTTCTACTTAGTGTAGCGCACAGGAGTGGGAGAAGATAACTTTTTTAAATTCATGGAAGGTTATAGACTTTTTCGGTGGAAATTTCTCTTTATGTAAAGTTGGTGGAGTATGACTAACCTCTGCCACAATTTACAAGAATATTATGTAGTCTTAGTAAGAGAGCTATCTAGAGATCGCTTAAGTGAGCCCATTAGGGATCACCTGTGCCTATCAATAGTATATTAATCCCCCTATGGTAGGTAACAAATATCAGCCCAAGGCAATCCACTGCCTTGCCCGATTCCCTTTGCTTCTTCGGCTTTCAACCATGCTGCATAAGGTCTATCCTATCTATGTCGATCTCACGCTAGTCTATTGTGAAAGGGAACCTTTCTCCTCTACCTATGCAATGATGGATTTACGCATTATAGGCCCTAGGTTTACTTGGGTGCGAGGTTGTGTTAAAGAAAGGGGTTAGCGGCTAGTCGAATTAGGTGCCGTATCGACCAAGGCCTAGAAAGGGTTTAACCATAAATATGCTGGGTTTTAAGAAAAAAAAGTTCTAGCTTTCTAAATTGGAAGGCATGTTAGGGTTGACACCCTCACAAACACAGCTAAGAAAGAAGATTCTTTTGATTTACCTACTCGGAAGGGAATAGTCGTTTCCTTCTTCAGGCGTTGGAACTGTAGATCTTCTTATAAATAAATTTTTGAATGGTATGTTGTAGATTACGTGTCACATCATGGTAAATCGAAGGGAAAATAAAGAGAGCACTATGCCAAGCTCGTTGTTCTGATTCGATTTGTTGTTCAGCTCGAGATGAGAAGGGCAATAGATTCCCTTTGATCAATTCAAGGGTAAATTCCCTTCTAGCACTATATATAATAGGAATTAGGCATTCTGAACTGGAAGGAGTCAAGCAAATGAAGGGGGGCATCAAGAGTCAACTACAAGAAGCATAGCTCATACACTCTGCAAGTCGCTCATGGAATGCCAGTAAAGCATCCTGAGGTTGGTGCATCTTGTTGGGAGTGGAGAAGCATTGGAACCGTTGTTGAATAAAGTACCCACTCTATATAGATTAGGCATATGGGGCTATCTAAAAAGAGTCTAAAGAAGGACCTCCTCTTCGCCCCACCCATAGCCCCAAGTTGCACTTCCAACCTTTATCAAAAGGTTTTCCTCCTTCTCAAGCGAGATAGATTAAAGATAAATGGATAAAAAATGGATCTTCGGCCATACAATTCTTAGGCAAGCCGTAGAAAGCTTAAAAGCTCCTTGGTTTTCTCAATCCCCTGCGTCCTGGGATAGAATATAAGTTGTGATTCGCATCCCAGATTTCCGGAAGGGGGCAAGGTAAGAAAAGTAGCTGCCAGAGAGGAAGCCAAACCATGACAAGTAGCTTATAGGGGTTCATCTCCTATTCTGGTATCACATGTAAAGTTGATTCCTGTAGCACTCGGTGTTATTGAACTTTCTTAGAAGAAAGTGTTGAGCCATAACCCCATTTTCATTCAGTAGGAGGTTGAATAAATGTTGTTCGTTTCTACTTGACCTTATTTTCCTCTATTTTTAAGAGCTCACTAACCAGTCTTACACTTTTGAGTTCATAACGAATGAAATGAACACCCAGATGAAGAGAAAATCTCCCGTTTTTTCTTTCATAGTTGTAACCAAGAAGATGACCGGATTCTCATGAGAAACTTGTTTACCTCATCTTGAGTTTGCTCATAATTCTACTATTCTCTAATCTTTTTTTGAAGTCCATTATGGTTTCAATTTTTTAATTCCTTTAGGCATGTTTTCTTCTTCTATAGATCATGCTTTAAACTTGGTTGAAAAGACGATGGTGGAGTTTGTCAAGTGCATCCTTTACAGGATCATGATGCTATTGATGACAATAACATGAAGTTTGTAATGGAACGACTAGTCCTTAATCTCCACGGATAGGATTGGAGTCACTTTGGAAACAAAGGATTGCCTTCTCATCACATGACTAAGCTTGATGGCCGTGGTAAAGAACCTTTGCACATACTTGAATGCTTTCATGCTTCTATATTTACTTTTTGGGTTGACTTTCATTTAGTGAACCTTCAATGATTTGATATGTTTTTGTTTGATGTAGGTCAAGATTCGAGGACGAATCTTTTCAAATGAGGGGTAGATGATATGCATAGGAAAAGCCAAGAAGCTAAAGACTTATTGCATGGACCATTCACTAGTGCAAGGTTGAAAGAAGATAAAGCTCTTGAAGATAATAGCATGGTTGCTTATTTGGAAAGGGCTTTGAAGAGCAAGTTGGAAGGGTTTGAAGGTCAAGAAAGAGCTTGCAAGTTATTCTCCATGAGTTCAATTAGCAAGGACCAAACAAGGAAACAATTTGGAGGAGAAAATGGCTAAGTATGGGAGAAAAGGCATCCTACCACCGACTGTTGCCCTGCCCCTTACCGTCGTCGGTAGACTTCTGCTAGGGAATTTCTAAAAGTTCTCATACCTATTGCTGACGGTAGTGCTAGGCTGAATGGGTGCTTAATGCATTTTAATTGAGTAGTTTTTGTTATTTGGCTTGTCTTTTCAGTTTTTAATCAAGGGTTTAATGGGTATTTTGAGTCATTTAACTATAGGTTAGCTAGTTCCAGAGTTTAGTATATAAATACTCCATTATAACTCAATTTAGTCTAATAATGATGAATTTGCTGAAAATATGAGAGAATTGTTCCACATTGCCTCTTGGGTTCTTCATCTTCTTAGACTAGCTTGTTAAAAGGGTTATGTCATTAGCATTGTGAATAATTGAGCCTTAGATTGAAGTATCTATGGAATCAATCGATCATTCAAATTCCTTTCATTAGTGGATTCATAGTGTTTCTTTTCTTTGAATCAATTGATTTTGGGGCTTCTAGTTGTGTAACTTGGGTTTTAAGGTCTTGATAGTCAATATTTTGTCTAGTATTTTATATGTTAATTTCATCATTTTTTGGCATTTTTAAGTCTAGTATCTTCTATTCTTGTCTTAGTTGTTTGACAAAGTAGTATAACAAAGAATGGATGAAAACGACTTGAAATAGATTGAAAATGATGGAAAATGACGCCAAACGGTGATCATAAGAGACCTACAGTCAACGGTAGGCCATCCTACCGCTAGCGGTAGGCACATTAGCAACAAAGGATTCTAGGCAGAAGGCTACCGCTCCCCTACTGCTGACGGTAGGTTCAGGGCATCAAAGGACATTGAACAGAGAGACTTATCACGAACAGTAGGTCCCAACCTACCTCCCACAGTAGGTCCTGATTTCAGCATTACTTAGGTAATTTTTGGGCAATTTCGAGGGACATTCAATACACTTCCTTTTTGCAGTTTTTAGACTACACTAATAGTACTTTCGGAGGCGAATTGGGGCGATTTTCTATGAAAATTTTCCCCCAATTCTCACCTCAATTAGCTAGGATTTAGATTAGAGAACAAGATTGGAAGGATTACAAGAGGAATTGAGAGACGAGCTTAGGCGCAGTTCGAGATCGAAATTCAGCCTTCAAATTCACTCGTAAGCCTTTCTTTTCCTTCTCTACTAGTTTTAATTTGTTTAATTTAAGTTTTATGCCATGAATTGTGAGTAGTTAATTGTTTGGATTAAGGGTTGAAACCTAATTTTGTATTAGTGGAATGATTGGAATTTGATGAAATTGAATGTTGTCATCGCTTGAATTGTTCTTCCATTGTTTAATTCTCTGCAATTTAAGTATCATGAGCTTAAATTAGTCGCACGTTTGTTTGAAATTGAAAAAGGAAGAACACCCGAAGGCAATCGATATGGGGATTGATTGGGGCATAGAACTAGAGATAGTTGATGCACTTTTAGCTCTGTTATCTCCTGCATTTATTGCATTCGTAACTTGTTAGTGAGAGAAGAGATTCTCATCTAAGAGTAATAGTGAATAGAGTGGCTTTTTCCTAGAGACAGGGACTACCTAACTACAAGTGTGATGACCTAATTCGTGAATGCAACAACAATTTCCATTAATTTCAGTTAACTGAAGTAGTAACAAGATTAGGGGAACCCTGAGCTCCAAACTTCCATTTTATATATTTCTTTCAATATTAGTTAGTTGGTTTTATTATTATAGTTTTGTTAGTTCACAATCCTTTCAACATTGTTTTCAAGGCTAAACACTAAAATAACAGTAGAGTAGTTGAACCTTGCCTATCCTTGAAAGACTCGACACTCGGGATGAACTCCTTTCTACGGTGTTAGGTCCACTTGCCTTGTCTGTAGCATGAGAAATTCTCGTTTCACTTCACAAATCAGGTATTTGTTCCCGCAAAGTTCTAATTATCAATCTAGGAAAGAATTTAGGCTCTCAATATTGCGTTTATGAGACTTAGTTTCTCATAGGTTTTCCATTGGAGTGTTTGAATTCAAAAATCCTCAATAAAGGTTCTTCAATCAAAGGAGGTAATCTTGGGAAGGATTTGGATCTAATTCTACAATCACAAGAGGATCTACATCACTTCTCGTACAAAAGTGTAAATGGTGTGGAACCTATGGGAGTCTTGTAGGCTATTTTATATGCTCAAAGAGCATAATCAAGCTTTATGCTCCAATTCTTTCGGGTATGAGCTACCACTTTTTTCTAAAATCCTCTTTATCTCTCTATTAACTACCTCCACTTGGCCACTTGTTTGAGGATGGTAAGGTGTAGCCATTTTATGAGTAAACCCTAAACATTTAAGCCCTTTTTCAAGTTGTTGGTTACGAAAATGGGTACCCCTATCACTTATGATACCCCTAGGGATGCGAAAACAAAAAATAACTTTTTCAAGAACTAAGTTACAACTCTGGCATCGTTTGTAGGAAAGGCTTGAGTCTCCTCCCACTTAGAAACATACTCAAACAGCTACAAAGATATATTGATTACTATAGGATATAGGAAAAGGGCCCATAAAATCTATCCCCTAACAGTCAAACACACACACTTGGAAAGTAGTTAAAGGCATTTCATTACGCTTAGAGATGTTACCTATTCTCTGGTAATTGTCACAATCCGATGCATACCTCTTTGTATCCATAAATAAGGTCAGCAAGTAGAAGCCTGACTCAAGTACCTTTTGAGCAGTCCCATTCACTTGGAAGTGCTCGTAGTTGGGCCTTTATTGCAGTGGCCCAGAGTATTCTGCATCTTAGGACAAGCCATGCATCTTCGAATGATTTGGTTACCACATTGGAGGAAAAGGAAAGGATCTTCCCAAAAGTAGTACTTCAGTTATGTAAAGAACATCTTCTTTTGTTATGAGGTACCTGTAGGCATAACATTAGAAATAAGGTATGTCGGTAAACCAAGGCAAATTATTAGTAATAGCATGATAAAAGTGAAGTTGCTCATTTGGAAATGTATTGTTTATGCTTTCTTCTTCTAAGGGTTCCAAGCATGGATTCTACAACATTGAAAGAAGGTCGGCTGCCATATTTTTCTGCTCCCTTCTTATCCTTGATTCCAAAATTGAATTCCTACAACAAAAGCACCCATCTAATCAGTCTAGGCTTAGCTTTATTCTTAGACAACTGATACTTAAGAGTAGAATGGTCAGTATAAACTATGACTTTGGATAACATTAGGTAAGGACGAAATTTATCAAACGTGAATACTATTGCAAGCAACTCATTTTTGTTGGTTGTATAGTTCACTTGAGCATCTGTAAGTGTCTTGCTTGCATAGTATATGAGTTGAAACACTTACCTTTTCTGAGGCCTAAAACAGCACCTATGACAAAGTCACTAACATCACACATTAGTTTAAAAGGGAATGACAAATCTGGGGCACCTAAGATAGGAGAATTTGTTATCTTTTCTTTCAACAATGAAAAAGCACACAGACAAGTATCATCAAAATTGAAAGGAGCATCTTTCTCAAATCAAGCAATAAGAGTTTTGTAATCTTTGAAAAATCTTTAATAAAACGTCTAAAAAACCTAGCATGCCCAGAAAGCTCCTCACTGCCTTCACAGAAGAAAGGGGAGGTAACCTTTCAATATTCTCTATCTTAGCCCTATCAATCTTGAAGTGATGTTCATAAATTTTATGGTATAATATTATCCCTTCTTGGACCGTAAAATGGCAGTTCTCCCAATTTAAGACCAAGTGAGTTTCCTCACATCTTTTTAATACCTTTTCCAAATTAGACAAATACACATCAAAAGAATCCCTAAAGAAAGAAAAATCATCCATAAAAACTTCCATAATTTTCCTCCCAAACCCTAAAAAATTGTAATCATACAATGCTAAAAAGTAGCAGGAGCATTGCATAAACCAAAAGGCATACGTCTCTAAGCAAATATTCCGTACGAGCAGTTCTTTGTCCTCGGGAGAGATAGGGAACTAGGAATGACCTAAGAATCTGTCCGAGAAGCAGCAGTTGGAGCGGCCTGCTATCCAACATATGGTCGATAAATGGTAACGGGAAGTGGTCCTTACGGGTAGCTTCATTTAGTCTCCTGTAATGAATGTACACCCTCCATCCGGTGATCACCATTATTGGAATTAGCTCATTCATCTCATTTAGGATACTGTCATTCCTTCTTTTTTAGGTACAACTTGTACCGATGCACCTAGATGCTATTTAATATGGGATAGACCATGCCAACATCTAGGAGCTTAATCACTTCCTTCTGCACAAACTCTTGCATATTCATATTCAACCTCCTTTTAGGTTGAACAACTAGCTTGAAATCTTCTTCCAAGAGGATCTTATGAGTATAGAAGGATGGACTGATGCCTTTAATAATAGCTATCTTCTAACGAATATCCTTCTTATGTTTCTCCAGTATCCTCAATAGAGCTCTTTTCTATTGTCGACTTAACTTGGACGAAATAATTGCTTGGAGTGTTGAATTCTCCCCAAGAAAGTGTACTCCAAGTGATCGGGCAGTGGCTCCAATTCTAGCTCCGAAGGTTCTTCAAGTGAGGATTTCAGTGTGGGATGAGGAATTCCCTCTATATCCTCTTATTTTCTTCTTTTTCTCAACTTCAGTCTCATCCAACATGGCGACCATGGCTTTAATATCTTTAAAATCAATCTTTTCACGGTTGTCTTATTGAAGAGCAAAGAGAAGAGTATCTTCCAGCAAGAAATCCTGCACATGATCATAAATATAAGGGTCAATAGAGTCAATCTTGAAACAAGAGTCATCATGATCTAATGAGTGCTGCATAACATCGGGAAGCCCTCATCCCCGAGTCACAAGGTCAACTTCCCCTCCCCAACATCAATAATAGCATTAGCAGTGCTAAGAAAAGGACGATCAAAGATAAGAGGGACCTCGATATCCTCACTCACATCCATAATAAAAAAGGCAATAGGGAAATTAAAATTATCAACTTTAACAAGCACATCCTCTATAATCCCCCTAGAGTACTTCATAGATTTATCTGCTAATATTATACTCATCCTAGTAAGCTTTGGTTCCTCAGCATCCAATTTCTTAAAAAGATCATAACGCATAAGATTCACACTAGCTCCTAAATAAGCTAAATGTTAGTATATGCCCTAAGACCAACTGACTCACATTTATAATTTATGAAGCATGTATTTTTGAATTGTATTTTATGCTCTTGGTCATCAAGTATGTGACTTGATAGTAAAACCCTTATAGCTAATAAAATACTATTCTTATTTGTCCCTAGTTTATTACATCTTATAACCTAGTGTGAAGTTGATTGATGGCCAAGTTTTACTAATCATGAATATGAGATATAAAATCAATTCATAAATACATATTGAGAATATTGTATTGGACATGACCCAAAGTGAAGAAGAAATATTGCATGGGTTTAAGTTATAAGTATTTCTTCTCAATTTTATATTTGGTGTCCTTTGACCTAATGTTTCTAATGTTTCTTGTAGGGATACCAGTAGAGGGCGAAGCATAAACAGCAGCGTCTCCACATCGAACAATCAAAACATTGAGGTAATTTCTATCCAATCAGTTTTTCTAGTATGTGCAGATCCTGTTGGTGGATTTCCGTAATTTTATTTTATTTTATTTTTGCCTACGGTTTCCAACAGTGGTATCAGAGCCTCGTACTTACTAGTTTTACTGATTTTATCTGTTACCGCTTTGATTACATGTGTTATTTTCAATCGGCCTTATAGTAAGGTTTCTGATTAGCGTAATAACCAGAGTAAATTGAATTATAGGATTCACATATATCATATTCTATTTTACTTATTAATGTGATTAATTAAACAGAATATTGTTACTGCCAAATTGTTTGGCGTATAAACTGTAATCTGTGCAATTTAATTGCTAAACTAATATGCAGAATCACATAATTTAATGTTTTAACTGTTAAACAAAATTTATGGCGACATGATTTTAGGGTTTATGACGGCAGTAACTCATTCAATGAGTTAGAAAGGAAAAATCGTTTTTTCTTTCCGAGGGTGCTGCCCCCTCAAACCCCCGTAAGGGTGCTGCCCCTTGACCCCGCTTGCTGACCGGCCAGCGGGACCGCCGTTTTCTTTTGGGGGCTTCGCCCCCGGAACCCTCTTGTTGTTTTTTGGCATGTTTCTTTCTATCTTTAGATGCATGGGGCATAGCATGGCCCTTACCTCTTGTGATTGATCGGCTTATTTTGTTAATGGGTTGTATGTTTTTAAATACGGCCTGCGTGTCGTTGTTTTCATTGATGTAATATTATCAAACTTTACTAGAATAGGTTAATTCTATTTCCTATTCCTATGTATGTTTTCTGTCCTATGTAACAAGATTAGAAGGCCAAGACATTGGAGGTAAGCTCATAGAGATGAAGACTTACCTAGATTGACCTTTGACTTCCATGAGGCTCGTGGAAGTCAATATAGGATTGGGGCCATGCTATGGCACGTTTTATTCGATGTATATATTATGCATGTGATGTTTAGTTTATTTACTTTTTTTTGGATATATGTTTTGTGAAATAATATACAAATAAAAGGAAGAAGGTTTTTGAAACCATGTAAAAATTAAGTCGTAAAATGCCTCCCATGATCATAAGAACTTCTCCATGCTTGGATCATCATTTTATCTCATTGCCAAAGTGAGAAATAAATGGTTACCTAAGTAGGGGAAGATGGAAAATGGTGATTTCCATATGCTTGGAATGGTTTTGCTTAACTAGGCTATCAAAACGGTTTTGAGCCTTGGACATCATATGGGATTTTGCCGGTACATATAGATGTAAATCCCATTAATAGATTTTTCTCTAATTATGGGTATTAAGCCAAAGCTTTCTTATGATTAGAATAAAATGAATTTTTATACCCATGATTTATATCAAGTGTTGAATATTTTAGGGAAAATTTAATGCTTCATTTATTTAATTTTACTTTGCAAATTCTATGTAGATAATGGTCTCAAATAATTCAAACACCACGTTGTGATCCGTGCTTGAAAAGAATAAGCTTAGTGGGACTAACTTTCTTGATTGGGCACGAAATTTAAGGATTGTCCTTAAAAGAGAAAAAAAGCTATATGTACTTGAGAACCCTATCCCTAATCAACCAGCTAACAACGCCCCTAGAGTCGAAAATGATGCTTATAGTAAGCACAAGGATGATTCTAACGATGTAACATGTCTCATGTTGGCTACAATGGAATCTAAGTTGCAAAAGCAATTCGAGGAAGTTGAGGCTTATGAGATGATAAAACAGCTCAAGGAAATGTTCCAAGAGCACGCACGTCAAGAGAGATATCTTACCACTAAGGCGTTGAAAAACTGCAAAATGACCCCTGGCACTTCAGCTAGTGCTCATGTCCTTAAGATGAAAGGGTATTTTGATAAGCTTGAAAAGCTTTGAGCACCTGTAAGTCATGACTTGGCTACTGATATGATCTTGGCCTCCTTGACTTCTGACTATGATCAGTTTGTCATGAACTTCACTATGCACAATATGGAAAAGTCCATAAATGAATCGTACGAGATGCTCAAGCAGGCTGAACAGAACATTAGGAAGTCTACTCCTAATGTTCTGATGGTGCAGAAGGGCAATTCAAGAAGAACAAGGGAAAGGGAAAAGATATGGCCAAAAAGGGTAAAGGCAAGCAGAAGCCCAAGCCCAAGGTTAAACCACCAAAGGAAGGGACTTGCTTCCACTGCAATGAACTTGGTCATTGGAAGAGGAATTGGAAGCTCTACTTAGAAGAAAAGAAGAAGCAAAAGGCCAGTGAGACTGCCGCTTCAGGTATTTTCATTATAGAAATTAATATGTCTACTCCTAATTCTTGGGTATTAGATACCAGATGTGGAGCTCACATTTATGTAAATGTGCAGGGACTCAAAAGGAGTAGATCTTTGGCAAAGGGAGAGGTGGACCTACAGGTTGCAAATGGAGCAAAAGTTGCTGCTGTAGCTGTAGGGACATTTGATTTACTTTTGCCTACTGGGCTTGTAATTGAACTTAAAGATTGTTATTATGTTCCTGCTATGAGTAGGAACATTATTTCAGTTTCTTGTTTGGATATTGATTGTTTTGAGTTTAATACTAAGAATGGTAAAAGTTCTATTTATAGAAATGGTATTTTCTATAGGGATGCCTCTTTATGTAATGGACTTTATATTCTTAACCTACATGATTCCATTAGTAAGCCCATCTATAACATAAATACAAAGAAATTTAAATCTAATGATTTAAATCAAACTTACTTCTGGCACTGTCATTTGGACCATATAAATGAGAAACGCATATCCAAACTCCATCAAGATGGACTTTTATCTTCATTCGACCTTGAGTCTTATGAAAAATGTGATTCTTGTTTATTGGGCAAAATGACTAAAAGTCCATTTACAAGGCAAAGTGAAAGGGCTACCGATTTATTGGAACTTATACATACTGATGTATGTGGGCCAATGAACACACAAGCCAGAGGAGGTTTTCAGTATTTCATTACATTCACAGATGATTTCAGTAGATATGGTTATGTCTATCTAATGAAAAATAAATCTGATTCTTTTCAAAAGTTTAAGGAATTTCAAATTGAAGTATAGAATCAACTTGGATGGAGTATCAAATTACTTCGATTAGGTCGAGGTGGTGAATACTTAGGCCAAGAGTTTGACGAACATCTAAAAAATTGTGGGATAGTATCACAATTAACTCCACCAGGAACACCACAATGGAATGGTGTGTCTGAACACAGAAATCGAACTCTATTGGATATGGTTCAATCTATGATGAGTCAAACAGATCTTCCAATTTCTTTTTGGGGTTATGCTTTAGAAACTGCTACATTCATATTAAATAGAGTTCCATCTAAAGCTTTCCAGAAGACACCATATGAGATATGGACCGGGAAACAACCTAGTTTAGCATTTCTCAAAATTTGGGGATGTGATGCTTATGTGAAGCGATCATTATCTGAAAAACTAGCACCCAAATTTGATAAGTGTCTATTTGTGGGATATCCTAAGGAAACTAAAGGATACTATTTTTATCTTCCATCTGAAAACAAACTGTTTGTTACTCGGAACGGAATTTTCCTTGAAAGGGAATTCGTTTCCAAAAGAGTTAGTGGGAGTAGCATTCATCTTGAAGAAGCTCAAGGACAGCAGACCATTTCTGAAACGAGTATGGATACTCAGTTGGACTTACGTATTTAGATTGAGCCTGAACCTTTGATATAAGGCCTAAGAAGGTTTGGTAGGATTCTTCAGATACCATAGAGATATGGATTTCTTGTGACTGAGGATCATAATATTGATCTTATTGATCAAGGTGAACCTAATTCCTACCAAGATGCTATTCATAGTCCTGAATCTAGCAAATGGCTAGAGGCTATGAAATCAGAAATGCAATCCATGCATGATAATCAAGTTTGGACTTTGATTGATCCACTTGAAGGTTGCAAGACCATAGGGTGTAAATAGGTTTTCAAAAAGAAAACCGATATGGATGGCAATGTGCACACTTACAAAGCACGATTGGTAGAAAATGGTTATAGACAAACTCATGGTATAGACTATGATGAAACCTTTTCTCCAGTTGTAATGCTTAAGTCAATTAGAATTATACTTGCCATTATAGCATATTATGATTATGAAATACGGCAAATGAATGTTAAAACTGCTTTTCTTAATGGAAATCTACTGGAGGATGTGTATATGACACAACCTGAAGGTTTTATTCATCGTTCGAATTCTAGTAAAGTGTGTAAAATTCAAAGATCCATTTATGGCTTGAAGCAAGCATCTCGAAGTTAGAATCTTCGTTTTAATGAAGCAATTAAAGAATTCAATTTCATCAAGAATGATGACGAACCTTGTGTCAGCAAAAGGGTTACAGAAAATACAGTAGTCTTCTTAGTACTATATGTCGATGACATCTTGTTAATTGGGAATGATATCCCCACTTTGCAAAGTGTAAAAACTTGGTTAGGGAAGTGTTTTTCAATGAAAGATTTAGGCGATGCAGCCTATATTCTAGGCATCAGGATCTATCGAGATTGATCTAAAAACCTAATTGGCCTAAGTCAGAGTGGATATATTGACAAGGTACTGAAAAGGTTCAGTATGCAAGATTCCAAGAGAGGATTCTTGCCAATGTCACATGGCGTTAAACTCAGTAAGTTTCAAAGTCCTACCCAAGGGAGGATACAGAACGCATGAGTAAGATTCCTTACACTTCCGCATTTGGATCTATCATGTACGCCATGTTATGCACTCGCCCAGATGTCTCGTATGAATTAAGCATGACTAGCAGATTCCAGTCAAATCCTGGTGAACCGCATTGGACTACAGTAAAAAACATTCTCAAGTACTTAAGAAGGACTAAAGAGATATTTTTGATCTATGGAGGTCAGGAAGGAGAGCTTGTTGTAAATGGTTACACGGATGCTAGCTTTCAGACTGATGTAGATGATTTTAGATTGCAATCTGGATTTGTGTTTTATTTGAATGGAGATGTTTTGAGCTGGAAGAGTTCAAAGCAAAATACCGTGGCCGATTCAACTACAGAGGCTGAGTAAGTGGATGCTTCTGATGCAGCCAAGGAGGCAGTTTGGATCAGAAAGTTCATCACAGAACAAGGTGTAATTCCTAGCATTGTGAACCCAGTAGACCTATATTGTGATAATACAGGAGCCATTGCACAAGCTAAGGAACCTAGATCTCATCAACGATCCAAACATATTCTCAGGCTTTTCCATCTCATACGAGAAATTATTGAACGTGGAGATGTTAAAATTTGCAAAGTAGACACCAATGACAATGTCGCAGATCCATTGACAAAGCCACTCCCACAACTTAAGCATGAGAGTCATACTAGGTCAATGGGTTTGAGAGTCATGTCAAATTAGGGGTACGACAAGTGGGAGATTGTTAGTATATGCCCTAAGACCAATTGACTCACATTTATCATTTATGAAGCATGTATTTTTGAATTGTATTTTATGCTCTTGGTCATCAAGTATATGACTTGATAGTAAAACCCTTATAGCTAAAAAATACTATTCATATTTGTCCCTAGTTTGTTACATCTTGTAAACTAGTGTGAAGTTGATTGATGGTCAAGTTTTACTGATCATAAATATGAGATATAAAATCAATTCATAAATACATATTGAGAATATTGTATTGGACATGACCCAAAGTGAAGAAGAAATATTACATGGGTTTAAGTTATAAGTATTTCTTCTCAGTTTTATGTTTTGTGTCGTTTGACCTAATGTTTCTTGCATGGGGAGAAAATATGTTTTGACATAGTCAAACATCACTTTTAATTAGGTGATTATTATGACTATTGGTTGGCTTATTTTCTTATCACGGCTTGAATATTGGAGATAGTGAAAGGGATTTGTCCCTCTCTTTTTAGAGAGAAATATCCATGGGCCCCTTCATCAGGAAGACTGAAAATATGCATGGCCATGCTCAAATAAGTATTAATAAGGTGTTATTAATATTATTTGTTGGAACAGTCCACCTGGTGATCAAGTAAATGGTTAATTATGTTTTATAAGGATGACTTGGTCCATGCCTTACACTTAATTAGGATATCGTGTGGCAAAAGGACTAAATATTAAATCTGATGCTAGGTTATTATTGCATTTACTTAACTTGGGTAAGCATAATGTCTTGCTAGAGGCCGCTTAAGTTTTGTGAATAAATGTCTAGGACATTTTTCATTCACTGCCAACGTTAAGTGAACCTACAGGGTCACACGCATAGACGATCTGGTGAGCATAATGTCCACGTTCAAGGAATCTAGATTGTGTCCAGATTCGTTGAACGTATACAAAAGGGGAATCAGATTCCATATTGTATTTTCTGGTAAGTTAATAAGTAATTAATTTTATTTAATCAAATAAATGAAATTAATTACTTAATATTACTCATCCAACCGTTGGATGATTATATGAATAGACGGACAAGATTAAACTATCATTAGATGACAGTTAGGGTTTTGATATTGACAGCTATAAAAGGTTATGTTAACCTTTTCTTGGCGGCCGTCCTTTATCTGATTAAAGAAAAACAAAACCCTAAACCCTAGAATGGCAATATAGTATCTAGCCTCCTCCCTCCGAAATACGAACTATTACCAGATAGTCAGGATAAGTTCTGAACAGTTTTCAGAACACAGAAGGGGCTAGCATCCCGATCACTTGCAGAGGAGTTCATCGCGTGGATACCAGTAGAGGACGAAGTGTAAACAGCAGAGCCTCCACATCGAACAATCAAAATATTGAGGTAATTTCTATCCAATCGATTTTTCTAGTATGTGCAGATCCTGTTGGTGGATTTCCGTAGTTTTATTTTATTTTATTTTTGCATACGGTTTCCAACACTAAAGGTATACATGTAGATGATTCTCCTAAAGTACAAGGGATAGTAAAACTCCTTGGATCCTTTAGCTTTTACGAGAGCTTGTCTCTAGTGTTTAGGATAGTAGATAATGCTTCGTTCATAAATACCGAGGAGATGTTTTCCAATTTTTTCTTGCTAAAGGTAGCCTCCTTCAGGAACTTCGCATTGTTCGACATCTACATCAAAGCATGAATCAAAGGTAAGTTAATATACAATGGTTTGAAAATTTCCAGAAATTTATTATACTACTCATTCTGCTTAGCCTTCAGGACTCTCTTGATATATGAAATGGAGGTTAATAAGGTGGAAGAGATGGTTTCTTCACTTCCTTATTATCTTGCTTTGATTCCACAATCTTTGAAGAAGATGCCTCCTCAAGAACTTGCTCAGGTTCCTTTTCTCCTTCCACAACTATCAGAGTTGGAATAGTCAAGTCCTTCCCCCTCCCTAAAGTAACTGCCTTTGCATGCTCTCGTTGGGTTCTTCTTTGTATTGCTAAGAAATGATCCAAGGGGACTCTTTGAGGCTATCTTAGCAAGTTGCTCAATCTAATTCTCCAAATTGTGTATAGAAGCTTCTTGATTTCTTTGGGAAGCTTTCATACTCTGTATTCTCGCATCGGCAGAATCGAGATTATAAGTGTTTGAATAGGGGTTATTCCTCCGCCAATTACCTTAAACAAAATCCACTTGCTCCTTTAGAGTACCCATGCTAGGCACTCATTGTTGGGATGCCCTCTATTGCATAAGTCATAAAACATGATTTGCTAGGGATTCATATTTGAAGGTGTCAAATTCATATTCCCCATCTTTTTATCAATCATTGCCGCTAATCTAGACTCCATAACGGTTAGTTCATCTTATTGTAGAGCCTGATAAATTTAGACTTGGTCCTCTGTCCTTTCCAAGTATAACTTTTTATGGCTATCTGCTCTAAATCATACACTTTTTAAGGAGTTTTTTGTCTGTGGAACCACAAGCAGAAGCGTATCAATTGTGAGCCACACAAAGAAACTCTATTGTAGAATGATTGAATCTGGATACCGAAATCTAGGCAATGGTGTGGAGACCTCCTAAGTAACTCCTTTCATCTCTCCTAGGCTTCATACAGACTTTCCCCGTCAATTTGTTGAACTGAGAGTATCTCGTTTCTAAGCATAGCAGTCGACCTGGGAGGGGGGGGAATATCTTCTCAAGAACATCTGGGCTAACAAATCCCAAGATGTAATAGAGCTAGAAGGTAGTGACTTCAGCCAAGATTTTTCCTTGCCCCTCAGAGAGAATGTGAATACGTGATGTCGAATAACATCGTGGGAAACTCCTTTAATTTTCAAAAACTTTTAAACCTCGAAAAAGTTGGCGATGTGTGCAATTAGATCTTCCTTTTGTACCCCGTTAAAATGATACATTATTCTCGAAGTCATGGGCTTGCATTGGCAGTCTAGTAATATTCGAATGTGCCTTAGTGATGCACAGTCTAGCGCAGTCTGCCATTATTTTGTCTACTATTGGAGATTATAGAGGTGGAATAACCAAAGCAATGGGTGGTAGTGGATCATCATGTTCCTCTTCCATCTTATCCACGGGGAGGATGGCGTTTTTGTTCGCCATTTTGAAGCCTAGAGTGTGGCGGGCACTCCGCAGAATACGCTCAATCTCTAGATCGTAATCAACTAGTTCACCTCGTTTAATTTGGGGCATAAATTAGTTGTATAATACCTAAAATGGACTAAACACAAGTCAAAGTCCACGAATAACAAGAACAAAACTTCCACAAACAGAAACCATGGATGAAATACCAAACAATGCATAAACAAAGTGCAAACCAAAATAAAAATACAAAAACAGGAAATAAAGAAAACTAAAGCAATTAATTAACGGTGTTCTTAAAGTTACCGTTCCTCGTAATGGCGCCAAAAACTGGTTGTTAAAATACGAGACTACCTTAAAGTAACACTAACAAGCAAGTGAACCTATCGATGTAGCAAAAGAAAATGTCTCGGGTTGTCAAACTAAGGGAATAGGAAAACTGAATTACTAACCGTCTTTCTAAGGTCTAGTCCAAAATATGTCTTTGTTTTGAGAAAATAGATTAAAGATGAAGTAATAAGAAAGAAAGAAAAATAAAGCATTTAAGTAAAGGAACATGGATTGAGAGATGAAAGTATGAGAAAGAAAGAAAAATAAAGCATTTAACCAAAGATGAAGTATGAGAGATGAAAGTTTGGAAGATGAAATCCCCCTAGATTTTTGCCAACTATTTCAATTAGTGAAAGGATAAAAGGAATGGTATTACGGTGAAATGGATAAAAGAAATGTCAATATTTCATAAATAGTGTGAACCTTCGGAGTTAACTTGTGCATTAGCTCATGATATAGAAATGCATGAAAAACTTTCCTTTGTGTTATCCATTCATCATGGTCTTTAGTGAACAAAGTTTCACCTAAAGACTCAAAGTGTATTTTTATGTCAACACCCTTTGGATAGTTTGAGAAATTCGAGCTAATTATATGGCACCATATTCAAGTATCCTGATTTTTATCATGAACTTTGATTGCTAGAATCAAGTGTCTTTTGTGAAAGAATGTGGATTTACTATTTGAAAGCCACATCTTAATTCCCAACTAGATCTAATAATAATGTGGCTTATTAATGAATGTGGATTTACTCTTTGCTCATTAATGTTGTTTCATCCCCCAAGCCAAAGCAAACTTGAAATATTTGAAGATTTCTTTGAAAAATTGTCGAGATGGTTGTTCTTAAGAACTTGCACTTCAAACTTTTTTTAACATCACTAAGATGATCTCAAAACTTATGTAAAAACTTTTTTTTTTGAATAATTGATAAAAAATCTTTGATACTTGAAAGAATTTTAGGACCTCTTAGAAAAAATAAGACCTTTTTTTCAATTCATTTTTTTCAATGAAGTGAAGGGATATATGTACATTATTATATGCAAATTTATGATATTATTAATTTTGGTGCTAAAAAGTGTTCCATGCTTTCTTTCTTGTTTGATTAGTATCAATGCCCCATCAGCTCCTTTACCGAACAAGCTCTAACTAGTCCTTATCAAAAAATAGTATTTAATAAAGATTTCAATACCAAGCTGCTAGTTCGTTTTATGAGGCACAAACGAGAGAATTTATCCTAGAAGTGGAAGAATTCCTGAAAATGCGTGAAACCCTTTTTAATATTAATTTCATATTATTCTCTTTTTTCTTATAGTTTTGTTTGTGTGGATTTTGGTGGCATATTCTCCATCCTATACACAATAGAGGTAGTTGTTTAATTAGTTTAAATTTTATTTTGCGGAGGAGCCCTGGTTTTTTAAAGTTTTATGTGAGAGCCTTGGCTCTTTAATGTTTTATGGGGGAGCCCTGACATTTTTAAAGTATTATGGGGGAGCCTTATTCTTCTTCTTTTTTTTTTTTTTGTTGGTATGTGTTTGTTACTTATTTGGATGTCCTGTGTGCATAGAAAATGTCCGTAATACAGGGGAAACTCGGCCAAAATTTTTCTAGTCTTATTAAAAACTTAGATTTTTTATGTAATGACTTACCATAAAACATAAAATGAAACTTAATATTTTAAGAGAAATTCCTTCGATTCTACTTTTCAAAAGATTTTTCTTCAATTTCCTTCTCATGTGTTTCTAAAGATTATAAATGAATGGAAGTTATAATCATTGTTTCTAAGGAGTATAAGATTTTGGTTTACGTCTATAATTTAAAGATTATTATCATAACTTAGAATAACAACAACTAACAATATTCATTCTCTTATTCACTCTTAGAAGCTATGGAAAATATAGTAGATCGTATTTGGATGCGTAGAGAAAGAGGGCTCAGAGTTAAAGGTCTTACAAGTCAATTTGTTAATAGGTAGATTGTGTTGTTCTTCATTGTCTTGAAACGAATTATGTACATCAAAATGAGATAAGGTGTATGTGTACAAGGTTTAAAAATAAGAAGTTTATAGCTTCCAATACTGTGAGAGAATATCTTTTGCAGTGGGATTTTGTGCCTTTATATCATAATTGGACAGCTCATAGTGAAAAACCGTGGCCAAATGACGAAAAACATCTTCGTGCAGAATTTTCTTGTACAATCTGATCAAATATTAGGGTAGAAAGGTCACGGTCAATGCTGACTGAAAGCAACTCATATTGAGAGATGATATTTCATGCAGTCAATCCGAACTTTTTCCCTCAGGAAGAAATGAAGCATGAAGAACCACTTAATCCTGAGGCAAAAAAGTTTTTTTACACGTTAAAAGTGATGGAGACACTGGTTGTTGATGGTGATGATAGATGTCTAGTTTTATCTATGATTATGGAGCTATTGTTACATTAAATCGGAGAACCATGGACGATGATGTCTGTGCATACATAAAGAAGCATTTGCAGCCAGGCAATCATATGGTCGAAGATTGCTATGGGACGTAGAAATTGATACCCAGCTTGGATTGCTCGTGCAAAGTTTTATGACAGTCATCGATACAAGATAAGTAGGTAGAAGAGAGGAAAGAAGAAGAAACCGAAGCCGAAGAGATCAGCGAAAACGATGTTTTGCTTTCCATTTACTCCTATCTTTTTGGCTTGACCAAGAAGTCTTATGTCCTCCGAACCGAATCTCTTCTTTGAACGACTAAGACAAGGGGCGATTGCAAGGATTATATACGTCAAAAAGAACTACCAAACACATGAGATGGCATTATGAAATCTCACAGGAGCAAGATGTGATGAGTCATCCTAGAGATGGAGAATTTTGGAAGCATTTTGATAGGAATTACTCAGACTTTTCAACAAACACAAGGAGCACGAGACTTGGCTTTTGTATGGATGGATTTTCACATTTTGGAATAGCAGGAAAGACGTACTCTTTGTGGCCAATAACCCCGTATAACTTGCAGCCTGGATATGTATGAAAAAGGAGGCAACGTTCTTGATGATTCACATCTCAGGTCCTAAACATTCGAAAAGCAACTTGAATGTTTATTTGCAACCGGGATAGAAGAATTAAATGAGTCATGGGATGTTTGGACCCTTACGTATGAAATATCAAAGAAATAGAATTTTGAAATGCGGGTCGTACTTCTTTGGATTGTTAATGACTTTCCAGCATATAGTATGTTGAGCGATTAGAGTACAGTAGGGCGTTGGCTTGTCCATATTGCATGGAGTATACACATTCTTTTCGATTGTGAAATGGGGAAAAACAATCTTGGTTTGATTGTCATCGATGTTTCTTGCAACCAGATCATCAATTTAGATGAGATTCGAGGTCTTTCAAGAAGGGTAGAAGTGAAGACTGCTTGTTGCTACCATCGCAACTTTCAGAAAACGGATATAGGAAAGGGTTCAGGACTTTCCAAACATCACCAAAATAGAAAAGGATTTGGGTAAGAAAGTGGTAAGGGGAAGGATCACAACTGCACAAGGACGAGTATATATATTTTTTTATCTTCCTTATTGGCATACCCTTTTAGTCCATCATAGCATAGACATGATGCACAATGAAAAAAATGTGCTTGATAATGTCTTCAACACTGTTATGGATGTGAAAGAGAAGTAAAAAAGTAATATAAATGCTAGAGAAGACCTATGTTCGTATTGCAATATACATGACTTCTTGAGGGATAAGAACGGTAAGGGTAAATGTTCGAAGCCAATGGCATGTCATAGCTTAACTAAGGAACAAAACAATATGGTGCTTAATTGGGTTAAAGAGTTGCAACTACCAGATGGATATGCATCTAACTTGGCCAGGTGTGTTGATTATAAAGACATGAAAATGACCGACATGAAGAGTCACGATTTTCACGTGTTCATGGAACAACTGATGCCCAGTGCCTTTAGAGAGCTTCTTCCGGTGAAGGTCGGGAGTTGCTTGGCTGAGTTAAGTCTCTTCTATGAAGACTTGTATACGCTAAAGATAAGTGAGTTTCATGTACATAAATTAGAGGAAAGCATTCCCATTTTGATATGAAAGTTAGAATTCTTATTCCCTCTGAGTTTTTTCGATGTCATGGATCATTTGATGGTTCATTTTCCATACGAGGTGAGGGTATAGAGTCCCGTCCAATACAGGTGGATGTCCCCATTTGAGAGGTAAAAAACTTAATTTCACTTAAATTATACATCATTTTAATTAAATTATATAACTTATTCATTTATACTTGCAATATATTAGGTACTTGCACCATATAAAGAAGACAATAAAAAATAAGAGAAGAGTCAAGGTATCAATATGCAATGCGTACTTAATCAAAGAAGCTGCCATATACTTCAACTACTACTTCGAAGAAAGCATACCTACAGTCCACAAAAGAGTTAGACAAAATGATGATGTCAGGAATCCTCTTCATGAAGATGAGGTTCTATCAATATGCAATCAACAAGGAAGAAAATTAGGTGAAAAAAAAAAAAAAAAAAGAGTACTTGAACGATCAAGAATTTAAAACAGTGAGGAACTATATCCTCCTTAATTGCGAGGAAGTGGGACCTCACCTTTAGTAAGCTAACATTTCAAAGAGTTACACAAATACCGGAGATATGGAGGATATGATCTTTTTGTTTTAGCTCATCAAGCAGAGCAAGTGTCATTTCCCCCATATCCTATCTCCGAAAGACCGAAGACTGATTGGGTTAGTGTAATAAAATCTCGACCAGGAGTAATAGATGTTCTGGTCCAAGATTATGCATTCTAAGAGAACATGGACGTTGACGAGGCTTCAACAATAGATGTGATGATTGAAGTCATAAGCGGGAAATATTACCCATTCCAGTTTCCATCATGAGACCAGGGTATTTATCCTTTCATCATATAGAACCTCTCGTCCATGAGACTCATTTGTTGGAAGAGGTTGATATCATCATCAAAGCATACTTCGAGGAATTATAAAATGATGAAACTGAGATAGAATAGGATTCTGATGAGGATGCCAATGATGATTCTGATGAGGATTCCGACACATAGAGTACTTTATGATGACAGTTTGATTATACTTATGTTGTTATACTTATGTGATTATACTTTGCTTATTTACTTGTATGATTATACTCATGTTATTTACTTCTGTTTATGTTTCAAATTTAATATTATTCTCTTTTTTTTTCCTTATAGTTTGGTTTATGAGGTGTTTGGTGGCATATTCTATGTTTTGGTGACATATTCTACATTATATAAATGGTTGAGGTATGTATCATATTCAACTAGTTTAAGTAGTTTAACTAGTTAAATTACTTTAAGTTTATGACTTTAAGCTAAATAGTTTAATTTTAAGTTTAAAATTTAATATTATTCTCTCATTGTTCTTGTAGTTTTGTTTGTGAGGATTTTGGTTGCAAAATTCTCCATACACGGTTGAGGATGTGTTTTAGTTTAAATATTATTTTCTGGGGAAGCTCTGACTGTTTAAGTTATATATTTATATATATAGTTTTATGGGAAACCTTTGACTCTTTTAAGTTGTATATATAGTTTTACGAGGGAGCCCTAACTCTTTTAAGTTATATATAATTTTACGGGGGAGCCCTGACTCTTTAAAATTATATATATAGTTTAATGCGGGAGCTCTGATGATATGATCATGGCTATGGATGAATTTTGTTTGAAGATTCAAGTCCAAGAGATGGAGCTACAAGATTAGTAGAAATGAAGACATTGGAGGCAAAGCTGTAATTTCTGGATTGTTGGACTAGTTTTGGGAAAGTTAACTTTTAATGGTCTTAAATCCTTCGAATTAAAGTGTCCTTCATGAATTTTGTAGAAGACTTCTTGAGGTCTCCCCAGAGGTATAATATGTTTCAAACCGAGTTCATTTTGTTGTCCAAAAGTTTTCCAAAATTCAGTGTTTCTGGAATTTGTTTCAGTTTTGACACCCTTTGGTAAATTTACCATAACTCGAGTTACAGACATCCAAATGACTTGATTCAAGATGATCCGGAAAGATAAAGACAATGTTCCACAACTCCTTTTGAAGGATACAAGACCATTCCAGAAGTTTTCAGCCTCAAATATAACCGTGGATCATGAGTCGTATCTTTAAAGAATTGTACCGGGTCATTTTGACTTGTTTGTGAGCCGTTTCCATTTCTCTTAGGTCCAACAATTTTAATCTTTTTCTAAACTTGTAATTAAGTTATTTTTACCCCTTAAAACCTATTTCACTTACAAGGATTTTATTAGGGAGGTAGTTCCCTATAAATACTCTCTTTTTCATGTAATTCAACATTGAATGAAATACGAATATATGAGAAATTCTCTAGCAACAAAGGCTTGGTTCCTAGGGTTTTCTTGACATGAAATCGGCGAAGGATTATTCAACAATTCGCATAGGAACAACTAGAGAATTGAAGAATGCATGATTGAAGCTTCAATTGAGAAATCTCGGGTTTAATCGGAAGGTTTGGAAGAGTTTACAAGTCTTCCAAGACATTTAAAGTCTTATGAAGCTCAACCCAATCAAACTAGAATCTCCTGGCCATTATAGATAATGGAAGAAGCAAGGAAGAGTGAAGAACAAAGCCTACCCACTCCCACTCTACTATCACCAGTAGTTCTTGGGATAAATTGGGAGTCGTGAAGACTAATACTGGTGACGATATGCTTCCACCTACCGTCCCCGGTAGGACTCGGCCTCAACAATATTAAATGGACAATTTAGCTATTATTTTGGTTTCTTTTTGTCCAACCTTTGTAATTAACTCTATTAAAGGGTAATTAGGTCTTTAAATATTCTAATTAGGTTTTAGGAAGACTAGTAGGATTTCTCTATAAATATCCTACTCTACCTCCTCTTGTAAAGTTAGAAAGTTGAATTTTGATGAAATTGAGATAATTATCTAATGGTTTCTAGGGTTCTTCTACCCATCTTAATTAGATTTTAAGGGCTTTACTTCCTTAATAGGGGAGAAACTAATTACTTAGATTGATGAATCCATGGAATTCAATTGATCATTTTCAAATTCCTTCTTTGATTAATTCTAGGAGTTCTTTTTTCTAGAGTTGACAAATCTAGGTCTTCTAATTTGTGTAGCTTGGGTAGTTTCCCTAAGGTTCTTGTTGCGAAGTTGGAAAAGAGTTCTTCTTCTCATTACTGGGTTTATTATGCTTAGCTCTCCATAGGTTCTTTAGCGGAGTGTTTTGAAATACCAAATAATCATAGAAGTTCTTCAACAAAGAGGTGATTTTGGGATTGTGATGGACTCAATTTGCAATCAAATTGGGGACTCATATCAAATTGGTGTCAGAGCAACCTCTAATTGAAGGTCAATTTGAGTTAAATTCGTTGGGGGAAAAAAAGAGATGCATGATGATCTATTAAAAAAACACAACGAAGATCACGAAAAAGAACATTCGTACATAAAATTGTTGAAAAACAGAGATCAAAAGAGGTTGTTAAATGTGAAATTTTTTGTAAACATTTTGATAGATCAAGTCTCCTATTAGTTGGGGATGATTTGAAACAAATTTAACTCAATTTGGAGTTAATTTGATTGCTCAATTAGACTAAAACTTTGTATATGTCTAGAATGTTCAGTTGTTGCAAAATTGCTACTTAATGTGATCATATCTCATGTTATACTGTTCCAAATTGGATGAAATCTGTGCTTAACCTAATCCTTTTTGAGCTATGATTCTATCTAAAATTATTTGACTCTATTTGGAGTTTAATTGCCTGATCAATTCAATTTAAAACCTACAGGCATTTTGAGATCTTTGTTGCAGAAAAAGTGTGAATTAAACCGATCATATCTTGTGTTATGTTGCTTAAATTCAATCTATAGTTGTACCTAAATTCATCCTCTTCGACTGGAGAATTTTTATAAACTTTTGTGACTCGATTTTGGAATTAGTATTCGTGGAGTTATTGCAGTTTTGGTTACATGGTGTTATCATCCCCAGTTTTCTAGAAAATTGTTTTCTTACTACTCTTTATTTCTAAGTTTAGTTTAGTTTGCTTTGAATTGTTTTGAATTTGATATCTAATTTCTTTCTTGTGTGTTCATATGCTTTGTTTGATGATTAATTATGATTATTGGCTCTTTTCCATAAATAAACTCTTTGAAAGTTACCTCAAGTGTTTGATAAATTGTTTCTTTAAACTCTTTGTGTCCAACTAAGTGCATTAATTGTTTACTTGCTTGCATTGAATTCTCTTGGTTGAGTTGGTTAAGAGGTTTGAAGAATCTACTGAACCTTGAGAGAAGAGTGATTGTAAAAGGCAAATAGGTGAGACTATTGTTATAAAAGCAAATAAGAGAGTTAAACACGAGAGAACCGAGTGATCATCAAAAGAGGGCAAACACTTAGGGAGTAATTGTGAGGTCTTTTTTGTTGATTTTTATTGTTAATTTGCAGGTTAATCATGTCTATGGAAGCTCAATTACCTACTCATTACAATGAAGGAACTAGTTGAAGTTCTCATTCCAATTTGGATTAAATGAAGGTTATCATGTAAAAGCTTCAACGAATGAGAAAGGACATAAAGGATACGAGAGGAAATATAACCAATCTATCTATGGAGCATAGAGGACGAAACAACATTGGACGCATAGCACTTCTCATACTCAATGGGAATATGGTAACTTCTCTCCTTATGTTAGATCTTATGAGCATAATATGATTGCTATGAGGGCAATAGACTTGGAGTTAGAAACGATTATAATGATAAATCTTATAAGAGAGTTCCAAGGAATGAAGTTAGAAATGGAAGGAATTATGTGAAAATAAACGAGAGCTTCCATAAAAGAATGAGGATGTTGAAATATACCATGATAGTTATAATCATCACTAGCATAGCTATGCTAGTAAGAACCTGTATAAAGAGCATAATGATAGTTATAACTATGGAGGCTATAATCGTAGAAGAACTTCTCAAACTTTGGGAATTACATCAAGACCTCTTAGTTACAACAATTTGAAATTATGATGTGGAATGACCTTCAAGAGCATAAAATTTCGCCCAAGAAGTGAGGGAGAGAACAAAAAAAACAGTGTAACAAGTAGAAGAGAGAAAGTGCCTTTGAAAGGACTTGAAAATGTTAAACTTCTAGCAACCCTGGATATATTAAATCCAAGACCTTAGGAAGGTTTAAACAAAATCTTTTCTTCAAATTTCAAGCAACCTAAGGTATTTTGAACCTTAGACCTCTATGAAACAAGAAGAAGACCTCAAGAATAGTTTTCTACAAGAGTGTAGTAACTAGTATGAAGGAATTTTGATGATCAACCTTGAAGCTCTTGGAACTTTCAACAAGTCTTCAAAGTGATTTTTCTTTCAAGAAATTTCACCATTGAAGAAAATATAAAAACTAAGTTAAGAACTAAGAATACTAAGAGAAGAACCTTTGTCTTGAAAATTTTCTTGATTAGCTTTTTCAAAATGGGACACTACATATTTATAGAGACTTGAGGATGAAAATAGGAATTTTTCCCTCTAATATTTTCAGCCCAAAGGATAGATATAACCTATACATATACTTGATAAGACAATAGAGGTGTTTTAATTGCATTTGGACTATTCTAGAGCACTAGTCAACACATTACCAAAAATAGGAGGCAATTTTTCAGCTTGGGCAAAAGAGCTTCCAACCATCTACCAAGTTGAATTTTCAATTTCTAACTTATTCAAACTTTAGGATATTGCCTCATAAAGTCTTGTACATCAAAATTTAAGCCCCATAAAGTCCTGGACATCAAAATTTAAGCCTTGAAACTTCTCTTGCTCAATTTGATCCTTGTGACTCTTTAGTTGTTTTGCCTTGGCTCTTGTCACAACTCCTTGATATTCTTGCATGTCTAACCGGTTCACATCATCCTCCCCCTCTTGAAAAGGATTCGTCCTTGAATCTCCATCACCTATATCAAATATAGAGAGATCGAAAACATTAAAAAGTGGCAAAAACTTTATAATATCCCGGAAGATCAACTTTATAGGAATTGTTATTAATTTTCTCAAGGATTTGAAATGGACCATCTCCCCTATCATCAAGCTTAGGCTTTCTTTGTTGGGGAAATATTTCCTTTCTAAAATGCATCCAAACCCAATCACCGGGTTTGAATACCACTTAGTTTCTTCCCACATTTCTTTTCTCTACAAGCTTTTTGTTGGAGTTGACAATGGCTTCATGGACCTTTGCATGAATTGCTTTCACAAAATTAGCCTTCTTGGTGGAATCCTTGCTTAATGCTTGATCTATAGGCAAAGGAACCAAATCAAAGGGAGTTAGAGGGTTAAAACCATAAACAACTTGAAATGGAGAATGAGAAGTAGTGGAGTGAGGTGCCCTATTATAGGCAAATTCGATGTGTGGCAAACACTCCTCCCATTTCTGCAAGTTCTTCGTCAAAATAGCCATTAGAAGTTTGCCAATTGTTCTATTTACCACTTCAGTTTGTCCATCCGTTTGTGGATGGCAAGTTGTAGAATAAAGCAAGTTAGTACCAAGTTTATTCCAAAGAACTCTCCAAAAATGCCTCAAGAATTTGGTATCCTTATTCGACACAATAGACCTTGGAATTCCATGTAATCTAACTATCCAAGTAAAGAACAAGCTAGCTATATGACTAGCATCATCTGGTTTCCTGAAAGGAATAAAGTGTGCCATTTTAGAGAACCTATCCACAATAACAAAAATAGAATCCATACCTCTAGAGGTCCTAGGTAAACCAAGAATAAAATCCATAGAAATATCAACCCGAGGTTCTTTAGGAGCTTCTAATAGTGTGTAAAGTCCATGTGGAAGAGTTCTAGATTTAGCTTTCTTGCATTCAATACAACTTCCTCCGAATCTTTCCACATCTCTTTTTAAATGTGGCAAAAGACAATGTTCATGAAGAATTTCATAGGCTTTAGTTACACCAAAATGTCCCATTAAACACCCATAATGTACGTCTTTGACAAGTAGAATTCTAATAGAACAAGATGGTATGCATAATGTACCTTTATAATAAAGAAATCCTTCATGATAAAAATATTTTCCAAAAGATTCTAACAAGCATTTCTCAAAAATTTCCTTAACGTCATGATCACTAGAATACATTTCTTTAAGCATTTCAAAACCCAAAACTTTTGTTTGAATAGTGTATAAGAGAGTATACCTTCTAGATAGAGCATCGGCCACTACATTCTCCTTACCTTTCTTGTAACGGATAACATATGAAAATGTTTCAATGAACTCCATCCATCTTTCATGTCTCTTATTGAGTTTATGTTTGCCCTTGAGAAACTTCAAAGCCTCAACACGGTGTGCACAACAAACTCCTTTGGCCATAGGTGGTGTTGCCAATGCTTTAATGTTCTTATTAAAGTATAAAATTCTTTGTCATAAGTTGAGTATCTCATGGCTGCCCCATTAAGTTTTTTACTAAAATAGGCTAAGGGCTTTCCATCTTGCAAAGTACACGAATTATACCAATGCCCGATGCATCACACTCCACCTCAAAAGTTTTCTCAAAGTTTGGTAGTGACAAAAGGGGTGCACTACACAACTTTTCCTACAATGAAATGCTTGTGCTTGCTTTATTTCCCACTTAAATCCTTTGGTTTTCTTGATCACATCGGTCAAAGGGCTATCAAGTGTGCTGAAATTTTTAATGAACGCCTGTAGAAACTTGCTAAGCCATGGAAACTCCTCACTTCTGATGCGTTTCTTGGTGTTTGCCATTCCTTAATTGCTTGGACCTTGCCTTCATCTACTTGAAGTCCTTGTGAGCTCACAATATAACCTAGAAATGTAACTTTCTCCAAACAAAACTCACATTTGTCAAGGTTAGCAAGAAGCTTTTCAATTCTCAAGATATTTAGCATTTCCCTAAGATGTTGAACGTGTATTTCATATGTCTTGCTATAGACCAAAATGTCATCAAAATATACAACAACAAATTTCCCAATAAAATTCCTCAACACATGATTCATTAATTTCATAAATGTACTAGGAGCATTAGTTAATCCAAAGGGCATAACCATCCATTCATACAAGCCAAAGTTAGTCTTAAAAGCGATTTTCCACTCATCCCCTTCTCTCATTCTAATTTGATGGTAGCCAAATTTCAAGTCAATTTTAGAGAAAAGATTAGAACCATGCAAGTCATCAAGTCTAGGTATGGGATGCCTATACTTAATAGTAATGTTGTTTATGGCTCTACAATCTATACATATTCTCCATGTACCATCCTTTTTTGGAACAAGTAAACCGGAACCACACAAGGGCTCATGGACTCACGCACATACCCTTTTGAAATTAGATCATCAACTTGCCCTTTTAGCTCCTTAGGCTCTTCTGGTGTACTCCTATAGGACGGTCGGTTTGGCAAGACCACCCTAGGGACAAATCGATTTGGTGTTCGATTCCTCTAATTGGAATGATCTTCAAGAGCATAAAATTTCATCCAAGAAGAGAGGGAGAGAACAAACAAAACAAGTGTAACAAGTAGAAGAGAGAAAGTGCCTTCGAAAGGACTTGAAAATGTTAAACTTCTAGCAACCTTGGATATATTAAATCCAAGACCTCAAGAAGGCTTGAACAAAATATTTTCTTCAATGTTCAAGCAACCTAAGGTATTTTGAATCTTAGACCTCAATGAAATAAGAAGAAGACCTCAAGACTAGTTTTCTACAAGTGTAGTAACTAGTATGAAGGAATTCTGATGATCAACCTTGAAGCTCTTGGAACTTTCAACACGTCTTCAAAGTTATTTTTCTTTCAAGGAAGTTCTCCCTTGAAGAGGATAGAAAAACTAAGCTAAAAACTAAGAATACTAAGAGAAGAACCTTTGTCTTGAAAAATTTATTGATTATCTTCTTCAAAATGGAAAACTAAATATTTATAGAGACTTGAGAGAGAAAATAGGAATTTTTCCCTCTCATATTTTCATCCCAAAGGATAGATATAACCTATACATACACTTGATAAGACAATAGAGGTATTTTAATTGCATTTGGACTGTTTTAGAGCACTAGTCAACACATTTCCAAGAATAGGAGACAATTTTTTATCTTGGGCAAAAGGGCTTCCAACTATCTACCAAGGTAAATTTTCAATTTCTAACTTATTCAAAACTTTAGGATATTGCCCTATAAAGTCTTGGACATCAAAATTTAAGCCCCATAAAGTCTTGGACATCAAAATTTAAGCCTTGAAACTTCTCTCGCTCAATTTGATCATTGTGACTATTTAGTTGTTTTGCCTTGGCTCTTGTCACAACTCCTTGATGTTCTTGCATGTTTAACTGATTCACATCAAATTACCTCTTTTGTGGGAACTTTTGATCCTTATGATTATGTAGCATGGGAGCAAGAAGTGGAATATTTGTTCTATACCTATGGTGTAAGAGAAGAAGAGAAGTGTCAATTGGTGCTAAAATCTCTCTCTTATGAGGTCAATGTTTGGTGGGATTGTAATTTTGAAAATACAAGGAGAATGAGATTGCAACCAATCAAGACTTGGAGTTTAATGACGCAAGCATTGAGGATTAAATGTAGAGTTGAAAACCATGAAGGACTAGGCAAAGGTCAGCAAAAGGTTAAATTCATGGCCTCATCAATGGTTGAAGAGTCTCCAAAGGTCAAAAAGCTTTCACAAGATAAAATTGTAGCAAGTCTCAAAATCCATGTTGTGGAAGAGACATCTAAAGAGGAACCTTGTTATATCATGAGCAAGAAGAACATTGAAATTAAAGAAAAAGAAAGAGTGGAAGAAAAAGGCAGATTAGTAGAAAGATCATGTAACTTTGATTCCATCTCTATCATTTGAAAAGAGAGTGAACATTTTGAGTTTTCAAAAGAGATAGAGAGTGAGCTTGAGAAAACAGAGAGTATAAAGAAAATGAGTGTTTCATTGAAAAACAAGAGAGTGAAAAAGTAAAGCAAAGAGTTAAAGAGATAAGTTGTACTTGAAAAGAGTGAGGAAGTGAATTCATATGCTAATGAAACTAACTCTTTCTTTTCTCGTGAATTCTTATGTGTGCATAATTTGAAGATTCAAGCAAGAACGGAGGAAAGCTTGCTTACAAGTCCATTAAGACCATAAACTTCTTTCCTTCTAATTACTACTTGTGCTTTGAGATTTATTTTTATAGAAAATGGATATGAATTTTACTTTCTCCACTCTCTTGGAATTTATTAGAAAAGAAATAATTCATATAGTTTAGTTCCTTACCTTTTGTCATTCCAAGAGTTGATGAGTATTATGACAATTTTGCTAATTATATTTCTTGTATGCTAGGAATAGAAGATGAAGAAAGGGGGAAGGAGAAAGAGCTTGGCATTTGTCTTGAAGACTTACCCATGAGCCCATTTCTTAACTCCTCTTTCATTTCATGAAGGTTCTTTTAAGGAATTAAAGCCTTTGTTGGTTTCTTATACTTTTTCATGTGGGCATATTTGGTGCTATATGCATTATTTCTTTTAATGGGAATGACATTCTTCTTACACCTTGTATGACTAAATTCCTTTCTTCCCATATTTCTTGTGAGAATTCATTGATACATAATGGTGTTAAATTTGATCCTTCTTGTTATAGCTTTCATATGTAAGATGATACTTTCCTTGTTGATCCTAACGTTGTTGGTTTTGAGCTTGATTATGCTTTATTTAACATTTTAAATGATGAGTGTTTAGGAAAGTTTATGAGGATGTTGATTATGCATTTCCTTTCCTTGATGTTTTCATGAAGAATCTTTATGGAGTTATTCCTTTAAACCAGCATTTGCACTTTTTGAGTGGTCAAGTTGAGTTTTCTTAGAATAAGCATTAGGCTTTCAAGTGTTGTTAATACTTTGAACTTTTTTGAATACACATTTGGATTCAGATTCTAGAATTTACATTTAAAGGATTTCTTGTTAAAAGCTTTTGGAATCATGATAGATGTAGGATTTGAACAAGTTTTCAAAGATTTTGTTGTCGAGCATCTTTATTATCATATAACTTCCAAGGAGCAGTTTTCGAAATTGTTCATTTCATTTGCTAGTCAACAAAAGAACTCTTGTGCATTAACCTCAAAACATGAACTTGAAGCTACATTGTTTAATTATCTACTTCTTAAAGAGTTCTTTGATAAAATGGGTTTCAAAGTGGAATGTAGATCATCGTGGAATTTTGGAATCCTATGTCTACATTTCCTCACCTTATTTGCGAAACGATGAAATTTGAGACTCATCAAGGCTATTCTTTCATTCTAAATGCTTTTGTGCGTATTTGGAAAGTGCATTTAAACTATCATTACCCTTGCAAAGAAAAGAGATTTCAAATATGTGTTTTTAATGAATATTTTGAAAAGAATAAAAGCTTTCAATGATTTTGATTTTGAACTTTTCTTTGCAAAATTGACAAGAAAGTTGTTTCTTAACACTAGTATTTTAAATTTCCTTCTTAGAATTTTTGAGAAAATACCTTGTGTTTAGAGCATTAAAAGTCCTTACAACTTCTTGTTTCAACATTTGAAATCATTACACACCTTAAGCTCTACATTTCATCATCTTTTGAAAGAGGAGATATTTCAAACTCATTACCTTCTTGATTTACTTTTGGAGTTTAGAAATGATGAAAGTTCCTACGTCCATTAGCCTTTTAAAGAGTGTTTGAAGAAATGGATTTTTGGAAATAAATTTGAGAAATCTTGGAATTTTAGATACTTTGTTTGTATGTTCTCTTATCTTGCTTGTGAAGTTGAAGAGTTTGTAGAATTTAAAGTCTTTTATTTTCTTTCTAACTCTTTCTATTGTATTTGGAAAATCCATTTTGCATTTCATCATCCTTTTAAGGAGGTCAGAATTCAAAATTTTTATCTTCTTAACTTACTTCTTAGGTTTGGAATGAATGCAAGGTTTTACTATCATTTGCCTTCAAAGATGTTGATATTTATCTTCTTTTTGAAAGAATGTCAAAGAATTTGATTCTAAGAAGGTACATTTCAAAATTTTTCTATCAAAATTTTCAAGGAACACCTCTTCATTGGTAGTTCAAGTGTTATCAAATCGTCATGTTCTTAACCTGGGAAGTTTTAGCAAATTTGAGTTTTCAATATCATAAGCCTTTTAAGGACACTTTGGAAAATATTGTTCATATGTTTGATTACAAAAGTTCCCTATTTTCATGGAAAAAATTTGATTACAAATTGTTTGATTACAATTTGGAAAATTCATATAAAACCTGAGTGGTTTTTGAATAATTCTTTTTAGAGTTGCTTTGCTTTGAATTTCTTTGTTTACAACTCTTTTGCTTATCATAGACCCCTCAAAGAAGTTTTAGAGCTTTGCTTGTTTTGTTGTTTAGATGGTCATTAGATTTAAATGTTTTACTCTTAGCAATGCTTATATTATTAAGTCTTTTCTAACGTTTCCTACCTTTGTAGATATTTGAAGGAAAAGATTCGAGGACAAATCCTTTTAAGAAAGGGGGTATGATACAAAATCGGGAAAGAATCGTTCAACAATTTGTATAGGAGCAACTACAGAATTGAAGAATGCATAGTTGAAGCTTCAACTGGAAAATCTTGGATTTAATTGGAAGGTTTGGAAGAGTTTACAAGTCTTCCAAGACATATCAAAGTCCTAAGAAGCTCAATAGAATCAAACTAGAAGCTCCCGGCCAACATAGATAACAGAATAAGCATGGAAGAGTGAAGAACAAAGACTACCGGTGATGGTAGGCCCTACCATATCATGCCTAGTAGCTCTCAAGATAAATTGGGAGTTGTGAAGACTACCTACCAACGATAGTAGGCGTCCACCCTACGATCAGGTCTCAACCTCAATGACATTAAATGGACAGTGTAGCTATTAATTTTTGTTAATTTTGGTTTCATTTTGTCCAAGCTTTGTAATTAACTCTATTCAAGGGTAATTAGGTCCTTAATATTTTAATTAGGTTTTAGGAAGAGTAGTAGGATTTCTCTATAAATATCCTACTATGCCTCCTCTGGTAAAGAGAGAAAGTTGAATTTTCATGAAATTGAGAGAATTGTCTAATGGTTTCTAGGGTTCTTCAACCCATCTTAGCTAGATTCGAAGGGTTTACTTTCTTAATAGGTGAGCAATTGATTACTTACATTGATGAATATATGGAATTCAATTTATCATTTTCCAATTCTTTCTTTGATTAATTCTGTGAGTTCTTCTTTCTAAAGTTGATTAATATGGGTCTTCTAATTTGTGCAGCTTGGGGTTTAGGGCCATAGGTTCCCTAAGGTTCTTGTTGCCATAGGTTCTTCAGTGGAGTGTTTGAATTAACAAATCTTCAATAGAAGTTCTTCAACAAGGAGGTGATCTTGGCATGGTGATGGATTCAATTTGCAATCAAATTTGGCATTCACATAATTTCTTTAGCTTCTTCTACTTCTCTTGAACTATAGTAGTACATTGGTTGATTGAGCAGGAGATTCTTGAATTCATTTTCAAGTGCTTTGTTTCTCATCTCTTTAAAATTCCTAATCTTCTATTGATGTTAGTTCTTTAACTAATGTTGCTAGTTGTTAGGTCTTCTTTAGGTAGGGAATAGGTAGGGGGTTTTTCAACTCTTGTTGATTTCTTCCTAAGGGAAAGAATGGAGGCTTTCTATTGGGAGTTTGGTGTTGAACATCAAGTTTGCCAAAAGGGATTCCTCTCAAATCCTCAAGTCAAGAGAGAAGATCATTGGAAAAGAAATAAGCTCCATCGTCCATCAAAGATGAGTTCATATCATGCGGTATCAGATCCATCTCTCTTTCACGTGATTTCTATGTGTTTTATTTGTTGAATTTCGATTTAGTAAAGTAAAAATTGAAAGAAAAATGAAAGGTATACTATCTGGAATTTTCGAACAAAAAACTTTATGTGTAAAGATTGACATGAAACGTGTATCAAACAATGTCCAAATTGAGTTAAATATGTTGCAAATGAAATGTGGTTGATTTGTGGTTAGTGTACAACAAACTTGAGTCAATTTGGAGTTGTTTTGTGGGTGAATTGAAGCAAAAGTTACTAAGTGTTCATAATTCGCGGTTGCAGAAAAGTTGTTTACTAATTCTCTTATATCATGTGTTATAGTGATTGGTTTTGATTTAAAATTGAGTCTAAACTCATCCTTATCGAGGAGGAACACTTCTAGGAAATTTCCAATTGATTTGGTGTGTAACGCCCTACCCGGTAAGCACCTCGGGCGACCGTAAGAGTATGCTCGTCATGAACGTAGAGTTTGGGGTCTAACATAGTGAAATTTACGAATATATAGTATGCACATTTTAGCGATTTAAATACTTGGTAATCTCATATAAGGTTTAAGGTGGTGAATTTAATGGAATAGTATTAGTGTCTAGAAAAGATGTTTTGAAGAAAATACCATTAGGATTTGTATATAATCTTTTTTTTTTTCAACAGGAGAATATTAGTTATGTTACACATTTCTTTTGGGACTAAGTTAATGTTATTTTCTTTATTATTGTTACTATTATTACTATTATTATTATGGTTATTATGGTAAAAAAAAGGAAAAAGAAAATATGTGTAATGGCCACTTGTCAAGGACACCTTGACACTTGTAAGCTTGCAAGCTTACCAACCTCTTTACACCCAAGCATATATATATATATAAATATATACTGAAGGATGAGGAAAGTTGGAATTTTTCCTCTCCTCCTCTCTGTTCAACATATTGCCAGCATAAGGCAATAATGTTTTTTTTTTATAATTTTTTTTCCTTCTCTTCTCTTGCTCTTGCAGCTTCTTTACATGATGCGGATATTGTGGTATATTTTTTTTTGTTATTTTGTTGCCTCTTCTAGCTGACACATACATATACATACATATATATGTATTATATATAGTATAATAGTTAAGTTCTTATTTTTCTTGTTTTCTTGAATTTATTTTCTTTTTATTTGATTGAAGATAGGGTTTGATTATGGGCTCCTAAGATGAGATATTTAGAGTTTAAATTGGTTTAAGATTTAGTTAATTTTAGTCTCTTGGGTTCATTTATCTAATTCTATTTATTTATTCATTTATTTATGTTTTCCTTGGTACGATTCTCTGTAACTAAATTATTTAAGGAGATTTCAGCATGTGGTATAATTGTAAGCTTTATTCCTAACTAGTGATGAATTCTTTTGGTATAGTATGTATATCTTAGGATGTATGTAGGTTTAAACCCTACTGAGTATCTTCTTACAAGGTTTTAGTACATATGATTTTTGAACTTGGTTTTAGTATATATGATTTGGTATCTATGATTTTTGTCCGTACGGTTTTAGTTTATATGATTTTAACCCCTATTTAATTCATACGAATTTTTTTAGTATATATGGGTTAAGAAAGTTAGGCGCTTTAGGTTTAGTATAGGTGTAGATGTATCCTAGGTTCATAAGGAGGTTTTCCTATAATGATTTTCTATGGTGAATAGAACTTTTAGGATTCATGATTAATTTTTTTCCTTGTTTTTGTTGTTAGCCTGTTTGTAGGACCATAGTACCAGGTCTGCACTTAGGTGAGTCCATAAACCCCGTCTAATTATTTTTCAAATTTTTCTGGCTATATATATAATTTCTAAGCCTGTCATAAAATATTTACTGCTTTTGGAATGATATAACTTAGCATGCTTTTAAATTGGAAATGTTCTGCACAACCTGTTTACGTGTTCCTTAGAAATGCACAGGAGCGGTGCTCCGTATAGGTATGCTTACTTTAAAAGCAAATGGTTAAACATTTTTATTTTCTAAGGAAAAGTTATTATTGCTACAAGTTGAGTATATTCAGAGGTTGTTTAATTGCATGGTTGAACCTGGTAGATTAGACTTGGCATATTTCTAAAAACTACATATGCATGTCTTGACTAGCGGATGGGAATTTTATTATCATAAAATGTTTAAAATCTATGTTTATGTAAATGGCTGAGCGGGTGGCTCTTTTGATTTGTAAATGGTTATGAAAGCTCCATCCAGCCAGGGGATGAAGTTTTTTATAGGATTGTATGCATCCGGAAGCATCAAAGGATTGCACTGTACATTGCTAGTCCTCTGTAGTAGGGCCTCTTCCGATGACGTGACAGTTAGAAAACTCTGGAGGGTGAATCCACTTGAGAGAGGGCGTAATACCATGGAGGGTTTGGCCCGATCGATATTATGTCAAACATCGCATCATGTTCTGTAGTGGGACGACCACCTTGTTGAGAGTCAGGAGGGACTTGAAATTATGTTTGGTACCTAGTAGGTGCCCCAGGATCTGTAGCCTGGTTATACGTGATTGGAGAGTGCGGTGGTTATAGAACTGAGTGCTCGTAAGAGGTTTGGCTACTACTGACTACAGTATGCCGGAGCTTGTTTTCGATGACCTTGTTATGGATTCCGGACTCTGTCCGTGGAGCCCGAACTTTGCAAGACATGATTTTTTTTTTTAATTCAGATGTAGAAGCCGTACTTATGTATCTTGATTCGCTCAGACTTCTCAGTTGCATTCGAACCCCTCACATAAGTTCATGTGTCGCTACCTTTAAAACAACTAAGGAAAATGATTTCTTATAATATCGCATGAACTGTTTCGTAAAAGTACATCATTATGTTTAAGAATATCACTAAAGCGCACACACACACACACACGTGGACTGACTGAGAATTCGCGCTCAGGTCTTTACACGTCATGTTTTTTTTCCTAGTTGACTCAGGACGAACATTGGCCCAGTAAACCGTTAAAGTCTTACGCATCGAGTTTTGGGAGCGGGTGATTTTATGAAGGACATTTGTATCTTTTTTTTACTATGCTTGAACCGTTTTTAACAGTTTTCTTCGTGTGGATTTTGTTTTGTAAAATACTTTATTTCCTATTTTTGATATATCATAAGAAGCTTTCCTGAACTTATGTAATGAGCGCTCTTTCTGTATTCAGTTTACTTATTTTTCTGCTGCATAATATACGTATATACTCCTAAGTGTTGTCCCAGGTTCTGCTTTCGTTTTTAGGACTTGTAGTTTAGTGCCGAGAGGCATGCTGATACCCTACTTAGCCGCAGTTAACCAAGTGGAGGGTTTGGGGGTATTACATGGTGTTCTGTGGATGAAGTTATTGCGAAAATTGTACAAAACATCAAACATGCTCTGTTTTCTTGAATTTTGTCTAGTACTCTTAAAATTTCTTTGATTGTGCTTTCAAATTGTCTTTGTTTTTATTTTAATCGATTTACTTGGACATTTTCTATGTTGCCTTTGCTTTTTTCCTTGGTAGAAATGAAATTTCTTTAGCTTATGCTCTTGAAATTAATTTTTTGAAACTCTGTCTGTCAAGTGTTTGATGAAATCCTCTTAGTCTTTGTCTTCTTAAATATTTGGGAATTTCTTGTTTGCACTTCTAGTTGAATTTTCTTTGGTAATTTGTTAGAACTAGAAGCTATACAGAAGACCTTAGAAGGTGTGGATTGAAAAAGCAAGTGGGTGGGATTCTTATTATAAATGCCGAATAGCATGAGTGAAACACGAGAAGTGAGCGAATCCATTTCAAGTGATACACTAAGGGAGTGTTGAGATCCTTGTTTTCCTACACTAACCTTTGTTTTTTAGGTCTAATCTTACATATTAAGTGATGTATTAAGAAGTGAGTGTTAAAAGGAACCTAAATAAAGGTCCTAGTAAACTGGTTTGGCAAGATGTGAAGGAATCCATGAGGCCCCTTCAACTCCAACTTAATAGTGTGGAAAAGAATCTTGGAAACATGGAGAGAAGATTGGATCAAAGGGGATGTAAGTATGGGGTGGATACTATAGGAGGGTATCAATAATATCATGAAGACAATTGTTATTATCAAATTGGACAAAGTTGTTGGAAGAGAAATGAAATGATGGGAAGAGACTTTAGAGGGGGGCATGAGAGCTATGGAGTTGCTAGGTATTCCTACATGGATGATGGATATGAACATTGGTACCCATATGAAAAAGAATGTAGATATTGTGTGAAGGAAACCTACGAGCACAAGAGAAGATGAAGTCCTTTCTTTATGAAATGAAGTTTTCCAACAACATTGCCAATGTGCAAAGAAATGTGTCATCCTCTCCTTCAAAGCAAAAAGAAGCAAGGAAAACTTGTGCTAAAAAGAAAGTTGGATTTGAAGAACAACCAAGGAAAGTTGGTTTTATGTCTAATGAGGATATTGGTAAGAAAACTTCCATTGGTAAACCTTATGGTCCTTGGAGCAAGAAAAGCAAAAATGAGGAGAATACAAGAGTCCAAGAAATGATACTAGAAAAGAATGATACTTGTGAGGGAAAAGAAAGTCACGATAGAAGAGAAAGAGTGGAAGAAAAGGATAGCATTAGGGCAGGCATTGTTTTCTTAAACCATTTCTTCCTTGTTTGAGAGAATTGAAAGAGATGAAAGTGAAATCTCAAAAGGAAGAAAAGAGGGAACAAACAAAGTAAAAGAGAGTTTGTTTGGAGAACATGAGAGAATAAAAGAAGAGAATGGGAGTGAAAGTACCAAGGAGGGACATTACAAAAGTTCCCAGTTTCTTGAGCTACTATTGGACTTATACTTAAGTGAGGAGATGTGTTTATTTGTCTACAAAATTAACTCTTTCCTTGCTCTCATTTCTTCTTATGTGCAGAATTTTCAAGATAAGAGGAAGAGAATTGGAGAAAGCTTCATCACAACCATAAAAAAACATCAATAAGCTTTTCATCTAACTCCTTACCTCTGAGCATTGAATTTTCTTTTAATGAATTGAAGTTATTCTTGAATGCACATATATCTCATGAGAATGTTTTTGTAAACTTATTTGAAGAGTCTCTTATTTATCATCCTTCCTTATTTATTGTTTGCATTCATTTAAAGCTTTCAATCTCACACTTATCTTAAAACTTTTTTGATACTCGGAGATGTTGAATGTGATCATCCATGTGATATTTCTCTATATCATTCTAGAGGGGATGATTACTACTCCTATCTTGCTAATATGGATTCTTTTGTGCTAGGAATTCAAAACAAAGAGGAGCGCATGCTAGGAGTTAAAAGCAAAGGGAAGAGCTTCTCAACCAACAACTAGAAACATCAATAAGCCCTTCTCTTAACCCTTCTCCTTTATATTATGAATTCTCTTTTAAGGAACATAATTTGTTATTAGAATCTCATTCTTTTCATGTGAGCATATATGGAAATATATGTATAATCTTTCTTGACGGGAATCTATGCTTACTTGTTCCTTGCATGACTAATTGTTAACTTTCTTGTATTCATTTTGAGGAACAATTTGTGGAAATAGAGACTAAATATGAGCAATTTTTCTATAACCTTGAGTTGTTAAATGATGATCTTGTCATAGAGCCTATGATTGCATCTTTCTTAAGTCTCTTGTTATAAGTGGTAGTGCTAAAAGAATTAGTTGGTTCACTCGTTCTTTATCTGATGATGTTCATGATAAGTATGTGGAAAAGTTTGTTGAAGATTGTAGTGGCATATCATCTTTTCTTGATACTTTTTTGAAGCATCATGAAGCTTTTACTCTTCCAAACCAACTTTTTCTCTATGTGAATGAAGATTTTGAATTTCCTTGCAAAGGACATGAATTTTTGAAGGATGATGATTCTTTGGAAACATTTTAAATACAAACAATTGTGGTTTTCAATTCTTGCAATTGAATTTCATGGAGTCCATCTTGTTTCTTGAAAGTGAAAAGAAAGGGAAAGGTAGTTTTTGTTAGTATATGCCCTAAGACCAATTGACTCACATTTATGATTTATGAAGCATGTATTTTTTGAATTGTATTTTATGCTCTTGGTCATCAAGTATGTGACTTGATAGTAAAACCCTTATAGCTAATAAAATACTATTCTTATTTGTCCCTAGTCTATTACATCTTGTAAACTAGTGTGAAGTTGATTGATAGTCAAGTTTTACTGATCATGAATATGAGATATAAAATCAATTCATAAATACATATTGAGAATATTGTATTAGACATGAGCCTGTTTTGACCAATGATATGGGAGTGCAGTTATTTTATAATCGAACGCTCGTATGGTGTTTGGCTAGTATCGACTACGAGATGCCGGAACTTAGTTCCGATGACCTCGTTTTGGGGATCCAGACTTTTTCCGTGGAGCCCCACTGATGCATTACATGTTCTTTTAAATTTAGGGTGTAGAAGCTGCGCTAATGTGTCTGGATTAGCTCAGACTTCTCAACTACGCTCGAAATCCTCATGTAGGTTCAAGCATCAGTTTTTTTTAAATAATAAAAAAGAATTTTTTCTTAAAACATTGCATGAACTGCTTTGTGAAACTGAATCATCATTGTTTTAAAGAAATCACTACAGCACACACGTGGACTCACTGAGCGTTCCCGCTCACATTTTTCCATATCATGTTTTCTTCTCAGATTAGGTCGGGATAGTCATGGACCCAACAAACCACTGAAGTTTTAGGCCAAGAGTTTTTGGGTCAAATCTCCCAGAGGGGCATATGTCTATGTTTTATTTTTTTCTTTTAGACTCGAACCGTTTGTAACGTTATTTTTCTTTTTATGTTGTCGTGTAAATTTGTTGAAGCACGATACTTTTGTTTTTATATTGAAACGATCATAAGAAGTTTTTTTTTTATAAATCTTGTGTTCTGAGCGCACTAGTAGTATCTAATTTACTTAAGTTTTCTGCGTACTTTGTGTGTATACCTGTTAGTGTTGTTCTAGGGTTGTGTTTTATAGTGGAACTTATAGTTTAGTGCCGAGAGGCATGCAGATGCCGTACTCAGCCGCAGTTGACCTAGCGGCAGGGTTGGGGGTGTCACTTGTAGTATCAGAGCATTTAGGTTCAATACTAGGTTTGAAACATTGGATTTTAGACAAGCTATAAGAGTCAACTGTTTAAACTTTAAAGTCAACCATATATTTAATTGTTAGTACTGACCCTGAGATTCTGTTTTGTTGGGACTAGATGGCCCACCACTCCCACAGATGGATATATCAGGAGGGCACACTCGTAGATGAGCCTAGTAGGACTACGTCGTTCTCATCATCATCATCATCATATTCACTTAGGGAGATCGTCCAAGAGAGGGAACCAATTCCGGTGATTGACCTATCCGACGATAAGTCAGTAGAGGGACCAGAGATAGCACCAGTGACACCGGGAATAGGGCTTGGAACATCGATTGAAGAGGACCCTAGTGAGCCCACGTCAGACTCAGAGATAACGCCTGAGCCAGAGAGAGTGGCACTGGCGACCGCTGGGGATATGGGTACCTTTGTAGCAGATAGTTTGCTAGTAGCATCATCCCCTACCCCTATTCCACCCATGGAATTTGTATCTTCTTTTCCAACATTACCATCATTACTTCGGGATAGGGTCAGGGAGCATGACATCCGTGGCTATTGTTTATGGCTCGAGCAACGGGCAGAGGCTGCTAGTCAGCAGGTTGTAGAGTTGAGAGAGGAGATCTCTCGGATGGATGCCTTATTTTACATGGCACGCCAAGCACGTCGACAGGAGACGGCGAGGGCCGCCATGTTAGAGAGGGAGTTAGCCCAGATGCGGGAGACACATGTGGCCTGAGAGAGAGAGAGAGAGAGAGAGAGAGAGAGAGAGATTATGGAGCTGATTGACGAGCGGGACTGGCTTAGGCGGTTTATGGCCCAGTTCCTTAGTACTACCAGAGATTCAGTAAATAGAGCACGTGATGAGCTGGAGTCCCGGCCAGGATGTTCTAGTAGCCAGTGTCCTCAAGCAGAGTAGGTGTTGGATAGAGTATAGGTGGATTTGTATATTTGGTCACTTGGATAGGTGCGAGTAGTGTTTTTGTCGGTACTTGATGCAGTAGGCTTAGGGTCGTAGGTATGAGGTCCTCGGGTTTTGGACATGTATAGTAACCCGGCCATATATTTTTGGATAGTAGGACCAGGATGACCTGACTGTATCTTGACACTACTTGTACTAAAAATCCTCATTTTGAGTTATATATATATGTTTATATGTACGCATTGATGTTAGTGCCTGGGATAAATTCATGTTTACTTGTTGTAGAGTATCTGTAACCTTATATGTTTATTAGTGTTGGAACTTTTTGGGTTTTAGAAACATGTCAGGTTCACAATCCCCTAATCATGCAAACGGGGCTGTGTCTGAAAGTTTTCAAAACAGACAGTCTGAACCTATAAGGGAGGCCACACCTCCTCCAGAACAAGCCACACATAGGGTAATTGAGAATTTTATAATCAAGATGATAGAATTGCTAGAAACTTCAACGGCCACAAGGAGGAACGAACGAGTGTCGACCACTAGAGCAGATGAAGCACTAGAACAATTTCTCAAGTTTCGACCCCCGGAGTTCTATGGTGAAGTTGAACAAGAAATTAAGGTTGAACTGTTCCTCGAGCAGCTAAATGATATTTATGATACCCTTAAGTACGAGGATACCCTGAGGGTGATGTTCACAGCTTTTAGACTTCGAAGAATGGCGAAGGATTGGTGGCTTAGAGCTTCTAAAGATCGGACACTTAAGAACTAGCCATGGACTTGGAACGATTTTCAAGAAGAATTCAAAAAGGAATACATACCTCGTTGGGTTCGTGAGCAACGGGAGGACAAGTTTCAGCAATTGAGATAGGGTAACCTGATAGTTACCCAGTCTACGGCAAAGTTCAATAGGTTGGCTAAATACTGCTTAAGGTTGATAGATACTGATGAAAACTAGACGCGACAATTTGTGAAAGGATTAAGGGTTGAACTGCAATGGGCATTAGCTCCCTTGCCACCGATGGGATTTGCAGCGGTAGTTGAAGCCACCACACGAACAGAGATGGCTGATCAAGTGGTTATATAAAGGAAAACAGCCATTGGTTCAGCAGCGTCTCCATATAAACGTCCTATACAAGGACCATGGAAACCTAGAGATTTCAAGAGATCCCGCAGTGAGGAAAGGACTGGAAATAAAGGCCGACCAACCCTAACTCCTGGAGGAGCCCATAGAGTATGTACATACTATGGACGAAGTGGGCATATGGCTAAAATGTGTTATCGAAAGTTATAGTTATGTTTCAAATGTGGAAAACCAGGACATACCAAGGACCAGTGCCCTGAGATGCAACAAGTACCTCCGGAGATGTCCAGAAGAGCAGGCCGACCCCCGGTTATGAGAGGAGCAACAAAAGGAAGAAATAATAAGCCACAAGTAAAGGCTAAAGTTTATGCATTAGATGGATTGCCCGTAGATACTGAAGCAGAAGTAGTTGAAGGTATGATACAAATCTTTTCTTAACCAGCAAAAGTACTCATTGACCCTGGAGCTACGCATTCTTTTGTGAGTTTGCATTTCATAAAACATATTCCTATACCTGGTATTAACATGCATTACCAGTTGATAGTTAGCACTCCTATGGGCATGAATAAGATAACGAAGGTAAAGTACCCTAATTGTGACATCTGTGTTGAGAGTGTGATTTTATCCGGAGATTTAATTGCCTTACCATTGGAGGGATATGACGTGATACTTGGGATGGAGTGGCTGTCTAAGCATTACGCCCAAGTAGATTGTCGACGGAAGTTGGTTAAGTTTAGCCGACCGAGTTTGCCAATCTGGTGTTCCAAGGGAAGCGAACAAAACAGGAGAATCTCTTTTTGTCTGGCATGAATGCCAGAAAGTTGCTATGGAAAGGATGCCAAGAGTACCTAGCATATTTACTCTACAAGCCTAAGGAGGAGGTAAAATTAGAAACAATACCCATAGTGAGGGAGTTTGTGGATGTTTTTCCTGAGGAATTGACGACGCTACCCCCAGATCAAGAAGTGGAGTTCGGTATAGAATTTGTACCTGATGCTAAACAAATATCTCGAACTCCATATCAGATGGCACAGGAGGAACTAAAAGAGTTGAAAAGGTAACTACAAGAATTGTTGCAGCAAGGATATATTCGTCCAAGTACATCTCCTTGGGGTGCGCCAGTTTTGTTTGTAAAGAAGAAGGATGGAACCCTCAGGATATGCATAGATTACAAAGGATTGAATAGTGTGACAGTCAAGAACAAATACCCACTACCCCCCATTGATGAGTTATTTGACCAACTCTGAGGAGCGGGATGTTTTTCCAAATTGGACTTGAGGCAGGGGTATTATCAAGTCAAGATAAGAAAAAAGGATATTCTAATGACGGCTTTCAAAACACGATATGGGTATTATGAGTTTGTGGTTATGCCGTTTGGATTAACTAATGAACCTGCGACATTTATGGACTTGATGAATAGAGTCTTTAGTCCTTACCTGGATAAGTTTGTGGTCATTTTTATTGATGATATTTTTGTTTATTCACCCAACCCTGAAGCTCATGAACATCTTTGAAAAGTGTTGCAAACCCTACGGGAGCATAAGTTGTATGCCAAGTTTAGTAAATGTGAGTTCTGGATTAGTCAAGTTACTTTACTAGGACATGTTATCACCAAAGAAGGAATCTTGGTAGATCCGGGAAAAGTAGAAGCAGTGACCCATTGGACGCAACCCGAAACACCAACCGAAGTACATAGTTTCTTAGGTATGGCAGAATACTATCGGAGATTCATAAAAGACTTTTCTAGGATTACTGGACCTTTAACACAATTAACCAGAAAAACAATCAAGTTTGAGTGGACGGAGAAGTGTGAGAGGAGTTTTCAAGAATTGAAAACCGACTGACGTCGGCACTAGTATTGGCATTACTCGATCCAAACAAGGAATTTTCACTGTATACTGATGCTTCAGGGGAAGGTCTAGGAGCTGTGTTGATGCAAGATAGGAAGGTTGTCGCGTATATTTCAAGAAAGTTGAAAGATCATGAACGGAATTATCCGACACACGATTTGGAATTAGCAGCCATCATGTTTGCACTTAAGAAGTGGCGACAATACTTGTATAGGGCTAAGCATGAGATATTCACTGATCATAAGAGCTTAAAGTATCTGTTTTCTCAGAAGTACTTGAACATGAGACACCGTTGATGGATAGAACTGCTGGAAGAATATCGATGTCCGATTAACTATCATCCAGGAAAATATGGTGGCAGATGCATTGAGTAGAAAAGCAAAGATATCAAGTCTTAGCTTAACATCCACCCAACAACAGGATATTAGAAGCGCCCAAAAGAATAATAAGGAGTTCCAGGAGTTCAAAAACCGTGTGGAAGCTAAGATAATTGGAAGATTTTCGAGCATTAGAAGCTGATGGGAGGCCGTACTTTCAGAATCGGTTGTGTGTACCCAATGATGCTGAACTTAAGCGTAAGATTCTATAGGAAGCCCACAGAAGTAAGTATTCAATGCATCCTGGAGAGAATAAGATGTATAAAGACATAAAGCAAAAGTTTTGGTGGAACGGAAAGAAGAGAGAGAATGCGGAATACGTAACAGCTGTCCTACATGTCAAAGGGTTAAGGCAGAACATCAAAAGTCAGCAGGACTACTACAACCGTTACCTGTTCCCGAATGGAAATGGGATCATGTGACAATGCACTTTGTCACAGGATTGCCCCGGACCAAGGGGTATAAGGATGCTATTTGGGTAATCATTCATCGTTTAACAAAAGTGGCTCATTTTATTGCTATTAATATGACATAACCTTTGGACAAGTTGGCACGGATTTATGTAGATGAGATTGTCCGACATCATGGGGTGCCCGTTGATATTGTATCCGATAGAGACCCAAGGTTTACCTCAAGGTTTTGGCCTAAGTTCCAAGCAGCTATAGGGACCAATCTAAGTTATAGCACCACAGTACATCCCCAAACTGATGGACAGTCTGAAAGGACAATTCAAACCCTAGAGGATATGTTAAGAGCTTGCGCCTTACACTTTGGAAACAAGTGGGTTGACAATCTTGCTTGTGCCGAGTTTGCTTATAATAATAGCTACCACTCTTCGATAGGAATGGCATCGTTTGAAGAATTATATGGTAGGAGATGCAGAACACCTTTGTACTGGGATGAAGTCAGAGTTCGTTCCCATTGGAGACAAAGAAACTTGATGCCAGAATTGGAGGAGATGCAGAAACAAGTTAGGATAATTCAAGATTGGCTTCGAATAGCTAAAAGTAGGTAGAAGAGCTATGCTGACAATCGGAGAAGGGATTTGGAGTTTAGTGTGGGAGATCGAGTTTTCTTAAAACTTACATCACATCGCAGAAAGCTGAGATATTCGAGGAGAGGAAAGTTAAGCCCCCGATATATCGGACCGTTTGAAATTATTGATAGGATTGGTAAAGTGGCATATCGACTTGCCTTGCCAAATGAATTGATGGGTATACATGATGTGTTCCATGTATCACAACTAAAGAAGTATCATCCTGCACCTGATCACATTTTCAATGATGACCAATGGGAATTACAAGCCGATTTGTCATATAAGGAAAAACCAACTGAGATTATAGAACAAAGTGTAAAAGAGTTATGCGGGAGACAAATTCCTATGTGTAAAGTGGTATGGAGACATCATGGGATCGAAGAGGCAACTTGGGAAACTGAGGAATACTTAAAGAAAAAGTATCCAGAGCTTATAGGTATGTAACTATTCAATTTCGAGGACGAAATTTGTTTTAAGGAGGGAAGAATGTAACGCCCTACCCCATAAGCACCTAGCATGACTTTAAAAGTACGGAAATTATGAAAATAGAGTTTAGATTTATATTGGTGGGATATAGTGTTTTGACACTTAGTGGTATTTTGGGATACTTAGGAATAAGAATAAAATTTTATAATATTGAGGTTTTATTATTAGGGTTTATAAGTGCCCTTAAGTGGATTTTATTTTTAATACCTAGTGTGTGAATTTTAGAAATTTAAATACTTGACATTTTCATATAAGGATTTCAAAAAAAAAAAAAACAAAAAAGAACTTCACAATTAAGAAAACATGCCGCCACCTCCCTAGCCACCCATCACCCCACCAATTTCTTCTTCTTCCTTTTTTTTTTCTCCCCCCATCAACCTCCATAATGTGTACATATATACATGGCTTGTATGCCATTTTTTTTTTTGGCAACAAAAGAAAGAAAGAAGAAAGAGAAACCTCAGGTTAGTATTTTCTTTTTCTTTTGTTTTATTTTATTTCCACTCCCATTAAGATTATATAAGTATATAGGTACATATATATTTTTAAATTGGTTACTTATTTTAGGATTTAAATGTTTTGAATGAATTTTTAGTATATAGTATATAGTTAATAATGGTTTCTTAGGAGAGTATATTTTTTTAAGAGTATAGCATTTTCGATCTTTTAAAGAATTATTATAAGTATACATATATATATCATTATATAGATATATATATATACATCCTAAAGTTCATTTCGTAGGATTTCGATATTATTTAGGGAATAGGGCTATTTGATCGGTACCCAGATATTAAGTATTTTCGTATTATTATTTTGTAAGATCTTAGTACCAGATCTACATTCAGGTGAGTCCAAAAACTCGATTATATTATGTTATTTCATATATTACGAGACGTATAAAAATGTCTTTTCCGAACCATCACAAAATATTGATATATTTTTTCGAATGATATCTCTCAGTGTGTTTTTGGAGATATTCTCCACAATGTGTTACATGTTCCCTAGAAAAATGCATAGGATCGGTGCTACATATAGGTGTTTCTTTTAAAACAGATTATTACGGTGGTGAATAAGAAGTTTGCCATTCGCAGGTTTTTCTTAAAAAATTTATATATTGAAAATGTTCTAGCTTGAAAAGTTACGTATTTTGACATGCATGAATCTAGATCTGGTATTGACATAATTATGAAATTTGCATGAGCATGTGGAGACTGGCGGATGGGACTTTTGCTAAAAATATTTATAACCTGATTCTGTTTTGATTTCCGGACAAATGGCCTTTCCGTTTACAAATACATATGAAAAAAACCCCATTCCGACCAGGGTGTCAATTCTAGTTATGATCTTGTGTTTGAAAGCGTCAGAGGATTGCACTGTACTTGGCTAGTCTCCCGTACGAGGGCCTCTGCCAATGGCGTGGACGTTTCAGACTCGGGAGAGTGGATCCACTTGAAGAGAGGCATAGACCGTGGATGGTGTGGCCCAATCGGTCTATGTGGACATCGTATCATACTCTGCGGTGGGTTCGGCCGCCTAGTGGAGACTCAGGAGGGGCTCGAAACCGAGGTTGGTCCCAGAGCAGACCTAGTAGGTGTCCCAAGAGTTTGTAGCCTGTTTTGACCAGTGATATAGGAGTGCGGTTGTTTTGTAATCGAGCGCTCGTATGGTGTTTGGCTGGTATCGACTACGAGATGCTGGAACTTGGTTCCCATGACCTCGTTTTGGGGATCCGGATTTTGTTCGTAGAGCCCCACTGTTGCATTACATGTTCTTTTAAATTTAGGACGTAGAAGCTGCTCTGATGTATCTTGATTCGCTTAGACTTCTCAGCTGCGCTCGAAACCTTCATGTAGGTGCAAGCATTAGTTTTGTTAAAATAATAAAAGAGAATGTTTTCTTAAAACATTGCATGAACTGCTTTGTAAAACTGCATCATCATTGTTTTAAAGAAATACTACAGGACACACACGTGGACTCACTGAGCGTTCGCGCTCACGTTTTTACATATCATGTTTTCTTCTCAAATTAGCTCGGGACGGTCAGGGGCCCAGCAAACCACTGAAGTTTTAGACCAGGAGTTTTTGGGTTAAATCTGCCAGAGGGCATATGTCTATGTTTTATTTTTTTTTAGACTCGAACCGTTTGTAAAGTTTTTTTTTTCTTTTTATGTTATCGTGTAAATTTTTTGAAGCACGATACTTTTGTTTTTATATTGAAACGATCATGAGAAGTTTTTTTTTTTAAATCTTGTGTTCTAAGCGCACTAGTAGTATCTAATTTACTTAAGTTTTCTGCGTACTTTGTGTGTATACCTATTAGTGTTGTTCTAGGGTTGTGTTTTATAGTGGAACTTATAGTTTAGTGATAAGAGGCACGCAGATGCCCTACTCAGCCGCAATTGACCTAGTGGCAGGGTTGGGGGTATCACAACTCCCACAACTTAAGCATGAGAGTCATACTAGGTCAATGGGTTTGAGAGTCATGTCAAATTGGTAGTAAGGCAAGTGGGAGATTGTTAGTTATATCCTCTAACCAGTTGACTTACATTTATATTGGTTATTTATGAGGCATGTATTTTGAATTGCATTTTATGCTCTTGGTCATCAAGTATATGACTTGATAGTAAAACCCTTCTTGCTAATAAAACACTATTCTTGTTTGTCCCAAGTTTTATTACATCTTGTATTATAAAACCAGTATGAAGTTGATTGATAATCAAGTTTTACTGATCATGAATATGAGATATTAAATCAATTCATAAATACATATTGAGAATATGTATTGGATATGACCCAAAGTGAAGAAGAAATATTGCATGGGTTTAAGTCTTCTCAGTTTTATGTTTGGTGTCCTTTGACCTAATGTTTCTAATGTTTCTTGTAATGGGAGAAAATATGTTTTGACGTAGTCAAACATCACTTTAAATCAGGTGATTGTTATGACTATTAGTTGGGCTATTTTGTTGTCATGGCTTGAATATTAGAGATAGTAAAGGATTTGTCCCTCTCATATTAGAGAGAGATATCCATGGGACCCTTGATAAGGAAGACTGAAAAATATCCATGGCCATGCTCAAATAAGTATTAATAAGGTGCTATTAATATATTTGTCGGAACAGTATGCCTAGTGATTAAGTAAATGGTTAATTAAGTTTCATAAGGATGACTCGGCCCATTCCTTATACTTAATAGGATATCGTGTGACAAAATGACTAAATATTAAAACTGATGTGAGGTTATCATATCTTTTACTTAACTTGGGTAAGCATGATATCTTGCTAGAGGCCACTTATATTTTGTGGATAAATGTGTAGGACATTTTTATTGACTACCAATGTTAAGTGGACCTACAGGGTCAAACGCATAGACGATCTTGTGAGCATTATGTCCACGTTCAATGAATCTAGATTGTGTCCAGATTTGTTGAACGTATACAAAAATGGGGTCAGATTTCTTATTTTATTTATTTTGTAAGTTAATAAGTAACTAATTTGTTTATCAAATAAATAAATTAATTACTTATTAACTCATTAATCCAACCATTGGATGATTATAGGAATAGACGAACGAGATTAAAATTGTCATTAAATGATAATTAGGGTTCTGATGTTGATAACTAATTTATTTATCAAATAAATAAATTACTTACTTATTAACTCATTAGTCCAACCGTTGGATGATTATAGGAATAGACGGACGAGACTAAAATTGTCATTAGATGATAAAAGGTTATGTTAACCTTTTCTGCCGCCAACTTACTCTGATTATAAAAAATTAAAAGGCTTTAACCCTAGAACGACAAGAACCATGTCTTGCCTCTCTCTTTCTCTCTCTCTCTCCAAAATTCCAAATATTACCAAATAGTTAGGGTTCGTTCTGAATAGTTTTCAGAACGTCAAGGGGATAGCATACCGATCCCATGCAGAGGAGGTCGTTGTGTGGATACCGGAAGAGGACGAAGCATAAACAGCAGTGCCTGCACACCTAGAGGCATCGAAACATTGAGGTAGTTTTCTTTCTAATCAGTTTTTCTGGTATGTGCGGATCCTGTTGGTGGCGTTCGTAGTGTTTTTTTTATTATGCTTTTGTCTTCGAATTTCCAACACCTCCATTTCTTTCGCACATCTCACCCGACACATTTAAAATTTTTAGTCCTTAACAAGAGAGAAAACTAGTGTCTTTATTTTCTCGACACATTATCAATAAGAAAGAGTAAGTATACTCTTATTTTTTTCTGTTTTTTCTCCTTTTATGTTTGTTTCCTTTTTTTTTCAGAAGCAAAACAAATCAACTTCTCTCTCTTGTGGCTTTTCCATTGGCCATTTGCACCAATTATGAAATACCCAAACTATGCCCCTCTTTGTAACATTTTTCTTTTCTTCTCTCCCTCACCCCCACACTTATCTTTTACTTCCACTCAAGACGATTAAGCATGTTATTCCAACATTGACTCCTTGAAATGAGGTTTAATGTAGTATGAGTTTTAAAAGATAAAGAATAGAAGGGAGTAACACCGTTGGCATGAAGGTACAAATAAGGGAGCTAGGGGTTAATTGCATATACGGGTAGGCACATAAAAAGCTCAAAACGGTACAATGAAGGCCTGAGACTATCATTTTTGGGCTTAACTCAAAATATAGCTTTTCACTTAAAAGAACAGAAAAACCCAAGAATGCATGCACGAACTTCAAAGGATTCTCACTAGGCTAATTTCCTAGAATTCCTAGGTTTTTATTACTAATGACAATCACAGGTGCATGAAAACCATCAAACATGTAAGATCATTAAGCAAATACGGTTTTCAAAACGAGCAAGTGATATACCCTTTTGACTAATCTTAATAGTATCATGATTAAGCAATTTACCGAAAGTGGCAAAACGAAAATCATTTTGGTTTTTTTCTCAAATAAAAGAACAAGGAAAACTAAGAAAAAATGAAAAGAATTTTAAAATTTTAAATTATTTGATTTTTTTTTGGATTTTTCATAAAGAAAATGAAAAATAAGAGTATGTAAAGAAATATCCCCCACATTTAGAACCACAGTGTCCTCAATGTGGGAGCTAGACTGACACATAAACAAATAAACACATGCATAGAAGGCGCTCCCGCAGATATAAAGCAGTAAAGTACAAGGAAGCCATCCCCACACAAAATGAAATAAAACAGAGCACCAGAACTATAAACGAAACAATAAATAAAAGCAACACAAAAGAGGAAAGGAGTTGAAGAGTGTGGGGAGGTTATCCTGTTGGAAAATTTTTATTGTGTTCGATTCAGCTCCCTTCCGCTTTGGACTGACCCAGTGCTGGTCGCCTTCATATAGTATAGGATACGCACGTAGGCCATCCTCCCTATAAGCTTTTACCAGACAAACATCAAACAGTTAAGATAGTACAACTTAACAAAAAAGTGAAAACCAGGTAAATTTATCATACAATTACAACTACAACACATTCTCATAGCTAGGATTACTCGTCAGCGAGAAAAGGGGACTCCTTATGGAGAGTTCCTACATCCTCACTGAAGTACGGTTTAAGGCAATAGCCATTTAACTTGAACGTTCCTTATGTAGGATGTGTTATCTTGATGGTATCGTATGGAAAGATTCTGCGTACGGTGAATGGTCTAGACCACCTAGATTTAAAGCTTCACAGGAAAGAGGTGAAGATAGGAGTTGTAGAGTAGCACAAAATCTCCTTCCTTGAATTCTTTCTTCACCAGACGTTTGTCATGCCATTTCTTCGTCTTTTCCTTGTACATCTTTGAGTTCTCGTATGCTTGCAACCGCCATTCATCGAGTCCATTCAGCTGGAGCAATCTTTGTTTACCTATATGAGCAGAGTAAAAGTTAACTAACTGAATTGCCCAATGAGCTTTATGCTCAACTTCTACAGGTAAATTACACACTTCCCATATAAAAGACGAAATGGAATACATCAAATTGGAGTCTTATAAGCTGTTCTATAGACCTACAGAGCATCATCTAATTTGATACTCCAATCCTTAAAAGTACTATCAACGATTTTCTTGAGGATTCGTTTGAGTTCGCTATTCACTACTTCTTGGCCACTGGTCTGAGGATGATAGGGAGTAGCTAGTTTATGGGTCACACCTAATCTCTTAAGCACTTTTTCAGGTTGTTGGTTACAGAAATGGGTATTGGTCGGGATTTTTATCACTAAGTTTTAAACCCAATACTTGCAAGTGCACAAGATCAATGTAATACGGAAGTATAAGGGTATCGAACGACAGAGAAAGGCTTAACTACTTAAATTATTATCTTCCTAAATTAATTTTATAAAAATAAGAATGAGATTTTATTATTATTCCTAAATTAATTAAAACTAATCAATAAAATAAATAAATTGAAACTAAAAGGAGATTAACCAAAGAAGATGATTTAGAACCTTGAATCCACCACTAACATATATAACAATGATTTAATTTTATTTAGGAGATAAGATTAAACATTCATGTGGTGATCTAGGCTACAAGTTTCGATTCACTAAAGAAACATATTGTGTTTAAGTGCATGACATAATCCATCTAACCATTAGCATGACTTATTCATTCCTATGACATAAATCATCTAAAATTAGCATGAATTATTCAATTCTAAAACCCACAATATACTTGCAGAAATCACATATCTCTCATACTCAAGACTACAAGAATTAAGCATGGATAAAAATATCAATTAACCCAAATAATTATTCTACAAGAACAATCACAAAGAATTAATTGCATCAAATTAAGAAACATCCCAAGATATGCAACCACATAAATAATATAATAAATCTCCAAAATTAAAATAAATCAAAGTTACATAGCTAGGGTTTCATCAAGATTCTAAAAAGAAAATTAACTCATGGTTAAAGGGAAAGAAGGAACCAATTTCTTGGAGTAGATCATGGCTTTCTTCTTCTCCAATTAAAAGTCGCCGCAGATCTTCTCTTTTTTTTCTTGATCTCTCCCCTCTCCCTCTTGTGTGGCTCTTCTATATATAGACAAAAGAGAAGCAAAATCCTAATCTTTAAAGGATTCAACTAAAATCCTAATCCTTAAAGGATTCTACTAAAATCCTAATCCTTAAGGGATTCAAATATTACAGGTTCCCTTTACCAAATTTAATATGGAATCTTTATTTTCCATTCTTCTTTTAAAAATCTGCACAAAGATAAATAAAATAAATTAAATGTAATAATTATGACTAATAAATAAATAAAATATTTTCAAAGGCTAATAATTAAAACTTAAGGTGTTTATTTGTACCAAAAATTTACTTTATCAGGTACCCCTTGTCAGCTTCTTTAAGAATTTAACCACAACTCTAATATAATTCGAGGGTAAAGCCTGAGCTTCAACCCATCTATATACGTACTTTACAGTTATCAAAATATATTAATGCCAAAAAGACATTGGAAACGGCCCCATAATATCAATACCCAGCAATAGAGAACCTTATAAACTTGAAAAGTAGACATGAGCATTGCATTTCATTTGGAGATGTTACTTGTTCAGTGACAGTTGTCACATTCAATTTAGAAAGCAAAGGGTAATGGGTCCCTATAAATTTGAAATTTGCATCCTTAAAAAGAGTCAGCCAGTAAAAACCCGACTCGAGGTACCTTGTGTGTAGTTCCGCTAACTTCATAGTGCTTGCCCGCTGGACCCTTATGACAATGCTTCAAGATTTCCTATGTTTTAGGGTGAGCCACATGTCTCCTGATTATTTGGTAAGCATATTACTGGAAGAGGTACGGGTCCTCCCAAAAATAGTATTTCAGGTGGGCAAAGAACTTCTTCCTTTCTTGGGGACTACCTACAGGCACAAACACGAAACCAAATAATTAATAATGTCTGATAGTTGTTATTTTGTCTTGTATTTTATATGTTCATTTCATTATTTTTCAGTGATTTTAAGGTATAAAGTATACATTTCAGTCTAATATCTCTCATTTCTTGTCTTAGGTGTTTATCGAAGGCAATACAATGAAGAACAGATGAAAACGAGTGGAAACAAGATGAAAACGACGCCAAACAGTGACCAAAAGAGAGCCTACCACTGATAATAGGCCACCCTACCGCCAGCAGTAGGCACATTGGCAAAAAAGGAATTCAAAACAGAAGGCTACTGTCGACAGTAGGCCTCCTCCTATGGTCAATGGTAGGCTCAAGGCACACAACAGCAAGGAAGATAGAGACCTACTGCAGACGGTAGGTCTTGATCTTAGCAATAGACAAATTTTAGACAGTTTTCAGGAGATTCAGTTTTTATTCTTTTTTCTAGGTTTTAGACCTATGTCACTAGGGCTTTAGGAGGCGAATTGGGATGATTTTTTGTGACAAATTTCCCCCAATTCTCACCTCAATTAGTTAGGATTTAGATTAGAGAACAAGGATTGAAGACTTGGAAGAGGAATCAAGGATCACAACAATGAATTCGGGCTTCAGTGGAGCAACTTGAGAGACGAGTTCAGGCACGATTCAAGATCGAAATTCGACCTTCAATTCCATTCCTAAGCCTTTATTTTCTTTCTCTCTCTCTCTCTCTCTCTCTCTCTCTTGTAGTTTTTAATTAGTCTAATTTTTGTTTTACACTATGAGTTGTGAGTAGTTTAATTGTTTGGATTAAGGGTTGAACCCTAATTTTGGTATTTATGAAATTGATTGGAACTTGACGAAATTGAATATTGTCTTTGATTGAATCGTTCCTCATTTGGTTAGTTCTCTACAATTTAAGGGTCATGAACTTAGATTAATCGCACGGGTATTGAAAATTGAAAAAGCAAGAACACCCGAGGGCAATCGATTTGGGGAACTAGAGATAGAATGATGCACTTTTAGGTCCTTTATCACCTGTGTTTATTGAATCCATAGCTTGTTAGGGAGAGGAGAGATTCTCATCTAAAAGTTATAATGAATAGAGAGACTTTCGCCAAGAGATAGGGATTTTCCAATTACGAGTGTGATGATCCAATTCGTAATGCAACAACAATTTCCATTAATTTCAGTTATTTGTTAGCAGTTGATGTGTGTAGAATCAAAACAATAAAAACGGGGAATTCTAATCACTACAATGTCAGACAAGTGGACCTAACAAGGTGCAGGTGAGTTCAACACAAGTGTCCAATCTGTCAAGGATAGACGAAAGTTCAAGTACTACTCGTGTCTCTAATGTTTAGCTAAATAAAAAGGTTTTCGTTGAGAAAAACTTAGAAACAATAAAAGAAACTAAAAGAAAGAAATAATAAAATGATTTTAAAAGATTAATAAAAGTAAAACTTTGGTTTAGTGGAATCCCCATGATTCTTGTTACTAGCTCAATGGGAAAAAAACATTAATGAAAAAGATGTTGAATTAATTAAGTTGGTCATCACTCAAAAATCGAGCAATCCCTATCTTCACTTCTTTGCTTTTAAATATATAAAAATCATGAAATTGCAGGCTAAGTTCAAAAATCATTATCATAATGTTACTATCAAAAGATACCTAAGCTTCTATTATTCAAACAATATTCACAAGTGCATAAAAACCATTGATCAAGTAAAACTTTAGTAAATATGGTTTTCAAAGTAATTAAGTAATTTGCCTTTTTCGAAAACCTAAGGAGTTTTTCAATTGTAAACTCTATTAAAAGTGATGAAAATAAAATATTTTTGGATTTTTAAATAAGAAAGTAGAATGAAAAAGAAATAACATATTTTTGGAATTCTTAAATGTTCTGATTTTTTGGAATTTTTAGAATAAGAGACTAACAAAAAAAACTTTTACAAAAACGAAAATGAGAAAGAGACTAACAAAGAAAACTTTTACAAAAATGAAAATGAGAAAGAGACTAACAGAAAAAAACTTAAACGAACAAAAAGAATAAAAGAGACTAACAGAAAAAACTTAAAAGAACGAAAACACCCCCTCCCCCTCCAACACTTAAAATCATATTGTCCTAAATGTGGGGGTTATACTAAAAGAAACATGAAAACAAACACATACATGAGAAGCAATCCTTCAAATATTTAGCGATTAAAGCATATCGGGAAGCCATCCACACACAAAAATAAAATAAAAGAAAACAAAGAAAATAATAAATAAAGGAACCAAGAAAAATAAAAAGAAATCAAATAAAACATAAAAATACAAAATAAGGGAAAAGAAAAGAAAACTCCCTATTGTAGACCTCAGTCCATGCCGCTCCCTCTACTATTGCCTTGATCAGGCATGAATTTGTTTCACAGTCGGGCTACCATCACTTCTTGGCAATCAATCGACGCCCTCTGGTGTTCCATCTCATCTGCATAGCGGTGAGTAGACTCTACTATTTCATTCAATTGCATCCCTTGGATGTCTTGATTTATCCGGAGTTGCTCAAAGGCAGTCTGCATATCTTTTTGGAATGCATCCATCAGGATCGTGTTTTGGGCACCATGCTCGTCCTCCTCATTATCTGAGGCTTTGGCCTCATCATCATCTTTACATGGTTGCAAGGATGATTCTCCTATGCCAGGTCGAGTGGTGTTCTTTATTGTTCGAAAACCACCGGTGGAACGGTCCCGCAACCTATCTTCTTCGGAGAGGGAAATCTTCTTGAATCACTTGTTGCGACGTGATCGATAATCGTCGTTCTCCTACAAAATTAATATTGAAAGGAGAAAATATTCGAGATAGTATTACAGGATAACGAAAGACACGCTTTTTAGTAGTACCAAAACTTGTGTTGCGCATCATATGGATTATCAATTATGAGAGAGAAAGGGGGGATTTCCCATGCAGTTTATCTAGAAGGGACATATCAATAATACGGACATCACTAAGCCCGCCCCCTTTTTTTAACAAGAGTATGGCCAAAGAAATAAGCGAGGGCCAGTGGAAAAAGGGATGGAAAATCGCCCACGTAGATTATTCTTCTACGTCATGAGCTCGGGGCCGGATATTAAAATGGCTACAAGCTGCATCAAAATCCTATTCCGAATCCTCATCTATAGATCTCCTATTTGTATTCACGGTGACTATGTTCCCATTGTCTGGAATCCCAAGAATTAATGCCACGCGGTCCCTTTCTAGAACGATCCTAACCCTTTTGACATGAGAGATGATGGTAGGAAGATCCTTGTCCGCTTTATAAAGCATGTTCACGTAGAATTCTCGAACAATGTCGGGATAGTAATCGCCAGAGAGACGAAGGAGAAGAACTCAACCCAACCCTCTAAAAAGATTTTCAAGCCTAAAAGCTCTATGACCTCTTCACCAAAAGATTTTCAACAATCATATTAATAGAGGCCTTATAGGCGAGCCATTCTTGGGCAGAATCCGAGAGACACTCGAAAAATGAAGAAATTTAGGAGTGGGGTCGGACGAGGTCCCTTCAACTCTAGTCCTTTTTTGTTTAGATTTTGAAGAAGAAGCTACAGCTTTCTTGGGAGCCATAGGGAGAATAGAAATGAAATGGAAGATAGGAAGATGAAAAGGAAGATGCAACACAGAAAGGCATACCACAACATAACACAAACAATTATAAGAACACAAAAATGCATTATAATCAAAATACTAACGTAGCCCGTGTGTAATAGTGTCCTATATAGCCCGTGGGTGTAATAGATTGCACAAAACAGTATAACAAAATTCGTCTAACTAATTAAAAGCATAACTCTAAAATGAAATTAAAAAAATAAGCAGAAAGAGAGACAAAGTTTAGAGTAAGTCGGTAGTATTTTGAGAAAACAAATTTTTTTTTCTTCACCAAATTTTGCTCTTTTCTATGTTTTTTTAGAATGCCACTGGTGTTCGCCAGAGTTCTTGATGAAAACAATTTTCTTGCAGTTTTTCTGCAAAATTTTGATAGAGAACACAATGCAACAACAAACTAAGTGAGTTTATCACAAAAAAACTCAACTATCGCAATTACGAAGAATTCAAGAAAAAATGAAAATTAGAGAGAAGGGTGATGGAAGGGGAAATTGAAGAGAAAGGTTGGTTCTTCTGGGTGAGGATGGAAGAAGAAGATGGTTGTGTGGTTTAATTTGGTTGGAATGTTGAAAGGAAGAGTGGAGGAGATAGAGGGTTTTAGGGGAAAAGAATAGAAATAGAAGAACCATGGAAGAGAGAGAAAGAGAGAAAAAGGAAAACTACCAACCAAAAGAGAGGGAGAGGAGTGTTGCTGCCGTTCCTCTCGCAGGAATTGGTGGAAGGTCACTACAGTTGTGGAGGAAGATGGAGAATGGTTGAGGGAGTTGTGAGGGTGAGTTATGGAGATTTTAAGAGAAGAGGAAGAGGGAAAAAATAAAATTTGTAGGGTTTTGAAAGGTGAGGGGCAAGAAAGTGCGGCAAAAATATCCCAAAACTGCAATTTGGAGTAAAAAATTAGGTTGATCCGACCCGTTTTACCTTGGAAAGACCCGACCCAGAACTTACCTGGACCCTACAGTCGAGGGTAGGGCGAGACCTACAGTCCCTTGTAGGTCTCAGTTTGCTTGCTGCCGAGAAATTCATGTAGCCTACTACCAACGGTAGGTCAAAATCTACCGTTCGCGGTAGTTTGTTGATTAGGATGCCCTTGCTCGCCTGTAGCATACTGAAAATGGTAGGGCACCTACCATCTGCGGTAGTTTGTCGTTAAACCTCTATTTCGCTTCGTTTTCTACAATTTTCGAACCCCGTTCAAGCCACCTACCTTGTGAACTCAAATTAACTTTTTATGGGCCATTAGGTCCTCACTTTTTCTTCTAAAACATCCTTACAACATTAGCAGACGATTAAAGCGGAAAAAAATGAAAAGTCAAAATAGAAAAACATAAAAATACTACAATTTACAATTACAAAAGAGTATTCGCCTTTTTTTAGGTGCTATTTGTACCTCATGGATCATGGTAATATGGGGTTTTCTTTAAGCTTTCTTCTGTACTGACACTCATTCCATCTTGCCAATTTTTTCATTAGAAGCGGGTTGCCTCTGTTTCTTACGTTTTCTTCTTGGCTTTTCTTTGCTTTCTTTTCTAGTGGGTTCCTGCACGGTTGAGAATATTTCATTAGTTTTAAAAGCTATTGTGTATGAAGAATTCTTAGGTTTGGATGGGGAGGTCGGGAGTAAAGAAGATTGGAATATTATCTTGTTTCCTTTTACCCTTAGAATCAACTTCTCTTTACCCATATCTATTAATGCTCTAGACGTATGTAAGAAAGGGTGACCTAAAATAATAGGGAAATCAACGTCTTCCTTCATGTCCGAAACTAAAAAGTCAATGGGGAAGACTAAATCCTTGACTTTGATCAACACATCCTCTATTACCCCTTTAGGATATCGAACACTAATATCTGCTAGATTTATAGACATTTTAGCAAGTTTCAGGGTATCCAAACCCAGACACTCACACATAGATGAACAAATAACATAGATGAAGAAATAACGTTAATACTTGTGCCTAAGTCGGTTAAAGCCCTATTTACTCTAGTACTACCAATAATGCAAGGAAAAGAAAACTCCTTGTATCTTCTAACTTTTGTAGTAGTGTTTCCTTTTTTATTGCAAGGGCTGAACTTTCTTCTTCCGTGAAAATCCCTTCCTTAATTGGAATCTCCTCATTGGTTGAGATAGCTTGGACATACTCTCGTGGATTAACTTCTGTAGTACTTGGCAGAGTTCCCAGAGTTCTTTTGGTTATAATCTGGACTAGTTGCCCAATTTACTTCTCTAAGTTCCTAATGGAGGCCTCTTGATTCCTTTGGGCTGTCCCAATGGTATTCATCCTACTTTCTGTTGCGTACATACACTTTACCATTAAGTCCTCCAACTTTGTCTTATTTGGTAGAGGATGATTTTGTAACCCACTTCATAAGGTAAAGGCAGTAGAAGACCCAGCAGTTGATTGACCACCCCAAGAAAAATTGGAGTGGTTTCTCCATCCCAAATTGTACGTGATTGAGTAGGGGTTATTTTGTCTATTCCCCTGCACAAATTCTACTTGCTCTACTTGTCCTGGCATACTTGGGCCTTCTTTATTGGAATGCTCCCCAATTAAAAAAATCGCAAAACATGACCGCTTGATTATTCTTACTTGTTCATGGACTGGCCAAGTTTCCTATTTTCTGCTCAATAACTGTCGTTAGTCTTGCTTCAATAGCTGATATTGAGTCTACATTCTGTACCCCCCACAGTTTTTAGCTTTCCTCTTTGGCCTCCCAAGTATAACTGTTCATAGCTATTTGTTCTATTAAATCATATACTTGGTGGGGAGTTTTATCATCTATTGATATCCAGCTAGGGCATCTATTAATTGTCTAGCACCAAAAGAAACTCCATTATAAATACTTTGAATTTGTATCCCCAAATCTAACCTATTGTGGGGACACTTTCATAATAATTCTTTCTATCATTCCAATGCCTCATAGAGGCTTTCTCTGTCTATTTGTCAAAACGATAGAGTATTGTTCCTTAATTGTGCTTTTTGTCCCGGAGGAAAGTACCTCCCTAAAAACATTTCTGCTAATGAGTTCTATGAAGTAATGGAACCCGATAGTAGGGACTTCAGCCAAGATTTTGCCTTTCCCTTTATAAAGAATGGGAAAAGACGGAGTTGAATTGTGTCCTCAAAGACTCTGTTAATTTTAAAATTATCACATACCTCTAAGAAATTACCTACATGCGCATTGGAATTTTCATCAGGAATTCCATCCAATTGAACTTGATTTTGAAACATCTGAATTATGTTTGGTTTAATCTTAAAGTTGTTCACCTCAATCCTTGGCCTTGTTATACTCGATTGCATCCCTAAGATCGACGGTCGAACATAGTCTGCCATTGTTCTCTACAGTATCGATATTGGTTGTGCCGCCATCGGGGGTGTTGATTTAAAAAGAGGGTTGTTGAATGGAGGTGCTTCGAGTTCTTCTTTCGCCTTAACTTCGGGTGCTATTGCACTCGTGCCTGTAGTTCTAAACTGAAGATCGCGAAGAGCACTTCAAAGTGTACATTCGGGCTTGCGATCAAACGGTGCTAACTCACCCCTTTCTTTCGAGGCATAAACCACACAATCTACAATAGCCAAAAAACATGATTATCTCCACAAAACACAAAATAATTCAAGAGTATAAATTGAAAATAATGGAATAATGCAAAAACTAGCAATTCGACAAAGATAAAAACGAAAAGAACTGTGACTAAAGCACTAAATAAACGATATTTCTTAAACTTGTCTTCCCTGCTAACGGTGCCAAAAACTTTATGTGTGTAGAAAAAACGCAATAAAAACAGGGAATTCTAATCACTACAATGTTAGACAAGTGGACCTAACAAAGTAAAGGTGACTTCAACCTAAGTATCGAATCTGTCAAGCACGGACGAAGGTTCAAGTGCTACTCGTGCATCTAATGTTTAGACGAATAAAAAGGTTATTGTTGAGAAAAACATAAAAATAATAAAGCAATTAAAAGAAAGCAATAATAAAACAATTTTAAAAGATTAATAAGAACAAGTGTTAGGTTTTGGGGAATCTCCCTAATCCTTGTTACTAGCTCAATTAAAAAAGACTTTAATGAAAATAATGTAGAATTAATTAAGTTAGGTCATCACTCAAAACTCGGGCAATCCCTATCTCTAGGACAAAAGCCACCCTACTCACTAACCCTTAGAGGAAAATCTCTTTTCTCTCTAACAAACTATTAAAATTAGGTGATTAAAAGACCTAAAAGTGCAAAATCGTATCTCTTGTCAATTGCCTCAATTAACCCCCTATTCGTTGCCCTAGATTGTTCTTCCTTTTTCAATTCCAAACAAACTTGCGAATAATCTAATCTCACAACAATTAAATTAACAAACAAATGCAATTGGAAAGCAACATAAATAAAACAAGCATCGAAATGAAAAAATCACACCAAGAAGTTCGTAAACAAGAATTACAGTTCAACCCCAAATCCAAACAAGAAAAACTACTCACTCTTCATATTAATAAGAACTTAAAATTAATAAAAGAATTCAATAGTAACAAAAGGAAAAGAAAGCTTAGGATTAAGTCTTGAAGCTGAAGTCAAATCTCGAACGTCTTCTAGGATCGTCTTTTGAGTCACTACGTCGAAGATCAAAATCTTGAATCAAAGACTTCTATTCATGAATCCAAGAAATTAAATCTTGTACAAAATTTGAAATTATATAGCCAAAGAAAATATAAAAGCTGGAATTTTAAGAGTGTTTAACTAATTAATCTACTCCTAATCTAAAATCTAACCTAAAACTATGTATCCAATCTATTCTAAACTATTCTAAATTATATCTTGATCGTCTCTTATAGTGGCTGCATAAAATCCCTATATATAGAGAGGTAAAATACAAGATATCCAAGCTAAAGTTGGAGTAGGAATCAAGAAAATCGAGTTTGAAAAGGATTGGAACCACCCTTGCCAGCACTACCTACCGTCAACATAGGGCGAGGCCTATCGTTTGCAGTAGTTCCTTATCTTGCCAACACGAAGGTAGGTTACCTTGCCATCCGCAGTAGGTCTCTTTTTCGCTCCATTTTTGTTCGTTTTTGTTTCCTTTTCATTTTTTTCACTTCCAGATGGTACCTAAGACGAGAATATGAGATATTTAGCTCAACCATATGCTTTTTCATATTAAAAACACTGAAAAAGATGAAATTAACATATAAAAAATATAGAAAAAAATGCACTTATCAACTCCATTTCGCAAACACCTAAGACAAGAATGAGAGTTATTAGACTCAAATGTATAACTTATTTCTTAAAATCACCGAAAAATGATGAAATTAACATATAAAATACTACACAAAATAACGACTGTCAACTTTTATGCCTAGAAAATGTCCACAATACGGGGGAAACTTAGCCAAAATTTTTCTAATCTTATTAAAAACATAGAATTTTATGGCTTTGGATTACCATTAAGCATAAAATGATCAAAGGAGAAGTTGGAACTTTTTAATCTTTTCAACATTGATTATACTTATGTTATTAAAGTTATGTTATTATACTTTAACTAATTTATTCATGTTTCTTATATCCCAGGTTCGATGGCCTGTGGACTGAAGACAAAGTGTTCTGAAAATCATAGCACATTATGAGAGGAGAGGAGACATCTAGCACTCCCTCGGCAGTTGCCCAACAGAGGGCGACACGGTATTTAGCATTCTCCCACCTGTTAGTATATGCCCTAAGACCAATTGACTCACATTTATGATTTATGAAGCATGTATTCTTAAATTGTATTTTATGCTCTTGGTCATCAAGTATGTGACTTGATAGTAAAACCCTTATAGCTAATAAAATACTATTCTTATTTGTCCCTAGTTTATTACATCTTGTAAACTAGTATGAAGTTTATTGATGGTCAAGTTTTACTGATCATGAATATGAGATATAAAATCAATTCATAAATACATATTGAGAATATTGTATTGGACATGACCCAAAGTGAAGAAGAAATATTGCATGGGTTTAAGTTATAAGTATTTCTTCTTAGTTTTATATTTGGTGTCCTTTGACCTAATGTTTCTAATGTTTCTTGCATGGGGAGAAAATATGTTTTGACATAGTCAAACATCACTTTTAATTAGGTGATTTATGACTATTGGTTGGCTTATTTTCTCGTCATGGCTTGAATATCGGAGATAGTGAAAGGGATTTGTTCCTCTCTTTTTAGAGAGAGATATCCATGGGCCCCTTGATAAGGAAGACTGAAAATATGCATGGCCATGCTGAAATAAGTATTAATAAGGTGTTATTAATATTATTTGTTGGAACGGTCTGCCTGGTGATCAAGTAAATGGTTAATTAAGTTTTATAAGGATGACTTGATCCATGCCTTATACTTAATTAGGATATCGTGTGACAAAAGGACTACATATTAAATATGATGCTAGGTTATTATTACATTTACTTAACTTGGGTAAGCATAATTTCTTGCTAAAGGCCGCTTATGTTTTGTGAATAAATGTCTAGGACATTTTTCATTCACTGCCAACGTTAAGTGAACCTACAGGGTCACACGCATAGACGATCTTGTGAGCATAATGTCCACGTTCAATGAATCTAGATTGTGTCTAGATTTGTTGAATGTATACAAAAGAGGAATCAGATTCCATATTGTATTTTCTGGTAAGTTAATAAGTAATTAATTTTATTTAATCGAATAAATGAAATTAATTACTTAATATTATTCATCCAACCGTTGGATGATTATAGGAATAGACGGACGAGATTAAACTGTCATTAGATTACAGTTAGGGTTTTGATTTGACAGCTATAAAAGGTTATTTTAACTTTTTCTTGGTGGCCGTCCTTTATCTGATTAAAGAAAAATAAAACCCTAAACCCTAGAACGGCGATATAGTATCTAGCCTCCTCTTTCCGAAATACGACCGATTACCAGATAGTCGGATCAGTTCTGAACAGTTTTTAGAACACAGAAGGGGCTAGTATCCCGATCGCTTGCAGAGGAGTTCGTCGCGTGGATACCAGTAGAGGGCGAAGCGTACAAAGCAGCGCCTCCACAACGAACAATAAAAAACATTAAGGTAATTTCTATTCAATCGGTTTTTCTAGTATGTGCAGATCCTGTTGGTGGATTTCTGTAGTTTTATTTTATTTTGTTTTTGCCTACAGATTCCTACAATACGGGGGAAACTTAGCCAAAATTTTTCTAATCTTATTAAAAACATAGAATTTTATGGCTTTGGATTACCATTAAGCATAAAATGATTAAAGGAGAAGTTGGAACTTTTTAATCTTTTCAACATTCATTATACTTATGTTATTAAAGTTATGTTATTATACTTTAACTAATTTATTCATGTTTCTTATATCCCAGGTTCGATGGCCCGTGGACTGAAGACAAAGTGTTCTGATAATCATAGCACATTATGAGAGGAGAGGAGACATCTAGCACTCCCTCAGTAGCTACCCAACAGAGGGCGACAAGGTATTTACCACTCTCCCACCATCTAGCACTTCTTCTACAACTCCCCTGACATTTTTCGTCATAATAGTGCTCTAGACCTCTTCCGACACAGACACGACCTAGTGCATCTACTCCTCCTGCTACGCAGCCGAGCTTTTCTTTTGTGGCTCCAAACAAATTCCTATGGCTTGGAAGAAGCCTCCTTGTGATCTTTGGGAGCAATTGGAGCTGAATGTAAATCAGTAAGTTCACTTTACTCTATAAACTTGTCGTTATTAAACTAAAATATATGCTAACCCTATCTTTGTGTAACATATTATATATATATCTTTAAGAGCCTCCACAACCATCTCCTCCTCTATATTTCATTAGAAATTCGTGACAGGATACTGTACATGGTCTCAAGTCCTGCCAAATGTTAAAGATTTCTGGTAGGGAGAATATCAGGTAAATGAATGCAATTTTATAATTTTCTTACAATGTGCTTAGTTTGTTCAAATCGTATTCTTATATAATCATATAATCGCGAAAATAAGTATTTGGGATCAAGCTTTACCATGTCAAAAGTTCGGGAAGCATGGGAGGACAGGCCAACATTCAGTTCAGGGATGTTATGGGCGACCTTCCGAGGCCAATGAAGAGCCTCCGTGGATTGAGGAGAGATTCTGGAAGAATATGTTAAAGTATTGGAATAGTATAAGGTTAAAAGCCCTTTTCCAGCAGAATAAGAAGGACAGGAATGCGGGATGGGGACCTGGGAAGCACACAGGTAGGTCCATTTCCTTCCCCGAGTCCCTCGCAAAGAAGGTAATGAATTTCATTAATATTACTTCTTTCGATTAATTAATTGTAATGAATATACATTAAGTATTGTTGTTTTGTAGCAAGAGGAAGTAGCTGAGAGGTTCTTGAAGAGCAAGGAGTTGGAGAAGCTGCAAAAGTATCACTTTTGGGAGAAGAAGGGGGAGTGCGTAGATTTTGCGTTGGCACAGTTCAAGGTATTTTAGTGAGAATTAAGTGTATGTATAATTTTTTAATATTTTAAAGTGTATATAATGTTTTAACTTATTATTATCCAACTAACATATTATATTGTAGGAGAAATTTCACGAGTTGAAGAGGAAAACCGAGGAGAAAGCTATGGCGATGGGAACTACTCTACCCGATGATTTTTTTCCTAATGTACATAGCAACAGGTGGCATGAGCCGCGGGCATTTATGTGGAGTTTGTTCAGAGGCAGCTCATTTGAGAGCTGAGTAGCCAAGCACTATCTTGTAAAAGATTAGCTCAGATCAAGCCATTGTGTGCGAATGCCAAGCAGAGGATGCTGCCAAGGATGGAGGAAGCTGTTTCGAGGGTGTCCACTGCTATTAACGAGCACATGAGGTGATATTCCAAGTATAATTATTTGGTGTACATTCCTCCTCCATCGATGTTGAACCTCTTTAGAGCGGCTATGATTGTCATGCTGCTGCTATCGTCATCGACTACACGTACTGCAGAGTCGAATGATCCCGCCCCTAAGGTGCCTGGTTGATCTTCATCTACTAGCTCTCTCTCTCTCTATTTGTTTCCCCGACCAAAGCACTCCTCTCCCACGTCTTCTACTGATGCTACTAAGCCTGAGAATGTTTGATATACTTTGTTTTATGATGTATATGAGGATGTTTAATATATGTTCTAATTAATGGTTGACGGTTATTTATGTGTAATATTTTTGAGATTAAAGGTTTTAGTTAAAAATTTAGGGTTGAATGTTTATTGTATATGATATTGCTTGTTTTGTTTCTTCTTGTCATATAAGGAGTTTTATTCATTTTATAAATTATTTAAAAAATTGCTTTGTATCGATGGAAACTTCGTACATAAATTTTATAATTTTTTTTTAAATCATCAGGGGCTTTTACTAACAAACTGCATTTTTATTGATAACATCATCAATGAAAATAACGATAGAAATACTGCTGGCAATAAATTTTTTGCTTCCAACCGACGAGTTAGTAAATTGTCGGTCGGTAAAGAAAGTTATAGACGGAACCTTGCATCGAAAACTCTTGGTACTGACCAAAAATGGCCGACGGATCGGTAAAAGCCATTATTTTGTAGTGTCAACAGATCATGTACTGCGACTTTTGTAGCGGAGAACATCCAAATCATGAATGCCCTAGTATAAGTACTCCAATAGAGCAAGGGGATTTTATGTAAGGGAATCGGCAGGGGAGCCAACCCTACTCAAATACATACAATCCTGGTTGGAGGAATCAGCCCAACTTTTCTTCAGAAAGCCAAGGGTACCAACAATCACAACAACCTCCAAAATTTCATAATTGAGGTCTCACTCAGCCCTTACCTTATAATGCTCTGCCAGCAAATCCATAAACGCCAACAAGTTTAAATTTGGAGGACTTAATAAGCAAGTATATCAATTCTGCCGATACAAGAATGCAAAGTAGGGAAGCTTCTAAAAGAAATCAAGAAGTTTTTATACATAATTTGTAGAATCAGATCGGATAAGATGGTTTCAAAAAGGCCCCTTGGAGCATTGCCTAGCGACACAAAAAAGAACCCAAAGGAGCATGCGAAGGCAGTTACTTTAAGGCATGCGATTGAATTGACTGTACCAACTCCAATAGTTGTGAAAAAAGAGAAGGAACTTGAGAAAGTTCTAGAGGAGGTAACTTACTCAAAGGAAGATGGAACAAAGAAAAATGATAAAGAAGTGAAGAAGCCATCTATTGTTTCAAAAAGAGACTACTCTAAAATTATTAGAGTACTCTAAAATTATTTGCCTTTCATTTCTGTGAAGATCGAAGTCGTCCACTGTTCATAATTATCGGCCTTCAATTTAATGTGAAAAAGGAGAAGGCCTGGAGTATCGCAGGACACGATAGTGTATGGTTGTAAATCAGATGTACTATGGAATGGGGAAGGTTGAAGAACTGGTGCCATTTTTTCATCGTTGCCATCGTCGGCTTGACGTCGGAGGTTTCTGTCATTGCAATGTTACTGATCGTTGCTCTATTTTTTTTTTTCTAGTATGTTAAGAAATTTAGGGTGCAAAGAAGAATAATATTGAATGCTTCAATTGATGTCTTTCTTATTAATTATGATATAATATTTATTGTTTACAAAATATCCTCATTCTAATTAATATAAGATTCATTGTAAAAATAAGATCCTAACCAACCGCTAATAGGGAATACTGCTATAATACTCACTATAATAGTACTAATCAATAACTTACCGAATCTAAAATAATCTCTTATAGAATCTAAGATAATTTAGGAGATCACATACTGATATGATATCTCTAACACCCTCCCTCAAGTTGGAATGAGCAAAATTGCATGTCCAACTTGCCAAAATTCTTCAATTTTTGGAACATGAAAATTGCACATCTACTTGCCACAATCTTTTCTAAAACTCTTTTTTGTCAATGATGATAGTTTTCCACCATCCTTCGTGTGATCTTTATCGTCACTCACTGTCGCTATGGTTTTTGTCATCAATAACTGTCACTATGGTTCTTCCATCAGTCACAGTTGTTGTGATCTTTTTCCATCAGTCACAGTCATTGTGGTCTTCTTCTATCAATCGCAGTGGCTTCCGTCTTCCGTCACTGAAAATTCCTTTGATGTCACTTTAGAGTTTCTTCAATAAAGCATCCATCAACTCCAATTTCAATTTCTAAATCTAGACGCTTCAAAGTTTCGTCAATGAAGCTTCCTGACTTGAATATGATTTATAAAAAAAAATAATGTCCTAAGCTTTTATTGAAGCAAATTAGAAGAAACATTTAAAACGTAAAAAAGAAAAACTTGTTATTCAAACTGAACGAAAAGAGTTATTCAAGTTAAATGAAAAGAGAAAAAAGTCATAGATGTGGAAGACTTTTTTTTTCTTCTTCTTCTTCTTCTTTAAACCTGGCTTTGGCTCTGATACCATATTAATAAAAGATACAGAAAGTAAGCAAGAAAGCATACCTTGTACTGTATTTCCCATAGCATATATACACTTACAAAAAATCCTATTTTGCCATAATAATGTATAACTAATAAAGGAATAACACCTTAATCCAAGCTAATCAGAATAATCACATACTAAAAAATGAATATGGAAATGTGTTAAATATGTTTATAGAAGCAAGATATTCGAATTCCAATTACTCCCAAGTCCTTGGGCACTCAGGATTTCTTGTCTAAACGGAATCGTGATACCATCGATGGGGCTTTGATCATGGTGGAAGATAACACGGAGGTGGTTCTAGTGGCTGAGGACTGGCGGGCTGAGCCAGTTCTAGTACAACTGTTGTATCTCCTCCAGTTTGTATGATTACATATGCTTATGGCCAACTTGTCTTGTTAAATGATATTATTAGCTTAGCAAATTTTAATTGGTGAATCAGGTTTGGAGAATGTTTTATATCAATTTTTTGGTATACTGGTTATTTGATTAATGACATTTTCTTTCTTGATTGATTACTACTTAGATATATTGATAATTAGGTAGAATTAAAACTGAGTTGAAACTACAGTAGTTTTCTCCTCATTTCTCTCACTACTTTTCACACCAAACAGTACAACAAAAATGTTTATCACCGACGAAATATACCGGCAGAGATAGTGTATGTCCTTATTGTCAGCAATTCACGTTTCCAATAAAAAAATGGAGGAAAAAGGCACGCTTAAAATTGACGACAAGTTACCAACATAAATCGTTGTTTGTAACACGGGTTATGGACGGGTTTAGGAATAGCATCAGAGTCGTCGGTAAGTGAATAAAGGTTCTGACAATTTTATCAACGTGCTTATCCAACTCGTCGGGATGTAATTCATGTTACTGACAACCACACATAGGGGTCCCCGCCGATGACCACCAAGTACTCTCTTTCTTTCTCTCTCTCTCTCTCTCTCTCTCTCTCTCTCTCTCTCTATCTATCTATCTATTTCACCTTCTTCTTCTTCTCTCAATCTCTCACTCCCTCTGATTATGGTATCCACAACTTGGTTCGACTCCCCTGAAAGAAGAGCTCGCCGCCACCAGCGTCATTGCTGGTTGCCAACTTAAAATCAATTGAGGGTTTTTTTTTTCATATATGTTGAGCTTTAATTTAGCTTAACATGGAATTAATTTTTGTAATTAACATGGAAAAATCATCATTGAAAAATTATTAAAGGTTCCTAGAAAAATCATGTCTTTCTTCTTTATAATTATTCTTTAAACCATTATGGATGTATTAATTTACTTTTTAATTTCTTAAGTTATTTCAAGAAGTTTAATTTAGGTATGTCATATGTTTCCAATGTGAAAAAAATTAGTATTAGTTGAGAAATAAGTGAGGGAGACCATTTTAAGTAATCAAACAAGTGCATTTCATCTTTTTTATTATTTCGATCAGATTTTACAACTAAGATTTCTTAATTCTTATGTAGAAATCTTATAAACAACAAAGTTTCTTTTTAAAACAAGAGTAATAGCAGTCTATTTATTTTATTCTCTTATGGGTGTATTTGTATTGAAGTGAAGTTTGAAAAAAGTTAAAGAGGGAGAAATGAATTGATTGTGAGAGCGATATGTATAAAGTTCAAAATGAAAAAATCAAATTACTTTGAGTTTAAATTTAAATTCAAATGCATCTTTAGTATAATAATATGCTGCTACTATTTTGTCGCTAATAAAATGAAATGATTAGAAATGTGATATCCCCAACCCTACCACTAGGTCAACTGCAGCTGAGTAGGGTACTTGCATGCCTCTCGGCACTAAACTATAAGCCCCAAAATTATAAGCACATCCTTAGAATAATACTTACAGGTATATACACAAGTACGCAGCAGAAAAACTTAAGTAAACTGGTTACTACTAGTGTGCTCAAAACACAAGACTTAAGAAAACTTCTTAAATCGTTTCAATTCGAAACTAAAAATATTTTTTTACATAAACAAGACCTTACGACAAAATAAACAAAAGAACTTTACAACCGGCATGGGTCTAGGAAAAACAAAACAAAACATAAACACATGTCCTTCCAGGGAAAAATGGGTCCAAAACTCCAAGCCCAAAACTTCAGCGGCTTATCGTGCTTTTGACTGTCCTGAGTTAATTTGAGGAGAAAACAAGATATGGAAAACGTGAGCGCGAACGCTTAGTGAGTCCACGTATATGTGTACGTCTCAATGATTTCCCTGAAACAATGATGATGTAGTTTTACGAAAATGGTTTATGCAATATTATGAGAAAACATTTTCTTTTACAATTTTAACAATAATACTGCTTGAAACTACACGAGGGTCTCGAGCGTAGCTGGAAAGTCTGAGCGAATCAAGACATGTCAGTGCAACTTCTACACCCGAATTCAACAAAACATGCAATGTCATAGTTGGGCTCCACGGACAGAGTTCGGATCCCAAAACGAGGTCATTGGAACCAAGTTCTAGCATCTCGTAGTCAAAACCAGCCAAACACCTTACAAGTACTCGATTACCAAACAACCACACTCCCATATCACTGGTCAAAACAAGCTACAGACTCTTGGGGTACCTACTAGGTGTGCCTTGGGACCAACCTCAGTTTCGAGCTCCTCCTGACTCTTCATTAGGCCGCTAAACCCCACCGAAGAACATGATGTGGCGTCCACATAGACCGATTGGGCCACAACCTCCGCGGTCTACGCCCCTCTTCTAGTGGATCCACTCTCCCGAGTCTTAAACATCCACGTCATTGGAAAAGGCCCTCAAACAGAGGACTAGTCACGTATAGTGTAATCCTCTGACGCTTCCGTTCACAAGATCATAACCAGAATTGTAACCCTAGTTGGAATGGGGTTTTTATATGTACTTGTAAATAGAAAGGCCATTGCCCAGCCATCAGAACAACATCAAGTCATAAATATTTTTAGTAAAAATCCCCATCCGCAAGTTCACTACATGCTTATGCAAATTTCACACAATTATGCCAGATTTATACACATGCATGTCAAAATGATGTAGCTTTTCAAGAATAGAACATTTTCTAACATATAAATATTCTTAGAAAAACCTGTATAGAATCAAATCCTGCTTCACCGTAATTATCAACTGTTTTGAAAAGGCCACACCTATATAGAGCACAACTGCTACGTATTATCTGAGAAACCGGTAACATTATGGAGAACATCTCTGAAAGACATGCTAAATTGTGACATGGTGAACGAGGTAAATATTTTGTAATAAATTTAGGAAACATATTTTACAAGGCTCGAAATAAATAATATTAAAAACCAGGGTTTGTGAACTTACCGGGACGCGACTCTGGTGCTATAATCCTACAAACAGGATACAAATAAACACTTAAGTATAAATCCACACATTTCTATTCGTCTCCAAAAATAAAAGTAATAACTCCTTATGAACATAGTATATAACTACACATATACTAATCAAAAGAGCCTAAACTTCTTAATCTATCTATCTTAAAAATAATACATACCCACCGGTGATACTAAAAATATAGATGCCAACGTCTTATACGAAAATTAGGTGTATATGTATCAAGATTAATCACGAAAGTTAAGTATATTAAAATTATATACATAAAACCATAAATGTCAAAAATCATTTTCAAGAATCGTTTATACTAAAAATACGTATAAAATTTATGAACGCAAAAATTAGTTATAAAAGTTATATATATAAAAATATATACAAAGTTATGTACTAATATATATATACGAGACTTTATTTACTAAAATTATTTTATATAAAAAGGAAATCCCATGCATGCTAAAAATATATATACCAACTATATATATAGTAAAATTATATTTAAAAGGAAGTACACCATAATACCAAAAATTCGGTATACCAAAACCATTTTAGATTAAAGCATTATACCAAGGAATATTAAATAAACAAATTTATATAAAAACAAATAAGAGAAACCAAAATAAAATTAACTAACTTTAAACCCTATCATACCCTAAATACTTCACTTCAAGTCTCAAAAATCAAACTTTACAACTCATTATCAAAGAAGAGAAAAAAAATACATTAAGACATAATTAGCCCAAATAAATAAATAAATAGATAAAACTAACTCCAACTTCTAAAAAAAATAACCTTATAAAAAATGTATCTATATATATATATATTAGCTAATACACATAATTATTAGAACTTCAAGAAATCTCTACACTATACTATATCAAAATTATATCATTACTATAATGTCTGATAAAAAAATACAAAATATATATAAAGAAATGGCAGCAAGAATCAGCAGAAAGGAAAAGCAAGAAAAGAAAAGAACAAGAAAAGGAGGTAGAAAAAAATAAAATAAATAAAATAAAGAAACTTACCTGTTGCTGCTAGGTGCCGAGAAGAAGGGAGGAGAAACAAAAAAAAAAAAAAAAAAAAAATCAACCCTTTTTTTTTTCTCCTCAATTCCTTATATATATGGTACCCATAGGTTCTTACAAAGTGCCAAGTGGCATCCTCCTCTTGACAAGTGGCAATTTTTTTTAATTAAACCCACCATAAAATCTAATAATAAATAAATAAAAATAATAATATTAAAATTAATACTCTTCCATAAAAAAAAAAATATCACTTTAACCTTATCTAAGACTATCGAGTATTTTAAATTGCTAAAAAGAAGTTCGTACCATAAATTCTTAGGTTTCATTACGTTAGACCCTGATTTGTATGTTCACGACAAACGTCCTCTCGAGGTTGCCCGTAATGCCTACCGAGTGGGGCATTACATTCTTCTCGCATAAGAAAATTTTTCGTCCTCGAAATTGAATAATCATATACCTAAAAGTTCCGGATACTTCCTCTTAAGATATTCCTCAGTCTCCCAGGTTGCCTCCTCAATTCCATGATGCCTCCATACAACTTTACACATTGGAATCTGTCTCCCACATAACTCTTTTATGCTTCGTTCTATAATTTATGTTGGTTTTTCTTCGTACGACAAATCATCTCGTAACTCCAGTCGGTTATCACTGAGAACATGATCCAGTGCAGGATGATATTTCTTCAATTGTTATATATGAAACACGGCATGTATACCCATTAGCTCACTCGGTAAAGCTAACCGATATGCCACTTTACCAACCTTGTTGATAATTTCAAACGGTCCGACATATCGAGGGCTTAACTTTCCTCTTCTTGGACATCTAAGCTTTCCCCGATGTGGCGTAAGTTTCAAGAAAACTCGATCTCCCACACTAAACTCTAGGTCCCTTCTCTGATTATCGGCATAGCTCTTCTGTCTACTTTTGGCTGCCTGAAGCCGATCTTGAATTATCCTAACTTGTTTATGTATTTCCTCCAATTCTAGCATCAAGTTTCTTTGTTTCCAATGAGATCGAGCTCCAAACTCTTCCCAATACAGGGGTGTTCTACATTTCTTACCATACAATGCTTCAAATGGTGCCATTCCTATCGAAGAGTGGTAGCTGTTATTATAAGCAAACTCAGCACAAGCAAGATTGTCAACCCAATTGTTCCCAAAATCTAAGGCACAAGCTCTCAATATATCCTCCAAGGTTTGGATTGTTCTCTCGGACTGTCCATCGGTTTGAGGGTGTGCTGTGGTGTTATAACTTAGATTGGTCCCTATAGTTGCCTAGAACTTGGGCCAAAACCTTGAGGTAAACCTCGGGTCGCTATCGGATACAATATCAATGGGCACTCCATGAAGTCAAACAATCTCATCTATGTAAATCTACGCCAAATAGTCCAAAGGGTATGTCATATTAATGGCAATAAAATGAGCCACTTTCGTTAAACGATCCACGATCATCCATTTAGCATCCGTATACCCCTTGGTCCAGGGCAATCTTGTGACAAAGTCCATTTCACATGATCCCATTTCCATTTGGGAACAGGTAGCAGTTGTAGTAGTCCTGCTGACTTTTGATACTCTGCCTTAACCTTTTGACATGTAAGACAGGCTGTTACATACTCCACAATCTCAGTACTTTTGCTTTAAGTCTTTGTACATCTTATTCTCTCTAGGATGCATTGAATACTTACTTTTGTGGGCTTCCTCTAGAATCTTACGCTTAAGTTCAGTGTCATTGTGTACCCACAACCGATTCGATGTACAGGCTCCCACCAGCTTCTACCCTTCGAAAATCTTCCAATTCTTAGCTTCCATACGACTTTTAAACTCCTGGAACTCCTTATTATTCTTTTGGGCGTTTTCATATCCTGGCGTAGGGTGGATGTTAAGGTAAGACTTGACACCTTTGCTTTTCTATTCAATGCATTAGCCACCACATTCGCATTTCCTGGATGGTAGTTGATTGGGCATCGATATTCCTCCAGTAGCTCCATCCATCGACGTTGTCTCATGTTTAGGTCCTTCTGAGAAAACAGGTACTTTAAGCTCTTATAATCAGTAAATATTTCATATTTGGCCCTATATAGGTAGTGTCGCCACTTCTTAAGTGCAAATACGATGGCAACTAATTCCAAATCGTCTGTTGGATAATTTCGTTCATGATCCTTTAACTTGAAATATAAGCGACAAACTTCCTGTTTTGCATCAACATAGCTCTTAGACCTTCTCCTAAAGCATTTGTATACAGTGAAAATTCCTTGTTCGGATCGGGTAAAGTTAACATGGGTGCCGAGGTCAGTCGATTCTTCAATTCTTGAAAACTCCTCTCTCACTTTTCCATCTGTTCAAACTAGGTTGCTTTCCTAGTTAATTGTGTTAGGGGTCCAGCAATTCTAGAAAAGTCCTTTATGAATATCTGGTAGTATCCTAATGTACCCAAGAAACTACGTACTTCGGTTGGTGTTTTGGGTTGCGCCCAATGGGTCACCGCTTCTACCTTTGCCAGATCTACCGAGATCCCTTCCTTCGTGATAACATGTTCCAAAAAAGTTACTTGACTCATCCAAAATTCACATTTGCTAAATTTGGCATACAGCTTATACTTCTGTAAGGTTTGCAATACTTTCTAAAGATGTGCTTATGAGCTTCAGGGTTAGGTGAATAGACAAGAATATCATCAATAAAAATCACCATAAACTTATCTAGGTAAGTACTAAAGACCATATGCATCAAGTCCATGAAAGTCGCAGGTGATTAGTCAATCCAAACGGCATAACCACAAACTCATAATGCCCGTATCGTGTGTTGAAAGCCATTATTGGAATATCCTTCTTTCTTATCCTGACTTGATAATACCCCTATCTTAAGTCCAATTTAGAAAAATATCCCGCTCCTCGGAGTTGTTCAAATAACTTATCAATGAGGGGTGGTGGGTATTTGTTCTTGACAGTCACACTATTCAATCCTCTGTAATCAATACACATTTTGAGGGTTCCATCCTTCTTCTTTACAAATAAAACTTGCGCAACCTAATGAGATGTACTTGGACAGATGTATCCTTGCTGCAACAGTTCTTGTAATTGCCTTTTCAACTCTTTCAACTCTTCCTGCGCCATCCGATATAGAGTTCGAGATATTGGTTTAGCATCAGGTACCAATTCTATACTGAACTCCACTTCTCGTTTTGGGGGTAGCGTTGTTAAGTCCTCAGGAAAAACATCCTCAAACACCCTCACTACGGGTACTGTTTCTAATTTTACCTCTTCCTTAGGCTTGTTGAGTAGATACGCTAGATACCCTAGACATCCATTCCACAACAACTTTCTGGCTTTCATGCCAGACAAAAAGGGATTCTCTCGTTTCATTTGCTTCCCTTGAAACACCAAGATTGGCATACCCGGTCTACTAAACTTAACCTACTTCCGTCGACAATCCACTTGAGCGTAATGCCTAGACAACCAGTCCATCCCAAGTATCACATCATAACCCTCAAAGGGTAAGGCAATTAAATCACAGGTTAAAGCCACATCTTCGACGCAGATGTCACGATCTAGGTATCCTATCTCAGCTACCTTACTTATGCCCATAGGAGTGCTAACTAACAACTGATAATGCATGTCAATAGAAGGTATAGGAATGTGCTTTATATAATGCAAACTCACAAAAGAATACGTAGCTCCAGGATCAATGAGTACTTTCGCTGGCTGAGAAAAGATTTGTATCATACCTTCACCTATTTCTGCTTCAGTATCTATAGGTAATCAAATGCATAAACTTTGGCCTTCACTTGTGGCTTATCACTCATTCCTTCTGTGGCTCCATTCTTAGCTAGGGGTCGGCCTGCTCTTCTAGAGTCTTCGGAGGTACTTGTTGCGTCTTAGGGCACTGGTCCTTGGTATGTATTGGTTTCCCGCACTGGAAACATAACCTTAACTTCCGATAACATATATCAGTCGTATGTCCACATCTACCACAGTATGTGCACACTCTATAGACTCCTCCAGGGGTTTGGGTTTACCGACCTTCACTTTCGATCCTTTGCTCACCACAGGATCTCTTGGAATCTCTAGACTTCCATGGTCCTTGTCCAGGACGTTCATAGGAGGTTGCAGCTAAGCCAATAGCTGCCTTCCTCTATATAACCACTCGATCTCCCATCTCCATCCTTGTGGCGTCTTCAATTGTTGTCGCGAATCCCATTGGTGTTAAGAGAGCCAATGCCTATTGCAGCTCAACCCTTAATCTTTTTACAAATTGTCGTGTCTTGTTTTCATCAATATCTATCAATCTTAAGCAATACTTAGCCAACCTATTGAAGTTTGTCGTATATTAGGCAACTATCAGATTACCCTGTCTCTGTTGCTGAAACTCATCCTCTCGTTGCTCATGAACCCACCGAGGTATGTACTCATTTTTTAATTCTTAATGGAAATCGTTCCAGGTCCATGGTTGCTTTCTGTGTGCCCGAGCTTTGAAAGCTCTAAGCCACCAATCCTTTTCCATTCTACGGAGTCGAAAAGCTGCGAACATTACCCTCAGAGCATCCTCATACTTAAGGGCATCATAAATATTACTCAGCTGCTCGAGGAAAAATTCAGCCTTAATTTCTTGCTCGACTTCTCCATAGAACTTCGGGGGTCGAAACTTTAGAAAGAGTTCTAGTGCTTCATCTGCTCTGGGGGCCGGTACTCGCTCGTTCCTCCGAGTAGCCGTCAAAGCTTCCAACAATTCTGTCATTTTAATCATGAAATTCTCAATTATCATGTGTGCAGCTTATTCTGCACGAGATGTGTTTTCCCTTATAGTTTCAGGCTGTCTGCTTTGAGAACTTTCGGACACAGTCTTGTCCGAGTGATTGGAGGATCGTGAATCTGAAATATTTCTAAACAAACAAGAAATTCAACACTAATCAATCTCCAAGTTTGCAGCTAATCCATAATAAATAAGTATAAACTTATCCTAGGCACCATCATCCATACATACATATAAACATAAACATATATATTGGTTTCAAAATAAGGATTTCTGGTACAAGCGGTGTCAAAAATAAAAACAAAATATCCTGGTCCTATCACTTCCAAAAATGTATGACCAGATTGCTATACATTTCCAAAAACCCGGGGACCCCCCTATCCATGATCCTATGACTGCTATGCCAAGCATCTATCAAAACACCACCTATACCTATCCCAAATAACTATATATAACCAACCCTGCGTCCTATCCCCAAATCTACTACACCTGAGGGTACTGGCTGCCAGAACCTCTCGACCGGGACTCCAACTTCGACATAAATTGCTTAAGCTAGTCCCGCTCGATAATCAGCTCCAGGATCTCTCTCTCTCTCTCTCTCTCTCTCTCTCTCTCTCTCTCTCTCTCTCTCTCTCTCTCTCGGGCTGCATGGGCCTCTCGTACCTGAACTAGCTCCGTCTCTAGCATAGCGGCTTTCGCTGTCGCTTGCTGATGTGCCTGGCGAGTCATGTAGTAGAAGGCATCCATCCGCAATATCTCCTCCCTCAACCTCACCATCTGCTGAATAGTAGCCTCCACCTGCTGCTCACTCCACATGCAATAGCCACAAATAGGCGTTACTGGTAAGCGGGGGGATAGAGATCATCTTGCTACGAGAGTGTCTATACCCTCAGCAGCTACGGGAGCCGCTCCCTCAAGCTCGGGTAGCATCCCTACATCAGACTCAACCATGCTAGGGTCTTCCTCTATAGATACCCCAAGCTCCAACCTCTATGCTACCGGACCCTCCACCAGCTAACTGTCGGACAGGTCAATTAGCGGATTCAGATCCCTCTCCGAGATAATCTCCTTAAGGGAGTATGATGATGAGGGTGATGTCCCGATGGACTCGCTCACAAGTGTACCCTCCTGATAAATCCATCTACGTAGGTAGTGTGCCATGTTGTACCTACAAAATAAAATCTGAGGGCCAGTACTAACCAATAAATCATATAGTTGACATCAAAGTTTAAGCAGTTGATACTTATAACTTGTCTAAAATCCAACAATTCAAACCTAGTATCGAACCTAGGGCTTTGATACCACTTGTGATACCCCCAACTCTGCCACTAGGTCAACTGCAGCTGAGTAGGGTACCTGCGTGCCTCTCAGCACTAAACTATAAGCCTCAAAATTATAAGCACAACCCTGGAATAACACTTATAGGTATATACACAAGTACACAACGAAAAAACTTAAGTAAACTAGTTACTACTCAGTGAGTCTACGTGTGTGTGTGCGTCTTAGTAATTTCCTTGAAATAATGATGATGTAGTTTTACAAAACGGTTTATGCAATGTTATGAGAAAATATTTTCTTTTACTATTTTAACAATAATACTGCTTGAAACGACACGAGGGTTTCGAGCGCAGCAGGAAAGTCAGAGTGAATGAAGACACGTCAGCAGCTTCTACACCCGAATTCAACAAAACAGGCAATATCATAGTTGGGCTCCACGGACAGAGTCCGGATCCTAAAACAAGGTATTGGAACCAAGTTCCGGTATCTCGTGGTCAAAACCAGCCAAACACCTTACGAGCACTCGATTACCAAACAACCGCACTCCCATATCACTGGTCAAAATAGGCTACAGACTCCTGGAGCACCTACCAAGAATGTACTTGGACTAACCTCAGTTTCGAGCCCCTCCTCACTCTCCATTAGGCGGCCGAACCCCACCGCAGAGCTTGATGCAATATCCACGTAGACTGATTGGGCCACACCCTCCGCGGTCTATGCCATTTTTTCAAGTGGATCCACTCTCCCGAGTCTAAAACGTTCACGTCATCGGAAAAGGCCCTCATACGGAGGAGTAGTCACGTATAGTGCAATCCACTGACGCTTCCGTTCACAAGATCATAACAAGATTTGTAACCCTGGTCGGAATGGAATTTTCATATGTACTTGTAAACAGAAAGGCCATTGCCCAGTCTTCTGAACAAAATCAGGTCATAAATATTTTTAGTAAAAATCCCCATCCGCCAGTTCCCTACATGCTTATGCAAATTTCACACAATTATTTTAGATTTATACACATGCATATCAAAATGATGTAGCTTTTCAATACTAGAACATTTTCTAACATATAAATATTCTCAAAAAAACCTGTATAGAATCAAATCCTGCTTCACCGTGATTATCAACAGTTTTAAAAGGGCCACACCTATATGGAGTACAGGTCATATACATTATCTATGAAACAGGTAACACATTGTGGAGAACGTCTTCGAAAGACATGCTAAATTGTGACATGTTGAACGAGGTAAATATTTTGTAATAAATTTAGGAAACACATTTTACAAGGCCCGAAATAAATAATATTAAAAACCAGGGTTTTCGGACTCACCTAGAGACGGCTCTGGTGCTATAATCCTACAAACAGGATACCAATAAACACTTAAGTATAAATCCACACATTTCTATTCATCTTAAAAAAAAAGAAGTAATAACTCCTTATGAACCTAGTATATAACTACACATATAGTTATCTAAAGAGCCTAAACTTCTTAATCCATCTATACTAAAAAAAATACATACCCACTGGCGATACTAAAAATATATATGCTAACGTCGTATACGAAAATTAGGTATATATGTATCAAGATTAATCACGAAAGTTAAGTATATTATATACATAAAACCATAAATGTCAAAAATCATTTTCAAGAATCATGTATATTAAAAATACGTATAAAATTTATGAATGCCAAAATTAGTTATAAAAGTTATGTATATAAAAATGTATACAAAGTTATGTACTAAAATATATATGTATATATGTATATACAAGGCTTTATTTACTATAATTATTTTATATAAAAAGGAAATCTCATACATGCTAAAAATATATATACCAACTATATATATAATAAAATTATATATAAAAGGAAGTACACCATAAATCATTTACAAAAAATTAGGTCTACCAAAACCATTTTACATAAAAGCATTATACCAAGGAAAACTAAATAAACAAATTTATATAAAAACAAATAAGAGAAACCAAAACAAAATTAACTAACTTTAAACCACATCATACCCTAAATACTTCACTTCAAGTCTCAAAAATCAAACTTTACAACTCATGATAAAAGAAGAGAAAAAATAAATTAAGACATAATTAACCCAAATAAATAAATAAATAGATAAAACTAACTCTAACTTCTAAACAAAATAACCTTATAAAAAAATGTATCTATATATATATTAGCTAATACACATAATTATTAGAAATTCAAGAAATCTCTACACTATATTATACAAAAATTATGTCATTACTGTAATGTCTACTAAAAAAAATACAATATATATATACAGAAACGACAGCAAGAATCAGCAGAAAAGAAAAGCAAGAAAAGAAAAGAATAAGAAAAGGAGGAAGTAAAAAATAATAAAATAAAAAAATAAAATAAAGAAACTTACCTGCTGCTGCTAGGCGCCGAGAGGAAGGGAAGAGAAAAAAAAATCAGCCCTTTTTTTCCCTCAATTCCATATATATATGGTACCCATAGGTTCTTGCAATGTGCCAAGTGGCAATTTTTTTTTAATTAAACCCACCATAAAATCTAATAATAAATAAATAAACATAATAATAATAATATTAAAATTAATAAAAATTAATATTCTTCCATAAAAAGAAAACACCACTATAACCCTATCTAAGACTATCGAGTATTTTAAAAATCTAAAAAAGAAGTGCGTACCATAAATTCTTAGGTTTCACTATGTTAGCCCCCGACTTCTATGTTCACGACAAACGTCCTTTCGATGTCGTCTGTAATGCCTACCAAGTGGGGCGTTACAAGAAAATTAAAGACTAATTCAATAATATGCTTTCAAAATAACCTCATACTACACACAATACATAATAAACTTTTTTTCACCCCTCGTGTGATAAACGAATACCTTAAACATTTTATCATTATTATCATTAACATAATAAATACATTAAAATTTTCAAAAGATTCCATTTCTTTATCTCCTCTACCACTGTAATTTGTTTATTGAAAAGATTTATAACTTTATAATATTTTCTCCTTTTCAATAAGTCAAAGGAAGAGGAATTCGGGTTATAAAACTAAGAAGTTTAGGGTTTAGGGTTTATTTATACAAACTAAGTAGAAGATTATTAGAAAATATGAATTATGTTTAATATTTAAGAAATGATGTTTTAAGAAAATTATCTTTAGAAACTAGAATTGACAGCATGGACAAAACTAATTAAAAGGGTGGAGTGAGGCATCCATTAAATTATTTTATAATTTATATATTTTTAAGACTGTAAACATGATTTTTTTCTTTTATAATTAAAAAGGAAGCAAGTGATTTATATATGATGTAGTAGTTAGTAGTTTAAACAAGTGTAGAATTGAGTTTAAATAGTTGAAATCGTTAAATTATAATTTTCAATTATGACTTTAGTTTAAGAAGTTTAAGTTTAAATTTAAATTTTAATATTATTCTTTTTTGTTTCTTATAGTTTTTTCTTGAGGATTCTGGTGACATAATTTAATTTTGTGTTTTACGGAGGAGCTAAGACTCTTTAAAGTTTTATGGAGGAGCTCTTACTCTTTAAAGTATATTTTACATGAGAGCCTTGACTCTTTAGGTTGTATATGTAGTTTCATAGGGGAACCCTGACTCTTTAGGTTGTATATATAGTTTTATGGAGAGCCTTGACTTTTTAATTTGTGTGAAACTGTGTTGGTGTTTTTTTTTATGGCCTCTATGCCTGAAAATTGTCCATAATACAAGAGAAACTCTGCCAAAATTTTTTTAATCTTATAAATAACTTATATTTTTTCTTAATGACTAAATAATAAATGATGAAATATAAGACTTTATAATCCTTGTTTCTTAAATTAAAAAACTTAAATAACAATTAACATAATGACTTAAGTTACTACGCTTACTTCTTAAGTTTTATAAGACTTTTAAGTACGTCTAAATTTTAAAACTTTATAATCGTAACTTAGGAGCTATGGAACTAACAATTCATTCTCGTAATCATTCTTAGGAGCTATGAATAATATACCAAATCGTAGTTGGATATATAAAGAAAGAGGGCACAGGGTTAAGGTCTTATAAGTCAATTCATTAACGGGGTAGATTACTTTATTCGTCAATGTCTTGAATACAATAATCAAAGTGAAAATTCATTGAGATATCCGTGTTCAAGGTCTAAAAAGAAGAAGATTATACATTCCAAGGTTGTGAGAGACATCTTCTGCGGTGTTGTTTTGTGCCTAGTGGCAACATGATGAGGAACGTATTCTTGCGGAACATATTGCATCACTTCGGTCTCATATTAGTGTAGGAAATTCACGCTCATTGCCGACTGAAAACAACTCATATCGTGCGATGATATTTGATGTAGCTGGTCCAAACATTTTACCTCAGGAAGAAACCAATCCTAAAGAACCACCTAATCCTAAGGTAAAAAAGTTTTTTGACGTGTTAAAAGTGGTGGAGACACCGTTGGTTGAGGGGATGACAGACATTTAGCTTTATTTGTGACTACTAAGTTGTTGTACATTAAGTTTGATACCGATAGATTTAAAAGTCGTACGATGATGTTTGTGCATTAATAAAGAAGCATTTGCCACCAGGCAATCATATGGTCGAAGATTGGTACGCGAGGCAGTAATTGATATCTGGCTTAGGATTGCCCGTGCAAAGAATTGATGTTTGTTCCAATGGTTGTATGCTTTATTGGAAGGAGGATTCTGAGAGAACAAAATGTAAGTTTTGTGGTAGTCAACAGTACAAGATATGTAGGAAGAAAAGAGGGAAGAAGAAGAAACTAGAACAGAAGAGACCAGTGAAGACGATGTTTTACTTTCCATTAATTCCTAAATTACGAAGATTGTATGCATTAAAAAGAACTTCCAAGCACACGCGATGGAGAAAGCGCATAGAGCTAGATATGATGAGTCATCCTAAAGATGGTGAAATTTGAAGCATTTTGATAGGATTTAATCTGATTTTTCGACAGAACCAAGGAACGTGAGACTTGGCTTGTGTACGAATAGGTTTCACCTTATGGAATGGTTGGATCATGACCAGTAATGGTAACACTGTATAACTTGCCGCCTTAGATGTGTATGAAAAAGGAGGTAACGTTCTTGATGGTTTTCATCCCAGGTTTGAAAAATCAGAAAAACAACTTGGATATTTATTTGCAACTGTTGATAGAAGCATTAAATCTGTTGTGGGATGTTGGGACTCTTAATTATAAAATATTGAAGAAACAAAATTTCCAAATGCGGGCCGCACTTCTTTGAAAGATTAGTGACTTTCTGGCATACGATGTGTTGAGTGGTTGGAGGTCTTTCAAGAGAGATAAAGGTGAGGACAGTTCATCGCCTCCACCGCGACTTTTGGGAGAATTTTATGGGAAAGGGTCTAGGACTTTTCCAAAAGAACAAAAAACAGGAAAGGAATTGGGCAAGGAAGATGGTAGGAGAAAGGATTACAACTGGACAAGGAGTATATTTTGGGATCTTCCTTATTGGTGTACCCTCTTAGTCTGTCATAATATCGACGTAATGCACAACTAGAAAAATGTGTTTGTTAATGTATTCAACACTGTCATGGATGAAAAAGAGAAGTCTAAGGATAATATCAAGGCTAAACAAGATCTACGTTTGTATTGCAACCAATAAGACTTGTTGATGAAAGAGAGCAGTGGGGGCAAGTTTTTGAAGCCGACGACGTGTTACACCTTGACTAAAGAACAAAAGAAAATGGTGCTTCATTGGGTTAAAGAGTTACAACTGCCAGACAGATATGCATATAACTTGGCCAGGTTTTCTGATCATAAAGAAATGAAGATGACCGGCATGAAAAGCCATGATTGTCACATGTTCATGGAATGACTGATGCCCATCATGTTTAGAGAGCTCCTTCAGGCGAAGGTGTGGAATTGCTTGGCGAAGTTCAGTTTATTCTACTAAGACTTGTGCGTGCCGAAGATAAGTCCGTCACATATGTGTGAATTAGAGGAAAGTATACCCATTTTGATATACAAGGTAGAACACATCTTTCTTCTGGATTTTTTTAATGTCATAGAGCATTTGATAATTCATTTGTCGTACGAGGCGAGAGTATGCGGTCCTGTCAAATAAAGGTAGATGTACCCATTCAAGGGGTAACCTACGTAACCATTCATTTATAATTCAATCAAAACTTAGATTTAATTAAATTATATAACTAATTCATTTATACTTTGAATTAACTTTAGGTACTTGCACCATACAAAAAAGACAGTAAAAAATAAGGCAAGGAGTACCTGTGGCTCCGGATATGGGTCCTTCGGCTTTGAGGCCTCCTCTCGGAAATTCTCAGGAGTTACTATGTTTGTATATAATCCAGTAAGTACTTATGTATATACAAAAATATTTATATTCTAATCGAAATTCTAATGAAATCTTTATGTAAGAGACTACAGCCCTCTTTGAGAGTCGCCACCGACGTCTCAGCTATCTTTCAGGAGCAGTTCAACGGGCCTTAGCACATTTGGTCTGAGATCCCGCAGGCTGTCCAAGATATGTGGTGGGAAGGGTTTTAGTTAATAGAAGTTAAATGAATCGTATAAAATCTAAAATTTTAAAAAGGAATCATTAAATTTTTTGTTGGAGTTAGTTTAGGAAATATATTTAGTTTGTTAGTTACTATTTTTTTCCTCTCAAGTATACTCCAATATTATTTTTTATCTGCTGAATGAAATTAAATGGACATTGACTTTGTCTTGTACATTTTTTTATTCATTAGCTTCTTTAATCATTAAAATATGCTTTACGATTTCTAAATTGCCTTATGGTCATTAAAATATACCTTATGGTTTCTAATTTGTCTTATGACCATTAAAATATGCCTTATGATTTCGAATTTTATATTATATTCTAATCTTTTAAATTTTACGAAACGATGTGTATGGGATCCTGCTTACTCTATGACTACGATGAGGATGGCATGGGAATCAAAGGCGAAAGACCAATTAAGGGATTTGTTTAGCGATGCTTCAGGAAAGAACAAGAGGCCGCCATGGATTGATGATAGCTACTGGGCCGAGATGTAGAATTATTGGCATAGCCCTATAAATCCCAGTTCGAACAGAATAAGAGGAATCGGACTCAGGGAATGGAAGGACGGGGAGCCGGGAAGTACATGGATGGTTCCATCTCATTCACAAAGACGATTTTGAAATGGGTAAGAAGTTTATTTAATATTAAATTCCTCTTATTAATTAAACTAGCTTAGGAAAAATGTTAATCCTTTTGTTTTTGTGTTACAACAAAAGGATTTTACTAAGAGGTTCTCTTGGAGCAAGTTCTTGGAAGAGTTTCACAAACCTTAGAAAGGGAAAAAGAAGGGGTAGTACGTTGATTTCTGCTTGGCAGAGTTCTGGGTAAGTTTAGTATCGATTATACTTAAGTTTATGTAATGTTTGATAACTTAGAACCTTTAAGTTTATATAATGTTTTATAATTAAAAGTCAAATTCAACTAACATTTTTATTGTAGGAAAAATTTAACAAGGAAGATCGAGGAGGATGCTGAGGTGTCGGGTACTGCTATGCCCGACGATCTCCAGATGATGGCCATTGTAGCTAGTGGCATGAGCTGCGGCCGTTTGTATGGAACTAGTTTGGAGGTTAACTCACCTTATAGTCGAGAGCAGCCGAGCTACAGCTGCATTGGGACTTTGTTGCTTGGATCACGATCAGAGGCTTATGGCGGAGTAGAGGATGCTATTTCCAAAGTATCTGCTACCTTCGCTGATCCTTCCACATCTTCATCTTCATCGACTGCAGCAACAGCGGGGACCTCCAAGGTCTTGACTCAAGATTCTAAAACTCCCCCTTCTATTAATACTCCCGGACCCACCTCTCCTCTACTCGGCCCTATGGATAGTGATTCCCCCATCCTCTAGAGATACTACATAGGCCTCCTGATTATAAATATATATACTTTGATAGATTTTTATGTTTTTTATATTTGATGGATGTTTATGTTTCTAATGTTTCATGGATGTTTGTGATTGGTTTATGGATTATATATTTAGTTTATGTATTTTTAATTGTGTTTTACATTTAGTTTATGAATGGTTTATATTGCTGCTGTTGCGCTTTCTTCACTCCAGGGAGTTTCAGTTCTATTTCAAAACAATATAAAAAAATGTACTTACCAATAGCATATCGATGGAACCACCACAAAATATTTCTTTTTAATTTTTTTTATTATATTACCGATCAATGACTTGTCGGTAAATTTCGTTGATGAATGGTATCGACAGGACCTACTATCGTTAGTAAGACCATCAATTTCGTTTTTAAACAATATAAGAAAATGTATTTATCGATAGCATACTAACAGAACCACCACAAAATATTTCTTTTTAATTTTTCAATTATACTACCGATTGATGACTTGTTGGTAAATTCCGTCGATTAATGGTATTGACGGGACCTAATGTCGTTCGTACGACCATCAGTATTCGTTACTGACAACATCTTACTCGTTGGTAAAACAGTTGGTGTGTTACATAAGAAATACGGTTGTTTGTAAGAAAACTACAGTTGGAAACAAAAAATCTATCGGTAAGTCAGTCGAAAACAAGACTTACCGACGACATTCCTTCAATAGCTATTGTTAACGATGATAAGCAGTCGACAGACATGTTTTCATCGGTGTCTTGTCGGTAACAGGCCCATACCGATGATACGCTGATGATTCCTGCCGTCGGTAATTGGCCCCATTTTTGTAGTGAAAAATAGAGGCTTCTCATGAGTTTAATGAGCCTTTCAAGAATTCTACTAGTATTGCGAGAGAACTTGCCTAAAATTGTAACAATTTTGGAGGAAAATGTGTACGGTTCTTCATACCTCTGTATGATTATTCAAAATATCCCTTTATTGATGCAAAATTCAACTGTACAAAACGCTTGATAAGAGTACTATAAATACAGATGGTGGCCATTTTCTTGCAATCTTCCAAGGTAATACTGATTAGCTATGTTTCTCTCTCTTATCTCTATCTTTATTATGTTTTTTAGTGTTTTTGAGGACCTTTTTTCTTCCTCTATTTTCAAAAGTTTAAAATTTTGATTTTTTTACTGTAAGGTTTAAAGGGTTGAATTTCTAGGAGAAATAGAGAGGGAGAAAGATTATGTTTATGGGTGACTCATTGTGAAAGTTTTCAGTGGGGAAAACAATCAATGGTTTCTTTTTAATTAGGGAAAAATAATTACATTATATACTTGTTACAAATCTTCTTGTCCACCTACGAAAAATGGAAATAAATTACAGCTACAAAACTAAATAATTAGTAAACTAAATCAATTTACAATAATATAAGTATACAAGGTTTAGGATTGATATGAATATGGAAACTTCTATAACATAATCCGCAATACTCCCCCTCAACTATGTCGGAAATGCCCAATTTGCAAGCTAAACGATGAAAATGAGTAGGATGAAGAGCTTTAGTGAGAATATTAGTAGGCTAAAGCTCACTGCGAATATAGTTAGGAGAAATAAAACCAGCCCAAAAAGTATCCCGGAAAAAATAGCAATCAACTTCAATATACTTAGTGTTTTCATGAAAAACAGGATTGGCGGCAATGTGAAGAGCAACCTCATTATTACAATGTAATGGAATAGGACGAGTAAAAGGAACGTGAAGGTCGCGAAGCAAGCCTGTTAACCATTTCAATTCACATAAAGTTATAGCCATGAAGCGATATTCAGCTTCACTGGAAGAGTAGAAAACGGTATACTATTTCTTTGTCTTCGAATAAATAAAAGAAGCACCTAGGGAAATAAAGTAGCCGATGACACAGCGGCAAGTACTTAGGCATGTGGCCTAATTAGAATAACAATAAGCAGTTAACAAAAGAGGAGAAGTAGAGTGAAGAAAGATACCACGGCCAGGAGTACCTTTGAGATATTGAACGACACAGAGAGTAGCATCCCAGTGGGCAAGACGAGGGGCTTGCATAAACTGGGCGAGGGTATGAACAGCATAGGTGAGCTCAAGACGAGTAAGAGTAAGATATATGAACTTCCCAATAAGTCGGCGATAGCTATTCGGTTTATAAAAAGAAGGGCCGGAAGCCTTGGCCAACAAATGATTCGGTTCAATGGGAATAGAGGCCGATTTGGCCCCGAGCAAACTGGTTTCAGCAAGAATCTCCAAAGTGTACTTGCATTGGAACAAAAATAAACCCGAAGGGTTTCTTACAATTTCAATACCTAAAAAATATTTTAGGGAACCCAAGTCCTTCATGTGAAAACACGCACCGAAGAATGCTTTGAATTTTTAAATAGAGGATAGAGAATTTCTAATAATTAATAAATCGTCCGCATAAATGAGAACACACAAAAAAATATTATTCCGAAAATATATAAAGAGGGAATAATCTGCTTAAGACTGGGAAAATCCATACTTACGAAGGGCTGCAGTAAGCTTCGAGAACCAACATCCAGGGGCCTGTGAAGGCCGTATAAAGATTTCTTGAGGAGACAAACCTAACCACGAAAAGAGGGACGAAAGCCAGGCGAGGGACACATATAAACTTCTTCCTTTAGATCATCATAGAGAAAGACATTGTGGATGTCCATCTGATGTATGGGCCATCTTCGAGCAACAGCAACAGAAAGTAAGGTATGAACAGTGACCATTTTAGCAATAGAGGCAAAAGTGTTCATAAAATCTATGTCTTCCTTTCGTGCGTTACCTAAAATCACCAAGCGGGCTTTATACCGTTCAACCGCACCGTTGGCTTTATATTCGATTCGGAAGACCCATTTACTTTCAAGAGCGTGTTAGGAGGCAAGGATGTTAAAGTCCATGTGCTGTTTTTTTCGAGGGCATCAATTTCTTGTTGCATTGCAATGCATTATTTAGGATGAGAAATAGCCTCGGAGTAATAGGTAGGTTTGGAGTCTGTAGCAACAGATGATAGAAAATGCCGGTGCGAGGAGGAAAATTTGTCATAATCCACAAAGTGTGTAACAAGATAAAGGAACTTATCTGAGAGGTCCGAAGAAAGAGATGTAGTAGAAGAGGAATGGGATATAGAAGACTTCCGTGTGGCATTAAAGTCAAAATCTTAAAGTCGTGCATGAATGGTTTTAAGACAATACTTTTCCTTGAGCCAATTTGAGCAATAGGCTGGAATTCCATGGAAATAGGGGGTGGAGCAATGGCTGGGTCTACTTCTAGATGGGCAGAGAAAGATGGCATCACTGGGACAGGAGAAGGGCCAGCGTCATTTTGGGGGACAACATTGGATTGGATGTCGTGGGACCAGGGGAAGGGCAGTCTATAAAGACTATGTGCTTTGGACGTGTTGGGCTACGAGAAGAAGGAAGCCCAGGCACTGGGCTGGGAGGTATTGGACCACGAGAAGAAGGAAGCCCAGGCGGAAGAGCTGGTCCATTGGAAGCTGCGTGTAGGCTGCAGAAGGGTGGGCCACGCGAGGAAGAGGCCACTGAAGGAAGCCCAGTAGCTGGAGAAATAAGTTGGGCTGAAGGACTGGCCAGAAAAAAATCACTCCCCTGTCCTGAAGGCCCAAAATCTGTTCTCCAAAATTGTAAGTTTGTGCAAAGTCTGTAGAGTCTAGAGGAGCGTCCGAATTTTCCTTATATGGAAACTTGGTCTCATCAAAGATCACGTCTCTGGACAAAATAAATTTCTCATTTTGTAAGTCGTAATATTACCAACCTTTCTTGTTGAAGGGATATCCAAGAAAAATACAAATTCCACTATGGGTACGAAATTTATTGAAAAACCTTAAAGGGGGGGAGGGTGAATAAGGTTTTTGGCTAATTATCGAAAAACCTTTGTTAATTAAAAGGTAAACCTCCAATTTTGTTTGAAAGAGAATTCTAAAACTCTTTTAATAAAATTCCAAACCAAACAAAATTTTGTGGTTGAGACAAATAAGTAATAAGCTTAAAGAAAAAAACACAAGGAGTTATAGTGGTTCACTCCCTCAAAGAGTTACATCCACTACCTTGAGTCTACACCCAAGGATTTTTCAAATCCACTATAAACACAAAGTTACACCAACTACAAATATGAGGATCACCCTGAAAGGGTTTTGCACACAACCTCAATTCACAACACAATGTAAATCAAAGGATTACCCAAGCGGTTTTTCAACACAAACCTTCGATATCAATAAAAGAGAAAGATAGGTTTAAGAACAATGTTACCACTTTTGAGCTTGAGAAATAATAGGTACAACTCAATGAAATGTTGTACAAGCTCCTCCTTTCTTCTTCTTTGATGATGATCAATAATGAAGCTCAAGAAGATTTTTGTTTGGGATTGAAAGTGTTTGCAATAAATGTACTTTTGAAGCTCTTTAAAAGTTTTAAATGTTCTCAATGAATATTTCACCAAAATTTTTCCATTTATGGCTGATCAAAAGTCTATATATACTTTCTTAAAAAAAGTGACCGTTGCACTCTGTGTAACGGTAATAATTTTTTACAGTAAATGAAAAAATCAGACGACCGGTTCCTGAAATCGGACGACCGGTTCTTTAAACAGAAAGTTTCGGACTTGTCCAGCTAGAAATCGGACTGCCAATTTTTTAAGTGTAGAAAAAATCGGATGACCGGTTCTTGAACAGAAAGATTCGGATTTGTCCATCTAAAAAACGGACTGCCAATTTTTTGATTTAGAAAAAATCGGAGGACCGGTTCTAAGACCGGATGACCGAATTTTTTGTTTCTTCAGCCAAGTTTTTTTAAGACAAAAGCTTTCTTCATTGTTTCAAAAACATGTATTCTTGACAATCTTTTTAAAGAGAAGAAGAACCTTCCAAAAGCATCACAACTTCAGTCAAGAATACTTAGATTATAACAAAAGTTTCTATTTGAGAAAATCGTGAAAGGAGCTTCATATATGATCAATAAACAAAGAGTAAGATTAGGGAGTTTTACAAAGAAATACCTTATTACACTCTAACATAGACAAGGCCTTCAATGTCTCCAATGATTTGATCTTGGAATGGCTTGGTCTTTTCTCTTTCATTTTGCCCTCATCAACAAGATCTTTTGCTTATAGAGAGTGTAGGCTTGAGACTTCAAAAGTCCTTCTTTTGTTCTATGAAAGGTTAGCTAAAATACTCACACAAGCATATGTTAATCATCATCAAAATCATAAGTATTAATGCCCTTAGGGCTAACATTTATCTTTTGGTAGATCATGATCATGGACATAAGCAAGGCACCCAAAGCTTTTAATGTGAGAATATGAGGGCTTTGTTCCATGCAGCAACTCATAAGACTTTTTTCTTGTAGTATTAGGGAGGGGGTGCGATTGATAAGATATCCTACCATAAAACACATTCCCCCCAAAACTTCTTAGGCAAGTTAGCTTGAAAACGCAAAGCACGAGCGACATTCAGGATATGGCAATGTTTGCGTTCTACCTGACCATTTTGTTGAGGGGTGCCAGCAATAGTTTTTTGATGTATCATTTCATATGCGGAAAAATATGATTTTAGATAAACAAATTCTGTTCCGTTTTCACTTTGAACCACTTTAATGGTTTTATGAAATTTGGTTTTGCCCGTGGCAAAGTAATCTTCAAAACCGAGGCGACTTCGCTTTTATTAGAAACTAAATATATCCAAACTACTCTAGAATAATCATATAGTATAGTAAGAAAATAGGAAGCACCGGTAGTAGATACAGTTGTATATGGTTCCCATAAGTCACAATGAATTAAATCAAAAGTCTCAGATGCTTTATTAATACTTAAAAGAAAACAACCACGTGTCTGCTTGGCACGCAAACAAACATCGCAAGGAGCTGTGCTAGTTCTAGAATTCTTAGAGAGTCCCAAAAAATTATTCACCACAAAATTCGAAAGCTAGCCCAACCAGACATGCCATAATGTACTTGAATCAAAATTAACACTAGAAAAAGCGTACAAGGACGACAATTGTAAAGGTTTGTAGAAGAAATCTCATTCCTCTGCTTACCCACTCCAATTGGCCTCATCGAGGTACGGTCCTGTATAACACAAAGATCATCAGAGAAAGTGATAAAACACTTAGAGTCTCGTACCAATTAGGCCAACGAAATTAAATTGCACTTAAGCTCAAGAATAAAGAGTACACTAAAGAGATTGAGTCTAGAATTTAAAGGAACTATTCCTTCTTGCAGAGCAATTGCCTTAGCACCATTAGGTAGACCAACAGTATAGGATAGATATGGTTTAAATTTCCTAAGAAATTTTTCCTACCAGTCATATGATGAGAACAGCTAGAGTCCAAAATCCACATATTTTCCATACCAGATAATTTATCGAGTTGATCGGAATTTGAATTATTCAAGATGGTCAAAAGGTTTGACTACTGTTCTTGACTTAAGGTGGGAAAAGCTGTCATGGGTTTGGTGCTGTTGGAGTCATTGTTATCTTCCGGAGCCGCGCACTGCATTACTAAAGCAGCGTGAGCCCATCCAACTGCATTGTGATCCCTTGACAACGGCGACAGTCCCCGATGCGGCTTGTTTTTGGCGTTCGCTAGGCCAGGAGTGGGCCATCCTCTGTTCCTGCCGCGACCTCCTGTTCCTCAGCAAACGAAGCTCCGCAGCCACCGCTGTTTCTTGCACTTGTGCGACTGGCAAGCTGAGTTTCGCGGCTGCCGGTGGTTGTGCAGTTCTTGGGGCATTAATCTGGGTAGCCTACGAGCTTAAAACAAGAACTTACCTCATGATCGCTTGTCTGCAATGTGAATAAAACAACCAGGAATTTGGAGGAGATGACGGTGCCGGCTTAACGGCGGCATAGGCAACGCCATCACTGCCGTGTTCATCCGTTCGAGCCAAGCTTCGATGTTGCTCTTCTTTGCAGATGTTGGCAAGAATTGTTCTCACTTTTGGCATTGGTTCTTGTTAAATTAACTGGGAACGAACAGTATCATAAATTGTACTATTTAATCCCACTAAAAATTGAAAAACTTTTTCTTCCTCTCTTTCGTTTGTAATAGTTGCTAAAAGTTCTGTATTGGTAGTAAATGGGAGTCAAGTATAGTTTTCAAACTCGTCCCATATTTTCTTTAAACGTGAATAATACACTTTTATTGAATCTCCTCCTTGTTTATAATTTGCTAATGCCGCTTTCAGCTTGTATTTTCTTGGTCCGTTTCCGACTAAGAATCTTTCCTTCAAATTTGACCACAGCTCGTCAGCTCTTTCAGAATAATTTACGGAGGATCAAAGAGAGGGCTCAGTAGTGTTGAGAATCCTTGAGTTCACCAGATTATTAATTTCCCGCAATTCTTCCTCTTTGTCTAGATCATTTTCTGGAATGGGAACTGTTCTATTGACAAATCCCAATTTTTTTTTCCGAACACAAGGCCAATGGCATGGCTTTTGCCCATTCTACATAGTTATTGTCTTTATCATTCTCCTTCAATTGGACGGTCATTATGATCAGCTCGGGACAATTATAAGACCCCACATCGTAGGCATCTTTCTTTATTTTACGAACATGGCTTTCTTCTACCATGTTGTTGTCAACGTTGCCAGTATCTTTCTTGTCTTAACTCGTTATGAGAATTTAGACAAGGCTAGCTTTAATACCATAAAAGTTTCTAGTGGAGAAAACAATCAATATTTTATGTTTTACTATGGCAAAATAATTACATTATATACTCTTTACAAATCTTCTTGTCCACTTACCCAAAATGGAAACAAATTACAACTAGAAAACTAAATAATTAAGAAGCTAAATCAATTTACAATAATATAAGTACACATTGTTTAGGATTGATAAGAATATGGAAACTTCTATAACATAATTCGCGATACATTGAGTTTTAATATGTGGGAATCATTGGGTTGCATGCTTCACTCATGGCTACCTAAGTCCAGAACTAGCCCTATAAGAAAAAATGGGCTTTCAGAGATTGTGTTCCTTGTGAGTTTTATATATGAGTTGTGCAGTTTCTACTGAGAATTTCTGTATATGTTGCTTGCTATCACTACTATTTTCTATTTCAAGTTTATGTCACTTTGTTTATTTCAAGAAACTGGAAAATTCTACTGGACTTATGATGCAATTTTAAGTTTCTTATTTCATAACATAAATATTTTAAACTTCCAAGTCTTTCTATGATTTTCTTATTTTGTGTCTAAATATCCACAAGCTCAGTCGGTGCAAATTGGACTATTAGCCAACTACTCATGGATGATTCACTTTTGCTCAGCATTAGAATCTAGAAAATTTAGTGGAAAATTTTAATTTTTTAAAAGAATAACGAAAATTTAGCGGTATTGAACCGCCAGGAAATATAGTAGGTTTATTGTGGCGGTTTTTACAAAACCTATGCAAATATTTAGCAGCACTCTTATAGGTGTAGGTTAAGAAAACCCCCCACAAAATCTTTTCGTAGCGGTTTAAAATCCTTGCTGAATGTCAAAATAACCTCCACAAAAATTATTGTTTTTTGTAGTGTTGTATATGGTAATAAGAATTTTTAGACCACCCTTCCCAAATAGTCCTATTAATTTATGAATTTAAATAGGTAGGCAGGCCATCATCAACCACCCCTGTGGTAACTTCACTTACCTCGATGTTATTAGTTGCTACTTAGGTTTTCACCTATGATTTACCATGATGATATCATTACTAATAGAGCTAATCATGCACTAACCGTGCACCAAGGATGCATATACTGTAATCAATTGTATTATTTCCTTTCCATATGTAGGCCTGCCAGCATATATTGTGTAATTATTCTACTAACCTTTCCTATAGATTAGTCGTTAGTATAGAATACTAGTATAAATATTCATTGTAATATTGTAAATGACAAGGAAATATTCTATTTAATCTTCTATCTTCCTTTTGTTTCTTTTTTTCATGGTATCAGATCCTTGCTCTACATCCACCATGGCTTCCTCCCTTACAACTTCATTCAACATCTCTAATCTCTTTTCCTTTCCTATGAAACGTAATACATATCTGTGCTAGAAATCACAATTTGAGGACATACTAGAAATTCATGACCTTAAAAATTGGGTATCTTCCTTTCATGCTCAACCAGAAATTAAACTTGCTGTAGCAAAGAAAATCCATCTTATACTCTATGGAAGAAAACTGATATGTTGGTATTGAGTTGGATTAAACCCACAGTTAATCCCTCTTTGAAGCTCTTATTCTCTCTTGCTCTACTTCCTAAGAAGCATGGCAGCTATTAGGAAAAACGTCTCTGTCTTGTCTCTAAAACACATATTCGTAGTACTTGTGGCCAACTTCGCTCTCTTAAAAAAGAATCTGATAAGTCAATAGCTGACTTCCTTCTCCATGCTAAAGCCCTTGCGGATGTTTTTGTCGCCACTGGATCCCTATCTCTAATTTTGATCTTATTGAATTCATTATAGATGGTCTTGGTCACACTTATAAAGAATTTATAACATTGCTACATGTTCACCAAATCACTTCGTTTGATGAATTTTATGATCTTGCTTTTCAAGGAGAAAATCTTCTTATGAGAATGTCCTCTCTTACTCTGTCTACAGGAACTGCCCTTGCAGCTAGTCATACTTCTAACCCTAATAAAACTGGCTTTACGGGAATCCTAATTTCTATCTGCACAGTCGTGGTCGAGGCCAATACTCAAGAAGAAATGGTCGGTCCTGTCACTTAAACTCACAATATAGATCACAAACAGATAATAGACCTCCCATTCTCTCTACCCCTGCATACTCTATTTCGGCTTCTATCAAGACTTCTGTTGCATGTCAAATTTGTAACAAACATGCCCACACTGCTAGAGTATGCAATGTAAGCCAAAATCTTTCTTACAATGCTGAATTCACATCTCACTCTCAACCTCAATTACCGGATCCAACTTGGTGGCTCGACTAAGGTGCCACATATCATATTGCGCCATCCCCGAACACTCTCTCTCTCAAGCTCGACCATATGCTCGTAATGATTCCATCACTGTTGGGAAGGGGTCTTAAATTCCCGTTACTCATATTGTTTCAATTCCTATTCCTACACACTCCCGATCTCTACTTTAAACAACGTTTTATATGTTCTTAATATAAAATATCTTCTTTCCATTAAATGTTTTTTTAGAGATAATAACTGTTATTTCCTTTTAGATTATGATAGTTTCTTTGTTAAGGATAAACATATGGGACAAGTTCTTCTCCGTTGCAATAGTCAAGATGATCTTTATCACTTATGGCCATCCTCTCATGTGTCTGGCAATCAGCTCTTTTTTTGTGAAAGAACTACTCAAGATGTGTGGCATACTCGTCCAGGACTTCCATCCTATAGCGTTGTTAATGTCTTGAATAAAAAGTATCACTTACATGTTATTAATAAATTTAATTAAAGTAGAGTTGTCGTATTTGTCCCATGGGCAAATCTTGTTTTCAGATAGCAGTTCTTTTATAAAACTCCCCTTGAATTACTTCGTCTTGATTTATGGGGCCCATCGCCCAAAATTTCTCGTGATAGTTACCGTTTTTATCTATTTATGGTTGATGATTGTACAAAATTTGTTTGGTTTTATCATCTTGTCAAGAAGTCTGATACTATAACAACTTTTATTAATATCAAGAAAATGATAGAAAATCTTCTTTCTTTTAAGAAAAAAAAAATTTTCAGATCGACAATTGAAGAAAATTTGTGAATAAATTATTTGTTAATTTTCTTTTTCATCAACTATCTTTCCATCACATACCTCAACAAAATGGTGTAGTCGAACGGATGCATCACCACACATAGTTGGCATGGGTCAATGTCTCCTTTCCCAAACTCACTTAGCGCAAAAAATTTTAGGTTGATGCTTTTTCTACCGCTATTTTTCTTACTAATCGTTCACCAATAAAACAACTTAATTATACTACTCCTTATAACAAAATTATTGGGAAAACACCAGATTATAAATTTCTTAAAGTTTTTGGTTATGCATGTTTTCCTTTACTCACTCCTGATAACTCTCACTAGTTGCAAGCTATGCCTAGTAAATTTGTTTTTATTAGGTATAGCAGCTCGCATAAAGGATACAAATGTTTGGCTCACTCCTCTAAACGTATGTATATATCTAGACATGTCCTTTTTTGATAAAAATTATTTTCCCTATAAAGAACAATCACATAACTCTTTACCACAAACTTCCTCTCCTTTTTCCTAATGAAACATTCCAAGTATCCTCTTCTGGGGTCAATAAACATAAATCGAGAATCTATAAGTATAACACGAAAAAATTTATTTTTTTGGAGCCAAATATCTCGCTCTAACCCAATTCTCTCTAACTCAAGACTAAAAATCTTCACATTCAACACAAATTGAAGATAGATATGGATAATTTTGAATATTTTTTTGCAAGAAAATATCGATTTTGAGGTGAAAACTCCAAAAATTACATTTTTTTCAACTATGCTGAGTTTCTCCCAAATTGACGAAATTCTCTAAGAAATTTTGCCAACCTGGGCGAGATTCCTTCAAAAATTTTACCAAGTTGGAATTCGCCCATCGGGAGAAACTCTTGATAGTTGAAAAAACTGTAAATTTGGGGGTTTTATTTACCTCAAAATTGATATTTTCTTATAAAAAATATTCAAATTATCAATACATATATTAAATTTGTGTTGAATGTGAAAGATTTGAATTTTGAGTTGGAGAGAACTGGGTTAGAGAGAAATTTTGATGAAAAAAATAAATTTTTTCGCACTATTTATATAGATTTCCGAGTTATGTTTATGGAACTTCTCCCCCTCCCATGATCCTCGATCATCTCCTCATCATGAGAAATCTCTAAATTTACCCACTTACGACTCCAATTCCTCTCAACCGCACTCCACCTATAAGCCTATATCTCACGCACTCAATCCCATGATTAATTCTCCACCTACCCAGGCAGGCAGCTTCCACTTTCCCAAACAATCATCGTTTGTAAGAATCTCCCTTTCGTCATTCTCGGTTAACCATCTTGCTTATTCTTGGTTAACAGCTCCTCCCTCCACTCATGGCTCATCATGCACAATCATAGAATCCCCTAATAATGCAACCATTAATCCTACCCAACTTTCCAATTTACCTGCCATTCATCCCACAAAGTTAGGTTCCTGTTATCCTACAAATCACTTCCCCTCCCCACGGCAGATTCACCTGAAAATCTTCTACCAACCAAATGAATTAATCCTCCTCATACTAGCTCTATCCCAAATCTCCCTCGGACTCCCACTCAAAATTCACATAACATATCATTATCGATAAGTTCATTTTTACCCTCTTAAGCATTTTTTAGCATTTAAATGTTTATAAAATAGAGTTATTTGATCCTACTTCTTCTCTTATTATTATAGGTACCTTCAGACTAAAGATGTGTTGAAAACTACTCAAAAAGAATGCCTTTGGAGAGAAAACAAAGCAAAAAAGGAGAAGAAATAACAAGCTGCCCAAAAATAAGGTCCATGGCTGCGTAATATAGAGTCTGGTGGATTTTTTTACCTCTTTAATGACCTTAATTAGAGAAGTATCCTGCTTGGTCGTCCCGAGAGTTTGACAATTCTGGGACTTTCCTTGCGATATTACACGTAATATACACTTGCCTAAAAGTGTAATTTTAATAGGATAGTAACCACACATAAAGCTTTTTGGCGCCGTTGTTGGGGGATCGTAACATTAAGAAAGCTATTATTTGCTTATTTAATTGTTTGTATTTTTAATTTTTTTAATTTGCTTTTATTCATTTATTAGATTGTGGCTTTTATTTGGATTTTCTTGATCGTCTCAATCTATTCTCTTAAATTCACTAATTTCGTATTTGATTTTTTGCTGGTTCTTTTCAACTATTTTATACCCCATTGCAAAAGGGGAAAATTAGTCGAATTTGATTCGAAACTCGAGAAAACGTTGTGGAAAGCCTGCCACGCCATCAATTTCAATATAGCGAACAAAACGGCGTTGGTAGTTTTAGATAATGTGAAAGAGGAGGATCTAAGGGATCTACACCTGCCACCACAATAGCGAAACATACGATGGCAGACTTTACTAGGCCATCCATCACTAGGCCTAGGCCGAGCATAACGAGACCGGCAGTGGACACTAATAATTTTGAAATCAAGTCCAACATCATACAAATTATCCAAAACAATGTTCAATTCAATGGGCTAAAATATGAAGATCCCAATGTACACATTGCCAATTTCTTGGAGGTGTGTGATACCTTCAAGATCAATGGAGTATTGGAGGATGCAAGAAAACTTCATCTATTCTCATTCTCCTTAAGGGATAAGGCAAAGTAGTGGTTCAAATCATTACCTCTAGGTTCCATTAGAACGTGGGAATCGTTGGCAGAGAAGTTCTTTGAAAGATAGTTTCTCCTGGGCTGCACCACAAAATTGAGGAACAAAATCCTCTCATTCCAACAAACTAACTAGGCGAAGCTTGGAAAGGTAGAAAGAATTGATAAGGAAGTGTCCTCATCAGGGTTTTGATTTGGGAATCCAAATCCAATCATTCATCAGGGTTGTTAGCTTTGGAGCTAGGCAACTTATAGACGCTTCTGCTGGCAACTCTATCGATAGCAAGACGCCTCAACAAGTATATGACTTGATCGAGCAAATATCTTTAAACAATTATACTTGAAGGGGCTGAGACTAGGTGTAAAAATGGCGGAAGCACATAGCGTCGACACGCTAACACCTTTGGAGTCAACGTTGGCTGCCATGATCAATAAAAAATTAAAAAATAAATATTTTTCAACATGGCCACAACAAGCAATATTTTGTGATTTTTACAACGGAGAGCACTCAAATCATGAGTGCCCTAGTATAGATGCTCCGGTGGAACAAGTAGATTACATCCAAGGAATAGGCAAGGGAATAATCCTTATTGCAATACCTATAACTCTTGATGGCGCAACCACCCGAATTTTTTTTGGAGCAATCAAGGGCAACAAAGACCTCAAAAATCCTCCGCAATTTTAAAATCGTTGACTGACATAACCATTGTCTTATAATGCACCTCCTTCGAATCAAACACCGAAGTCAAATCTCAAAGAAATGCTCATAAAATCCATGTATGCAACTGAGGCAAGAATGCAAACAAAATCAAGATGCATCCATTCATTTGGAAACTCAAATCAGTCAAATCGCTAAGCTAGTCTCTGGAATACCTCAAGGAACTCTTCTGAGCAACACGGAGGTAAACCAAAGAGAGTATGTAAATGCTATCTCAGTAATCTACAAGGAAGGAATTCCTAAAGAGGAAACAATGGTGGCGACTAAAGATAAAAACTCCGAGGAAGAAGAGATGACGGCACTCCTTCCAACAACATCCTAAGAAGACAAAGAAAATATTTCTAAGGGGCAAAAAATTGAAGTATACAAGCCCTAGATTCCTTATTCGGCTGCCCTCAATCAGGATAGTAGCAAAGATGAGATAAGGAAGTTTGTTAATATTTTTAAGCAAATAAAATTTACCTTACCTCTTTGTGAATTGCTTCTACTAGCACTCAAATATGTAAAATATCTTAAAGAGATACTTTCAAGGAAAAGAAGATTAGACAAAGCATTGACATATACCTTGGGTGAAGAATGTTCGACAATATTAATCAATAAGGAAAATCTACAATGAAAGTTAAACGATGAAGGGATTTTTTCTTTCCCTTGCATGATAGGCAATTTTCCTATCGATAAAGCATTAGCCGACCTAGGAGCTAGCATAAATGTTATGTCTTATAATATGTGTAAAAAGCTAGGTCTACAAAACTCTACACCTACTAGGATGACCATAAGTTTAGCAAAAAAAAGTACAAGACATCCTAGACGGATTATCGAGGACGATTTGGTTAAAGTTAAAAATCTTGTTTTTCCAGTAGACTGTGTGATTTTCAACATGGAAAAGGATGTCAACTTCCTTTTATTATTAGGACGACCTTTCTTATATACTTTGAACGCCTTAATCAATATGGATAAAGGGAAATTGAGCATGAGGATTGGAGATGATGAAGTTATCTTTAAATTCTTGATAACTCCAATCCTTTCCTCTATGAATAATGAAAAATTATTTCTCATAAATCATATCAATCATAATGTGCCTTGTCCAATGCAGGAAAACAAGTCTAAACAATCCGAAAGCCCTAAGAACTCAAATGGAAGAAGAAGAAATACTTCTCTAAATCAAAGAAAGGTTTAATGGCATGGTTGCCAATTCAATGAAAGGGAAAATGAAGAGCAAAAACATCATCGGATTCTCATGATTTGAGAGGTGCCGGCAGTACGTAAGAGGGAGTATCAAAACTCTTTTATATATTTGTACAATAATTGTAGCATAGTTTAGTTTCTCCTTTGTTGTTTCGTCTTCTAATTTGTCAAGTCTTTGTTAAGGTTGTACAAGTGAGTCAGGGAGATTCCGTAAAAGAACAGTTACCAAGCTTTTTATTTATGTGTAGGTAAAAAGTGTAAAAAAAATAAGATGAAAACAACCAAAAGCAGAGAATTGAAGCAAAAAACAGATAATTCAAACTGCCATTTTCTCCACCCCTTGTTCTAATATTGCCGTCAACCGGGCTTTCATGGCCTCATTGGTATCCATGCTCTTTTCTCTGTAACCTAAAATCAGTGGAATATATAATCAACATATGGTCCAATGAAAATAACCCAAAATTCCAAAGTCCATACCATAAACACCCGATCAACAAGAATAATGAACAAGGAGAAATGAACTAAACAATAAAGACAAACCAAAAGAAAAGAAAACTATACCAAAAAAAAAAAGAAAAGAAAAACTATACAAATGACTTAAGCGCCAATTTCATTAAACTTGCCATGCTCCTCGGCAATGGCCCCAAAAACTTGATGTTTACAAAATAAAACAAGAATGGGATCCTATAGCTACATTGCAATATAAGTGGACCTCACACTTGTAGAAATGGGTTAACCCCGAGTGTCAATATGCACGAGGATGGCAAGACTCAAATACTCAATTGTTCACTCAATGTTTAGTCTTATCAATGTGGTGGAAATGATCGTGAGATAACAAAGTAACAAACATAAGCATCAACTAGCAAAACAAAGATAAATATGAACTTGGAGTTTGGATCTCGGGAAAACCTTGTTACTATTTAAATTAAAAGGAATTAATGAAAATTGTAGTTGCCTTAGTGAATTGGGTCATCATACTAATTTTTTGGCAATCCCTATCTCTAGGCGAAAGCTTCTCTATTCTCTATAACTTTTAGACGAGAATCTCTTCTCTCCCTAACAAGTTATAAATGCACTAAACCTAGGTGATTATTGACCTAAGAGTGTATTAACTATCTCTTGTTCAATACCCCAATTAATCCCCAAATTGAAACCGTCTGGTATTCTTCCTCAATTCCAAACATCTGTGCGATAATTTAGCTTCATGACACTTAAATTGCACATAAATAATCAATTAAAGAACAATTCAATAAGAAGCAGCATTCAATTTCATAAAATTCAAGTCTTCATAATACCCAAAAGGTAGGGTTCAACCCTTGAATCCAAAAATGCTAATTACTCACAATTCATTGTATGAAATTGAAATTAAACATAAATTACACTAATAGAGAAGGAAAAGAAATGTTGAGGCGAAGAAATTGAAGCTAAATTGCATTCCAAAACCGCGCCTGAGCTTGTCTCTCGAGTTGCTCCCGTAAATCTCAATCTTCATTCTCTAATCTAATATCTACATAATTGAGGTTAGAATTAGGGGAAATTTGTCACAGAAAATCACACCAATTCGCTTCCTAAAGACCTATCTACACTACTCTAAAACTAGGGAATCAATTCTGAATGAATAATGAATAAAATCTCTAAAAAATAACTAAGTGTAGCTATTCTCGGGACCTACCGACACCGATAGGTCAGCGGGACCTACCGTGCACAGTAGGTCTCTGTTCCCTGTTTGCACTGTGATGTGCGTGTTAGTATATGTCCTATATCAATTGACTTACATTTATTATTTACGGACATCTATTTGGAATTATATTTTATGCTCTTGGTCATCAAGTATTTGACTTGATTGTAAAACTCTTCTTGCTGATAAAATACTATTCTTGTTTGTCTCTAGTTTTGCACATATTGTATTACTAATGTAGTATGAAGTTGATTGATAATCAAGTTTTACTGATCATGAATATGAGATATAAAATCCATTCATAAATATATATTGAGAATATTGTATTGGACATGACCCAAAGTGAAAATATTTTACATATTCTCAGTTTACATATTTTACATTGCACGGGTTTTAAGTAAAAAATATTTCTTCTCAGTTTTATGTCAGGTGTCCTTTTACCTAATGTTTCTAATGCCTCTTGCATGGGGAGAAATATGTCTTGACATAGTCAAACATCACTTTTAATTAGGTAATTATTATGACTGTTGGTTGGGCTATTTTCTTGTCGTGGCTTGAATATTAGAGATAGTGAAAGAGATTTGTCCCTCTCTTATTAGAGAGAGATATCTATGGGCCCTTGATAAGAAAGACTAGAGATTATGCATGGCCATGCATAAATAAGTATTAATAAAGTGTTATTAACATTATTTATAAAAACAGTCTGCCTGGTGATTAAGTAAATTGTTAATTAAGTTTTATAAGGATGACTCGGTCCATGCCTTATACATAATTAGGATAACATGTGACAAAAGGACTAAATATTAAAACTAATATTAGGTTATCATATCTTTGCTTAACTTGGGTAAGCATAATGTCTTGCTAGAGGTCATTAATGTTTTGTGGATAAATGTTTGGGATATTTTTATTCATTGCCAATGTTCAGTGAACCTACAGAGTCACACGCATAAGCGATCTTGTGAGCACGATGTCCATATCTATTGAATTCGGATCGTGTTCAGATTCGTTAAACGTATACAAAATGGGAATCAGATTCCGTGTTGTATTTATTTGGTAAGTTAATAAGTGACTAATTTCGTTTATTTGAGAAATAAAATTAGTTAATATTATTCATCCAACTGTTGGATGATTATTAGAATAGACGGATGAGATTAAAACTGTCATTAGATGACAATTAGGGTTCTGATGTTGACGCTATAAAAGGTTATGTTAACCTTTTTCCTGTAGCTATCTTCATTTGATTAAAAACCAAAGGCTTTAACCTAGAACAGTGAGAATAGTATCTAGCCCCTCTCTCTCTAAAATTTCACGCATTACTAGATAGTTAGGTTTGGTTCTGAATAGTTTTCAGAACATCGAAGGAGCTAGCATCTCGATCACTTGTAGTTGAGGTCGTCGCGTGGATACCAGTAGAGGATGAAGCGTAAACAGCAGCGCCTCCACACCTAACGGCAGAAAGCATTGAGGTAGTTTTCTATCCAATCGGTTTTTCTAGTATGTACGGATCCTGTTGTTGGTTCTTCGTAGTTTTTCTTATGTTTTTGCCTATGAATTCCAACAGTCTGGAACCTACCGCGGCTGGTAAGGGGAACCAATCGTGCACGGTAGGCTTCTGTCTCTAATTTGTTCGTTGCTCCGGTCACTGTTTTGCATCATTTTATGTCGTTTTCACTTCGTTTCAAGCCATTTTCATTCGTTCTTCGTTTTATTTCATTCAACAAGCATCTATGATACAAATGGAAGACATTAGGCTCAAATATATTCTTTATACCTTAAAATCACCGAAAGACAATAAAATTAACATACAGAATAATAGGCAAACTAACACATATCAAATACTTCCACACTTGAGTGTTGCTTGCCCTCAAGCAATAGAACTAAACGGAAAGAATGAAAAAGTTCGAAAAGGTTTTTCAAATAACGAGTTCACGAAAACTGGATAATACAGTCGCTTACGTAATTTAGCAAGAAGGGAAAATAGAAGATATAAAACAGCTATACCAAAGACGATAAAACCAAAACAAATAAAAGAAAACGAAACTAAAAAGGAACAATGCCTCTTCAACAGAATCTTCAACCACCAAGACAAAACAGAAGGATAAGCACAAGGTACACTTAATCCACCACACTCACAAATAACCACTACATGCCAATGGTGTGTGTATGTTCTACGGTCTTTGACAGGGTTGTATTTTTGGTTGAAATGGGATGGTGTTCAAACTCCCGAAATACGTGCGTCAACTGGCCCTTCGTCATCCTTTCTGTGAGGTAGCTTGTCTCCTCCAGCTTGTCTTGAGCGAGTTGCACGTGGAAATGCCAGATGAAAAATTCCAGCGATAAGGAAATTCTTTTTCAAGATTCAGGGCGCAGCGAAGCAAAATTCGATCAAGGGGGCTTCCTAACCGGTGTCCGAATTGAAGTCGGACCGGTTCAACATTCTGAGCCGGGACTTTGTTTTAAAAAAAGTACGGATTTCACCTTGTCTTGTTATATATCAATTCTTTTTTTCATGTCTTTCTTTTTCTATTTGATACGAATCTACCTAGTATCTCGCTTCGGTCTTTTTTGTTCTGATCTTTTCTCCTCTGTTTTGTTATCCTGTTTTCTTAGAAACCAAGAAATCTGAGTAATTAGCAAAATGAAATCCTTCAAAAGAAAATACACAACAATCCCATATTTCTCTAGTTGTCATTCATTCCAAGTCTTATTCTCTGTCATTCCCGGATTAGGTAGGACTTTTCGGCTTGTAATGTTAGGTTTGGAACATAATAGGTACCAAACGAAAGTAACAGGAGACAAGAATAAACAAGACAGAGCCAACGCAACTGAAAGGACAAAATGGCAAAACTTAAGAAATAACATTATAGTTGTCGTTCGCTCTTCTCACTCACCCTTGAATAATCATTATTTTGTTTCTTCGCACACCTTACCCAACACTTTTACAATATTTAGGGCTTTTAACAAGAGAGAAAGAACAAGTGTCGTTTATTTTCTTCTTCACGACCACAATATACACAAGAACGAAAGTACCACTTTTTTTCTTTGCTTTTTTTCTTCTTTTTTTTCCTTTTCATAAACAAAACAAAAGAACTCTTATCTCTTGCTTCTTTATTTCTTTCAACATTTTGTACCAAAAAGTGAATACACAAACTACCCCTTCTTTACATCATTTTTTCTTTTCTTCCCTCTTTCACCCCCACGCTTATCTATTATTTTCACTCGAAATGGCTAGCATGTTATTCCAACATTGGCTCCACGAAATGAGGTTTAATTTAGTGAGATTTAAAAAAGATGATGAATAGAAGGGAGTGAAACCCCTGGCATAAAGGCATAAATAAGGGAACGAAGGCTTAATTCCAAACATGGGTAGGCAAATCAAAGGGAATTTATCTTAAATTTTAGAAGCATATACCTCTCTACAATGCAGACTGCATTTTGTCCGCCCCTCTTTGGAGCTAAAGTGTGGCTGAAAAATAAGTGAGGGCATGGGGAAGAAGGGAACGGAAGTCACCCGCATGGAGTATACAATGGTGATTGAGGGGCCGCAGCCATATCTCAAAGCACGAACAACTCGCGTCGAAATTCCAAGTGGGGTTCTCATCTTTAGTTTTCTTATTGGAGTACACGGTGACCATGTTTTTCGCTTCTTGAATCCTAATGATGGATACAAGACGATCCTTTTCAAGCAGAATTCAAACCCCTTTCACAGCAAAAATATGGTGGGAAGATCCTTGTTCGTTTTATTGTACATATCACATAAAACTCACGAACAAGGTAAAGATAATAATCTCCTGAAATACGGTATAGAAGAACCCAACCCAAACCCCGAAAAGGATTTTCCAAAGTAAAATGTTCGATGACTTCTTCACCGAGCGATTTTTCAACAATCATTTTTAACGAATCCCTTTCGGCTACCCATGTACAGGCAACCGTTGTAAGACGTTCTGGAAAAAGTAAAATATCAGGGGTAGAAGGGTTGGGCATCGGGTCCTCCACTCGAGACCTCTTTGATTTTGCTTTTGAAGTAGAATCTGCTTTTTTAGGGGCGATTTTGAAAACAATAGAGTGAAAAGCAAAAGAAAAACAAAGGTAAAAAACGGAAACGAAAAGAATAACCAATCAACACAACAGTCCTCCCATACTAGAGGAAACAATAGCACCAACATAAGAAGAACTAAAGAACACAATAGAAACACACATAGAGATAAAACCTATCTTGCCCATGTGTGCTTTAGTGAACTAAGTCGCCTGTGGGTGCAAAGTGTGAACATCTAATCAAAAATAGTAGAAATAAAGAAAAAAATCCCAAAATATCAAAGCAAATTAAACAAATAAAACACAACCTAAAACTAACACTTAGCAATAAAACAAAAAATAAAAACAAATTAAACTAATAAAAGTAAGAAAAAAGGTCAAGAGAAAGCCTATGGTTGTTTGAACAAATAACCCAAGTTGCTTATGTCGACATTTTTTTTTGTCTCAAGTTTTGTGCTTGTCGGAGTTGGCAAAAAGCCACCGAAAAACTAGCGGGAAAACCCTTTAATGCAAAATTCTTGAAACTTTTTCATTAGAAAACCAAGAATACACACAAAATATTAGTAATTGCTAAAAATTTCACAAAAAGGAACTAGAAAAGGTAAATTATAGAAAAATAACAAAAGAAGAAAAGAGAAGAACTTCAAGGAGGGGGAGAAAAAATAGAAGCTTTTGAGAAGAAATTGGAAGAAAAGAACGATGGTAGTGTGGAGTTATATGGTGGTGAGGTGAAGCTGGAGAAAATTTGAAGGAATAGAGGTATTAGAAATAGAAGAGAAGAAGAAGAAGAACTAGAGAGAGAAAGAAAACAAACCCAAGTTGAGGAGGAGGGTTACCGCCAGAAGTCGCCGGACTGGAGAGGGTCGCTAAAAATTAGTGGTTGAGAGGGAGAGAGAATCGAGAGAAGGACTGGAAGGGAGCTATGGAAGTTTGGAGGAGGAAAAGGAGCAAAGACTTAGGATTTTGGAGGGGAGAAAAAAGGGAAAATTGCAGAAATTTACAATTCAAGCTAGAATTTTTGGTCAAAACAAGTCGAGCCGACCCGATTCACCCCTTGAAAACCCGACCCGCGGCCTAATCTGGGACCTATCGATGCCGGTAGGTCGGGACCTACTATGCGTGGTAGGTCTCTGCCTAGAAGTGCCGAAAAATGCTCGCAACCTACCTGCGTGGTAGGCTACCCTACCATCCACAGTAGAGTTCCGCCTAGCTGCCATTTTTCTTCGTTTTGGCACGTTTGTACCTCGTTTCTTCACTTGTCAGTCTTGATGTTTCAAACTCCACTTAGAAATGTTCCTAATAGGCAATCAACTCTCCAAACTTCCTTACACAAGATAACGGAAAACAAGTTAGAAAGAAAGTGGAATAAAATAATACAACGATAGATCTTACATACAAAAACATGCTAGGTATTTTCTTCTTAGACGTTTTGAAGAAACAAGGATTCCTTTAGAAGGTTTCTACCATTCTTTCCAAAGTATAGTTTAAGATATTGTTCGGTTACTACCTCCTTACAATGAAAGTGATAGAACTTAAACCCTAAAGTAAGAAGAGAAATTACGAACTTGAAAATGAGCTCAAGAAAGACGTAGCTAACTACGAAAAGATTTAATTCTTTAAAGGAAAACACAATGTTAATGAGGACTAAGTTTGAGGAAAAACTCATTTTCTTTTTTCCATGGCATAAGGCTTGTTTCCTCTTAGCGTTTTCAAATTTTTCTTCGAACTCATTGAGATTTCTCCTCTCTTCGTCTTTCACCTTGGATTGCGTCCATGGTGCCTGTATACATAAAGAATCACAAACAAGAAACGAGTTAGTTTCTTGATTAAGGGAATTTACTCCCTCACTCTTTCTGATGATGTCAATCTCCATTTCTTGTCGCCTTTTTGTATGACCCTCATGACTTTCCACAAGACACTTGTTTTCCTTTTTTGGCTCACCTTCCTCAACTTCACCCATATTCTCTGGAACGCACTCATTTCTCTTACTTTCTCCAATTTCACTCGTAACCCGAGGAGGTTCTTCAATTATTGGGAGACCGTCATGCCTCCTTTCAATTATTTCTTGTTGATCCTCCTCTTCCTCGAGGAAAGTGGACTCCTCCGATGCTTGAGCAGTTGTCTCCTCCTCATCCACAACTATGTGAAATGTATTCACTTGTCCTTCTACACTCTGCAAGGTGACCGCCTCTGGATACTCCTTTGGAATCCGCTCCATATTCCTTGGCAAAATACCAAGTTGTCCTTTAGTGATCATGTTTGCCAGAAGGTTGATATAACTTTCCATATTGTGAATGGAAGTTGTTTGCTTTTAGAAACTTCTTCCATACTCTTCACCCTAGCCTGCGCCGTCTAGATATATCATGAAACGAAATCTTCTAGATCAGACTAAGGGGATAATAGATGCACCGGTAGAGTGTAATTTCATGGTGAATATGTGGTATAGCATCCCTAAGAAACGTCCGGTTGATTCATCCAACTCGAACTATAGTGGTTTGGGTACGTGTTATACCCCTACCAGTTATCTTAAAACATGGTCTATTTGTAATGTAGAGATTGAGATGCAGCTGCCATTTTCTCCACCCCTTGTTCTAATATTGCCCCCAACTGGACTTCTATGGCCTCATTGGTATCCATGCTCTTTTCTCTGGAACCTAAAATGAATGGAATATATAATCAACATATGGTCCAAAGATAATAACCCCGAATTCCAAAGTCCATACCATAAACACCCGATGAACAAGAACAATGAACAAGGAGAAATGAACTAAACAATTAAGACAAGCGAAAAGAAAAGAAAACTATACAAAAAAATGAAAAGAAAAACTATACAAATGACTAAAGCACCAAACAACAATATTTCATTAAACTTGCCATGCTCCTCGTCAACGGTGCCAAAAACTTGATGTTTACAAAATTGAATAGAAATGGGATCCTACAGTTACAGTGTAAGGCAAGTGAACCTCACACTTGTAGAAATAGGTTCACCCCGAGTGTCGATATTCTTGAGGGTGGGTGGCAAGACTCAACTACTCAATCGTTCACTCAATGCTTAGTCTTATCAATGCGGTGGAAATGATCGTGAGCTAACAAAGTAACAAACATAAGCATCAACTAGCAAAAAGAAGAGAAATATAAAAATGGGAGTTTGGATTTTGGGATCCCCCTAATCTTGTTACTATTTCAATTAACAAGAATTAATGAAAATTGTAGTTGCCTTAGTGAATTGGGTAATCTCACTCGTTGTTGGGCAATCTCTATCTCTAGGCGAAAGCCTCGCTATTCTCTATAACTTTTAGACGAGAATCTCTTCTCTCCCTAACAAGTTATAAATGCACTAAACCTAGGTGATTATTGAGTAAGAGTGTATTAACTATCTTTAGTTAAATACCCAAATTAATCCACAAATTGAAGCCCTCGGATGTTCTTCCTTTCTAAATTCCAAAAACCCCTGCGATAATTCAGGTTCATGACATTTACATTGCACATAAATAATCAATTAAAGAACAATTCAATAAGAAGCAACATTCAATTTCATAAAATTCAAGTCAATTTCATAATACCCAAAAGTTAGGGTTCAACCCTTTAATCCAAACAAGCTAAGTACTCACAATTCATTGTATGAAATTGAAATCAAACATAAACAAAACTAATAGAGAGGGAAAAGAGGTGCTTAGGCATAGAAATTGAAGCCAAATTGCATCCCCGAACCACGCCCAAGCTCGTCTCTCAAGTTGCTCCCGCGAAGCTCTAATCCTTGTTTCGATCTTCAATTCCACTTGTAATCACTCAATCCTTGTCTTCTAATCTAATAATTACCTAATTGTGGTGACAATTGGGGGAAATTTGTCACAGAAAATCTCCCAATTCATCTCCTGAAGACCCACTTACGCTACTCTAAAACTGGGGAATCAGCTTAGAATGAATAATGAAGAAAAAACCCTGAAAAACAACTAAGTATAGCTATTCTCGAGACCAACTGTGCAAGGTAGCTCTTTGTTCCCTGTTTGCCCTGTGATGTCCGGAACCTATCGCGGTCGGTTGGGGGAACCTACCGTACGTGTTAGGCTTCTGTCTCCCATTTGTTCTTTGCCAAGGTGCCTACTGCCGCCGGTAGGCTGGCCTACTCTGCACGGTAGACTGCTGCCTATCACCGTTTTGTGTCGTTTTCACTGTGTTTCAAGCCGTTTTCTTTCCTTCTTTGTTGTACTTCATTCGACAAGCACCTACAACACAAATGGGAGATATTAAGCTAAAATATATACTTTATACCTTAAAATCACTGAAAAACGATGAAATTAACATACAAAATAATAGCCAAAATAACACCTATTAAGTAGCATTCAAAATTTGTTTCTAGAGACTATTCGGATCCGGATAGTCCAAATATCTTGGTCGAGAAAGTCGAGAATCTTGGGGGTCGGGTCATTTTTCTATGCAGATCAGCCCTCTAAGGACTTATCTTTTTTCCCTACTCACTTATCTTTATTTATTTTCTATTTTGTGTGTTTACTTTTCTTTTTGTTTGTTTGTTTTTCTTTTCTGTAATCTCCTTACTTTCATTTTGTTTTTCCCACATTGCAGACAATGTGATTTTAAGTGGAGAAGGGGGGGGGAGGGGGGAGGGAGGGATGGAGAGTTTTTGTTGTTTTAGTTGTTTTTAGTTTTTTATATATTGTTTACATTTTAAAGTGTTTGTTTCTACAAAAATTTCAAAAACATCGAAAAATATCAAAAACTCCAAAACATTGAAAAATATTGAAAAATCTCATAAAAAAAATTTGTTTTAAAGTTAATTTTTGTAAATAATTGTTTTTATCATTCTTAAGAAAAAACCAAAAGGATTTTCCTTTTTATTTTTGTCGCTAGAAAAGCATTAAAAGAGGTGCATTTAACTTGTTAAAACTTGGAGTAGGTATAATAGGTAGTTAACTTCACATTATTCTTTTGTATATGCCTTGTTAATTAATGGTTTTTATGCACAATACTTGGTTTTAGGAGCAGAAATATGCTTTAAGAATCTAGTGAAATTGTCTTATATGATTTATTTTTCAAAGTATCATTCTAGAACTTGTTATCCACACCTTGAAACGAAAAGTTTAGTTTTTGTTAACCCTAGAGATGATGGTGTTAGGCCTTCTTGAGCTTCATGTCAAGGGATCCGTTTGAGCCACTTCTTGCCTACCCTTTTAACCCTAAATCCTTAGTACCCTTCTTGAGCTTCATGTCAAGGGATTCGTTCCCTTCTTTTCTTTATCTTTAAACTCACATTTAAATATAAACCCTCAATCAATGACCTAATGATTCTATATCTTGTAGACAGTTTGAGTGAGCTTCACAAATAAGTGTGGGGAAATAGGTGAGAAAAGAAAATTCTGAGAGAAAGGGTATGTTGGGAAATATATGTGAGAAAGAAATCAAACAAGAAGAAAAATATCAAGGAAATGAGATGTTTTGATGAAAAAAATATGAGAAACCCTTTGTGAGCAAGCTTGTAATCTATCAATCATTTGTGAAAAAAAGAAAAAAAATGAGGAAGATGATAAAAAATAGTGAAAAGAGAAAAGAGAATGAAAAGAAAGAAAGAAGAGAAAAAGAGAAAAAACTATGAGTTGAAAAGAAGATTTATTAGCGTTTTATCTATTGATATCCTTTATTTCCTTCTTCTCACATATATACTTCCTTCATTTTGAGTGATTGATGAGTTCTAAAGTTTATGGGGTTGTGAGTGAGTTAAATAAAAGGTAGTGTCTCATGAGAAATGAGTGAAAACGGCTTAAAGTTTATAGTTGACTCGAGTTGTTTTCTTTTCGGTTGCATTAGCTCGTATTGTCATTCTTCTTGTTTTTCCTTTACCTTCATTTGATAGTCACTATATCCCTAGCCTAACATTATAAGCTTGATAGTCCTACCTAACTAATTCGGGGATGACTTTAGCTAGAACTTGGAGTAGAAGGATGTTGAAGAAGTCAAGCATATATAGTATAGCTTAATAAAGTAAATCATATAGTTAATTTCTTGAAATTCTTCTCGCATATTTTTGAAACTAAACATAAAGTTTGCACACACACACACACATACACTGTTGATTCTCATATACTAAAATGGAATGTTGGATATATGGGTTAGTTTATGAATCGTGCCTTGATTAGTTTTAGCAGTTCTTGTAAACTTTTGGTTATGTTTTGAACATGACGTTTCTTTGTTCTTTTATGGTATTAGTTTTTAAAGTTGTTTGTTTGTTAAAGTTTTTTTTTAGTGTTTGTTTTGTGTGATTTGGTGGGTATACCGTTTTCCAATCCTCACGAGACCTTACTCATCCTCGTTGATAGCTTAGGGGTTTAAAGGATTTGTTGTACGTGCTAAGTGCAATCGTGAGTCCTACGAAAGTGGCTAGTTAGTTTTTGCTTATTTTCTTTACTTTCCTCATTGAAGGAATACTCCTAGAAACCAGGAACTCATTGTTTTTAGCCTTTTGCTCGAGGACAATCAAGCATAAGTGTGGGGGAACTTGAGAAGTCTACTTTTACCCTCTTAAGTATTGTCATTTTTATCAGTTTCTGCATTTAAATATTTAGAAAATATTTGATCCCATTTCTTCTCTTAGAATGAAGATATCTTGAAAATGAGTAAGTATGAAGCACTTGGAGCAAAAACAAAGAAAAAAGGAGAAGAAATAACAAGCTACCTAAAAACAGGGTCCATGGTCGAGCAATGCAGAGTCCGGTGGATTTTTTTACCTCCTTAATGACCTTAATTGGAGAAGTATCCTTCTTATAGATTTTAGAGGACTTCATGAGGTTTCTAGAAACGTAAAGGTCGTCAGAATCGGAGTTCATTCGATTATCCAAAGTATTGTGTAAAAATTCTCTTTCTCATATGACATTCCAATTTGACCCCTTTCGGTAAATGATCATAACTATAGATATACAATGCCAATTGATATGATTCAAGATGCTTTGGAACACTAAACAAATTATCTACAGATCATATGAGACTCCAAGACCTGCATCCTCCATTAAATGGTTAAAAAAGACTCAAGAAGCGAAACATACTTACCTAATCCGAAAAAACAGAACAAACAAAGAAAATTTTGGGCAGACGCCATCGTGATCTGGATAGTCATGCACAGGGGTTGATTTGCAATCTTTGTAACTTTTTCTTTTGTACTTAGATTTTATTTCCTTCTTATATTTTGATTCAAAACCTTTTTAGAAAGGAATATTTTAAAGTAGAATTTGGAGATTTTTTTTTTCTCCTATTTAAACCATTCTAAACACATTAATCCTACAACTTAGGTCTTAGTTCAGTTTTATATTCTTGTAAGAAGACCTGATTCGAGAATTTATTCAAGAAATTCGAAAAACAAGTTTGAACAATTGTCTGGATCGTGGATCCTCAATCTTCTCTCCTGAGCTCCTCTAAACTCTTTCTATTTCATAAATTTTCTATGAGTTTATGTTGTAGAATTATGTTTAGTGACTAATTTTATTTGTGGTTAAATGGGGATGAACCCTAGAATTTTTTGTTAATGTTTTATACGAATTTCTTGTTTTAGTTATTTAATTCTTGTTTGATTGTTATTCATTTGTTGTGTTTGTTTACTGCTTTTCTAGAGTTGGAAATTTCACAAGGTTAATTAGACTCCGACTAAGGAAGATTAATCTAGGGCATTAATTAAATAATAGGAATTGGTAATTGAGTCGGAATACTTGTTACTGTTCTTAGATCACTAAAAATAACTATAATCTATACTTCGTTCATAATCAGGTTAGGGTGAGAAGAAATTCTTCTATAAACAGTTAAGTTGGATTAGAGGATATTCGCCGAGGAATAGGGAATATCTGATTGTTGAGTAAAATCCAACCAACGAGTTTTTGGTAAATAATTACAACGATTTTCTAAATAAAATTAATTTAAGGTTCTAAGGGGATTCGACCATTTGAACACTATTTTCCAAATTTGTTTATATAATCTTCTTCTTTTCTTTCTTAGTTTAGATTGTCTTTTAGTTGTTTCTTTATTCTATAAAAATCCTTTCATACTGTTTTATTTAATTAAACAGTAGATACATAGTAAGTACTAATGCTTGATCGTCCCAAAAGAGTTCGACAATCCGGGAACTTTCTTGCCATATTACACCAATAATTACGCTTGCCGAACAGTGGACTTTTAATAGGATAGTAACCACACATCAATTGTCTTCCCCACATTCTGCATCCGGTAATTCCTCTACTAGATCAGATTTCCATGCCATTCCTATTCAACCTCTATCTTCATCTCTCTCCTCTCCCACAACAGCTATATTACCACCTCTCCTAATTTTTCTCCCCCTCCCAAGAAATTTTGCAACATTAACTCTCTCATACATGGATCCACCAACCATCCTCTCCTTTCGTCCTCTCCACAAAAGTTCCCAATTCCCTCCTATATGAACCAACATCCTACACTCAATCATCAAAATTTCCCCATTGGGTATCAGCGGAGTCTAGCTCGTTTACCATGTTCTTGGACTGATGACTCACGCCTTAGTGTGAACAAAAAATGGATTGAGGAATCGAAGCTCTACCCGACTCACAAAATGCCATGGCTGAGGAATACACTGCCTTTTTAAAGAATCACACATGGAGCTTGGTTCTAGCATCTCTCCCCATGAATATATTTTACTGTGGCTGGGTTTTTAAAGTTAAACGACAAGCTGATGGCACCATCGAGTGTCACAGAGCTTGCCTAGTCGCTAAAGGCTACAATCAACAGGATGGACTTGACCATACTGAAACTTTCAATACGGTTGTTAAACCTGCCACAATCTGTATAATTCTTGCCATTGTTTTCTCTCAAAATTGGTCCCTCAAAAAACTTGACATCCGAAATGCGTTTCTAAATGGTGTTCTTCAAGAAGATGTCTACATGCATCATCCACCAGGTTTTTCTAACTCTTTCGAATCAGGTTATGTCTATAAAATTAACCGTGCTCTCTACAGCATGAAACAAGCCCCTCGAGCTTGATATCATCCTCTTTAATCCTTCTTAATCAGCCAAGGTTTTCTTCCAGCTTCCCTTTTCATTCAAAAGACTCCCTATGTTTTAGTTTATGTTGATGAATTAATTGTCTCCGAAAGTAATTCATTTATTATAAATTGCTTTGTGTCACCTTTGTTCTATTTTTGATAGTAGACAGCTTGGCGACCTTGGATTCTTCCTGGGCATGGAAGTACATCGCACATAAACATCACTCTATCTCACTCAAACCAGATGTAATGCAGACTTGCTACATCGTTTCAACATGCTATGCTGCAAACTGTGCTCTACCCAATTGCTTCGAGACCTCGATTGTCATCTCTTGATGGTGAATTGCTATCCAACATTATTGAATACCGAAGTATTGTTGGTGGACTTCAATACCTCACTCTCACCAGACTTGACATTGCCTTTCCGCTTAACCAAGTTTGCCAATTCTTACACCAACCTCGAACATCCCGCCCCGAGTTGTCCAACAAATTTTTCGATATGTTAAGCATAGAATTTCTCATGCTCTTGTTTTCAATCTTCATCTCACCTGAACTTGGCGACATACGCCGATTCTGATTCAGAAGGTGATCTCGACGACCATTGCTCCACCACTAGAGCCAGCATATTCTTTGGCCCCGACCTCCTAACATGGGCTTCTAAGAAGCAATCTGTTGTGTTTCGATCTAGCACCGAAGAGAAATACCGCGCCCTTGCCCTTAGCGTTACTGAACTAAGGTGGTTCTGTTCCTTTCTTAGAAAACTTGGTATCCCTCTTCCTTCAATTCCCTTACTTTATTGTGATAATGTATCCGCAATTCACATGGTGGCCAATCCAATCTTTCATGCGCAAACTCGTCGCATCAAAATTGATTACTATTTCTTGTGTTCACTCTCCGAAAGTCCCTTGCCTTTCGTTATGTTCCTACAAATGATCAAATAGCCGATATGTTCACAAAATCTCTCCCACGCGATAGGTTTTCTTATCTAATTTCCAAGCTTCCACTCTCCATTAAGTTGTTCCGCTTGAGTCGAGTTTGTAATTAATCATGCAATAACTGTGCACCAATGATGAATATATTGTAATCAATTGTATTATTTCCTTTGTATACATAGGCCTAGCCGTTGTTAGCATATATTATGTAATTAATCTACTTACCTTTTCTATAGGCTAACCGTTAGTATTGGATATTAGTATAAATATTGATTGTAATATTCTAAATGACAAGGAAATATTCTCTTTAAACTGCTATCTTCCTTTCGTTTCTTTACTTTCAATTACAAAATCTGAAATTGATTTACAGTCAGCCAAGATATTGAGTATGACTCCCGAAGAGGCTGCTGCACAAGGAAGTAGTTGCGGATGCTGAAAAGGTTGCATGCAAAGAGGCAGAGGCAGTTGAAGCTAAGGCAGAAGCAGCACTCCACTGGCTTTTGCAAAAGCAGCAATTAAGACCCTTGAAGTAAGAAAACCATCAAATACATAATTTTATGGGCTAAGAAAAAAACATAATTTTACTATTTTTGTAATCCGTAGTAGCTATTTAGCACCATATAAAAATCAATTGCAGCAGCACTTTATTGCAAAATTTTACAAATCTAGATGAATCCCAATCCCAGATAGGTTTTTCCTCTTCACATCTCTATGCGAGATTATTATTATTATTATTATTATTATTATTATTATTATTATTTATTATTTTTGAGATTCTATTTACACCAACAATATGATGTAGGGTTTTATGTCTCAAGTACGTGAATTTACCGTCAGGCAGTCTCAATCAAACACCACAAAATGTCAACAATCATCATCGATCTAAACATCTAATAATCGTTTTCTTTTTTTTTTCTTTTTTTTATGGGAACTTCTAATAGGTAATTGCTGTTTATGTTACAAATTACAATCTTATCCACCTTTTAATTTCATTTTTTATACTATTGTTGTATTACTGTCACGACTCACATGGTATTTTTTTACCAAAAAAAATTTATTAAATATGTAAGATTGACATGATAAATAAGAGAATAAAAGATAGGGTTAAGTTCATATAAGTATATAAATATATTATCATGATAATGTAGTACTAAAACATATTATCATGATAATTGTATACTTAATTTGGATGGGAAAAGTTAAATTAGATGAAAAAAATACATTAACTACTTGTCACTTTTTAAAAAGTAATTGTTGTCAATTTATTAAGTGTCTTTCGAAATGAATTTTTAAAAATATCATATTGAGTGACTTCGGACTTAAATTTTTTAAAAATACTGTCAAGTTAATTATTAATATTGTAGAAAAATATTCAGCTCTTTGTTCAATTTTCATTATATTTTCTCTCTCTCAATTCTCTCTTCTACTCTTCTTTTTTTTATTGACTCAATCTACCAATTTGATTTATACTATTAAATCTCCTTTGATGAATTAATACGTAAATCTCATTTCATAGCGTAAAAAGGAAAAATAGAAAAAAAAGAGAGAATATACTATTTTCTTTAATTAGCAAAAAGAAAGAGTTTTTTTTTTTTTTTAAGAAGAGTAGAATCGAGTAAGGGAAAACAGAAGAAAAGTAGGGAAAAAAAAGAAGAAGAGAGAAGTCGAATAAAAAAACAAAAGTTTGACAATAATTATTTTTTTATAAATTGATAAGTGGTCCTTGTATTTTTTTATTCAAATTAAATACTCAATTATAAAAAAAATTATATATTTACATTTTTAATATATTGAAGAGGGATGTAATTCTTCGAATCTAAAATTTCCGACTTAATAAGAGATACTCCCTGCTATCCTATAGGAGAGGATCTTGATCGTATAACTATCAATAATTAATGATAATATTGCGAAACTAATGTATGTTCACTGAAAAAGACATCAACATATTTTTTAGGTGCATGGAAGAGTAGAATGTTTTGAAAATTCACAACCTCTCCTGATTGTTATTATGTCTTTTTTTTTTTTTTTTTATGTTCATTAATGTATATTAATCTACATTTTCTAAAGCAATATCATATTTGTTTTTTTAGCGTTATCTTTACTTTTTGTTATACTATACTACAAAATCACATGACTTATTGGTTTTCAATCGATTATATGGTGAAATGTTTGGAATATAATGCGAGTAAGAGCTTGAGTTATAATCGGATGTTCTTCGAAAATGACTTTCTTCAAATTATAAGTCGTTTACGTTTAGATGAAATTGAATGTTTAGAGTTAGGTTGTTTAATTTCTTCTTTTTTAATTTTATTTGATATCTTTTATTTAATTTTTTATATTTATCAACCAAGGAATAATCCTCTTCATCTTCTTGTTAGAAAAGTTCTGTTTTTAAATACTTCACAGGATTAGATTCAAAACATTCCAATGATGTATGAGCCATTAGAACTGACCGTAATAAAAGAGTTCATTTCTGATGAAAAATCAAATAAATGAACTTCTTCTTCTTTTTGCCTGGTCAATCACATAAATTAACATTTCAGTGAGAAATTTGTCAGTTAATTTCCTTGATCAATGGCTATCAATCAAATATTTTCTTTCTTAATCCCTTCATTTCATTTCCAGCACATAAAGTCAAGAGTGATTAAAAAGCATTCGTTACCTACCTGATTGAACTCTTGAATAACCTAAACAATTTATTTAGCACCGAAAGGGGAAAAAGAAAAAAGAAAATTAATAACTATTTGTGACATAGTTAGTGATAGGCTCCTCGAATTGAAGGCGTGAGAAGATTATTTAATTGCCTTTTTACAAATTTAGCATGCGACTTTTGAATTTTGAACAAAAGTAGAGTACGGCGTTGATTCTTCGGAATTATGTTAGCTTTTTTATTGCAAATCACATCAAAATCGACATCCGTCTATTCAAGTGCATTAACTCCCCCTCGTTCATATCGCCACGCCATTCATTATATTCTCTTTCATTTTCTCTCAGTAAAGTAAAGTTAGTTGAGAGTTTATTTATAACATTGAGCTAATGAGCTTGCCATGGTGAAGATTCGGCTTACTGCTCGCCTAGTGACCTTACATTCAACTATTCTTCTCACACATATTCTTCTTAATTTTATACAGTAAATTAAAATTATTTCAAAGTCGCCAAGTGTTTTCTAACTTCTTGCTCGCCATACTCTTGTATGCTTAAATAATATACATTGGCCATGATGGTTGACTCCAACAATATTCACAAACGACATCTTGTATCAGTTAACGAGATATATTGAATTAACACTGACCACATCATTGAACTCTTCATAAGCTACTTTAGTTCGAGGGTGCACCCAAAAAACACTATCTAATATACCTTCATCATCCATGCGAATCAAATGGAAGAAATCACTATTCTTTTTATGCATTCTATTGAACATTCTATTTATGCAATCAACATCCCCAGTTCCAATGTTCAACCTCCTCACCTTCTGGATATAGTTCTTGCAATCTATAGGTAGTATCCTAATACGCTCGGCTCTCTAGCTTGTACCTCCGAAATTCTCACACTTGTTGGGCCTTAGTCCACTCGTGTAGTGCATTTCCAGTTTCCTCTTCATATTAGAATTTAAACTTCTATGACAAGCATAAATTTTGACATAGACGGGTGTAATTCGTCATTGTGTTGTTCCACAACTTTTGAAACTTTCCACATTCCATTATTTCTAAAAATTGCACAAATAAAAGCAGGGCATTCTATCCTCTTTGACAGCATTTAAGTGCTAACTTTTCCACATCTATCACAACTAATAGTTTGATATTTTCCGAAATGATCTGTGCCTTTCGAACCAGATTTTTTAGTAACACTAAAACCCTTACTTTTTGCGTATGTCTGATATGAATAAAAAAAGCTCGTCAATGTTGTTAAAGTATTTACCTACGCTTATAAAGAGTACTTTGTTTCTCGGCCTCTTGGTTCTTGGAGTTCTTTAGGATTATTGCTTCCTTCCCTTAGCTTGCAAAGTTTGAACTCAATACTTGCAAGCGCACAAGATCAATGTAAACGACGAGTTATAGGTGGCCGAACCATAGAGAAAGGGTAGTCATCTAGTCAGCCAGATACCCGTCCTCTCGAATCTCGTAAATCAAGTCTTTGTAACCTAATGAGACCCGTTTCTCCCAAGTGTCCCATATGGCATGCTATATAACAGGTCCCATCGATACCTTTCTGCAACAACACATACTTTGTTAATGAATCTAAGCTTATATATTTAAAAGTTCCTATAATGATAGTTATTTAAACACTTACCTCGAACTCTGTATACTACATGTTCTGTATTCTGTTTAGGATCTTCCCAAAACTTGTATGAGCCTCAACAAAGTGTTCCTTGATGGTTTCAGTAATCGACTTTGCACAAGCCGATTGCTTGTTGAAGATGTGCAAATGTTAAAAAGAAAAGTGACATTTAATTAACCAAAATAAATTTAATTTCTAAAACATTCAAATAGTGGCGTTTAAGTTTTTAAAATAATTTGACAGAGTTTCCCTATAAAATAAACAATTTCTTGGCACAGAAAACAACAACACAGAGCAATTCATTATATAACAAAGTTTTAAGAGTACCGGCTCTCCCATAAAGTTTGAAGACAACAATTTCATAAAGAAAACAGTTTAAAGACAACAATTATATACTCATAAAGGAACATCTAACATCCACTCATACCATAAGTAATCTATTTGAACTCTTGTTTGTATACAGGTTATATAATGATCTATTTTGGTTATGACATGTACCTGTCAGCGGTCGGCAAGATAAAAATGCGAGAGTCAACAGCATCTTGCATAGGTGGCGTCGTCGATGTGCTGATGATGAAGGGACATGCCTTAATGATGTCATCGCAGCAAATGACGAAGAAGGAGTAGAAATTCGCATCGGACTTGAGTACGGTAGTTAAAAAAATGGAGTCAAGGTCACCGGAGATGTAGATGTCGTAGTCGAAAAAGCAGATGTACCCGGAGGAATAGAAGCCGTCACCGAAGTAGACGTCTCCAGGTGAGCTCACTTCTTCTTGATAAAACAATTTCAGAAAGTTACTTAAAAATAAAGCTATTTAAATATAGAACGGTAAAAAGAACAAACAAGTTATTCAGAAATAAAGTAACTTAAACTCACATAAAAGAAAAAGAAACAAACAATGCAATTTAAAAATAAAGTTACTTAAACATAAATTAAGAGAAAAAGAAATGAAAAAGTTACTTAAACAAGTTAGTTTTGAATAAAAAAATTACCAACTAAACATTCTACATTTTGGAATCGAACTCCGATTGAAACTCTTCCTCTTCCTTTCTTCATCTTCATCTTCATCTCTAATGCTATTCTTCCCGTGAACTTCTACTAACTCTAACTCGCCAGACTCGTGAATGAGAGTTCTAATGTCTTGAATATCAACGTCTATCCTTGAAATCTCATTGATATCAACATCTTCTTGAAATAAAATGTCTACTAGAGGTACCTTTAAATATAAGGTCTTGATTTTATTATAGCCCACCAATCGCTTTTTTGTCGTTTAGTTGTAGGATATAGGACGTAAGTCACTTCTTCGGCTTGTTGGGATAAAATTAAAGGATTATACCCCCTATGTATTTTTTTTTTAATGTGCAGCTCCAAGAGTTCATATTCATCATGAATCTTGAGACCTCAATGTAAATACGAATCAAACCAATTATACTTAAAAAGCACGAACATTTGACTTGGTATTTTCGGGAATCCAATCTCAAGGATCTCATTTAAAATCCTATAATAGTCACCTGTTACCTGTACACCACAATTATATGTAAGACTACCGAAACCTCATTTTGTGTATGAACTTTAAACCCGTTAAAGAAATATCCATTACACGAAATACCCATTAAACTTATATTATGAAAATTAACGTAACATTCAACTCACTTCTTCCTGAACCACAATAAAAACCCCTCACTGATTCTCGTATGTATGTCACCTTCTGTTAAACATGGAAAATGCATGCTCAATTCCTTTGTGTACTTTCTACAAGTAATTAATATATTTAACATATAATTAATCACACAATTCCATTAATAAGTACATATCTTGTTATATAATAAGTAATGAGACTAATTCACTTAATGTATAGTTACACTTCATCGCAGTTCAATAGAATATAGTTTGTTGTCACCTTTATTCTTTATCATCCAAAAATCTTGTCATTATCTTAACGTACACCTTTCTTGTCTATTGGAAATTGATAGAAGTGATTCTCGAACTTCAGGTCGATCACCCTCATCATTTCTTGGTGGATCCCTTGCCTTGGTTGATACATGAGGTTTAAAGTAGTAGTTATAAAAGGTGGCAGACTCTTCAACCAAATAAGAATTGGATATCGATCTCTCAACCCTAGCCTTATTCTTAACTTTCTTCTTTAGATGGTTCAAGTACCTCTTGAACGAATACATCCATTTGTACTAAACAAGACCACATATCCTAGCCCCATACAACAAGTGAACCATTAAATCTTCCATGAGATCGAAGAATGAAGGAGGAAAAATCCTTTTTAACTTGCACGACAACACAACAATATTACTCTCTAATTCACGCATGTGCACCATGCTTAAGTTAGGAGAACACAAGTCTTTATATAACATACTCAATTCTGTCAAGGCACTCCAGACCTTGTTGGAAAGAATCTCTTTAAGAGCAATAGGAATCAATCTCTCCAAAAACACGTCGCAATCATGAATTTTCATTTTGGACATTCTCAACTCCTTCAAATCAACACATCTGCTCAAATTAGAGGCATATCCATTTACTAGTTACAAGTCCTTCATCCACTCAAGTACAGCTTTCCTTTGTTCTTTTGTCAAAGTGTAACATGCTTTCAGTTTTACAGAACCTTTGAGATTTAGTTTGTGTCGATTACAATATCTTTGAACATCTTCCCTAGACTTCACATTATCCTTCGTCTTCCCTTTTATATCCATAACTGCATTAAAAATATTATCAAAAACATTCTTCTCATTATGCATGACGTCAAGATTGTGATGAACTAGAAGAGTAAACCAATATGGAAGATCCCAAAAGGCACACGCTGATATGTGTATAATTGTCTATATTTTCTACATATTAATTTCATCATTTTCGATGTTTTAATATATAAAAGTGTATATTTTAGTTGAATATCCTTTATTCTTGTCTTAGATGCCCTCTAGAAGAGAAAATGAAAGTAAATGAAAACGGAGCCATCGGCAACAAAGAAGCTGACCTACCGCGCAGGTAGGTTAACCTACCGTCGGCAGTAGGTCCTTGGCTCACAAGCACTGGCAAGACAAAATCCTACCACGGACGGTAGGTCCTGGCTAGCAAGGCAATTAAAAATCCAATTCAAACTTTGTTTTCTTGTAATTTTCTCCTCTATATATGAGGTTTTTCTACAATTATTTCAGACATACAATTAGGGTTTAGAATAGGATTAGTTAGGTCTTAGATTAGATAACTAGGTTTAGATTAGATTAAACAATTCTTTAAATTTCAGTTTATATACATTCAATTAGTTAAACAATCTTTAGATTTCTGCAATTTTATTTCTTGGATTTCAAGAATTCAAGGACCAATTTCAAGATTTCAATCTTCAACTTGGCGACTTGAAAGACGAGTTTGGGAGACGTTCATGATGACGATTGCAGCTTCAATTTCAATCTTAAGCTTTCTTTAACCTTCATGTTATTGAATTTTAATGTTGAATTCCAGTTTTTGTATAATGAATAGTGAGTAGTTCTTTACGTTTGGATGAGGTTGAACCCTAATTCTTGATTAGAAATTTCTTGGTTTAATTTATTGAATTCGATATCTGTCTTGATTTAATTTATCTTCCAATTGTGCTTGTTTTCAATATAATTATCGCGAGATTAGATTAATCACATTATTGTTCGCAATTGAAAAAGGAAGAACAATCTAGAGCAACCAATTGGGGTTAATTGGAGCACTTGACTAGAGATACGATCTTGCACTTTTAGGCCCTTTAAATCACCTAATTTTATTTTGCTTATAATTTGTTAGGGAGATAAGAGATTTTCCTCTAAGTTTTAGTGAGTAGGGTGGCTTTCGCCTGGAGATAGGGATTGTCCGATTTGAGTGATAACCCAACTTAATTAATTCAACATCATTTTCATAAAATTTTTTCCAATTGAATTGTAACAAAGATTAAGGAGATTCCACCTTTCAAACTCTTGCTTTCTTATTTTTAAAATCCTAAGTTTTCATTACTGTCTTAGTTGGTTAATTATTTTCAGTTTTCTTTTATTATTTCGTTTTCAACGGCTATATTTTCTAAGACTAAACATTAGAGACACAATTAGTACTTTCACATTTACCGTCCTTGAGAGATTCGACACTCAGGTTGAACTCACCTTTGCAGTGTTAGGTCCACTTTCCTTGTATTGTACTGATTAGGAAATCCCGTTTTATGTTTTAACATCCACATCATACGCCTTGTCCAATTGTGAGATTGTCCTCTGCCATCTTCCTTACCCATCTTTGTTTCCTTTTCTGTAATCTTTGGCATTCATGAACCCTTTCCCATAACTGATCTCCGGTAAGATGAGACGGCGGTCGTGAATGATCTTCTCCTCGGCCAAAGACCTCGAATTCTTCCTAAAGGGATGATCAGAAGGTAGAAAGCAGCGATAACAATGAGTCTGGGCTCCCCTATAAACAATTCAAATTTACTTTCGATACTTGGATTACGTTATAAACCTTCATAGGATAAAATGACCATATAACCCCAAAATAACATGTTTTGCAAGTTTAGAAAACCTCAAGTTTAATCAAAATCCAATTCTAATTTGGAGTAATACTTAGATTCATAACCTATTTAAATCAAACCAACAAAATCCCATTAAATTTTTTTTAAAAAAAAATCAACACATAAACATAGGAATTCAAGAGAAAGTCAAACCTTAGAAATAGCAGAAAAGTTTGATGCATAACCCTCTAAAGTTTGATGAGAAAACTTCCTTTTAAGGTTCCAAGAGAGAAAAAAAAAATCTTAGAATGCCTTTAAAATTTTAGAATGCTTGATGATAATTAATAATTGACTTTAATTAAAGAACAAATTAAGATTTACTAACGTATTAACAAAATGAATGAATAATGAAAATAATGTTCACTCCAAATCCACTAAAAGAATAACAAACAAGAGCTTGAATCATAACTTTTCTTAGTAATCAATAAAGATCAAGCAACAAAGTTCTTATGGTAACAAGTTCACAACTTTTCTTAGTAATCAATAAAGATCAAGCAATAGAGTTCTTATGGAAACAACAAAGTTTTCAATTTTTTATCCTCAAAATAAAGACGTTTAGAAAAAAAAGAGTCAAAACATACCTAAATCTTATAAGAATTTCTTAAAAATATTTTACTAGATCCTATTGTAACCATTTGAACTCTTATGTGCATATAAGAATATTAGAATGTGAGAGTCACATATATAATAGTAGTGAATATGCATTATTTCTATGCTCATTCTGGTTTCCATCTATAAGAATCTTCAATGAATCAACTTATCTAAAATAAGAAAGGAGATGGATAATGTCCATTATCTAAAAGTTGCTTTTATCATTTTCAATTACTACTTCAGTTGCATAAAACTAAACAAAAATGAGAGTTCAATTTTAACTGCACCTTGAAGGTTTCCATGCACTCTCTTGTTAATGAAGTGATCTTGAATTTTTATTTCTCATAGCCTAACACTTTCATCTACCTATGCTCTGCCATGCCAATGCCATAATTTCTTTTGCTTTCTTCCAGTCTTGCTGAGTTGAGTATGTGTCCATACACACTATTACAAGCTTATTATTTCCCCATGCTTAACTCCACTGCTCTGTAATATTACAACAGTTCCTTGACCATAAAAAATATTGCTTGCCGCCTGCATTAGTTTGAACTTGATCCAAGACAAAAAGAGTTTTCAAGATCTTGTCCAAAAGTATATATTACCATAGTTTAAAGGCAGTAGTCCCATGATCAAATTTGCTCACAAAAAGCCAATCATTAATCACTGAATTCCAAGAGTAGATGAAAAGGCCAATCATTAAGCTAAATATATAACAAGTTTGATTTTACAAAGAGCAAATAAATAATAGCATTAATTTATATTACTTTGTATAACAATATTCTTTAATAACTGATTATGACTCTTGATCTGTTTGATTTATTATAAAAAAATTATGGAATCCCACAAAGAATTTGAATATCTCAAAATAAACATTCACGTTTAATATATTTATATTTCCCTTTTTGAGGATTCAAACAACCAACATTTAATTAAAAATAGCAAACAAAATCCAAAAAAGATTAAAAACATGAAAAAATGAAATTACTACCCACACCTTTTCTGGTGAGCAGTTGCGACGGCTTTTCGCTACTAGCAGCGGTAAAAAATTCAGAGAGAGAGAGAGAGAGAGGAGAGTACCTGTCCTTCGGTGGTTGCCAGATATCAGGCGCAGAGAGAGAAGGTGAGGATGGTGACAATGAGTATTGGTCGCAGGAGGAAGTAGGGGAAGGAAATGGGTTAAGGTAGAAATTGGGGGTGAGGGGATACTGTCTGAAATTTGGGAAAGGGGTGGGGGAGGGTTATTCCAAATAATATTTTTAACTGGAAAAGTTAAAAAAGAATTATTATGTTTACTGACCGATTCTCGGCCAAAGAGTCAGTCGGTAACTTGTCATTTGGACTTACCCACTGATTTGGTCAGATTCGGTCAGTGAGTTTCATGGTTAACGACCGATTAGTAATCATTCGGTAACTTAGTAAATTTATCGAACGAATATGTGCAGTCGGTAACTTCAGTCAGTAAAAATATTTTTTCTGGTAGTGCTCTGAATGAAGAAATTTCCCCTGTTATGCCAATGGAAGAAGACACAAAAGATTAGACTCCTGAGGAAGATGCGGCTCAATCTTATGAATCAAATGTTGAAACTACTGGGGCTACCTATGATCCTATCCCTGACTCTACAGGTGATATGTGCTTATTTGTCTATATTTCTATATGTTATTTTCATCGTTTTACGATGGTTTTAATATGTAAAAATGCATATTTTACACTAGTACCCTTTATTCTAGTCTTAGATCCCTTCCAAAGGGGAAAACGATGAAAAGAAATGAAAACGGGTGAAAACAAAGCCAATGGCGTTACCTAAGCAGACCTACCGCCTGAGGTAGGCCAACCTATCATTGACGGTAGGTCTTGGAGCCATAAGCAGAGCTCTGGCAGAACCCTACCAGCAACGGTAGATGGTACGTCCTGACGACAAAGAGAAGATTTTGGATATAACCCTACCACAGACAGTAGGACTCGACCTACCGTGCGGTAGGTCTCAGTTGTGGCAGTTATAATTCGATTTTAACTCTATTTTATGTAATTTTTTCTCTATAAATAGGTAATTTCGTCATTAAAGCTGGAGGAGGCAATTAGGGGCAAATTTAGATAATTCCGTAAAATTTATCTTCAATTAGTTAGGAAAAAGTTAGATATTTGGAGATCAAGGTTATAATATCCAGCATCACGGTTTCGGGTTTCAATTGGGTAACTCGAGAGACGAGCTCGGGAGACGTTTGGGACTGTGATTTCTGCTTCAACCTTCCTCCTAAGCTTTCCTTTCCTTTCTTTTTACTGAATACAATGTTTAATTTCAGTTTTTACATAATGATTAGTGAGTAGATTTTTATGTTTGCATAAGGGTTAAACCCTTGTTCTTGATTACGATGTTCTTGATGTAATTTATTGAATTCAATGTTTGTTTTCAATTGAGTTGTCTTTTAATTGTGCTTGTTTGTAATTTAACTATCGCGAGATTAGGTTTATCACAAGGATGCTTGGAATTGAAAAAGAAAGAGCATTCTAGGGCAACCAATTACGGGTTAATTGGGGCAGTTGATTAGAGATATGATATTACACTTTTAGGTCCTTAAATCACCTATAATTATTATACTCATAATTAGTTAGGGAGAGAAGAGATTCTCCTTTAAGGGTTCTTGAGCAAGGTGGCTTTCGCTTAGAGATAGGGATTGCCCAATTTATTCTGATGACCCAACTTGATTAATTCAACGTCGTTTTCTTTAAAGTTTTCCAATTGAATTAGTAACAAGGATTAGGTGAATTCCACCATCCAAGCTCTTGCATTACTAGTTTTTAAAACCTTAATTTTATTGCTTGGCATTCTTTAGTTGATAGATCATTTTCAGTATTTTTAGTTACTTCTCTTTTCAAACCAATTTTCTTTGGAATAAACACTGGAAAGGACTATTAGTACTTGATCCTTTATTATTCCTCGAGATTCGACACTCGGTGTAGCTCTTTTACTACAGTGATAGGCCCGCTTGCTTGTTACTTTAGTTCTATAGTGTAACTTGTTTTGATTTTAAAACTCACAACTCAATTTTTTGGCACCGTTGCCGTGTAATGACAACTTAAGGAAAATCATTTTCTTTAGTGCTTCTGTCATTTTTTTTCTTTTACTTATTTGAATTGTTCTTTGTCTTTGCATCATTCGATTATTTTTTGTTCACCTTTTTTAGTTGTGCTCTGTATTTGTGGAATTGATCACGTTTTCTTCTGTTGAAGATATTGTAGTATTAGTTTATGCTCCGAAAGAAAAAGAGTGACTTAGTACCATTTGATCCCGTGCCTGAACGTACTTTGTGGGGTACCTGCCGCACCCTTCAATTCGAAATGGTAAGCACTAGTGCAGTAGTGTTCATGATAAGACAGTGGAAGAACTAGTAGTTCTACCATTTGATAATCCTCTGATCGTACCGCTTCCACCACCACTAATGGCGGAGCATATGATGGTGGACTATGCCCGATCATCTATCTCTGGGACGCAGTCGAGCATATCAAGGTCGAGGGTAGAGATGGATAACTTCGAAATAAAGCCAAACATCATTCAGATGCTGAAAAACAACGTCCAATTTGATGGACTTCCGGATGAGGATCTAAATGCTTATATCCGAAATTTCTTAGAGGTGTGCGACACCTTTAAGATAAATAGATTTCCCAAGACACTATCCGGCTTTGTCTTTTCCCATTCTCTCTCTGGGAGAAGGTGAAGCCCTGGCTTAAGTCATTGCCATCAGGGCTATAACTTCCTGGGAGTCATTGGCAGGAAAATTCCATGGGAGGTACTTTCCTCCGGGTCGGACAACGAAGCTATTGAACAAGATTCTGTCGTTCCAACAGATAGACGAAGAAAGCCTCTATGAGACCTGGGAACGGTGGAAGGAGCTTTTAAGGAAATGTCCTCACCATGGTCTGGATTTGGGAATATAAATTCAAAGTTTCTATAATGGAGTGTCATTTGGGGTGAGACGATTTATAGATACCTAAACTGGAGGGTCTAAAGATCATAAAATACCCTAACAGGTATGTGACCTCATAGAGCAAATAGCAATGGATAGTTATATTTGGGGAAGACAGCAGTTAAAGCCGAAGACGGCTAAAGTACATAATGTGTATGTAATCTCTGCTATGGAAGAAAGATTAACGACCATGATAGAGCAAAAAATGGGAACTTGACCACTATATCAGCAAGTAAGAAAAATGAAACGGTCATGTTCTGTGATTTCTGTAATGGTAGGTATTCAAATCATGAGTTCCCAAATATGGGAGGACCATTGGAAAAGTGGAATTTGTACAGGGGAACGGACCTGGTAACAACCCCTATTCAAATACATATAACCCAGGTACATAAACAATCCCAATTTCTCTTGAAGTGATCAAGCGCAACAAAGGCCACATCAACTCTCGAGTTTTCAAAATAGGAGCCCTCCTACACTATTGCCATATGAAGCGGCCCTAAAAAATCATCCTCCACTTGCCAAGGTTAATCTAGAAGAGCCTATAGGAAGTTTATGAGTGCCATAGACAACCGAATGAATACAATAGAAGTAGCCTAGAGGAATCAAGAAGCTTTGATCCGAAACTTAGAAAAGCAGATTGGGCCACTGGTTAAGATAGTCTGTGAGAGAACTTCAGAGACTCTCCGAGCGACACATATGTAAATTCGAGAGAGTGTGTGAATGCTATCTTAGTGAAAATTGATGAGGAGATTTATACAACTATGAAAGAGATGATCATACAAGAAGAGAAATATAGTGAAGAACGGTCATCTAATATTTTGGAAATTGAAGGGCTGGAGATGAAGAAAAGATGTAGAGTTAATGGATGACGAAAGACAGGAAACCGACTAGTGTTAGTTATAAACCAAAAATTACATTCCAGAGGCCCTTACTCAAGATCGTAGCCATGACAGCATGAGAGAGTTTGTTAAGATCTTTAAACAACTTAAAATAAACTTATCTCTATGTGATCTACTTTTGCAGGTACCAAGTATGCTAAATACTTGAAGGATATGCTAACTAAGAAGAGCAGCTGCATGATGCATCAACACATGTTCTAGGAGAAGAGTACTCGAACATCCTTATCAATAAAGAGAAACTACCACAAAAGTTAGAAGACCCAGGGAGTTTTTCTTTCCCTTGCATTATAGGTTGTATTAAAGTTGATAAGGTGTTAGCCGATCTGTGCACTAGTACAATTGTGATGTCTTACGCTATGTGTCAAATACTAGGCCTAGGAAAACTGACACCCATTAGGATGTCTATAAATTTAGCAGATAAGAGGGTAAGACATCCTAGGGTAATAATAGAAGATGTCTTAATCAAGGTTAAGGACCTCGGTTTTCCTGTTGATTTTATATCTTAGATACAGAGGAGGATGTAGACTTCCATATTATCTTATGTCGCCTTTTCTTGTGTACATCGAGGTCATTAATAGATATGGAAAGAGAGAAGCTGATCCTCCGATTGGGGATAGTGAAATAGTCTTTAAATTTTCTTGAATTCTCCTATCCCTTCTCAAGGACAAGATACTTTTTGTTACATTGACCATAAAACTGATAAAGTATCTTTGTCTATATAGGAAACTCCCCCTAGGAAGCATAGAGAATCAAAGAAGCCTAAGGAGAAACGGAAGAATCATGTCCCCAAAATAAAGGCTAGCTTGATGAAATGGGTGCTAATGTGACACATTGAGAAAGAGAGCCATAGAAATACTGTGATTCCCATGATTTGGGAGGTGCTCTTAGCATCTAAAAAAGAGAGTACTCCTTATGCTGTTTTAATTGTATAATGGTAGTTTGAATTTTTTGTTTTCCTTTCCGCTTTGATCATTTGTTGTTAGTTGTTACAAGGTAGTTGTGAAGAGAATGATATGATTGCCTTAAGGCCTACATTGAGTTTAATTGAGTCCATAAGGTTAGAAGGCTTGAAACATGGTTCAAACTTGCAGGAAAAAAACTAAAAAATTAACGTCTAGGTATAAGCCTACCACAGACGGTAAGGTAACCTACCGCACACGGTAGGGTTAAGACAACAAAATAATCCTACGGATAGAGACCTACCGCGGACGGTAGGTCCAACATACCATCAGCGGTAGGTCCATTGACGTTTCTCAGGACGACAGGGGCAGAAACCTACCATGGACGCAAGGCCTCGACCTACAGGAAAGGGTAGGGTCTAATTAAGATACAGTTCAGGTAATTTTAAGGGTAAATGAGTTGTGTCGATTCGATTGACATCAATTACAGCCTAAATCCCAAATTTTCTACAATACTTTTCCCCAAATTCCTCTCCAAAAATCCCTAAGTTTCATTCTTTCTCTTCCATTCTCTTTGTCTATCATTTCTTCCTCTCTCTACCGCCCAGTTTCTCTCCATCTTCCTCCTTCCTCTCGGAAATCTCTTTCTCTTTCACCTTTTTCGGCAGCAGTCCCCTCTCCGGCGAACAACTCCGACAACCATCTCTCTTGGTTTGTATACTTCTCTCTCTCATCTTCTTCTTCTTCTTCTTCTTCTTCTTCTTCTTCTTCTTCTTCTTCTTCTTCTTCTTCCTCTATTTTCCTACTTCTTCCATTTTTCTTTCTCTTCCACTCCCCACTAAACCACACACCACCATCCTCCCTTTTTCTTCTACCTTTTCTTCAGAAACCCCTTCACATCTCTCTCACTATACCGATAATTCCACCATTTTCCATTCATGCCTTTTGCTTCTATTTTCTTATTTTCTATTTTCTTTATGTTAATTAGTGTTTTACTAACTTTGTGTTGTGATTTGTGTTGTGATTTGTGTTGTTCTCTAACAAAAATTTTGCAAAGAAATTTTCTGACAACATTTCCTGGCAAAATTCTAGCGACTCCGGTGGAGATTCGTTCGAGGCTGAAAATGCACGTTACTAGGACCTGTGGCAATAGTTTATTTCTTCAAACAAACACATGATAATTCCCCTACTTTTTGCCTCCTTTTAGTTTAATTTGTTTCATCATCTTTTGCATTCATTGTGGGCATTTTTTTAAAGATTTTTGCTTTCTTAGAGCTTTGTTGAATTTACTATTTAGAATTAACTAGTGTTTTTTCTTTCATTTTGATGTGAATAAAATGGGGATATCCCTAATCACTACAATGCAAGTCAAGTGGACCTAACAATGCAGAGGTGAGTTTCAACCCAAGTGTGAAATCTCTCGAGGAACGGAAAAGGCTTAAGCACTAATCGTATTTCTAATGTTTAGTCTAAAAAGATGATGTCGCTGAAATAAAACTAAAGAGAACAAATAAAAGAAACCAAGAAATATAAAAACAGTTTTAAAAGTAATTAAATCAAATGTTTGGAAGGTTAAATCCCCTATTCCTTATTACTAGTTAAATTGGAAAAACTTTAATGAAAACGATGTTGAATTAATTAAATTAGGTCATCACTTAAATCGGGCAATCCCTATATCTAGGCGAAAGTCACCCAACTCAGTAACCCTTAGAGGAAAATCTCTTTTCTCCCTAATAAATTATGAGCGCAATAAAATTAGGTGATTTAAAAAGGCCTAAAAGTGCAAAAATTATATCTTTAATCAATTGCCCCAATTAACCCCCAATTAGTTGCCCTATATTGTTCTTCCTTTTTCAATGTCGAACAACCTTGCACTTAATCTAATCTCGGATAATTAAATTGAAAACAAACTTAATTGGAAGACAAATTAAATCAAAACAAACATCGAAATCAATAATTTAAAACAAGACTTCATAATCAAGAATTGGGGTTCAACGCAATTCCAAACAATAAATAACTAATCTCTATACATTATAATAAAACATAAAATTCAATAACAAGGAAAGAAAAAGGCTTAGGATTGAAATCGAAGTGGCAATTGAAATCCCAAACGTCTTCTAAGCTCGTCTTTCGAGTTTCCAAGTCGAATATCGAAATCTTGAAATTGATTTTTCAATTCTTGATCCAAGAAACTAAATTGCAGAAATCTTGAAACTTTACTAACTAATTAAATGTATAAAAGCTGAAAATTTGAACAGTGTTTAATCTAATCTAACCTAACTAATCTAATTCTATTCTACAATCTAAAAAACTAATCTAATCTAAGTATCTCTAATTTTATATCTAAGTTTTATATTACAATAGTTGCATAAAGACCCCTTATATAGAGGTGAAAAATACAAGAAAACCAAGTTGGAATTGGAATAAAATACAAGAAACCAAATTTGTATTGGACTCAACCCGCCTTGCCAGCCTATCCTACCATTGACAGTAAGGCAAGACCTACTGTCCACAGTAGGTCTCTATCTAATATGGTCGTTGCTTGCCAAGGAACCTACCGGTGACAGTAGGCCAGCCTACCTCGTACAATAGGTTGGCTATCTCGTTGCTGACGGCTCCGTTTTCGTCATTTTCACTTCGTTTTAACTCGTTTTCGTTTCCTTTCTTCATTTTCAATTCCGGAGGGCACCTAACAAAAGAATAAGAGATATTCAGTTAAAATATATACGTTTACATATTAACAACACCGAAAATGATGAAATTAACATATAGAAAATATAGACAACTATACACGTATCACATTTCTATAACACTTAGCAGACAGGTGACGTTAGAATACTTTAGCACACACGGGCTACGTTTAGTTGTTTTAATTCTTTTTTCTGCGCTTTTGTGTTGTGTTGCTTGTGTTGTTGTGTTGTTTTCCTTTCCATCCTCCCTTTCCTTCTTGGATTAATCTTCCTTCATAGCTCCAAAGGAATCTGTTACATCTTCCTCAAAATCAAAAAGGGCTCGTATTGAGGGGTCCTTGCCTAACGCCACCACCCCAGATATTCATCCTTTCCCAGAGCATCTCTCTCCGACAGCCCGAAATGGGTAGCCGATAGGGAGTCGCTTAAGATTGTGATTGAAAAATCGTTTGATGAATCGGTCATTGAACATTTTGAGCTTAAATGTTTTTTTTTAGAGGGGGGGGCATAGGCGGGAGTGGGTTGGGTCCCTCTTCTTCGTATTTTTGCTGATTTTTACATTGACCTTATCCATAAATTCTATGCAAATATGCTCCATAAAACGAACAAGGATCTTCAAACCATCATTTTTCTACTATCAAAGGGGGTTAGCTTGGAAACGTCTCACATCCATTCTTGGGATTCAGTCACTGTGGACTCGAGCAGAAAGACTATAGATGACCCGGACTGGAGTTACAAGGTGGCCTGTAATCGCTTTGATATCAGGCCGTGTTCGATGGATAGTCATTGTATCCTCCACGGGTGATTTTCTCACTCTTCTTCCTCGTGCTCTTGCTTATTTCTTCGGGCACACTCTTGTTCAAAAAGGGGGCGGGGATATTGATCTTCGCATCGTTAACCTCAATATGCTAGATAAGCTTCACAATCACTCCCTCCCTCTCTTGATTCTTTGATGATACACGTAATGCGTAATACTGGATGTGACAACCCCAAAACACGTATGTATCGTTACACTGTGATTTTATCTAGAGTTTTTGCTTCTTTTAATGTCAATTTTGCAAGGGAATGACGATCATCAATTGGATCACCACATATTATAAAATTCACAACCTCCAATAACTGCTTCTATTCTCGGGACGAGAAAAACAAAGTGTGGGTGCCTCCAGCCCAGAAGGATCAGCTGTAGGAACGCAACTATGTCGGGTTTCGATCAATAAAGAAAACTACTCAAAACGGCATTGGGACATCCTCCTCATAGCCCGAGGGTGAGGAGAGCAAGAACGATGAGTCTTATGACCTTTTAGTCGAGGATGCACCTCCCATAGTCCCCATGGATGCATTCTAGACTGAGATGCGGACCAGTTTCAAGTAGCTCCGTGTCACTCAAGATATTCATAGGGCCCAGCTGGTAGAGAAAGTGGAGACGAGTTGGCACACTAGAGGCCATCCATTGATCACCAGGAGGTGATGTTGGCCAACTATGCAGCAGATACATGCCCGATCAGGGTAGCAGCGGAGATGGCAACGCGGAATTCTTTCCTTTTCTTGTTGTCATTTCTTTTCCTTTTTATATTTTCTTGTTTTCTTCCATTTTTGTCTTAGTTGTTGTTTAAGTTTTTTGGTCTTTATTAGTTTCTTTTCCTATTTTGTTGTTGTGTGGGGATGGCTTCCCAATTTGCTTAATTGCTTTATACCTGCGGAATTACTTCCCATGTGTGTGTTTTGTTTTATTTTTCTATTGATCTAGCCCCCAATTGAGGACAATGTGATTTTAAGCATGGGAATATTATGTCTTTTTATTCTTTTTCCTTCTTTCGTATTTATTTTAACTTTTGGTTTCTTTAAAAAAAAACCTAAAAATTATAAAATTTGAAAATCCATACACTTTTAGTTCCTTTCCTTTCCTTATACTTAGAAAGAATCCAAAAATATTTTTGTTTTTCCATTTTTAGTAGAATACAAAATTGCAAAACCTTTTCAGTTTTTTGAAAAGGTATATCACTTAATCACTTTGAAACCACAATTACTAATTTTCTTATATGATCAATAGTTTTCATTGACTTGTAAATGACGATTAGAAATAGAAGCCTAAGAATCTTAGGGAATTAGCATTATGGGAATCATTTTTCGAGTCTTCGCCTGCATTTTTTATGTTTTTCTGTCCTTAGAAAGAAAGATTTCTAGTCTAGGGTGGTCCCGGAAATGATGGTCGTAGGCCTTCTTTGTACCATTTATGCCGTTCTTGCCAAATCCTTACATGAAATCAATTCCTAGTTTATTTTTGTGCCTTCATGCCAAGTTTCAATCCCTTATTTTCTTTGTTCTTTAAACTCAAACTATATAAAACCTCAATTCGTTGAGCTAATGGTTAGTATCATTTTAGCCGTTTTGAGGGGTAAAGGAGTGAAGAAAAAAAATTCTATTTTTGAAGAAAAGGGTATTTTGGGTATTTTAGTTGTTCAGAGCTTATGGCTGATGAAAAGAGAGAAAAAGAAAAAAAAGCAAAGCTGATGCTTGAAAAAAAAGTGAAAAAGAGAAAAAAATGAAAAAAGAATATACATGGAAAAATTGCAAAAACGAAGAAAAAATATAGGTGTTTATTTTATCATTCTCGTAAATCATCTCTCTCTCATACTTGTTTATTCAAGTAAATATTGAGAAAAGTGTTGTTAGGTGGGGTGTGTACCAATGAAACGAAGTAGGATATTCAAAGGCGAGCTAAAAGATTGAAAAAACGATTAGAAAGTTGTTCTTTAATTCTGTTATCTATTCTTTTTGTTGCGTTAGCTCTGTCTCAATTGTTTTTGTTCTCCTTTTACCTTCGTTGTTACCCTATACATGTCCAAAGCCTGACATTATAACCCGAAAAGTCCTACCTAATTCGGGAACGATCTAGAATAGGGCTTAGAATGGATAAGTGATAGAAAAGTATGAGTTTGTTTTGCATTGTCTTTTAAAGTATTTCAAATTACTAATTACTTGACATTCCTTATCTTCTGTGAAAAATGGAGCAATCCACACACACACCTTTGATCTGTAATGTTTATCAGTGACTTACGGTGCAATAGGTGATTCTTGTCGTTCGTTTCTTTTGATTGGCCTTTGGAGTTGAGCAGTAGAGTGTTTTATTGAAGTGGCCTTTCTTAGTTTTTTTCGTTTTATTTTTATTTTTATTTTTTTTCTCTTTTTTTGTTTTAGTGTTGTTTTATTTTTGTGATTATTTCTGCTACCTTTGCTTGTGGTCGTTCTCTAATCTTAATTGTCTTAGGTCGGTTTCTCTCATTTTCCGTGTATCATCTTTCCTAATTAAAAGTTTTAAACTCCTCCGTTTTGTCTATTTAGTTTATGTTTCTTGAGGGTAAGCAACGGATAAGTGTGGGGGTATTTTAAATATGCTTATTTGTCTATATTTCTATATGTTATTTTCATCGTTTTACGATGTTTTTAATATGTAAAGATGCATATTTTAGAGTAACATCCTTTATTCTTGCCTTAGGTTCCTTCCAAAGTGAAAATTGATGAAAAAAACAAAAACAGGCAAAAACGGAGTGATAACAACGAAAACGAAGCAAAAAATATCAACTAAGCAGACCTACTGCCTAAGGTAGGTTACCCTACTATCGATAGTAGGTCCTGGAGACACAAGCGTAGCTCCGCCAGAACCCTACCAGCGACAATAGGCTACCCCTGCTGTCGACTATAGTTCCTGATGACAAAATAAGATTTTGGGCAGAACCCTGCCGCTGACGGTAGGGCTCGACTTATCGTGTGCCGTAGATCCCGGCTATAGCAATTATGATCCGGTTTAACGCTCTTTTGATGTAATGGTTCCTCTATTAATAGGTAATTCTGATATTAGGGCTGGAGGAGATAATTAGCGGAGAATTTATGTTAGATAATTTCCCGAAATTTATCTAAAATTAGTTAGGAAAATAGTAGGAAATTCGTAATTAGATATTTGGAGATCAAGATGCAAAGATCCAACATCACGGTTTCGGGTTTCAACTAGGCAACTCGAGAGACAAGCTCGGGAGACATTTGGAACTACGATTTCGGCTTCAACATTCCTCCAAAGCTTTCTATTCCTTTATTTTTGTTGAATACAATGTTTAATTTCATTTTTTATACAACAATTAGAGAGTAGATTTTTATATTTGGATGAGGGTTGAACCCTAATTCTTGATTACAATGTCCTTGATGTAATTTATTGAACTCGATGTTTGTTTTCAATCGAGTTGTCTTCCAATTGTGCTTGTTTGCAATTTAATCGTCGTGAGATTAGATTTATCACAAGGGTGCTTGGAATTGAAAAGGGAAGAGCATTCTAGGGCAACCAATTGGGGGTTAACTGGGGCAATTGATTAGATATATGATATTGCATGTTTTGGTCATTTAATCACCTATAATTATTGTACTCATAATTGGTTGGGGAGCGAAGAGATTCTTCTCTAATGTTTAGTGAGTAGGGTGGCTTTTCGTCTAGAGATAAGGATTGCCCAATTTGTTATGATGACCCAACTTGATTAATTCAACATCGTTTTCTTTTAAAGTTTTCCAATTGAATTAGTAACAAGGATTTGGGGGATTCCACCATTCAAATTCTTGTTTTATTAGTTTTAAAACCTTAATTTTATTGCTTGGCTTTCTTTAGTTCATAAATCGTTTCTAGTATTTTTAATTAATTATGTTTTCAAAGCAACTTTTCTTTGGACTAAACATTAGAAAGGACGATTAGTACTTAAGTCTTTATCGTTCCTCGAGATTCGATACTTAGGTATAGCTCTTTTACTACAGTAATATGTCTGCTTGCCTATTTTAGTTCTATAGTGTAACCTGTTTTGATTTTAAAACTCACACATCAGCAGGAAAAGGACCAGGGCATCCCATTGTATACAATCTTCACCTCCTTTACCCAAGAAAACAAAGGCTAAAGCCTCGGTTTCTATTGTGACGCAATCCCAAGTTCCTCTGAGTCACAACTTTTAAAGTCATGAAGTTGTAATGAGGATGAAGGAGTTTGATTCCAAAGGGTATGCAGTTGAGAAGAAGATCGATTAGTAGACTTTAGTTATGTTTAATACATGGAGATTCTAATTGGGAAAGGTGTGTAGAGATAGCTCTGTATCCATCTAAGTATAATGAAAATTCGGTAAGAGAATTTCATACAAATTTAGCTGATGGTGTGGATGATAGTACTAATCCTTCATTTGGAGCTATTTATGTGAACGGTACAACCATTGTCTTCACTCCCAGCAATATTACTTCTTTTATGAGCTTCCCACACTATGAAGATATTGAAGGCACTAGTCTTGAAGAAGATGTTGATTGGAATACATTAGCTCGTGCTCTGACAGGAGACAAGAAGGAAACATGGCCAGCCAATAATAGAATTGCAACTTCACAACTTTTACCAGTGTACAATGCACTATTCAGACTCTATTTTGGCATATGGATGCTAACCACAAATGTGATAGTTGTGCTAAAAGAAAGAGCCCATCTTCTCTATGCCCTTATCACCAAGGAGAAATTCAACTTATGCACTGATTTTCAAGAACATAATGAGGCAGTTAGATCAGAAGAAAGCAAGAACTCTTGCCATGCCTTCTTCTTTTCTGATTACTAAATTTGTTTTGGATGCAGGGATCTATCACTGTCTTTTTATTCTTGATGCAGATAACTTAAGTTGCTTATGATGCCCAAAAACCTACCATATAGAGCTATGCAATCTTCTTCTAATCATACTATTCCAGCACCATCTGCCAGGATTACACATCAACAATCCTCCAAGAAGACCACTCTTCATCAGTATACTTCTGTTGTTCTAGTTCCTAAGAAATCGTCTCGCAAAGTGGCTTTACCTTCTTCTCCCATGCTGTTGCTCCAATATCACCCCAAGATAGGAAGTCTCCTCCCCTATTTGCAGACTTTTAGCTGCCAGACGTAATCTGTAGGCTTGCTTAATTTGAAAATGCCTTGGCAGTTGCAAGTATAAAATTCTTCTGTGAGATGGACAATTTCATGGAGCAAATGAACAATATGGCTAGTGTTTCAACTTCAGCCAGAAGTCCAAAGGATCAAAGATAGGCTCCTTTCGACATCATTTGTGAGCCAAATGGGGAGTAACACAACAGATGATGATGATGTTGACGGCAACTTGCAATTTAGTTGGTAAAATTTTTTTTTAATATATTTCGTATGGCCTAGTTGGCCCTGGATATTAGATACTTTGTTGTTCTTGGTTATGGTCTGGCTATAAGGCCTTGCATATTTTGTTTCTACTATGCCTGGATAATTTGGTCTCTCTATTGATTTTCTGGTTTATAATGCCTTGTTTTATGTATGTGGATCTGCTTGGCATTCTTTTATTAATGTCATGAAGTATATAGAACTACTGTATACATACGCAACAAGGTGTTACTATGTTCTCATTATAACTGTTATGTGTCAGTATTGGATTGCCACATAAACAATGCTAATGGAGGAGATTGTTAAGAATTTTGCCTAGATCATATTGTGTTGATTAAACAAGGGTGTTGAGACGGGGAAACATGAAACATAACATGGGTTCACTTGAAGTCAAAGGATTTATATGTTGGCATTGTTTAAAGATTTGGAAGATAACATTGGGATGTTTAAAGAATGAGCAGATCCTAGCTTCCTTGTGATGCACACAGTTTAGGAAACTGCATCCCGAAATGATACACGACCTATTTAGGAAGCTACACTAAATAAGGAATGAAATCTCTTGAAGATTAGATATGTTCAGCTAAGGAAAGGATTTGAATTCCTTATTGAGAAGAAAAACCATAAGTATTTAAAGTTAATGATGAAGACATTTCAGAGCAGCCTCTAATGCAATCAAAGTTCAAGGCTCTAAGCTTTAGTGGCATTACTTAAAGTTCCAGTTTATGCATTCATAGATTGAGAAGTTCATGGACTTAATGATTCTTGCATAAACCATTCTTGTCCTATGTTAGAAGACTGTATCAGCAGCATTAAACATTGGGCCTTATATTAAAGATCATCTTGCTTCTTGGGAAAGAAGCCTCGCTGCTATTGAACAAAATTGAAGGATTGAAGGGAGTTCAAGCCTAAGAAGTTGCATTCCAAGGGGGAGCCTTGAAGAGTTAAAGGGAGTTCAATTATGTTGTGTGTAAAAGGGAATTTGCATTCTTCCACTACGGAAAACACTAGATGTGTTAATAAGTTAGGTTTTTCCTTGTATTATTTTATCAGTTTATAGTGGAATCTTTTTATGGGTGTGGCCCCACAGATGTAGGCATTGGCGGAACTGTGTTACTAGTTTCTTTTTTAGTTTAAGTTATGTTTTCTAGCACACATTATATGAACACAACACGGTAAATAGGCCTAAATATCAACTTATAACAACAATCACCTCAAAGAGAGTGGCTCTAATAACACTTGATATGAACTCATTTGTTGAGGTCTTTCAGCTCAAAACTTTCCATGAATCTCTCTCTTGTACATGAGGACTTCTTAGAAGAACTTTTCTCTAAGCAACCCCTATCAAGCTTACTAGGACCTCTTAAAGAAGAAATCTAACCTTTACTTTGTGTGAGAATCAATAACAACTTAGAAACTCTCACCTATTCTCCACCTTAAAGAAAACCTATTTCCAAGCAACAATAACTAAAGAGCCATCACCTTTTGAATCAAGGTATTGAAGATGATCTAAAGGAGTCCTTCAATTTTAATTCAAGGAACCCCAAGCAAATCTACTAGTTGATCACTCTAGTAAATGATGGTAGAAGAAGAAGAACCGAGTAAAACCTTAAGAACACTCAAGCCTCATGGCTGCAATTTTTCATCATTCAATAGTTGTCGGTATAATTTGCTATAAAGGGGTATATATAGGTTTCTAAGTGTTTAACCCCAAAGCTAGCAATTAGAGAATATTCAAAAGGGTAATTTGGACACAAATTCAAGTTGTTTTTTCATACATATTAAGAAACTCATGGAATCAATGTGTAAATTTATAGTAAAATACCTACAATACACCTTTATTAATTTTAGTAAACTCCATTTCTTCAAAACTTTATCTTCATTCTCCTCCCTCCTCTCTCCATATTTCAAGGATTTATCGAATGTAAATGAGTTTAAGTTTTAGAATTACTAGGTAATGATGCATTAATTGAATATGAGCATTCTTAGGAAAAAAGTCTATAAAGAGAATATAAACTTTATAGTATGAAATCGCAAATATGTCAACTTAAAAACTATTGTAAATACTTTTGCTTAAAAAATTATTTTAAATAAACTGTATATTTATAGAGAAAATTAGAGATTTCTTTAAAATGATGAGAGATTGGCTGGATAAAGTAAGTTAAAAAATTTTTTAGAAAGATTTTGAAGAGACGGTATTTTTTATGAAAAGCAAAGTATGACTTATAAAATTATAAGTTTTTCCAAGTTTGACTCCATAACTAACTGATAATTGAAAAAGCATTGACCCTGATGGACAACTACCTCCAACTTATGTCCCTTTGTTTGGAATTAATCCTTTATATTTTTTTCTTAAGGTATGTATACTGAATACAATACTTTTTTAAGCTTCATCACTTAACTCTCTGAATTATAATAATTTTCTTAACAATATATCTTTAAAAGTCATATTCGGATTTTTCAAAATTTTTAATTTGAAGTTGTTCTGAAAGCTTAGAACCTATAAAAACTTGATCAAAATTTTCAAATATTTTACGTGTCCTTTCTCTGCATCAATTCAAGTTTATGAAACTCTTTTCTTGAAGGACTAGAAACCCAACCAAGATTTATATACCATTATAAAACGCGGAAGAAATTGTCTTAGGTCATTATTTAGGGATTAATTAGACCTAATCAAGTTCGGTTTGGCATATATAATGATCAATAATTAATGGGGGACCTATTGTTTGTTCAAAATGAACACACTTGCATTATAAATTGCTGTGTTCATTGGGAGTCTGGGACCATCAAACAACTAAATTAAGCCTATGGCCAGCAATTGCCTACAAAATCAGTTAGCCCAAAATTATCGTACCAATAAATGTTGGAGAATTATCTTACTTATAAATGATGGAGAAATGGGTTATAAATAGTTTTGAACTATTTTAATTTTTATATTTATAATTATAAATTTTTATTTTATTTTATTATAATTCTGAATTATTTTTATTTTTTTGGTTTATATGTATAAACTTTAATTTTATTTCTTTCTAGTTATAAATTTTTTTAAAAATATTCATGAACTATTTTTTAACTTTCATATATAGTAATTTATTAAAAATAGTTCATGACTAATTTGAGAGGTAAAAATTAGTTAATAGCTATTTCTAGGAAAAAAATAGTTTATGGTTAGAAAAAGATAAAAACAAAGTTTGTGCAAAAATGGTTTATTGTTAGAAAAAAGATAAAATAAAATTTTACGTTTCTAAATAGAAAAATTAAAATAACTCATGATTATTTATAACTAATTCCTCTACATTTTATACATATATAAAAAAAATTTAAAAAGAATAATTTTATAAATGAGAAATTAGCTATATATAAATAGTCATGAACAATTGTAATTTTTCGCTTTATCACCATAAACTTTTATTTATCTTTTTCTAACCATTTATTATTTTTATTTTTCTATTTATAGCCACAAACTTTAATTTTATTTTTTTATAATCATGAATTATTTTTGTTTTTCTTGAAATAGTCATGAACTATTTTCAGAATCTCAAATATAGCAATTTATTAAAAATACTTTACATCTATATTTGAGAAGTTAAAAATAGTTCATAATTATTTTTTTAAAAAATAATTTATGATTAAAAAATCTAAAATCAAAATTTATGGTTATCAATAGAAAATAAAAATAATTCATAATTAAAAAAATAAAATAAATTTATAGTTATAAATCAAAAGATTAATTTATTTGTGACTATTTATAACTAATTTCTCCTTCATAAATCATGTCAAATTTTTGTGCTTGATATTTCTCTTGCTTCAGGTATGGCAAAATTTTATCACCAATAAATCCAACTTTTTCTGTTAAACTCGTGGTCCATCAAACATCTTTGTGTCTTTGAGTTTTATTAGCAAAGTATATGTATTAATTGTCCTATCGTATGATAATTTTAATCTTTGTGAATTTCTCATTTTTTCTCAATGAAATCAGTAACGGAAATTTTGAAATTTTAATGTTTAATTTTATTATTATTTTTTTTTCCTCAGCCTATTTACCTTTCTGCCTTTTGATATATAATAATTAATTTGAATATTTCGATCCCGAACTGTTAAGAAATTTAGGGCGCAGAGAAGAAGAATATTAAAATGCTTCAATTGATTGTCTTCTTATTCATTATGATCTACTATTTATAAGCTACAAAATATCCTAATTCTAATCAATATAAGATTCTAACCAACCACTTATAAGGAATACTGCTATAATAATAGCATAATACAAAGTATCCTAGTTATAATCAATATAGGATTCTAACTAAATAATCTCTTATAGAGTCCAAGATAATCTAGGAGAATCACATACTGATGTGATATCTCCAACACGAACCATTTTAACTTCTGTCAAATTGTAATACTCTTTCTTATTTGAAAAGATAAAATAATTGATAAAAAAGGTTAATTCTATTTTAATACTTTTTAAAAAATTTGACAATTTAAAACCACTTATTTGTTATTTTTAATTTTAATATCTTTTTGTTTGGTCATTTAACGTCTAGCATCACTTGTTTATTGATTGATAGTGACCAAATCAAAATTCTAAACCACCGTCAAGTGTGATTTTTATACTGTTGGTAGAAACTTAAATATGAATTCTCATTTTACCTCCGGCGGGCTAGAAGAAAATGAATGAATTTTCATTTATGTTTAAATCTCTACAAACAGTCAAAAAATCACACTTGACAGTGGGCCATAATATTGGTGTTAATTCCATTTTAGTACCCTTTTGTTTGGTCATTCGGCAATTTAGTATCTTTGTTTGTTGATTGACAATTAAGTGACCAAATTAGAATTCTAGCGAAATTAATTTTGCGGGGAAAATTGTGACACATTGTTAGGGATGAATTTTTTTACTATTTGTAAGGATTTAAATATGAACACACATTTTTTTTTGACAATTTAGTACCACTTGCTTGTTTATTGCCAATTAAGTAACCAAATTAGAATTTTGGCCAAATCACTTTTACTAGAAATATTGTAGCCCACTGTTATGTGTGATTTTTTTTATTGTATAAAAATTCATCCATTTTCTTCTTGTCCAACAGAGGTAAAATGAAAATTCATGTTTAAATCTTTACAAACAGTCAAAAAATCACACCTAACACTAGTTCGAAATTCTGATTTGGTCACTTAATTTTTAAAAAGTAAACAAGTTGTACTAAATCGTCAAATAACCAAATAAAAAGGTCCTAAAATAAAAATCAACAAACAACGATACTAAATTATCAAATAGCTAAATAAAAAGTACTAAAATAGAATTAACCCTAAAAAAAGGGAAAATAATAAAACAAAAATATTCTAACATCACCAACTCTAACATGTACCTCTCTCTCCCCAAAGGACAAAAATCGAACCCCATAAACCATTTTCTCCTCTTTCGTCTGATACCCTTCTCCTCTCTTCAACACATTTTCTATTCTTTCCACGTCGCATTTTTAAGTTTTCTTTTTTTTCTTTTTTTTGTTTTTTGGCAAGTTTTAAGTCTTGCACTGCTGGTCTTATGCCCGATGTTGATAACATGCCAATTTATTTATATTTTTCAAAATTTTAAAATTCATATTTAATTTTATAAGATTAATTATTAAAAAACATACTCGAAAATATATATTAAAGGATCCCACAGCCTATCTAATAAAATTAGTAAATGAATGAAAAGAAAATTATCTATAAATATTGTGGAACATTTTACACTTTTCCTTTTATACTCTAAACAATTTATTTTAGTTGTTTATGCTCTCAAATATAAAACATTTAACTCTTTATACCTTCAAACATTTTTCTATTTCCTTATTGTTATAATTATAGTAAGCATGCCTATTCGTGCATATTAAAAAAGATTAAATTGATATTTTGTTTTAATTTTTTGTGCCTTCAAACATTTTTGAGTTGCATGTCGTTATAATTATAGTGAAAGATAGTAGAGTCGAGTGGTGCTAAGCACACGAATTTTGTCGTCCTTCACTATAGTTATAATAATATGTAAATCGTAAAATGTTTGAGAATATAAAAAGTTAAATGTTTTATGTTCGAGAATATAAAGAGCTAAAATAAAAATATTTAAGATATAAAGAAAAAAAAAGCCTAAAAATCTCAGTAATTTATAGCTAATTTCTCATAAAGAAATTACAACATCGTGACATCCATATCCTTTGCCTATTTTAGGGATAGCAAGCAGTATATTGAACGGACTAAAAATCACATCGACCCGTCTTCCAATAAGTTGTACCTCTCGGACAACCTATCCCCTCCCACTTCCATCCCCCTCTGCCCTAAAAAAGGCCAGGAAAAGAAAGAAAAAAATTCGGTTCAGATGTATATTCTTCTAGAAATTAGTTATAATTACTCTTAAACAATTTAAGTTTTTTTTATTTTATCTAAATATATATATATATATATTATTTTTTTATACTCTTAGGTAATTTACGAATATCTGATTTTGACAACTAATGTCAAAAACGGTAAAATTTAGGTAGAAAGTAGGTCTGGCTCACGTACAACTCTAAAAAACAATAATTTAATCACTTCACATATTTCAATATCAATCCATATGAAAAATAGGCGAAAATTATTAAATAAGTCATTGAAATTATGTGAAGGTTGGTGAATTCTGATTGGGTTTCTTTTCAAAATCCAAAGCGAAATTTCAATTTTGGACCAACTCTCTCTCTCTCTCTCTCTCTCTCTCTCTCTCTCTCTCTCTCTCTCTCAAACAATTCCAATTTTTGCAAAGCCTGAGGAAAAATTTTTAAAATTAAACTCTATATCCAAATACACTCTTTTACCGCTGCATATGACTCGGGTGTGTGATAAAATAAGGGATCTGAACTTTTAAGGAATTAACCTGCAAGACAGAATAATAGATAAAGCAGTAAAGATGGACCATGTTTCACCTCTAATCGATGCCTAAGTCATTATGATGTCCATTTATTCAAAAGAAAAATGATGTCTGACAGAGTAATGGTACAAGTGAAGATAGTATAAGTCTAAAGGTATGAACAATACCTCTATTTATAGTGTATTTCCTCGGAGGCTTTGTGGTTATCTAATGTGGCAACAATAAAACATGAACTTATTGGCATTTTGGACCTTTCTAAATCAATAAAGGCCTCACTTGGTGAGTGGGTCGTGTTGACTTAAAGGGTTACACCCTCACATAAAGTATGTTAGACCAAATGAATTGAGCCCAAGAAAAAGCCTAATAGGTTACTTCCATCATAAGCCCTCCAAAAATAATCATAAATGGATTATGATTTTGGTCCTTTGCGTCTTTAAACACAACGGGAGAAATTCAAATTAGAGCCTCTAATAACTTTCGCACTTCATGTACAACTACTTCTTTATGAAACTTCCAGTATTCTCTGTTCATTCACCCAGAGTTTCTCTTTACAGATAATAGATTGTTTCTCAAGATGTCGCCGAATAAGCAATCGACTAAAAAACTCCCCAAATCAAGTCAGAAAATCTCTCCTAGACCAAGTAATTCTCCAAAATTAACCATTAGAGTTGTTCCTTTTGATTCTGACACCATTCTTGGTGGCATGAGATATTCCATCGATGATTATAGTATTTTGTTTCCCCCAATTGACCCTAACTAAGTTGTCTACCTTATGAATAAACACATTTGTGCCCTATGAGGCGCCAGTAGAGTATGATTGTGGCGATAATATGGAATTTGTGTGTGATATGAACCAGGTTGATCAAGGAGTGGAAGAGCTTCAAGGGCTAATCATAGGAGCAAGAGCTGCTCTTGTAATTGATGATAGAGATGCTCATGGATTGATGATATCAATTGAAAAAACTATGAAGGAAGATTTAAAGTTGAAGAAGGAAGGCTTGGAAGAACATGAAAATTCCCCTAAGTCGCTCATAGTTCATTACCTAAACATGGAGCAACCAAAGGAACAAGTTAGAAGAGGAAGAAACAAAAAATAGTGAAGAACAGAACCTACCGCAGGCGATAGGCTTTGTACCTACCGACCACGGTAACTTTCTAGTTAAATTCATTTTGGTGGGTTGAGGACCTATTGCCAACAGTAAGGTACCTTACTGTTGACGGTAGCATACTGATTATTAATAATCATTGTTTTGAGCGAATTTTAATATCTAAAATCTATTTTTAGCTTTTAATTAAGGGTATATTTATTCTTTTAGAGCCTTAAGTCAATAATCAAGGTAGGATTTAGCCCTAACACTATAAATATCAATTTATAGCCTAAATTTTAATCAAGTTAAATTTTGAATGAAATTGAGAGGATTCTCTAATGGTTCTAGGGTTCTTCAGCCCATCTTAGCTTAGATCCTAAGGGTTTACGTCCTTAGTTGGTGAGAATTTGATAGTTTAGATTGAAGAATCTATAGAATTCAATTGATCATCTTCAAATTCCTTCTTTGGTTAATTCTAGAAGTTCTTGTTTCTAGAGTTTATAGATCTAGGTCTTCTAATCTGTGTAGCTTGGGTTTTAGAGCCTTTGTTTACCTAAGGTTCTTGTTTCTAAGTTGGGAAAGAGTTCTTCCTCTCACTATTGGGTTTATGGTGCTTAGTTCTCCATAGGCTCTTTAGTGGAGTGTTTGAATTACAAATCTTCAATAGAAGTTTTTCAAATAAGAAGGTGATCATGGGAAGGTGATGGATTCAATTTGGTATAAAATTGGAGATTCACATCAAATTGGTATCAGAGAAACCTCTAATTGAAGGTCAATTTATGTTTTATTTGTGTTGAATTCATTAAAAAAAAAAAGAGAAAGTACTTGATGATCTAAACAAAATTCCATGAAGACCATGCGAAACTTGTACAAAAAAATCAAATGAAAAAGAATGATTAAGTGTGAATTTGTTAGTAATTTTATGATGGATTGAAACTCCTATGAGTTGAGATCAATTGAAATAGTTTTTTACTCAATTTGGAGTCCATTTGATCGATCAAATGATTGAAAGCCAAACAGTGTTTCGATATTTCAGTTGCAGAAAAAGTGCAAATCAATATGAGCATATCTTGTGTTATATTGATTCAATTCGATTGTAGTTTATGCTTAAAATCATCCTCTTCGAGTGAGGAATCTTTATAAACTTATTTGACTCGATTTGGATTTAATACTTGCGAAATTATTGCCATTTTTGTTAAAGGGTGTCATCATCCCCTGTTTTCTTAAAAGTTTTTATTAGTACTCTTTATTTCTTTGTTTAGTTTAGTTTGTTTTGAATGGTTTTGAATTTGATTTCTAATTTCTTTCTTGTGTGTTCCAAATTTTTGTATGATGATCAATTATGTTTATTGGCTCTTCTCCATGGACAAACTCTCTGAAGCTCCTTATACCTCAAATGTGAGATAAATTGCTTCTTTGAACTCTTTGTGTCCAACTAAGTGCATTGAGTTTTACTTACTTGTTTTGTTTCTCTTGGTTGAGTTGGTTAGACTTGAAGAATCTATAGAAACTTGAGAGGAGAGTTATTGAAAAGGCAAGAAGGTGAGCTTGTTGTTATAAAAGCCAATAAGAAAGTTAAACATGAGAAAACCGAGTGATCATCAAAAGACGGTAAATACTTAGGGAATGATGTGAGGTTCTATTTCTTGTTTCTTTAGGTTATTTTTCAGGTCTTACAATATCAACGGATGGTCATTTACCTACCCTACCTCATCATCAAGGCACTAGTGATCCTAAAAGGATGAATATGAATGAAACCTTGCGAACTATTCAATAATCTACCAAAGGCTTGGCAAAACAATTCCAAGAGAGATGTTGAAGAGTTAAAGAAAGGCAAGGGAAGTACCACAATAGAGCAAAGAGTTGGGGACAATCTTGTAGGAGTTTTCTCACCTCACCATCAAAGGGCCTATGACAATGCACGTCCTTATGGATACTGTAATATGCCTGCTCAAAGTTCCTATCCATTTTATTAAAGTGGTTACCAAGGCAGGAAAGCCACTAGAGGTGGAAGAAAAGGGGGTCTAGGAGGAAGAAGAAACCATAGACCACAAGAAGAGATCCCAAGAAATGAAGTATGACAAAAGATCACTTATTTGATGACTATGGAGAGAATCCTAATGTTGGCCAAGAATTCTTTGGTGGGTATCAAGAAGGACAACAAGGAAATAAAGCTTTAGACAAGATCAAGTGGAAGGTGCCTAGCTTCCAGGGGAAAAGTGATCCAAATGTATTTCTTGATTGGCAAGTTGAGAATCTCTTCATGGTGAGAAATTATAGTGACAATGTCAATGCTAAGTTAGTCATTGCCGAATTTTCGGGATATGCACTTCATTGGTGGGACAAGATTACAACTCAAGGGTTAGAGATTAAAGAAGACCGGTTGAAACTTGGACCGAATTAAAGACTCTTATGAAAGAAAGATTTGTGCCACAGTATGATTATAGGGAGCTTCACTACAAATTGATTACTCTTAGGCAAGGTACTAAAAGTGTTAAAGAATATAGGCAAGAGATGGAGCTGTACATTTTAAGGTTGAGCTTGCAGGAGGACAAGGATGCTTCTATTGCTAAATTTCTAAGCGATCTCAATAGGGACATTGCTAATCAACTAGAACTGTATCCTTAGACCACTTATGAAGACATGTGCGATTGAGAATCAAAGGAAAAGGAGTGGGTCCTTTAAAACTACTCTTCCTTCTTCAAGGAATGTAGTATCTAAGCTTCAAGCTTCTACTTTCAAAGCGTTGCCAAAGAAGGATGAAATATCTTAGGTGGCTTTCAAAGGTAATTTTAAGCTTAACATGGAGGAAAAAGGTAGATTGATTACCAATCAAACTAGGTGCTTCAAATGCAATGGTGTGGGACATATAACCATTAATTGTCCTACCAAGAAGACTTTGGTCTTTCATGAATATTTGAATGGTGTGATTGAAAAGGATAAAGAGGATTTCCAAGAGCACATTGTTGAAGAGAAAGAAGAGATTGGTGATGAAGCTCAAGGAATTACTTCTTTCAACGCTGATGAAGAAGGCATGAGTTTGGTGACTATTAGAGCTTTGTCTACTCAAGTCCTTGAAGAAAATTCTAGCTTTCAAAGAGAAAACATCTTTTATACTAAATGTTTAGTGGGAGGTAAAGTTCCTAACCTTATAGTGGATAGTGGTAGTTGCACTAATATAGCTAGTACCTGTCTTGTTCAAAGTTGAATTTACCTCTCCTCAAGCATCCTAAACCTTAGAAGATTCATTGGTTAAATGATAGTGGGAAGTTAAGTTTAACAAACAAGTGCTAGTTTATATTACTAATGGGTCATATGATGATAAAATTCTTTATGATGTGGCTCATATGTAAGTGGGGCATTTGTTCTTGGGACGTCCTTTGCAATATGATAGAAAAGCTATACATGATAGTGTGAAAAGCACCTACACTTTTGAAAAGGATAGCAAGAAGTTCATTTTGAGTCCTTTGACTCCTAATCAAGTCTTTGAAGAGCAAAAAAAATGAAAGAAAAAGAAAGATTTGAGAGTGAGAAAAAGAGAAAGTGAATTGAAGAGGGAAAAAGAATTGAGGAAAAAGAAATGAGTGAGGAAAAATCAAGAGAGGAAAACTTGATGAGAGACAAGAAATGAGTGATCAAAAGAGTGAAAGTTACAAGAGAGAAAAGAGATGTTTCTATGCAAAAGAGAAAGGTCAGGATGACCCACGGCATCCCTTGGTGACATCCCCATGGGCCGAGGATTTTGTTTCCCAGGCAGGATACTTAACGCGTTAACTACAGCACTGCACGAGTCGATACGCACATAGATAGAGGTCATTGAAAAAGAAGAGTTGGTTTTACTTATTTATTGCAAAGTTACATTTGTTTCTACTAATTATCATTTGTATTCCATCTCTAACAATATAGTGAAGATCATTGAAGAATTCGAGGATGTCTTTCCGAAGAGGTGCCCGATGGACTCCCTCCTCTAAAAAGAATTGAACATCAAATTCATTTGGTGCCCGATGCGATATTACCAAATAGACTGGCTTATCGAAGACCTCCCGAAGAGACCAAGGAGTTGAGGAATTACTCTCTAAAGGTTATGTAAGAGAAAGTTTGAGCCCTTATGTCGTTCCTATTTTATTATTCCAGAGAAAGATTGTACATGGTGCATGTGTATGGATTGTAGAGCCATTAACAACATTACCATCAAGTATAGACATCCCATTCCTAGATTAGATGATTTGCTTGATGAGTTGCATGGATCTAAAATATTTTCCAAAATAGATTTAAAATCGACTACTATCAAATTCATATGAGGGAAAGGGATGAGCGGAAAAAGGCTTTCAAAACAAATTTTGTCTTTATGAGTGGTTAGTCATACCTTTTGGGTTAACTAATGCACCCAGCACATTCATGAGGCTAATGTATCATGTTTTTTGAGGAATTTCATTGGCAAATTTGTTGTAGTCTATTTTGATAACATCTTGATTTATAGCAAAACTTATGAAGATCATTTGCATTATCTTAAGAAAATTTTGTTGGTTTTGAGAAGTGAGAAACTCTATGCTAACCTAAGAAAATATGACTTTTCTAGGTTATATGGTGAATTCTCAAGGCCTTCAGGTAGATGAAGAGAAGTGAAAGCAATTAAGGAATGGCCTACTCCTAAGAATGCATCCAAAGTTAGAATTTTCCATGGATTAGCAAGCTTCTAGAGGAGGTTTATCAAGGATTTTAGCATTATTGCTAGTCCTTTGACCAATGTAATCAATAAGATGAATTGCCTCAAGTGGGATGAGAAACAAAAGAAAGTATTCAATTTTTTCAAGGAAAAGTCGAGTAGTATTCCTCTACTAGCACTATCTAAATTTGATAAGACATTTGAGATAGAATGTGACACCTCGAGGGTCGGAATTGGAGGAGTCTTGATGTAAGACAAGTGACCTTAAGCATACTTTAGTAAACAGTTGACTGGTGAGGCATTGAATCATGCTACTTATGACAAGGAACTTGATGCACTAGTGAGCACATTGAAATATTGGAAACACTATTTGTGGTCTAAAGAGTTTGCAGTCCACACCAACCACGAATCCTTGAAGTTTCTCAAAGGACAACAAAAGCTTAACAAGAGGCATGTGAGATGGATAGAGTTTATTGAGACATTTCCATACATCATCCGGTATAAGAACGGTAAAGAAAACATTGTAGTTGATGCTTTGTCGAGAAGGCACACTCTTATCTCTACTTTGCAAACTCAATTACTTGGCTTTGAAATGCTCAAAGAATTTTATGCTAGTGATCTATATTTAAAAGATATATTTGATGATTGTTTTCTTGTGCCTAATGATAAGTATCTCATACATGATGGTTTTCTTTATTATGAGGGTAGATTATGCATTACTTCTTGTTCTACTAGGTTATTGTTAGTGAAAGAAGCTCATCGTGGTACTTTGATTGGTTATTTTGGCATTGCTAAAACGTATGACTTATTGCATGAGCAATTCTTTCGGCCTCACATGAAAAAAGATGGTGAAAAGTCCATTAGTCATTGCTTAGAGTGTAAAAGAGTTAAGTCTACATCTTTGGCACATGATCTTTATACTCCTCTAAATGTACCTAAAGAACCTTGGACAGATATATCTATGAATTTTATTCTTCGATTACCTCGGTCACCTAAGGGTATGGATTCCATCTTTGTTATGGTAGATAGATTTTCTAAAATGACTCATTTCATACCTTGTAATAAAACTGATGATGCGAGCCATGTTACAGATATTTTCTTCACTTGGGTGGTGGTATTCCATAGCATTCCTAGAACCATTGCTTCAGATCGTGAGAATAAGTTCCTTCGTGATTTTTGGCGTGTTTTGTGGAGGAAACTTGGAACTAACTTGTTGTATTCTACAGCTTACCATCCCTAAACAGATGGCCAAATGGAGGTAGTTAATAGAACCATTAGACAACTTTTTAGGGCTATTCTTAAGAAGAATTTGTACCAATGGGAAGATTGTTTGCCTTACATTAAGTTTGCTTACAATAGAGCGCATCATTCCACAACCTTTAACTCTCCTTTTAAAGTTGTTTACAGTTTCAATCCTCTAACTTCATTTGACTGGGTGCCTTTACCTATAGATCATGCTTTTGAGTTTAGATGGAAAAAAGAAAGCGGAGTTTGTTAAGTCTATCCATTCCAAAGTCTATGAAGCTATTGAAACCAACAACAAGAAGCTTGTGGCTAAGCAAAATATTGGAAGGAAACGAGTGGTCTTTGAACTGGAAGATTGGGTTTAGGTTCACCTCAGAAAAGAGCAATTTCCTTCTCAACAAATCTAAGCTTGATGCCAATGGCGATAGTCCATTTCAAGTTCTTGAGCGTATTAGTCATGATGCTTATAACATTGATCATCCGGGAGAATATAATGTTAGTGCTACTTTCAATGTTTCTAATTTAAAGATTCGAGGATGAAACTTTTCAATGGAGGAGTGGATGATATGAACTAGTTCGATCAAGGAGCGGAAGATCTTCAAGGGACAATTACAAGAACAAGAGCAAGAAAAATTAAGGAGAATAATGATAGAGATGCTCGTAGATTGATGATATCAATTGAAGAAACTATGAAGGAAGGCTCGGAAGATCATGAAATCCTCCTAAGTTGTTCGTAGTTCATTCCCTAAACATAGAGCGACCAAAGGAACAAGTTAGAAGAGGAAAAAACCAAGAAGATTGAAGAACAGGACCTTCTGTCCGTGGTAGGCTTCTGGTTAAATTCGTCTTGGTAGACTGAGGACCTACTGCTAATGGTAGTGTACTGATTATTAATAATGCATTTTTTTAGCAGATTTTAATATTTAAACTCTATTTTTAGCTTTTAATTAAGGGTCTAATTGGTCTTTTAGAGCCTTAAGTCAATAGTCAAGGTAGGGTTTAGCCTTAACACTATAAATATCAATTTATAGCCTAACATGTAACTAAGTTGAATTTTGAATGAAATTGAGAGGATTCTCTAATGGTTTCTAAGGTTCTTCAACCCATCTTAGCTTAGACCCTAAGGGTTTACTTCCTTATTTGGTGAGCAATTGATAACTTAGATTGAAGAATCTATGGAATTCAATTGATCATCTTCAAATTCCTTCTTTGATTAATTCTAGAAGTTCTTATTTCTAGAGTTGATTGATCTAGATTTTCTAATTTGTGTAGCTTGGTTTTTAGGGCCTTTGTCCCTAAGGTTCTTGTTGCTAAGTTAGGAAAGAGTTCTTCCTCTCACTATTTAGTTTATGGTGCTTAGTTCTTCATAGGTTCTTTGGTGGAGTGTTTGAATTACGAATCTTCAATAAAAGTTCTTCAACAAGAAGGTAATATTGGGAAGTTGATGGATTCAATTTGTGATCAAATTGGGGATTCACATCACTGCAAGCTCGGAGCTGTGATATACACATCCAATATACAACTTGCCAGTCTTTTTGCTATCCGGAACACTTTTAGGATTCCGATGCGCTTTGTGTTGATGTCTGCCATTGCAGATAATAAGGCCCATCCGTTCCTGGATAGGTACATCATAGTCTATCGAGAACAAATGAAGGCGGGATTGAGATTCCTGTTACACTACCTCTTCATAGATATAATGAAATATTGAGGATTGAGCTCCGGCAGTTGGCCCCAAATAGTGTGAGGCAGATTGTGACCTTCATTTTGATTTGTAAGAGACATTTGGTGTACCAACCAATTTAGAAGTGGTCAAGATTTTTTATATAAAACCGGTGAAAAATGGTCTAGGATGGTATAATCTTTTGAAAAAGAGTGAGGCAGAGAATTTAATCCTGAAGCTTCCAGATTCGATACATGGTTGGAAGAATAGGTGCTTTTTCGAACAGATAGAACGAAGGCTCCTGTAAGCTAGTGGAATAGATGGCACTACCCAATTATGAAGTATCATCCCAACACCCGTTTGCCGAGAATTATAAGAATAAACTCCGGAAATACTCATTTGGGGTGAGAATAAGGGAAGCTTTTGGAGGAAAACTTGCAAAAGGCCGCAGGGTTTATCCAATTTATGAGCCTGCTATAGATGAACTAAGTTAGTGTCTTAGCTTGCATATTTAGTGTGACATTATCCTTTATGCGATTATAATCTTGTGGAGAAGGTCCATGATGTGAAAGTTTAATATAGTGTGTGATTTGTACAGGCACTGGTTTAATGAGGGGCTTTATGGAAGCCGTTGTCAAAGGAGGGGTTGTTCTTCAATAGAGGAGGGTAATTGGAGAGGTAATTCTATGATATGATAATTATTTTATAATAATAATGAGGAAGTGCATGGAATGATAGGAATATTTTTTGTGTTTACGTAGAGGGACGGATACCAATGACGGCAAGTGAGTATAACTGAGAAATGAGGAGCAAAAAGCTAGATAACTGGCCAATGGTTGGAGAGACAAATTTTCTCCTAAGTGGTGGCTCTAATTCTGCATACAAATTGGTTGTAGGTTTGGTCCGGAAGAGGAAAAGAAATGGGACTAGGAGAGAAAGAAGAACACTTACCGTCCACCGTCATCCCGACTACTCCCAAAAAGCTGACATTGTCAGCAATTGTGGAGAAGATGATGCTCGATGAAGAAAATATGAACAAGTCACCGGAAGTGGAAACTATCGAAGGCTGTGATTTGGTGTTTCCAAGTTGGGCTATGAAGATGAGAAGGAGTAGGAGCCTGATTGATGGTGATGATAAATTTGGAAAACGAGCCTTGCTCTATGGAATGTGGAAGCAGTGTCCAAATGTTCTTGGGATGAGTTGATTAATGGCTTTGCAATGTATTTTTTTCAAGCATAGATATCTTTGTGAGTAACATTTTGTATCAATTATCATGTAGTATCGGCTTCAGATATATATACTAAGAAGGCTTGCTAGGTGATGCAAAATGCCAACATTACAAATGAGGCTGCTCGTTGCCTTGCCAGCATGAGCACGTCCCATAGGGAGTGATGGTGTAATTAAACGGTATTTCCTAATCACTACAATGCAAAGCAAGTGGACCAACACTGCAGATGGGAGTTCGACCCGAGTGTCAAATCTATCGAGGACGTTAAATGTTGAAAACGAAATAGCAAAAACTTAAAACAATTAGCCAACTAAGAAAGCCACAAAAACTTAAGGTTTTAAAAAATTAATAAAGCAAGAATTTGGATGGTGGAATCCCTAATCTTTGTTACTAATTTAATTGGAAAAACTTTTACGAAAACGATGTTGAATTACTACTCAAGTTGGACAATCCCTATCTCTAGGCGAAAGCCACCCAACTCACTAACACTTGGAGGAAAATCTCTCTTCTCCCTAACAAATTATGAGCGCAATAACACTAGGTGATTTAAAGAAACTAAAAGTGCAATATCGTATCTTTAGTCAATTGCCCCAATTAACTCCCAATTGGTTGCCCTAGACCGTTCTTCCTTTGCAATTCCGAACAATCTTGCGATTAATCTAATCTCACGATAATTAAATTGCAAACAAACACAATTGGAAAACAACTTAAATCAAAATAAATATTTAATTTAAGAATTTAAACCAAGAATTTCATAATCGAGGATTAGAGTTCAACCCTCATCCAAACAATAAAAACTACTCACTATTCATTATAAAAAAACTAAAATTCAATATTAAAATTCAATAACAAGAAAGTAAAATAAAGCTTAGGATTGAAAATTGAAGCCACTATTGAAGTCCCAAACATCTTCTAAGCTCGTCTTTCAAGTCGCCAAGTTGAAAATCGCAACCTTGAAACTGGTTCTTAAATTCTTGAAATCCAAGAAATAAAATTGTAGAAATCTAAAGAGTGTTTAACTAATTGAATGTATAAAAGCAGAAAATTGAAAAATTGTCTAATCTAATCTACTCATAACTATCTAGTACTAACTCTAATTAATCATATTCTAAACCATAACCTAAATCCTAATCTGCCTCTTAATCTCCCTCTCTAAAACAGTTGCATCAAAACCCCTTATATAGAGGTGAAAATTACAAGAAAACAGAGTTTAAATTAGATTAAATCACCCTAACTGTCGGAACCTACTGCCGACGGTAGGTTGAGCCCTACTGTTTGCGGTAGGGCTCTGTTTTGCCAACCGTTTGTGTGCTATGGACCTATTGCCAATGGTAGGTTGTCCTACCTTGTGCGGTAGGTCGGGTTCGTTTATCGCTGACGGCTCCGTTTTCACTCTGTTTTCGCCGTTTTCATTTCCTTTCATCATATTATCCTTCAGAGGGCACCTAAGACAAGAATAACGGATATTAAAGTAAAATACATACTTTTACATATTAAAACATCGAAAAACTATGAAATTAACATATATAAATACAAACAATCATGCACATATCAAATATCCCTACACTTATCCGTTGCTTGCCCTCAAGCAGCACAAACTAAACAGGAAAAACGAAGGAGTTAAAAACTTTTCTTTTTTTTGAAAGACACAACACGAAAACGATAAAAGCCAAATAAACAGTTAAAAATCTCAAAAACATGTCACAAGCATTGGTAACCAAAAACAAACAAACTTAGAAAAAAAAATTAAAGATAAAACCATTTTACATACAAATATTCACTGCCCAACTCCAAAGATGAATAAAAAATATACGAACGACAGAATCACTAGCCTACCACAAGTTACTAGAATCATTATGATCAAAGGTGCATGTGTGTGTTTGTTTCGCTCATGTCATTTTACATAGAAAAAGTGGAATGTTAAGTGATTAATACAATGAAATATTTTCAAATACAATGCATACAACTCATACTTTTCTATCATTTATCTACTTTAAAGTCTATTCTAGATCCTTCCCAGATTAGGTAAGACTTTTTTACTCGTAATGTTAGGCTAGGGACACAATTAGATTACAAACGAAGGATAAAGGAGACAAAAACAAATGAGAGAGAGCTAACACAACCGAAAAGAAAAGATAACAAAATTAGAGAACCACTTTCTAGCCGTCTTTTTTCACTCGCCTTTGTTCAACTTACTTCGTTTTCCTTGGTGCACAACCATCCTACTTCTTCAAAATTTTCAAGAATTACCAAATATAAGAGAGAGGTGCTTGATTTTTAAAGAATTTACTATAAAATAAAAACTCATATATTTTTTCTTCGTTTTCTGCCATTTTTCCATTTCTTTGGCTTTTTCTCTTTTTTTTCTATTTTTTTCTTTGCAAGCATAAACTATTTTTCTTTCTTTCTCTCTTTTCAATAACCAAAAACACCGAGCACATGAGATTATCCATAATACCCTTTCTTTTAAACAGGGTTTTTCTTTCTTTCTTCACCCCTTTACCTCTGCACTTATTTGTTTCCCAAAGCTAAAAAGATATAACAACACTTAGCTCCACGAATTGAGATTTTATGTATTGAGGTTAAAAGAACAAAGAAAAGAAGGGATTAAAACCCTTAGCATAAAGGAATAAAAAGGGAACTAGGGATTAATTTCATTTAGTATAATAGCAAGAAAGGCACAAACGGTTCAAAGAAGGCCTAAGACCATCATCTCCAGGAACATCCTATATTAGACTTTCTTGCTTTTAGAAACCAAAAAGATATGAAATTATAGGTAAACACTCAAAGTTTATTATCATTATGCTAATTACCCAAGATTCCTAAGCTGCTATTACTTAAGCAACATTTACAAGTGCATGACAACCATTGATCATGTAAGAAAGTTAGTAAATATGGTTTTCAAAGTGATTTAAGTAATACACATTTTTTCTGAAAAACCTAAAGAATTTTGCAATAATATATTCTATTAAAAGTGACAAATTTTTTTTTTATTTTTATAAGAAAAGAAAAAAGAAAAGAAAAGAAAAATTTTTTTATTTTTCAAATTTTCTAATTTTCTTGGAATTTTTCAAAGATAATAAAAGTTAAAATAAAAAAATTAAAGAAGGAAAAAATAAGAAAATACCCCCCACACTTAAATTACATTGTCCTCAATATGGGGGTTAGATTAAAAGAAAAACAAAAAATATATATATTGGGGAGCAATCCCGCAGAAATAAAGCGATAACACATATTGAGAAGCCATCCCCACACAAAAATAAAACAAATAAAAATGAAAAGAAAAACAAACAAAGAGCTGGAAATAAAATATGAAATAAAATAAGAAACATAAAAAGAAAAGACAGAAAATAAAAAGAACAAAAAAAATAGAAAAGAAGGAAAAGAAAACTCCCTATGGTGGACCAAAGTTCTCTCCGTCGCCTCCGCTACTTCCTAGTCGAGCATGAATCTGTTGCATAGATGGGCTAGCATCACCTCCTAGTGAGCTACAGAGGCCCTCTGATGGGCCAACTCGTCTACATACCGGTGAGTGGATTCTACTATCTCTGTCAGCTAGGTCCCGTGGATCTCTTGAGTGATTTGGAGTTGCTCAGATTCAGTCCGCATCTCTGTCTGGAATGCAACCATCGAGACTATGGTCTGGGCATCAGCCTCAACATTTTCACCATTTGAGGGGTCATAAGACCCATTGACCTCATCATCATCCTCAATTGCCTGCGAAGACGACGCGCCAATGCCTGTTTGGGTGGTTTTCTTTACTGAACAAAAATCGGAAGGCTTGCGGTCCCGCAGCCGATCTTCCTCGGACAGGGGTATCCATACTTTGTTCTTCTCGTCCTAAGAATAATTGCAGTTATTGAAGGTTGTAAATTTGATAACCTGTTGCGGTCCTATTGATAATCTTTGTTCTCCTGCACAATTGATATTACAAGCAGCAAAAAATCTAGATAAAATTATAGGATAACAAAAAATATGTTTTTTTGTGGTATCACAGCCAGTGTTGCGCATGGTGTGGATTATCAAGGATGAGAGAGAAAAGGGGGATTTATTGTGGAGTTTGTCAAGCATATAAATATCAAGAATACGGAATTCACTATGTCCGCCCCCGTTTTGGACAAGTGTGTGCCCAAAAAAATAAGAAAGGGCATGAGGAAGAAGGAATGGGAAATTGCCCCCATGGAGGATTCGACGACGATCCATTGCCCGTGGCCGGATATCAAAATGGATACAAGCCACATCAAAATTCCAATCTAGGTTCTGGTCGATGGTTTTTCTATTAGAATCCACTGTGACTGTGTTCTCGTTGTCTGGAATCCCAAGAATGGATGCCAGACCTTCCCTATCGAGAATAATCCTAACCCCTTTGACAGTAGAGATAATTGTTTAGAGATCCTTGTCCATTTTTTGAGCCATGATGGCATAAAATTCTCGTACAAAGTTAGGGTAATACTCACCAGAGATGCGAAGAAGGAGAACCCAACCCAAACCCCCTAAAAAGAGTTTCAAGCTTAAAATGTTCGATGACTGACTTACTGAATGATTTTTCAACAATAATCTTGAGCGACGCCCTGCCGGTGACCCATTGATGAGCTGCTGCAAAAAGACGCTCCGGAAAATGAAGAAATTAAATGTGGGTTCAGGTGAGGTCCCATCAACACGAGTCCATTTGGGTTTAGAGGAGGAAGCTATAGCTTTCTTAAGAGAATAGATAGAGTAAAAACAAACAGAAGATACAAAAAAAAGGGAAGAGAGTGCAACACAACAGCACCAACACAATAAAAATGAAAGAACACCAAAATGCACAAAAGAATAAATACTAGCATGCTCGTATGTACTATTGTGATCTAACATTGCTCGTAGGTGCTAAGGTGTGATAAAAATAAGAAAATAAAGGCTAGCAAAATACTAATAACAATGCCTCTAACAAAACCGAATGCACAAATAAGTCTAAAAATAAGAATTAAGAATAGGTAAACTAGAATGAAAACGGAGACACAAAGTTGAAGAGTTATTCTGTGTTTGTTTGAAGAAACAAACTGCGGCCACTAAGAATTGCTCGTTTTTATGCCTCAATCGGAATGCCACCAAAGTTCCGCCGGAAGATCGATGGAATGTCACCAGAAGTTTGCTGGAAAATTTCTTGTACCTTTTTCTGCAAATTTTGTTAGGAAGAGAGATAAAACACAAAATAAAATTAGTATATAACAAAAAAATACACAAAGAACCGAAATTACCATAAACTACAATAAATAGAGATTTAAAAGCAAAGGTTAATGGAGAGAAGAAATTGAATGGAAAGGTGCAGGCTTTTGAATAAAAGATGGGAAAAAAAAAGGTTTTGGTGTAGAATTTGTTTAGAATGGGAAAAGGAAGAATGGAGAAGGGTTAGAAGAAGATAAGAGGAGAAAAGAAATAAAATACAAACCAAGAAAGAGATGGAAGAGGGCCGTCGGTGATGCTCACCGGCCAGAAGGGGGAGAGAGTTGACGGAAAATATGGAGGAAGAAGGGAGAAATGTTTGAAGAAGTTGGAGAGGTGAGGTGAGGTTTCGGGTGGTTGAGAGAAAAGAAGAGCGAATGGGAAATTTTTGCAAGGGTTTTTAGAGGAGAATGGGGTGAAAGAGTGCAAAAAAATTCAATTAAAAGCTTCGATTGGTACCCAATCGGGCCGACCCGACCTATTCTACTTTGAAAAACTGCCTCGAACCAAAATTAGACCCTACCGCTGATATTAGGGCGAGGCCTATTGTCTATGGTAGGTCTCTATCCACAAGTGTCAAGAAACGCCAAGCACCTACCACTAGCGTTAGGTTGAGCCTACCGTCCGCGGTAGGCTTCTGCTGAGAAACCGTGGTTGTTGCCCTGCCCCTACCGTCCGCAGCAGAGTGCTACCTGGGCTCCATTTTCCTTTTTTTTTTTTGCAATTCTTGACCTCCATCCAAGCCACTTACCTTATAAAATCAACTAAACTTCATGGAGGTCTTTAGACAATCAGTTATTCTCTCCAAAATGACCTTGCAACATAACATCAACAAACAATCAAAGTAGAAAAGTAAAACGTAAGATTTCAAAGATACAATTCTATAATTACAACATTTAAAGGGGTTTTAAAGAGTACTCCCCTTTTAGATGCTAGATACACCTCCTGGATCACAGAAATCCGGTTTTTTAATTGGCCTCCTTATCAATTTGCCTTCTTTTCTTTTGCCTCTTGCTTGGCTTTTCTTTTCTCTCAGCTATAGTGGGTTCCTGCACGTTTGAAGATACTTCATTATTTTTATGAGCTATAATGCATAAAGTATCTTGAGTTTTGGGAGTAGGGGTCGGGAGCAAAGGGAACTTGAATACTATCTCTTTTCCTTCGACCCTGAATATTAATTTCCCTTTTTCCATATCTATTAATGCCCTTGAAGTACGAAGAAAAGGGCAACCTAATTTCATAGGGAAATCAATGTCTTCCTCCATGTCCAAAACTACAAATTCAACAAGAAAGATTAAGTCCTTGACTTTGACTAACACATCCTCAATTACCCTTCTGAATATCTGACACTTTTATCTGCCAGACTAATTGACATCCTTACAGGTTTTGGGGTACCTAGACCTAAATGCTTACACATGGAAGAGGAAATAATATTAATACTCGCGCCTAAGTCCGCTAGAGCCCTATCGACATTAATACTACCAATAGTGCAAGGAAAGGAACTCCCAGTGTCTTCTAGTTTTTCTAGTAGTGTATTCTTCTTGATTAGGAGGGCTAAACATTCTTCACCAAGTATATTTGTCGATGCTTCTCGAAGTTTGCCCTTCTTTGTGAGCATGTCCTTCAAATACCTTGCATACTTGGGAATGTAAGCCCTAAGGGCATATTTGTAATGTTTTGATTATGATTAACTTGTGCTTTGTGAAAATAGAAATAGTTTTATAAGAAGAACAAAAGATTCACAAGAGGAGTCTCAAGGGTAATCTACAAAGAAGCAAAAGATCACTCAAGATTACAAGACTTTATGAATGTAAAGTGATCAAGTTAAGGACCTTGAAGACAAGAAGAATGATTAGGAATAGCTTTGTAAAGTATTTATGTAAAACCCCCTAACTTGTTTCTTTGATTTTTGATCAATTATGTTAGCTCCTATGAAGAAATATTTTTTGAGAAATTATCCTTGAAAAACTAAGTGCTCTTGATAAAGCATTGATGATTTAAAAGTGTCACATGTCTTAAAGTTGTTGCATCAAGAATACATATTTTTAAAGTGAAGGAAAATCTGTGTTTTACAGAAAAACAGTTGTCCCAATTTTTTTTCTGAAGTCTAAAACCGGTCATCCGATTTTCTAGACGTCCGATTTTATGGTTTCACATAAACAAATCGGTCATCTAATTTTTAAATCGGACGTCCAAAAATTTCTTGAGTATGAAAAAAATCCGTCCTCCTATTTTATCCTTCTAGAAAAGAAATCAGACGTCCACTTTTTAAGACCGGTTGTTCGATTTCTACTTTTACTGTCAAAAAATGACCGTTGCTGTTGACAGTAAGAACTAGTTTTTTACCTTCACATATAAAAGGGCTATTGATCAGCCATAAATAAGTAGTAGTTGAAGAACTTTTAAGAACACTTTCAAGAGCATTAAAGAGCACATTTTCAACCTTCTTTATCATATTAAAACAAAAAGAAAAACTCCTCGGAGCTACATTTTTTAATCATTTTTCAAAGGAGTAAGGAAGCTTGTAGAAGCATTGCACGAAGTTGTATCTTTTTCTTATCAAGCTTCTTTGGTAATATTGTTCCATCTCTACTCTTTCATCTTAAATTTTGATCAAAGGTTTTCTGAAAAATCCTTTGGGTGATCCTTTGATACTTTGTTATCTTGTATTGTTTTGTGAGCTTTGAGGTCTGTGTGCAAAACCCTTGAAGGGTGATCTTCATTGTGATATTGTGTAAAAACTTGTTGCTAGTGAATTTATGAAATCCATGAGTTAAGTCTCAAGATAGTGGATGCAGCTATATTGAGAGAGTGAACCACTATAAATCCTTTGTCTCTCTCTCTCTCTCTCTCTCTCTCTCTCTCTCTTGTGTTTTGCTCATTCTCTATGTTTATTGTTTGATCCTTGTTTATAAAAGAGATTTTGTTTGGTTAGGAATTTTATTGAAAATAGTTATTAAATTCTTCTTCAAACAAAATCTGAGATTCTATTCTTTTTATTGAACAAAAGATCTTTAAATTAGCCAAAAACCTTATTCACCCCCTCTCTAAGAATTTTCAGAGAACCTGCAATAAAAGATGACACGAGGGTATGTTTATTTTTATTTGACGAAATATTTTTATAAACCCCCTCATCTCATCTTGATTTTGGCTTTGACCAAGTGCTTTTGTGAATGGGATCTTTGGTTCAGCACTTGTTGACTTCCTTTTATCTTCTCCCAACTCTTTTGCAGACACTTTTTCTGATGATTACTTTTCTTCTTCAATATAGATTCTTTCTTCTACTATCATCCCTTATTTCTTTGGAATCTCCTCATTGACGATTACCGAAATAGCATTTACATGCTCTCTCAGGTTTACCTCAGTGTTACTTGGGAGAGCTTTCGGAGTTCTCTCGATACTATCTTTACTAATCGCCTGATTTTCTTTTCCAAGTTTCTAATAGAGGCTTCGTGATTCCTCTAGGTTGCCTCGATGGTATTCATTCTATTATCAGTTGCACTCATAAATTTTACCTTCAATTCTTCCAAATTCATCTTATTCGGTGAAGGATGATTTTGTGGACCCGCTTTATAAGGCAAAGGCGGGGGAGGACCTTTATTCTTAAAACCCAGGGGTTGAGTCAGCCTTGTTTGTCCTTCCCCACCCCAAGAGAAGTTGGGATGGTTTCTCCATCCCGGATTATATGTATTTGAGTATGGATTATTTTGGACGATTCCCCTATACAAATTCTACTTGCTCCATCTATTAGCCTACCACGTATAGTAGGTCTGCTTCGTTTGTTGCCGACGGCTCCGTTTTTGTCGTTTTCACTCTATTTTCGCCTGCTTTTGTTTCCTTTCATTGTTTTCTCTTCTGGAGGGTACCTAAGACAAGAATAAGGGATATTAAACTAAAATACATACTTTTAAATATTAAAACATCGAAAAACGATGAAATTAACATATAAAAATATAACCAATTATGCACATATCAGGAAATTATCAGGGAAATATGAGGCATTATAGAAGTCTCATTAGAAAGAGAAATAAGAGAGGTTGCGATTGGAAAAATGCAACACAGAATTATAAAAGAGTGTCGTGGAAGGCCATGAATATATGCCTATCAAACTCTTTATTTAAAAAGAAGATAAAATGAAATCTTTAGGAGAAATCTTTAACCGGGAAATGCGAGAGAAAGAGACCCATGAGAGGGCCATTACAGCGCAGAATCAAGAGATTGTAGATTTTAAAGAGAAATTATCATCCCTAGTTGATGGCAAGGGAGAAATTAAGGACCAAGTGAGAGCTAAGATTGCCATTGATTTTTGTGAAAGCTTCGAGGGAAAGCGTTGGTTCTTGGGACTACTTATGCCCTTGATAATAACTGTTGTGACTGAACTAGTTAGAAAGGTTCGTGAAGCGAACCTAGATGTCATCTTTCCGTATACAGTATATGCTATTTTAAAGAAGGTAGCCAATGCCCGAAATTTCCTTGAGAGAGGTGTACAAGGCTGGAGGTGGAGGAACTGGTAGCACTCTTTGAATAGTGCTAATAGTTAGGGGAAAATCAAGATCTTAATAGAAAGACCAGGATTTCCTAAATGATACTTTCATATATAACGTTATTTTTATTTCACGCATACTAAGAAAAATATGAAATCGATGTGTGTTTTAGAGTAAAATACCTCTAATGCCCTTGTGTTAAATTAATAAACTCCATCTTTCAAGGCTTTATCTTCTCTCTCTCCTCTCTCTTCTCTCCATATTTCAAGCTTTTATGAAATGTGAATGGATTTAGATTTTGGGAATTGCTAGATAGTGATGCATTAATGAATAGGCTACTCTTGGGGAAAAGGTTAATAAAGAAAAATCACCTTATAATATGAAACTCCAAATATGATAATTTGACCTTGTAATACGAAACAGAGGTAGTGGTCAGGACGTTGAAGATAACAACCAAGATTCTCAAGAGAATGATCAAGATAGGTGTACTTTGGATGGGCACTCTAAAAATAGTATTCTTGATACCTCTACAATGACTGGCCAAGATTCCCACTATGACTGCAGCAGAGGTGCACTTGGAGGTGTGAAGTAAATTACCACTTCCACTGTCGATGCATTCGGAAGTGATCATCCTTCGGTTCAGGATGTATCTAAGGAAGAGAGTGTTGTAACTGTTGAAGAGCAAAAAGTGCATAGTTTGGATGACGTGGCTACAATAAGACCGATACTAGAGAAAGAGAAGGTCTCTAACATGGCAGAAGAGGTGACATCTCCTCGTGGTAAAAAGAAAACAAATTCTCCTAATGGGAAGGGGAAAATGTAACAGAAAGGTTGAACCTTTTACTTAAATTATGTATGGACTTAATTTTTGAGAAGTGTGAAGCCTCAGCCAACTTCAAATGTCCGCCCTTGTATGTGGCCCTAGGCCTAGTTTGTGATAGTAGTAATTTTTATGTTACATGTAATTGGGCTTGGGCCCTGGTATTGTTATCGCCCTTAGAGGGCCTTTTTACCATGGTTAATGGAAAGCAGACCTAAGGTAAAAATGATATGTGTGAGTTGTGGTAAAAGAGGAGTGTGTAGTGCTCCGTCCTTTCACCTCTCACTTTGCATTTAATGCTTTGCCAGCTAAGTGACTACGTGTCGTGTGACCGTAAGGAAAGTTTGAGTTCCCGAAGTAAGTAAAAATTATTGCTATTAGGGGGGATGACTGTTAAAAAGACGTTTAGCTTCCCCAACGTTTCTTGAATGCCTATAAAAGGGAGGAGATGGTTAAAAGAGCTGCACCTATCTTTTTCTTAGTTTGAAAATCTCCTCTGCTTTTTTAGAAGTCTAAGTATAGATCATGTTGTTGCTAAGCTTGTTTCTTGCCCACCTTTGGCTCTTTATCTCAAAAGAGAATTCCCAGAGCTGTGTATTTTGGATGCAATTTCATAAGGAGAGGGAGTATCTTTGTATTCCCCTGATAGCAAGTATGCAAAGCTCATCGGTCATTTTCCTTTGGTCGGTTTATGACTATGGTGAAAGTGTGCCTCTTGCTATTAGGCATGGGTGTGGAGATAGACACCACAAGGTCTTCCATCATATTAATATCCAGGATGGCCACTAATATAAGCACCGTTAGGGACATAGTTGCCCCTTATGAACCGTTGAGCCTGTTCTAGCGAAAATTTCCTAGTGTCCAGGGATGTTCTCCTAATCTCCAAAACTATGTGTGCTTGAAAATGCATAGTGATTTGAAAGCTATACAGAGTAAGAAAAGATATGATGTCGAGCTCAAGAGGAAGTACGAGGAGATGCACGCTACCGAGGAATGGAATTAAGCTTTAAAAAGCTTTTATTAAAAAATGGTTTTTGTTAAATGCAGCCCCCCTCCCGGGTGGGGGCGGTACCACCGAATATTAAGGAAATATTAGAAGTTTGTTTTTACTTAAGAAAAATAGGAAGAAGAAGAAGTCTATCGAGGATAGCCTTCTAATAGGTGTAATGGTGACATAATAGGCCTGTTTACCCTTATATATATTATATGTGTATATGTTTATGTATACATACATATACACACATATATATTCATATATATGTATGTGTATATATGTATCTATATATATGTGTGTGTGTGCACGTATGTATACATATACATATACATATATATACACACACACATATGTATATACATACATATATACATATTTACATATATACATATATATATAATATTTTGCAATCGTCTGCTTTAAATATAAAAAGGTTTTCATGTACGTCCACAAATTTTATAGATATCCATAGATATGTTACGTTAACTTATGAAATTTGAGGGAAAGAATGGATACTTAAACCAAAACAAAAATTTGATTGTAACTTTTCCAGCAACCTTTGACTTACTGTAGGGCACTTAAGTTAAGGAAAGGAATAAAATTGAACTCGTAAAAAGAATCCTTCCATGATTGAAATTCCAGTTGTTTGTGCAAACTTGAAAGATTTGAAAATTGCTTAAATGGAAAATGAACTAGTGTGAGAAAAGGTAAATGTTCTGAAAGAAAAAATATATGGTTAAATTCTTGAGAATGAACAAGTGTGTTAAAAATCATATGTAAAAACTTAGACTAAGGAAAAGTGATACAAAGTACGATGCTATTGGGATTGATGTCCTGGTAGGTTTGAAGACAGTTCTATTGGTTTGTTAACCATATGAGAATATGTCTAAGTGAATATTTTTTTCCATGTTTTTCAACTTTTGTTTTTGAATCATATGTGTAAGTTGTTGTGGAAAAGGATGATATAATAGTTAATAAAAAGGGTTGTATAGTTGATGTGAATCTTCAATTGATTGTAGATTTGATTCCACAACTTCCCAAGGTCACCTCCTTTGATGAAGAACATCTATTGAGGATTTTGTAGTTTCAACACTCCAATGGAAACCTATGAGGATCTAAGCCTCATAAACCCAACATTGAGAGGCAAAACTCTTTTCTAATTTGATAGGAAGAACCTTGAGGAAACTAAGGTCTGAAAACCCCAACTACACAAACTAGAAGGTCTAAGATCAATTGAATCAAAAAACAAGAACTCTAAGACTCAATCGATGAAGGAATTAGAATGATCAATTGAATTCCATAGATTCATCAACCTAAGGCAATCAATTGTTCACAACTAAGGACATTAACTCTTAGTAAGCTAACTAAGAAAGATTGAAGAACCCTAGACACAAAGAGACTCCTCTCTCACAATTTTCAGCAAAATTCTAAGTTAGTTTACAATGAACCTATAAATGGGTATTTATAGGCTAAGGACTTAACCTAATTAATCTATTGATTATAAGCTTAAAATAAACATTAAGCCTTTGATTAAAAGTTGGAAAATAAGTTCAAACAATAAAATCCCACCAAAAGATTACAAAATGCATTTTATTCCTAAACCCTACCAGCGACGATAAAGTGCAATCTACCAGATGCGATAGGGTATTGTCCGCCAAGTCCAGCCCAACTAGAAGCCTATCGGCAACAGTAGGGGCAGGGCCTACTGTCGGCGGTAAGTCCGAGAATTCCAAAAACGTAATAATCTTTCACATCAAGTTGCTCCCTTGAATAGTCTTTGTTATTGCATAGATGATGAGCCACTTGGAGGCATGTCCTTCATCTTCAAAGCTCATGTTTCTTTTGGTTTCTTCAATGAAAACATGCCAAACTTGCAACAAATGCCTTGATTTTCTTGTCCTTGCTCTAGTGCTTGGATCATGAATCAATCCATTAGCTTTGGTCAATTCGATTCACATCAGTAGTAGGCTATTCGGGATATGTTCCTAATAGGCCTAAAAGGTACAGTGGTAGGTTTGTTTACCTTGTACTAAGTTATTCCATTCTCTATGTTTTGCAGCCCTTGTATTAGCATTGTTTGCTTAAGTTTTTAAGAGAAGATGAATCATGAAGAGTGGTGTGGCATATAATCGTTTAGGTTGGCAAAATTTACTGAATTTAAAAGGGAAAATTAAAATGAAAACACGTATAAAATAAAACAAAATAAAATAAAATAAAATAAAATAAAATAAAACTATGGAAATCCACCAACAGGATCTGCACATACTAGAAAAACCGATTAGATAGAAATTACCTCAATGTTTTGATTGTTCGTTGTGGAGGCCCTGCTTTGTACGCTTCGCCCTCTACTGGTATCCATGCGATGAACTCCTCTGCAAGCGATCGGGATGCTAGCCCCTTCTGTGTTCTGAAAACTGTTCAGAACTGATCCTGACTATATGGTAATCGGTCGTATTTCGGAGAGAGGAGGCTAGATACTATATTGCCGTTCTAGGGTTTAGGGTTTTGTTTTTCTTTAATCAGATAAAGGATGGCCACCAAGAAAAGGTTAAGATAACCTTTTATAGTTGTCAATATCAAAACTCTAACTGTCATCTAATGACAGTTTAATCTCGTCCGTCTATTCCTATAATCATCCAATGGTTGGATGAGTAATATTAAGTAATTAATTTCATTTATCCGATTAAAGAAAATTAATTACTTATTAACTTACAAGAAAATACAATATGGAATATGATTCTCCTTTTGTATACGTTCAACGAATCTGGACACAATCTAGATTCATTGAACGTGGACATTATGCTCACAAGATCGTCTATGCGTGTGACCCTGTAGGTTCACTTGACGTTGGCAGTGAATGAAAAATGTCCTAGACATTTATTCACAAAATATAAGCGGCCTCTAGCAAGACATTATGCTTACCCAAGTTAAGTAATGTAACAATAACCTCGTATCAGATTTAATATTTAGCCCTTTTGTCATACAATATCCTAATTAAGTATAAAGCATGGACCAAGTCATCCTTATAAAACTTAATTAACCATTTACTTGATCACCAGGCAGATTGTTCCAACAAATAATATTAATAACACCTTATTAATACTTATTTGAGCATGGCCATGCATATTTTCTAGTCTTCCTTATCAAGGGGCCATGGATATCTCTCTCTAAAAAAAGAGGGACAAATCCCTTTCACTATCTCCAATATTCAAGCCATGACAAGAAAATAAGCCAACCAATAGTCATAATGATCACCTAATTAAAAGTGATGTTTCACTATGTCAAAACATATTTTCTCCCCATGCAAGAAACATTAGAAACATTAGGTCAAAGGACACCAAATATAAAATTGAGAAGAAATACTTATAACTTAAACCCATGCAATATCTCTTCTTCACTTTGGGTCATGTCCAATACAATATTCTCAATATGTATTTATGAATTGATTTTATATCTCATATTCATCATCAGTAAAATTTGACCATCAACCAACTTCACACTAGTTTACAAGATGTAATAAACTAGGGACAAATAAGAATAGTATTTTATTCGCTATAAGGGTTTTACTATCAAGTCACATACTTGATGACCAAGAGCATAAAATACAATTCAAAAAATACAAGCTTCATAAATCATAAATGTGAGTCAATTGGTCTTAGGGCATATACTAAGAATCTCCCACTTGCCCTACCACCAATTTGACATGACTCTCAAATCCATTGACCTAGTATGACTCTCATGTTTAAGTTGTAGGAGTGGCTTTGTCAATGGATCTGCGACATTGTCATTGGTGTCTACTTTGCAAATTTTAACATCTCCACGCTCAATAATTTCTCGAATGAGATGGAAACGCCTGAGAATATGTTTGAATCGTTGATGAGATCTAGGTTCCTTAGCTTGTGAAATGGCTCCTGTATTATCACAATATAGGTCAACTGGGTTCACAATGCTAGGAATTACACCTAGTTCTGTGATGAACTTTCTGATCCAAACTGCCTCCTTGGCTGCATCAGAAGCAGCCACATACTCAGCCTCTGTAGTAAAATCGGTCACGGTATCTTGCTTTGAACTCTTCCAGCTCACAGCACCTCCATTCAAACAAAACACAAATCCAGATTACGATCTAAAATCATCTACATCAGTCTGAAAGCTAGCATCCGTGTAACCATTTACAACAAGCTCTCCTTCCTGGCCTCCGTAGATCAAAAACATCTCTTTAGTCCTTCTTAAGTACTTGAGAATATTTTTTACTGCAGTCCAATGCGGTTCACTAGGATTTGACTGGAATCTGCTAGTCATGCTTAATGCATACGAGACATTTGGGCGAGTGCATAACATGGCGTACATGATAGATCCAATTGCAGAAGCGTAAGGAATCTTACTTATGCGTTCTGTATCCTCCCTTGTGGTAGGATTTTGAGACTTACTGAGTTTAACGCCATGTGACATTGGCAAGAATCCTCTCTTAGAATCTTGCATACTGAACCTTTTCAGTACCTTGTCAATATATCCACTCTGACTTAGGCCAATAAGGTTTTTAGATCTATCTCGATAGATCCTAATGCCTAGAATACAGGCTGCTTCGCCTAAATCTTTCATTGAAAAGCTTTTCCCCAACCAAGTTTTTGCACTTTGCAAAGTGGGGATGTCATTCCCAATTAACAAGATGTCATCGACATAGAGCACTAAGAAGACTACTGCATTTTCTGTAACCCTTTTGTAGACACAAGGTTCATCATCATTCTTGATGAAATTGAATTCTTTAATTGCTTCATCAAAACGAAGATTCCAACTTCGAGATGCTTGCTTCAAGCCATAAATGGATCTTTGAAGTTTACACACTTTACTAGAATTCGAAGGATGAATAAAACCTTCAGGTTGTGTCATATACACATCCTCCAGTAGATTTCCATTAAGAAAAGCAGTTTTAATATCCATTTGCCATATTTCATAATCATAATATGCTGCAATGGCAAGTAGAATTCTAATTGACTTAAGCATTACAACTGGAGAAAAGGTTTCATCATAGTTTATACCATGAGTTTGTCTATACCCTTTTGCTACCAATCGTGCTTTGTAAGTGTGCACATTGCCATCCATGTCAGTTTTCTTTTTGAAAACCCATTTACACCCTATGGTCTTGCAACCTTCAGGTGGATCAATCAAAGTCCAAACTTGATTATCATGCATGGATTGCATTACTGATTTCATAGCCTCTAGCCATTTGCTAGATTCAGGACTATGAATAGCATCTTGGTAGGAATTAGGTTCACCTTGATCAATAAGATCAATATTATGATCCTCAGTCACAAGAAATCCATATCTCTATGGTATCTGAGAAATCCTACCAGACCTTCTTGGTCCTTGTGTCAAAGGTTCAGGCTCAGTATGAATACGTGAGTCCAACTGAGTATCCATACTCGGTTCAGAAATGGTCTGCTGTCCTTGAGCTTCTTGAAGATGGATTCTACTCCCACTAACTCTTTTGGAAATGAATTCCCTTTCAAGGAAAATTCCGTTCCTAGCAACAAACACTTTGTTTTCAGATGGAAGATAAAAATAGTATCCTTTAGTTTCCTTAGGATATCCCACAAACAGACACTTATCAGATTTGGGTGCTAGTTTTTCAGATAATGATCGCTTCACATAAGCATCACATCCCCAAATTTTGAGAAATGCTAAATTAGTTGTTTCCCGGTCCATATCTCATATGGTGTCTTCTGAACAGCTTTAGATGGAACTCTATTTAATATGAATGCAACAGTTTCTAGAGCATAACCCCAAAAAGAAATTGGAAGATCTGTTTGACTCATCATAGATTGAACCATATCCAATAGAGTTCGATTTCTGCGTTCAGACACACCATTCCATTGTGGTGTTCTGGTGGAGTTAATTGTGATAAATATCCCACAATTTTTTAGAGTTCAGTCAAACTCTTGGCCTAAGTATTCACCACCTCGATCTGATCGAAGTAATTTGATACTCCTTCTAAGTTGATTCTGTACTTCATTTTTAAATTCCTTAAAACTTTGAAAGGAATCCGATTTATGTTTCATTAGATAGACATAACCATATCTACTGAAATCATCTGTGAATGTAATGAAATACTGAAAACCTCCTCTGGCTTGTGTGTTCATTGGCCCACATACATCAGTATGTATAAGTTCCAATAAATCGGTAGCCCTTTCACTTTCCCCTGTAAATGGACTTTTATTCATTTTGCCCAATAAACAAGAATCACATTTTTTATAAGACTCAAGGTCAAATGAAGATAAAAGTCCATCTTGATGGAGTTTGGATATGAATTTCTCATTTATATGGCCCAAACGACAATGCCAGAAGTAAGTTTGATTTAAATCATTAGATTTAAATTTCTTTGTATTTATGTTATAGATGGGCTTACTAATGGAATCATATAGGTTAAGAATGTAAAGTCCATTACATAAAGAGGCATCCCCATAGAAAATACCATTTTTATAAATAGAACTTTTACCATTCTTAGTATTAAACTCAAAACCATCAATATCCAAAGAAGAAACTGAAATGATGTTCCTACTCATAGCAAGAACATAATAACAATCTTTAAGTTCAATTATAAGCCTAGTAGGCAAAAGTAAATCAAATGTCCCTACAGCTACAGCAGTAACTTTTGCTCCATTTGCAACTCGTAGGTCCACCTCTCCCTTTGGCAAAGATCTACTCCTTTTGAGTCCCTGGACATTTACACAAATGTGAGCTCCACATCCGGTATCTAATACCCATGAAGTAGGAGTAGACATATTAATTTCTATAAAGAAAATACCCAGGCGGCGAGTCTCACCGGCCTTTTGCTTCTTCTTTTCTTCCAAGTAGAGCTTGCAATTCCTCTTCCAATGACCAGGTTCATTGCAGTGGAAGCAAGTCCCTTCCTTTGGTGGTTTAACCTTGGGCTTGGGCTTCTGCTTGCCTTTACCCTTTTTGGCCATATCCTTTCCCTTTCCCTTTCCATTATTCTTCTTGAACTGCCCCTTCTGTACCATCAGAACATTAGGAGTAGACTTCCTAATGTTTTATTCAGCCTACTTGAGCATCCCGTGCAATTCATTTATGGAGTTTTCCATATTATGCATATTGAAGTTCATGACAAACTGATCATAGTCAGAGGTTAAAGAGGCCAAGATCATATCAGTAGCCAAGTCATGACTTACGAGTGCTCCAAGTTTTTCAAGCTGATCAAAATACCCTTTCATCTTAAGGACATGAGCACTAAGCCCGAAGTGCCGGGGGGTCATTTTGCAGCTATTCAACGCCTTAGTGGTAAGATATCTCTCTTGACGTGCCTGCTCTTGGAACATTTCCTTGAGCTGTTTTATCATCTCATAAGCCTCAACTTCCTCGAATTGTTTTCGCAACTCAGATTCCATTGTAGCCAACATGAGACATGTCACATCGTTAGAATCATCCTTGTGCTTACTATAAGCATCATTTTCGACTCTAGGGGCGTTGTTAGCTGGTTGATTAGGGATAGGGTTCTCAAGTACATATAGTTTTTTTTCTTGTTTAAGGACAATCCTTAAATTTCGTGCCCAATCAAGAAAGTTAGTCCCACTAAGCTTATTCTTTTCAAGCACGGATCGCAACGAGGTGTTTGAATTGTTTGAGGCCATTATCTACATAGAATTTGCAAAGTAAAATTAAATAAATGAAGCATTAAATTTTCCCTGAAATATTCAACACTTGATATAAATCATGGGTATAAAAATTCATTTTATTCTAATCATAAGTAAGCTTTGGCTTAACACCCATAATTAGAGAAAAATGTATTAATGGGATTTACATATATATGTACCGGCAAAATCCCATATGATGTCCTAGGCTCAAAACCGTTTTGATAGCCTAGTTAAGCCAAACCATTCCAAGCATATGGAAATCACCATTTTCCATCTTCCCCTGCTTAGGTAACCATTTATCTCTTGCTTTGGCAATGAGACAAAATGATGATCCAAGCATGGAGAAGTGCTTATGATCATGGAAGGCATTTTACGACTTAATTTTTACATGGTTTCAAAAACCTTCTTCCTTTTATTTGTATATTATTTCACAAAACATATATCCAAAAATAAAAAGAAATAAACTAAACATCACATGCAAAATATATACATCACATAAATGTGTCATAGCATGGCCCCAATCCTATATTGAGTTCCACGAGCCTCATGGAAGTCAAAGGTCAATCTAGGTAAGTCTTCATCTCCATGAGCTTGCCTCCAATGTCTTGGCCTTCTAATCTTGTAACATAGGACAGAAAACATACATAGGAATAGGAAATAGAATTAACCTATTCTAGTAAAGCTTGATAATATTACATTAACGAAAACAACGACACGCAGGCCATATTTAAAAACATACAACCCATTAACAAAATAAGCCAATCAATCACAAGAGGTAAAGGGCCATGCTATGCACCATGCATCTAAAGATAGAAAGAAACATGCCAAAAACAACAAGGGGGTTCCGGGGGCTTCGCTCCCGGAAGAAAACGGTGGTCCCTATCAAAACGATTTTTCCTTTCTAACTCATTGAATGAGTTACTGCCATCATAAATCCTAAAATCATGCCACCAGAAATTTTGTTTAACAGTTAAACATTGAATTATGTGATTCTGCATATTAGTTTAACAATTAAATTGCACAGATTACAGACTGTACGCCAAACAATTTGGCAGTAACAACATTCTGTTTAATTAATCGCATTAATAAGTAAAACAAAATATGATATATGTGGATCCTATAATTCAATTTACTCTGATTATTACACTAATCAAAAACCTTACTATAAGGCCAATTGAAAACAACACATGTAATCAAAGCGGTAACAGATAAAATCAGTAAAACTAGTATGTACGAGGCTCTGATACCACTGCTGGATTCCGTAGGCAAAAACAAAATAAAACAAAACTACGGAAATCCACCAACAGGATCTGCACATATTAGAAAAACCGATTAGATAGAAATTACCTCAATGTTTTGATTGTTCGTTGTGGAGGCGCTTCTTTGTACGCTTCGCCCTCTACTGGTATCCACTCGATGAACTCCTCTGCAAGCGATCGGGATGCTAGCCCCTTCTGTGTTCTGAAAACTGTTCAGAACTGATCCTGACTATATGGTAATCGGTCGTATTTCGGAGAGAGGAGGCTAGATACTATATTGCCGTTCTAGGGTTTAGGGTTTTGTTTTTCTTTAATCAGATAAAGGATGGCCACCAATAAAAGGTTAACATAACCTTTTATAGCTGTCAATATCAAAACCCTAACTGTCATCTAATGACAGTTTAATCTCGTCCGTCTATTCCTATAATCATCCAACGGTTGGATGAGTAATATTAAGTAATTAATTTCATTTATCCGATTAAAGAAACTTAATTACTTATTAACTTACCAGAAAATACAATATGGAATCTGATTCTCCTTTTGTATACGTTCAAGGAATCTGGACACAATCTAGATTCATTGAACGTGGACATTATGCTCACAAGATCGTCTATGCGTGTGACCCTGTAGGTTCACTTGACGTTGGCAGTGAATGAAAAATGTCCTAGACATTTATTCACAAAACATAAGCGGCCTCTAGCAAGACATTATGCTTACCCAAGTTAAGTAAATGTAACAATAACCTAGCATCAGATTTAATATTTAGCCCTTTTGTCACACAATATCCTAATTAAGTATAAGACATGGACCAAGTCATCCTTATAAAACTTAATTAACCATTTACTTGATCACCAGGCAGACTGTTCCAACAAATAATATTAATAACACCTTATTAATACTTATTTGAGCATGGCCATGCATATTTTCCAGTCTTCCTTATCAAGGGGCCCATGGATATCTCTCTCTAAAAAGAGAGGGACAAATCCCTTTCACTATCTCCAATATTCAAGCCATAACAAGAAAATAAGCCAACCAATAGTCACAATGATCACCTAATTAAAAGTGATGTTTCACTATGTCAAAACATATTTTCTCCCCATGCAAGAAACATTAGAAACATTAGGTCAAAGGACACCAAATATAAAACTGAGAAGAAATACTTATAACTTAAACCCATGCAATATCTCTTCTTCACTTTGGGTCATGTCCAATACAATATTCTCAATATGTATTTATGAATTGATTTTATATCTCATATTCATGATCAGTAAAACTTGACCATCAATCAACTTCACACTAGTTTACAAGATGTAATAAACTAGGGACAAATAAGAATAGTATTTTATTCGCTATAAGGGTTTTACTATCAAGTGACATAATTGATGACCAAGAGCATAAAATACAATTCAAAAAATAAATGCTTCATAAATCATAAATGTGAGTCAATTGGTCTTAGGGCATATATTAACAAAAAATTACTGAATTTAAAAGGGAAAATTAAAATGTAAACACATATAAAATAATATAAGTATTTGATACTAAGATATCTGCAAATGGTTAGTTTTATGAAATAATTTCGTAGGGGAAATCTTTTTTAAGGTTGACAGCATTACATGTCTGTGCAAGGATTTTCCCTTTGAAATCTTGTAGTTTGTAAGTCTAGTTACCATTGCATTTGACCATCTCGATAGGGCCCTTCCCAGATAGGGTCCAATTTTCAATTTGGATCAACTCTGTTGACTTCATTTCTTCTCAAAACTGAGTTACCGTCCTTGATAGTTAAAGGCTTGACTTTCACCTTGTTAGTACATTGCCACTTATTTCTTGTAATGAGCATCCCTCTTGGTGGCTTGCTCTCTTCTATGAGTCTGAGGTTTTCGTAGAGCATCTGATGATTTAAAGTTTCATCAAAGGCCTTGTTCCCCAAGGAGTTGCTTTCATTTCGGTTGGGATCATTGCATCTATCCTGAAACACAAGTTGAAGGGGGTTTCTCCCGTTGCAGTCCTTGGAGTGGTTTTATAAGACCATAAAACATTTGGTAGCTCCTCCATCCATCTATTCTTAAAGTCATCAAGCATTTTCTTCAATCCCTGTAGTATGGTTCTGTTGGTGACTTCAGCGGCCCCTTTGTATGTGAGTAGCCCACGGAAAAGAATGTTTGTTCAATCCCTATTTCTTCGCAAAAGTCCCTGAATTCCTTGGAATAAAATTACTCGCCATTCTCTGAGATTAAGATTTGAGGGATCCCTAAACAACAGATAACATCCTCGTAAAAGAATTCCTTTACTTTCCTCGTGATGATGCTTGCTAATGCCTTGACTTCAATCCATCTGGTGAAGTGATCAATAGCAACTATCAAATAGTTCTTCTCCGCAAGAGCTTTAGAAAAAAGACCAAAAAGGTCAATTCCCCATTATGCAAATGCTATTGAGGTACCAAGGGTGTAGTACTCAGACATCAGGATGTGATGCTCATTAGCGAGAATTTGACTTTTGGTGCAAGTCTTGAAAAAATTGAAATCTATTTTCATAGTAGGCTAGTAGTATCCATATTGCATGACTTTGTTTACTAACACCTTGGGATTAATGTGGGAAGCAAAATGCCTTCATGGATTTCCCGAATGACATACTTTCCATCTTCTACAATGATGCATTTTAATAAAGGCCTATTGTCCATGGTTCTATATAATTGGCCGTCAATGAGAACCTATCTGGCAAATGTGTACAAAATTTTTCTTGTTTTTTCTCATCCTCAAGGAACTTTTCATTTGTGATGAAATCTTTAATTGGATGGGTATCTTCACAGATCTCACCAGTGCATGTTTCTTTGGAAATACTCCTCTTGCAAAGATTCCATCCACGTACCCTCTATGGGTTCTCCAACACTAAGTTTCGAAAACACGTCTACACGTACATTCTCGTCTCGAGGCACCTTCTCAAAGAGGATTTCTAAAAATCCAGAGGTTAAATGGTGGACACATCTCAAGTATTTCTGCATGTTGTCTTCTTTACTTGAAGTCTCCTGTTACTTGGCCAATGACAACCTGTAAGTAACTTCGTACTAGGAGTTGTGTGATTTTGAGATAGTTAAACCATGGGCAAAACGGCAAGGAGAGATTCAAATTCTACTTAGTTGTGGATAACTGGTAATAGGAACTCCATGGCTTAAGCGTATTGATGGCTATCGAGATCTTTTAGGATGAACCCTGGTCTTTTATATTTTTCCTCTGCGAACCTATCAACATTCAAAATCCATCTACATTTCATCCATCTCATCCTTTGATTCGTTAGCAACAGGACCTTTAGGGAAGGAACATTCAACCACGAAATCAGGCAATGCTTAGCCTTGGATTGTTTTGGTGGGAAAAATCAATTTGATATTAACTTAGCTCCAAGGCCCATTTAGAGGTCCTTTCTGAAATATCTGGTATGTGTAGTATGAGCCTTAATGAGATATTGGTAAGTAAGTTAATTGCATGTGCTTGGAAGTATGGTTTTAATTTCCTTGCAATGACTACCGAGCATAAAATATGTTTTTCCTACTATACCTCTTATAATCTGTTTAAAATTTATTACTATCACATAGTAAATGGGTTTCATACTATTATCACTCATAGTACAAAGGATGGAGCTTATCACTTTAGGAGTGATAGCCAAGTACAAGTATAGAGTTTTATCCACTAAGGGAGAGACTAGCAAGATAGGGGAAGAATATATGCCTTGAGCTTTTGGAAAGCTTCACTGGCATCATCTGTCCATTCAAAATTGCCAAGACGTCTCAAAATTTGATAGAATGGGAGTCCTATTTCACATACACTAGCAAGAAATTATCCCGTCGAAGCCATCATTCCCACTAATCATTGTACTTCTTTGACTGTTCTTGGCTCATCCATTTCTGAATCGATTTGATCTTTGCTAGGTTCGCTTCAATTCCTCTCTCAAGCACCAAATAACCCATACGTTTCTCGAATGAGACTCCAATAGTGCATTTCTTTGGGTTGAGCTTCATATTAATCCTTCTAAGTCAATCGAATACTTGCTTGATCTTCTAGGAAAGAGCCTTTTTTTTAAGACTTGACAATGATGTCATCTGCATATACTTCAACAATCTTTCAAATGATTCCCTCAAATGCTTTATTCATACTCTCTTGGAAGTTTCCTCCCACCTTTCTTAGGCCAAATGGCATCCTAGTGTAACAGTAAATGCCATCATTAGTAACGAAAGTTGTTTTGGCCATGTCATTTTCTGCTATTGGGATTTGATGATATTCTTTGTAAGCATCCAAGAAAGATAGGTGTTCATGCCCAAGTCTACTAGTTTATCGATTTTGGTAAGGATAAGGCTTCTTCACTACAACCTTGTTCATATATGTGAAATCAATGCATACCCTCTATCCCAATTTTGCTACCACAATCGGGTTTGAGAGGCATTCCGGAAAATAAACTAGCTTGATAATTCTCGCTTTAAAGAGCTCCTTAACTTCCTTTTTGACTCCTATTGTGCTTTGACAAATGCAATTTTCTCTTGAAATACTAATTTAACTCCCTTAGGTATCTCCCATTTATGCTCCGCGATCTCGCAATGGATAACTCCTAAGTCTGCTGAAGCTCATGCAAAAATATTCTTACATTCCACCAGAATTTCTGCCATTTCTATGAGTAAATGAATGGGTAAATCCTTCTTGATCCTAACTATCTGGTCTAGCTTTGAGGATGTTAAATGAAAAACTCATAGTCACTTTCAGGCTCCAGTTTAGGTGCTTTGTTTTCCTTATCTAGTTCTTCCTCCGGTTGCTCTACCTCTTCTACGGTGGTAAAATAACATTCATGTGCTGCTTTTTATAGCCATAAATGATTCAGACTTTCTCTCTATTGGGGATCTCCATGGCTATGTTACATGTAGAGACTTTGGCATATAATTGATTCAGTGCTAGGTGGCCAAGGATACCATTATAAGCGGGGGAAGCTAACATAATAAAAAATTATATCACATTGTGCTGTCTCCAACAGAAAAGGGAAGGCAGATCTTCTCTTCAAACTTGACGGTTTGGCCTGTAAATCCTAACAAGGGAGCAGCGCATGGGATGACTTTCTCCATGGATGTCCATCTATTAAAGGTTTCCCTAAAGAGTCTGTTTGTTGAACTACCAGTGTCAATCGAGATGCGCTTGACTACGGATTGATCGATTGACATGGTGACAACTAAAGGTAATCCCCATAGTCGTCTCAAGATCTCTTTCTGGACGTGGGTGGCCCAATATCCTGGATGATGTGAATGACCTTTTTCTTGGATGAGGAAAAGTCATTTTTTGGAGCATTTTTATCATCATTTCATTGTTTCTTCGAGGTGTCAAATTCTCACGGCAGCTTTTTCAATTAATTCTGTTGATTTTGTTCCTCTATATGTTTATCGTTTTAGTTGTATATTTGATTTGTTTTGTTTTATTATGAGGATTGCTTCCCCTTTTTGTGTGCATGTTTTGTATCTTTGGGATGGCTTCCCATGCATGTTTTTCCTTGTTTTCGACATCTTTTTTTGTTAATGTTTGACTTTAGTCCTGGCCCCTACAATGAGGATAATATGGTTTAAAGTGTGGGGTCACTTGTGTTTTTAGTTATTTTCTCTTTATTCGTTTTCTTTATTTCTTTTCTAGTTACAAAATTCAAAAAATTCAAAAAAATTGGATATCCTTGAAAATTCCCAAAAACTTTATGCTACTTTTCTTTACAAAGAAAATCTAAAAAGAGTCTCATTTTCTCGTAGCTTCTTCCATATTTCTGTCTCAGTGTCTCCTTTGTAGTTCGTTGTTAGTAAACTTTGAAAATTTTCAAAACATTTTTCTTGTTCATAAGTCCTCCACTTTGCCTTATTCAAAAATACGAAAAAAGATTTTCTTATTTTTATATCCCTTTTTAGTCTTTACATTTTTTCAACCCTAAAAACCTAAAAAGATTTTCTTTCTCATGAAACATATGGGGATTTTAATTGCAAAACCTTTAGGGAGCTTGAAAAGGAGCATGGGTTGATAGCACTGAAAACAACACTTGCTTACTATTCTTATGAAATCAATGGTTTTTATGCACTTGCAAGTGTCCGTTAGTAGTACAACATCTTGGAATCTTAGGGGATTAACATAGTGATTACTTTTTAAGTTTTTGCCTTTACACTTGTCTTCTTCTGGCTTTAAAGGGAAAAGGTCTAGTATAGGTTGGTCCCTAAAATGATGGTCTTAGGCCTTAATTAAACCGTCTGTGCCTTTCTTTCAAACCTTTTTAACGTCAATGTTTAGTACCCTTTTTGTTTCATGCCAAGAGATTTTATTTCTTCCATTCTTTGCCATTTAAAATCACATAACACAAAATCCTCAATTCGCTTGAGCTAATGAGCTTTGTACAACAGCTTGAGTGTGGCTACACGGGTTGCTCATGTGACGGCACAGAGCTCCAAGTTTCTAGCGACACTATGTATTGGCATCGTTTTAGAAAACTTGGTAGATCTCGATAAATCCGTGATCGTGAACTGTAATACTGAAGTCCAGTTAAGGAGATTTCAAAGAACAAAGAAAGGTCAAAATCCTAAGTAAAATAGTACTTTTAGGGAATTAAAACTAGAAGTCCTTTTTTGAAAACAAAGTCCTTGGTCATAATTCATGCTAAAAAGGATTGGAAACTCAAGATCTAAAAATCAGCCTCAACATCTATAAATAGAGGAACACAATTAAACGTTAGGGCTAGCAGTTCTGCAACTCTTCGAAGACATTCAGCAAAGAGAGAAGACGGTGGTTCACAGTGATTGAGTTTGTGCAGTAACAAACTTCAAATGCTATGATTCTCTATTGATGCTCATTGTTCATCATTCATAATTCAATGGAGTTCTTGTTTTGAAGACTCTAGCTTCTAGGAATAGAAGTTTTATTGCAGTTCAAAGATGTTGAAGATTTTAAGAGATTCAAGATCGAGCATCTTGTTCCAAGGGGGAGCCTTGAAGAGTTGAAGGGATTCAACTGTACAGTGTGCAAAGGGAATTTGCACTGATTCCACTAGGAAAACACTAGATGTGTTGACAGTTATTAGTAGATTGCATTCTGGGCATGGCCCCCCAGACGTAGGCTCAACGGAACTACGTTACCAACTGTTGTGTCTTGTATGTTTGTGTTGTTTATTTCTTTTAACATTGTGTATATCACACTACTTCTTACACCACAAACTCAGTCACACTGCAAGAATTGCCTAGGTACTAACTTACAAGCTTTAACATTTTAGCCGTTTTGAGAGAGTACAATTGATAAGTGTGGAGGAATTTAAGTCAAGAAGAGGAATATGGAATAAAATGGTTATTTTCAGTAATTGTGTGGGCAAGTTCTTATTTGGAATTGAAATGAAAGGAAGCAAAAGTGTTCTAGAAATTCTAATAAAAGATGCTCTATATGAGGTAGGAAAAATGTGTATATCCTCAATTATTGTAAAGAGAAAAAAATGACGAATAAAAAACAAAATATTGAAATATAAGAGAAGTAAAAAGAAAAGAGAGTAAGGAGAGTGGTTACTTGAGAGTTTGTAACCTTTTGTCTCTTTAAGTCTTGAGTTTTGTTCCCGTATATGCAAATTTCCTTGAGCATACATTATTAATGGGTTTTAGAACATGTTAGGTGGGTTGTTTGTAATATAAATAAGGTAAAGTGTTCGGGGGTAGATGGGAAGTAAGCGAAAGCTACTAGAAGCTTTTTGATAACCTTTGATTTATTTCCTTTTCGGTTGCATTAGCTCTACTTCTATTTCCTTTGCTTTTCCTTTTCCTTCATTTGATAGCCTTTATGTCGCGAGCCTAACATTACAAGTTTGAAAGTCCTACCTAATAAAAGAACGAGTTAGGATAGAACTTAAGCGGATAGGTGTTGGATAGGATAAGTCATAACGGGCATTAGCAGTTAAAAGTGGATCATTTTGTTAATCACTTGATATTCCTCGTTTTCTTTGAAAGGCGACACAAGCATATCACGCACACACAACACACCATTGATTCGTAACTCTATAAGTGAGATGTCAGTGGGATGTTTGATTCTTGTGATTCGTCATTCGATAAATTCTTATATGGTTAAGTGCTAACATCCCTATTTGAAGTGATGTTTTTGTTCATTTTTGTTTTTGGTTGTTTTTTGTTGCAATTGTTTTCTTAGAGTCCTTAGTCTTTACATCTTTCCATTATTTATCATTCTTCATTAAGTCTAGTTGTTGCGTGATTCTCCATTTCTTTTAGATTATTTAGTTTTTTGTTGCTTGAGGTCAAGTAATAGATAAGTGTGGGGGAATTTGATCAAATCACACACACACATACACACAACACACCGTTGATTCATAACTCTATAAGTGAGATGTCAGTGGGATGTTTGATTCTTGTGATTCATCATTTGATAAATTCTTATATGGTTAAGTGATAATATCCCTATTGGAAGTGATGTTTTTCTTCATTTTTGTTTTTGGTTGTTTTTTGTTGTAATTGTTTTCTAAGGGTCCTTAGTCTTTGCATTTTTCCATTCTATATCATTCTTCATTGATTCTAGTTGTTGCATGATTCTCCATTTATTTAGATTCTTCAATTTTTTGTTGCTTGAGGGAAAGTAATAGATAAGTGTGGGGGAATTTGATATGTGCTTCAGTGTCTTAAATTTATATGTTAATTATGTCATTTTTCGATGTTTTTCATATATAAAATATTTAAATTACCACATTTCTTTCTTCTTTTTGACTTAGTTTCTTTCTAAAGAAGAGTTTAATGAATACAAGTTGAAACAAGAGTAAACTAATCGAAAATGGAGCAAAAAACGGAGAAGACGTAAAGCTAGCAACTTTGTAAATAGCATCCCCACCGTCCACGATAGGCCAACCTACTGCAAGTAGTAGGTCAAGAGCAAAAGACTGAAAGCAGAAGCCTACCATCGGCAGTAGGTTTTCCCTATCACAGACGGTAGGTATTTAAGGACGTTGGGCAGTTCTAGAAAAAGACCTACTGCAAATAGTACGCCTTGACCTGCTGCGTGCGGTAGGTCCCAATATTGACAATAACTTAACGCGTTTTTTGGTTCTATTTATGTAATTTTTACCCCTTTTTGGGATATTCTCAGTTTTCAGGTTTAGAGAGAGAGAGTTGGGGGCAAAAATACACATAAAATAACTTCTCAATTCCTCTTCAATTAGTTAGGATTAGATAGGAAACTGAATATTTAGAGAAGGGATTGAAGATTATCCAATGACAAATTTCAAAGTTCTTCGGGCAGATCGAGAGAACTATGGAATCGACTTTCTTAACCCTAAGCTTTTCTTTCTCTTGTCTCTTTATGAATTTTGCTATTACATTGAGTTTAGTGAAGATGTTTAGTATCTAATTTTGTTTTTTTTTTAATGAAGGTCGAAACCCAGATTTTGGATGATATGATTTTTATTGGGTTTTATAAAATTGATGTTTGTTTCATTTTGGGTTGTTGTTCAATTAGGCATTTGTGTTATTTGATTTGAGCAGAATCATTTAATTTGCAAAATTGATTAGAATTGAAAAGGGAAAATCAATTTAGGGAAACTAATTGAACATTAAGAGTTGGCCATTGAATAGGGGTATTAATTACACTCTTAGGCCCTTAATCACTAATTCTTAAAGCATTCATAACCGGTTAGAGAGAGAAGAGATTCTTATCTAAAGGTTAGTGAACATAGTGGTTCACGCTTAGAGATAGGGATTACTCGAGTTAAGTGTGATGACCCAACCTTACTCTTTCAAACATTCGTTTTATTCTTGTTCCAATAGAATTAGTGACAAGATCTAGGGGGATTCCACTATTCAAACTTTCTTCTCGTATTTGTCATCTCTTAAACCAAGTTATATTCTTAATAGATTATTCTTATCTTTGCTTATTACTTTAGTTTTAATCCATTCCTTAAAGAATTCGTACTTTTTCATTAGACCTTAGAAAGACGGTTAGTATTTTAGCTTTTCTAATCCCTAAGTTCGACAACCTGAGAGATTCTCTAGTGCTATATGGATAGGTTCATTAGCCTATAAGTGTTAATTTAGAGTAGCACTGTATTTAAACAAGTTTTTGGCGTCGTTGTCGGGAATGGCTACTTTAAGAACTCCGTTAATCTATTGTTTTAATCACTTTTAATTTCTTATTTTGTGTTTTTATTTTTATTTATACCTTTTCCTTGCATTATTTGGTATTTCATTCGTGGCTTGTTTTTTGTGAAAGTTTTGTTCTTGCGATTCTTGGATTTTGATTTGTTTTTTGTTTGTTTCAGGTTTTATTCAACTAGTTTATGCCCCAAATTCAATTAGGTAAATTAGTTAATTATGACCTGAGACCGAACAAACACTGCTGAGTGTCCGCCACGCCCTAATATTCGAAATGGCGAATAATAAAGCAAACATTCCCGTGGATAAAATGGAGGAGGAACACCAAGATCTACCGCTACCAATTCCTCCAGTTAATCCACCTCCAATGGCAGAGAGAACAATAGTGGACTATGCTCGATTGTTCATTATTGGGACGTGGTCGAGTATTACTAGACCGCCAGTGCAAGTCCATAACTTTGAGATTAAGCCTAATGTAATCCAGATAGTATAGAAAAATGTACAATTTGATGAGCTCCAAGAGAAAGATCAAAATGTGAACATCGCCAATTTTTTGGAGGTATACGATTCCTTTAAAATCAATAGGGTCTCGGACGACGCCGTCCATTTTCGCCATTTCGCATTCTATCTGAGGGGCAAGGCAAAATCTTTGCTGAAATCACTACCTTCGAGATTGATCACATCTTAGGATACACTGGCTGAGAAATTATTGGGAAGATACTTTCTCCCTAGTAACACAGCTAAGCTGAAGAATGAGATCCTCTCCTTTCAGTAAATTGACGGGGAAAGTCTGTATGAAGCTTGGGAGAGATAGGAGTAACTTAGGAAGTGGCTGCACCATAGCCTGGATTTGGGTATTCAGATCCAATCCTTTTATAGTAGAGTTTCTTTTGGGGCCAAACAATTAATTGACGCTTTTGCGGGAGTTTCCACAGATAGAAAAATCTCTCAACAAGTGTATGCATTGATGGAGTAAATAGCGATGAACAATTACACTTGGGGAGGACATAGACCCAAGCCCAAGTCTACTAGGGTATACAGTATGGATGCGCTCACTACTATTGAGTCTAGACTGGCAGTGATGATTAAGAAAAAGATGGGGAACATGAAACGAGTCATATACTGCAATTTCTATGATGGAGGGCATCCCAACCATGAGTTCTCTAGTATGGGTACTACGGTCGAGCAAGGGATTTCGTCCAGGGAAATAGGAAAAATAACAATCCCTGCTCAAACACTTATAAACCTGATGGAGGAATTACCCCAACTTCTCATGGGCTAATCAAGGGCCACAAAAACCTTAGAATCCTCCAGGTTTTCAAAATAGAGGACCTGCACAACAGTTGCCATATGATGCACCCCCTCCAAATCCTCTACCCATGAAGGAAAATTTGAAGATCTAATGGTAAAATTCATGAGTGCGACAGATGCCAAAATAAGCAGTATAGAAGCTGCTTACAGAAACCAAGAGGCATCTGCAATTTAAAAAAGCAGATTTGGCAACTAGTTAAATCAGTGTCTGAAAGGACTCTTGGAACTCTCCCGAGTAGCACGAAGATGAATTTAAGTGAGCATGTCACTGCCATCTTGGTGAGATTTGATAAGGAGATTCCCAAAGAAGAGGAGATGATAGTCGTCCAAGAGAAGAGCTGTGATACAAAGGAAAGGAAGATATCTGGCATTCATGAGTCCAAAGAAGTGGACCAAGTAAAGATGGAAAGAAGAAGAAGAAGCCGATGATTGAAGAGTACAAGCCGAAAATCCCCTATCCGGCAGCCCTTGTTCGTGATCGCAGCCAAGACGATATGAGAAAATTCATAGAGATCTTTAAACAGCGAAAAATAAACTTACCTCTACGTGATTTGCTCTTACAAGTACCCAAATATGACAAATACTTGAAAGAGATGCTTACAAAGAAAAAGAGGATTGACGATGCATCAACACATATCTTGGATGAAGAATGCTCTTTCATTCTTATCAACAAGATGAAGTTACCACAGAAGTTAGAAGATCCAGGGTGTTTCTCTTTTCCATGCAATATGGTAGTTCTCGAATTGATAGGGCATTAGCCGATCTAAGCACTAGTATCAATGTTATATCTTATGCTATGTCTAAGATACTAGGCCTCGGGGATCCAAAACCGGTTTGGATGTCTATTAGTCTAGCTGATAAAAGTGTTAGACATCCTAAGGGGATTGTGGAAGATGTTTTGATTACGGTCAAGGACCTTGTTTTCCCTATAGACTTTGTTATCCTCGAAATGGATGAGGATATGGGCTTCTTTCTAATTTTAGGTGCCCGTTTTTTTATACTTCAAGGGCTTTGATAGATATAGAGAAAGGAAAGCTACTTTTGAGGTTAGGGGAGAAGGAAATAGTGTTTAAATTTCCTCTAACCCCAACCCCTTCTTCTACAAGTCAAGATACATTATTCTATATTACTTATACAACTCATGAAGTGTCTTTGTCTTTTTAAGAAACTCACTTTGTAAAGGAAGATAACCCAAAGAAGTCAAGGAGAAAGGCAAAAACCTTTTCCTCCAAGTTGAAGGAAGGTTTAATGAAATGGGTACCCATTCGGTGCATAGAGAAAGGAAAGATCAAAACAAACTCGGATTCTCATGATCCAAGAGGTGCTTTTCGAACCTAGAAAGGGAGTATACCTCCTTTGTACACTTCTTGTATCATTAGTGCATAATTTTATTCCTTGTATCAACTTTAGCTTTGCATGTCTCCATTATGTGTTTGGTTTTCTCTATTTTCATTTTAGCCTTATTTCAACCTTATTTTTATCCTTTTAACTGTGTTTGTTGGTGTTTAGGTGCTTTTGGGAGGTTGGATCTATGCTTAAATGACAATTGAATGATTTATATGGTTCCAAGAGTTTACCAGTTAAAAAACGGGTTGCATTAAACTCAAAGAATTTCGATGGTTAATCAAAGACCCATCATCGGCGGCAGGGTGATAGAATTATGTTCAAGTAGCAACCAGAAGCCTACCATGGAGAGTAGGCCTTGACCTAACCTGCACGGTAGGGTCCGTCCCCTAGTAGCGGGTCAGGTTTTGGTATTCAGGTCGGGTTGACTGAAATTGGATTTTCTAATCTAACAATTTGCCCCAAGTCTCCCTATTTCCCTACCCCGAAATTCCTAATTACTCAAATTCCTTCCTCACACTCCTAATTTCTCCTCTATTCTCCCTCGCTCTCACTATATTCTCCAGCGACCTCTACCATTTCCGGCATACCTCAAGCTTATGCCACCCTCACCACTACTTCTTTCCTTTCTTATTCCCCCTTCCTCTCATTTTCCTTCTCCTCTCTTTCTTTTCTCTTCTCCTCTTCCTGTGCAACACCCGAGACCCATCACCCCATCTCTTTCCCCTTCTCGGTTCTTCCTCACCACCCCTCCTTCTTCTTCTTCCACCCCACCACAGAGTATACACACACCACACAATACACATAACCCTCTTCCTTCCTCCTATTTTCCTTTACTTCTCCCTTTTCCTTTTCTTTTCTCTTTTTATTCTCTTTTTCTTTTATCTTTCCCCTTCTCCACTCACTTTAATTGCAAGTTATTATCAGATTCCCGCAAGAATTTTGGCGAACTTTCAACAATTTTCGGTGACACGAAACTCAAGACAGTACTTCATCGATATGGCAACGACGGTTTGTTTATTCAAACAAACCGAAGCTAAGCTTCTGTACACCTTTTCTTGCTTACTTTGGATTATGTTATTTTTTTAGTGTGTAGTTGAATTATAGTGTGGGAATAGTTATGTATTTGTATTGTTCTTCTTGCGTTTGTTATGTTTTGTCTTTTTTCTCGTTAGTTTTTCTTTCACACTTTATCACACACTGGCTACTTTTTGGTGCTTTACTTCTATTCCTTTTTAGTTCCATTTTGTCTTGTCGTTTTGTTTTCATCTTGTGGTTTTTCATGTTTCTTTTTTTCAGGCATTTTTTGAGTGATTCTTGGTACCGTTTTTGTCACTCTCTTTGCCCGTCGTTTTTGCTTTTGTGTTTATTAGGTTGCTTTTGTGGACACGTTTGTGTTTCCTTTTGGTTATTGGTTATTGCCCTTATGAGTTATTGTTATAGTTCCCTTTTGGTTTACATTCCTTTTTTCCCTCTTACGCTATGCTTCCCAAAAAGCCCAATGTCACCTCTTCTAAACGCCCTACCACTTCCAAAAGGGCTCGGGTCAATGATCCCGAGCCTGCACAAACACCAGGTGCCCCTGCTACCTTTCCCTTCCCTCATAGACTCTCTCTTGCAAACCACCAGTGGATTAGCGAGAGGTAATTCTTGACTTTGATGGTATAAAAGTCTTTTGATGAGCATGTGATCGAGCACTTCCATTTGACCACTCTTTTCGGAGATATAGATTGGAGCCTCTCCTTCACCTTTCGAATGATTATTACCCTGATCTAGTCTGTAAGTTCAATGCCATTATGCTCCACAAAACAGATAAAAATCTCCAAACCATATTTTCCATAGCTAAGGAGGTATGCATTGTTTTAGATAGAGCATGTCTACAGATAATTCTAGGTATAAGGGACGAGGAGAATACGGCCATCATAGATTATGTTGGCCAGTTGGGCCAGCCCATGTTCTTTAATCACTGTGATGAGTTAGACTGAGCCTCACAACCCAAATAGGACAAGTGTATGTCTAATTCAAAATGCCGGGCTGGTAAACAGCCCAATCTCTTTGATTCTTCCCAAGTGACTTGACTGTTGCTTCTTTGAAGAGGTCTTCCAGATAATAGGATGTTCCGTTATTGAACGATTCTTCCAGATGACTGTTCTGTTGTTTGAATAAATCTACCATAGAATCACTATAGATACTCTTATCCTTTCTTGTTGCTAACAGATGAGACGTGACTGTTTATTCAGTGTGAAGCCGTCTTCTTTTCTCTCTTCTTCTTCTCTGCAGATTCTTATTTCTATTTGTTCTCTGTGAATTCTTCTGTTACTGCCACCGTTAATTACCATTTCTGGTTGAGCACATGCTTGGGTAGTTTGTGAAGGAGAGAACTGAAAGTGAGAGATTAGATTGTTGTGTGAGGCTCATCCATTGCTGAGGGTTTGATCGAGATTCTGACATACAGTGAAAACCAATCGTTCAGTTTTTCTCCTTCTCATCCGTTTTCATCGTCCGACTATCTCTGTTCCCTTCTTTCACAGAAATCGGTCGACTGTTTTCTTGTGTGTTGGCATCCGTTTTTCCTAACCGGACGTTCGGTTTTGGTTTCGGTCGTTTGGTTTTGTCTTGTGGGAAAAATTGGACGTCCGAATTTCGCTAGGCTCATCCTGCTTTTGTTTATCTATTTTGCAGGTATTTACAGAAGAAACGGTAGTCTGTTTTTCAGACTTCTCATCCAATTTTGAAGAGCTTTGATTAAGAGTTGTCATTCGGTTCCATCATCCAGTTTTTGCAATAGATTAGTAATTTCTTGTTCTTCCACTCTTTTACTGTTGTAATAGTTTTCTGTAGAGGTTTTATGTTAATGTAATAGGGCTGATATCAGAGCAACTATTCCTATCAGTGGTATCAGAGCTTAGGCTCTTCCGAACAAGTGGTATCAGAGCCAAAAAGTAATTCAATCTTTCTAGTATCTGGTATCTGTTACATTCCACCAGAGACGCAGACGTCATTCGAAACTTCTCGGATTGCTTTCCAGACTCACGAGAACTATTGAGTTCTGTGAATCTGGCACAGGTCAGTATTACCATTTTTGCTTTCCTTTCTTGCAAAGTTTATTGTCCTGATTTATACATACTCTGCTGCTTGTATCTCTTATTACGGACCAAATTTTTGTGATTTCTGTTTTTCTCTGAAAAACCAAAACCCAAGTCTGGCTTAAGTCCTATTGAGACTTCAAGTATCTGTGTCTTGGTGTTTTTCTTATTCAATTGCGAAAACTTTTTTATTGTCCATGATCGTTAAGATTGTTTTATTGTCTATTTGGGGGATGTTGCTCAGCCTGTGATTATTTATATTGTTTCTCTATTGATCATCTATTTTGTGGTTGTTGTTCAGCCTTTACTATCGGATTGATCTATTGTGAATTTCATTATCTGCATATTGCCTATTTTTTTTCTTGGTGTATTGTTTTTCCAGGTTGTGTTTGTGACAAAACTTTTTTCTTAAATCTTTTATTTTTCGCACATTACTCTTATTTGCCATTTAACATGTCTGTTCCAAAACTTGAAACAGACAAGTTCGATGGCAAATCTGATTTTGTAATGTAGCGCAAAAAAATTAAAGTTGTTTTAGTCCAAAACAAGATTGCACCTGCTATTTCCACTCCTGAAAAGTCTCCGGAATCTTGGACAAGAGAAATACTAGCTGAAAAACTTAGTGATGCACATAGCTGTCTCAACTTGCATTTGAAAGATAATGTTTTACGAGAAATAAATGAAACAGACAATGCTTATGAAATCTGGACAAAACTTAAAAAACTTTACTTGGGAAAGTCTTTATCAAACAAAATCTAGTTAAAGGAACAACTCCTTGGCTTCAAAATGTGTGGATCGAAATCCCTTTCTGAAAACATGGATGATTTAAACAAAAATGTTTTAGAGCTCCAAAATGTTGGAGAAAACATTTCTGATGAAAACATTGTTGTTATTTTGTTAAATTCTTTGCCTGAATCTTATAATGATGTGAAATCTGCTATCAAGTATGGTAGAGATAACTTGACTCTTTCTGATGTGAAAAACGCTTTGGAATCAAAAGATTTAGATTTGCAAAAAGAAAATAAAACAAACGGAGAGAATCTTTTCGTGCGAGGGAGGGTTGACCGGAGAGAACTTTCTAGTCACCGCTCTAAAAGTAAAAGGGAGGTCTAAATCTCGAGATAAGAATATAGTGGAGTGTTTTTACTGTGGCAAAGATGATCATATGAAAAACAAATATTTTAAATGAATCAAAGATGAAAAATTACGTAAACAAGGTAATGGGAAGGATAAAACTGACAGAACGTATGATTTTGAACTAGATGGTAATTCTATGATTTCTGAAGTTTTATGTGTTTCCCCTTTCCCATCTACCTCTGATAAGTGGATTCTTGATTCTGGTTTCACTTCTCATATGACACCCAACAAACATTAGTTTTCTGATTTTAAACCCCTTGATCATGGAAAAGTTTTTATGGGAAACAATCAGGTTTGTGATGTCAAGAGAATTGGAAATGTTTTTATAAAAATGCATAATGGTATGACTAGAAAACTGACTGAGGTAAGGTATGTACCTGACCTTTGACGGAATTTAATCTCCCTTGGTTTTCTTGACTCAAAAGGATATTCTTATAACACTAAAAACAGGATTTTACGTGTTTGTAAAGGATCTCTAGTCATACTTAAAGGTTTTAAGAAAGATAGTTTGTACACTTTACTTGGTGAAATTATTTGTGAATCATCTGCATTATTTCTAAAATTGTTTCTGATAAACCCATGTTATGGCATCGTCGGATTGGCTACATTAGTGAAAAAAGTTTGCATTACTTACACAAACAAAATCTTTTAAACGGTGATGAAATCACTTCTTTAGATTTTTGTGATCATTGTATTCTTGGCAAATAATATAAACTCAGTTTTTCTGTGGGCACACACAAATCCACTTCTGTTCTTGATTATGTGCACTGTGATCTTTGGGGTCCTAAAACGGTACCTACTTTTGGTAGCAATGTTTATTTTCTTTCTATTGTTGATGATTTTTCTCGGCATGTTTGGGTGTTTCTTTTGAAAACCAAAGATCACACTTTTCAAGAATGGAATGTTTTGCCAAAAATCGAACCGGAAATAAACTGAAGGTTTTAAGAACAGATGACGGTTTGGAATTTTGTAACAAAAAATTTCATGATTTGTGTGCTTTGCATGGTATCATTCATCATAGAACTGTTAGGCATAACCCACAACAAAACGGGGTAGCTGAGAGGATGAACCGAACCATTATGGATAAAGTTAGGTGTATTTTAGTATCATTTGGGGTTCCTAAACCATTTTAGGGAGGAGCTGTTAGTACAGCAGTTTACCTTATAAATAGGTCTCCTTCCACAGTCATAAGCTTTAAGACTCCCGTAGAATTATGGTAAGGCCAACCACCAATCCTTTCCAACCTTAGAGTGTTTGGGTGTACTGCTTTTGCACATTAGAGGGAAGGGAAGTTAGACCATAGGTCTAAGAAGAGAGTGTTTATAGGCTATTCTAATGGGGTGAAGGATTACAAAGTGTGCCTTAGAGGTGAACCAGGTGTACGGGTAGTCGTGAGTAGAGACGTAGTTTTTAACGAGCTAGACATGCCCTCTCTCAGAATTGAAACCAAACCCGAGAGTTCTTCTGGTACACCCATAATTGAGAACATTCCTATGGAGGTGGAGGTCACCTCCGAACCTTCTCATGAGCACACTAAAACCCGAGCTAGAACCTGAAACCAATGAGGAGTGTAGTATTCCTAAACCTGATGAGCCAATTTTAGGTGATTTTGATGATGACGAGGATCGTCCAGAAGCACAAGCACAAACCCTTAGAGATTACCAACTATCGAGGGATTGGGGTAGAAGAGAGATAAGGAAACCTCTTAGGTATAGTTCTTCATACAATGTTTCTTATGCTTTTTTGGCTACATCTTTTGTTGAAGAGAAAGAACCTGTTTTCTTTTCTGATGTTTTAAAGAGTCCTAATCACTCTTTGTGGATGCATGCTATGGATGAAGAAATATCTTCCTTGCATAAGAACAAAACTTGGGTGCTTGTGCCTAAACCACCTAAACAAAAAATGATTGATTGTAAATGGATTTTCAAAGTTAAAAAACCTGAATCTGTTAATGAACCTCTAAGGTTCAAGGCTAGATTGGTTGCAAAAGGTCTTTCTCAAGATTAAGGTATTAATTTCAATGAAATCTTTTCTCCTATTGTTAAATATAAAACTATCAAAATTATGCTTGCTGTTGTTGCCTTCTTTGATCTTTAGCTTGAGTAGTTGGATGTTAAACTGCCTTTTGCCATGGTAAACTTAATGAAACCATTTATATGCACCAACCACCTGGTTTTGAGGTGAAAGGTAAGGAGCATATGGCTTGTCTGTTAAAGAAGTCCTTGTATGGGCTTAAACAATCACCTAGACAGTGGTATGAAAGGTTTGACTCTTTTAGGCTTAAAACTGGTTTTGTTAAAAGTAATTATGATAGATGCTTTTATTTTTCTGGTGATACTGTTGAGAATGTCATTCATTTACTTCTTTCTGTTGATGATATTCTTATTGCCTGCAAGCATATAGATAAGATTTTGCACCTGAAATCTTTATTGAAGTCAGAGTTTGAGATGAAGGATCTTGGATCTGTCTCTAGAATTCTAGGCATGAACATTGATAGGGTTAGAGCTTACCGTTCCTTGTTTATATCCCAGAAGTCCTTCTTACAGAAAATTGTTTCAAAATTTTCTATGAATTTGTGTAAAACTGTTTATATCCCTCTTGCAAGCCATTTTCAGCTTTCTTCTAAAACCTGTCTCAAAACTGAAAATAAGAAGAAAGATATGGCCAACATCCCTTATAGAATGGTTATAGGATCTGTCATGTATTCCATTCTTTCCACTCGTCCTGATATTGCTTATTCCATAAGCCTTTTAAGCCGTTTTATGTCTAATCAAGGTAGGGATCATTGGGCCACTCTTAAGTGGCTATTGAGGTACATTAATGGGACGCTTGATAGAGGCTTGCATTATCATAACTCGTCTAAACATTTTGAGTTGGATGATTATGTTGACTCTGATTTTGCAAGTGATAGAGAATGTAGAAAGTCTACCACTTCTTATTTCTTTACCCTTGCAAGTAACTGTGTTTCTTGGAAATCATAGTTGCAGCCTGTAGTCGCCCTTTCGACTACGGAGGCTGAATATATTACCGCCATGGAGGCAATTAAGGAAGCCATCTAGCTTCAGGGGCTTTTATCTGAACTACATCTTTTACATTCTAAAGCTGTCATATTTACTGATAGTCAGAGTTGTCTTCATTTGTGTAAAAATCATGTTTATCATGAAAGGACTAAACATATAGATGTTAAGTATCATTTCATTCGTGAAAAGGTTTCAAATGGTATTATTAATATAGACAAAATTAGCACTAAAGGTAATCCTGCTGATTTTGGTACTAAGGTGGTGACAACTGATTGTTTTATTTAGAGACCTTCTACATATTGATGCAAGTTAATTACTTCAGCTGAGAAGTTTACTAAAATGTGTTCAAGGTGGATCTCGTAGGCTAATTGGGCCAATGTTCACACATTTTTTCTTCTAAGCCCATGTTCTTTAATCCCTATGATTAGTGGACTGAGCCTCACAAGCCAAATAGGACAAATGTATGTCTAATTCAAGATGCTGGGCGGGCCGGGCTGGTAAACAGCCCAATCTCCTTGAGTCTTCCCAAGTCACTTGATTGTTGCTTCTTTGAAGAGGTCTTCCAGATAATAGGATGTTCTGTTATTGAACGATTCTTCCAGATAACTATTCTGTTGTTTGAATAAGTCTACCATAGAATCACTATAAATACTCTTATTCTTTCTTGTTGCTAACAAATGAGACGTGACTGTTTATTCTGTGTGAAGGCTTCTTATTTTCTCTCTTCTTCTTCTCTGCAAATTCTTGTTTCTGTTTGCTCTCTGTGAATTCTTCTGTTACTGCCGCCGTTAGTCACGATTTCTGGTTGGCCACGTGCTTGGGTAGTTTGTGAAGGAGAGAATCGAAAGTGAGAGATTAAATTGTTGTGTGAGGCTCATCCATTGCTAAGGGTTTGATCGACATTCTGACATACAGTGAAAACCGGTCGTCCAGTTTTTCTCCTACTCATCCGTTTTCATCGTCTGAATATCTCTGTTCCCTTCTTTCACAGAAATTGGTAGTCCGTTTTCTTCTGTGTTGGCATCCGTTTTTCATAACCGGACGTCCGGTTTTGGTTTCGATCGTCCAGTTTTATCTTGTGGCACAAATCGAACGTCCGATTTCTGCCAGGATCATCCTGTTTTTATTTATCTGTTTTGCAGGTATTTAAAGAAGAAACGGTAGTTTGTTTTTCAGACTTCTCATCAAATTTTGAAGAGCTTTGATTAAGAGTGGTTATCCGGCTATATTATCCTGCTTTTTGTAATAGATTAGTAATTTCTTGTTCTTCCGTTCTTTTACTATTGTAATAGTTTTCGGTAGAGGTTTTATGTTAATGTAATAGGGCTAATCACCAGAGTAACTATTCCTATTAGTGATATTCGAGCTTAAGCTTTTCCCAAGAGATTCAAATAGAGCCGGACTGGAGCTATGAGGCAATATCTAATCACCATCAGATCTGTCCTTGCCCAAGAGACCGACCTTTTACCCTAAGCCTTAGCATATTTCTTTGGCCACACTTCAGTGCAGAAAGGGGGTGGATATAGTGATGTTCAGATTCTCGATCTTTACGTGATAGATAAAGTACATAACCGATCTCCTTTCTCTTTGGTGTATTTGATGATTCACACGATGCGTAATACTAGTTGTGTATACAATTAAAAAACGTGTGTTTCATTATCATAAACTACTCACCCGTGTTTTTCAAGATTTTAGTGTAGATTGTACAGGTGGGAGGAGAGAATCTAACGGGCGCTCGTAAATTATTACTTTCAACACATTCAATAACTGCGGGTACGCGTGGGACGAGAAGAATAAGGTGTGGATTCCTCCAAATCTCGAGGATCACCAAAGAGATCGGAATGCCTTTGGCTTTCAGAACATCAAGAAAACGTTCCAGATGGGCCTTGGGAGATCTTCCTCACAGCAACCTGCAAAGGATGCATATTCCGAGGGCAACGAGTCCTATGACCACTCTGATGAGGACCTCATGTAGTCGCCTCCATGGACGCCTTCCAGATGAAGATGCAGGACACCTTCGAGCAGTTCTGCCTGACACAAGATATCCACAGCGCTCAGTTAGCGGAGCTAGTTTAGTCCTCCCACCGATACGCAAATGAGTTAGCACATCAGAGGGCGTTAATTGACCGCCAAGAGGTTATGCTTGTTCAACTTTGTAGCTGTTTCTGGCCAGATCAGGCTCTAGAGGCAGTAGTGACGTGGACATGGATCGCAGTGAGGTAGTTTTCTTTTCTCCTTCCCTTGTATTCTTATGTTTCTCTTAATCTTTTATTATTTTGAGGGATTGATTCCCTTTTGGTTTCTCTATATATTTATCTTTTCAGTTCTAATTTTGATTTGTTTCAAGTGAGGATTGCTTCCCCTTTTGTGTGCATGTTTTGTATCTTTGAGATGGCTTCCCATGCATATTCTTCCTGGTTTTTGATATGTATTTTAGTTAGATGTTTATATTTAGTCCTAGCTCCAATATTAAGGACAATATGGTTTAAAGTGTGGGGGCATTTGTCTATTTTAGTTATTTTCTATTTATTAGTTTCTTTATTTCTGTTCTAGTTTCAAATTTCCAAAAAAAAAAAAAATGGATATCCTTGAAAAATCCAAAAAATTTCTAACTACTTTTGTTTAATAGAAAATTTAAAAAGATTCTCATTTTCTCGTAAGTTCTTCAGTATATCTATCTTAGTGTCTCCTTTGTAGTTAGTTGTTAGTGAACTTTGAAAAAATTCAAAACACTTTTCCCTTTCATAAGACCTTCACTTTGCTTGATTCAAAAATACAAAAGATTTTCTTATTTTTATATCCCCTTTAGTCTTTCCTTGTTTTTAAACCCTAAAACCCAAAAAGATTTTTCTTTGTCACAAAACCGATGGGGATTTTAATTGCAACACTTTTAGGGAGCTTGAAAAGGCTTATGGCTTGATAGAACTGAAAACCACATTTGCTTGATATTCTTATGAAATCAATGGCTTTTATGCACTTGCGAGTATAGATTAGTACTAGAACGCCTTAGAATCTTTGGGGATTAGCATAGTGATTACTTTTTAAGTTTTTTCCTTTACATTTACCTTCTTCTTGATTTGAAGTGAAAAGGTCTAGTCTAGGTTGCTCCCGGAAATGATGGTCTTAGGCCTTAATTGAACCATTTGTGCCTTTCTTGCATACTTTTTTAAAGTCAATCCTTAGTACCCTTTTTATTCTTTCATGCCAAGGGATTTGGTCCCCTCCGTTCCTTGCCATTTAAACTCATATATAAAACCCTTAATTCATTTGAGCTAATGATGTTTAACGTTTTAGCCATTTTTGAGATATTACAATTGATAAGTGTGGCGGAATTTAAATGAAGAAGAGGAACATGGAATAAAAGGGGTATTTTGGGTATTTGTGCGAGCAAGGTCTCATTCAGAATTGAAAAGAGAGAAAGCAAAAGTGTTGTGGAAATAATATGAAAAGATGCTCTATATGAGTAAAAAAAAAAAATATGCTCTATATGAGTAGTAAAAAATGTGTGTAAGCCCTAAGGGCATATTTATAATATTTTAATTATAATTAACTTGTGCTTTATGATAATTAGAAATAGTTTTATATAGAAGAACAAAAGATGCACAAGAGAAGTCTCAAGAGTAATCTACAAAGAAGCAAAAGATCACTCAAGACTACAAGAGTTTATGAAAATAAAGTAATCAAGTTGAAAACCTTGAAGACAAGAAGAATAGTTAGGGTTTCTTATAAGGTATTTATGTAAAATTTCCTAACTTGTTTCTTTGATTCGTGATCAATTATGTTAGCTCCTTAGAAGAAATATTTTCATAAAATTATTCTTGAAAAACTAAGTACTCTTGACAAAGCATTGATGATTTAAAAAGTATTACACTTCTTTAAAGTTGTATCAAGAATACATGTTTAAATGTGAAGGAAAAATTTATGTTTTACAGGAAAACCATTTGTCCAATTTTTTGTTCTAAGTCTAAAACCGAACATCCGATTTTCTACTACTAAGAAAATTGGACATCCAATTTTTGAGTTTTCACAAAGAAAATCGGTCATCCAATTATAAAATTTTTCATCCGATTTTTTCAAGCCTTTTAAAAATCGATCTTCCTATTTTGGAAAACGATCATTCGATTTTTTCAAGCCTTTTAAAAAATCGGTCTTCCTAGTTTGAAAACGGCCATTCGATTTTCTGTTCCTCAAGAAAATTGGACGTCCTATTAAAAGTCGGTCGTTTGATTTTACTTTTACTGTCAAAATGACTATTGCTGCTGACAGTAACGGCTAGTTTTTTACCTTCACATATAAAAGGGTTGATGATCAGCCATAAATTTCAAGTAGTTGGAGAACATTTAAGAACAATTTTTTGAGCATTAAAGAGCACATATTAAACCTTCTTTATCTTACTAAAACTAAAAGAAAAAGACTCCTTCGAGCTTCATTATTGATCATCTTTCAAAGAAGGAGAAAAGGAAGCTTGTAGTAGCGAATTGCAAAAACTTGTATCTTATATTATCAAGCTTCTTTAGTAATATTGTTCCATCTCTACTCTTTCATTTATAATTGTGATCAAAGGTTCTGTGAAAAACTCTTTTGGGTGATCCATTGATATATCGTATTATTTTGTGAACTTTGAAATTTGTGTGCAGAACCCTTGAAGGGTGGTCCTCATTGTGGTTTCTTTGTAGAAACTTATGTTTTAGTGAATTTGTGAAATCCTTGAGTTGAGTCTTAAGATAGTGGATGTAGCTCTATTGAGATAGTGAACCACTATAAATCCTTTGTCTCTCTTTTGTAGTTTGCACATTATCTTTATTCTTATTGTTTAATTCTTGTTCTTAAAAGAGATATTGTTTGGCTAGGAATTTTATTAAAAATAGTTATTAAATTTTTCTTCAAACAAAATCAGAGGTTCTATTTATAATTGTACAAAAAAAAATTTTAATTAGTCAAAAACCTTATTCACTCCCCTCCCTAAGGTTTTTCAATGTGTATATCGTCAATTATTGTGAAAAGAAAAGAAAAAAAATGAGGAAGAAAAAAAGTGTGAAAAAGAAGAGAGTACAAAGAGTGGTTATTTGAGAGTTTGAAACCTTTTGTCTCTCTAAGTCTTGAGCTTCCTTATCTTATATACAAACTTCCTTGAGTATACATGATTGATAGGTTTTAGAACATATTAGGTGGGTTGTGTGTAATATAAAAAAGGTAAAGTGTTCAGGGGTAAATAAGAAGTGAGCGAAAGTGGCTAGAAGGTTTTTAATAATCTTTGATTTATTTCCCTTTTCGGTTGCATTAGCTCTTCTTCTATTTCCTTTGCTTTTCCTTTTCCTTCATTTGATAACAATTATATTCCGAGCCTAACATACAAGCTTGAATGTCCTATCTAACCCGAGAACAACTTAGGATATAACTTAGAGTGGATTAGTGTTGGATAGGATAAGTTGTAACGGGCATTAGCAATTAAAGTGGATCATTTTGTTAATCACTTGACATTACTTGTTTTCTTTGAAAGGCGACACAAGAAAATCACACACACACACACACCCGTTGATTCGTAAGTCTATAAGTGAGATGTAGGTGGGATGTTTAATTCTTTTGATTCGTCATTCGACAGTTTGTTATGTGGTTAAGTGATAATATCCCTCTCGGAAGTGACGTTTTTATTCATTTTTTGTTTTTTGATGTTTTGTTTTCTTAGAGCCCTTAGTCATTATGTTTTTTCATTCTCTATGTCATTCTTTGTTAAGTCTAGTTGTTGAATAATTCTACTTTTTTTTTAGATGCTTTAGTTTTTTGTTGCTTCAGGGTAAGCAACAGATAAGCGTGGGGAAATATGATATGTGTACATAAGTGTCTTAAATTTTATATGTTAATTATGTCGTTTTTCGATGTTTATAGTATATAAAACATATAACTTACTACATTTCCTTCTCCTTTTGACTTAGGTGCTTTCCGAAGAAGAGTTAAATGAATACATGTTGAAACGGGAGCAAAACGGTTGAAAACAAAGAAGATAGATAGCTCGCAACTTTGTAGTCAGTACTCTACCGCCCACAGTAGGCTAACCTACCACAAGTGGTAGGTCAAGAGCCAAAAAGGAGTGAAGTTAGAGCCTATCGTCGGCGGTAGGTTGACCTACCGCAAACAGTAGGTATTTAAGGACTTTTGGCAGTTCTGCACAGAGACCTATCGTGGACGGTAGGCCTCGACCTACTGCGCGTGGCAAGTCCCAAATATCAACAATAACTTAACGCATTTTGGGTTATATTATGTAATTTTTTAGCCCCTTTTTGGGATATTCTTAGGTTTTAGGTTTAGAGAGAGTTGGGGGCGAAATTACGAATAAAAACTCTTCCCAATTCCTCTTCAATTAGTCAGAATTCATTAATTAGATAGGAATTTGAGTGCTTGGAGAAGAGGTTGAAGATTATGCATTTGTATTATTTGATATGCGCTGAATCATTTAATTCGCAAAATTGATTGGAATTGGAAAAGGAAAATCAATTTAGGCAACTAATTGAACGTTAGGAGTTGCAATTGAATAGATATAATAATTGCACTCTTAGGTCCCTTAATCACTAATTCTTAAAGCATTCATAATCGGTTAGAGAGAGAAGAGATTTTTTTCTAAAGGTTAGTGAATAGAGTGGTTCTTGCCTAGAGACAGGAATTATCCAAGTTAAGTGTGATGACCCAACTTTATTCCTTCAAACATTCATTTTATTCTTTTTTCAATTGAAGTAGTTGACAAGGTCTAGGGGGATTCTACCATTCAATCTTTCTTCTCATATTTTTCATCTCTTAAACCAAGTTTTATTCTTAATAGTTTATTCTTATCTTTGTTTATCATAGTTTTAATCCATTCCTTAAAAAATTCGTATGTTTTATTAGACCTTAGAAAGAGGGTTAGTATTTTGCTTTTCTGTTCCTTAGTTCAACAACTTGGGAGATTCTCTAGAGCCAAATCGATAGGTTCACTTGCCTATTAGTGTTAATTTAGAGTAGCCCCATATTTAAAACATCTTGGAGATTACAAGGTTTGTGAGGCCGTGTCTGTAGCCTTGTATGTATGCTCGTTTAGAAAAGTCGAGCATCTCTTGGGCAACCTGATTGAATCGGTTTCTATACTCCCGAATAGATTCATATGGCCTTTGATAGACGCAGAGTAGGAATCCGACATGGGCTGGAAAATTGAAGTGAGAGAGGAAATTTTGGATGAATTTCTCCCTTAATTCTTTGAAGCTTGAAATACTCTTAGGTGGTAGACGAGCATACCATGCCAGGGCTTTCCCAATAAGGGAGTTAAGCATCTAGCAACATGTGGTTTTTGAAGTGTTCTATATATACATTTGAGAGGTGAATCGTATCATATGTTGGGTGGGGTCAGTAGAGTCGTCATATGTTTTCAATTTTAGATGAGTGAAGTGACTTGGAACCATCACACACGCATAGGATTCCACCAATGGATTATGCCGTAGGAAGTCCCAGTCTTTGCCCTCTATGTGCATGGAAGGGGCCATTTGCACCTATGTCTGATTAACCAAATCATGGATGGTTGTCATAGCAGAAACTGGAGATTCTAGTCGGAAGGTGACATCTCCGAAGGCCATATTAGAAGGAAATGACGTAGAAGAGAACTGTGGTATTGTGAATGGAGAGCATAAGCTGCCATTAGACTAACGGAAAAGATGTTTGTATTAGCATGTCCTGCAAAGAGGCAAGTAAAGCTTGTAATTGGTCAGGTTGTAATATGGTAGTGGTAGTGCTCATTCCCGATAAAGGGGTAGAAGGGAATGATTGTGGGAGAGCATGTTGTCTAGGAATGGTGAAAGGAAAAATCATTGTTACTGTCTGAGGGAGTACAGATTGGATAGGGAGAGGAGGATCCGCGCTGCTGGGTTCCTGCCAATTAGTAGGATAATATGCCATTTCTTAGGATCGTGGGTGAAAAACAAAAAAACAGAGACAAACACGGTGCGTGACAAATGATGAGATTTAGGATCTAACCCTCGAGGGAATTAACTTGCAAGATAGAAGAATAGGTAAAAGAGTGCATGGCCCCCATTTCACCTCTGATACATAAGTCAGTATGATGTCCAACAGAGTAATGGTATAAGTGAAGATCGCATAAGTCTAAAGATATAAACAGTACCTCTATTTATACTGTGTATTTCCTTGAAAGTTTTGTAATTATCCGATGTCACCAACAAAGAATGAACTTATTGGACCTTTTAACTAAAAGGTTTACACCTCAACTTGAAGCATAAAAGGCTAAACGAATCAAGCCCAAAGCCCAAGAAGGAAGTAGCAGGGTTGTGGCTTTCTGTGTTATTCCATATTAATTGTCACAATAAGATCTGAAAATTATTGGGGACATAAAAAAAATAAAATAGAACATTTTGAGATAATTAGAAAAGCATAAATTATTTAAGGGTAATTATAGCTGTGATGCCCCCAACCCTGCCACTAGGTCAACTGCGGCTGAGTAGGGCATCTACGTGCCTCTCGGCACTAAATTATAAGTTTCACACTAAAACAAAACCCTAGAACAATGCTAACAGGTATCCACAAAGTACACGGAATACTTAAGTAAATTAAATACTACCGGTGCGCTCAAACACAGGATAAAAGAAAACTTCTCATTTCCGTTTTATAATAAACACAAAAGTAATCTTACATCAACAACTTACATAAAAACATAAAAAGAAACTCTACAGACGATTCGAGTCTAAAAAGATAAAACATAAATCTATGCCCTTCAGGGGAGATTTGATCCAAAAACTCCTGGCCTAAAACTTCAATGGCTCGCGGGACCCCTGACCGTTCCAAGCTAATCTGAGAAGAAAACATGATATGGAAAAACGTGAGCCGAACGCTCAGTGAGTCTACGTGTGTGTGTGCGGTAGTGATTTCTTTAAAACCATGACGATGTCATTTTACAAAACAATTCATGCAATGTTATAAGAAAAATATTTCCTTTGCTATTTTAACAAGACTGATGCCTGAACCTACATGAGGGTTTCGAGCGCAGCTGAGAAGTCTGAGCGAATCAAGACACATCAGCGCAGCTCTATGCCCAATTTTAAAAGAACATGTAACGCAACAGTGGGGCTCCACAGACAAAGTCCGGATCCCCGAAACGAGGACATCGGAACTAAGTTCCGGCATCTCGTAGTCAAATACCAACCAAACAACATACGAGCGCTCGATTACAAACAACCGCACTCCCATAACACTAGTCAAAACAGGCTACAGACTCCTGGGGCACCTACCAAGTCTGCCCTGGAACCAGCCTCGGTGTCGAGCCCCTCCTGACTCTCCACTAGGCGGTCGAACCTCACCGTAGAGCATGATACGGTGTCCACGTAGACCGATTGGGCCACACCCTCCGCGGTCTACGCCCCTCTTAAAGTGGATCCACCCTCAGAGTAAAAAATCCGTCCACATCATCGGAAGAGGCCCTAGTACGGGGGACTAGCCACGTACAGTGCAATCCGCTAACTCGTCCGTTCACTTGATCAACAATAAACTTTAATCTTGGTCGGAATGAGGTTTTCGTATGTATTTACAAATTAAAGGGGCCACAATAACAGATTCAAGTCATAAACATTTCAGAACACAAAAGAAAATCCTCATCCGCCAGTCATCACATGCTTATGCAATTTCACAATTATGCCAATGCCAAATCTATATTCATGCATATCAAAATACATAACTTTTCAAGCTAGAACATTTTTCAATATATAAATATTTCCGAAAAACCTGCGTACAACAAACTTCTTATGCACCACCATAATAATCTGTTTTAAAAGAAACACCTATTTGGAGCACCGCTCCTATGCATTTTTCTACGAAACACGTAACACATTAGGGAGAACATCTCCAAAAACACGCTGAGAAATATCGTTCCAAAAATAGCAAAAATTTTGTAAAGTTTAAAAAAAACATATTTATATGTCTTGTACTATTTGAAATAAAATGGAGTTTATGGACTCACCTGGATGTAGATCTGGTGCTAAGATCCTACAAAATAATAATGCAAAAATACTTAATACCTAGGTATTGATCAAATAATCATATTCCCTAAATAATATCGAAATCTTATAAAATGAACTTTAGGATGTATATAAATATACCTATATAATAATACGTATACTTATATAATTCTTTAAAAAGATCGAAAAATCCTATACTCTAAAAAAACATATACTCTCCCAAGAAACCATAATTAACTATATACTTTATACTAAAAATCCATTTAAAATATTGAAATCTTAAAATAAATAACTAGCCTAAAAAAATATATAAACTAACTAGAAATAGATCTCACTATATATTAAAGAAAATAAATAAATATATATACTATATATATACATATATATATATATAACCTAACTAACTAAAACAAAAGAAAATAAAACATGCAACTCACTTGAGAAACATGCAAACATGCAAATAAAAACTCACTTGAGAAACATGCAACCATGAAATTAAAGACTTACTTGAGGCTAGAACTTGGCTGTTTTTTTTTTTTCAAGAAAGAAAATGAGAGATATATTGGTCTATGTTATAGTAGCCAAGGAGGAGAATTTGCATGAAAAAGAAATGGCTTGCATGCCTATATATAGAGAAGGAAATGGCGGTTCAAGGTTGGAAATAATTTGGATGATGGCAAGTGGAAGGCTAGGTGGCAGCCTTCCTTAATTGTGAAGTTTTGTGTTTTTTTTTTTTTTTTTTAATTCCTATATGAAAATGCCAAGTATTTTAAATTTCTGAAATAAATATACTAGGTATTAAAAATAAAAATCCACTTAAAGGCAGTTATAAACCTTAATAATAAAACTTCAATAAAATAATAAAATTTTATTACTATTCCTAAATATCTCCAAAATACTACTAAGAGCCAAAAATACTATATCCCACCATATAGATCAAAACTCTATTTTTACCACGTTCTTAATTTTAAAGTCACGCTAGGTGCTTACGAGGTAGGGCGTTACATTCTACCCTCCTTAAGAAAAATTTCGTCCTCGAAATTGAATAGTTACGTACCTATAAACTTTGGATACTTTTCTTCAAGTACTCCTCAGTTTCCCAGGTTGCCTCTTCGATCCCATGATGTTTTCACATCACTTTACACATTGGAATCTGTCTCCTGCGTAACTCTTTTACGCTTCGTTCTATAATCTCAGTTGGTTTTTCTTCATATGACATATCAGCTTGTAATTCCAATGGGTTATCATTGAGAACATGATCAAGTGCAGGGTGATACTTCTTTAATTGTGATACATGGAACACATCATGTATACCTATCAGTTCATTTGGTAAGGCGAGTCGATATGCTACTTTACCAATCCTGTCTTGCATCAACACAGCTCCTAATCCTTCTCCTGAAGCATCTGTATATAATGAAAACTCCTTGTTCGGATCGGGTAATGTTAACACTAGTGCCGACGTTAGTCGGTTCTTCAATTCTTGAAAACTCCTCTCACATCTTTCCGTCCACTCAAACTTGGTTGCTTTTTTGGTTAATTGGGTTAGAGGTCAGCAATCCTTGAAAAGTCTTTTATAAATCTCCGATAGTATCCCGCCATACCCAAGAAACTACATACTTCAATTGGTGTTTTGGATTGTGTCCAATAAGTCACTGCTTCTACTTTCGCTGGATCTACCGAGATTCCTTCCTAGGTGATAACATGTCCTAGGAAAGTAACTTGACTCATCCAGAACTCACATTTGCTAAACTTAGCATATAACTTATGCTCCCGTAGGGTTTGCAACACTTTTCGAAGATGTTGTTCATGAACTTCAGGGTTGGGTGAATAAACAAGAATATCATCAATAAAAATCACTACAAACTTATCCAAGTAAGGATTAAAGACTCTGTGCATCAAGTCCATAAAAGTTGCAGGTGCATTAGTTAATCCAAACGGCATAACCACAAACTCGTAATGTCCGTATCTTGTGTTGAATGTCGTCATTGGAATATCCTTTTCTCTTATCCTAACTTGATAATATCCCTGTCTCAAGTCCAATTTGGAAAAACATCCCGCTCCTCGGAGTCGGTCAAATAACTCATCAATGAGGGGTAGTGGGTATTTGTTCTTAACTGTCACATTATTCAATCCTCTATAATCTATACACATCCTTAGGGTTCCATCCTTTTTCTTTACAAACAAAACTGGCGCACCCCAAGGAGATGTACTTGGACAAATATATATCCTTGCTGCAACAGTTCTTGTAGTTGCTTTTTCAACTCTTTTAGTTCCTCCTGTGCTATCCGATATGGAGTTCGAGATATTGGTTTAGCATCAGGTACCAATTCTATGCCAAACTCCACTTCTCGATCTGGGGGTAGCGTCGTCAACTCCTCAGGAAAGACATCCACAAACTCCCTCACTACAGGTACTGTGTCTAATTTTACCTCCTCCTTAGGTTTGTTGAGTAAATATGCTAAGTATCCTTGACATCCTTTCCATAGCAACTTCCTGGCTTTCATGCCAGACAAAAAGGGATTCTCCCGTTTTGTTCGCTTTCCTTGGAACACCAGGATTGGCATACTCGGTCGGCTAAACTTAACCAACTTTCGTCGACAATCTACTTGGGCATAATGTTTAGACAACCAGTCCATCCCAAGTATCACGTCATATCCCTCCAATGGTAAGGCAATTAAATCTCCGGATAAAACCACATTCTCGACACATATGTCACAATCAGGGTACTTTACCTCAGTTATCTTAGTTACGCCCATAGGAGTGCTAACTATCAACTGATAATGCATGTTAACAGGAGGTATAGGAATATGTTTTATGAAATGCAAACTCACAAAAGAATGCGTAGCTCCAGGGTCAATGAGTACTCTTGCTGGTTGAGAAAAAATTTTTATCATACCTTCAACGACTTCTGCTTCAGTATCTACGAGCAATCCATCCAGTGCATAAACTTTAGCTTTTACTTGTGGCTTATTATTCCTTCCTTCTGTTGTTCCTCTCATGACTGGGGGTCGGCCTGCTTTTCTGGACATCTCCGGGGTTACTTGTTGCATTTCAGGGCATTGGTCCTTGGTATGTCCTGGTTTTCCACACTTGAAACATAATCTTAACTTCCGATAACACATTTCAGCCACATGCCCACTTCGTCCACCAGTATGTGCATATTCTGTGGATCCTCCAGGGGTTAGGGTTGGTCGGCCTTCATTTCCAGTCCTTTGTTCACCACGGGATCTCTTGAAATCTCTAGGTTTCCATGGTCCTTGTCCAGGACGTTTATATGGAGCCGTCGCTGAACCAATGGCTGTTTTCCTCTGTATAACCGCTTGATCAGCCATCTTTGTTCGCGTGGCAGCTTCAACTACGGCCGCGAATCCCATCGGTGGCAAGGGAGCTAATGCTCGTTGCAATTCAACCCTTAATCCTTTCACAAATTGTCGCGTCTTATTTTCATCAGTGCCTATCAACCTTAAGCAGTACTTAGCCAACCTATTAAACTTTGCCGTCTACTGGGCAACTGTCAGGTTACCCTATCTCAATTGCTAAAACTCATCCTCACGTTGCTCCCGAACCCATCGAGGTATATACTCCTTTTTGAATTCTTCTTGAAAATCGTTCCAGGTCCATAATTGATTCTTAAGTGTCCGTGCTTCGGAAGCTCTAAGCCACCAATCCTTTGCCATTCCTCGAAGTCTAAAGGCTGCAAACGTTACCCTCAGGGCATCCTCATACTTAAGGGTATCATAGATATCATTCAACTGCTCAAGGAATAGTTCAGCTTTAATTTCTTGCTCAACATCTCCATAGAACTCCGGGGGTCGAAACTTAAGAAATCGTTCTAATGCTTCATTTGCTCCAGTAACTGGTACTCGTTCGTTTCTTCTTGTGGCCATTGAGGTTTCTAATAATTCTGTCATCTTGATCATAAAATTCTCGATTACTGTGTGTAGCTTGTTCTGGACGAGGGGTAGCCTCTCTCGTAGGTTCAGACTGTCTATTTTGAGAATTTTCTGACATAACCTCGTCCGTACGGTTGGGAGATTGTGAACCTGACATGTTTCTAAAAACCAAAAAGTTCCAATACTAATAAACATCTACGATTTACGACAGGTAAACATAAATTCATCTCAGGCACAAACATCAAATGCATACATACAAACATATATATAACTCAAAATAAGGATTTTGGTACAAGTAGTGTCAAGATACAATCAGATCATCCAGGTCTTACCTCCCAAAAATATATATGATCGGGTTGCTATACATATCTAAAACCAGAGGACCTCATACCTGTGATCATAAGCCTACTGCATCAAGTACCGACAAAAATACTACTCGTACCTATCCAAGTGACGAAATATGTACACCTACCTGTACTCTACCCAACACCTACTCTGCCTAAAGACATTGGCTACCAGAACCTCCTGGACGAGACTCCAGCTCATCACGTGCTCTATCCACTGAATCTCTAGTAGTTCCAAGGAACTGAGCAATAAACTGTCTAAGCCAGTCCCACTCATTAATCAGCTCCAAAATCTCTCACTCTCGAGCTGCATGAGCCACCCACATTTGGGCTAACTCCTCCTCTAACATGGCGGCCCTCGCCGTCTCCTGTCGCCGTGCCTGACATGCCGCATAGAATAAGGCGTCCATTCGGGAGATCTCCTCTCTCAACGCTATAACCTGCTGGCTAGCGGCTTCAGCCCGTTGCTCACGCCACAGGCAGTAACCACAAATGTCATACTCCCTGACCCCACCCCGAAGTAGTGATGCTGGAAAAGAAGATACAGACGCCACGGGTGGAATAGGGGTAGGGGAGGCTGCTGCTGGCATAGTATTTGTTACAGAGGTACCCATACTCCCAGTGACTGCCGGTGTCCCTTGCTCTGGTTCAGGTGTCATTTCTGAGTCCGATGTGGGCTCGCTAGGGTCTTCTTCTATTGATGTTCCAGGTCCTATTCCTGGTGCCACTACTGGTGCCATCTTTGGTCCTTCTATTGACTCATCATCGGAAAGGTCAATCACTGGAATTGGTTCCCTTTCTGGGATGATCTCCTTAAGGGAATATGAGGAGGATGATGATGATGTAGTCCTGCTAGGCTCATCTACGAGGGTGCCCTCCCTGTATGTCCATCTATGAGAAGAATGTGCCATCTAGTATCTACAAAACAAAATCTTAAGGTCAGTACTAACCAATAAATTATACGGTTAACTTTAAAGTTTAAACAGTTAACTCTTATAGCTTGTCTAAAATCCAACGTTTCAAACCTAGTATCAAACCTAGATGCTCTGATACCACCTGTGATGCCCCCAACCCTGCCACTAGGTCAATTGCAGCTGAGTAGGGCATCTGCGTGCCTCTCGGCACTAAATTATAAGTTCCACACTAAAACAAAACCCTAGAACAATACTAACAGGTATACACAAAGTACGCGGAATACTTAAGTAAATTAAATACTACCGGTGCGCTCAAACACAGGATAAAAGAAAACTTCTCATTTCCGTTTTATAATAAACACAAAAGTAATCTTATATCAACAACTTACATAAAAACATAAAAAGAAACTCTACAGACGATTCGAGTCTAAAAAGATAAAACATAAATCTAAGCCCTTCCGGGGAGATTTGATCCAAAAACTCCTGGCCTAAAACTTCAGTAGCTCGCGGGACCCCTGACCGTTCCAAGCTAATCTGAGAAGAAAACATGATATGGAAAAACGTGAGCGCGAACGCTCAGTGAGTCTACGTGTGTGTATGTGCGGTAGTGATTTCTTTAAAACCATGACGATGTCATTTTACAAAACAATTCATTCAATGTTATAAGAAAAATATTTCCTTTGCTATTTTAACAAGACTGATGCCTGAACCTATATGAGGGTTTCGAGCGCAGCTGAGAAGTCTGAGCGAATCAAGACACATCAGCGCAGCTCTATGCCCAATTTTAAAAGAACATTTAATGCAACAGTAGGGCTCCACAGACAAAGTCCGGATCCCCGAAACGAGGCCATCGGAACTAAGTTCCGGCATCTCGTAGTCAAATACTAACCAAACAACATACGAGCGCTCGATTACAAACAACCGCACTCCCATAACACTGGTCAAAACAGGCTACAGACTCCTAGGGCACCTACCAGGTCTGCCCTGGAACCAGCCTCGGTGTCGAGCCCCTTCTGACTCTGCACTAGGCGGTCGAACCTCACCGTAGAGCATGATACGGTGTCCACGTAGACCGATTGGGCCACACCCTCCGCGGTCTACGCCCCTCTTAAAGTGGATCCACCCTCAGAGTCAAAAATCCGTCCACGTCATCAGAAGAGGCCCTAGTACGGAGGACTAGCCACGTACAGTGCAATCCGCTAACGCGTTCGTTCACTTGATCAACAATAAACTTTAATCTTGGTCGGAATGAGGTTTTCGTATGTATTTACAAATTAAAGGGGCCATAATAACATATTCAAGTCATAAACATTTCAGAACACAAAAGAAAATCCTCATCCGCCAGTCATCACATGCTTATGCAATTTCACAATTATGCCAATGCCAAATCTATATTCATGCATATCAAAATACATAACTTTTCAAGCTAGAATATTTTTCAATATATAAATATTTCCGAAAAACCTGCGTACAATAAACTTCTTATGCACCACCATAATAATCTGTTTTAAAATAAACACATATTTGGAGCACCGCTCCTATGCATTTTTCTACGAAACACGTAACACATTAGGGAGAACATCTCCAAAAACATGCTGAGAAATATCGTTCCAAAAATAGCAAAAATTTTGTAAAGTTTAAAAAAAACATATTTATATGTCTTGTACTATTTGAAATAAAATGGAGTTTATGGACTCACCTGGATGTAGATCTGGTGCTAAGATCCTACAAAATAATAATGCAAAAATACTTAATACCTGGGTATCGATCAAATAATCCTATTCCTTAAATAATATCGAAATCTTATAAAATGAACTTTAGGATGTATATAAATATACCTATATAATAATACGTATACTTATATAATTCTTTAAAAAGATTGAAAAATCCTATACTCTAAAAAAATATATACTCTCCCAAGAAACCATAATTAACTATATACTTTATACTAAAAATCCATTTAAAATATTGAAATCTTAAAATAAATAACTAGCCTAAAAAAATATATAAACTAACTAGAAATAGATCTCACTATATATTAAAGAAAATAAATAAATATATATACTATATATATATACATATATATATATATATAACCTAACTAACTAAAACAAAAGAAAATAAAACATGCAACTCACTTGAGAAACATGCAAACATGCAAATAAAAACTCACTTGAGAAACATGCAACCATGAAATTAAAGACTTACTTGAGGCTAGAACTTGGCTGTTTTTTTTTTTTTCAAGAAAGAAAATGAGAGATATATTGGTGTATATTATAGTAGCCAGGGAGGAGAATTTGCATGAAAAAGAAATGGCTTGCATGCCTATATATAGAGAAGGAAATGGCGGTTCAAGGTCAGAAATAATTTGGATGATGGCAGGTGGAAGGCTAGGTGGCGGCCTTCTTTAATTGTAAAGTTTTGTGTTTTTTTTTTTTTTAATTCCTATATGAAAATGCCAAGTATTTTAAATTTCTAAAATAAATATACTAGGTATTAAAAATAAAAATCCACTTAAAGGCAGTTATAAACCTTAATAATAAAACCTCAATAAAATAATAAAATTTTATTACTATTCCTAAATATCTCCAAAATACTACTAAGAGCCAAAAACACTATATCCCACCATATAGATCAAAACTCTATTTTTATCACGTTCTTAATTTTAAAGTCACGCTAGGTGCTTACGAGGTATGGCGTTACAATAGCAAATTTCTCTATATTTTTAGAACACTTCTTTTATATTATTTTTAATACTATAGAACAAAGATATCATAACTCTAAAAATAAGAAAAAATACTATTATAAAAAAATTTAAAAATTAAATAAATAATAAATAATAATTAAAAAACCCGAAGAATGCATAGAGGATCAGAGAAACTTCAAGTAGCAAATTATACTATGTACCCAATTAGTGAAACTATATAATTTTGATCAAAATTAGGAATTGATCCAATTTAAAAGTTTTCTTCTCCCGGGATCCAATTTAAGATTCCCGCAGCTATAGTCTCACCAAGCACCCAACATTCCCTATCTACACTAACCCCCCTCCCCTCCCCTCCCCTCGGCTACAAAAAAAAACGAAAAAAAAATTAAGAAGTAGACGATATAAACCTAAGGAAAATAACAACCAAGCATTGGTGCTTGATACTTCATCAAGAAAATATTTGACAATGATCATATTCTTTTGACATACTCAACTCTATTTTTCATAAATCCCATGACTTCCAACCAAAGAGCATAAATAAGAATCTAATCAGAAGAACCCACCCCCTCTTTATTCATGGAGTACCCTGTAAAGTTTAATAAACAAAACCTGAAGTCTCCATTTTCTACCATTCCCCAGATAGATGTAATAAAAATCATCCCACATAATTTTGGCTTCCTGTTTAAATTTCCTTTACTTGCACATGTATTCATGGTAAAAAAATTTGAACTAGATTCACATTCAAGTCAAAATAATAAATAAAAAATTAGTATCTTACAATTCAAAATGGAAATTCTAACAAACCCATTGAAAAATCAACAACAGAGCATGCAAATCCATATCTAAGGCACTTGTGGAGGGTTTTATTTTGCAAAAACTATTACTATATTAAGCTTATCAAAGTAGATGTGTCTAATTTATAATTGTATGTGCCTATTTCTATAATTATGGATATGGATGCCTACAATGTATAATATACATGATGAATTACTTTTTGCAGTGATTCATTTTTTTATAACTATGGATGCCTATTTTTTATAACTAAAGGTGCTTATTTTTCTTAACCAAGAGTGATTATAATATAAAACATGCAAAAAGAGTAATTGTAAGTATGTGTGGCTACTTTTATAACTTGAAGTGCCTTCTTTTATAACTAGATGTGCCTATTTTTATAACTATGTGTGCCTACAATGTATAGCATGCATTATGTGTTACTTTTTGCAATGGTTTCTTTTTTTTATAACTATAGATGTCTATTTTTTATAACTAAGAGTGTTTAGTTTTCATAACAATGGTGATTATAATATAAAGCGTAAAAGTGTGCTAGTGACCCTAACTTTTTTATTTTTGGTTTTTGACCCTGAACTAGAAAACGCCAAGTCTAGATCCTTAAACTATACAAACGTGTGAAATTCGCCCTAGTGTCAATTTTAGCCGTTAAATATTAATGGAAAATAGGCACATGATTGGCATGTGAGCATCAATAAAGATATTTCGATCAAATTAATTAAGAAATAATTAAAAAAGTGTGAACTATAATTTCTATTTTTCTTTTAAATTTTTTTATTTTTCTTTCTCTTCTTCTCCTCAAACTAACCTAATTTCTCCAGCCCACTTCCCTGAGCTGCTCTCTCTCTCTCTCTCTCTCTCTGGACTCTGCAGATTAGATAAAATCTCAGAAGAATCTCCATGCTATGCAGATCTGCACTTTCGATTCTTCTCCAGTCACCACCAATGGCTGCGACGTTTCTTTCTCAGTCACAGTTCAAAGACCGAAAAGATCAATCGCGTTGAGATTTCGCTGAAAGAATCTAGGTAGTGAAGCTTATCCCTGTTCAAATTCAAGTCCGTAGCTGTGGTCGCCATTGTTTTCTATATATTGTGCCGTTGCGACTCGTCCAGAACATGAGTCCCAGAGACTTGTCTAGGAATAATATGACGGGTTGCTCAATTGATTTCTTGTACTCTTACGTTCAATTAGTATTAGAACCAATCTTTAGAAAGTCTTACTGTTCTAAATTCAAACTGATGAGATGGGTCCTTTTCTTTCTCTGTACTAAATACATATTCACAGATCTTTAATTTATTTTTTTTATAAAATTCATATACAAACTAACTAAATAGAGAACCAAAGAACATGGGAGAATCACATAAATTCATCTTATTCATACATAGGTAGATAGATATTAAAATGACCTTACACTGTAGGGTTGTTTTGATGGAATCTCTATTTTGCACAATTCTCAAATATAACATGTCTCAGTAAATAGAAGATCTTCTAGATCATTATATTTGATCAAAATCATTGTACATGAATTTCATCATATGTGAAACTTACTTTGTCATATCTCTTTAGTATATGCAAGTTTATTAGTATACATTTTAGTATCATGTATTAGTATACACTTTGTATCAACTCATAGTACTTCACAACAAAAATTCTTCAATATTCTTTATTACTTTTCAAATATTCGAACGACTCTTTTTGTTCATAATGATGTACCCATGTATAACATCTTCTAGAAGTTAAATGTTGATTATTTTAAAACATTTTATCACATTGTTTGTCTTTAATAATTATTGTTTTAGGAAGCTTTTCAAAAGAACCATATAGATCACTATTTTCCTTCGAAGATATAATCTTTAAAAGTAAGAAGACATCCACGCTTCAAGCGTGCTTTAGATTATTAGTTTTAAAGCTTCTATTTTGACCTTCAGAGTCATTTTCTAAAATGGATAATCTATAAATTTTATAATTGATTATCTCTAATGTCCTTTTGTTGCTATAATCATTGTGTCTTTCTGATATGGGAGATACTAATTATCAAAATGATAATTATAAAATCATACAATAAAAAGACATCTCTTATTGATAGAATAAGAATTATATGGATAACAAGTATCAGCAAATATTAGACATGTTTTCATACATGGGCATTTCGATATTTCAACATCATCTTTCAAAATTTTCACTAAGACAATGATATCGTATTCTTCATGACATGACATACTAAGGTCTCATTATCACAACTTTGAAAAAATTCTGTAGGAATTTTTTTTCTCAATGTCACTACATGTGACCATCTTAATTATTTGTTCATTTCATATACGAGGAATATATTTTATTGGAACCTACTTCTCTACCACTATTTCAGTTGTGTCTCAAATTCATTTGTTATGATAGTTCGTCCTTCAGGGACATTAAGTGTAATAGGAGTATACTTGTAACCTGATGTTGGTCAGTAAATGTCTGGTTAGATAAATTATATTTTAAACTTCAAGTTCGAGATTTTCTTATGAAAATCAAGATGAGATACAAAATAATATTATATTTATCCGATTTTATTTTTATATCATCTCTTCTATATATTGAGAAGAATATTCAAATCATCAAAATGCAAATCTTCCCGTTGAGATTTGCTCCCAACGGTTTCCATATAACCTCTCTTGAGGTCCGATCTCATTGTCAAACATACTACAAGTACTTAACATATATATATATCCATATCGATAATGTTCCCATATTAATAACAATTTTGAATTTATTTTCTCATAATTTTTTCACTTCAGGCCAAAATATATACTTTGAGAATACGATGAAGCACTTACTAATATAGTTGTAAAGATTATTTTTAACACATCCAAATTACAACCAAGTCACTTTTACAAATAAATTATAAGATCTAATTACATTCACTTCAAGGAATGATATAGAATTGTTGGTCAATGATCACGATACTTTACTCATAACTCATCTTCTCATTTAAATACACATGATCAATTCAAAATAATTTTGAAAATATTTTTCTCGATATAACTACTTATGGAGCATATCTGATGTATGAGAGATGAATAATTTTTGCTCTATTACATCACCAATAATAGTTTATTTCATATATTTTTGGTTGATAATGAGGAATTCCAAAGGTCATAGAATAATTAGTATATATTCTGTAATCACGAGTATACTCATTATAACTGGTGTTTGTATAATAATCATCTTTTGGTGATTGTACATATTTTCTCTCAAAATATATCACCAAAAGTCAAGTAGATTTTATACATTTTATGCTTTTATTACTTTTCTTTTCTTGTAGTGTCATCAGGAATCACCATATCCAACTAGATATTTTGTATTCATTATATAATTTCTTTAAAAAATATGAAGAGCCACAAACATAAATTTGTCAAAAGTTCATCATGAAATAGAGATTTTGTTAGGGAGAACTTCCCTTAACTTTTGAATCATTCAAAATACATGGATTCTTGTGAAAACTTGAAAGGCATAGAAAGTCTTCATATGGACTTCTAAAATATCTACTTTTAATAATCTCGGTCGAGACTCATGCTAATAACATGTTATAAAATTCATGTATAAACTAACTAAAAGATAAACTATAAAATAATATAGAGACCAAAGAACATAGGGAGAATCATATAAATCATTTCTCACTTCTATTTACATATCTCATAACCTCTGTTTATAGGCCATTTACATATCCCACAACCTCTTTTTATAAGCATATGAGCATCATAAATAGGGAGATAAATATTACATAAATCTGAACTTATTTAAGATAGATGACCAATTGACATTATCCTTTAAGATGTTTTGATGAATATCTACTTAATTCATTAATTTCATAACAATTTTCCTTATTTCTAAATGGGCTGCCCAATTTTTGATAATTTTTGTGCCTTTCATTTTCTATAAAGAATTCCACAGCAGTTTGGTTTGGAAATTTGTGAACTTTAGCTATGAATCTTGATTTTAATGGCGGTGTGGTGGGCTTGGTTTTATTCTTTTCGTGGCTGCCATTTTTTGTTTCCTCGAGCTTTTAATTTATATCTTGCTGCCCCGGTCGTTCAGATTAATAAGGACGATGAAGATGAGGTTTTTTTCTTTATTTAACCCATTTTTAAAAAATGAATACTAAATAAGTTCAGTTTTTTTTTTTAAATCATGAAGAGGCCATAACGCAAAGTCATTGTGCGTTATCAAATGAGATAACGCACAATAGTTATGTGTTATAGCTAATCACAGGCTTAATCCGCGTTAAGTGCTGAGGTGGATTGATGATAACGCACAAAGATTGTGCGTTATCTTATTTACGTTGATTAGGAAAAAATAATTTTTAAGGTATTTGGAAAACTTTAAACATGAATAACTCTGAGATCGGATGTCCGTTTCACGCATATGACCACTCGTTTTTATGGTTCTCATAAAGAGGAACGCAACGGCATCGTCGAAAAAGTTATCCGGACGCGTTTCGAGAAGAAAAAAAATCATTTCGTACAGTCGAAAACTTTGATGGGGCATAACTTTGCGTTCGGACGTCCAATTGAAGCGATTCTTGTAGGCACCGTTCCCACAAAAACCTCCTATTTTCGTTTTAATTTACGTTTTTGTAATTTTCTAATACTATCTCTTGTTAACTAAAAAATTAATGCACCAATTTGAAAATTAAACAGAGGAGCAGTCTTATTTTTGCTTTAATTAAAAATTCAAATGATTGAAGTTGTTAAATATTGGAATACGTAATTTAAGTTATTGTTAAATAAAATCTCATGCACTTATTGAATAAAATCTAATAGTGGTCTAGTGGTAAGTCTTATGTGTTATTCCTCATGAAGTTAAAGGTTCAAATCTTGTTTTAAGACTTTTTTTAAAAAAAACAATTACAAGACTTTTAAAAAAAAAAAATTGATTGTGGCAAATAAAGCATAATGAATATGCGTTATTTGCCACCTAGGATGTGATTAAGTGTATGCGTTAAATTTGTGCCACTTTAATCGCCTGTTAAAAAAAATGGACTTTTTCAAGAAAAAAGCCTGAAGATGATGTTGATGAGTTGTAGAAAAATTTTCTTTCTTATGGTTGGCGGTAATTTCGCCGGAGAAGACACACAGGAGAGAAAAGAATAAAGACATGGTAGAGGGTTTGGGTTCTGGTTTGAATTGAGTGGAAAATACAGATTGAGTGGAAGTTATGCTCTACTTTCTTTATGATTCATCGGTGGATGGTGGTAGTTCAGCGAGCTATGGTAAATGAAAAAAAGACCAGTCAAATGGGTCAAATAATTTTAATTTATTCTTATTTCTTGTAATGACAGAAGTACCCTTGAAATTAGTCGTGTGGATGATTTTTATTTATACTTAACAAAAAAATTAAAAAGAAGGGTTAAAATTGAACGTTTGTACAATTTAAGGATTAAAAACTAAAAAATTGAAAAGTTTAAAGGTCATTGGCATACTTTATCCTAATATAAAACGTGCAAAATAAATTAGATATACCTACTTTTATAATTTGGAGTGCTTATAAAATTGTGTGCCTATTTTTATGACTTTTTGTCGCTACAATGTATGACATGCATGATTTGTTACTTTTTGCAATGGTGTCTATTTTTATTATTATTGATGCCTATTTTTACTACTATAAGTGATGTCTATTTTTTATAATCAAAGGTGGTTATAATATAAAACATACAAAATGGGTGACTATAAATAGGTGTCTACTTTTATAACTCTGTGTGTGTGTTTATAATGTATAACATACATGATGAGTTACTTTTAAATAGTGCCTTTTATATAATTATTTATGTCTATTTTTATAATTATAGGTGCCTATTTTTCATAACCAAAAATGATTATAATATAAAAAATACAAAAAATGGGTGACTGTAAGTAAATGTGCCTACTTCAATAATTGTCTCCCTATTTTTATAATTGTGTGTTCCTATAATGTATAATATGCACGATGAGTTACTTTTTGCAGTGGTCCTTTTTTTTTATAATTATGGATGCTAATTTTAATAACTAGGGGTCTTATTTTTCATAACCAATGGTGATTATAATATAAAGCATGCAAAATGGGTGACTGTAAGTAAGTGTGCCTACTTTTATAACTGTGTGTGCTTACAATGTAAAACATGCATGATGAGTTACTTTTTGCAATGGTGCTTTTTTTTTATAACTATGGATGTCTATTTTTATAACTAAGTGCCTATTTTTCATAATCAATGGTGATTACAATATAAATCATGCAAAATGGGTAAGTATGTGTGTCTACTTTTACAATTGTGTGTGTCTATTTCTATAATTGTATGTGGTTACATGTATAATGAGTTACTTTTGGCAGTAATACCTTTTTTTATAACTACGGATATCTATGTTTACAGTTATAGGTGCCTATTTTTCATAATTAATTGTGATTACAATATAAAACATATAAAATTAGTGATTGTAAGTAGTTGAGCCCACTCGAGCCCCCGAAAAATTTTGAAAATTTTATAACTTTTAAGTATTTTACATTCGAACCCTCAATTTTTAGGAAATTTAGAATTGTTCGAATAGTTTTTACTTAGAATGCATCTATAAAATAGACGAAATTCTAGCAAAATTTTTATTGTTCTTTGACCCCAACCTTTTTGTCCTGATTCTATCCCTAAGTGTCTATTTCTATAATTGTGTACCTATTTATATAACTGTGTGCTTACAATGTTTAACTATTTCAACTTTTATATGGAAGCATATGATTGACGCAACCCGAGCTAAAACTGCTACTGAAGCATTTGGAGCATTTCATTCAGTGAACATTGGACGTAGAATTTTCCACTCATTCCGAATACCATGGGGAATGGGGAATTTTATCTAGCTACACTAGCCCAATGCCAATGGGAGGATTCCGGGGATTTCTGCAGTCTGGTTACCTCCTTTAAGGGAAGCAATAAGGAAAGACTATGGAAGCGAGCTTGTATTTGAAGACCTTTCTTAAATTCTACATATATGTAAAGACGATTAGACGAATGAAGAATGCCCTTATTCTGATGCTTAACTTGCAGGGAGATGACAAGTTTTCAGTGTATTTGGAGTATGTCTCAGGAGGCTCAATCCAGAAACTACTTCAGGAATATGGTCCATTTGGTGAACAAATTATTCAAGAGCTACACAAGGAAAATCTTTCCGGCATAGTGTACTTGCATTAGAGAAACACCGTACATAGGTATTAAAACTGCATGTTGGCTAAAAGTATTCAGAGATAATTAAAGATCTTAAAGCTTTACATCAAAATTTGAGTACCATCTGAACAAAAGATTATCATCTCTTTGCAGGGATATCAGAGGAGCAAATATTCTCGTGAACCCTAAAGGCGAAGTCAAGCTTGCTGATTTTGGAATGGCTAAGCATGTATAAGTCTCATCTAATTCCTATTCCTACTCACTAAAGTTCTTGTATTCACGAATGGTGGGTGAAATGTACCTAAATACAAAAGGTTTCAAGGATTAACAAACACATAAATTATGAAGTGGGAAACATTGAACTATTCAAGTCCATCAAACACCTTGGCTATTGAGCCGTATCTCACCTATACTATGGCTCCTGACATGTGAAGCTCACTCCTTATCAAGTTCTTGTGAGTCAGGCTCAACTGTCTGGCTCTAGGTTAGTCCTTCCCCAGCTAAAAGGGATTTAGGCATTGAAACTAAAGTAAAGTTGTGAGAATGAGAAAGGGTGAACAAGATTGTATTCCTATTATCTGCCACTAGTACTAATCTATAAGCTTTTCTCATTTCAGATAGCATCATGCTCGTCCGTGCTCTCATTTAAAGGAAGTCCATACTGGATGGCTCCAGAGGTGGTAAAACTTCACCATTGCTTCTAGGGCTGTAAACGGGGCGGGTCTTACCCGTACCCATACGGGTCTGTACTCGTTTTTAACGGGTAAGGTTTAAATTTTATATCCGCGGACCCGGACCTGTACCCGTATTTATACTGCTATATGGGTCCGAGTTAGGTATGGTGATACCCAGATCCGTATACCCGTATACCCGTATTAATAAAATAATAATATATTTTATATATTATATTATATTAATATACAATTTATAATTTTTTTAACATATTATTTTACTCTTATCTTTAACCCTAACCTACTACCTCTACTCTACCTACCTACCAACCAACTACACTCACATCACATCACATCACACTCACACTATGACGATTTTGTGTATATTTGAACTTTTAATTATGTGAATTAGAGATGTTAAATGATTTTATTTGTTGAAATAAATGTTAAGGAGATTATGTTAATCATGTTAAAATTTTTATTTTTTGAATTATACATTGTTTTACATATTTTTGTTTAAAAGGGAAATAAAATAGAAAAATGTCATACGGGTACGAGTATACCCGTACCCTACCCTGGACCCTGGAGGGTCGGGTCTGGGTCCAGAATTTTATACCCTGGAGGGTATGGGTCCGGATCTGGGTCCAAGTTTCACTATAAGAGTACGGGTCCGGGTCTGGGGGTACCCTGAGGGTCTGGACCCGTTTACGGCCCTAATTGCTTCTTATGGTGTTTCTTTTTTCTCCAGATTTAAGTAGGATCAAAAGTTCACTAATGAAATGATTCTTTCTATTGTTTCTTATATATTCAGGTTATAATAAACTCTGGAGGTTACAATCTAGTCGTTGATATATGGAGCCTTGGTTGTACAGTTCTCGAGATGGCAACAACAAAACCTCCATGAAGCCAGTATGATGAGGTATAATTTTTTCATGCTAATATTCATCCCAGTTCCGTGGGATTTCTTAATTTGTACTAGGAAAATAAACTGTGACCCAATCATTTACAGGTTTCTGCAATGTTTCAAATAGCAAAGGATAGAGATGTACCTGAAATTCCTAACCACCTATCTGATGAAGCAAAGAATTTCATTGAAATTTGCCTGCAGAGAAATCCTGCTGCTCGTCCCACAGCTGCACAACTGATGCTTCACCCCTTCATCCAAGGGAAACAGGAAAATAAGATTCCTAAGGGCAAACGAAATGCTGGAAGCAAAGCCTAGTCTACAACAAAATGCTTGGACTGCTTTTCGCAGATGGTAAATTCAATTGATATCATCGGTTGACACCAAATCTGAGAGTTTCTATTTCATTTTAGCTCTGTTTGCATTTATATAGATATCATACATTGTTTTTTCCATTCATGAAGTACTCACTCAACAAAAAGACACGCATTTAAGTCCAACTGAAACTCTGAGGAAAAAGCAAGTTTCTCTTTTTCAGCTCACACCTCTAAACGAGATTCCTTACTTTTTTTCCTGTGATTGTGCAGATTTTCTCATCTCTCCATTGGGAACATTTTCTCGAATGTTGAGAATCCCAAGGCACCAGATCCTGAGGATGAAACATCAAGAAGTCAGTGATCATGGTAATGTACTCTATGACACACTCACTGTCCCAAATTAAACTTCAGAAATCCTATGACACTTTAAAGAATGTGACATTCAATTTTTCTAGATAGGCAGCTTTCAATTTACCTTGTCAAGGATTGGGAACTATGCAGTCATGCTTGTCACAATTGCTTCATGGCCTAATGCTTCACCTGATGTGCTTGGTTTGAAAATTTCTTGAACTGGAAAAGATGAGGATCACGAAGTTTATGACCAAAAAGCAATGCACATGGCCAAGCAAAGCAAGAATCAGACTTTCTTGCCAGTGTTGGCCTATTCTTCAATCCTGCTTCTTCTTCAAACACAAGATGGCTCTAACCAGTGTCTTAAAGGGTACCCCGTAACATGGTTGGCACAAAATTTGCCAATATTCTAGCCTTTTTCTTCTTGCTGTTCACCAAACTGCCAATATTCTCAAGCCTGGCACAAATTCTACTGCAGTTTCGAACCCAAGAACAAGAAAGTGAAGATTTTGGAAATGAGAATCATTATGCAGCAAACATTTGCTCCATATCACTGTATATGATTCAATGTGTAATGTGTATATGTTTTGGAGCTGTTAAGGTCATGAAATATATATCCCATGTATTGCAGATTAGAAGACATGTATATAACAAGGTAATCAGACACTTACATATTGACAAAACATCTCTTTATTATATAAAGAGATGATAAAATCATGCTGACATAATAAGATAATTTTCTCCAAATAGTAGGAGTTAGGGCTTTCTAGCTTTAGGCTATCATGTAAAGTGAATCTCTTTCAAACCAGGGCCACAATATTTGTCAGAACTATGCGGACAATGTTACTTCCTGCTGTGTATTAATGATGATTTATACCCTATAAGAATACCTGTGGAATTCTCAGAGAGACTTGTAATAAACTCTGCCAATGCAAGTAACGAAACACTACTAAACATACGTAATAACATGACATCTTCTTGTTGATTACTGCAATTGATATGTAAAATACCACTTGTTTCTTTTCCTTCTCCAGTGAATCAAATTTCATCAGCAATAAACAGTCTAGACTACCTCATTCAATCCACACACAAACTGCAGGGTCCAAATATCAACCTTTGCCCTCAAACAAAGAAGGAAATATGCCAACTTCAAGCTGAGGTAAGGAGCCCTCTATTATCAAGGACACAACAGGTCCCAGTATGCAATTCATAAATCATAACTCAAACTGGCACAAAACAGGGGGGAGGAAGGATGTTGGAATCAAAAGAACAGCATAAACTACCATCTATCGACCAAACCCATCATGGGTCTCAACTTTTTTACAAAGTTTCCTGGAAACTAGAATTGTTCAGACACTCACTATTTAGGTAACTCCAAAATCTACCTAACTGGCTAAAATTGTATACATTTCTTACACAATTCACGCACCAAGTAGACTCTGACCTTAAAAGAAGTAATCCTTGAGATCAGCCTTGGTATCATCAAGGTCCAAATCAGCCATGCATTCTTCAGCAGTAAGGGGAGGGAGCTGCTTGGTCTTTCGCTTTAAATTATGCTTGTGCCATTCACTTTTGAAGTGCTCCCTGTATTCTTTTGAATCACCCACAATAGCATTGCATGTGCTACACCTGTTTTGTTTTACATCTCCATCAGATGTCCCACTTGCAGCAGAAAGAGACTGCGTCTCTAATTTATCACTCAACTGACCAACAGGATCTTTAGAATCCTTCCTGAGGCTTGCTATTTGGTCTTCATGATCATCATAATGATCCACCTGAGTGTCACTATCCACATGCACATTAACTGCAAGAAGTTCCAGCCTCCCTTGAAGGTTCCTCACAAGATTATCACAATCCCGAAAAAGGCCTGGCTCCATCTCACAGATCTGTAACAGGGGTTGAGAAGGATATTGAGGTAAGAATAAATATTTTAACTCGACTAATTAGGAAGCCAGTCCTAGATTAAATTTCTTAGCCACTTCAGAATGCAAGCTGATTTCTATCTAAAAGAAACAAATGGTACAAATAATATCTCCAATATCACATTCTAACCTGTAATTAGTTGCAGTTAACACTTAATACTAGATATATATTAACACGAAGAGGAATGACCTTCAGACAAATGTTCAGGAAAAGCAGTAAATGGAAAATTTTACATGGGAAAGAAAACTCTGAAAGAACAATTGTCAAGCACAACCACAGAATAGACAGAAAAAAATGCTTAGGACGTAACAGTACAACTTCAGGCTATGTAACAAAGGCAAACCCCTGGAAAATTTTACACAGTAAAAGAAACTAACAAAAATAATTGTCATGCACGACCAACAAAATAAACAGAACAAAATGCTTAGAAAGTAACAGTACAGCCCAAAGCTATAATAGCAAATTTACACCGACTTACAATAGAAATTTGAAGTACAGATTCATCTCTTGAAACGACTTTTGCATCCCAACCATTAAGTTTCTCTGTAAGAGAGGAAATATTCTGCTCTGGAACAGTCAACCTCAACCTCATTGGGGCACGTTTAATTGGGTAGTGCTTCTGAAGCTCACGAATGACTTCTAGTGCCTGTTTAAAATAAAAAGACAGCAGAACATATATTATTGGAATCATTACATGAATCTCCCAGAATAACACAGCAGAACATGCACAAGAAATGAATAGACTAACCAGAAAATGCATTCAAATATTTTGAAAGCAACAAATACCAGAAAATTTTAATTTCACCAGAAAGCAAATTCTTCCGAGTTTAACTGCAGCCCTTAACTATACAATATTTATTGGCAATTACATGAACAATAAATTTACCTGCTTCTTTGAGCTACTATTTGGATCAACTGCAAAGTGGATTTCGTGCATCAGACGCTCAATCATGCTGATAGTATAAGGCCGTTGTGTCTCAGGGTTAATAGTCTTCTGCATGACCATTGTTGCAATATCCCTAAACTGGCTTGAGAACTGCGATTCCCTCTCCTTCCCTGCAACTTGCAACTCCCCCTTCTCCAGAATCTGCAATTGGAAGTACCTAATGTAGCTGATAGGCTGTTTCAAATGTTTCTGGTGCAAGTGTTTATTTCAAAAATGTATTCCTTAAGGTTGCATTGGTTTCAGAATGAAAACCATGCACTTTTTCTACTTTGCTCACACTCAGTTTCACCTCCCTTCTCAGAAACTAATTCACATGTTTCATTCTCAAAATAAAAATTTTCAAAAGAAAAAATATTAAACACAATAAGTTTGGGTTCAATAAAAATAAAATATTAAAAAAGAAATCTCAAAGTCCATAAAATCAAATTAAGCCAATAGAAGTACTTCCACATCTCTAGAAGCACCTATTAGATTAATAGATCTTTGTCTGTAGATGACACAAGAAATCCTAGCACTGCTCTGTTAAAGTTCACTTTACATAAAGCAAAAAGTATCTAAAACGGGGGGAAAAAAGAAGAGGTAAAGGACGCCTTAATTAAGACAAAGAAGTATGGACCTTCAACTATATTTTAATAAACCATACATGCTTGTTTGATAATGCAAACAAGCAGCAGAAAGACAGACATAACCGAGCACTCGATTATCTGCTCAAAAGTAAAAGGATATACTAAAATATAAAAGATTTACTTTTTGTTGCATGTAAATGTATATTTTATCTCTTAAAAAGCAAGCGGCAGAACACAAGATACAAAAGATTGAGTCTGTTTTGAGTAAAAAGAAATGACCATGCTATTACTTCAAGAGATTCAAATTCTGTCAATGCTCACATAAGAACTCATATCATGCATCCTATTAGCAAGTTTCCATTTCCACAAGCAAAGGAAGACATCAATCATATCCATTCAGAATCATCAAAGATGCCACAATCTAAGCCTAAATATATATTATAGTATCCATTTTACTGCTCTGTTCCTAAAATCATATTATAACACTTCAACTGACCATGTGGAAAACTGAAAATTTACCGGAGGCCCACAACTAGAATGGTGGCATTGTGTTCAGACAAACTTGCCAGAATTACGATGTTTCTCTATAAATCTTTCCAATAAAACAAATTTTCTCATTGTCAAACCAGTTCCAATATTACAGAAAACTTGTAGAGAAATGTTATGGTTACCACCCGAGGAAGAATGGGAAGTTGAATTTAGAATTTAAAGTAACTTTCATAAACATTTATGTTACAAGAGGCAATTTTTTTAATTATTTTCAATAAGGTTTAGCTTGTGGGCTTGAGCAGAAAATAACAAACAGACAAACATAATCAACACTCAGCAGTAGCAATACAAAAACCAGTAATGGATTTCAACCAACCTCCAAGCAGATTTTGGTCTGATCATCATGTCCGAAAGCAGCAATTAAATCCTTAGACTTTGCTAAAACACCTTTTGAAACATTGGAATAAACAGTGTGCGATTGCAACACTTCATCTAAATCCTTCTCCCTACATTACCAAAAAAAAAAAATTGAAAAAGATAAGCATAGTACCAGCAATTGCAATCAACTGCTGAGACGAGATTCTTAAAATAACAGAAACTAAAAAAATATTAAAAAAAGTGGCAAAATTGAAAGGGGCTTACACGCCGGAGCGCCAAGAGAGGACTTTGTTCTTGTAACAAGCGATTTCGAAGCGATTGCCGCGCTTCTTCAGGCGAACAACGGCAACGTTGGTGAGTCGCTTCTGCCCTATGGGCTGCACTAGCGTCTTCGACATCTCTTCTTCCTTTACTTTTCTCTCTCTCCCTCTTTCAATATAGGCTTTCTGCGTTCTTTTTCTCTTTGGAGTTGGGAAGCAAAGAATTTCTTTTGCTGTGCCTCTGCCGCTTCGTGAAAGAAAGGTCAGATAGGAAAAAAAAAAAAGAGAAATTTCAATTAGGTCCCAAAAAATAACCTTTTGTCTGAACTAAGGACCTAGTTTTATAAAAATCTCTAACGAATTCCTAGAAAAGAGCTTTGTCTCAAGCAAGCCCTTCTCTTAGCCGATTGACGTAAGCAGCTTTTTGGGTTGTCTACTGGGGACCAAAATGCAAACAAGTGAAAGACTTTGAGGGTAATTTATGCAAGTCAAAGCTCAATCATCTTCTAATTCACATCTAGGTCCACTTTATTTAGTAATAACTTTTCTTTAAGCTTGTCTTTAATTTCATATAATTTATTTAAAACTACTATAAAATAAATGTTGTAAAGAGAGTGTATTAGAAATTGTTCTCTACATAAACAAACTTATCTTTTTTCTTTTTGTTCACTTGTATTACCAATTTAGTCACGGCATCTTCTAGTACACATACCTTTATAGTAATTTTATTAATATAAGATAAATTCTAAACTATATAAAAGATAAACCATAAGGAGAAGATAATATACTACAGGATCCGGAGTGGCTTAGCAGCCTCCCTCCTTCACTATCATTGCTTCTTTTTTCGACTAACATATCCTCTCTTATTCTTCTTCACTCATCGGCTTCTTCAGACAATTCAATTTCGCACAAACTTATTGTTAGAAATTTAGGATGCAGAGAAGAATAATATTGAATGCTTCAATTGATTGTATTTCTTATTCATTATGATCTACTATTTATAAGCTACAAAATATCCTAATTCTGATCAATATAGGATTCTAACCGACCACTAATAAGGAATACTGCTATAATACTCACCATAACATTTTTAATCAATAACATATTGAATCTAAAATAATCTCTTATAGAATCTTAGATAATCTATGAGAATCACTGATGTGATATCTCCAACACCCTCCCTCAAGTTGTAACGTGCAAAATTGCATGTCCAACTTGCCACAATTTTTCAATTTTTGTAACGTGCAAATTATACATCCAACTTTCCACAATTTTTTTAAAACTTTTTTTTTTGTCGATAATGGTAGCTTCCACCATTTATCGCTGTGGTCTTTACCATCACTTGTTGTCGCTATAGTTTTTGTCATTAATCGTTGTCGCTGTGGTTCTTTCATCAGTCACAGTCGTTGTGATCTTCTTCCATCAGTCGCAATGGCTTCCGTCATCCATCGTCGAAAATTCCTTTGATGTAGCTTTAGAGTTTTTTTCGATAAAGCATCCATCAATGTCCAATTTCAATTTTTAAATCTAGGTGCTTCAAATTTTTTGTCGATGAAGCTGTCTGACTTGAATATGATTTATAAAAAATATAATCTCCATTTTATTGAAGCAAATTAGAAGAAATATTAGAAACCTAAAAAAAATTGTTGTTCAAACTGAACAAAAAGAATTTTGTTCAAGTTGAATAAAAAAGAATAAAGTCATAGATGTGAAAGACTTTTTTTTTCCTTCTTCTTCTTCAAGCCTGGCTCTAGCTCTCTGATAACATGTTAAGAAATTTATGACGCAGAGAATAATAATATTGAATGCTTCAATTGATTGTGTAACATCCCGACTAAGCACCTCAAAGTTAGCTTTGGTTGTGGTACGTTCGAATAAAAGTTTCGAGGTTAGTTTATAAAGAATAGTAAGTTTTGAGTTCATTTGGTACTTTTTAGAAAAATTAAGGAAAGAATTTTTCTGGGAAAAACTTTTCGGACATGTTTTAAAATTATTTGGGTTTTAACGTTTTAAAGTAGAAATGGGAATTTAAGTTTAGGATGAATTTTTAGTCATTTTTTTTTTAAATTTGGGGCCAACGTGGAAATTTTAAGAAGTTGAGGGACTATTTACTTGGAGAGGAAGTAATGACAAGGTTGGTAAGGCTATGTGGGCTGAGGATTGAAGGACACTTGGATGGTATGAACATGTGGATAAAGGAATGGTGCCATTTGTCTTATGCATGAAAAGCTAAATCATGCATGAATGACTATAAATTGGAACCCAGAATTGTTGAAAAATTTTACAGCCTCTCTCTTTCCCATTTTCTTTTTCCACACTTTCTCTCTCCTACTTTTTTTTCTCTCTTCCTTTCGATCAACTCCAGCCGTCTCTCTCTCTCTCTCTCTCTCTCTCTCTCTCTCTCTCTCTCTCCACATTTTCCATTTCTTTGCCTTTCTTTATTTGGTTGGCCTCTCGACCTTTTCCTCCTTCAGGTAAAAAAAAAAAACTTCTTTTTATTTTTTTTTCGATATATGAAGAGTTTTAGGTGGCCGATAGATAGCCTATAATTTTATAAAAATAGATTAAAAACGCTAATCCGGCAAAAAAGGGCATGGTACATATTTTTGACCAACATGTCGAGAGGACTTACACTGTGCGTGGCTAGTACCCTGTACAAGGGCCTCTTCCTAACGACATGTTTGGTAGTGTTACTCTTGATCTGGATCCAGTAGATAGCGGGCGTAGTACTGTTGGAGAACGGGTTAGGCCCAAAGTGGTATTGCGTTGGACTCCGTATCATGCTCTGTGGTAGTGGCTATTTCCTAGAAGGTTGGGTTAGGAGGGGCCCACCAGCTAGGGTAGCACAGGGCGGCCTGGTAAGTACGCCAGGGCTCGTTACTTGTTTATGTATATGTTGTGTGAGGTTGAAAAATCGAACGTTCGTACAGTGTGTCTGGAGTTTAGGCTGGTATTGACTACGGGATGCCGGAATTTGTCCGAAGAACCCGTTTCGAGTTCCGGACTCTGTCCGTTGAACCTATCATGGTGCATGCATGTTTTTTTTTTTAAATTTCAGGTGTCATGGCAGAACCGATGTGTCTTGATTCGCTCAGACTTCTCGGCTACGCCCGAACCTTTCAAAAAATTTATATTTTGCATAAAAAGTTTTGAAAGCACTTACTTTGATGGGATGATAAACCGTTTTATAAAAATATATATACTTTTCCCGTACGGGAAGCTCACGAATAGCACACGTGCACGTGAACTCATTGAGCGTCCATCGCTCATGTTTTTTAAATGTTTCTCTCTCCCCCCCTCCTCCCCCTCCCATTTTTCAGATGACTTGGAAACTAGCTCGGGTTAGAGGAGCCATGGTGAGCCATCAAAGCCGGCATATTTGAAGTCTTCCATCTTTAGTCAAAAGATTTTGATTATGTAGACTATGACCTTAGCAGCATTAAACCGATGTATAAGTTTGAGAGACTTTTGTTATAAAGTTATATTCAAACATTTCTTTCTTCTCACATTATTTAATATAAAAATACTCATTTCAGCTCCTTCCGGTTGTACTTTAGTCTTGTATCTTTGTAAGTTCAGTGCCGAGAGGCATACAGGTACCTTACTCCGTCGCAGTTGACCTAGGTTCGACACTAGGTTCTCTAGATCCTAAAAGAACTTTTAAGAGCTGAGCTCTTAGACTCTATAGCTTAAAAAAATTTTGTGATATTTTATTTTGAGTTTAACCTTAAGTTTTTTATTTTGTAGGTAGAAAATGTCGCGACCAGGGCATAGATGGATCTACCAGGATGGGACTATAGTTAGAGGATCGGCGGGTTCGACACCTTCTTCCTCCTATTCTCTTAGGGAGATTGATCTAGAGCGACCTTCGGTGCCAGTGGTAGATTTTCCTGACTCAGACTCCGAGACTGTAGATGGGCTAATCGGCATTGAGATGGACATCGAGGAAGATCCTAGTGAACCTACTACAGAAATGGATACCACTGAATGGATAAATAATGTATTAAGAGATGAAACAACCGAGGAACCCTCGTTGGGACCTACCTCTGGTATCCCTGTGTCACCTACTGGTTTTTATGAAGGTTCGACTTCTGGTCTGCCTGTTTCCTCACTATAGCTGAGACTGCAAGGTCACATTTTCCTGCATCCTGTCTTAGTTTAGAGCAGAGACTCAAGACGGCAGAAAACCAGATTGCCACCCTGCAAGCAGAACTAGCAAGAACAAATAGACATTTTCACCTATCCCGTCAAGCCAGACAGTTTGAGACTGCTAGAGCGAATAGATTAGCTGCAAAGGTAGCACAGATAAGAGGGACCCCTGAGGTATAGCGACGTGGTACGTCCCCACAGCGTACGGTAGAAACAACAAGCAGGTCGACAAACGAGACCCCGGCCGAGGCTCGCCGGAGAAACTTTAGTAGACGTTTCTCCCGACAGAGTTAGAACTTTGATAGGTTATCTTATGATCTTGATATTCGAAGTAGTAGGTATTAGTAAGTTTGATGTTTTCATGTATTTGGAGCAAACTGTTAGCTCGACTTATATTTAACTTTCTTTATTAGCTTTTATCTTTTGTGTACATAGCTTGATTAAGTACGATTTCTTTCCAATTACTTTTGTGTTTTAAGTTTAATATTTCTTTTTAAGTATGGGATGTTACGTGTAAGCTCTAATTACAAACTAAGGGTCAGCAATCCTGAGTTTTCTTAAGATTCAAACTTATCTTTGGTATTAGAAAAATATTAGGACTACATTCTCCGGATCACGAAACTGAAGCTATGCCAGAAAGTTCATCGCACAGACATACAAATGCTGCAAATCATGAAATAATAGGAAATTTCATGACGAAGATGACGGAGTTGCTGGAAGCCACGTTAGCAAATCGAAGAGGAGAACGGGCGCAGAATACTAGCAATGACGAAGCTTTGGAAAGATTCCTCCGCTTTCGGCCCCCGGAGTTCCATGGCGAAGTGGAACAAGAAGCTAAGGTAGAGTTGTTTTTAGAATAGCTAAACGACATTTACGATACACTGCAATATGAAGGCGACAGGAGGGTAACCTTCACCGCTTTTCGTTTGAGGGGAGCAACGAAAGACTGGTGGTTAAGAATTTCCGAAGCTCGGGTATTAAGAAATCAGTTATGGATGTGGGAAGACTTCCAAGAGGATTTTAAACAAGAATACATACCCCGCTGGCTAAGGGAACGTCGTGAGGATGAATTCCAGCAACTGAAGCAGGAAGGAATGACGATAGCAGAGTATACTGCAAAGTTTAATATTGTTTGCGTCTTATAGACACGGAAAAGTATAAAACCCGTCAGTTTGTGAAGGGGTTGCGAGGGGATTTGCAACGTGCACTAGCCCCCTTACCACCAACAAGCTTCGCTGCTACAGTTGAAGTGCTACCAGGACTGAAATAGCGGATCAAATGACAAAAGCACTGAATGTTTCATTCCATCCCCACAAACGATCAGGACAAGGACGCTGGAGACTCCAATATCCAAAGAAGCCACAAAACAGTAACCAAATGGGGAATGGGAACCGTCAAAATCCTATGATAAGGAACCCTCGTCCGAGTTGCACTTACTGTGGATGTGAGGGACATACGGCAGAAATATGCTATAAAAAGACAAGAACGTGTTTTCTCTATGGAAAGATAGGACACTTTGCGAAACAGTGCCCTACAACACAACCAACAACATTTGAAACATCCAGAGGTGTGGGACGGCCGCCAAATATGGTAGGGGCGTCAGTAGGCCGAAACAATAAGCCGCAGGTCAAAGCCAAGGTCTACACCCTAGATGGGCAACCCGTGAACGGAGAAACCGAAGTAGTTGAAGGTACTATTCGTATCTTCTCTCACCCTACTAAAGTATTAATTGATCCAGAAGCCACACATTCATTTGTGAGCATGCATTTCGTAAATCATATCCCTAAAACTTCCATTAGTATGGTCTACCAATTGATTGTTTGCACACCTATGGGAGTAAGTCGGGTCACAGAGGAGAAGTACCCCGATTGTGAGATTTACATATGACGCGAGGTACTATCTGGGGATCTGATTACCTTATCCTTTGAGGGTTATGATGTGATATTAGGAATGGATTGGTTGTCTAAGCATTATGCTCAGGTATATTATCGGAAGAAAATGGTTAAGTTTACCCGGCAGGATATGCCTACCCTAGAATTTCAAGGAGATAAAACCAAGGGGGAAAAACAATTTGATCTCCGGTATTAAGGCAATAAAATTGATCAAGAAGGGATGCCAAGGATATTTGGCATACTTGCTCAACAAAACAGAAGAAGAAAAACAAATGGAGACTATCTCAGTGGTGAAGGAATTCTTGGATATTTTTCCGGCCGAATTAACAACTTTACCACCTGAACGGGAAGTAAACTTCAGCATAGAACTAGTACCTGGCGCTGCACTAATATCCCGAATACCGTATCGAATGGCTCAGGAAGAGTTGAAGGAGCTAAAAGAACAACTACAAGAATTATTACGACAAGGCTATATTCGACCGAGCACATCACCATGGGGTGCACCAGTATTATTTGTCAAAAAGAAAGATGGATCCCTTAGAATGTGCATCGAGTACCGAGGGTTGAACAGTGTCACTCTAAAGAATAAATACCCTCTTCCCTTGATTGATGAATTGTTTGACCAGCTTCGCGGAGCAGGTTGTTATTCAAAGTTGGATTTAAGACAAGGGTATTACCAAGTGCGGATAAAAGAAAAAGACATCCCAATAACCACTTTTAAAACTCGCTATGGACATTATGAGTTCGTGGTGATGTCTTTTGGTTTAACCAATGCACCAGCAACATTCATGGATTTAATGCAAAGAATTTTCCGCCCATACTTGGACCAGTTTGTGGTTATTTTCATCGATAATATCCTGGTTTACTCACCAGATGCGGTGACACATGAGCAACATCTTCGAAGTGTGCTGCAAACTCTACGGGAACACAAACTATACGCCAAGTTCAGTAAATGTGAGTTTTGGATGGAGAAAGTGAATTTTCTGGGAAATGTGGTCACATGTGAGGGCATAACCGTGGATCCGACCAAGGTGGAAGACGTGACTTGCTGGGCACCACCGAGAACCCTTACGGAAGTACGAAATTTTTTGGGGCTAGCTGGATACTATCGACGGTTTATTAAGGATTTTGCTAAAATTGCCGGACGTCTAACACAGTTAACTCGAAAGGCTGTTGAGTTCAAATGGTCGGAAAAATGTGAGAAAAGTTTTCAGGAGTTGAAGCATCGGTTAACATCGGCACCAGTGCTAAATTTGGCTGATCCACAGAAGGAGTTTACCTTGTATGCGGATGCATCTGGAGAAGAATTAGGGGCAGTGCTGATGCAAGACAGGAAAGTGGTTGCCTATATCTCCCGAAAGTTAAAGAATCATGAGAAGAACTACCCAACGCATGACTTGGAGTTGGCAGCCACTGTGTTTGCACTCAAGAAGTGGCGGCATTACCTTTATCGGGCCAAGTACGAGATCTTTACTGACCACAAGAGTTTGAAGTATTTGTTCTCCCAAAAAGATCTAAACATGAGACAATGAAGGTGGATAGACTGCTTGAGGAATATCGGTGCCCAATCAACTATCATCCTTTAGAAAAGCAAACGTGGTAGGTGATGCTCTGAGTAGAAGTGCAAAGTTAACAAGCCTCACTGTAACTTCAACCTTGCAAGAAGAGATTAAGGAAGCGCAAAGGAGTAATGAGGAATTTCAAAGATTTAAAACTCAAGTGGAGGCAAAGAAATTAAACGATTTTCAGATCTTGGGTACTAAAGGAAGCTTATATTTTCGAAATCAGTTATGTGTACCGAATGAGGCAGAAATTAAATGAAGGATATTGGTGGAAATACATAAAAGTAAGTATTCTATACACCCCGGTGAGAACAAGATGTATCAGGACCTCAAAAGAAGGTTTTGGTGGAACGGAATGAAGAGAGATGTGGCAGAATATGTGGCTACTTATCTCACTTGCCAAAGGGTGAAGGCAGAGCATAAGAAGTCTGCTGGACTTTTACAGCCATTACCCATCCCTGAATGGAAATGGGATTGTGTCACAATGGACTTTGTCACGGGGTTGCCATGGACAAAAGGTTACAGGGATGCCATCTGGATCATAGTTGATCGATTAACAAAGGTAGCACACTTTATTGTCATCAACATGACGTACTCCTTGGAAAGGCTAGCTCAACTATATGTGGAAGAGATTGTAAGATTTCATGGGGTACCGATAAACATTGTGTCATACCGAAATCCGAGGTTTACTTCGAGATTTTGGGCTAAGTTCCAAACTGCATTGGGAACTAATTTAAGTTATAGTACCGCCGCACACTCCCAAACTAATGGACAATCAGAAAGAACAATCCAGATGTTGGAAGATATGTTGCGAGCATGTGCTTTAGAGTTTGGAAACAAATGGATTGATAACCTGGTCTGGGCAGAGTTCGCTTACAACAACAGCTACCATACCTCAATCGGAATGGCGCCGTTTGAAGCTCTATATGGGAAGAAATGTAGGACGCTTTTATATTGGGATGACACCGGAATTCGATCCCTTTAGAAGCATAATAGTTGGATGCCAGAGTTGGAAGAGGCACAGAAATAGGTAAAAATAATTCAGGTACGGCTCCAAGTTGCTAAAAGTTAACAAAAGAGCTACACTGACAATCGATGACGAGACTTGGAATTCGAGGTGGGAGATCAAGTTTTTCTAAAACTCACACCACACCGAGGAAATTCCAAACACCCAAGAAAAGGAAAATTAAGCCCCAATACATTGGACCATTTGAGATAAGTGCCAGGATTAGTGAGTAGCTTACCGGCTGATATTACCAGAAGAACTATCGGGCATCCATGACATCTTCCACATCTCCCAATTAAAGAAATATCAATCGTCACCCGAGTATGTCCTGAATGACGACCTGTTGAAATTGAAAACTAACTTGTCATACGAGGAAAAGCCTAATTGGATTCTGGAACGAAGCGTAAAGGAGTTACATGGAAAGAAAATTCCGATATGCAAAGTATTATGGAGGCACCACGGCATCGAGGAAGCAACATGGGAAACCGAAGAGTTTCTACGTAGAAAACATTCAAAAATTCTAGGTACGTGAACCTTAAACTTTCGAGGACGAAATTTTTCTAAGGAGGGTAGAATGTAACATCCCGACTAAGCACCTCAAAGTTAGCTTTGGTCGTGGTAAGTTCGAATAAAAGTTTCAGGGTTAGTTTATAAAGAATAGTAAGTTTTGGGGTCATTTGGTAATTTTTAGAAACATTAAGGGAAGAATTTTTCCGGGGAAAAACTTTTCGGACATGTTTTAGAATTATTTGGGTTTAACACTTTAAAGTAGAAATGGAAATTTAAGTTTAGGATGAATTTTTAGTCATTTTTTTTAAGATTTGGGGCCAATGTGGAAATTTTAAAAAGTTGAGGGACTATTTACTTGGAGAGGAAGTAATGACAAGGCTGGCAAGACCATATGGCTGAGGATTAAGGGACACTTGGATGGTATAAACATGTGGATAAAGGAATGGGTGACACATGGCTAATTGGTGCCATTTATCTCATGCATGAAAAGCTAAATTATGCATGTATGGCTATAAATATGAACCCAAAATTGCTGAAAAATTTTACAACCTCTCTCTTTCCCATTTTCTTTTTCCACATTTCTCTCTCCTACTTTTTTTTCTCTCTTCCTTTCGGTCAACTCCAGCCCTCTCTCTCTCTCTCTCTCTCTCTCTCTCTCTCTCTCTCTCTCTCTCTCTCCACATTTTCCATTTCTTTGCCTTTCTTTATTTGGTTGGCCTCTCGGCCTTTTCCTCCTTCAGGTAAAAAAAAAAAAAAAACCTTCTTTTTATTTTTTTATTGTTTCTTAATTTTTTTTCCTCTCTTCTTTTGTTTTTTTTTTTTCTGCCATTATTATTATAGTGTTATTATCATTATTATTAATATTTTGTTGGAATAAATCCTTTCCGGATAATAGAAAAATGTAGAAATTATTATGAATATATTTTGGAGTAATTATTATTTTTTTATTTTTACTTATTTATTTATTTATTATTTATTTTCTTAGAATTCTTTTGGAATAAATTTTAGGTGGACCTTAAGAACATTTTATGGTTAAGGTATATTTCTTTATATAGTATTATTTAATTAAGGTTGGAATTGTTATTTGTAGGTTTAACTCGTATCACGACTCCAGGTGAGTTCACTGATCCCTTTTCTGTTAAAAGAAATTTAAATATTGTCCTTATAAAGCATATTACTTTGTTATCAAATCTTGACAAAATGCGCAAAATAATTATCGGTGTTATATTACATGTTATGCTAAAATGTGATAAATAATTAATATATTTATATTTTAAATATTCGTTCATGGCACTAAAAAAATATATATTTTAAAGGTTAATGCCATATTCTTATTATGGCATTTTGCTTTTACTAGAAACATTTCTTTTAACAATCTTTTTTTTTTTTTTTAATTTTGAGTTTAAAATTATTTTGAAGAAAATATTTTCGAAATAAGTGTTATTTCTTTTTGGGAAAATAATATATTTAAATATTTTAAATTCCCTTAAGGTTTTAAGTTTTAAAATAACTTGGAGAAATTATTTTCAAAATATTACTAGTTTTTTTTTAGAAATAATATTTTTAATTCTTTTAAAAGTTTTTGAGTTTCAAGATTATCTTGAGAAATTATTTTTAAAATATTTATTATTTCTTTTTAGAAAGAATATTTTTACATGTTTTATATTTTTGAAACAAAATAAGAGTTTTGACTTTTAAAATTATTTTGAGAGATTATTTTTTTTAATATATTATTTCTTCTTGGGAATAATGTTTTTTTATATATAAATATTTTAAGTTTCCTTAAAAGGATTTTGAGATATATTATTTTTTTGGAAAATTTATTCTTAAAATAGTTATTATTTATTACTTCCTTTGGAAGTAATATTTTAAATATTTTAAATATTTTTTATAGGGTTTCAGATTTAAAATTATCTTTAACATAATTATTATTTCTTTTTGAAAATAAGACTTTACATATTTTCTAGATATTCTTAAAAAGATTTTTTTTTTAGTTAAGAGAATATTTTCATAATACTTTTACTTTAAATATTCTTAAAATATGATTTCGAAAAAAAATGGTTACTAGTTATGTTTAAAGAATATTTCTCTACGGTTTTATTCTTACATTAAATCTTGGAAGTATTAATAATTTCCTTTCGAGAAATATTTATCGTTAACTTTTTACAAGCATATTGGCATAACCTATTTTATATCCGGTAATGTGGTTCAAACTTACATTCCAAAGTCACATTTGCATGACTACAAGTTTTGCCCAGCGAATAGGAATTTTTTTTCGATATATGAAGAGTTTTATGTGGCCGATAGATAGCCTATAATTTTATAAAAATAGATTAAAAACCCTAATCCGGCAAAAAGGGGCGTGGTATATATTTTTTACCAACATGTCGAGAGGACTTGCACTGTGCGTGGCTAGTCCTCCGTACGAGGGCCTCTTCCTAACGACACGTTTGATAGTGTTACTCTTGATCTGGATCTAGTTGATAGATGGCGTAGTACCGTTGGAGGGTTAGGCCTAGAGCGGTATTGCGTTGGACTCTGTATCATACTCTGCGGTAGTGGCTATTTCCTAGAAGGTTGGGTCAGGAGGGGCCCACCAGCTAGGGTAGCACAGGGCGGCCTGGTAAGTACGCCAGGGCTCGTTACCTGTTTATGTATATGTTGTGTGAGGTTGAAAAATCGAACGTTCGTACAGTGTGTCTGGAGTTCAGGCTGGTATTGACTATAGGATGTCGGAATTTGTCCAAAGACCCCGTTTCAAGTTCCGGACTCTGTCCGTTGAACCTATCATGGTGCATGCATGTTTTTTTTTTTTTTTAATTTCAGGTGTCGTGGCAGAGCCGATGTGTCTTGATTCGCCCAGACTTCCCGGCTACGCCCGAACCCTTCAGAAAATTTATATTTTGCATAAAAAGTTTTGAAAGCACTTACTTTGTTGGGATGATAAACCGTTTTATAAAAATATATATACTTTTCCCGTACGGGAAGCTCACGAATAGCACACGTGCACGTGAACTCATTGAGCGTCTATCGCTCATGTTTTTTAAATGTTTCTCCCCCCCCTCCCCCCAATTTTTCAGATGACTTGGTAACTAGCTCGGGTTAGAGGAGCCATGGTGAGCCATCGAAGCGACATATTTGAAGTCTTCCATCTCTAGTCAAAAGATTTTGATTATGTAGACTATGACCATAGCGGCCTTATAACTAAGTTTTAAACCCAATACTTGCAAGTGCACAAGATCAATGTAATACGGAAGTATTAGGGTATCGAACTACAGAAAAAGGCTTAACTACCTAAATTATTATCTTCCTAAATTAATTTTATAAAAAGAAGAATCAAATTTTGTTATCTAAGAATTATTACTAAAATAATTAAAACTAATGAATAAAATAATTAAATTAAAGATAACAGGAGCTTAACTAAAGAAGATTATTTAGAACCTTGAATCCACCACTAACCTATATAACAATGATTTAATTCTATTTAGGAGAAAAGATTAAACATTTATGTGGTGATCTAGGCTACAAGCTCCAATTCACTAAAGAAATATATTGTGTTTAAATGCATGACATAATCCATCTAACCATTAGCATGACTTATTCATTCCTATGACATAAATCATTTAAAATTAGCATGAACTATTCAATTCTAAAACCCACAATATACTTGCAAAAATTACATATCTCTCATATTCAAGACTACAAGAATCAAGCATGGATAAAAATATCAATTAACCCAAATAATTATTCTACAAGAATAATCAGAAAGAATTAATTGCATCAAACCAAGAAATATCCCAAGATATGTAATCACATAAATAAAATAATATATCTCCCAAAATAAAATAAATCAAAGTCACATGGCTAGGGTTTCATCAAGATTATAAAAATAAATTTAGTTCATGGCTAAAGGGAAAGAAGGAACCAATTTCGTGGAGTAGATCATGGCTTTCTTCTTCTCCAATTGAAAAGTCGCCGCAGCTCTTCTCCTTTTTTTTCTTGATCTCCCTCCTTTCTTCTTGTGTGGCTCTTCTATATATAGACAAAAGAGAAGAAAAATCCTAAACCTAAAAGGATTCAACTAAAATCCTAATCCTTAAAGGATTCTATTAAAGTTTTAATCCTAATCCTTAAAGGATTCAAATACTGCAGCTTTCCTTTACCAAATTTAATATGGAATCTTTATTTTCCATTCTTTTTTTTAGAAATCTGCACAAAGATAAATAAAATAAATTAAATATAATAATCATGACTAATAAATAAATAAAATATTTTTAAAGGCTAATAATTAAAACTTAAGGTGTTTATTTGTGCTAAAAATCGACTCTATCACGGCCTTAAACTGATGTATAAGTTTGAGAGGCTTTTGTTATAAAGTTATATTCAAACATTTCTTTCTTCTCACATTATTTAATATAGAAATACTCATTTCAGCTCCTCCCTGTTGTACCTTAGTCTTGTATCTTTGTAAGTTCAGTGCCGAGAGGCACGCAGTTATCTTACTCCACCGCAGTTGACCTAGCGGAGGGGTTCGGTGTATCACAGATTGTATTTCTTATTCATTATTATCTACTATTTATAGGCTACAAAATATCCTAATTCTAATCAATATAGGATCCTAACCAACCACTAATAAGGAATATTGCTATAATACTTACCATAACAATTTTAATCAATAACATACCGAATCTAAAATAATCTCTTATAGAATCCAAGATAATCTAGGAGAATCACTGATGTGATATCTCCAACACTTATAGTTGTTATTGTTTTCGTCTCTATTTTTTCTGTTGCCATTTTTACCACCACCGTACTCTAAAACCGACAAACTTCGTCTTTTTTTTTATATTGTTCTCTCAAACTATAGTCCTTACTTAAACGAGTTATAAAAACAATAATTAAAAAATAATAATTAGAGTTGTGGCACAAGCAATCATAGTGATTTAGTCGAGTCCGTCGTGATATATTCCAACAAAATGCAACAATTCAATGTATGACAATTTTATATGCAATATTCTTCAGGATTCCAAACGCTATTTTTGTTTGCACTATTGCCATTAGAATGGTGGCTTGGTTGAGGTAATCTTGCCAGCATTTTTTATTTTAGTTCTCTGCAAACCAATCTAAGGAAAGGTCCTTCCCTTTAACAGTGATAAGAAAAGCACTTGGCCTGATCCTAGATAAAAAAGTATGTTCCTAAAAAAGAAAAAAAAAGAAAGGGAGAGATTTACGAGTTGAAAGTCTATATTGACGATGAGCTCTTCTTACATTTCATAGATTCTTTAACATTGCTGCAGAGCTCTCGGATTCCCATGGCCAAAAGAGGTGCCACTTAAAAAATACCACTAAATTCCTATTCCGATTATGAGCAAAAATCCAAGGAAAGGACATGTATGAACTGAAATTACATTCATGAAATTTCCAATCTAATGCAACGTTACTTAACATGGAAAAAATACTAGAAATTTTATGACTTGCCAAAGCATATGCATTTTGCAAGGATTTTGGATTTCTATACATGAATGTTGAGGAATGAGGACCAAACCAAGATTTCCAAGAACATTCTCAATTTTTTCCTAAGTTTGGCCACTTTTTTAAAAAAATTCACTAAATAGACCAATTTTTTTTATCCTTAAACGGGTCATAATGCACACAGCGTGTACGTTATCCTTAATGATAACGCACATACTACATGTATTATCCGTAATCAGCAATTAAATCTCCAGATTAATCTTGTTAGTGACGTGGCGACAATGTGGCAGGGCGGAGTGTTGAGCTGGACAATAACAAACGCCGTATGCATTATCATGACTGGTAACACACACTCTAAATGTGTTAGTATGACATTGTGTGCGTTATCATCATAACAAAAACTGAACCCTAGCCATCGTTGCCACATTCCTCTTCGTTTTTTTCTTTCTTCCTCACTGTGACGCTGCTCTTCTTTTTCTCCATCCTCCACCACACCACTTCTTTCCTTCTCTTCTCCTCCTCCTTCCCTCCTTCTATTGTTCTCTTCCTCTTCTTCTCTTCCTCTTCTTCTCTTTCCTTCTATTTCCAAAATTATTTCTCCTCCTCTTCTTCTCCTTCTTTCTATTTTTGAAATTCTCTTCGGATCGTCAGCACCTCCCTTGGAGTACGAAGGTTTTAGAGTTTTAGAGTGGCGAACAGTAAAGAAAGCTCCACCGCTGCAACATTCCTCTCCGTTTTTTCTTTCTTCCTCACCGTGACGCTGCTGTTTTTTTTCTCCATCCTCCGCCGCACCGCTACTTTCCTTCTCTTCTCCTCCTCCTTCCCTCCTTCTCTTGTTCTCTTTCTCTTCTTCTCTTCCTCTTCTTCTCCTTCCTTCTATTTCCAAAATTATTCTTCTCTTCCTCTTCTTCTCCTTCCTTCTATTTCCAAAATTCTCTTTGGGTCGTCAGCACCTCCCTTGGAGTACGAAAGTTTTAGAGTTTTGGAGTGGTGAACGGTAAGAAAGCTCTACCGAATAATTTTGATTTCAATTTATTCAAATTTTCAATAAATTTCTTATTGTCTATTGTTAGCCCTAAGGGCATTAATACTTGTGTTTTGATTATGATTAACATATGCTTGTGTGAGTATGTTAGCTAACCCTTCATAGAACAAAAGAAGAACATGTGAAGTCTCAAAGTCTCAAGCAAAAGATCTTGTTGATGAGGGCAAAATAGAGAAGAAGAGATCAAGCCATGCCAAGATCAAATCATTGAAGACATTGAAGGCATTGTCTTTGTTAGAGTGAACTAGGTACTATCTTGTAAACTCCCTAGTCTTAGTCTTTGATTAATTGATCATATATGAAGCTCTTCTTATGATTTTCTAAGATATAATCTTTTGTTAAAATCTAAGTATTCTTGACTGAAGATGTTTTGGAAAGTTTTTCTTCTCTTTAAAATGATTGTCAAGAATACATGCTTTTGAAACAAGGAGGAAAGTTTTTGTTTAAAAAGAAACTTGGCTGAGGAAACAAAAATTCGGTAGTCCGGTTTTAAAACCGGTCGTCCGGTTTTTCCAAAGTAAAAATTCAGCAGTCCGTTTTTCAGAAAAACAAGTCCGAATCTTTCTGTCCAAGAATTCGGTCATCCGGTTTTAAAACCGGCCGTCCGATTTTTCTCTAAATCAAAAATTCGGCAGTCCGTTTTCTAGCTTGATCAAGTCCGAATCTTTCTGTTTTAAAGAACCGGAAGTCCGTTTTCAGGAACCGGTCGTCCGATTTTTGCTGTCACTATAAAAAATATTACCGTTGCACAGAATGCAACGGTCATTTCTGAAAAGTAACAGCTATTTTCTTTAGGCAACGGTTTGAGCTTCAAAACTCTATATAAACACTCAATTATCAGCCATAAAGGCAACAAGTTTGGGAATCATTCATGGAGAACATTTAAGACATTTAAAGAGCTTCAAAAATTCATTTATTGCAAATTATTTTCAATCCCAAAAAAAAATTCTTCTTGAGCTTCATTGTTGATCATCCATCAAAGAAGAAGAAAAGAAGTGCTTGTAGAAGTATTCCATTGAGTTGTAATCTTCCTCTTCTCAAGCTAATTTGGTAACATTGCTCCTAACTCTTCCTATTTTTATTGTGATCAAAGGTTTGTGGAAAACCCTTTGGGTGATCCTTTGATATATTTGTTGTATTGTTGTGTTGGAGGTTCTTGTGTAAAACCCTTGAAGGGTGAACCTCATTGTGTAGTTGTGTAACCAACTTTGAAGTTAGTGGATTTGTGAAATCCTTGGGTTGAGTCTCAAGGTAGTGGATGTAGCTCTTTGAGAGAGTGAACCACTATAAATTGTTGTGCATGTTCTTTAATTTTTAATTCTATGCTCATTTCTTAATTGCCAATACTATAAGATTATGTTTTGTGTGGATTCTTATTAAAAAGAGTTTTAGAAATCTTTCACAAACAAATTGGAGGTTAATCTTTCTAATCACACAAAAGGTTTTTTAAAATTAGCCAAAAACCTTATTCACCCCCCCTCTAAGGTTTTTCATCTATAATTGTTTTAAATATTTTGTACACTATGTGTTAATTTTTATTATTGTTTATATGAAAATTGTTGTTTATTGTGGTTTGTGAATTATTTTTATGAATTTTATTTGGATTATTTCTCAATTTCTTGTAATTTATTTTTTCTAGATGTGGGTTTTATGATTATATTCAAACTTGTTGTTATTGATAAATTTGTGCATCTTTGATCATTTTATTAATCTAGTTGTATTTTCTATTGGAAATGTGATTTGATGAAATGGGTAATTTGATGTAAGTTATATAGTTTATTTTGTTTTTGTCATAAACCGTGATTGTTTATTTTTTGTGAAAATTTTTAACATGTTTATATTGTTCAATTAATTTTATATAATTTTATATTGTTAGCATTTATATAATGTTTTAGCATTTAAATTTGTTTTGACTTTCTTTTTTTAATTAAAAAAAAAAGAGAATATAATCTTCTTTAAACCCTAACTTTGAAACATAAATCCTAAAACCCTAACGCCATAAAACCTTAAACTATAAACCTTTTAAAGTGTGTAATAATACTTCTCACTAAATATTTCACTCTAAACCGTAAACCAATAAAGAATTAGATTTGTAAAGTGTATAATGCTATATCTAAAACCCTAAAACTCTAATATTGAAATCCTAAATTGTAAACCCTAAACCCTAACTTTCATCTATTAAACACTAAACCCTAGAACCCTAAAACTCTAAACTTTTTAAGCATAAACCCTAAAACCCTAATATGGAAACCCTAAAACCCTAACATTAAAACCCTAAAACCCTAAACCCTAAAATTCTAAAACCATTAACAATAAACCTTAGAAAGTTTGGAATAATACTTTACTCAAAATTTTTTACTTTAAAATCTAAACCCATAAATATTTAAATTTAAAAAGTGTATAACCGAAAACCCTAAAACCCTGAAACCGTAACATTGAACCCTAAAACCCTACACCTTAAAAAGTGTGTAATAATACTTTACTACAAATATTCTACTTTTAGTTCTAAACCCTTATTGATAAATTTAGAAAGTGTATAATATTGTACATAAAAAACCCTAAAACCTTATGATATAATGTAGATGGAAGAAGTCACAACACGTGTATCTGGGTCCCATTGTCCGTGATGTATTGACAAGGCAGCATGAACATAGGTCTGGGTTAATATGGAGTGGGGATCATGAGACGTGTATTACTGATCTTTAGTGTAGATGTTTTGGCCGCAATCTATTTCAGGCTTACGGTACAGCTCCCCGTAGGTTGGTTAATATTATTGATAGGACAAGTTTAGGGGGGGCTTTTAGATGTGGTTATATTGGTCTAGACCACGCACTTATTACTATGTTAGTTGAGCATTGGAGGCTTGAGACTCATACATTTCACATGACTTGTGGTGAGGTGACAGTCACTCTACATGATGTGCACATGTTATAGGGTTTACGGATAGAGGGGTTGCCTATTACAGGTCCCAGTTGGAGTATATATCAAAAGCAGTATTGGATTGAGATGATTGAGAGACTTACTGGTGTGCGGTTGTCCCTTACTCACTTTTCCGAATACAAGGTTAAGAAGAAACCTCTAGAGGCATAGATCTTGAGAGAGTTCACCAGATCAAAGAGTGGATGACCTTATCTTGCATGCCCGTGGATTTATTTTCTTACTTCTTAGAGGTCATGTGCTCCTGATATGTCAGGCAGCTTGGTTCACGTCCGGTACATCAGTTTGTTGGAGGATTTTGATACCATCAACACTTACAGTTGGGGTAGTTGTGTATTAGGGTTTTTATATAGCCATCTGTGCTGGGCAACTTTAGGGGGTGCATGACAAATAGGGGGAGCCCTATTGCTACTTCAAATTTGGGTTTGGTCACGTATTCTTAAATTGCGTCCTCAGCTAGATCGGCATATTCATCCAGACCATCTTACTCCACTTGGTGCTATGTGGTGCACATCATTTGATTTCAACCAACTGCCTATGAACGTCCTGCTTACCTATAGAGATCAGTTAGATTTTATGTCATCCGATCAGGTTTGACTTTAAAATAAATTTTTTTTACTTTCTTATTATATTTTTTGTATGATTATTACTTAAATATTTTAATTTGCTAAACAGTTTGTATGGCTACCCTATCTTGACCGTGGTCTGGTTCCATCTAACTTGTGGCAGGCAGAGGTGCCACTCATATGTTACGAGATAGTAGAGTATCACCATTTTGGGCGCGTGATGCGACAGTTTGGACGCGATCAGCCTATACCGGCTCCCTGTGATACTCTGCTTGATCTACATCGACTACAACTCAGAGGAAATGATCACACATATTGGGCGATGCAGCATGCTAAATATGTGGAGGTCTAACATCAGTGGAGACAGCATATTAGAGATGGCCTTGTTTTGCCTGTTGAGGATCTATCATCACCACGAGATGATTACATTAGATGGTATCGGGATATCAAGCGAGTTTACATCAGCAATATAGCATGTTGTGATACTCGGACTATTGGATACCAACTTACCGGGATTGACAGACGGATGATGGTAACAAAATATTTATTTGTTTTTTATGCATTTCATTTCTTTGTAATTATTTTCTAACTATTTTTTGTAGACATTCATGCTGCAGGAGGTAGATGACATGACTACAGAGGTGTTGGAGGGACTACCATCATCTCCAACACAGTATGCTAGTGTCATGAGGAAAGTCCAGACCATCGTCCGTAGGTGCATGGTTTCTATTGGTGGTACCTTGGGTTGCACCCCCTCTCATCATGATATTTAGCAGACATTTCTAGTGTAGCATCGCATCGTCGTCTGGGGAAGCCTGTACCGGAGCGTGGTGCTCGTGGAGTTAAGAGGGTCGCTCGTATATTGTCCGATGGCGGGACCCGTAGAGGATGCACTCCTGCCCCTCTACATCCAGGCGGACAAGGACATACAGATCCCCGAAGTGGAGGAGAGATAGGTGAAGGGTCTGGAGGACGGGGATATTCCCGGTGACCCGTTCGACAGCCCAAACCTAGATGTTCCGAATTTCAGTTTGAGTTGGACGCCACCTGCTCAGTCACATCCAATTGGATCAGGCACTTCATATGTCCCACCTCCGACAGGTACATCATATGTGCCTCCACCTCTGGTGCAGTGGGATTTAGATTTGATGCATCTCCCCCTCCAGGTACAACAGGTTCATCTGTACCGCATATGCCTATATCTCGTACATCTTCTACTGATCCAGATGAAGAAGCTGATGAGCTAACAGATGACATTACACCAGCACAGTAACTTCGGTTTGGACATCGTGTTGGTAAAAAGACTACTAGATTTACGCCATCTGATTGGCTATAGTTTAGGGTTTAGGATTTATTTTTTTATATTATGATGTAAATTACTTCTTTATATTATGATGTAAAGAATTTCTTTTATATTTTATTATAAATTATTTCTTTATAGTATGATATAATTTTTGTTACTTGTTGTAAAGTTTACCATAATAATTTATATTCAATTTTTAAGTAAAAGATTTATAAAGAAGTACTTAGAAGAAAATTCAAAGAAGAAATAACATTAATAGAAACCATAAAATATTACAACACTTTGAAGAAAAGAAACCTATACATTGCTTGAACTGAGGTTATTACAATTTTTTCTATTATGCCCGGGCATTCGGCATCTGCTACATCTTAGGGGAGAATCCAAATTTCGATAATCCATTTCTCCCCGAAACCTTGTATCCTGTTTTCTATCCCGTTGATTATTCTCGCCATTTGCCACAACTGCACGATTTTTAATTCACGTTTAAAGTATAAACGTTGTTGCCGGTTCCATCAAGGCATATCAGAGATTTAACCATGTAAATACCTTCTCGTGGGTTGTACGTTGTGACTATGTGGTCTCTTGATTTTAATTCAATCTGAATAAATTTGTCAAAAACTCTTGTCGAGAATGGATGCACAAAGTTTTGGGCCTCTTCACGGTGTTGGTTGAAGTAATTAACAAATTTGTTGAATATTAATTCAACTAAGGCTTTTAAAGGTAAAACCCTAGTTTTTTTCAAGATACTGTTAAGTGCTTATGAAGTGTTCGTTGTCATCATTCCATGCATGTGCCCACCGTCGTACAAGAGTGTCCATTTCTCTAGGCCTATCTTGACTAGTAAATATAAGCTTCAACATTTCTTTTTTGAATTTCACTCATCACACAGTCAAATTTCCACTGCTTAACTTTCGTTCCGCTCTGCCACGTTAAACTTTTTAATTCATTGTTCTTAAAGGTCTTGGTGAAATTTGCCCGAATATGACATAGACAAAACCTATGAACCATGAATGGAGGTTGCCACATAGCTTGAGTTTGTGTAGTAGATAAAATACCTTTGTGACGATCGGATATTAAACAGACACGCCGATCCTTGACAACATGTTGGCATAGAAGTTTGAGGAACTAATTCCAACTTTTGGACGATTCTTTATCAACGATTGCAAATGCAAGGGGAAACAAATGGTTTTTCACATCTCATGTGCTCGCAATTAATAGTACACCCTTATATTGTCCCCGAAGATGAGTGCTATCCACAGAAATCACCGGCTGACAATGTTGAAATCCATTTATACAAGGAGAGAAACACCAAAAAAGAAACTTGAAAACATAGTCCAGGGGACTGCTCGTTCTACGATTCAAGAACTCATACATAGTTCCCAAGTTTGAATCTTTCATTTCCTGGAGATATCTGGGTTGATGTTAAAAGTTGTCTCCCAGCTGTCGAACACCCTCTCTATTGCAAATTTTCGAGCATACCATGCCCTCTTGTACGTACAACCCGTCTAAAGTTTTACTTGCACTTCTTGGATGATGTTTGAGACAGGTATCTCGGAATTGTCGGCAATAAGATGTGATATTAGTTTTGAAACAAATTTTGAAGTCATATTTTGGTATTTGTTTTGATGAACCTGTACAAGGCACGTGTATTCCTTGGTGAATCTGGTTATTTCCCAATGACCATGAGTTGCTTTCTTCTTTATTCAGATGTACCATGTACAATAATTAGAGTCACTATGATAATAACATTTTGCTGTCCATTGATCACTCTTACTTTACTCTATACTCTCGTCCTGTCTAAATAGACCATTTATGAATAGCACTAATTGCTTGGATTTTGTCAACAAACCTCATGCCTCATTGAATATTAATTATTGCATCATTCCAATCCAGCAATCTAATAGTGCTTGATTCGATGAGGTAATCTATTTGCTCTCTCGAACCCATATCTAGAAATGCTCCAGATTGTATATAATTATATGGAGCATTACTGAATCATTAACTACTCTGTCATTGATTCACTATAGTTGAAGATAGAGGGTTTATGGGATGCTAATGTCATCTTCTTCATCATTATCATCATTGTTGTCGTCAGATTCACTTGATACAACATAATCTTTATCAACGTCATCATTGTCATCATCATCTTCCTCTACTGATGGGTACAACATTGATGGTTCATCGGTCCATCTGTGTTATTGTCGTGACATGTTGAGGAATGTCTGGATGATCCTTTTCAGTTAATACATTTGTGTGCTGGACTTCTGAAAATGTCTGTTGGATCAGTTCGAATTCAACTAGTACGTGAATCCCTCCATTTGATATATTAGGGTTTATAGTCCATAGGTAACTTATCTCATCATCATTGTTCATGCTGTATAGAGTAAATTAAACATTTGATACTCTTTATAGAATGAAAGCACCCTCATTGTCATTCGAACCCGCCAAAGATTCGGATCCATTCCTCGATGCTTGAATATTTTTCTAACAAGTTCATCATATATTACTATTCGGGTAAAAGTCCAAGTTTTCTTTGCTGCTCCAGTAAAATAAGGACCATATGCATCTCTTGCATGCTCTGAATCACAAAATAATACAACTCTAACAGGGTGAGTTGCATCCATGTTCATTGTCTGTAAGAAGTGTAAAGGAAAGGTGTGATCTCCAAATTCGGGTTAAGAGTCCGTATATAGAGGGTTTTAGGCACCTTTCAAAACCGGTTAAATTATTTTGATTTGTCCATTGATCACATAGAGTTGTCAGAAATAATTTCAAAACTGCAGAAATTATTTCCGACTTGTCAAATCTTCACATGGGCATATCAGAAATAAGACAAAAAAGTTGTCAAATTATTTCCAACTTGTCAATTCTTCATATGGTCATGTCGGAAATAAGACAAAAAAGTTATCAAATTATTTCTGACTTGTCAAATTGGCGGAGCCGCGAAAGAAGAAGAGGAGCGAATAAGGTAATTGTTAATGATAACGCACATAGGGTGACAAGAATTTTTTTGCTTTTGATAACGCACACAACATGTGTGTTATAGTTGAAGATAACGCACATAGCGTGTGCGTTATCAGCCACCTAAGCTGCTCCTTACCACATTCGCTACCACATCATTAATCAAGAATAATCTTCGTATTTAATTACTTATTAGTGATAACGCACACGACATGTGTTATCATTAAAGATAACACACCGCTGTGTGCGTTATGCCCCCATTAAGAATTAAAAAATTTTTGTGGCCACTTTAGTCACTATTTTTCAAAATATGACCAATCATATCAAAAAATCAACATTCTCAGTAAACAAAAGTAGAAAGAAGAAGAGAAATAATAGGAAAAAGGAAATACTTTATATGGACCGTTTTGCAAGGCATAAGAGTACAATTCCATAGTATCAAAGATTAACCAAAAAAATTAAAATATAAAAAACAAAGGATTTGAAGAATTTATCCAAAAGATGCAACTTATAACAAATACCAAGAGCCATATTTAACGTTGCACTTGACGAACCAATTTCGAGAAAATGCGATAAGTTGTGGAGAATTGTGGAGAAGATCAAGTTTGGGGAGGGAGGGGGGAGGGGGGTGAATATGAAGGATTAATGAGTTACTGACAATTTTGAATATTTTGGGTTTTAGCTCTGGTATGCCTTTGTCTAAATTACCTCAAAAGTCTTTTTTCTTTTTTAGCATTTTGATTAAGTTGCTTCAGTCAATAAACTAATAGGACTTGATGAGGCAAAACTTCTACTTTTAGGGATTCTTTAGAAATTTCTGTAAATCTAAGTCCTTAATTGGGACAAAGACTATTAGGGACCTAATTGACATTTATCCTTTCTTTTCCAAAAAAAAAAAAAAAAAAAAAAAAAAAAAAAAATACCACTACCTCCTATCAGATATATAAGGAGTTTTAGAGCCATTGAAGATGGTTAAAAATATAAAGAATTTTACAACTTTCAATAAAATAAGTATTTATCAAACTTTTTTTCATTTTTACCCATCCTTTTATTCATTTATTTTCCTTCGACTATCTATTTCTTTCATCATATATGAAGTGTAGAAAAGATATTGTAGTTAAAAAATGGGGTTAATATAGCCAACTCGGGAATATAAAAGTTTAGTGCGAAACTGTTCAAAAAATTTCATTTTCACTTAAAAAAATCTCTCTACATTCGATTCTCTCCCTCTTCTCTCTAACTCCAACTCATTCAATCTCAGATCTACGCAAATCTGACCGTTGAAAATTAAAAAAAAAGTTTAGTACATCGATCTATATTCATTTATTTACAATTTTATCTGTTTAAAATAAAAAAAAATGCACTGAATTGAAACAAAAAATATTGGCCGAAATTCTGTTGAATTTCGTCCAACCTAATTTCGCCAAGTCAAGCGAAATTCCTTGAATAATTTCTCCAGGTTGGGCGAAATTCAATAGGGAATTTCGCTAGTTTAGGGGTTTTGGTTTTTTTTTTTTTTTAATTTCTGTTAGTTATGTTTAAATTTTTTTATATTTGTTTATGTTGTTTAGTTTTTTGTTTATAAATATTTAAATTTATATTTATTTATGTTATTTAGTTTTTTTTAATAATATATGCAATGCATCCCTATATTAGTTGTTTAACTTGTTTAGTTTAGAATTATTTGTTTAATTTAATTATGAATTAGGAATTATGTTTACATTAATTATTTGAGTTTAAATGTTCATTAATTATTTTCTTTATTCACGTGTTATAATTATTCATGTTTATATTTTAACATTAATTTATATATTTAGATTAATTAAGTTTATTTATTAAGTTCAGGGTTTAGGAAAAAATAGTTACAGTAATAACAAATATTATCATTGATAGAAACGTCTGAGTACATTATGTAGTAAATAATAAATTGATATAATAATATACATTTAATACAAAAGTATGCAGTAATTAATTTTAAAAGATTAGTAAATAATTTTTAAATAATAATGTCAATAATGATATTTAAATAATAATGTGAATAATAATTTAAATAATAATAATTAATAATAATAAAAAAACAATAATAATTTAAAGGATGCAACCTTTTTTAAATAGTAATTTAAATAACAATTACACTATCCACATAATAACTATTTTTATTAATAATAATGTATTAATAAAAAATAATAAAATTATAAAGGCCCGTATATATAATTTAAGGCAAATAATAAATTAATATAAATTAAATAATTAAGAAATATAATTTAAATAATAGAAAAGTATAAGGAATGAAGTTAAATAATACAATATTAAAAATTTATATATGTAAGTAAAAGATTTGAATAACATAAAATAGGAACTAATATATATATATATATATGAATTAGGCAAATATATACATAAGTATTTATGATTATTTAAAAATTTGTTTAGATGGTTCGGGACGGAGCACGTAGGGGAAATGATGATCTAAGTCACTGCTTCATCCTGTTGTGCGAGGAGTCGCCGTAGTACCTCTGACATATCTAGTACTCCAATACCACTTGGACTTGGGATATATTATGAACCTGTTGCAACGAGGTCTTCTATCCAGCCACCTCCTATACCGACTAGGACTCGTCCTCCTCTCCCGTCACATGATCCATATCCTCCGATACCTTATCAGTTATATGGATCATTTTCACATTACCCTATATCTTCACATTCTCAGCCACCACTTACATCTTATGACTCGTATACATCGGGTTCTTCTGTTGATCCTCATACATCCGGCCATAATCTTTTTTTTGTTCAAAACTAACTTACAGGCGCCATTAAATGTTGTTAAGGATACAGGGGCGCAGTTGAGGGCTTGTTTTTTCGAGCATATTATTTTAGGAGTCCCGGCAGACTCATCATATAGCATGGCAGAGTATATAGCTACTGATTATGGTATTCCAATATATTCACCTCAGTTGGGGAGGGATACTTGGGATCTAGGTCCTGAGACTAATCATACTTTTCAGACGGACATGGTCCGATCTGAGAGGCATGACGAACAGGAGATATCCATTTTGGGGGGCAGGATGTTGAGGTTGGGGGAGAGAGTGATGATGTTGAGGTAGATGTGGACATGGCTGAGGGCAAGAGTGATGGTGACGAGGAGGAGCCGATCGATGTGGCCCCTACATTATCATCCGAACGCAGGCCAAGACCGAGGAAAGGTACAGGGTTGACCAGCAGTTTGAGGCATATGATGAGTAAGATCATGAGATCTCGACAAAAAAGACCTGATAAGGCCATTCTTCTGACGTAGTCACAGAAGAAAAAGGCGAAGCATGCATCTTCAGAGCAGATTGAACCAATTGAGGGAGGTCCACAGGATCTAGAGGTTATTCCTTGGTACAGTGGACATGTCACTGCTTCTATATGCATGGACAAGTAAATTTTATATTTATTAATGTTTAGTATCCCAACTATTTTTAATCTTATTATTTAATATTTTTATTGAATTGATTTTAATGTGCAGGAGCAGGGTACATTGAAGCCGTGATCGCGCTTTGTTTCACTTACAGGTTGGAAACCTAGCATACAAGAGGTGAGAAAGTTGGTAGAGGGTACATGACTCGTCCATTTGTAGTCCTGCATATTCCAATACTCACATTCGGTGTTATTCTCTGCTTTTGTTGAGATGTGGCAGCCAGACACTAATACCTTCCACATGCCCGTCGAAAAGATGACTATTTCTTTACATGATGTGAAGTTGATACTTGGGATACCTACTTATGGTGGTGTTATGGATGTTCAGTATTCCCAGGAGCAGCTGGTCGGAATTGTTTAGGGCGACTTGAGTATCACTTATATTGGTAGTGGTATAAATGCCTAGGAACTTTCATATGTTGCGGAAGATCTCTATAGTAGACTTTCCCCAGAGTTGAGGGTAGCATGTTACATCGCTTACATACTTGGGAGTTCCCTCTTCACAGATAATAGTGGAAACATCGTGCATGCCAAGCTTTGGCCTATTGTAAAGAACTGTCGAGGATGTGGGAGGTTGGCTTGGAGTGCGGCAACGTTGGTGTTCTTGTAATGGAATCTTGGTCAGGCCTTTCGTGTAGATGGTATGGAGTTAGCAGGCTGTTGGTCATTGCTTGAGGTATTTATTCCCTTTCTTCATATCTCACTTAATTAATTACTTTAAAATAATATATTGTTGGGTTGTATGTACATGTTATAATTTTCATTTCATTTCATTATTAACATTGTTGTGCATTACATTTCATTATTAACATTTGTGTTTTATGTGTTTACTAATATTAAACTAAATTAAAACATTCATACTATTGTAGGCCTGAATATATATATATATATATATGTGTTTTCCTATGTTTGTCCAGCAGTGAGACCAAGAGCGAAGTTGGGCAACCCGTATATCCAGCTATATGAAATGTTGGGAACAAAATCTTAGCATAAGTTGATGAATATCTGGCTATGATTAGATGTGATGATTGCAAAAGAAGTATGTTGGACAACATAAAGGCCTTCGTAGTCACAGGATGTATGGAGTGTCTACTTGGCATGGCATGCTCTCGTATTGAGAGTATATTGAGCCATACATGCCTGATAGAGTTGTCCGACAATTTGGGCGGCAAACAATGCATTTCAGCACATCCAATTAGACTACTGGAGGCTCACAGTCCAACTAATAACAAGATGTACGTAGTGAAGAACACTTTCATAGAGGGGTTATAGCTAGGCACGATCATATTTATTTACGGAGTCTTGGACCAGTGTGCCTGTCATATTTCTGAGTCGATGCACACATGACTACATGCCGTGGCTTATCCATACACTCATCCTAAGATACAGAATCCTGACAAACTACCACGTGGCATTCAGTACTCAACACCTAGTAGGCCATCAACTACTGTTGTCCTCAACATGATAGCTCCTTACATAAATCTCGATACACGTGATCCATACGGATGTACAGATAGATATGTTATATCATGTAGGAGTTTTATCTTCGTAGTGATTAGCATTTCATTTTATGTCTTTATGTTGTATTAGTATATTATAAGAATTTCTATTATGTTCTTGCATTCGGACTTATTACCATGCTATTTAGTTTTCTATATATTTGTAGTATTATGTATTTGCTTTCGAATTTATTACCGTGCTTTTTATTTTTTTATGTATTTGTATTATAATTAAAGTCTTGGCGTTTCTAAGATATTTCTCTATATTAATATTTTCATAAAGTAATGTAATTACAATATGAAGATAATTCAAAATAAAATTAGAGGAAGGCAATGACGAAAATTACTTAATAATCATTGAATATTAATGGTTATAGGATCTTGTGGTTGTCGCGGATATGCTCTAGCATATCTCTCATTCCAATCTGACATGATCATTATAGTGATAAGGCTACTGTGCGTGTATAGGTGGCACTGGGAAGTCATGTCGCATGTACAGTTGTAAAACACAATCTATACATAATTGTTTAATAAGATAAATGAACATTCAGATTTAAGCTAAAATTACATGTGAAAATAATGTTTCATTCACCGCAATAAAGTGTTGATAATCTGTCAAGTGATCACTAACAATCATATTGTCGATCCGATACATCTACGAGTATAAAGGCAAAACGAATGTGGAACCTCTCCTTACAATTTAGACCACACACAAATTGAATATATTGGCAATGACGTAAAAAGAATCAAGTGTATCCAACTAATGTGATTCAAGCGTTCCACAAAACCAAAGAGCGTGACGTACGGATTTGGATTATTTTCCAACTCAACTAACATTCACCTATGGACCTCAGGCCATTGATTTTCATCTTTGTAAACAAAGTAGGATACAACGTTGTATCCACAATTTCCATCTCCGACTACGTTCCTCCAGTATTCAATAAAAGGATGAATGAAGCATAGGAAAGCATCGGGTTAAGGGAATAAATGCCCAGTAGAAGGATCTGTAACCGAGCCAGGTGATAGAGTCGATTTTTAATACAAGTAAACACCTTAAGTTTTAATTATTAGCTTTTGAGAATACTTTATTTATTTATTAATCATAATTATTATATTTAATTTACTTTATTTATCTTTGTGCAGATTTCTAAAAAAGAATGAAAAATAAAGATTCCATATTAAAATTGGTAAAGGAAAGAAAGAGAAGATAATAATAATAATAATAATAATAATAAAGTATATTACCTGTTGTAGTAGTTGAATCCTTTAAGGATTAGGAGTTTAGTTGAATTCTTTTAGGATTAGGAATTTAGTTGAATCCTTAAAGGATTAGAAATTTGCTTTTCTTTTGTCTATATATAGAAGAACAACACAAGAGGGGTGGACAACAACAACAACAACAAAAGGAAGAAGTCCTTGGCGCAAAATCAAAGAAGCAGCAGTAATCATTAAAGGAGCAAAGAAGCTATGATCTACTTCAAGAATTTGGTTCTTTCTTTCCCTTTAATTATGAACTAAATTTTCTTTTTTAGAATCTTGATGAAACTCTGGACATGTAACTTTGGTTTATTTTATTTTGGGAGATTTATTATATTATTTATGCGATTACATATTTTGGGATGTTTCTTGGTATGATGCAATTAATTCTTTGTGATTATTCTTGTAGAAAAATTATTTGGGTAAATTGATACTTTTATCTATGCTTAGTTCTTGTAGTCTTGAGTATGAGAGTTATGTGATTTTAGTAAATATATTGTGGGATTTAGAATGAATAGTTCATGCTAATTATAGATGATTTATGTCATGTAATTGAATAAGTCATGCTAATGGTTAGATAGGTTATGTCATGCATTTAAGCACAATATTTTCTTTAGTGAATCGAAGCTTGTAGCCTAGATACCACATAAAGGTCTAATCTTTTTTCCTAAATAAAATAAAATCATTGTTATATAGGTTAGTGGTAGATTCAAGGTTCTAAATCATCTTCTTCATTAAGCTCTTGCTAGTTTTTATTTAGTTGATATTATTTATTAGTTTTAACTAATTTAGGAGTAATTTTTAGATAATAAAATTTTGATTCTTCTTTTTATAAAATTAATTTAGGAAGATAATAATTTAAGTAGCTAAGCCTTTCTCTATGGTTCAATATCATTATATTGTCGTATTACATTGATCTTGTGCACTTGCAAGTATTGGATTTAAAGCTTAGTTAGAAAAATCCCGACCACCAGGTGATGAGAAAGAACTACCTCCCCTACTATGCCCTCTACCTCTACCCCTTGGAGCCCGTGGTGGCCTACCTCTCCCATTGAATCCCGAAACAGAACCTAAACTAGATCCTAATCCACACCCCGATCCAGTTCCACTTGTCTTCTTTAACTTTCTATGTGCAATCTATATGTGCTCCCAATATGACTTGTCCCTCTTTGTAGAGTAAGTCTTGTGTCGGCCTTTTGTAACTGTTACATCAGGGGCAGACGTCAACGGCATACTAGGATCTAAGGGTAAAACACAGATGTATAACTCCTTTTGCACAACTACACAACTTCTTTATCTTAGATATGTGTCCTGTACTGATCTGATCTAAAAAAAAAAGCAAGATCATGCATCACAACATCCATGTCCATCTCTTGAGGTGATAGATGGGTCCCCCGTATTTCTAGTGCCGTCCAAAAACAGTAAATATCAGATAAATTACTAGGAATGAGGTATTCGTACAGTGTAATCAACTCACATGAACATGAGAGTCCGTGTGATGACCTCAAATAGTGTCCACACTTATTCTTCGGATCATCAATGATCTTTAGAGCACTTTTTAACTCATCCCATATTTTCTTCAATGCTACATGACTGACATTGTTACTGATATTTTTCAATATTGGATTACTCTTGGTGTTATACTTTTCTTTAAGCCTGGAATACTCCAATGACTTCTTAATATCACAAAATTTGACCTTCAATTACAGAATTAATATTAAAGAACATTGTGTCCAAGTCACCATGGCATGTTGAAATCCACTGCTTCAGAACTAAATGTTCGCTCTCAACTCGGTTGGTAGTCTCTACCCCAAAATGAAATACTTTGCCTGTCCAAACTCTGACAAACTTATGAGGAAGAGGATTCAACCAAGTATCAAACAAGTAATACAAGAAATCCGGTCTTCTTTGCCACTTCATCTTCAAATTTTTCAATCTTGTATAGTAGGGGACTAGTAAAATACCATGACATAATATAAAGTTTATGCACGAAAAATTGAAATCAAAATTTTCCCCCCAAAATCACTTTCCCTCTCTACACAAACAATTCTTCCCTTCTCTCTAAAAATTGTGATAATTATTTGAAGATTTGAAGGCTTTGAAGTGAAATATGGATAATTTTGAAGATTATCTACAGAAATGATCAATTTTGAGGTAAAAATCAAGCAAAATGGGGTAAAAATTCAAAAAAAAAAAAAATCTAACCCGTTGGCGCCAGGACCTGGCGCGAGTGGAGGGCACCTCGTGCCAATGGGTCCTGGTGCCAGCGGGTCTGCCTTTTTTTAATTTTGCTTTTTATTTAAATTATTAATGTTAATTATTTTTAATATATATTTTAGTATATGATTATGTTAATTTTTAGTTTAACATTATAAATTTGTTTTAGTTTATGTTAATACATATGTATATGTTATCGTTTAATTTATTTTTAGTTCATAAAATGTTTAATTTAAATTATATAATTGTTTGCTTATGTTAGCTTTTATTATGTTTAAGTTTCTTAGAGATTAAATAATAATTAAAATTAATTAATATTTTGAAAAATACAATAATAAATTTTAAAATTGTAATTATTTAAGTTATGCTTAAGTAATAAAATACTCAAATATACAGTTAAAATAAAAATTTAAAAAGTAATAATAAATAATAAGTAGAGTGATATAATAATTGAATAATTAGAAAATATGAATAATAATGAATGTTTTCCTTAAGTTAAAAAGTTAGATTAATAAAGTTATAATTATGTTATCTATGGTTTTTTAATAAAGGCGTAATATTGTATAACAGGAAGATGTAGATCCTGAAACCTTTGACGAATTTATAGAAACGGAGGAAGAGTATGTGGATCATATTTATTTGTTTGAAAAAAATATATTATTTGAGTCGAAAACAGATTTGGTTAAATGGGCAAAAAAAGAGCGAATACAGTAAATACATATCTTATTATTACTTGGTACTTGTCAAAAAGAAGATTTGATCGCCGACCGTATGTGACTCTTGGTTGTAGACGTGAGGGGAGGGAAGGAAAAAGAAAGTAAGGTTGGATGACGAAGACAAAGAAGAAGAAGTATCGGTAAAGCGTTGGGGTCCATATGGAACGAAGAAGTGTAATTACTCATTTCAATTGAAAAGAGAGAAATCGGCCATTGAGGATAATTGGAAATTATATGTAAAAGATGAGAGGCACAACCATAACAAAGGTGTTTATCCTCATGCACACGCTCAGGTGGCGAGGTTGACGAATGACCAGTTAAAGCTCATTGAGGAATTTAGTACGTGTCAAGTTGCTCCTCGGAATATTATGGCGAGTTTGTTAGAAAAGAATCCGGATTGTGCTGTGAGGTATGTGAGATTAATATGTTTTGTTGCTTGGCTTAATTATTTATGATTCATATGATCTTATATGAATTGGATTTTGCAATTTGTTAATTCACTATATATGATTTTTGTAGTAAACAAACTCTATATAATGCCTGGGTAAAGATGAAGAAGAAGAGGAAGGAGGGACGTAACACGGTAGAAGAAGTACTTCATCAATGTGATCAGCAAGGATATAGGTTTTATCGGAGAAATTGTGAAGAAAACAATATCGTAAGTAATATCGTTGTTATGCACCCGGTATATATTCTTATAATGAGGACATGGCCCTTTGTCTTGATTATGGACACAATGTATAAAATGAACAAGTGACTTTCCCTTCTTCTTTTATTGTTTTAGGATTAAATTGGTTATGTGTTTAAAAAGTAAATACATACTTAACTTATAAAATGAATTATTTTCTTATTTATATTATATTATATTGTATTACTTAGGTATAATATGCCATTACTTGAGGCTGTCGAGATGACTTCTACAGGAAAGACTTTTGCCTTAGCTACTACCTTCATGAGGAATGAGAAAGCTGAAACCTATGAATAGGTGTTGCAATAGCTAAAGAATTTATATTTCGAATCTTCCGAGCCTGTCGTGATTTTAACTAACAATGAGTCAGGTTTGATGCCACTTATCTCTTTAGTCTTTAATAATTCTTACTATATGCTATGTAGAAGACATATTAATCAAAACATTGTTGGAAAGTTAACTCCGAAATTGGAAATGAAGGAGCTGAATTGTTTGTAAACACTACATGGCATAGATTAATTAACTCCTCAAATGAGCAAGAGTATAATCAGAGATCGGAAAATTTAAAGACCAAGTGGCAACGAATGCAGTAGTTCTTAGGATACTTGTTTGATGAATGGTTAAATCCATGTGCCCTAAGTTTGTGAGAGTTTGGACGTGTAAGTTTTTGCATTTCGGGTCGGAGACCAAGAATCGGGCCGAGAGTGAACATTCGCTGTTAAAGGCATGGATTGTAACAAGACACGATGATTTAGACACAGCTTTTCTGAAGATTGATTCTTTGATTGAGGGACAGATTACTGAGATTAAGACCACCCTTGAATATTCCTGATTGAAAGAGAAAGACAACGACCAGAGTAATCCAGTAATAGCTCAACTGTGTTACAATATAAGCCACTGAAAATTAAAAAAGAAGAGATAAAAAGAGCCCCAAAGATCCTAGCTAATCCAGAGAATCTGTGCGGACACTGGTTAGAACCTCACACATGCTTCCTTATTTGTGCGAGTTACTTAAACAATACCAGATATACATTCTACTAAAGTTGGAGGACGTTCACATTTTTTGGAGGTCGGTCGAAACAAATGGGTTATTAGGAATAGGAGAACAGTAATCTCACTAGGAGAGTGATCTTTAGAAACAATTGTTAGATTTTACAGGTATTCTCCAGGAGTTCTCTACACGACCACCGTCCGAGGTTCGTATATCCAAAAAAGGTTTTATTTGAATAATTATTTTTTTATATTTTTTTAATAATTAAAAGTACTTAATTTATAATTTAATTTATATTTATTACAGTTTATAGAGCTGCGTCGAGCTACCTAGAATATCTTACGTCCCGTTATCCCCTTAAATCCGGAAGGTTCGGTTTTTGGGGCTCTACCCACGATGATTACTAAAGGGAGACGTAAGATAGACTCTACTAAGAGGGATAAATCACACTGGGAGCATATATAGATTGCTCATGCAAAAACGAAGAAATCAAGCGAATCGGGATCGGGTTCTGAATCAGGGTTTGGTACGAGTAGCCGTGAAAGAGGGAGGCCGCCACGGGTGCCTGAGGGTTGAGGTAGAGGCTGCAATAGGGGATCGAGCTCGGGTCTATCATCTTTGTTAGTCCAGGATGCGTCAGATTTCTGTGAGTTCCCGTAAGCAGGCTTTCTACAACTTCATTTATCCTTGCATTGCAGATTGGAAAAATGTAAAAGGAGATGGGAACTGTGGGTTTAGGGTTTTATCATATCTTTTATACGAAGATGAAAATCAGTGGCCTAAAGTCCGTAGACAAATATGGAATGAGATGCACGAAACGGGATATGTATTGGAATTTCTTTCAAGGAAGTGAGAGATTTTACAAGATTTTTAGAGGTTGTGCACATTAGGATGGTTTCGCTCCTCGTGATTGGATAGATGTACCTGATCATTTGATCTTCGTAACAAACACATTCAATTCATGCATCATCCTAATTGTGAAGCAAGATAGTTGTACAGTTTTTCCATTTTATTCATTGTCGGAACAAGTCGGAGACACTGTTGGCATCGGACATTTTGCAGACAGTGAACACTTCATTGCCGTAAGTTTTTTTCATTTAAATATGTCGTCTTTTTTTTGTGATTGTTTATTAACATGTTTATTATTTACTTTTTTGTTCTTCGTTGCAGCTACACATGAAAAATAACTTTCCCTTGCCCCCGCTATATAAACAGTTGTGTCAAAGTAATGTAAGTAGCTGGAATGTCCCTTTGAGTAATCGTTTAGTAGATTAGCACGAATTGTATGTTAGTGAATTTCCTCCAGTATATGTCCTCCTAATATAAATATAATTAATTGAGATATTACTTGTTATAATATTTTTTATTATCTGGTGGTCTCACTATTGATGTTGACGTGCATTATTACTAGTTGCATTACTTATAACTTTTGTAAGATGTCACAAAAAAATTATGAGCAATCCGAATAAAAATAAATATGCAATGACAAATACATACTAAAGCGAGTATCAATACAACATAAGAAATACATAATCTAAAAACAAAGGGCTCGATACATGCAGACAATCCTCGAGATCTCTAAGAATATCGCATGATTAGTAGTAGGATCAGCAGGATCATCGTCGCTAATATATGTATCCAATGCATCAAGAATCACAGTAGCTAGAATGGAGGATATGATGGGAACTCCGGACCGGGAGGGAGTCTATCAGGATTCTGAATCCGCGGGTGGGTCCGAAATAGGTACCAGTCCATGTAGTGAGTCATAGTCGCATAAGGAGACATCGCAAGCCTTCTCATACACTCCGGATCTATGTAGTGGCTCGCCTCATCATCCCAGTAGGCCTCTATAAATATATGCTCCACCACATACCTAATATTTGTGCTAGCCAGTCGACGGTGCTCATGTGGCACAATAGTACGAGGAGTGGGGATGCCCTGCAATCGATCGAACTGCCGTATACATCTCTCAGGCATGTGCGGCTCCATAATATCGAAGAAGGGTAATGTACTGTGATATGTGGTAAATCGTACACCCTCTATATCCTGAGTTGTGTCCACCGAACCTCAACTGCTCTCATGGTATCCAACCGCATACGATACTCCAACACAGAACCACCACGTGCGGTTCCCAGGAACTCAAACTACTGGATATAAGGACTGCGGGTAATTGCACCTGTTCTCATTGGTGATGCAAACATGGGAAAATAGAGATATATACATGCCTAAAAATTAAAAGGTCATACAAACACTAATATATGAAATATAAAATAATTAATGCTTAGTAATAAAAATAATTAAATATACATACCTCTAACAGTGAGTAGCATCCTCCTAAGTTTCTCGCATCACTGCGTGACGCCTGACCTAAATTCCTGTAAAGCCACGCCAAAGCTGCAGCACCCCAAGCCATCTTACTGCACCTCCAAAGGGACTTCACTAAAGGCCATAGATGGTAAGAAACAACGTTCAACTCGCTCTTGTTAGTGACTATGGAATTCCCATGCACGGATAGCACGTAACTAGGATACTCTAATATCCATAGGAAGGTCAGTATCATTACCAGCAGCTGAAATAGAGGCCATAAGAATCCCACACTGAGAATCACCTCTACCAGTGAGACTAATGACGAGATCCCAGTTCACTAAGGCAATGAGCTGCACCTATGGCATAATCTCACCAGTAACAGCCTCACTATAGGCATGTATACCAAGAATGAGCTCTATGTCGTGCAGAGTGATAGTCATCTCACCAAACGACATATGAAATGAGTTGGTATCTAGCTGTCACCTCTCAACAAAGATGCTCAAAAGCACATTATGCCCCTGCTGGAATATACAGGACTGTAAATGAACAAGTCCTAATGTAGCTAGCTGCCAGCTGTCTCACATCAGGATCACTCAATGTCCATAAGGTAAGTGTGGAATGATGGCCACATAACCTTAGCGTAGGTCACTCCTGCATATTATAATAATAAAAAAATATACAAAAACATATTTTAAATTGCAAGATAATACATATAAACCCAAAAATACTATAAAATTAAGTTAAATACATATATAAAAAAATGTAAAACTTACCTCTCCGCACCAAATGGCAGCCGCAACATATCCCCCGTATGATGGCATGATCTCTGGATCCTGTGGACCTCCAGGAGGTGAGTCGTCATCACCTTTCTTCGCATTCTTCTTCCCAGCACTTGAACCCTTAGCAACGTCGGGCTCAGTAGATCGCCCTAATAAAGGTCATGACTGACTGTCAATATAAAGAAACCCGACTCCTTTCTACCTACCATGCATACTCCTTGATGAAGGTGGAGGAATCACGGTAATTGTCCCACCATCCCCCATGTCGATGTCCTCCTCTCTCTCACCCTCGCCTTGTACGTGCTCGACTTCATTAGTGTCATCTCCCCCTGCTTGGACTGTCTCCTCACAATCCTCATCCCCACCATGCTCTCCCAACCCAAGTGTGTAAGAAGGCACATGTCTAGAGCTCCCATAGTAATCCATGTGTTGGCTGCTGTAGGGGGAAACATCTTGAAATCCTGACAACAGCTCGTCTGCGAATGACAAACCCAACTGTGGATCTACAGGCCCTGTAGGACGAGTACCAAGCTGCTATACTGGAAGCTGGTAATAATTAGTTGACTAAATGACTCATACGGGTGATAGGAAGATGTGGGTGGCAGGTGATAAGGAGTCTATGCAGAAGATGGTTAAGGTAGTGGTGTATAAGGGTCATGAGGCATACAAACTCTACTCGAGATAAGAGGAGGCTGGATCGAAGATACCAGACCAACAAGATCAACAGTTAAAAGAGTAGTATGTATGTTAGAAGCATTATGCCTACCCTTCAATCCTGGGATGAAGTTGTAGTCGTACAACCATGAGTACAACCATACCTATCTGATACAGGCCTTAAATCATCTCTCCATCGTCTTTGCTGCTCATGATCTATCTAAACGAATTTTAAAAAATAACCATAATTAATTATTATTTATTTTTTATCCCATAACTATTATATTATTATTTATATTATTATAATTTTCATTATTAATTATATGTTAAAACATGAATTTATTCAATTGTAATCAATTAAATAATTAATTATTAATTATATTAAATTTGAATATATTTTATTTCTTACCATATTTTTCTTATTATGAATTTATCATAATATATCATTAAGATTACCTAATTAAATTACATTCAATTTATAGTATAAGGATAAATAACTAAAATTATTTCCTCTTAGATATTATTAACTTAACTTTAATTAAAATTATTATTTCCCCTTAAATATTATTAAATTAACTTTCGTTCATTTTTACAGGCAAATTCTAAACTAATAACTATTCAGTAATTAATAATCATTGTAATCATCTTATAATTCATAAGTAATTAAATAATAATTCACATTAAATAAAACATTAACAATTAAATAATTCATAAACATTGTAAGTAATCATAAATTTTAATTAAATTTAACAAGTAACATACCCTAAATCCAAAATTAAGACTAACATATATAATAAGTTTAATCAACACTAACATATACACATTATAATATAAAATTACTCAAAAATTAAAATAATGGTAATAAATAAAAATAAATAATATAACAAATTAACAAAAGAAAATTAATATATTAAGAAAAATTTTAAAAAATTTTAAAAAAATGTTCCGTTCTATCAGTTGGTGCGACCGTCAGCTGCCCCACGCCCTGCCTTGGTGCGAGGGTGCATCAGTCCGCTCCATCGCTTGGTGCCGGTAGTACTAAATCGCATGAAGCCTTCCACGCCATTGGTTGGCGCAACGACCTTCTCCTCTGCGCCATCGGTTGGAGCAGATTCAATTTCAACCATGCCATCGGTTAGCGCTGGCGAACAGCCACCCGCGCCAACCATTTTTTTCATCAACGATATATTTTTTTTAAAATTTTAAACGGTTAAAAACATAAATAAACGAGTGTAAAATATACTAACGTTTTTGACGATTTTTAACATTTGAATTTACCCAAATCATCGTTTGAAGTCTTCGGGTCTCTTGAGAACTTAGAGAGGAGAGAGAGTGTGTTTGGTTGAAAGTGAAATGTTCTCACGTATAAATTTTATATTATGTTACGTAATTTATCGACTCCTTTTATAGTACTCCACCTCATCGTTTTCATTAATTAAATTGTGCCACATGCCATTTATGAACTGTGACACCTCTTCATTTTTAATTATCTCAGTTAATTTTGCCAACATATTTTGATCAATGTCTCTTCTATATAGCATGTAGTAAGATCTACTGAACATCTCCCAATCACAGGCATCAAATCATTCTCCTTATCCATCATAATCACTATAGGTTCTTGTGGATTAGTATCTTGCCCATTCCCTTTTGGCATTGCTGATGTAAAATATAAGTGCTTAATCTATTTAAGTACCCATCTATTCATCATAGCTTGCTCATTCCACATGAATGCAGTTGCTATAGTGAATTTTTTACTGGTCGGAGTCATCCTGATAACCTCCAACAATGACATATTGTACTTAAGTAATAAAATGCAAATTTAATAATTACAAACTAAATATCATAAATTTAAGTTTATGGGTGTCTAAATTATTAAACTTAAATAAAGTAATAAATATGAACTAATTGATTTAAATGTTAATTAAATAATAATAGTATTTAAAATATATATATATGAAATCAATTAAATAATATATTTATATATATATATATAAAAGGGAAAATCAATTAACATAATAACATTTTTTTAAACCCTAACAACTTAAATAAACATAAATTTGAATTATACTTATTTATAAATAAATATATAAATTTAAGTACATACTAAAATATTAAAATTAAACTAAAACAAACTACTCCTAAAACTTAACTAATTCTTCTATCTCCATTGCCGTTCAAGCAGGTTTAGAATAAAAAGTTTTCTTTTTCCTTCCAAAAAAAAAAAAAAAAAGCAAACTACACCTAAAACTTAACAATTCAATTTAAATTAACCCTAAAAGATCACGATTACTGTTAAATAATATTAACATCTAAAAATATTAAATTAATTATATGAATTTATAAAAAAGTGTATGGACTTTAATAAGTATATACTAAGATGTTAAAATTACCCTAATGTAAAATACTAACAAAATTAACTAATTCAATATAAATGTTTCTTAAATTATTATACGATCATGATTACCTTTAAAATAATATTAACATTTTAGCTTAAATAATCAATATATATTTAATATTCACATAGACACTTAACAAAATATCTTAATAAAACTTACTTGTTTGTTTTATATATCGTATCCATTATCAGTACATATAACCACGTCTTTATCATTTTAATAGATAGCAGGTGTACAACAACAGTAGGACTAAGCTCATCGCTCCCATCAAAGTTTCTGAAGAAGACTGTATAACTTCATTTAGCACTTAAGCAAAGTACTTCCTCTACCATATTGCGTGTCTGCATCATTTTATGCTTCATCTTCGCAAGGACATTGTATATAGTTTGGGCACTAAATAAATCATATAAATTATATCATTATATAAACACAATTTTAAAATATTATAATAACCAACATAATAGTATTGTGACATACCTCACAGTACAATCCCGATTTTGTTCTCGGAAGAATCGCAACATATTACGAGGTGTTATATGACTCTTCCTGAATTGCTCAGTCAGTTTTATTTACTCTTCTGTCAATCTTGGGCGTGACTGTAATGATCGACACCTATTACATTTGCATTTACATAGTTGTGTTTCCCATAGTTACGAATAATTGCCACTTTTCACTCGTAACTATTTGCTTGCCTTTTAATTTAAAGGGGCAGCCACACTTTTTAATTCCATAAAGACTCCACCTTTATGAGAACTTCTTCTTCATCATTAACTCTAGACTTCGTTCTCGTTTTCTTTACACTTCCATGCTCGTAACCCAATGTAAGATACAGTCGATGGTCAACAATTCTTGATGTCAAATACGGAGTGATACAAAAATATGTATTCACTTTCATTGTCATTTCTCTTACCCATTCCATCAATTTTGTTTTCGAATTAAATATCTTATCTGTTGCAAATAAATGCTCGTGATCCATATATTGTTTCGGTTCTAGAAATTATTCAAATTTGTTCGGATCTACGTCAGTTTGTGACATTAAAATATTATAATATGAAACAAATTAATAATTCATCTTATATAATAAAAAAACTATACAGAGCATGAAAATAAATTTAAAAAAAAAAAACTGTCATGATTTCGCCTAGATGGGGAATTTCGCCAGCCTAAGCGAAATTATTTGAAACTCATGGCAGTTTTGAAAAATCAATTTATTTTTTTAATTTTTTACATCAAAATTGATATTTTTTTGTAAAAAACCTATAAAATCATCCATATATGTCTTCAATTTGTGTTGAAAGAGAAAAAAATTAAGAGAAAAATTTAAGAAATATTTGAGTTAGAATTAGAAAGAAGATAGAAAGAATAAATGATAAAGAGAAAGTTTATGATAAAAATAAAAATTTTTAAATTTTTTCATCATAAATTTAAAAATTTTTGAATTAATTTTATTAACCCAAAAAAGATAATCTTGTCTTCAAAACTCTTATTAATATATATAAATAAATGTACATATATATATATAAATAAATGTATATATGTAAAAAGGGAATTATCTTCTTTTCAAAACTGGGGGTCGATAAATCTAACTCGGGAATATGAATGTATAGCGAAAAAAATAATTATTTTCCCTCATCTTCCCTACTCTTTCTCTCTCTATACAATTTCCCTCTAACTTATCTCTATTCCTTCTCCACTCTAAAACTAAAATCTTGATGTAAGAAAAATTGAAATAATTTTTTTTTCAAAACTGGCTCGGATCGCCCGAACAGGCGACCCGGACATGAGCAGATCGCCCAGATGGGCGACCAGCACATGTCTGGGTCGCCGGCCCGGGCAACCGGCTCACGTTCGGGTCACTGGTCCGGGCGACCCGAGCACTTTTTTTTTTAGGAAAACAAAATTTTTGTAGGTATTTGGAAAACTTGAAACATGAATAACTTTGCGATCAAAGGTCCGTTTCACGCATATGACCACTTATTTTGATGGTTCTCATAAAGATAAACGCAATGACATCGTCGAAAAAGTGATCCGGAGCGTTTTGGGGCAAAAAATTTGCGTGCAAAAAGAATTTCAATATTTAACAACTTCAATCATTTGAATTTTTAATTAGAGCAAAAAGAAGACTGCTCCTCTTTTTAATTTTCAAATTGGTGCCATAATTTTTTAGTTAATAAGAGAGAAAGTATTAGAAAATTACAAAAACGTAAATTAAAAGGAAAATAGGAGGTTTTTGTGGGAATGGTTGGTGGAAATCGTCTAAAGCCATTTTTTACGTGTAGATCTCGAAAAAATACACGAAATGCCCACAAGAATCGCCTCAATCGGACGTCCGAGCGCAAAGTTATGCCCCGTCAAAATTTTCGACTATACCGGACAATTGTTTTGCCCCAAAATGCGTTTGGATCACTTTTTTGACAATGTCGTTGTGTTTATCTTTATGAGAACCATCAAAACGAGTAGTCATACACTTGAAATGGACCTCCGATCGCAGAGTTATTCACGTTTCAAAATTTTCAAATACTTATAAAAATTCTTTCTTCCTAAAAAAAGAAAGAATGTGTTCGGGTCGCCCGGACCGGTGACCCGGATGTGTGCTGGTCGCCCATCTGGGCGATCCGCTCATGTTCGGGTCGCCCGTTCGGGTGATCCGAAACCATTTTTGAAAAAAAATTTATTTCAACTTTTCTTACATCTAAATTGATATTTTGTTCTACAGATTCTTAATAATGATCTATATCTACCTCCAATTTAAGTTTAATGTTAAAATTTTAGTTTTAGAGAGAAGTTAGAGACAAATTATGTAGAGAGAAAAGAGTAGGGAAGAGGATAGAAAATAATGATTTTTTTTGCGCTATACATTCATATTTCCGAGATAGATTTATCTACCCCAACTCTTATTCCTCTTATTATTATTATTATTATTATATATATATAAATGTATAATATGTAAAAGGGATTATCATCATTACTGTAAGGTATAAAACCCAGTACAATTTTCAAGCTTCATCTCCCTCGGAGCTGCGGTCTCACCCGCCTGTCTCACTGCCTCAGCAGTACCACTATCTCCGAAGGCAGAAGCCGACACCTCTGCCAGCACCACGTCACCGGCACCAACGGATTCAGGTATTTCTCGGTTTCTCTCTCTCTCTCTCTCCGCTCTCTCTCTCTTTCTCTCTGATTCATCCATTTTTTCTCTTGGTTTGAATTTTGAGTTTAACAATTGATTTTCTTTAGAAATTAACTTCTAATTTATTCCTTATTGGCGTTGTTTGGTACTTGGATTGGTGCAAGTGGCCATGTAAGTGTGCAGTTTTACAAAAAGTAGAGGACAGAGGACGCCATGAGCTTTACTGTAAATGGTTTAAACGAAAGTAATTGTTTATCGAGTAACTTTTAGGTCTAACATTCATTTGGATGAATATTTATGAAAGGAAGATTAATTATGCATGCATCTGAAATCTAGTTTGAACTTTTATAAACATCTCTCAATTGGCCTCTCCAATTTTGAACTTAACGGTGTGGTTGTAATTGGATTGACGTATTTGTCAGTGTCTGAGGAAAGGAATGCATTTGGTTGGTTAGGCATTTTCAGTTTTGATTTAGATAGTTGATTCACAAGAAGTTCTGTTTATTTCTGCAATTGAAACTACATATTCTGGTTCCCGTTGCTTTTCAGTGGTTTGTCTCCAAGCTTTTCAAATTAATTTGAGTCTGATTTGTGACTCTTAAAGGGAGCAGCAAGAATTTTCACAATTTTTTCTTTTGTGGAAAGTTCCAATGTGTGTCATGAAGTGTTTGGTAAGTGAGAAATGCCATTAATTGGATAAAAAGAGATTTGCAGCTACAATGGATATAAGGAAAACGAAGACCTCCCCTAGAGAGATTGCTCCGATTGTTGTATATAACCATGTATCATATAGAACCTATATTCTTCTTTTATGAGTTTCCCAACTGTAGTAGCATCTGATGCCTTTTGTTGGAACTATTATCATAGGAATGCAGGTACTTCTATATACCTTTACTGATTACAAGTGCATATGAGAAAAACATTATGTTATCTGGGTTACACATTCTAGTTTGATTTTAGGCATCCGTTCCTCTATTTTCTTACTTGATATGAACTCATTTGTGGATTGATTTTGAGCTCGAAACTTCCCATGAATCTCTCTCTTGTTCTTGGGGAATTTTGTAGAGGAAACCCTAATAGACAACCCTAGTGAAGACACTAAGACCTCCTATTGAAAGCTGGAACTCTTCTCTTTATGGAGGAATCAACGAGGGCTAAAGCTGGAACTCTTCTCTTTATGGAGGAATCAATGAGGGCTAAAGAACCCCCACCTATCCCTCACCTAAATAGGACCTAACAACAAGCAACAATGGCTACAAAAGCCATCACCTCTTGAAGACTAGGAATTGGAAGATGATCCAAGAAGCCCTTGAAATTTGATTCAACGAATTCTCAATCAATCAACTAATTGATCACTCTAGTTGAGAAAGGTAGAAGAAGAAAAACTAAGATAAACCTAGGTAGAAACTGTTAAGTGTGGCTGTAAAATTTTCAGTCATTCATTGATTGTAGAAGACAATTAAGAAAAAAGAGTATATATAGGTCTGCAAGTTATTAACTTGTTGCCCTAACTACTAAGCATGATTAAAGGGGGGTTTTGGGCTTAACTGCCACTTAATTACAAGCCAAAGCTTAATAGAATTGGTCTTGGGGATCAAAATAGACCAAAAACTAAAGCATAGTGCAGCTGGACTGCAAAGGGCCAGATCCGGCTCCATGATTACTTCTACTTCTAGAGTTTTCCTGAGAGCAACCGGATCAGGCTGTCCTGCCTCCAAGGGTGTTTTTGTGCTATGTTGTCCTCCTTTGCTAGCACTAGATGATCTTGAGCTCCTAGTTTGTCTTGTGATCTTCTTCAAGATTTGTATGGTCCTTAAGCTTTAGGACTTCTCCTAAATCTTCAATTTGAATGCTCGATTCTCCATTTGAAGCTTCCTTCCTAAACTCCTTCAAGTCCTCCATCAAACTAGTTGCTCTAGTTGGATCATGCTTAGCTGTGATCATATCATTACTACTTCTGTGTAATTATTTCTTGTTTTCTAGGTCTCTTTTTGAAACTTGTCTTTGAGAGTATACACCTTCTATTAATGTGTCTATATGTATGTATTTCACTTTTGCAGAGCCTTCCTTTAAGCAAAGTTGTAAGTTTCACTTTTGAGTGATTTACCTATACAGAAGCACATGACTGTAGTTTCCCTCCTTTTTTTTTTTCCATTTCTTTGGGGAATTAGTATCTTTTCTCTTTTGCTTATACTAAAGGCTAGTTTGCGAGTTTAGGAGAGAAGAGAAGTGAAGAGAATTATTAAGTTGGGAGAGAAAATAAAAGAAGAGAAGGTGAAAGATTTCTTTCAAATTTTGTTTGGGAGTTTTGGATAGAAAAGAAAAGAAATGTTTCATTTTTTTGGGAGATTGGGGAGAAGGTGGAAGAAGAGTTAAAATAAAGTTTTTATTTTTTTATTTTTATTTTATTTTTTACAATGATAACCTTTCCATAAAAAAGAACATTTGATAATGGTGGCATTTTATATTTTTTTAGGAACAAAGTTGACATTTCAACTCATCCTCAAATTTTAATGAGCTCCATTGTCTCTTTCTCTCCAAAAGTGGAGAGAAAGGATTTAGGCTTAGGAGAGGTGAGTAATCTCTCCATTTCTCCTCTTCTTCTCTTAAAAAAACTCCCAAACAGATGAAAGCGACTCCTTTTTCTCCAAATCCCTTCTTTTCTCACAACTTCTCAACTCCCAAACTAGCTGTAACTCTTTTTTTTCCCCTTTTATTTGTGTCATTTCTAAATGGCCCTTTTTGCTTAAATCGAAAGTTTCAGATTAGTCTACTGACTTTGAACGGACTAACTAAAGTTTCAGAAAAATGGCTGTTGTTGAAGAAAACATTTTCTTTCTTGTTTCAATAGTTTCTACTCATAATATGGATTAAAGAAACCATAAACATTGGAGATCCTGCTCTTTGATTAGTTACTAGTTCCTTCTAATTCAGGGATGTTCAATTTAGAATCTTAAGATTATCCTGAAAATTCTCTGTATTGGAATAAAGGTAGAAATATGTAACTAATTTGAGTGGATGGCGTGCTGAGTGTAGAAAGCTGAAAAAGGCTTGTATCTGATTCAACTATGACAAGATGTAACACTTTGAGGAAGTGATAACTGAATATTTGAGTTTTATACAAAAACCACGTTCTTATTCGTTAAACCCACTGTTCTGTTTAGCAATTGATTGTGTGCTATTCCTTCAAACTGAAGTTGTGCGCAGAACTTTGGAAGGATTGCAAGGGTTGTTTTTCATCATAAAATTGATATTTCTGCTTTCTTGTTTTGGAATTCATTTGTCTGGTGAAGCATTCCAGATTTTTTTAATTATCATGTCACCATTGCAGAAGGACATTCTCATTTCATAGTTGTCTCTGATATACGTCTGGGATTTACTTATGATGTTCTAGATGTTCTTGATAATTTTCCCTCAAACAATTTCCTGTTTGTAGGCTTTGCATATCAATGGGTTTTTATAGGAAAGTAATTTGGACGTTTATATTAACAATTAGCAACAAATAGATTGCAAGCCAGTCATAAGAACAAATTGATGATGATGATGATGATAATGAAAATGGTGATGGAATTCCCATGCAATGTGATTTTGATTTTGATGATTGATTGTTTAGACTAAATCAAAATGATTTAGTTCTTGAATTTTACTTGGTTTAAATTAGACTTTGTATTTGTGCTTAATAATGGAGCTTTGTATTGAACAAAATTGTATTTTGCTATTATTATGTTCTTGGTACATGTTCTAATAGACATTCTTAGTTGGAGCATTATTAATATATTTATAAATTTTTATTTATTTATAATGTCATGATGACGTCATTCGGTTTTTTTGCTACGGTCTGACCAGTTGACCCATTTATCAGTAGTTACTTGACCAGTTAGATCTCCGGTCCGGTTCAAACAACATTTATTTTAGATAATTCATAGATTTTTGAGATATTTAGGAGAAAATGTGCTGCAAGTTTAACTTTCAAATCTGTATTACCGCGAACTACTTGCAGTTTTTGTAATGGGTGCATAATTATTGGGGTTCATGATAGGCTGATTGATGATTTGATTATGGCAAAACGAAGAGGCAGGCCTGCTAAGAAGAATGCAAGCGAAATTGACGATGCAGTTCAGAATGAGGCTGTGTCGGATAAGAGCGGAGACGCATTCCATGTCCTAGAAGGTAATTTGCTGTCACTTTGGTGCAAAATTTTTGCAGTAATCTTTGCCTTCTTCCACCTTCTATTATATGTATTAGCTCTATGGTGATTTTTTTTGGCATTCTTGAAACAGTATGAGGAGAAACAAGAAAGTTCCATCTTTTTGACTAGTGAAAATTGGAATTTAAAGTTCCTTGACACCAAGAACCCTATGTATATTTGACTAGTTCAAACACTTGTCTTCCACTGCATTTTTGTTGCATATAATCGTTCATCAAGCAGGTCTCTTTCTGTCTGGGACTTCTTTTCCCAATTGAACTTTAATGAGAAATTTTCCATCTCAATGGAATTTGTCTTTGCGCGGAAAACAAAGTCAAATTGCAGCCTGATAGTCAGGATAGTCATTTCCTTTCCCTCCAACTAATAAACCATTTGGGCAGCAATTACCCGGAACCTGTATAATGTTATTGGCTTCTTGTTTCTAGTCAGAGAACAGCAAGCTAAGAATGGTTCAGTTTTATTAATCTGAGATATCAGATGGTAAAATTCTGTAGAACTGGTTTCTCAATGAGGGCAATGTCACATTTCTAGTAACTGAAAATAAGTACCCGATGGAATTCTGCATTTGTTTTTTCATTGTTCTTTTAAGTCTCTTGAAGGGCGAACTTGAGCACAATGCTGAAGTTTTTCATTTGAAAGGAAGGTTACATTTAAATACACCAATGCAACCCCTTTGTTGCAGTGTGAAGGCTGCATAGACCTGGCCCTTTCCAGGCCCTCTAATGATAGGAGGTCTTTTTTGCAGATTGTTTTCCCTTTTGTTTTTGAAGTTTCATCCTTTTGGGATTTGACTTTGCTTGACACTGTCAAATCCAGAGATTTAGTACATTTCTCTAAACCTATTTGTTACTATATTTTGGCTTTCCAGTTGAACGTCAAGTCACTGCAATTAGGGCCCTTCGAGATGTTGAGATTGAACAATTGCGGACTATGTTGCATTTGCTCCGCTCATATTTCCATAAGGATCAGCTTCAAGTTCCTGTAATGCAATTCTTTAAGGAAAACCTTCCGAACCTTTCTGTTATAAAAAATGAAAAGGATGGCAAATATGAAGTGCACTGGAAGGATGATGAAGGTGGCTTACACATAGACCAGGCTGATGGAGGACACATACATGCTTCTTTGCTGCATAGATTGTCCATGGTCTACCAAGATTTCTCTACTGCAATGCCATCTCTTGGTGGCTTTGAGTTCTCAAAGAGAAGTGGTAATTATGAGTTTCTCTTGAACTACTGTTAAATTCAAATACTGATTCATTCTCTATGACTTCATTTGATGACATTTTGTACTTCATGACCAGTGAAAACAAATCTCCTTGGTGTTGATGCTCTGCAAATCAAGGGTTTTGTAAGTTCTTATGCAATTTTTATCAACAATTTTTCTTCTGGTTTGAATTCTGTCAAACCAGGTCTGATTGTATTTTTGTTCTTAGATGAAGGAAGGCTTGGTCTCACCTGCTTTTGTTTCCTTTATTTTCCTCTTAGGACTTGGAAGAGCCATCTAATGCACATGTCTTTGAGCTGCAGGACAAGTTTCAAACTCCTGGTGTATGTATCTTCGTAATGTTTTCAATGCACTTCCTTTAGCCTCTATTTGTTATTTGCTCGCTTTATTCTATAAAAGCTCTATGCAAGTTGTTTTAATGATCTTCATGCAAATATGTATATTTCTGCTTCATTAGTTATGAGTAGCATTCTTCAGCTCTTCTAGAATACTTGCCCTCATCAGAAAATGATGTTTTTTGTTTGACTTGGCAATTTTTGGGATATTTAACTGATTAAACTTCCAATTTTATCCTGCTCGTATGTAGTCCACAAACTTTTAGCAAATGGTGAAAATTTTTATTGAAAAGGTGCTTCACTTTGGAGGTTGATGTTATTTTGAGGGAATCCAAAATGAAAGCTAAGGCATTCACTTTTTGATGACTAACTTGTATACCTTGAAAGTGTTCAAAAGAGAAAGGTAGCAAAGCTTGGGTGAGTCTTATAGTGTCAGGATCATGTTCATTTTCCTTGAGTCTAGTCTTCAGAATCTACCAAATGAACTTCTTAAGTGGTTTCCAAGAGATAAAAGTTGAGTCAGAACTTCGCTTATTTGAATGAACTGTTTTGCATCTGTAATTTTCATTTGTTTCATCAAAGTCAGGGAATGTGGGGGATGGGGTAGGCTGGGAAGGCAGAAGAGTAAATCAATGACATCATTAGCTAAGCTTTGGTATCTACATGTATGTTTGTTCTTTGCATCTCCTTTTGTAACTTAATGTTCTTGGTTTGTGGCTCCAAGTGAAGTTACTTCTACTGATTGCAGGCAACTATTCAGAGGCTGTCTATTGGTATGACACCCAAAACTTTAAGGCTGCCTAAGCCTGGGGAAATGCTTCTATCCATCCATGGCTCACCACTTGGCGTTTACAAGGAAGATAACATGGAAGTAATAAATGGTACACATTTCTTCTATTAAGCTTATATATCCTTTGAGCTCAATAAGAAGATACCAGAATTAAAAGGTTATCCTGGATATACAAAAAACAAATTTGTGGTTTGAAGTTTGCCTTATCTACCTTGTTTGTGAATTAACGTGCAATTTGGTTCCATCCTCTGTAGACGAGACCATTCTGAAGTATTTGAGTGTTGAAATGAAATCCATCTAAATGCTCCTTTTTTTTTTTTTTTTGGTTATTAATAACATTTTCATTTGCTCTGCAGAAATGGAAGATGGTTAACTTGCTTGGGTGCTGAATTCTTTGCTGTTCATCTACTAATTCGATGTTTGTCTGATGATATCTTTCTACATTCTGGGGAGTGCAGACTGCTCTATAATTGAATCGTACTAGTTACACTACCATGCAGCACCTTAGCACAAATTTAAGTAATGATCATTCAGTATGAGCTCTCCTCTCGGTCTTATAGATTACAGGAAACCCTATTTTGCAATCAATTCCTTTCCCACAACCGCTGCTCTAGCTAATTGTCACCCACTGATAGGCTTCAAGTTTTGTCTTTCTTTGTATATACATAGATCTTTGTTCATTTATGCCAATTACTGTTCTTTTAAAGCTGACACATTCATATTCAATTGTGCTAAAAAAGACCAGTAAAGTTTCTTGTTCTTTTTTCAATGTCTTGAATTAACCTTTTAGCGACTATATTTAGATTTTCCAAGCATGGTGCTAAAACCCTTGTTTTGTCTGCTACATTTTGTATTGTAGATGCACACGAGTCATTAACATCTTTTATAACATTTTATGTAATATTTTTTCTTTCTCGATTATTTTATTCTTTTAGAGTTTATTTTTTATTTGACGAAGCTTAATTAATAAAATGTATATAAGAGAACCATTGGTTGTAGGAGTTAATGGCAAAACATGTCCACTTTTTTAATGAATTGGTCATCTCTTGACATAAAATTGATCGGGATTATTAGTTTCAATTAAAATAATTTTGAATTTTTTCTCTAACAACGAAAAAAGTTTGAGAGACAACATAAGAATTACTAAACAATAAAATAAAAAAGTTATACAAGATAGCATATTTAAATACATATTTTAGTTCGATAGAATATATAAATGTTAGTAAGATAACAAGTAAAAACTATTCTTTTTCATTTCGTATTTTATAGAAACTTGAGGGAGGGCGTAAATCAACTTGAGTAAGTAAACAACTCCAAAGAGAAAAATAAAAAAAGAAAAAAAATCATTGATTTGACAGAATCAAAAGTATATCTTAATTTATGTCTTGGATTTTGATGAAACCACATCGAGAAAAGTAGAAGCATTAGAGAGGAGGAGAGAATGGGTAGAGAGAAAAAGCAAAGGGGAACGCACACTTGAGAATTTGAAAAATGTAACAGTGTTGTTTTTTATTTTAACGGGTAGAGAGAGAAAGCAAAGGGGGGCGCACATTTGAGAATTTGAAAAATGTAGGTGTTTTTTTTTTTTTAATTCAATATCTAAGAATCATCAATAATTTAAGAAACAGTTACTGACATATCATATGAAATTATTAATAAGTCGAATTCAAGACTCTTTACATGATATGCTAAGTGACATGCGATATAAAATTGCTAATAAATCAAACTTAAAACTTCTCACCTTCATATGCTAAGTGTAGGATTCTAAATCAGGAAAGTCATGCTATCGAATCTTTCATCATTACACATAAAATATAAGGTTAATGGCAATATACTCTCCCTGTAATAGGGGGGAAGATGGTAAAAGCATTATAGCATCTAATGTTAATAAATAGGCAATTCTCCCCAATTTTAATGTAATTCTGTTAAAAAAGTCAGTGATGATTAAGACGATCGTGATTTTACATATATATTCTTACTATGGAGGTGTATTGACTAAAAAGCTACAAAGCCAAAAGCCCAGCCGAAAAAAAAACTTTTTAGAAAACTCTTTATCCTCTTAAAAAACTTTTTCAAAAATTAGAATCAACGCTCTTACTGGTTCCAAAAAAAAAAAAAAAAAATCAATATCTATCAGACATCTGCCAAAGAGGGACGAACATAGATAAGCTTTCGGCCATGGGTGACTGCTAAGGCGGCTGTGTTTGGTCGCCTTGGGTCTCTGTTAGCCTTGCAGATGCGCGGAAGAGAGAGGAGATGGTGCAATCCGGGCAATTGGCAAGAATGTGAGAAGATAAAAAAATGGCGGCGAAGGGGTGATGATTGATGATGCCATGGGAGGGCTAAGGAGCTTGGAGATTTTTTATAATTTGTCTCTTTTCCATTTTCTTGCTTTCTTTCCCATTGAATTGAAGATATTTTTGTCTTTTCTTGTGAAGAGGGTTGGTGATCACTGGCGGCAGATCGAGGTGATTGCGACAGAGAGTTAGTGGCTTGAGGAGATATCGATCCTAAGTTTAAGAGTTTTTTTTTTTTTTTTTTGAATTCCTAAATTTGAGGATTATTTCTTGCAATTTTGTATGAGAAATCAGAAATCTTGTTTTCTTTTTATATGTAGTCTGTTATGATTTTTTTTTTCGGCGACAGGAAATCCCTTTTGTTTTAATTGTTTTATTATTATAATACATATAATTTTAGGAGATTTTAATGGTTGAACTTTATCAAAAGGATTCAAATAGTTTAGGGCAAGATAGTGATCTCATTTCTCAACCGAGTAGGTCTGACAGAAGGCAATAACGAAAATGCAGTAACAGTTGGGGGGTGAATTGTCAATTTATTGACATCAACGCTATAGTGCTATTACCCCTACATAAGGGAGTATATTGCCATTAACCTTAAAATATATGTAAGTTATATCTTGCACTCGATTTCACCTTGCAAAGTGCATTTTGCTGTTGAAACGGTACCATCCTATTTAAATTGGAAATTTTTAGAATTTTTCAGTCACGCATCTCTGTCTCGTTTCTTCTTTAGCGTTGTCTCTCACTTCTCCTTCTCTTTTTTCCCTTCGTTCTTCCTATTCTTCCCAGTAGAATTCTTAAAAAATCTCTAATCACACCACAATCGTCTTTGTTTTCTTATTAGTTTCTTGCTGATCGACGATGGTTTTTCTTCTTGTTATCTTGCTAATTCGTAATCTATGAAGGAATCTGGAGAAAATATTTTTGCAAGGGATGAGAATATAATGACAGTAGCAGCTTTGTTTTCATATTATTTGATTTTTTTATTTTATTTAGTGTATTGAAAAAATTTATGAAGAATGATGGAAAAATTATTATTAGAAAAGATGACAAAGAAGATTTGATTTTTCCTATGTAACTGATGTTTCTTCTGTGTATTAAATTTAAATGTCACGGAGTTACGAAGTTTTAGTTTTCAATTGTCGATGTTGCAGATGAATATAACTATAATTCCATTTTTCAATTACTAATGTTCCACAATAGCAGTAGCAATTTTGTATTTCACATTATTTGATTTTTTTTTTTTTATTTTATTCACTATATAATGTATGGAGAATCATGGGAAAATCGTTATTAAAGAAGGTGAAGAGGAAAATTTGGTTTTTCCTATGTGATTATTGTTTTTTCTGCTTGTTAAAGCTATCAGCCATCGGAGTAACGATATTCTATTTTTCAATTGTTAATGTTCCACAAGAATATAACTATAAATTCAATTTTCAATTGGTAATGTTCCACAATGGCAATAACAGTTTTGTGTTTCATATGATTTGATATTTTTTTATATCTTATTGTGTATTGTTTTAATGATTTTAATGATGTATTATATATGGAGAATATGGGAAAATCGTTATTGGATAGATGAGGAGGAAGGTATGGTTTCCCATGTGTAATTTGATGTTTTTTCCGTGTTAAAGTTATATGTCACTGGAGTTATGTACTTGCATTTTTCAATTGCTAATGTTTCACTGGAGTTATGTATTATATATGGAGAATATGGAAAAATTGTTATCGGATAGATGAGGAGGAAGTTTTGGTTTCCCATGTGTAATTTGATGTTTTTTCTATGTTAAAGTTATATGTCACTGGAGTTATGTAGTTGCATTTTTAATTGCTAATGTTTCACAAGAATATAACTATAATTCTGTTTTTTAATTGCTAATGTTCTACAATGGCAATAGTCGTTTTGTGCTTCATATGATTTGATATTTTTTTAAGCTTATTTAGTATATTGTGTATGGAGAATCATGGAAAAATCGTAATTGGAGATGATGAGGAGGAAGATATGATTTTCCTATGTAATTAATGTTTTTTCTGTGTATTAAATTATATGTTACCGGAGTTACGAACTTCCATTTTTCAATTGCTAATGTTCCACAGGAATATAACTGTAGTTCCATTTTTCAATACTTTTTTTTTATTTTTTTGTTTTTTTGTCAAAACCGGGATCAATACGCATTTCAGAGTCAAACATTATATTCTTATGGAAATACAATCCACGTTTCATGAAAAAATATTTGAATCTAGAAAGGAAAAATACGAAACATACGTGGAACATTAATACAAAATTTATGGCATATTAGAACATAACAAATGGAACATTACTGCATAACTTATGGAATATCTCACGCGCATGTATGTCACTTGCTTTTGCTGCTACTAGAATGACTTTTTCGAGTTTTTCGGAGTGCACCTGAGGTGCACTCAGGTGCAACGTATAACGACTGCAAAATATACTCTCGTCATTTTTTTTTTACTTGTCACATTCTATTAATTCTCGTCATTTTTTTACTCGTCATATTATGAAAATAATTTAACACTTAATGAACTTTTTCCCATTATACCCCCCATTAAAAATAAATTTCAACCTCTTTTAACTTTCCTCATATGGAAACTTGTAGAAATAATAGTGAGAGAGAGAGAGAGAGAGAGATTAAAAGGAATTCTAGTTCATTCAATAAAAAACATCTAAAATTGTATTTCAAACATCTAAAGTTGTATTTCTTTAAACAATATGATGTCCAAAATGTGACACTAATACAAAATTGAAGGAGTATATTGCGATGTTTGTCATATGCAAGAAGTCTAGAAATTTTCGTAATAGATCTATAGCAATGAATGTTATAAATGTCCAATAAACATCAGATTTTCATAGTTGATATGGTTTTTGCAATTATTGTCAAATTTTGGTAACTATCTATTGTGATGATTGCTACTGTCATTTAAGAGTATACAAAAAAGTATTCCTCAGAATTTGTAGATAGTTCAAAAAATGTGTAAATAGATAGAATAAATAGTTATTCTGACCTTTAATTGCATTATTCAAAGTGTAGCAAAACATTTTTTTCCAACATATATAAATAGTCTAAAAAAAGATGTATATTTCAGATTTATAAATAGTTGTCATAATACTTATTTTCACGTTTATTACCTTATTTTAAAAATACTGAAACATATTTTTTTATATTTATAATCTAAGAAAGATACATGTGACAACATTTGTAAATAATTGAAATATGTAGTTATTATTACAGTTATTGCATCATTTTTAAAGTGTAACAAATAAGATTCAACATTTAGTCTTAAAAAGATAAATATATCAACAATATAACTAATTATCCTGACATTAGTTATTCTGACATCTATTGTGTTATTTCAAAGTGTAGCAAAAGGTATTTTCTTGGCATTTGTAAATAGTCTAAAAAAAGATTATTTATACCAACATCTTTAAATAGGTATAAAAAGCTATTACTAATGTTGATTTTATAATATAAAAAAAATGTAGCAAACAAATTTTTTTTAACATTTGGAATCATCTTAAAATATGCATGTGCCTATATGTGCAAATGATTGAGATAAATAGTATTCCAAAATTCATATCGTCAAAGGACAGTAAGAAAGTATTATGTCGACTTTTTATTCCAATATTCGCTAATTATATGAATTGGCAGTTATTGTGCAACATTTGTTACATACTTTGAAAATATATGAAAATATAATTTTTCAATATTTGTAAAAGCATAACTAAGTATATTTATAACAATTTATTATCGGTACAAAATATAAAGTTGTTGACGTTTGTTTTACACTTAATTCTCTTGATTTCGGAGGCAATATTGTTGTTGAATTTCCAACCATGGATAAAACTGAGGAATTTTGAGAAAAAAGACCAATTCATTGCCAAGATCCTCATCATGAGAAAATGAAGCAATCAAGAACAATTTCAGTATCATATGCAATATCCTGAACTTGTTTCAGCCAAGATCTTACTCTGGATTACTTTTAGAAAAGGCGTCATCATTAGCCGCAGCTTTCAAAAGGGCTATCATTCGATAAAATTCTTCTCTACAGTGATGAACATCCTTCTTGACTCCACTCGATTCTTTTGGCTCATCTTGCAGTATGATAGTGATTTTTTTCAATAAGGAAAGCAATAGCTCATTTTTCTCTTCTTATTCCACTTAGTATAAGTAGGAAAATAAGAATACCATGATTTTAAGATTCAATGATAATAAGTATAAAGCAAGAAAGGAATTAAGTTAGTCAACTATGAAAATGATCTCTTCATCTGTTAATGTTTTGGAGTTTGAAGGTAAATTGATTATTTTAATAGAAAACTTTTTGAGTTGCATGTATCTCTAGTTCACCAGCACTCCAATTAGCGTCTTGAGTGATATTGCCGTTGTTTTCAACAAACAAAACACACTCAAAAGAAACTTATTTCGAAAGAATGAATAAGAGAAAGGAAGTCAAGGCAGAGGCAGAATAGTGGGGATTCTCCTACATGGAATATTAATACAAAGATAGTAGATTTAAAACCAATGATGATAGAGCAAGTCATTATCCTTGGCATGTGAGAGAGAGAGAGAGATTTCAGGGAAGAACAATGGACTTTGGCATAACAAATTAAGTTATAGTGGTCCCAACTCCATATCTGTAGAAAAGAGAAGCGCGTGATCAAATTCTTTTAGATTAAACTTGTATAAGGTTGGAGGATGGGAATGAGCTCTTGGGCCCTAGTTACAGTAAAAGGTAGGAAAAAAGAATCCAAATTTTTGCTAGATTTTTTTTCTTCTTAAAATTGTAGTTCAATTGGTCAAAGCACCGTCTTGTTAATACGGAAGCTGTGGATATTTCAGAACTCATCTACTGGTTCTTCAATATGTATGCGGTCATCTATCATGTAGTACCAACCCGTTCTACAAGGAATCTATTGGCAAGGTTGAGAGATTGTATAAGTTGCGAGACAATGTTCACCACGCTTGAAAAATGTTGTAACTTTTTAGCAGTGAAATGTAACTTTCAGCAATGAAGGGGAATAAAGTACGATACATAAGGGGAAGGAAGACCAAATAAGGTATATAATATTGATATAGTGAATTAAAATCCAAATGGATAATTTATGTCGAATAGTTTGAAAAAACGAACAAGGTCTTAGGCAGGATCACTATATCTTTTCTTTTTTTATGGAAACAGGTAAAGGTATCAAGATAGCCATTAGTCATTAGAGAGTGCTATTATTTGTACTAAAAGGTGAAATCTCTCGCCCACAGGCTCTCACGAGACTGCCTGACTAAAGCTTTATTGTAGGGTTGTATTAATTTATGAATCAGAGTTTGAATGATTTAGGTAATTCACATGTTGGTTATCTCATTACTACAAATAACTCTAAAATCTTTAATATTCTTCAAAAAATTTCCAACTCGTTGTATATGCTAATAAAATATTCAATATTTTTAATACCATTCTTACATATTAATTTTCCCTCTATTTAGTTTTCTATATTTCATAACTGTAGTTAGGTTAAAAAAAATACTTAAAAAAAAAGAAAATGAAAAACGGGTTTACTATTTGCCCTTATGCCTGTACTTTCTTTTTAATAAAAAAAATATGTGGGGGTTAGGGTGTAATTAATATGATTAAAGAAGAGCTTAAGACTAGTTAAGGAAACTTTTCCTTTAAACCCATCTTTTGAGACTCGTTCTCTCATTCTATGTTCTCGATTTCTATTGGTATAATGCACTTTTTATTTATGATGACTTTGAAATTGGTGTTTTGATGTTTGTTAAATAGAAGAAAGCCAGGCCCCTAAATTTTTGCATCTTGGAAAGAAAGTCTTGAAAAGAAAGGGGAAAAGAGCTTCATTCACATGAATTTATTGTTTTTAAAAAATATATGGGGGAAAAGCATTGTGGCCTTTGGCACGTGTGCCGAAGCTCACTTTTGATTTATTTTATCTGTTACTTAGAATTGTGAAATGATTTGTAGTATTTTTAGCTGTTTAGAATCGTTAATACGTTATTTAGTACAATTTTTTTTATAGTAATTTTCTCATAAAATTTATCTTTTAAAGCGTAGGATTTATCTTTTATTTTATAAGATTTATATTAATAAAATTATTATAAAATGTGTGTAATAGAAATTGTACTAAAAAATGTATTAAACGATCCGATCGCTTTTTGAAAAAAAAAAAAAAGGACTTTTAGTTTGAGTTTTAATTTTTGTCTTCTTGAGTGACATGCAGTGGCTTCTGCCACTTCATGTCAAAGGTAATTTGGAAGTTGAAAATTGGCAGACATCATTTCCTTTCTTGAATTGAAAAGAAAAGTAAAAGAGAAATTTTCCTTATATTTTCTCCTATATGTTAGAGTCTTCAAGTTTTCTTTTCTTTTAATTAGACCTCAAACTAGTTTATGAATTGTTTTAGAGATTTTTATAATTACAGCTTTACCCCTTGAATTTGTAAGTTTTTGTATTTACAGTTTTACCCCAACTATGTAACTTTTTTGTATTTACAGTTTACACCCGAAAGTTATGAATTGTATTAAAATTATAGTTTTGCCCTAGAAAAATGTGAAACTTTAAAGTAATCTTTATTTTATAATTGTTTAGATAATAATTTTGGCAAATGCCTGTTTAAACTCAAAAACTAGAGTCTAGTCTCTACTTACTAAGTAGTGTAGTCACTCCATTCTTTTTTTCAGTCAAGGATCCCTTTGAGTATGAGAGCGACTTTGAAGATAATTGGGAGTGAGCTTGGGGACCAAGATTTAGAAATTTCTTTGGATTCGTTATGTGTTAATAAATATGTGTTAAGAGATATATTTCTTCATTGTTTTTTGAATTTGAACTTCTTTGCAATTTGTTTAGCTTTGAGTTCGTTTAATAAAATTTCAACTTCAGTCCTTACGAATATGGCGTGTCCGTCTTGAGTTCAGGTAAGCTCGGATTTCATGGTGGGCAACTATTATCGTTAAGACTGTCAATGGGTAGGGTCTTACCCAAACTCGATTTGGATCCTACCTATTTATATCGAGTGCGAGATATACTGTATACAATTTATCCATCGAACCCAGACCTTATAATGTTTCTTATGATGGATTCGGGTAGGATTGTAAGACCCCAGTCTAACTGGACTTTGTAATTAATATAATTAAATCCTAGGCCCTTATTTGTAATTTTAGAATATTGAAAAAAAGTTCTTGAGGTATATTTAAGAAAGACTTTTAATATAAAGGGTTTAATTTTTGTTACTTATAGGTCTAAGGATTAATGTGCAAAATTTAAGGAGTTAGTTAATTAAATCAGGGTGTGCTTATTCTTTTTGAAACGATCATTCAGAGTTAGAGAGAGAGAGAGAGAGAGAGAGAGAGAGAAAAGACAAAACTTTTTGGCAGTTTAGGCGTTGATTTTCTAGGGTCTGTAACAATAGGAGTTGATTTTATATTTTGATGGTCTGGGACTTCACTTTTAGCTCTCGATTACGTAGAGTTTTGATTCTAGTGTAGAGGTTGAACCTAGGTTTTAAATCAATTCAATTTACTTTTGGGATATTTGTGTCTAACTATTGTTTTATTAATTTTTAGGTATGTGATTCGAGTTATCTCTGGATTGAGTGTTTTGGGCTTTTTGAGGTAAGAGATATAAACCTGCTGAATTTTGAATTTTTTATGAACCACATGTTCTTATGAAAATTGTGATTTTAAATTAAGAAAATTGTGATTTTTTGTATTTTGAATGGTGCAAATTACTTGAAATATTTTAATATGAAAATTGGAATGAGCATATGTATTGATCATTTTTGTTGTGAAATTTTTTTCTGTGAAGTGTTTAAAATATATCTTATAGATTGTGAATTTTTTTAGATATGTGAAAGATGTGTTTGTGAAGTGTTTAAAGTGTCAGTACTTGAGTTAAATATGGTTCTCATGTGTGTGTCTTGTGGACGGACATGTTTCACTTTGTGAAGTGGCTCAGCTAGGGGGATGTTATACCTAGTATCTGATTGTGCTGTGGCCATAGTTAGGAACCGATATCGGGGATCATTGAGTCTTATGCATTTGAACACCAATTTGTTTGGGCAAATGTTGTGAAAGTGTAATTGTTTGTGAATTTTATGTGTGTTCGAAATAGTGTTTCTTTCATTTATGCAATGTTCTATTTAATGTATCAAATGCTTTTGAAGTGCTAGTTATGTTTTTTAGTTCAGATAATTAATATGAAATTCTAACTGTTTTGGAAGAGTTGAAAAATAATTGATGGATCTTTTGGGATTTCGATGAGTCTTTCAGCAAATTTTCAATAAAAAATAAGAGAATTAGGTTCTATAACTTCAGGATATTCTGAAAAGTGATTTTAAATTGTTGGAAATGTTTTTCTGAATTAATGTAGCTTTGTATGAGTTTGGATTAATGTTTTATTTATTGTGTTAAAATATTTGTTTATAAAAGTATTTTTAAGTGTGCTCATTCCCAGACTGTTTATATTTCTTACTAGACTGGTGTAACTCACCCCTTTCATATTTTCCAGATAAGTTTGAGGTAGGAGTCGAAGAGAATCTTGGGATAGTGAAGTTTGTGAGTAGGAATTTTATTTAATCTTTTGTTTTGATGAGAGACTTTAAGGTTATATAGTTTGTCTTTATTGTTTTAGAGAGATTTTGAGGTATGGTATGCACTCATCTAAGGTTTTATGTTGGGAATTATTGTAAGTTCTATATATGAAGTTTCAAGGTAAAGTCACATACTTTTGAGGTTCGGTATCTTTAGAGGTTTCCTCGGGAACGCAGCCGTGTCATGTGCCTAGATTTGGGGCGTGGCAAGGATACTTCAAATAATATTCATACCTGTTTACCTGATTATAATAAATTATTAATTAAAAGTTATATATTAAAATAGATATTCTAATAATTTAGAAATGTTAAAGAAGTTTATTTGTTAAAGAATGTAGGAAAGATATTATAAACATTTCTTGATTTGGTGTTTTTAATGAGGTTTATTCTTATTTTCATCTAATTTTTAAGAGAATATATTTGAATGGATAGAACACATTTATATACACATCCGTTTAGGAAAAGATGTTGCAAAAGTGACAAAAGAAATATTCTGGTATTGAATCAAGTTGCCATGCTTGTCTTTCTCATCAAAAGTGTATGAATTTATACAATTAATTTTCTTGAATTATTACAAATAATTAGGCTAAAATTAAGGCAATCAAAGATTCTACCATATACAAAATAGGTAACAAGATAAATCTAACGATGATAATTATATACAAGATATACAATTTCTGTATTCAACATCCTCCCTCAAGTTGGAGCGCGCAAATTGCAAAGGCCAATTTGCCTAAGAGAAAATGCAATTGAGACTACCCCAAAGTTTTGGTAAAGATATCGACAGCCTGAGCGGCAGTAATGACGTAAGTGGGAAGTATGCAATGTGCCAGAAGTTCATCTCGTACAAAATGACAATCGATCTCAATATGTTTCGTCCGTTCATGAAACACAGGCTTGGAGAAAATGTGAAGAGCAGTTTGGTTATCACAAAACAGTGGTGTAGATGAGAATTAATGAACACGAAGATCTCGAAAAAGATATCTTGAACATTCTAGTTCACAACACGTGACAGCCATGGAACGATACTCAACTTCAGCTGAAGAACGAGAATTCATATGCTGTTTTTTCGATTTCCAATAAATAGGTTGTAAGTTAGTACTTAGACTGTGCAGTGTGATATGATTTCCGTGTGGATGTTGTGCGAAATAATTAGTGTGATAGTGGTAAATAAACACAAGACACACAACACTACAAATTAGTTACGTAGTTCGGTGTTAGCCTACATATGCGGGGACACATCCAGAAAAACAATCCACTGTTAATTGGTAGCACAGTACATGGTAGCACAGTACCAGAAATACCTAACTTTTTAACACATCTAGTGTTTCCCTAGTCGATCTAATGCAAACTCCCTTAGTACACATTGCATAGTTGAACTCCCTTCAACTCTTCAAGGCTCTCCTTGGTATGTGGCTACTTTGGCTTGAACTTCCTTTAATTCTTCAACATCGTTGAAGCTGCAACAAGGCTTCTTTCCCAAGAAGGAAGTTTGTCTTCAAAGAAAACTCCAATACTTGATGTTGATGGAACAATACTCAACAATGTAGAAAGATCATGGTCATTTTGACCACAAAGATCTCGAAGAAGATATCTTGATAGTGTGGATCTTGTGTGAAACAGTTAGTATGTAGCAGTAAATAAACATAAGACACACAACACAGCAAATTAGTAACGCAATTTTGCCTAAGCCTACATCTGGGGGGCTACGCTCAGAAAGACAATCCACTATTAACTGGAAACACAATACAAGAAACACCTAACTTTTTAACACATCTAGTGTTTCTGTAGTAGATCTAATTTAAACTCCCTTTGCACTATGCACAATTAAACTCCCTTCAACTCTTCAAGGCTCCCTCTTGGTATATGGTTGCTTTAGATCGAACACCCTTCAAACCTTCAATACCTTTGAAACTTCAGCAAGGATTCTTTCTCAAGAAGCAAGTTTGTCTTCAAAGAAAACTCTAATATTTGATGCTGATGGAACAACACTCAACATGGCCTTCAAAATATATGGATGCATAAGCTTGAAGACCATGAATTATCGTTTGTATGCTTGAATAATATAACTAGAATTATGAACAACTGACTCTAATACTTCCACGAATCAATCCTTAAATATTTAGGGTCTTTTCATCTAATAAGGAATCCTAAATCCTCTCTAAGCAGATCTTCTTGATTGCACATAGATTTAGTTTCCTTTTTAAAAGTACTTCCTTAACCAATTAGACACACAAGAGTTAGTGTCCTTATTTAACAAACATTATTTAATTAAGTAAGGTTCTTGAGATCTTCATAAGATTCATAACGAATACTTCTCATCACCAAGATCTCTAAAATAATACCAATACTTCTTTAAGTGGTCCCACGTATGTGATGTTGTGTTGACTTTAAATCACACTTAAACAACTCAAACAACACGACTATGTGGCCACATGCTTTGTGTGACAATATTCTACAAACTCCCATTTGGCTTGTGCAAACACACAGCAACACATATCATACATTAAGTATAGAGTTGTGTAACTAACAGGCCTTCATGCTTAAAATGAACAACCGAGTAAACTAGAATAAGGAAAGAAATCTAGGTTATCAGAAAACTATATTAGTCCTAAGCATGAAAAGCATGATAAAAAATTCAAGAATTTAAAACCAACCCCATAACAAAAAATATTCAATGGGCACACATGCCAAAACAAATAGAAACCAAATATTCAAGGCCATACATGCCATAACCATATAAACAGAAAAATATCCATGACCACACAGGGTCAAGCATTCAAACTAAAAAACTTAAGATTTTACCAATGAGCAGACTGGAATAACAAGAACAAGAACTCCTCATCTGCTGCTGGTTCCAGTTCCCCTTTTTGCTCTAAAAGCATGCCTCAGGGCAATTTCTATTTAATCTTCTGAACATTAGATTGAAGTTGTATGATATTTGCCATAACTGTAGTCAATTGCTGCCCTATTTGATCAAGTCTATTGAAGAACTCAGAAGGCTCTATACTAGTTGGAGGAGAAGGTGAGGGAAGCCTGATTGCTAGAGTGCTTTGACAAGAATGAGTCCCAGGCTGCTTCTTCTTACTTGCTTTAAGTCTAGCATCGAATGTGTTCAAGAAGGAGGAGCTATGCCAGAGCCTATGAGCTTGGGCATGACCATCACATCTAGTTCTCTGACTCCAAGAATCTGATGGAAGAGAGAGGTCCTTACATCCAAGAATGAAGTTAGAGATCAGGCAAGGAGAGGTAAGAGCAACTTGTCTATTCTTTTTCTGATCCAACTGCCTCAAAATATTGTTGAAGATGATTGTGCACTTAAACTTCATTTTTGTGGCAAAGGCATATAAAAGAGTTTTGTCCTTCAATACTGCAGTCATATTGGTAGTAGGGATCCAATTGCCACTCATACCCTGTAGAGTGTCCTATATTATGGTAAGAGCTACGCTGATTAAAGTAAGTTGTTATCTAGCCACTGTTTCTCATAATCTTCTGTGAGCACCTTTGAACTTCATTAAGGTCAAAGATACCTTCTAGTCCAGTCCCTTCAATGTTGGCATAGTGTGAAAAACTTAGAAAATTAGCAATTTTGGCTCGAAAGAAGGCAATGACTTGACCTCTCACATACACTTAGCCCACAGCAGGGTTGTTTCGATCATCAATATCTACAGTAAGGTTGGATAGAATTCCCTGACCAAACTTTTATTGTACTTCAAATTTTGGGCTTGTTCAAAAGAAAAAAAGACGGGTCGAATGAATAAATGGATAGGGCCCTGCGGCCTCAATTAATTATAAAGAAAGACAAAGCAACGAGGTGAAGGTTTCAGGTTCGGTCCTTCAAGGCCTACGGATTGCGATCGTTGAGATGGCTGGTTTTTACAGTAGAGCCGATCAAGACTTTTATAGGAAAGATGGAATTAATTGGGGATCGCATTCAATCATATTCAACTGCTAAGAGATAACAACTGCTAACATCTAGGAAATATGCAATATTGCTCTTATCCAAATAGGATAGACAGATTATTTAACCAAAACCGGATCGGGAGAGATAAATTAACTACTATGTTCCATCGCTTTCTCCTTAAGAGCAATCGGCTCCTGGTAAGAACTGAAATCTTGATGCAAACTGTGATCTTGGAGCTAAGGCTAAGGCCCTTCCTAAAGCCGATGGGGACGTAGTTTATTGTTCAAATCAAAAGTCTTAAGTCTCCGCTAGGGCTAAGGCTGTAGTTCAAAATTCAGAATCTTATTAAGTTAAGCTTAAAAGAAGAAAGGGCAGATGCCCTGGTAAGCAGATATTCCAATGGTTGGAAACATAGCCATTTCCAGGCATCCCAGCCCATTCAATATATCCAAGTATTGTATAATTGTAGAGTCTCTTGGCTCACTCCTTTTTTCAGCCATGATAGTTTTGCTCTCAAAGTCATGCATCCTATTCCGTGCTTCCTTGGTATTGAAATACTTATTAATATGTGCCATATTGTACAACTTTTACATATGTTATTTTCATTGTTTTACGGTGTTTTTAATAAATAAAATGAATTTTTTACACCATTTACCTCTATTCTTATCTTAGGTGCTTCCCGAGAAGAAAACGAAGAAATAAAGCAAAAACGAAACGAAAAAGGAGAAAACGAAGACACCCGCACCAAGGTTGGAGACCTATCGCCGACAATAGGCCAACCTACTATACGCGGTAGGACCATGAGTAAAAGAATTCTGCCAACAGAAGCCTACCGCGGACGGTGGGCTAGACCTACCACACGTGGTAGGTCCCAGCGTCTCAAAGGCAACAGGAACAGAACCCTACCGCGGACGGTAGGGCTCGAAAGCAGTGTAATAATGCATTTTTACTTGTATTTATAGCAGTTTTTATCTCCAGTATTGGGGTAGAACAATTTTTAGGTTTAGAGAAGAGAATTTGGGTTACTTTGGGCAAGAAAAACCATCCCAATTCCTCTTCAATTAGGTAGATTATACATAATTAACATCAAATTGGAGCTATTAGAGAAAGATTGAAGCGATTCTACGAATCAATTTCGGGTTTCATTAGGCGAATTGAGAAACGAGCTCGAGTGGCGTTCTGGACCGTGGATCAACTCTTTTTTTCAGCCTAAGCTTCATTTTTCTTTGTTAATTATGATTTCTACTATTGAATTGATTATTTTTAGGACGTTATCTAGCTAAGTTTTATTGTTTGAATTGAGGGTTGAACCCTAACTTTGGATGATATGATTTTTTATTGAATTTCATTAAATTGATGTTTGTTTATGTATTGATTTTTGTTCAATTATATTTTCTTGATAATTTATTTGCGCAGAATCGACTATTTCACAAGATTGATTGAAATTGAAAAAGGAAGATCAATTTAGGGCAACTAATTGGGTAATAAGAGTTGGCAATTGAATAGAGATATTCTTTGCGCTTTTAGGTTAATTAGATCACCTAAGTTGTTTATTGCATTCATAATCGGTTAGGGAGAGAAGAATTCTCCTCTAAAGGTGAAGTGAGTAAGGAGACTTTCACCTAGAGATAGGATTTGCCAAACTTCCGTGTGATAACTCAATCTTCAGTTTCAAACATTGTTTTATGAGTTTTAATTTGAAATAGTTGACAAAAGGTAGGGGGATCCTTCATTCAAACTCTTTTCCTAAAATTTCATACCTTTAATTGTTATTCCTATTTTCTAATCTGTTTATTTTTCTTAAAACCCTCTTTGTTAGATTAAACATAGGTTAAAGCTGTGATTATTTGAGTCTTTACTATTCCATGAGTTTGACAACCCCGAGAAACGACAACTTAAAGAAAACCGTTTTTCTTGTGCTTTAGTCATTTTTATTTTTCTTGTTTTTGTTTTTGTTTTGGATTGTTCGTATTTATGCAATTATTGGTTTATTGTTGGCTTTATCTTGATTTGGAATTTGTTATTTTTGGACTTTGATTGTTGTTTGCCTGTTTCAGGTATGGGTAACTAGTTTATGCTCCGAAAGAAAATGGGTGAATTAGTCCCATTTGATCCAGAGTCTGAGTGTTCGCTACGAGGTGCTCACCGCACTCTTCGGTTTGAGACGGTGAACAACAATGCCATCATCACCATCGAAAAGACAGAAGAAGGTAAGAAGCTCCACACCATATAAATCCGTTGTTTGTGCCATATCTACCACCACCAATGACGGAGAGGACTAAGGCAGATTATGCTAGACCGTCCATCTCTGGGATGCAGTCTAGTATAGCAAGGCCAAGGGTTGAAGCGAACAACTTTGAGATCAAACCGAATGTGATCCAAATGTTGCAAAATAATATACATTTCAATGGACTCCCTAAAGAAAATCTTAATGCGCACATCGGCAATTTCTTGGATGTGTACGGTACCTTTAAAATCAACGGAGTCTCAAAGATGCCATTAGACTTCGTCTTTTCCCATTCTCTCTAAGAGGGAAGGCAAAATCGTGGCTCAAATCATTACCTTTCGGGTCGATCAGATCATGGGATTCACTAGCCAAGAAGTTTCTTGGGAGGTATTTTCCTCCTGGTCGAACAACGAAGCTTAGGAACGAAATTCTATCGTTCCAATAGATCGATAGAGAAAGTCTCTATGAGACTTGGGAAAGATGGAATGAGCTATTAAGGCAGTGTCTTTACCATGGATTAGATTTGGGGATTCAAATTCAGTCCTTCTATAATGGAGTTTCATTGGGGCAAGATAATTAATTGATGCTTCTGCTAGTGGTTCGACTAATCACAAGACTCCTCAATAGGTACGCGACCTTATTGAGCAAATAACTATGAATAGTTATACCTGGGTAGACAGAGATCCAAGCCAAAACCTGCTGGAGTCTACAATGTACATTCTATCAATACCATGGAAGCAAGATTGGCAACTATGATAGAGCATAAGATAGGGAACTTGACTACTGCATTTGTAAATAAGAAAAATCAACAAGTCATTTTCTGCGACTTCTGCAGTGGAGGGCATCCAAATCAGTATTGCCCTAGTATGGGAGGCCCTATAGAGCAAGTAGATTATGTGCAAGGGAACTGACAGGGTAATAACGCCTACTCCAACACTTATAATCTGAGGTGGAGGAACCACCTGAACATCTCTTGTGGTGGGCAAGAGCAACAAAGACGACAACAACCTCTATGATTTCAAAATGGAGGTCCTACCCAGCCATTTCCACATGAGAAGGCTCCACAAAATCCTCCACGAGCAAAATCTAATTTGGAAGATCTCGTGGTGAAATTCATGAACACCACTGATACCAAGATGAACACTATAGAGGTTGTCCAACGAAACCAAGAAGCCTCAATTCAAAATATGGAGAAACAAATTGGACAGCTCGTCAAATTGGTATCAAAAGGGACTCCAAGAACTCTCTCAAGCAACACTGAAGTGAACCCGAGGAAGCATGTAAATGCTATCTCGGTAAAATTTGATGAGAAGCTTCCCAAAGAAGAAAAGGTGATAATCATACAAGAGAAGTGTTGTGTTGAGAAGGAAGAAAGATTATCCGAATCCGTTGACTCTAAAGCATTAGAACCAAGTAAGGATGAGAAGAATGAGAAGCCAGCGATTGCCGAGTACAAACCTGAAATACCATCGTAGCCAGGACATTATGAGGAAGTTCATAGATATCTTTAGACAGTTGAAAATAAACTTACATCTCTGTGATTTACTCTTGCAAGTACCCAAATATGCTAAATACTTGAAGAAGATGCTGACAAAGAAAAGCAAAATCAATAATGCATCAACACATGTCCTGGGCTAGGAATGTTTAGCTATCCTTATCAATAAGGACAAACTAACACAGAAGCTAGACGATCCAGGGAGTTTTTCTTTCCCATGTACTATTGGTAGTATTCAAGTTGATAAGATATTAGCAGATTTAGGCACTAGTATAAACGTTATATCACACTCTATGTGTAAGAAAGGCCTAGGAAAGCCGAAACCCGTTAGGGTATCTATTAATTTGGCAAATAAAAGTGTAAGACATCCTAAGGGTATAATAGAAGTTGTCCTAATCAAGGTTAACAATCTAGTATTCCTGGTTAATTTTGTCATTCTTGATATTGACGAGGATGTAGACTTCCCTATAATCTTAGGACGCCCATTTTTACTTACATCAAGGGCTTTAATATATATGGAAAAAGGAAAGCTAATCCTAAGGGTGGGAGATAATGATATAGTGTTCAAATTTCCTTTAAATTCAACTCTCCCTTCTCAACGTCAAGATACTTTATATTACATTAATCATACTACTTAAGAAGTATCTTTGCCTTTGCAGGAAACTAAACTAAAATGGGATGACAGCCCAAAGAAATCAAGAAAGAAAGGGAAGACTCTTGTCCTCAAATTGAAAGCAGGGTTGACGAAATGGGTGCCCGTTCAACACATCGAAAAAGGAACGGTCAAGAAGAACTCAGATTGTTGTGATCTGGGAGGTGCTTTTGGCATCTAGAAGGGAGTATTTCTTATAACTTTTTGTAAACCAATTGTAATTGTATACTTTGTATTTTTATTTTCTCTCCTTTTCGCTTTGATCGTTTTGTTGTTTTTACTGTTGCAAGGTATTTTTGGAGAGATGGATGCTTGGCTTAAGACCTATTTTGAGTTTAAAATGCATTTACGACATTAGTAGGCATGAAACGGGGTTAAAAATCACAGAAAGAAGAAAAATCAATGTCCAAACGAACCCTACTGCGGATGGTTGGGTTAAGGCACACAAAAATTCCATGAACAGAAACTTACCGCGAATGGTTGGTCCAACCTACCGTGACGTAGGTTCATGACATTTTTTCTTCTAGGTAGATGGTAGGCCTCGACCTACCGGACACGTTAGGTTTATTTTTAGCAACAGTTCGGTTCTTTTTCGAGAAAACGGGTCTGGTCGATCCAATTCCACTCAATTACAGCCATTGCCCCCAATTTTATGCAATTGTCCCCCCAAATCTCTCCCAAAAAAATACCTAACTTTCATCCCCATATTTCCTTTCTTCCTATCCTACAATTTCTCCTCTCTCCCTATCTTTTGGTTCTCTCTTCTTCTCCACACCGATGGCAACCTCCTCCAACGACTCCGATGATCTCTATCATTGGTTTGCACTCCTGCTTTCTCTCTCTTTGATCTCTTGTTCTATCTTCTCATTCTCTCTATATTTTCTTCTTCTTCTTTTTTTTCTACTTTCTTTCCCATTCTTTCTCACAATAAACACCCTCTCCAACCTCTATTCACCTCTTTCCACATTCCTAGCCTTCCCAAACCCCTCTATTCTTTTTCCCCTTTCTCTCATTTTCTTGTCTTTTCTTTTATTTTCCTATTTCTTTTTTTCTAATTCTCGCTTTACTCACATTGTATTCTATTTTTTTTGTTTCTCTAACAAAAATTTCGCAGAAAATTTTTAAAAATTTTTCTGGCAAACTTTCTTGCTAAGATTCCAACAACTCTGGCGAAACTTTGGCGGTGCACCGTTTGAGGCAAAGAAAGCATTTTACTCGACTTACGGCGAGCATTTGTTTATTCAAACAAACTCAGGCTCACTCTTTCACCTTTGCCTCAATTTAGTGTACTAAATTTCTCTTGTGTCAATTGTATTTGAATTGTTTGATTTTTTGCTTTGTGTTTATTGTGTTTGGTTAATTTTTTCATTCGTTGTGTTGTTCATTTTTTTTGGTTAGTTTCTCTTATCACGCTTCATCATACACGAGCGACATTAGGACACTTTGCACACACGGGCTACGTGTAGTTGATAAATTCTTTTGTGTGTTCTTGTGCTCTAGAGTCAACTCAATGTTGTGTTGGTTTTGTTTTTTGTGTTGATTCTTAGTATTCCTCTTTTATTTGTGTCTTTTGTTGAACTCTCTTTATGGCACCAAGGAAATCCACAGCTTCCTCCTTCAAATCCAAAAGGGCTTGGGTTAATGATTCCACGCCTGACCCCACCAACTCCACAATTCCTTCTTATCTGGAGCGCCTCTCTATGGCAGCCCAAAAATGGATATTCGATAGGAACACCTCAAACTTATCATAGAAAAATCTTCGGATACTCCCGTTATCAAGCACTTAGGTTTAGCTACTCTTTTTGGGGGGTTAGGGTGGGAACCTCTTCTCTATATTTCTAGATCTTTTTATCCCGAACTTGTCCGTGAATTCTATGCTAACATGTTTCACAAAACGGACAAAGACCCTTTAACTATAATCTCCACAATCAAGGGAATGAGGATAGTATTAGATAGGGAATGTCTATCTTCCATTCTGGGGATTCCTGATGTGGGAAACACCATAACCATAGATTCCAATAAGAAAACTATCGACGAGGACCCGGATGGAACTATGAGGCTACTTGTGATCACCATGAGATCTGGCCATGTCTAGGCGATTATCGACGTATCCTTCACAGGGGTGATTTTTCTCAACTCCTTCCTCGAGTCCTCACTTACTTCTTCGGCCAGACTCTAGTCCAAAAAGGGGGGCAGGCAGAGCGATGTGAGAATTCTAGATCTCTATATGATAGATAAGCTCCAAAGACAGTCCCCTTTTTCTGTCCCGTCTCTTATTATACACACAATGTGCAACACTAGTTGTGACACCACTCGAACACGTGTGTTTCATTATCTTGTGAACTGTCTTTAATGTTGACTTCACAGGAGAACGAAGAGCGTAGACGGGACAACTGCAGATCATAAAATTCACAACATTCAACAACTGCGGCTATTCTTGGGATGAGGCCAACAATGTTTGGATACCTCCGACTAAGGAGGATTAGCTGCGGGAACATAACTATGTCGTTTTTGGTTCAATAAAGAAAGCCACAAGAACCGGCATTGGAGTGTCTTCCGCACAGCCTGCCGATGATGAGAGCGAGGATGACGAGTCTTGTGACCTCTCAGCTGAGAACGAACTTGCTACAGTCCCTTTGGACGAGTTTCAGACTGAGATATGGGCTACATTCGAGCAGCTCCGTGTCACCCAAGATATCCATGGGGCCCAGCTGACAGAGATAGTGGAGTCAACACGCCGTTATGTGGACGAATTGGCACATCAGAGGATGTCCACCGACTGCTAGGAGGTAATGCTGGCCCAGATATGCAGTCGCTTTCTACCTGATCAAGATTGTAGTGTAGGTGGCAGCGTAGACTTTGGTCCGCAATAGGGAGTTTTTCTTTTCTTTTCTTTCTTTTTTCCTTTCCTTGTATGTTTTCTCATTTTCTTTCATATCTTTTCTTTTTGTGTGTTTATGATATTTTTGCTATTATTTGTTTCTTTTTCTGTTTTGTCTATTGTGGGGATTGCTTCCCGATATGCCTTTTCTTTCTTATCTCTGGGGAATTGCTTCCATTGTTTGTGCTTTTACTATTTTTTGTTTACTTTAGCTCTAACCCCCATATTGAGGACAATGTGATTTTAAGTGTGAGGGTATTTATGTCTTATTACTTATTTCTTTTTGCTTGTTTTTATGTCTTTTTGTTATTTCGTTTTAATGTGTGTTTATGTTTAGTTTTTTTATATAGTATATAGAGTCTTTTGTCTCCTTTTCACATTTTAAAAATTAAAAAAATTAAATAATTTAAAAGCCAAACTTTTTTCTATTTTTGTCTTATTTGAAAAAAAAATCCAAAAAGAATTTTGGCTTTGTCACATTTAGTGGGAGTCTAGATTGCAAAACCCGTAAGATTTTAAATTAAAAAAAAGGGTTTTACTTGATCTACTTGAAAATCCCACTTATTTCTACCCTTACAAAATCAATGGTTTTATGTACTTGTAAGTGTCGCTTAATAATAGAAGCTTTGGAATCTTAGGGGATTAGCATAGTGAATTCTTTTTCGATTCTTTTCCTTCACTCTTGTGTTTTTCTTAGTTTTGAATCGATAAGGTTTAGTCTAGGTTGATCTCAGAAATGCTGGTCAAATGCCTTCTTTGTACTGTTTGTGCCTTTCTTGCCTATTCCTTACATGAAATCAACCCTAGTTCCCTTTTTGTGCCTTCACGCCAAGGGTTTAATCTTTCCCGTCCTTTGATTTTTAAACTCACTATATAAAACTTTAATTCGTTGAGCTAATAATTGCATACTCCTAGCCGTTTTGAGTGAGGAAAATAGATAAGTGTGGGGGTATATGTGAAGAATAGAACTCTTGTATAAAAAAAAAGGTATTATGGGAGATCTTTGTAAGAAAGTTTATGTAGCGGTTGAAAGAGAGAAAGCTTTGGAAAAAAATCAAAGAAACAAAGAAAAAAATGAGTATTTAAATATCTTTTCATTTGGTTTATCAAAAATCTCGAGTTTCTCTCTCTTATCCTTGCAATATATATATATATATGTTCATAAGGAATAGAGAATTGTTAGGTGGGTTGTACTTTAATTGAATGAAGTAAGACGTTAAAAGGTAGATGGGAATGAGTGAAAAGTGGCTAGAAAATGTTTTTAATGTTTGATGTCTTTCCTTTTAGTTGCATTAGCTCTATCTCAATTGTTTTTGTTTTTCCTTTCCTTTTGTTTGTCACCCTTTATGTCTCCAGCCTAACATTAAAGCTAAAAATTCCTACCTAATTGGGGAACAACTTAGAATAGAACTTAGAGTGAAAAAGTTTTGAGAAATCTGAATTGTGTTGTGCATTTTTTAATAAAGTGTTTCACTATGTTAATAACTTGACATTCTTTGTTTTCGTTGAAATACGACATAAGCAATTCATACACACACCGTTGACTAGTAAGGATATTAGTAAGATAGAGGAAGAATTGTAGACTCTTGTGTTTTGTCTTTTGAAAAGTTTTATTGTGGTTGAGTGGTCATATTTCCATTGAAGGGACGTGTTTGGTCGTTTTTATGTTTGTTTTGTTTTGTTTTGTTTGCTTTCTTTTCCGTTCGTAGAGTCTTGTTTTTTCGTTAGTCGTTTAGATTATCCTTCCATGTGTTATTTTCAACGAATAAACTTTTGCACTTATTTTCTACGTTTTCCCTGTTTTTGCCTAGTTTTGTGTTGCTTGAGGGCAAGCAACAGATAAGTGTGGGGGTATTTGATATGTGCCATATTGACTACTTTGACATATATTATTTTCATCGTTTTACGATGTTATAATATATATATATATATAAAATGAATTATTTACAACATTTACTTCTATTCTTATCTTAGGTGCTTCCCGATGGAGAACATGAAGAAATAAAGTGAAAACGGGTGAAAATGGAGAAAACAAAACCGTCAGCGCCAAGGAAGGAGACCTACCGCCAACGGTAGGCCAACCTACCACACGCAGTAGGTCCTTGATCTCAAGAATTCTGCTAACAGAAGCCTACCGCGGATGGTAGGCTAGACCTACTGCACGCGGTAGGTACCCACGTCTCAAAGGCAACAAGAACGGCACCCTATGTGGACGGTAGGGCTCAACCTACAAGACGCGGTAGGTCTTATCAGCAGTGCATTAATGTTTTTTTACTTGTATTTATAGCAATTTTTATCCCCAATAAACAGTTTTTAGGTTTAGAGAAGGGAATTGGGGTGACTTTGTGCAAGAAAAACCATCCCAATTCCTCTTCAATTAGGAAGATTATACACAATTAACATCATATTAGAGCTATTGGTGGAAGATTGAAACGATTCTACGGATCAATTTTGGGTTTCATCAGGCGAATCAAGAGACGAGCTCGGGTGGCGTTCGAGACCGTGGATCAACTCTTTTTTTCAACCTAAGCTTCCTTTTCTTTTGTTAATTATGATTTCTACTGGAATTATAAATAACTAACCATAATACTTCCGAGAACCAATCCTTAAATACTTAGGGTCTTTTCATCTAACAAGGAATCCTAAATCCTCTCCAAAGCGATCTTCCTAACTGCACATGAATTTAGTTTCCTTTTCCAAAAGTACTTCTTTTACCAATTAGACACACAAGAGTCTGTATCCTTATTTAACAAACATTACTTAAGGAAATAGGGTTCTTGAGATCTTCATAAGATTCACAGCAGATACTCCGCTTCTCCACTCTCTAAAACAATGCCAATATATCTTTAAGTAGTCCCATGTATGTTTTATTGTGTTGACTTTAATTCACACTTAATCGGCTCACACAACAAGACTATGTGGCCACACACCAGGTGTGATAATATTTTACAAGGTGAATGACCTAAGGAAACAAAAAAAACAAGTGATTGAAGCTGAGTGACAGAGTAACTGGCCCAATCAGTATCTTAAAATGCCCTAACTGTAAATTAAAGTTTGCCCGAAGGAGTAACCCTTGTCCAGGAAACCTTTCAGACAGCCAAGAACATAAAAGGTAGCACCCAACGTTTGCGTCTTGGCTTATGTATGAATTGAGATAGGACTTGCACAGAATAAGCCAAATCAGGTCGAGTGATGGTAAGATAAACAAGTCGATCCACAAGTCATTCGTAGGAGTTTGGCTAGGAAAAAAGAGAACCCTTAGGTTTACCTAGTTGATGATTTTGTTCCATAAGAAATCAATAGGCTTTGCTCCCAATAGGCCTGCATCAGTCAAAATATCAAGGGCATATTTACGTTGACACAAATAGATGCCTAGATTATTTTGAACTACCTCTATACCAAAAATATTTAAATGGTCTCAAGTCTTTCATGTGAAAATGGTGCCCAAGTGGGCTTTAAAATTTTGAAGAGCAGTCGGATCGTTCCCTTTCGCAATTAGATTGTCGATGTAAACCAAAGCATAGAGGACTATGTTAAATAGTATAGGTGAATAAAGAGTAATCGGAACATGATTGGCGAAAACTATATTGTTTAAATGCACCAGTTAATTTTGCAAACTAACACCGAGGAGCTTGTTTTAGTCCGTACAAAGACTTTTGGAGTCTACACACCTTACCTTTTATTCCCTTGGAAAAACCTAGTAGAAGCTCTATATATACTTCTTCTTATAAATCTCCATGGAGAAAAGCATTATGTACGTCCATTTGATGTACTTCTCACTTTCATTTTGCTACAATTGATAACAAAGTTCGAACTACTATAATCTTTTTCAGAGGCAAAAGTCTCATTATAATCTAGTCCTTCTACCTAAGTATTGCCCAAAATAGCCAAGTGATCTTTATACCGATCCATGCAGGTTTGTTTTTTTATCTTGTAAACACATTTGTAACATAATGCCTTTTTTTTCAAGAGGAAGAGAGGTTATTTTCCAAGTCTAGTTTTGTGCTAAAGTATCAATTTCACTATGCATGGCATCTCGCCATTGTGGAATGGAGACAACATTGGAAAACTGGGATGGTTTTGAATCAGCAGTAATCGCTACAGTAAAAGCCTAATAGCATGGGAAAATTTTTTATTAGAAATATAATATGTAAAGGGATAGGAACATGTACCTGGAGAGGAAGATGGGACAGAGGTAGGACTAGGGCTGTAAACGGGTCCAGACCCTCAGGGTACCCCAGACCTGGACCCGTACCTTATAGTGAAACTTGGACCCAGACCCGGACCCATACCCTCCAGGGTATAAAATTCTGGACCCAGACCCGACCCTCCAGGGTCCAGGGTAGGGTACGGGTACCCGTACCCGTATGACATTTTTCTATTTTATTTCCCTGTTAAACAAAAATATGTAAAACAATGTATAATTCAAAAAATAAAAATTTTAACATGATTAACATAATCTCCTTAACATTTCTTTCAACAAATAAAATCATTTAACATTTCTAATTCACATAATTAAAAGTTTAAATATACACAAAATCGTCATAGTGTGAGTGTGATGTGATGTGAGTGTAGTTGGTTGGTAGGTAGGTAGAGTAGAGGTAGTAGGTTAGGGTTAAAAATAAGAGTAAAATAATATGTTAAAAAAATTCTAAATTATATATTAATATAATATAATATATAAAATATATTATTATTTTATTAATACGGGTATACGGGTATACGAGTCTGGGTATCACCATACCTTATCCGGACCCATATAGCAGTATAAATACAGTACGGGTACGGGTCCAGGTCCGCGGGTATAAAATTTAAACCTTACCCGCTAAAAACGGGTACAGACCCGTGCAGGTATGGGTAAGACCCGCCCCATTTACAGCCCTAGGTAGGACACATAGGTGTAGAAGTTCCCACATTATTGTAAACAAAATCATTGAGTTTTGGAGGAGGATGTTGAGACCGTTGACTCTTGCAAAATTCAGGAGGAGGAACTGGATTATCTGGTAGAGGATCTTGATTATTTTGATTGGAGGGAGGTGAAAGAGAGGATGGACTGCTAGTAGGAGCCCCACCAGAAACTATATCAGGAGAAGGAGAAGATAGTCTAGTGCCATCTGTAAGGATCGTTTGGCTGAGAAAAAGAGTCTGGGCCAAATGAGGAAGCCCAGCGAATGGAAGACCAGCCGCTAGAGATGAGTTGTGTGGTAGAGAAGTCCCAAAGTGTGGGGCTTGTAATGATGGTGAGCTAAGAAAATCATCAAATAAGGAGTAGGTTGGCCCGACTGAAGAATTAGAAAAATCAAAAGTAATTTGCGGACCAGAATCAGTGGAATATGTAAAAAATGGACATTGGGATTTAAAAATTGAACATCCCTTTGAAACAAAGAATTGATGTGTATCGAGATCAAATAAATTCCATCCCTTTTTTCCAGAAGGATATCTTATATCTAAATGCGCAAAGCTTACTGTGAGGTTGAAATTGTCATTTGTGCGAATGTGTGCATAACACAAACAACCAAAAATACACAAACGAGAAATATCTGGCAATTTAGAGAAAATAATTTCCTTAGGGGTTTTATTTTGAAGAATGGAAGAAGGGGTTCGATTAATAAGATATACAATGACTTTAACACATTTTCCCCAAAATTGAGATGGTAAGTATGCTTGAAGACTTAAAGCACGTGTAACATTTAGAATGTGCCTATGTTAACATTCTACCCTCCCACTTTGTTGTGATGTGTACAGAACACTTGTTTGAAGAACGATTACTTAAGAAAGAAAGAAGGATTCCAGGCTTAAAAATTTTGTGCCATTATCAGCACAAACAATCTTTATAGTTTTTGTGAAATTGATTTTGAACAAGAACGAAAAAAATACTCAAAGTAAGTACAGAGGCTACTTTTGTTAGAATGCATATAAACCTAAGTAGAACGAGAATGGTCATCCACTAAAGTAAGGAAGTAAGTGGACCCATAAGTAGATTTTTGTTTATGCCCCAAAAATTACAATATACCAAATCAAATAATTGACTATAATTGGTATTACTTCAAGGAAATTTATTTCTAGATTGTTTAGCTTGAAAACAGATTAAACAATCATGTCAGTAGATTTCAAGTCAAACCAAAAAAGTGTTTCATCACAAAAATGGACGGATGTCCTAACTGTTTATGTAATGAATCCAGATAAACGATAGAAGTATGATTTGCCTATTGTAAACTACATGTGCTAGTATACCCAGTCCAACCTTCTTCTTCAGGGTATGGTCATGTATAACATACATATTCTTAGAAAAATAAACATCATACTGCTTTATAAAAATGAGGTTACACTTAAGGTTAGGGACATAAAGAACATTATGAATGACAAGTTCATGCCCCAATTTCACAGTTTCTTCAGAATTTGCCATAGTATTTGATCCATTAGGCAAACCAATAAAACAGGGTTAAATGACATAAGTATTAGACAAAAAAATCAAGACTATCAGTCATATGTCAATATGCTATGGAATCGAAAGCCATATAAAAATTTTCATACCATTGGATGAAGACATGATGCCTAATGTACTCCCAATTGCATTCAATGGGCTAACATATTGGGCCACTCTAGCCATATAAAATTTGCCACAGTATTTGATCCATTAGACAAACCAATAAAATAGGGTTAAATGACATAAATATTAGACAAAAAACTTAAGTCTACCAGTCATATGTTGAGATGCTATAAAATCCAAAGCCATATAAAATTTTTCATACCATTAGATGAAGACATGATGCCTAATATACTTGCAATTGCATTTATTGGGCTGACATATTGGGGCGCTCCAGCCCATTATGGGAAAACTTGGACTCTCCCATAGATGTGTTGATTAGATGAGAGAATGCTTCCCACTGTTCCTGTTAGGGCATTCATTGAGCCCACATTCACCATACCAGCCTACTGTGGGAGGACATGGGTGCCGCTTAGAAAGGAATGCACATCGTTGCGACTGAAGCTGAAGGAAGGCTGCCTAGTTGGAATTGGAGTTTGTGCCGGCAATGCTGTTGTCCGCAGTAGTCGTCTGGGCATTCCATGAGTCCCGAAGGTCAAGGGATAATAGACCGGCAATATGGACAGCAGATTGAGGACCGTCAGTGTAGTCCAAAAGACCGCCGTAGAGGATGAAATCTCCGGTGGAACTAGCGTCACTGCACCAGACACTGGCTAAGGCACGGCTATGCCATTGAGGGACGTCGTCGAGAGGTGTGAGTGTCCCAAGGACCTCATCTGAAAAGTGAAGGATCCACCACCACACCTGTTGTCGTCTTTATTGATTCTTCCATGAGAAGGAAGGGAGAAGGAGAGGAAGTCGATGCCATCAGTGGGGCGACTCCAGCGCCGATGTTGGCTATGTGGATTGTGGGCTTGATGCTGTTGAGGTTCCCTAGCTTTTAGCTCTCCATCATTTTTTTTATATTAAATCGGATTTTGGCTCTGATACTGTGAGAGAAAAAATATTATAGTATCGAGTCAAGCTGCCATGCTGTCTTTTTCATTAGAAGTGTATGAATTTATACAGTTGAATTTCCTAAACTAGTGCAATTAATTAGGCTAAATAAAGCTAATCAAATATTCCTACCATATACAAAATATGTAACAACATAAATCTAATAATAATGATGATTATATACAAGATATACACTTTCTATATCCAACAAAAAGTCAATTGCAATGGAAAATTTGTTCCAAGACATCTCAACCAATTTTTTTTAAAGTTTTTATTTTTCTTTATTTAATTAGCTTATAGCCGAATCGACTCGAGACCTATATGATAAAGTAAGATTATATTATATGGATTCACCTAGTAATCGGATAAGGTGCTTGGGTACCAAATTATTATTTATCAGATTTGAGTCCGGGATAAAGTGTTCCAAACCCCCATTTAAAACACTAGTTGTCGTGGATTTTGATCCGACCCATCCCTCGTGTGTAAAACTTTTAAGGGTGTCTTACTAAATTCAACTCATAACTTTTTCTCTTTAGGCTCCACATTTTCTCCACATATCACGAATTGTTAGAAGAAAAAAACTCATATTTTAAAACCGAAACCTAATCCAAATAAAAAAAAAGGCTAATATCAAATAAGTACTCTAAGTTTTAGGAATTGTCAATTAAGAAACCGCTCTTTTTTAATTGTAAACTGAGGGTTAATTATGAGTAAATGTATAATTTTTAAAACTCACAATTCAATTTTCATGGTTCACCCCCGAGTTCTCTAAACCTTTTTAAATTTTTTAATATATTTCACCCTCTAGAATTTTCATCTTTCTTCATTATATTTCTCACCAACTCAACTCATATAATTTTTATATTATTTTATTTCTATGTATATATTAGACTTGTAGAAAAGAATTATGGTCGAGGTGCCTCCTCTCCATCATCGTTCAACGCAGTTGCCTTCTCTTCTTTTTGTCGTTTATTTACTATTCTCTCAAATCTTGATATTCTCTCTTCCTTACATCCTACGTCCTCTCTTCTTCTTATTTCAATTTGAGTAAAAAGAGGACCGACATACGAAAGAAGAGAGAAGAAAAATAGCAGTAAATTGGGGAAAAATGTTAATAAGTAGTGACAACAAAAATGAAAATAATTGTAGAAAAAAATAAATAAAAAGTTTTTTTAGGAAATAAAATAAATAAAAGAGTTAAGAATGGTTATTGAGAAACAACATTAGTGGTACACATAAATAAAATGATACTATAAAAATTATATTGATTGATTGGTGTGAATATAATGAAAAAAGATGAAAATGTTGGATAGTAAAATTAAGGCAAATCTGTGTATTTTGTCCTCAAACATTAAGGTTAGTCCCTAATAATTTTTTTCGATCTATTTTGTGGTTCAATGGTACATAGAAATGGTGGTCCCTCAACACACACATATATAAATATATATATATATGTTATCTAACAAAATATAGTTTGAGTAACATTTGACTAACAAAAATATCAAATCACTTACACAAAAATAGAATGAGGATCTAATAGTTTGAAAAATGATTAGGGACCAACCCTATCAAACAAAAAATGTTTGAGGAGTAAATAGTCCAATTTGCTTGAAATAAAATTAGAAAATTTAAATAAATTAAGAGAAATTTGGGGTGAACTTGATATGAAAATTAAATCATAAGTTTTAAAAATTATATATTTACCCAAAATTGACCCTCAATCGATAATTAGGAAAGAACGGTTCTTTAATTGATAATTTCTTAAATTTAAAGGTACTTATTTGAAATTAAATCTAAAAGAAATTCTTTAAGTTAGCTATAAATACCCTGAAACACTTTACACTGAGTGAATTAAAATATCGATTTGATCATTTTTAGTGTGCACGTGAGTGAAATGTACTCATCGTGATTGAATTCCGCCATCCTTCATTGCAACAAAAAAATGTTGAAAGATATAAAACAATAAATTAAAATATTTATGGTATAAAAAGGACATATAATGTTTTAAAATATTTATAGCTAATTTCTGAATTCTCTAAGAAAATTTTATTATTTACACAATCCATGTGTCCAATTCATATACTATATTGCTTGTGTTAAGCCACTTCATCTTCTTGTTAATTATGTCTTCTATTATAAAATCTTCTTGTTAATTATGTCTCCCATTATAAAGATAAGAATAACTAGAATAGAATAATAATATTAACTTAATATAATGTAATATAAGCAACAAATAATGCATAAGTGGGGACGTAACCGGCCCATTACAAAATTTTCCCCTCTCTAAAGCCCCCGTCTCCAAAGGAGAAGCAACATATATTTGAGTTTTCGTTGCAGCATAGCATAAGCAGAACTGAGTTTTAAAGGCAATTTGCTAACAATCACGGCCATGAGCTCTCAAACGCAAGACTCCAATGAAGACAAATCCAAAACTGATGATAGTAACTCCAATGCATTCTTTGATATCTATGGTCCTGAGGTATATTTACAGCAAACGTTTTTTTCCCCAAAACAATTCCTCCTATTGGTACTTTTTATTTTTTTTCAACTTGTGTATGCTTGTACCGTGGAATCGTCTTTTTCGTTTCGTCAATTGAAGGTTTTTGTTTTTATTTTTATTTTGTATTTTGGTTATAAGGCCCGTATATGTACTCTTGGGGGTGTTGGGGTGGCGGGGAGGGGTCTTTGTATCGGTTTATTGGTGTAGGTTGAGAACAATTTTTTCATTAAATTGATCGTAGTGAAGAATTTTATTATTTCATTTTTTACTTTTGCATTTTCTTGGTTGCTGCTAATTTGTAATGGAAGAAACCGGAAAGAATATTAGTCTCAAATTGTATGGCTTTTTGTGTTTCATCAACTAAGCAATTTCTTCACAAGTGGTTGCTGGGTTTTGTAGAGTGTCTTTTATTTGTTTAAAACTTGGATATATGGAAAATCTTGTGGACTAGTTTCGATACTGTAAAAGGAGCAATCTTTGAGGTACACAGAGAAAAAGAAAAGTTAAAAAGATGAAGACTTTAATGTTCTGACCCTCATTTTTTCTTCTCACACTTGTTTCTAATTGCTGATTTTGTTTTCCCAAATTTCTAGTTATTTCTAAGCAAAAGATGCACCAAAAAATAAGAGCATTAATATGACTTTATGTATGCATTGGGTGTTTATGGATAATCACAATAGTTTTATGGAGCTTCCTCGTTGATGCTCATATATGGCTCGAATCTGAATCATCTGATGCAGGCACGAGCAGATGTTGTTTTTAAGCAGCCAGAGGCCAACTCAACCTTGAACTTGCATGTAGGTTTGGGATCTCTTACAGGAAGTTTAAATTAGCAATTATCCTCTCAAATTTTAATTGTTTTCAGTTTCTTTTATATTATAATGCAGGATGTACAAGGGCTTGTGACTTGGGTACTTGGTGAAGGGTTTATGCCCTCGTGGGTTTTTATCAAAGTGAGAACTTATGGCAGTTTTTCCTTTGTACCTCTTTGAGAGCTCTGATTGATGTTAATATCCTTGCTGTTCTTAATTGAAATGGCAGCAGCTTAAATTCACATTTGACAGGAATATCCGTAAAATATCTTCCTAAGTTTGTTTAAGTTCTTACTCTTGTCTTTCTTGGTTTGTCACTTATTGTAACTCATCTGTTCCGAAGCAGTGGTATATACATGCTCTACCTGTTCTTTGTTTCACTTGAACCAAGCTTTTTTTATTTTAAAAAAAAACCCCAAATCAAATTTATTATATGTTACAACTCTTTATTATTTCCTAATCTCCTAGATTTTAGTAAGCGATATATTTGGAAATATTGTTGGATCAGTAGCTTCAATAAGGTTCGTGCTTCATTTCTGGACTGACTATCATTCTTCTGAGATGCAGAACAAGCCCTTGATACCAAAGGTTGTGATGCTGTATATGCCTGGCCTTGATGCTGCGCTGTACTTATCGCAGTCTAAATTGCTGAAAAGTTTAAAAGAATTTTGTGGCATTCCGCGAGCAGTTTTAGCTCTCAGGTTGGTATTATTTTCACAAATGAGGATTTTTATTTGATTCTAGGATCATAGCATAATACTTATTGTTCATTGTTTTGCTTCGTGTTAGCTGTGCATCAGATGGAATGCGGACGATAGATACACTTCTTACATGCCCAACGAAAAGAAAAAGGGATGCTATTCAGCCTAATTCAAGGAAGAGTTCTCGAAAGTCTGAAGAAGGTCTTTTGGCTTATTTTCCTTACACTTGCATAGTTGAGTTGCTTCATGTACATGTCCTTTTCACGTGGAAGAGGTACACTTTGATTGGGAACATATACATTGTGCCCAGTGTTAGAAAAATTAGTATCTAACTTTGGCCTGATGTTAAAGCAAGTGAAAATCAAGTATCAAATGCTCGTGTAGCCTCTATAGAAATAAATCCTTAACATGACTGAAATTTGTATATCCTGTTCATTTAATATTCTACTCTTTCTTATTCAGGAGCCTGTACATCTGGTTCAGAGGATCCGTCCTCAATTGATGATTTGAAAGATCTACCATTTCCATTAACATACTACACGCTCACTGCTAAGGAATTAGAAGAAAACTGTTATTACAACTCCAAAAATAGACCAGGTGACATGGATCTAAGTGCTTTATTTTGGATTTTTTTTTAAAATAATTTTTTATGTTCTTATATTCTGAAAGTAATTAACTTTTAAAACACTGGTCCATATTCCAGACTTTGTTTCCACGCTCCCGGCTCCTTCTGGAACTCCTCCATACGAGATTTTAGCCCTTGACTGTGAGATGGTAAGTCTATGGTTTAATATCTTGTCTATGGTCTTAGACATTTTATGTTTCCAATATACAGTTTAGTACTTATGTTCTTTTTATGTCTATAGAGTGGAATTGTTAATCAAACATTTCTCCATGCTGTCCTTGAAATTCCATAAACTCAAAAGGTTTCATATGCTAGACACCCTTCTGGTATGGCAATGTCTAACTTTTGTTGAGATTGTCCTTTATAAATGTGGTACCAAATATTATGCACCTATCTTACTGAACACATGTGTCAAGGATGATTTTTGCTTGCAATTACATGCTGACATATATAGAAAATTTCTTACCAAATGTTACACTGGTTGCTACAGAAGGGACATGATCAAATCTAAATGTTCTCTGTCTCCTGGATTGCTTGAAGTTCTAGTTTCAGTTACTAAATATCTTGGTCTTTGGTTTGATCTAACAAATAGAAAGAAGAATAAAGCCACATTGTACCTAGATAAGCTCTTTGACTGCTCTTGCTTTAATTTGCTCTGGTACATAGAGCTAGATAAAACAGTTTCCAACCTGAACATAGGAGATAATATTTTACAAAAAAGATCTTGAGTCTTTTAAAAATCAGTAGACATAATCAATTCAGTCCTTTGTCTTCTGTTAGCACATCATAAATTGACTTGTCTAGTTGCAGCCTGAAATGATTGTTAATTTTTTCTGATTAGTTGACTGACAGTTCATCTTTGGAACATCATTTTGGCATTGTTAGTGTATTACAAGTAAGGGATTTGAGCTTACCAGAGTGACTCTAGTGGATGTCAAGAAACAGGTACTGCTTTTATCCTTGCCAACTGTTATGCCAGAATATTAACAAGCGTGAATGAAAAATTAATGCAGAAAGAGATCTATAGCAATACTGGATAACTGTTTTTATTTTACTTATCTTTTTCATTCAGATGACTACTACTTTATTGATTTCATGTTTCCTAATAATTTGGAACTCTGTTTAGAAGGATACCGAAGATTCGTGATCTGTGTTGAAAGGCACTCACTTCATCAAATGATGTGAAAGATACTTTTTTACTTGTTAATATTCCAGTTATTTTTGGAGCACATAACGTTTCTGGAATCTCCTTGCATTGCGTTGTAATTGGAAGTTATGTGCCCCTAAGATCATTGTCTTTTGCAGGATTGGTGTCCTTCCCCTGCCTGTCCTAGTGCGAAGTACAAAAATAAAAGGAAAACAAAAAATTATAGGAAGCCATGTTTAGGATCATGTAGGGAATAGAATTATTATGGCAAAGCATACATTTGATGTTTTATCCAATCGTCTAGAGATTCAGTGTGCCAATTATGTCTTGAGACTTGAAAATTTCTATGTCCATCTACCTAACTTCTGATAAATCTTTGATGTTTAGGATACCCAGTTTTCAGTCTCAATAATATATCCTGATTTTCTATTTTTATATTGTTTTGCAATTATCACAACTTTACCTGGTCTGGCTATATCCTATAACAGCGATAAGTTGGTTGAACCGTGGAAAGATGTTAAAGGTTGGAATTGTTTTTTTCAGTTTATGCCATCAATATTTAGTCTGCTGTGAAGGATAATATTGTTACTACATGAACCATAAAACTGATTTGAAAACTTGGTTTACTGTATCTTTTGTCTGATCCTTTGGAAAATTTGCAGGTTGTGTTGGATAAGCTGGTTAAACCATTGAATGCTATTGTTGATTATAACACTAGGTGAAGTCTCATACTCATCATGAAGTGCATGAACATTTCTGTAGCTTTTCAATGTTAGATGCCATTTCTAGTTCCATAAATTATATCTAGTTCGTATTATCTAGTTGCTAAACAAATTTCCTATATAATTACTAATACTTTTAATTTATACAATTCTCTTTAAAATTAGCATGCCTAATTGCCTTTTGTTTCTTCTTTATGTTTATGCCTTTTTGTGCATATATGTGTTCTGCTCGAACAACCAACAGTTATAGCAGTTAACTTTAAAGAGAGATTGTATGAGAAAAAGTATTTTTATACTTTGAAGACCAAACTTATAACCTAAAACTGCCCCTAGCACCAAATTGAGGAAGGAACTATTATACATCCCTACAATGGTCGGGTTGTTTTTCCCCTTTATTGCTATTGTTGTTGTGTTGGTGGTAGATTACCTCTCATAATTCTCATTCTTATATATATACACACACACACACACATATATATGTATGTATATCTATACACACACTATTATATATATATTATATACATATATGTATATATATACATATATATACACATATATATGTATATATGTATATACACATATATATACATATATATGTGTGTATATACATATATATACATATATACATATATATATGTCTATATATATGTATATTGTACATATATATATATATGCACATATATACATGTATATATACATATAGATATATACATGTATATATATACACACACACATATATTTATATATATCTCCAGTTATTGTTTAAAAGGATTAATAGAAATTATGAAAGGTAATCCACCACCAACACAACAGCAATAGTAATAAAGGAGAAAAAAAACCCTACCATTGTAGAAGGAGATATATAATAGTTCCTTGTTCAATTTGGTGCTATTAGACATACACCTTTACTCATTTGTCAAAATTTTCTGTTAACTCATGCACCCAAGAAAAAAAAGAATAAATAAAATTCTCTGTTACCTGAAAGTTCCCTTAAATTTCTTTACTCTGCCTGTCTCTTGCCTTTTAGTCTTTTAGCAGACTGTACAGGTAAAGCGCTCTGTGATAAAACTAGAAAATTAGTCATGTCAGAGGTGTATGAAAATTTGTGTTGGGAGGATGAATTGACATGGGAAGTTTTTGTTCAATTGGGGCACGAAAGGCGTGTTAGAAATAAAACTTAATAAAAAAGGGAATCCTCTTTTTTTGATAGTGATGCAGGACAGAAACAGTGTTTAGTTAGTTTTATTATTGTCTTATTATAATTTAGATCATACTCCGATTTAGTTTTCTTATTAGTTATTTTCTTAAAGTTAAGAATCCTTGATAGGTTGATGAAGACAGCTTTATATCTTTTACATTAATATGAAATAGCCTTCGGCTTTATGTTCTCTAAGAACCTAGGGTTAACTAAATTAGCCCCAAATTAAGGTTTCCACTGGTTTTTCTTCAAAAAACTTTAGCTTTGATATGAATCGAAGGCCCTACCCTTCTTCTTATACTTTTGCCGCCATCAGATAGGAATAAGCTTTGTGATGAATTTTGAGAGACCAATTTCAGTTTTCACCCCCCTATGATTCCCCCAAAGATGAACACAAAATAAACCCTTCAAGACCCCTAGAGAACTAAAGCCCTAAGAACCTAAAGGGAATAGCAAGGAGAGGCATCAAAGAGACTAATAAAACTCTAGAATAACAAGGATTTTAGAACCCCACTAACACTCTTCAATGGATCAATCAAATCATCCAAATAAAAGCCCTAGATAAACTAGTATCTAAAACCCGTATTTGAGATGAAATTGAAAAGCCCACTAGAACCCTTAGAACAAGAATTCAAGGGGATGACGCCGCAAAGATGATCAAACCATTGTTAAGTCAAGAAGAGAAGAATGGAGAAGACTTTGTCCCAAGCTCTCATTAAGAAGATGAACTTCTAATTTGATAAAATGAAATAGGTTTAAAATCTTAATCAGAAATTATCTTCAGCATTTATAAAAATAAGAATAGGTAAGCATTACCAATACTTTGCTAGTTGCCAAAACAACTCATTATGAGAGATCTTCAATCAAATCAATGTGGAATTAGGCGTTTTCCTTTTTGCAGCTGTTTCATTGGTTCCCTCAGCCTTGGCACCTAAGATAGACTTTGATCTGTTTGCAACATCAACACTTACCTTCCCTTTGCCCGAACTCTCATTGACAACTTCAACCCTTTGTTGGAGTTTCTCGATAGCATTCATGTGTTCTCGGTTAACCTACAGTTGTGCAGAAATTCAGCTATGTCTTCTGCACAAGAAGGGCATGTCATGACGTTTTCCCAGGACCAAAGTTTACGCTATCCAAGCGTAACCTCTCTCTCACAAATTGTTGACCAGCAAACTTGCCTTGTAGACAAGTTTTGCAGAAGTTATGACCACAGGGAGTAGTCACGGGAAGATTCAACACATTTTTACAAAGTGAGCATCTGAATCCTTTAAGAACTTTCACTCACAAAGTTCCTTGCCCTTGTTATTGCCTCAGGTTCCCATTGAATTTGTGAACCTTTTCTTGTTGGGAGGTGGTGGCTTTTCCACGTCCAGCAAGCTTCAACCTCCTTCTTCCCTTGGTCTTCCGCTTTCATAACCCTGACATTAAACTCCCTTTGGCTTTCAAATGTGCTCTATAACCCTTTGATTTCTTTGTCTCTTCCCAATCTCATGCAACCACCTCTTAGCCTTCCTCCAAGCCCTCTAAGCTCGATATCTTTTGTTTTTCTTTATCACAAACTTGGAAATCTTCTTTTTTGCCACCTTGATTCCTATCATTCCCCTTTTCTTTAGCTTGATTCGTCCTCGAATCAATACCTTGAAGATGCAAACAATTAATGAGTTCAAGAGAATCATAGGTACTCAATATCAAGATATCCATCACATTTTTGGCAAGGGCGGCATGTTAGGTTCAAGCAAGCTTTCCGAAAGATAGAACTAATAAGACATTGTGGAAACATTGGCTCATGGGAATTCAAAGATTGTGCAACAAAAGTTGTGATCATGACAAGAGATAATGGGAAAAGAATCCTTAAACATCAAAAGATTGGCACTTAAATTTCTAAGAGTCTCCATTATTTCCTTTGAAACAACCTTATCCCAAAATAGTTCTTTTTAAGGTAAATGGTAATACATAGGGTTATCAGTGTCATGATGAATCGCATGAGTTCCTTTGAAAGCAAAGAAATAAAGTAACCAACTTCCAATACCAATCATCAAAGAAAGATAGCTCTAGAATGAACAAGAAAACAACTAAATTTGGAAGCAAAATCAGCATTTCAACTCACTAAAATTGATGTTTGAGGACTTATAATCAAATCTAGATGAATAAGAAACAATAAGGAATGTTATATCTCAAGAAAACAACCCTTAATTTTACTTTTATCCCAAGAAAATGAAAATCCCGTGAGTGAAGAAATTTCTGCAATTTTGGCATCCATTTGAAGGCTAAAGGGAGCTTAATGTCATGGTTATGAAAGTGGAAGACCTAGGGAAGGAGGTTGAAGCTTGCTGGACGTGGAAAAAGCCACCACCTCCCTAACAAAGAAAAGGTTCCCAAATTCAAAGGGGACCCTGAGGCAATAACAAGGGCAATAAACTTTGTGAGCGAGCAAGTTCTAAAATGATTCAGATGCTCCTTTGTAAAAATGTGCTGAATCTTCTTGTGACTACTCCCTGCGGTCATAACTTCTGCAAATCTTGTCTACAAGGCAAGTTTGCTGGTCAACAATTTGTGAGATTGAGGTTATGCTTGGGTCGGCACAAACTTCGGTTCCGAAAAACGTCATGACATGACGTTCTTGTGCAAATGACATAGCTGAATTTCTGTAGAACTTGCAGGTTAACTGGGAACACATGAATGCTATCGAGAAACTCCAGCAAAGGATTGAAGTTGAGAAAGCTAATGTCGATGAGAGTTCAGGCAAAGGGAAGGCAAGTGCTTTTATGTTGCAAACAGCTTGAAGTCCATCTCAGGTGCCAAGCTGATGGAACCAATGAAACTACTACAAAAAGGAAAACACCTGATACTCCCCTTCCATTATAGGAGAAAAAGGACACGAAAGCGAGCACCTCCACACAGTGATTTCATTGAAGATTTCTCATACTGAGCTTTTTTGGTAACTGGCCAACATATTGGTAATGCTTAAATGCTGAAAATAATTTCTGGTTATAATTTTAAATCTATTTCATTTTATTAAATTAGAAGTTAATCTTCTTCATGAGAGCTTGGGCAAAAGTCTTCTCCTTTCTTCTCGTCTTGACTTATCAAAGGTTTGATCATTCTTGTGGCGTCATCCCTCTTGTATTCTTGTTCTAAGGATTCTAGTGGACTTTTTCATTTCATCTCAAATAGGGATTTTATGTTCTAGTTTATCTCGGGTTTTCATTTGGATGATTTGATTGATCCATTGAAGAGTGTTAATGGGGTTCTAGAATCCTTGTTATTCTAGAGTTTTATTAGCCTCTTTGATGTCCTCTTGGGGTTTTTAGGGTGTTAGTTCACTTGGGGTCTTGAGGGGTTTATTTTGTGTTCATCTTTCGGGGGATCTTGGGGGGTGAAAACTGAAATTATTCACTCAAATATTCATCTCAATGTTGTTTCCTATCATTTTTGGTGCACATGATGGCTGGTGGGTTCTAAATTTTTTCATGCAAATTGTAACTCAATACTGATGCGGTTGTGTGCTTCTTGGCTCCATATTGGAATCCAAAGCAGTCACAAAACTGACAATATGCTGTTTCTAAATATTCCCTTTGTCTACAAAATATTGAAAGGTTCAATGGGTACGCTTAGCATATCCCAGAATAACATGTGTTATGAGGCTAAACAGAGGCAGTATAATTCTGAAGGGGCATGTGAAAGACCAGCTTAAAATGAGAATTTTAGGTAAAGAACCTAGAGACTTTCACGATGTACTGAGAGTTGTCCTTAGCTAGATATAACCTAATTTATCAAAGATTGATAAGTGACGTTTATGTTCAATTCCACAAATACAAAAGAGGAATAGAAAGTTCTTTGTAATTAGGAAAAATGGGATCAACAGTCTATATGAAGAGTTCTTTTAAAGTTGTTTCAACTTCTTTTTATCATTTATAAAATTCTCTGTTCAGTAGCTTTGTAGTTTGTTAGCACTATAACTTGAGATATAGATTTCAGGAAGATGGTGAAGTTGATCTTAATACCCAATATTAAATTTAAGGTGCACATTAAATAGTTGCAAAGGAATGTCCTCTCCTGAACTTACTACAAAGTTAAACTTGGAGATCAGATGGGAGAGATAAGTGAGGAACAAATGCTGTAGCAATTTTATATGCAATTAAGAAACTGAATCTTAATACCAAGACTGCAATCTAAAGGCATGTGTGACTCCTGTGGGTATGGAGCATTGAAATTTATACTTTCCTGTCTTTTAAAGTTAAGTGATATTCTGATAGTTTTTGGATTTTACAGGTACAGTGGAATCACATGGGAGATGTTGAATGGCGTAAATACAACTCTAAAAGATATTCAGGTTCATTAGATGGAAGAATTCTCTTTTAATTTTTGTGTAATCCTAGTAGACATCGAACTAGTTTAACATGGATGTAGGTTTACTTATGAACAATGTTTAAGAGTTCTTAACAATTACTTTCATGTTCAGGAAGAATTTCTACAACTGGTTTACAAAGAAACTATTCTTGTTGGACATTCGTTGGAGAATGACTTATTAGCCCTGAAGATTTGTCATGATTTGGTGATTGATACAGCAGTATTATACAAACATCCACGTGGTCGGTCGTATAAAACGGCTCTACGTGTCCTGGCCAGGAAATTTCTTTGCAAAGAGATACAAGATTCAGGAAATGGACATGATAGCATCGAAGATGCTAGAGCCACAATGGAACTGGCGCTGCTAAAGATTAGACATGGTAAATTGATTGTATTCCTTGAGTCTAGAGTCAGCTGAAACTTCTAAATCGAAGCAAGCAATTCAAGTGACGTTAAGATGATCCATTATTTTGTTATTTCATGCAACATCGGATCTTAGCATTTCTGTAATATTGTCCTTTGTTTCTTGCGTAGTGCATAAAGTCGAAGCAAGCAATTCAAGTGACATTAAGATGATCCATTATTTTGTTATTTCATGCAACATCGGATCTTAGCATTTCTGTAATATTGTCCTTTGTTTCTTGCGTAGTGCATAAAGTCGAAGCAAGCAATTCAAGTGACATTAAGATGATCCATTATTTTGTTATTTCATGCAACGTCGGATCTTAGCATTTCTGTAATATTGTCCTTTGTTTCTTGTGTAGTGCATAAAGTTGACATGATAATTATGATATTTTGTTTGACTTTGCGATTAACTAAAACAGAATTATGTGTTCTCTTGAATATGGTAATGTTATAATGGAGAAGTGGTACAGGTCTTCTTACTGGTGTGGTTGGACCATTATTTAACTGTTAGAATCTCCAGGGTGGTCTACTGTCCCCTTTTACTGGTTTTCTGTTAGAACATGGAAGTACTTTGATAGCTGGGTTTTAGTTTCTTTCCAGCAATATTCTGGAGGCATGAGTTAATTCCATCTTTTTCTGGGTTTCATATCATTTAGTCTCCTTGTCTACAATAGTGTCTTTTTCAGCAACTGTAGGCACAAAAGCTCATGGGATTATCAGCATACAGAGATATGTCATATGATCCTACAGTAGCTCATTACATTCTATGTACATTTCTCAATGAACAGGGAACTGCTTTCTTTGTGGTTCATGAGTACTTCTTTTCTTTATCTTTTTAATTGGCAATGCATTGACGACATCCATGTTTCTTTCTCTTTAGGAAATGAAGTCACTGGAGCTGCTGTTCTTTATATATATATATATATATACATATATTTGTCCATTTTGCAATTATTTTTTGGCTCTTTTCACTTTAACTAAATTTACTTATGAATTCATTCCAAATGCATTTCCAGCTTCATTTATTTCTTCACTTTTCTGATTAGGACCTGATTTCGGCTCCCCTCCATCATTTCTGAGGAAAAAGCTCCTGACAGTTTTGGGTGAGTATGGAAAAGCCTCCTCAATCATTGATGACATATCCATAGTGAAACGATATGCCTCAGAGCTGTCCAATTCAATTCCAGTGTCTTCTGATGATGAAGCTCTTTCAAAAGCCAGGAAAGAGGTATATACTACTTGTTGGTTGACAGGGTGGAGGAACGGGCTCTTTTCATTTCACAACTATTTTTTGAACTAATTCTGTGTTGATAGGTGAGGAATGACAAGGTGCACTTCATCTGGACGCAATTTTCCGAACTGAATCGTTATTTCAAGGGTCATGCAGATGATCCGGAGAAATTAAATAGGAAGCTAGCTGAGATGATAGCTATGCTTACGTGTTCCAAGAAGCTTAATGGAAGAAAAAGTATCAAGTACAATGCGACCCCTGAATTGAAGGATATTCTTAGTCTCATGGATGGTAGAATTCGAAGCCTCCATTCTAGTCTACCTGTGAATTCCATGCTCATTATTTGCACAGGTCATGGAGACACAGCAATTGTTCAGAGGTAAATCTTCCAGGGCCCTGATATAAAACTATCAAATAATTTTCTTTTTGAAGAATCCTCTGGTGAGTATGAGTCCTACTTTTCTGTTTCTCCATTTCAAAGATCCTTAATAATGAAGATGCTGTGGGTTGATCCACTCTTCATTCAGCCATTCTTTTACGTAGGCAGTCATGCATTTTCCTTAAAATCATACTTTGACACTTCATGAAGCTAGAAAGAATGAGGTTAGTTTAATCACTTGAACAGAGGTTATTAAATGAATGCTTCTTGTTGATTTTGATGCCTCATCTATTACTTGAAAATCTTACTTTGTACCTAACCAAAGTTGCTTCATATGCTAATCACTAATTCTTTTTGTACTCTTGTTACCCCATAGTTTTGGGTAAACATTGGTTTGCCCTGGAAGTATGAAGTAGGAGTATATTACGTACCATGGGAACAAAGAAATGATATATCTGCAATTTTTTCATAAGTTGCACCATCAGAGTTTCTTAAGAAAGAGAACATGTTTAAATCTTGCTATCAAACCAAATCTGTGAATGGGTCTAGGGTATATTTCTGCCAATACAAATGTGGATGTTCATTCTGGAAACACAGGTAGCAATAACTAGGGAGTTTAACATTTCAATGCCATCTTCATGCATTCTGTTTATCATCTTTCACACCTTTGTCGATTTATCAAGCTGCTTACGGATCCAACTTTTTGGAATTAAGACAACTCCGAATGTGCTGTATGCTTGATCCAGCTAGATAAGATGGCCAAAGGCCATAGTTTGAGCTCTACTGCTTTACTGCGTAAAACGCTATAGTAGTGGAGATATTAAACCATATATCCTGGAAATATAAAGTTCTAGAATATCAATATCCTTGGTTTCATGAGATTGATCCATCCATCTGCATTTTGCTTCTTTCTGACTTCCTTCGTTTTTCATTTTGGACAATGAAGGTTGAGGAATATACTTGCCGAGCGAACAGAGACTGCTCTGTCCCGAGACAAACTTGTGAAAGTTTTGGAAGAGCTGCAGGCCCAAGCAGAAGTGGGAATGTGCTTTGTAGGCATTAAGCATTGAGATCCTCCCTGGGGGTGCACTGGGGGCAAGGTGTTTCTCTGACTTATTAGGAAAGAAGGTACAATTGAGAAGAGGGTCTATATGGCTCGTGAAGTTCAACGAGTGTTGTTATGTTGTAAATTAGTTAGAATCCTTTATCAAGAGTTCAAATTTTGTAGATTCCCGGTGGCTTTCTGCAGAAATCTATTGGATCCAGATGTTATTTAGGCCAGTTAATGGATTATCTTGGTTAATGCAAAAGGTATGTAGCTGCATTACAACTTCACAAATGGTTTCATTCAGTGTGAAGTTTAAAAAAAAAAAAAAAAAAAACCTGTTTTGGGTAATATTTATATTAGTAAAACAAATTCTTCCAGATGAAACAAATTCCAGGGAATCATTCCAGAATTTATAAGGTACTTTTACTTACAAACAACTAACCAGGAACATAAAGACTTTTTTTTTTTTTTTTAATTTGACTTTTTACAATGCATCTCCAGAAGCCGATGGTACCATGAAATAACCTAAAGTTAGATCCTACATCACCTGCATCCTCTGATAAAATACAAACTTACAGCAGCTACAGTCAGAATTTGACCTAAAAACTTACATGATGAAAAAATGCATAAAATTACATAATTTCATGATTCCCCCTCTGTAGTTCTTCTGCAAGTTTGCATACAATGTGGCGGTTTTACCTCCAAGCTGAAGCAACAATCAAAATCTTTTCCTCCCACCCAAAATGCAGGCCACCAGTTTCCTCCTTAACCTTGTACCTCTCAGAATACTGCTTAATTAGTTTGCGAATTTCGTCTTTCACACTTTGGCTAATTGGGCTCGACGAGAATCCAGCCATCATCATCCTCGCTCTCCATTTTCCTGCAACTTCATATCGCTCGATTCTATCCTCTCCCTCACAAGCAATGATATTTATTATGTCACGAGCCAGACATTGTCTTTCCACGTTCATCCTCTCTTGGCTATCCCTTGATAGAGTTGCATCGAGAGAGTCAAACACAGCAGAGTAGTAACTGTAGGCTTCTGCAAACCTTGGTAAAAAGGGTGCAGTATTAGTGTTCACATCCTGCTCAACAACAGTCACAAGCTTTGGATTTAAGCTCTTCACCATCCTGAGGAGCCGATCACGTTGGTTTACTGTTGAAACACTTTCATCAGGCATATGATGAAGCTGGAATGCAAAGTTAACTATAAGAGCATCACCAGGCTTGCAGCCGAGCATTGCTGGAGTGACATCTGCAGTTTTTGCAGCCACTGCACAGAACTCAAATGGAATCTCAAGGTCTCCAGCCAGCGTTTCAAGTCTCTGTCCAATATTCTTTAGCCCTCCCACAGCACGTTGAACTGATTCGGGGTCATCAACCCCAGTTAACCTCAAATGCGTAGGCTTGTAAGGCAGCCGAACCAGTGTTTGCAGCAACGTATAATACTGACTTCCTTGGTTAATGTCAAAATCTACAATATGTACTCGCTTTTCACCTTTAAAAGCCTCCAGAATGGCACCATTTGCTGCCATAAATCCAAACCTAAAGCAGGGGCATACCTCAAAGAGGACTTGCATTGCCGCAAGTCTATCATATGATGGTGGTTCTTTACATTTTAGAGCTTTATAAAGACCTTTACCAGAAGTAGCCATGCGAGCGGCGAGAGCTTCTACCATGTAGGCAGCAATCCTTTCAGAAGGATCTCCCTGAATCGAGACTTTTTGTCGTAACATGTTTATCATTGTGGATGCTTCACTAATGTTTCCTTCTTGAATTGCAGTAGCACAACCAAAAAGCATCTGCTTGGCAGTTCGAGGAGCGGTCATAGATGCTTCCTTGTTGCTGCTAATGCTACTAACATTTGAGTCTGAGGATGATGTCTCTTTAGGTGACTCATGGAGCATCAAATCCTTAGTTGGGCAAGGCCATTCACAATCAGTTTCCGTGCTATGGTCATGACAATAAATTTCTTCTTCAGAAACATTATTGTCATCAAAAAGTTCTCTCTCAAGTTCTTCAAGCTTCAATCTCACCTTGTCTTGATCACAGTCCATCTCCTCAGGACCTTGGCCACTCAAGTATTCAGATTCATAATTGAATTGGTAAGGGTCACAGCGTTTTGCAGGTGTAAAAGAAGTTTGGCCAGCCATGAGCTGGTAAGAAGAGGGATGTGGTGAGGAAAATGAATTTTCCAAAACATCAGAGATAGATGCCTGTGCATGTTCTTCCGAGGGAGAGTCAAGAAAATATTTCAGATCATAACTTTCTTGGCTGTAAGATTCAGTTGAACATGTTATTCCTTGCTGCTTGTCTGGTTTGAATAAAGATGCTGGAAACCCAGAGTTGTTACTGGAACTCTTCAGTGAATAGAGTTCCCGATTTTCAAAGGCTGAAGCAGACCTCACTAGTGACATGTTTAGCTTTCAGTTTTTGAAGAAACAAGAGCAATCATAAGATTTATCTTCAGTTGCACAAAACGCCTACTGATTAGTTCATAAAAGCAATGACCTAGAAGATCAAACAGAGCACAAAGATGTCTTGGACCGTCCAGAATAAGCTCTTATGCCCACTAAAGAACTCTCTGCATTCAACCCATGAAAAAGAAAAAAAAAATAGTAAGAAACAGATCAAGTAGAAAATAGGAAAAGGATATAAAAGGCCGAGAGTTAAACAATCAAAGATGTCAAGCAAAGGGACATGCATAAGGCAGATATATGATCTCTGTCATAATCGTTCACCAGGCAGATATAACACCTCTGTCAATCTCATCTTAATACTTAAACCATTCCAGACAGAAGGCTGGATCAGTATCTTACTATTCAAATTGATATATTTGAAGCAACTGATATCTGCTGTCATATATCTAGTTCCCTCCTCACTACAGAACACAGTAGCAGTGACATTTCAGATCAGAAATTGCACCTTTGCTACTAACTTTTCCTTCATTTTCAGCAGCTTAAGTAACATTACATTTCTTGTATTCACTACCTTTTCTTTCATTTACTAATTTTCTCCCCCTAACCAATAGTTCTAGAACTATCAGAAAAGCTCAAGTAAGCTGAATAACATAATACTTATATACCCCTTAAGAATTGTAGCAACATAGTCATTTAGAAGTTCAAAAATCTCTCATTATCTATATAATCATTTCCTTTTCAATGGCACACGGAACAATATGGATGCACAAAATGCACCAACAAGTACTAAAGATATACTTCTCTTTAGGCATGACAAAGAAACCAGATGCATCAAGACGCTAAATATGTTTTATCGGAAGTAGCATCAAACCAGTCATGTCTCCTTTGCAATCTTCCTAAATTGCCTCTCCCCCCACCCAGACAGAGCTTCTCCTAAGGGTTCTGAAATCCATAGTTTCTCTATAATAGTGGCAAACTAAAGCCAGTGATTTTGATACCCACCTTACAGAATCTACTCCAATAACAAACATCAGAAATTCTGAATCAAAAGCACCTGCTTTCAAGACCATAGCAAGCAGATTAAAGGAAAAATTTAGAACAGAGAAAGCAGGAAATCAGAAACAAGATTTTTTTTTTTTTTTTTTTTTTTTGTTTCTGTTAATTGAAACAAAGAGCAACCAAGTGATATCAATCAGACTACCAGAACTAAGCAAGATGAAACTGAGAAGAGCGAAGAGAGATCAAGTCAGCAACTCAATCTGCAACTTTGTGACCGCACACAAAAGAAGATAAACTTTAGAATGGTTATGAGCGAAACCTAAGGGGTTTTGACTAAAGGAATATAAACAAAGACAACCATCATCCCAAGGAAATATGCCCTTTTATGGCATCTTTTCATTAAAGAATTATAAGGTTGGTTCGGTACAAAAGCAACAAAGGATATGAGGAAAAAAATCACAGAAGTCCAAAAGAACTACAAACTTCAAACCAAAGGAACATACCCAACAACAAAGAATTCCAATCAACCCAGAAAGGTAAAAGTTAAAGAATCCTCAGATCACTAGTTAATTCAAAGATATCTCAACAAATATGAACAGTTCAAAATTCCAAGACTTTACAAGAAAAAAAAAAACATACCAAGAAAATCGCCTAATTATAAGCCCAAGAATGGAAAACCCACCTCAATCCCACCACTTCTCTTGCACAGAAAACTCCTGATTCTATCAATTACAACTTTTTTCTAAGTTAATTCCCAATGTCTCAAAATACCAACTGGTCTAACTACAAAGTGGTTGGCAACTTGGCAGTACAATTTGGTGTCAACTGTCGAAAAGCACCCTTACCCAACACTGCTAAATGTGGGTTTAGCATAATATGGTCCCACCTTTAAAGGATCAAATCGTAACCATTGAATCGTCATCCAGGAGTTGAGCGAAAAACGTTATGTTCCCGTAGATTGGATCAGATCTTGACACATACACACGGCTATCGATGTAGTACCAAATTGTGACGTGGTTAGTGACGTTTACTGTTTTGTTTCTAGGATTTAACACAATCCCAATCGTATTCGTCACGAAGTCAAACTTCTCGAAGAGTCCCCCACAAATGCCCAGTAATGGCCTATGGAAAAAGGCATCATAAGCTTTCTTTTTTTTTTTTTTTCCCGGAAAGTGATCGTTGATGAAGCTTCTTATCTTGAAGAGAAATTTTCGCTCTTTCCGTGTACTAGTAATTTTACTTTCAAAGACGTGTTTAGGTAAATTGACAAATTAGCCCTTGAAGAATTTTGCTGTTATGGAATTGTAATTGTTTATTCTTTTAAAAATATATTAAAACTGTGGATTGGATCTAATGGACCAATCCTCTCTTGGCTCGAACTCGGTCTCGAGTTATATATCTTTATTTTTTAAAATTCGAGTAATAATATAATTTTTAAAGGAATTTTATTATATATTTATAAAATTATATATTTAAACAATTAATGTTATATATAAATATGTACATATATATGTGTGCGTACACTATCTATCTTTCTATGATATACAACATAGTATAATATATAATATACAACATAGTATAATATAATAAAAAATTAAATAATAATATATATGAACAAATTGAGTCTACCTAAGCTCAAGTTCAGTCCTAATTACTTTTGAGCCTAAAAATAAACTTAAATAAAAAAAACGGATTGAATGGATCGAGATTCGGGCCGACCCGAATATATTAACAGTCTTACTATTATCAGTCTTTTTAATACTCATATGAGAGTTTTCGGCTAACTCAGAAAAAATCTTTTGAAATACGATATTTTTATTCTTTAAAAAAAATATTTTCATAATTGATAATTGATGTTAGAGGTGTTTATTTTATATATTCAAAATTTAAATTCAATGAAAGTTTTCTTTTTTCTCTGAAAAATTCGATGAAGGTCACACACTATATGTTTAGAATAATAATAAAATATAAATGAAAAACATGGATATAAGTAAAAATGCATAGAGGGAAAGTAAAAGAACTTGAAAATCAAAACAAAAAAATTTTATATACCTTCTCATATGTCTTATTTATAAGTTAAGAACACTTCTAAACAAAAGGGTTAAATTCAAAAAATGTATGCAAATAAGCCTATAATTTGTAAAAGATTCTTTAATGGTGAGAAAAAAATTTGCTGATTTAAATTTGAAAACATTATGAAGTAGAAGGTTTGTTAATTCATATCATAATTATTCAAACTTTTTGAATAATTATAACATTGCTCGACAATTTATACTTGATCTCAAAAGTATTTTCACTTTATTAAGAAAAATTTTATAATGGATCAAGTCTCTCTACTCATGCATCTCTTGACTTATATTTACTCACATCACTTCTTTTATTAATATCTTGAAATTCTTGTATCTGTAATTGGGAAAATGATCAACAAAAGGAAAGATGTTCACTCTATTAAAAGGTAGACTAAATGTTAATTTTGGTCTCCAACATATTTAGCTCGTTTAAGTTTGATCCTTAAAAAATATTTTTATTTTTTTTGTCCTCAATTAATTTATAAGTACCCTTTTTGGTGCTTTTGGAAGAATTTCGGAATTTTGATCGATGGTCAATCATTTATCTCCAGTTATATTAAAATAAAAAAGGTAAAAATAGAAATGAGCACAAATCAAGTAAAAAAAGTCATTTTAGACGAATTTTGCAATTTTAACTAGTAGTCAACAATTTCTCTCCAGTTATATTACAATAACAAGGGTAAAAATTAAAATTCATACAACTCAAGTTAAAAAAAGAATCTTGTTTTTTTTTTTACTTGAGTTGTGTGAATTTTTATTTTTACCTTTTTTTATTTTAACGTAACTGGAGAAAAATCATTAACCGTCAGTGAAAATTGTCGAAATTCGTCCAAAAAGACAATAAAGGATGCTTGTAAATTAATTAAGTACCAAAAAAGATAAAAATATTTGTTGAAAACAAAACTTGAACAAGATAAATGTGTTAGATATTAAAAATAATATTTACTCTTAAAAAAGTATTTTAGAACTTATGAACTGACCTTTGACTAATTTTTCAAATGATAAGAGAAGGGTGAAAGTACTTCTCAAAAAAAAATAAAAAAAATTCATTACTATAGTCGATTAAGTCCTCAACTTGGGAGAGTTTTTTAGATTTAACTAAAAAAAGTTAATAATTAATACAAAAATTTGCAAAATGCTAAAAGGAATAAACATTTCATTACAAATTAAAATTAATATTTCAAGAATATATTTTTTAAAACTTAATCAATATGCTTTCTCAAGAATGTTCGATGATAATATACGATTCTTTCTTTTCTTTTCCCATATATTGAGGGAGATGTGATTTGAACGACTACTGCAAATGAACCAAACTGTTTATGAAACATTCGCGAAAAAGTTTAATTAATGCTATGTTCGAATTTGAGTTGACTAAACTTGACCCGAACTCGAGCTCGCTCAAGTTATGTAAAATGTCAAGTTCAAACTTTTCAAAACTTAACTCAAAACTCAAAGAATTAACTCGACAAATAAATATATGCAATATTATATTTTTATATATTATTTATAATATTAAATGTTTAATTGAATAATAAAAATTTAATTATGACGAACTTTATTAAAGTGTCTATTCAAAAATTGTCATATAGTAATATAAACATAAACATAAAGTTGTAAATTCAATTAGTAAATTTATATTAATTACTTTTTTTATAAACTCATAATTCAAATAAAATTTATAATTAAATTAACTTATTTACTTTTTACTCTTATATTTTCAATTAATTTGTGTTATATACTTTTATTTTCTTTATGATATATAAGTGCTATTTAAAAAAATAATCTATTGACAAAAAGCGTGTGTCACAATAAACTAAACACTAAAATAAAAACTTAAAAAAAGTTCGTGTTCGACTCAAACTCGGGACGAAGAATTAAAAAAATAGGTTTGGTGGTGATGTTTTGTTTGAGCTCGTGTTTGAAAAAAATGTAATAAATCTCAACTCAATTAAATCAAAGCTTCTTCCCTCGCATCATTTGCATCCTAATTTGAACTTAGAATTTTTAACTTGATAAAAAGAACTCCTACCACTGCACTACTATCTTCTTACGACAATATATAATTCTTTGTAAGGGATAATATTGTAATTTTCAAGGCAGTATATATGTATCTAACTAATTATAGTTTTAAAAAAAAACAGTATTATGTGACCAATGAAGCTATATTTTTTTAAATTAAAGAAAAGGAAGAGGTTTGTGAGTAAAACATTTTCAAGCTTCACTAGTATTTTTGAACTAGTGATACTGTAACCTTAAGAAGAGTTGTTTGCTTAGGACGTTTGGTGAGCTATTTATGATTTTTTTCTATAGTTAGCCTTTTTTTTAACAGGCTATTAAAGTGGCTTAAAATTTTTTTTATCCTTAATTTGGCCATAACACACAATGGTTGTGCGTTATTAATTAGGATAATGCACAATCATTGTACGTTATCCCTTAATTGAAGATTTTCCCCCTTAATATGCCGATGTGGCTGATAACGCATAACGTTTATGTGTTATCAGCCGCATCAGCTTTTTTATTTTTTATTTTTTTTATATTGATTAGAATTTTAGAAAACTTTAAACATAAATAACTTTGTGATTGGATGTCCGCTTCACGCGTATGACCACACATTTTGATGGTTATTGTAAAGATAAACGCAATGACATTGTCAAAAAAGTGATCCGGACGCGTTTCAGGACAAAAAAAATTGTTTTGTATAGTCGAAAACTTTGATGGGGCATAACTTTGCGCTCGGACGTCCGATTGAGTCGATTCTTGTGGGTATTTCGGGTATTTTTTCGAGATCTATGCAATGAAAACCTCTCTAGCAGTTTCCCACTGACCGTTTCCACAAAAACGTCCTATTTTTTTTTTAATTTACGTTTTTGTAATTTTCTAATATTTTCTCTCTTATTAACTAAAAAATTATGACACCAATTTAAAAATTAAACAGATGAACAGTCTTCTTTTTGCTTTAATTAAAAATTCAAATGATTGAATTTGTTAAATATTGGAATACGTAAGTACGTTATTATTAAATAAAATCTCATGCACTTATTGAATAAGATCCAATGGTGGTCTATTGGTAAGTCTTTTATGTTATTTCTCATGAGGTCAAGGGTTCAAATCTTATTATTAGACTTTTTAATCCACAACCATTGTGGGTTGTGCGTTATGACCAAATTAGGAATAAAAAAAAAAAAAAATTTAGGCCACTTTAGTAGCCTATTAAGAAAAAAGGTCCTTTTAAAGAAAAAAATTTAAGCCACTTTAGTAGCCTATTAAGAAAAATGTCCTTTTAAAGAAAAAACCCGCTATTTGCCATCATTAATGGTTATCTTTCAGGGCTACTTTTCACATAATATTTTGTTATGGAGAATGATCCTCGTATCGTTACTAATTTGTCTTGCTAGTCAATTCGATGATATTTTTAATTTAGAAGCTTTAGCTTTTGATTTTTTAAGTAGGATAGATAAGAGTTTTATTTTTTTTCTCATGTAAAAAAGAAAAATAATATTTTATTCATTTTTTTACTAGAACTACTTTATATTCTGATATGCTCCTGAAATGGACCATACACATCAGGTATGATTTACCGTTCTTGATGATCTCAATAAAATATAAAATAGTTTTTCCTACCGCTCTTGATGATCTCAATAAAATATAAAGTAGTTTTTCCTTAAAAAAAAAAAGAAAAGAAGAGTTTTTTTTTTTTCACATTTTAATGGTGAAAACCAATTAAAAGAGGATTCATGAGATGAAAAATTTTCAGCTAATCTTCTAATTAAAATTGCTTTGTTTTCAAGTACACTTTTGAAATGGACTCAAAAGATTCTCCATGATATAGCTTATACTATTTCTTTAAACATTAATAATATATAATTTTTTCTAAAAAAATGGAATAAGAAGATGTGTGAAGGCAAGAAGGTCAACTCAATTTAGAGACAAAGAATGACCATTGAGGTTGAAAGGGAAATTTCCTCTTTCCAACTTGAAACTGGAATGGTATTATACACTCATAATACCCTTTTCTTTTTTTTTTAAGAGTGTACTAGAGGATGTACTAGACGATCCCAATTGAAAAATCAATTACAACAAGGGTTCCCCCTTTATCGCACAGGACCAAGGGCAGAAGCTATATCTCCATAGAAAGAATGCTCATATGCTTATTGAGCTAATTCATGAGTTGCTGCATTTGTATTCCTATAGACAAAACCAACTTCCCAAGAAGGATTGTTCTGCAATTGGATTAAAAACCTTCATGAACCCAAGCTTTGCCAAGCCACTCTATCGAGGCTGAGTGCCCATTGAGACACTGTACCACCTTAAGAAAATCCCCTTCAGTGATAGAAATTTTGATCTCTATCGAAAAAGTTTTCCTCATAGATAGACAAGCAGTAGCAGCTTTTGCGGAAAAAAACATCGTGGGTATTCACCGTTTTTGCCTATGCCCCTTTGATTGAGCAATCATGATCTTTTGCAATGCAAGCAATAGTGGCAGAGCTATTATAGTAGGCTGCATCAAAGTTAAAGTTTATCTTGTCTATCTTCGGTAGTTTCCAAATTGCTAGAATAGAATTTAGTCTTCTCTTGATCCTTCTTCTAATATTGGCATCCCAGTGTTCTCCTGCCTTTTAATTGATCACAGAGCTAAGTTCATCCCAAGAAAGTTCTGATGTTCAAACTTGAGGAGGTTCCTTGCTCGCCATATCTGTTCCATCAGGACGGCAAAATAATTTAGAAGTTTTTCTCTCTCAGTGATCGGAATAGGGAAGTTTTAACTTGTGTCTATCTATCTTGAACTATCTATAAATAGTCTAGTCTTTGAGCACTTCGATCCTCAGTAGGCAAGGAGAGTTCCACCACAGGAGTTTGGCTAACGGGCAAGAAAGAGTCATGTAGTCTATAGTTTAGACCCCAAAATTACAAAACAGGTAGTTTGAATCTCCATTGGGAAGAGATTCCCAAGCCGACCATTGGTTGGAATAACATTAGAAAGGGCTCTCTAGAGGAAGTGCTTCAATTTGTTATGGATGTTCACCTTCCACAATGAGTTCTAAAATTTGTTTTCCACCTTTGAGTTTGAGGAGAACTTATGCCAGTTATAAGTGAGATATGCAAACTCCATTATGAAGCGCCTTATCTTGGAGGATGCCCAGACTAAGCTGTCTTGTTCTCTTTGGGAGGGAATTTTAATCTTGAGGATTTTAGCCACTGTTTGTTGAGGAAAGATATTGTAAATCATGCACGCATTCAATGCTTGACGTCCTTCCTTAAATAGATCTCTGACTAGATAGCTGTTTGTACCTTCTATATCTTTTGAAACCAGAACAAAAGAGTCAATCTCGGGGACCTATGGATCCTCAAATATGCGAATAGTGGATTCCGTTCCGATTTTGAAATATGGATCCTCAAAGATGCGAATAGTGGATTCCGTTCCGATTTTGAAACATGGCCTTTTTGAAGGATATCTCTATATTCCTATATTCCTTGCCACAACCAGGACGCCCCAGTGGGTGAGATTGGGAGGTCGAGTAGTTTCCTACCCCGATATTTGGCTCTGATCAGTTGCACCTAGAGAGTATCTGGTTCTATGTATATTCTCCAGTTCAACTTTGCAATCATGGCTTTGTTGCATTCCAATGAAATCCTAAATCCTTGCCCTCCAAAGGATTTCGGTTAATAGATACTATCCCATGATTTAAGGTAGAGGTGTTTGGATTCACTGTCCTTGTAATCCCACCAAAAATCCCTCATGAGCTTATCTAACTCGTTGCAAATAGATTTTGGCAAGAGAAAAGTTTGCATAGTATGGAGGGGAATCACTTGTGCCACTGATTTGAGTAAGATGCCTCTGCCTACTTAGAAAAGATTCCTTTGTTTCCATCCTATCAATTTTTGATTCACTCTATCAACAATGCCTTTGAAAGCTTCTAACTTGGTCTTTGATTTATAGAATGAGAGCCCAAGGTATTTTGAATTATATAAGCATTCAGACATTCCAATTCGGATCCTCTGTAACATTTTTGTTAACACTCTATGTAACATTTTCTGTAACACTCTCTGTAACATTCCTAATTTGGTATATTTTATTAATAAAACCTACCAAATAAAAGATAAACCCTAAGGAAAAATGATAAACCCTAAGGGGGATAATATATTATAAAAGGAAATGTTACAGTAGATGTTACAGGAAAAATGTTACAGAGGATCCTGAGTGTAGACATTCCTAGCTTATTGCATATTTGAGCCTTCAGAGAATTGTGCACATTGCTACCGAAATGGATCATGGATTTTTCCAAATTTATGGTTTGGCCAGACCAATTGCAGAAATTATTTAGAACAGATTGGATATTTGCAGCTTCTACAAGTTTTTCTCTACAGAAGATAGTAAGATCGTTGGCATACATCAAATGAGATATAGAGGGGATTGTACGACAGACTTTTATCTCATGGATGTTGTTCTCATTTATGCTCTTGTAATCATTCTAGAGAGGAGACCAAAATATACTTCAAAGGGGGAAGGAAATATTGGACAACTTTGTTGGAGACCCCTTGACGTTTGGAAGAGCTTGAATGGTGACCCGTTGAGCATGATGGAAAATGAAGAGGTCAGAAAATCCATGTGCTTTAAGGATCTTGATAAGGACACTCCATTCTACTTTGTCGTAAGCCTTCGCTATATCTATCTTTAAAGCTATAAGACCAAGGTTCTCTTTTTTCCTTTTGAGATGGTGCATAATTTCATGACAAATAATGATGTTGTCTAATATGTATATGTTAGGAATGAAAGCTCCTTGGGAAGGTGACACAATTCTGTTTAGAAGGGGCTTAAGTCGGTATGCTAGAAGTTTTGTGATGATTTTGTACACCACATTGCAAAGGGATATAGGTTTGTAGTGTTCCACTCTAGTAGCTTCATCATTTTTTGGCACGAGGGCAATAAATGTGTGATTTAGCTCTCTTAGCATATGTCTATTCTCAAAAAAATATTGGATTGTCCTTACTATTTTTCCTCTACCGAATTCCAGTAGTGTTTGTATAAAATTGCTGTCATTCCGTCTGGCCCGAGAAATTTACCTGCACACATAGAGAATAGAGTTGATTTGATCTCCTCTAAAGAGAAATTGCACAGAGGTTAGAATTATCATAAAAAGAAATGGAGGGAGTGATACGGTTCCGAAAAGAACTGGGACAAGGGGAAAGAAAGAATGAAACATGTTAAGAAATTTAGAGCGCAGAGAAGAATAATATTGAATGCTTCAATTGATTGTTTTCTTATTCATTATGATCTACTATTTATAAGCTACAAAATATCCTAATCCTAATCAATATAGGATTCTAACCAACCACTAATAAGAAATATTGCTATAATAATAGCATAATACAAAGTATCCTAGTTATAATCAATATAGGATTCTAACTAAATAATCTCTCATAGAGTCCAAGATAATCTAGGAGAATCACATACTGATGTGATATCTCCAACAAAACATATTTGAAAAATCTTGTACAATAATAGGCCTAATATTTGGCCAATATGTTTTTCAAGAATCAGAATCATCCAAGATGGCATAAACACAATTATGTAACCTCCGTATGATAGTAGAAAAGTGAAAGAATATAGTCTTTTCATCACCATCTTCAAGCCAATTAGTCTTAGATTTCTCTCTCCACATAAGTTGTTCTCTTTTGAGAAGTTCATTCAGTTCATTTTGTAGTTCCTTTTCCCTTTTAAAAGTTTGAGAATCTTAAGTGGAGGATTTACACGAGTCAATAAGGGAGTGTAAAGAGTTGATGAAAGTTTGGACTTTTGGTGAGCTATTTGCCACCATTGAGGGTTATATTTCAGAGCTACTTCTCATAGAATATCTTCTTATAGAGAATAATTCTCTTATTGTTATTAATTGTTCTTGCTAGTCAATTTGATAATATTTTTAATTTAGGCACTTTAGCTTTTGACTTTTTGGGTAGGATAGATAAGAGTTCTATTTCTTTCTCTCATGTAAAAAGAAAAGGTAATGTTCTTGCCCACCTTTTAGCTAGGACTGTTTTAGATTATGATATACTTTTGAAATGGACCAGACACATCCCTTATAATGTACCATTCTTGATGATCTCAATAAAATATAAAATAGTTTTTCCTAAAAAAAAAAAAAGAAAAGAAGAGTTGTTATCGTTGTTTTTTTTTTCCTCACATTTTAATGGTGAAAAATGATTAAAGAAGGATTCATGAGAAGGGAAAAATTTTCAGCGAATTTTTTAACTAAGATTGTTTTGTTTTCGAATACATTCTTGGAATGGACTTAAAATATTCCCCATGATGACGTGGTTTATATTATTTTTTAGATATTACTAATATATAAATGAGAAGATGTGTGAGGGCAAGAAGGTCACTTCAATAAATTAGTTGTTGAGTAGTTAGGGACAAAGAAAGACCATTGAGGTTGAAAGGGAAATTTCCTCTTTCCAACTAGAAGTGGAATGGTATTACACACTCATAATAGCTTTTCTTTTTTTTTTTTTTTAAATTTTTAATTTTTTAATTTTTTAATTTTTTTTGCCACTATCACCCCAAAATTAATGTGAAATGAATCTTTCTAAGGTACATGATACCAAGATAGGGAAAGATAGGGACTTTTTAGTAATACAAGGGATTGGAAAGCTCTTACCGTACAAAAACTTTTGATGATTTACAAGCTTGTGTCCGCGTCATTATTTCTTATCTTATCCAAAACAAGATTAAAATTTAACAAGTGGGTGTGTATGAAGAATTATCACAATTTTTTAACCTTCAACTATGCAATTATAGTATGGTTTCTTTTTTCTATGGGTTAATTACATTTTTTTTAGATTTATTTAAATTATAATCTAAAAGTACATTCTTATTAATAAATTAAAAATACATTCTTACAGTTTATATTTTCATAACTTATTAATTTTTACTATTAATTTTAATAAAAGAATTTATCAAAAAATAATATTTTACAGTAAAAAATTTAAAATTTTCTTAAAATATCATTTTGCGAGTTTACTTTTCATTTATTATTATATTTTAAAACAATAATATCCTCCATTATAAAAATTGAACTAATTAAAAATTTTTAGTAAAGATATTATAATCTTAATATATGGTAGTAAATAAAAATTAGACACGTGAAATAATATTTTACAAAAACTTCAAATTTTTTTGCTAACAAAATCGATATTTTCTGATAATTTTTTAATTGAATTTAGTAATAGAGATTAATTAGTTATGAATATATAAATGATAAGAATATATTTGTAATATATACAAAATAGAGGAGTAAAATAGTAATTTTAGACAAATCTCGAGGAAGAAAATGTAATTAACCCTTATTATATATTATATATAAATGGGAGAAATATGTAAATTAAAAACATAATTTTTATTGAAAAGCTAGTACTTTTACCGACTAAATTATCATCCAAAAGGTTTTGCCTTTGGATTTTTGGTCTCTGGACCTATAAATAACATAAAGAAAAACATGTGAGAAAAGGTGGGACTGAGCCAAACACGCTTTGATGCCAAAATCCAGCACCAGGACCAAATATTATAAAGAAATGAAGAACAAGAAAGGGGATCAATAAAATACGCGCAAAATTTTAAAAAAATTAATTTTCTCACTTTTTCTCTTTCTAAAAATATTTTCTCTCACTTTTTTTTAAAAGTTTTTTGAATATTCTTCAAATTCTTAAAAAAACATGAATGGTTTTAAAGAACTTTTAAAGAAAATATTGATTTTGAAGTAAATATTAAATTGTTGAAAAAAATTAAAAACTCCTATTTTCGGTCTGGAGGGCTGAAACTATCTAATACTTTCGTTCTAGCCCGCCAAAATTATTGGATAGTTTCGAATCTCCGGGTCGAAAATAGGAGTTTTCAAATTTTTTTCTAAAGTTTTTTGATAAATATTTTTGTTAGGTTTTTTCTAAAATTAAACTTTAATTATTAAACTAAATTATTATTTAAGAATTATATATTAGTTAACTTTTTTAATTATTCCAAACTAATCTAAATACAAAGTGATATAACAAAGACATAAAATACTAATAACAATTATCGACATATTAAAAGTTAATTAATTCATAATTGTTGAGCGCATTAACAAGTAATGTTATTATATCAAATTGAAAATAATATGAATTACATTATTAAATTTAAATAATTAATTATCAACTAAATAATTTAAACACTAATATAAACACCTGTAATAACATAAACAACTCTTATGATCACATGAAACGAACTAAAATATTAACATAATTGTACAAAATATATTAAAAATAATTAATATAATGACATAAAACATTAATAATTATTTAGAAAAGGGGATAATTGGATATGTAGGGTGGAGCAGTCGTAATTTGGAGAGAGTTTCGGCATTTCGTCTGATCCGTTATGTGTGTGTGTTTTTTTTTTAAATTTATTAAGTTGTAAATAGATGAGTATAGATCGATGTACTATCATTTTTTCAGTATAAAATTGTTAGAAATTAATTATATTTAATTTTTTTTGTGATTTACTGTTAAATATTATTAGAAATGAATTATATTTAAACTTTTTCGTGCTGTATCTCTTAGAATTTAGGATTAAGATTTAATTTTTGATGTAGGAGTATCTAATGTTTGTGTACGAATCATGTAAAATGTATAACCTCAATTGTGTAAACTTAGCAAATGTCAGGAACGTTTTTATATAAAAAATTCATTTTTTAGAAAGCTCATCTACCATTTTTGTGTTGAATACAAATATTGATGTATATTATTTAAGCTAAGTAGTATTCCCCAAAATTTAAAATAGCAAAACACTAAATATTACTATTTTTTAAGATTTTTTTCTCGACCCACTTCGCACTTTCCTATGAAGACCCCCTCCAGGAGGTGATAAGTCACTGTCTCGCTCTTGTCTTGGTAAGGTAGTTTAATCAACCGCAGATTAACGGAGTATTCGCAATTTCGCTCACTTGAGGAGATATGTTTGCAATTTCGCTCGCTTGATAAGTATTTCCTCTTAAGATTTTAAGATTTTAGAATGAATTTTTTTTAAGAGGGTTATGGACAGGTTTTTCCCACCTCCTGTAGATTTATCTCGTTGATAGGGAGAAGTTGAGATCTACTTGTGGCTATCCTCTGCATCGAACGGTGTGCTAGGACTTTTGTGGCTAAAGATGGATTTGGGTGCTTGGACTTTCATTTTTAGACATTTACTTGTAATAAAATAATATTATACAAAAAATTATTTTGGCATGACTTTCACCTAAATCCTCTAATTCATGTAATCATCATCAACGTTCATGCAATTGCACCTTTTAAAAAAAATAAAATTCCAAATAAAAGTCAACAACTCTCTCTCTCTCTCTCTCTCTCTCTCTCTCTCTCTCTCTCTCTCTCTCTCTCTCTCTTTTTTTTAACATAACTATAAATTTCTAACAGTTTCCTAATTAATTATTTAAATTATAAAATGAATTGGATCATTATATTTCTTTAATTTTTAATTGTAGATATATATTATAATTGTAACGTCCCAACTAATAAGCGCCTAGTATGACTCTAAAAATTGCAGGCGATATTAAAGTAGGGTTTGAGGCCTGACCTAGTGGAGTATAGTGTTTTCGACACTTAGTGGTATTTTGGAGACACTAAGAATTGAGAGTAAAATTTTATTATGTTTAGTTTTTATTAATGGAGTTTATAAGTGCCTTTAAGTAAGAATATTTTTAAAATATCTAGTATGTATATTTTGAAAATTTAAATACTTGACATTATCATATAAAGTTAAAAAAAAAACTTAATCATTAAATATTGCCGCACCTCAACGCCCTACCATATCTTCCTTTTTCTTTTTTTCTTTCTTTCCTCCTCTAACCGCCACTATGCTTGTATATATATGTCATTTTTTTTTTAAAATTTTGATGACCTTTGTTGGCAGCCATATTAGTCCTTTGAGGTTAGTAATTCATTTTCCCTTACATGTCCTTTTTTTTTTCTTTTCTTTTAGTCCCGTTAGAATTTATATATATATATAGTTTAACTGTATTGTTTGTTTTTAGGCTTTAATGTATTTAGTCAGATGTATTTCTAGTTAGATTATATATAAATATATATTTTAAGTTAATTATCTATTTTAGGATTAAATGTTTTAAATATGTTTTAGTATATAGTTATTTATGGTTCCTTAGGAGAGCATATTTTTAAGAGTATAGGATTTTCGATCTTTTTAAATAATTATTATGAGTATATATAAGTATATATATATATATCTCCTAAGTCTATTTCGTAGGATCTCGATATTATTTAGGGAATACGGCTATTCGATCGGTACCCAAGTATTAAGCATTTTTGTATTGTTATTTTGTAGGATCTTAGCACCAGATCTGCATCAAGGTGTGTCCACAAACTCCATTTTATTATATTATTTCAAAAGTTACGGGCTATATCAATATGGTTTCTAAACTTATCATAAAATATCTACTATTTTTGAAACGGTATAACGTGCCATGTTTTTCTTAATTGGAGATGTTCTCCACAATGTGTTACATGTTCATTAGAAATGCATAGGAGCGGTGCTCTATATAGATGTTGTCTTTTTAAAACAGATTATTATTGTTGTGAAAAAGAACTAGTCTGTACACGAGTTTTCTGGAAATATTTATAAGTTGGAAAATACTTTATTTTTGAGAAGTTATATGATTTGGCATGCATGAATGTAAACATAGCATGTTTGTAAAATCTGCATAAGCTGGAGAATGCTTTGGTCTTGAAAAGTTACATATTTCAACATGCATGAATATAGACCTGGCATTGGCATAATTGTGAAATTTGCATAAGCATGTGATGACTGGTGGATGAGGATTTTTGGTGCTCTGAAATATTTATGACTTGAATCTGTTATGATGGCCGGGTAATTGACCTTTCGATTTGTAAATACATAAGAAAACCTCATTCTGACCAGGGTTAAAGTTTGGTGAAAACTAAGTGAACGGATGTGTTAGCGGACTGCATTGTACATGGCTAGTCCCCCGTACTAGGGCCTCTTCCAATGACGTGGACGGGTTTTTGACTCTGAGGGTGGATCCACTTGAAGAGGGGCGTAGTACCTTGATAGCGCGGCCCAATCGGTATTTACGTGGACGTTGCATCGTGCTCGACGGTGGGACGGTCTAGTGGAGAGTCAGGAGGGGCTCGAAACTGAAGTTGGCCCTAGGGCAGACCTGGTAGGTGCCCCAGGAGTCTGTAGCCTATTTTGACCAGTGATATGGGAGTGCGGTTATTTGTAATCGAATGCTCGTATGGTGTTTGGCTGGTATTGACTACGAGATACTGGAACTTGGTTTCGATGGCCTCGTTTTGGGTATCCGTACTTTGTCCGTGGAGCCCCCTGTTGCATTATATGTTCTTATAAATTCGGGGCGTAGAAGCTGCACTGATCTGTCTTGATTCGCTCAGACTTCCCAGCTGCGCTCGAAATCCTCATGTAGGTTCAAGCATCAGTTTTGTTAAAACATTAAAAGAGAATGTTTTCTTATAATATTGCATGAACTGCTTTGTGAAACTGCCTCATCATTGTTTTAAAGAAATCACCGTAGCGCACACACACGTGGACTCACTGAGTGTTCGCGCTCACGTTTTTCCATATCATGTTTTCTTCTCAGATTAACTCAGGACGGTCAGAGATACAATAAAACGCTGAAGTTTTAGGCATGGAATTTTGGTTCGAGTCTATCCGGAAGGACATATGTTTTTGTGTTGCTCTCTTGTACTCGAGCCATTTGTAAAGTATTTCTATCTTTGTATCGGAATTACCATAAGATAAGAAGTTTTCTTGAACCCTATATTTTGAGCTCCTTTTTAGTGTTCAGATTGTTTAGTTTTCTGCTGCATATTGTATATATACTTCTAAGTGTTGCCCAGGGGGTTATGCTCTTGTTTTTAGATTTATAGTTTAGTGCTGAGAGGCACGCAGATATCCTACTCAACCGCAGTTGATCTAGTGGCAGAGTTGGGGGTATCACAGGTGGTATCAGTGCTCTAGGTTCGATTTGTGGTTAGAGTTAGTAGATTCTAATCGTTTTATTTTTCTCAAAGAGTTTTAAGTTCCCTTTTCATCTTTCGTTTTGTTCATCGTGTTATTAATTTGATGAGAATAGTGCCCCTTGTATACAATGCCATATCTTTGGTCATAATCACAATGACAGGACATAAGGAAATGTTAAGCTTTTGAATTGATGATGGTTCAAGTGACAGGAGTAAGATTGTTTGAGTCATCAAATGAGGTTACTTGTTTTGAAACTTGTAGCTCGATTAAGGGATTTCATGGGATATAAGGTATTAGGGGAAAACTCTGATGACTTGCAGTATATAAACTGCACAAAGAGTGAGTGTGAAGCTCTTATTAGGTACAAAATGTAATCTGTATCGATTTCTGTCATCCCTACTTCAGTAATACCAAAGGACTCCATGTACATTGTAAAATGGACACTTTCATTATTGTTGTCACAACAGAAAGAGCTCTCTGTTACTTGGTTCTATATTCGATATATATTAAGTATTACTTCATGCTACCGATCAGTGAATGTAAAGATGAAGGTGAGCTAATAATGATGGGTTCAGCTCGATAACAAGAACAATAAGTGATGACGAGGATGGGTAAACTAGAATCCAAGTTTCTTAAGATTTGAAGTATTAGTATATCTTGTGAATGAGAGATTGGTAGTCTATGAAAGTGGGGAACAATTGATATAGTTGTTGAGATCTTTCCGTGTGTTTGCTATGAATTACATCTAGAGTATTTTTGATAAGCTCAGTGTTAGACCATAGTCTTTAGGAAGAAGATAAACCTAAACTGGGCTAGCGTACTTGCATTCTTTAGTTTACACTGTACATATATTTTGAGTGTAAATCTAATTTTGTAAGTGTGATTCTTTAATGGCTCTATATAGCCTGGAAGAGCTTAGGATTGTGTTGATCGCAAATTATGTTATGTATGGTGCATCAATGACAGATTTTGTATACATGCTCTACCCTGTGCACCAACGACTATTTTTATTAATAGAGAGGATGTTTCACTCTTTATTTGATATACAGTTCTAGTGTGCGGTGTTTTCTATGGTAGTTTTAACCTATAAGTTAAGGTTTAGGTATTTAGCATCGGATAGATGCTTTTGGAAAGGACGGTGGAAGTGCAAGGGGATAATAATTGTTTCAATCATTTGAGGGATAGGGTGTGACAGTAAGTATGGATTGGTTCACTAGACATTGGAATATATGTATTGTAGGTGGAATTTGTTAAGTTTAGTCAGTTAATGTTCCTAATCTTTAGAGTTTCTAATCTTTAGAGAACCGCTTTATACTCAAGTGTAATACTAGAAACTCATGATGGAACATTGCTAAGGATATCTAACGTATATGTGTAACTAGCCTGACGAGAAGTTGAAATGGTAATTTGTATTAGTGATAAGGGAGTTACTAGATATTTTTAAAAGAAACTGACGACCTTATCTACAGAATGAAAAAAGTAGAGCCTAGGATAGAATAAAAAACTAGAGGATGAGCCGATATTTTAAACCACGTATAGGATGGACTGCCTGTAAACACCAAATCAGAAGTGGTTGAAGGTTCGATTCAAATCTTTTCTCAACCAAGCAAGAATACTTATTGATCCTGGGGCTACGTATTCCTTTGTGAGTTTGCATTTCATAAAACATATTTCTGTGCTTTCTATTGTCATGTATTATCAGTTGATAGTTAGCACTCCTATATATGTGAGTAAGATAATTGAGGTAAAGTACCCAGATTGTGACATCTATGTTGAGAATATGATTCCATCCGGCGAATTGATTGCCTTGTCATTTGAGGGTTATGACGTGATACTTGGGATGGACGGTTGTCTAAACATTATGCTCAAGTAAACTATCAACAGAAGTTGGTTAAGTTTAGCCTACCGAGTACGTCAATCCTTGTATCCCAAGGAAAGCGAACGAAACGGGAAAATCCCTTTTTGTCTGGCATGAAAGCTAGGAAGTTGTTATGAAAAGGATGTCAAGGGTACCTAGCATATTTACTCAACAAGTATAAGGAAGAAGTAAAATTAGAATAGTACCTGTTATGAAGGAGTTTATAGATGTTTTCCTTGAAGAGTTAACGACGTTGCCCCCAGAGTGAGAAGTGGAGTTCAGCATAGAGTTGGTACCCGATGCTAAACCAGTATCTCGAACCCCCATAGTGGATGGTATAGGACGAGTAGAGAGAGTTGAAACAGCAACTGCAAGAATTGTTGCAACAAGAATATATCCATCCAAGTACATCTCCTTGGAGTGCATTAGGTTTGTTTGTAAACAAGAAATATGGGGCCTTAGGCCTATGTGTGTAGACTACAGATGACTAAATAGTGTGACAATTAAAAACAAGTACCCACTTCCACTTATTGATGAGCTGTTTGATCACTTCGAGGAGTAGGATGCTATTCCAAATTATCTGTAAGACAAGGATACCATCAAGTACGAACAAAAGAAAGAGATATTCCCAGGACATTTTCCAACACCCGACATAGGCATTATAAGTTTGTCTTATGCCATTTGGATTGACAAGTGCACCTGCAACATTCATAGAATCGATGCATAGGATTTTCTGTCTTTCCTCGGATAAGTTATTGGTAATTTCCATTGCTGATATTCTTATGTATTAACCTAACCTCGAAGTACATGAACATCTTTGAAGAATGTTTTAAACTCTATAGAAGCATAAGCTGTGCATCAAGTTTAGTGAATGTAAGTTTTAAATGGCGACAAGAGACTTCCTTAGGGCATGTGATCACTCTTGAAGGAGTATCAGTAGACCCAACAAAGATGGAGCAAAGAGAATCCTAGAAAAAAATACCAATAAGAGGTATACATCTTCTTGGGGATGGAAGGGTATTATCAGAGATTCATAATAAATTTCTTTTAGAATTGTTAGACCTTCAGCACAACTTATAAGTACAAACATCGAGTTTAAATGGGTGAAGAAGTGTTAGAGAAGTTTCTAAGAAGTAAAGCATCGACTAACTTCGGCATGAGTTGTGCTACTACCCAATTGAAGTGAGGAGTTTTCCCTATAAAGTAAAGGCCTAGAGATAGTTTTGATGCAAGATAGATAGGTCATTGATTATATTTGAATTGTATTAGAGGAATATGAGTAGAACTATCCAACAAAAGACATGAGGCTAATAACTATAATGCGACTAAGGAGTGGTGATTTCACTTATATGGGGAAAATATGAGATCTTTATTGATCATGAAAGTTTATAGTACTCGTTTTCCTAGAAGATTTAATATAAGTCAATGTCGATGGATGGGGCTGTGGAAAAATACTGATGCCAAGTTAACTACCATATAAGAAAAGTTAATGTGATGGTGGATTTAAGTAGAATGGAGGCAAAGATATCAAGTCTCACCGTCACCTTTACCTTGCAACAAGATAGTACAAGCACCCAAAAGAATAGCATGAGATTGCTAGAACTTAAGAACCGAGTGGAAGCTAAGAAGTAGATAGATTATCGGACATTAGAAATCGATAGGAGCTGGTACTCTCATAATCAGTTGCACATTCCTGACGATACGAGCTTAAGTGTAAAATACTAGAAGAAGCACACAGAAGTAATTATTCAACGCACCCAGGAGAGAATAAGATGTATAAAGATTTAAAGCAAAAATTTTGGGTGGAATGGAATGAAGAGAGAGAGAGATTGCCGAGTATATAGTAGCTTGTCTTACATGTCAAAGGGTTAAGGCGGAACACCAAAAATCAGCAGGACTACTACAACCACTACCTGTTCATGAATGGAAATGGGATCATGTGACAATAGACTTTGTCAAAGGATTGCCCCGGACCAAGGGGTATAAGGATGCTATCTGGGTGATCGTTGATCGTCTAATGAAAGTGGCACATTTTATTGCCATTAATATGATATACCTTTTGGACAAGTTAGCACAAATCTATGTACACAAGATTGTACGACTTCATGGAGTGCTTGTTGATATTCCATTGGACTGAGACCCAAAGTTTACCTCAAGGTTTTGGCCAAAGTTCCAGGCAGCTATGGGAACCAACCTAAGTTATAGTGCCAGCACACCTCCAAACGATGGATAGTCTGAAAGGACAATTCAAACCCTAGAGGATATTCTAAGAGCTTTCACCTTGGACTTTGGGAACAAGTGGGTTGACAATCTTGCTTGTTCTGATTTTGCTTGTAATAATTGCTACCACTCTTCGTTAGGAATGCCACAATTTTAAGTATTATATGGTAGGAGATGCAGAATACCCTTGTACTAGGATTAAGTCGGAGTTCGATCCCATTGGAGATAAAGAGGCTTGATGCCAGAGTTGGAGAAGATGTAGAAACAAGTTAAGATAACTCAAAATTGGCTTCGAACATCTAAAAGTAGATAGAAGAGCTATACCGATAACTGAAGGAGAAATCTGGAGTTTAGTATGAGAATTCGAGTTTTCTTAAAACTTACGCCTTGTCACAAAAAGTTTAGATATCTAAAGAAAGGAAAATTAAGCTCTCGATATATTGGACCGTTTGAAGTTATTGATAGGTAAAGTAGTGGATCGGCTAGCCTTGCCAAGTGAACTGATGGGGTATACATGAAGTATTTCATATATCATAATTGACGAAGTACTATCCTGTACCTGATCATATTCTTAACGATGACAAATTGGAGCTACGAACTGACCTGTCATACGAAGAAAAACCAATTGAGATTGTAGAGCGATGCATAGAAGAGTTACGCGGGAGACAGATTCTAATATATAAGGTTGTCTGTAGGCATCATGGAATTCAATAGGCAACCTGGGAGACTAAGGAATACCTGAAGAAGAAGTATTTAGAAGTTGTAGGTACGTAACTATTAAATTTCGAGGACGAAATTTCTTTTAAGGAGGATAGAATGTAACGCCCCTCCTAATAAGCGCCTAGCATGACTCGAAAAATTGCAGGCGATATTAAAGTAGGGTTTGAGACATGACCTAGTGGAGTATAGTGTTTTCGACACTAAGTGGTATTTTGGAGACACTTAGAAATGAGAGTAAAATTTTATTATGTTGAGCTTTTATTAGTGGGGTTTATAAGTACCTTTAAGTAGGAATGTTTTTAGAATACCTAGTATGTGTATTTTAAAAATTTAAGTACTTGACATTCTCATATAATGTTAAAAAAAAAAAAAACTTAACCATTAAGTATTGCCGCTACCTCAACGGCACAGCCGTCGCCCTACCATATATTCCTTTTTCTTTTTTTCTTTCTTTCCTCCTCTAACCGCCATTATGCTTGTATATATAAGTCATTCTTTTTCCTAATTTTGATGACCTTTGTTGGCAGCCATATTAGTCCTTTGAGGTTAGTAATTCATTTTTCCTTGCATGTCCTTTTTTTTCTTTTCTTTTAGTCCCGTTAGAATATATATATATAGTTTAAGTGTATTGTTTGTTTTTAGGCTTAAGTGTGTATAGTGAGATTTATTTCTAGTTAGATTATATATAAATATATATTTTAAGTTAGTTATTTATTTTAGGATTAAATGTTTTAAATAGGTTTTCATATAATTATGGTTCCTTAGGAGAGCATATTTTTAAGAGTATAGGATTTTCGATCTTTTTAAAGAATTATTATGAGTATATATATAAGTATATATATGTATCTCCTAAGCCCATTTCGTAGGATCTCGATATTATTTAGGGAATAGGGCTATTTAATCGTTACCAAGGTATTAAGCATTTTTGTATTATTATTTTGTAGGATCTTAGCAACAGATCTGCATCAAGGTGAGTCCACAAACTCCCTTATATTATGTTATTTCAAAAGTTACGGGCTATATAAATATGGTTTCTAAACTTATCATAAAATATCTACTATTTTTGAAACGGTATAACGTGCCATGTTTTTCTTAATTGGAGATGTTCTCCACGATACATGTTCATTAGAAATGCATAGGAGCAGTGCTCCATATAGGTGTTGTCTTTTTAAAACGGATTATTATTATTGTGAAAAAGAACTAGTCTGTACACGGGTTTTCTGGAAATATTTATAAGTTGGAAAATACTTTGTTTTTGAAAAGTTATGTGATTTGGCATGCATAAACGTAAACATGGCATGTTTGTAAAATCTGCATAAGCTGGAGAATGCTTTGGTTTTGAAAAGTTACATATTTCAACATGCATGAATAGAGACCTGGCATTGGCATAATTGTGAAATTTGCATAAACATGTGATGACTGGCGGATGAGGATTTTTGGTGCTCTGAAATATTTATGACTTGAATCTGTTATGATGGCCAGGTAATTGGCCTTTCGATTTGTAAATACATAAGAAAACCCCATTCTGACCAGGGTTAAAGTTTGGTGAAAACTAAGTGAACGGATGTGTTAGTGGATTGCACTGTACGTGGCTAGTCCCCCGTGTTAGGGCCTCCTCCGATGACGTGGACGGGTTTTTGACTCTGAGGGTGGATCCAGTTGAAGAGGGGCGCAGTACCTTGAGGGCATGGCCCAATCAGTATTTGCGTGGACATTGCATCGTGCTCTACAGTGGGACGGTCTAGTAGAGAGTTAGGATGCGCTCGAAACTGAGGTTGGCCCCAGGGCAGACCTGGTAGGTGCCCCAGGAGTCTGTAGCCTGTTTTGACTAGTGATATGGGAGTGCGGTTATTTGTAATCGAGTGCTCGTATGGTGTTTGGCTGGTATTGACTACGAGATGCTGGAACTTGGTTTCGATGGCCTCCTTTTGGGGATCCGCACTTTGTCCGTGGAGCCCCACTGTTGCATTACATGTTCTTATAAATTCGGGGCGTAGAAGCTGCGCTGATGTGTCTTGATTCGCTCAGACTTCCCAGCTGCGCTCGAAACCCTCATGTAGGTTCAAGCATCAGTTTTGTTAAAACATTAAAAGAGAATGTTTTCTTATAATATTGAATGAACTGCTTTGTGAAACTGCCTCATCATTGTTTTTAAAGAAATCACTATAGCGCACACACGTGGACTCACTGAGTGTTCGCGCTCACGTTTTTCCATATCATGTTTTCTTCTCAGATTAACTCAGGACGGTTAGAGATACAATAATCTGCTCAAGTTTTAGGCATGGAATTTTGGTTCGAGTCTCTCCGGAAGGACATTTTTATGTTGCTCTCTTGTACTCGAGCCAATTCTCTTAGCTCAATAAGCGCAAGACCTTCTACTAGCAAAGAATGCCAAGTGTACGTTTTTCCTTATTTTTCTAATTTTATCCTTCATTAAGCAATCATATTTGGCTCAATATTGATTTGCTAAACATTTCTCAAATAAGAATACTTATTTATAGTGTGAAACAGTTTATCATTATATATATAATGTGTACAAAAATTATTTAGCTTTAATTTTTCAAAACATTTTTTTAGAAGCCTTAATGGTGTTTAAATGGTTAAAATAGCTCATATTTTAAAGTCAATAGTCTCACATAATTATCAAAATTTGCAGTAATTATTAATAAAAAAAAAGTAATGAAAATCATTTTTTATGATTTTATGTTAAATCTTCAACAATCTAGTTTTCAATATATACAAGTAAATCGTTAGATATAAATTTAACTTTCATCTTGTTATTTAACAAATTTTAAAAAATTTGAACAATTATTTTTTCTTATTAAAAAAGTGATAATTAACAACAAAAATATTTAAAAGAAACACATAATATATACTTGTCTTATGGGTTTCTCTCTCTCTCTCTCTCTATATATATATATATACATATATATATATACATACATATATACATAAACGCAGATATATAGGAGTTTTCCCTCCATCGATTCAATGACAAAATGGCTCTATTGAGAGGGCCTTTGACAACCCCCTTGAATGTGGCTATATAATATACAAACTATATAGATATATATACATATATATATGTACATATACATGTGTGTATAGATATATATACATATATAGATACATATACTTATATATGTGTGTATATATATACATATATATATACATACATATATATAGGATTTGTCTAATGTGTGTCCCTATGATACACGTTAATACGGATAAACTTACACTATATTTATTCATAAAAAGAAAAAAAAGAAAACTTACACTATATTTGGTAATTCAAATGCAATAAAAATTTCATTAAATCACCTAGGAAGATTATGCACTAATTAATAATTATTTAAATTTATTTACCTTAATTGTACCAATTAAATTTTTTAATATTATTTTTTCCCTTATCCCCTCCCTACTCCTCCCCAGCCCCAAAACATTTACTTTTATAATATATATTTTTCCTATTAGGGTTCATACTTTTTCCTTAGGGTTTATTTTTTATTTGTAGGTTTTACTAACAAAATATACCAGATTATAAATGTTACCGAGAAAAAAATTAGAATGGTCTTTTTTTTCCTAATCGTCTTTAACTTCTTAAGAATTTTACAGAGAGTGTTACAAGTGAAGTTAAAAACGATAAAAAAAAAAGAGCGTTCTAATTTTTTTTCTTTGGAAGACTCTTGGTAATATTTATAATTTGGTATATTTTATTAATAAAACCTACAATATAAAAAAACCCATAAAGAGAAAGTATAAACCTAAAAGGAAAATATATTATAAAAGGAAATATTTTGAAGATGAGGAGAAGGAGTAGGGAGGGGGTGAGGGCGAGAGAGAATTTTAAAGATTTTGATTGGTATATTTAATGTAAATAAATATAAACGACTATTAATTAATGCATAATTTCCATGGGTGATTTAATAAGATTTTTATTATATTCGAATGACGAAATATAGTGTAAGTTTATCCGTATTAACGTATACCATAGGAACACACATTAGACAAACTCTATTAATAAAACCTACCAAATAAAAAATAAAACATTAGGGGAAATGATAAACCATGATAGGAAAAGATATTATAAAAGGAAATTTCACAAAAGATTAGGGGTAGGAAGGAGGAGTGGGGAAAGCGATAGCGACAATAGAGAATATTAAAGATTCTGATTAGTATAATTAAGGTAAATAAATATAAATGATCATTAGTTAGTAGAAAATTTCCATAGGTGACTTAATAGAATTTTTGTTATGTTTGAATTACAAAAAATAATACAGGTTTATTCGCATTAAAGTGTCCCCTAGGGGTACACATTAGACATATCATAATATATGTGTGTGTGTGACCTGGACTTAGAATAAGACCGAGTCTTGCCTCCATCGAGACCAACAAACGGTAGTACAGGAATATTCACTTGTTATCCATCGGCTACGCCTTTTGGCCTGATCTTAGACCCTAACTCACCCTCCATGGACAAACCTTGCAGAAGAACCCTTAGGTTTTCGGGGCATTGGATTCTCCCCAATATATATATATTTTGAACATGGTCTTTTTAGGTTTAGAACCCTCTTCGACTCTTAAAACCAAAACACTAATTTTCTGAAATTTTGAACATCCTTCTCTTTCATTTCTAATCCGTCTCTGTTTAGAGACGAATAAGTTCCATCTTTAAATTCCGTCACTATTAAGATGTTCTCCCGTAGTGATATTGGCCATCCTGGATATCATTATGGTGACACACTTCGTGATTGTCAATAACACCCACAACATCTCCTCTAAGAGCCAAATAAATCTTAACGATGGTGCAAAATTGTTCGAAGGAGAAAGTTTTGTGTGCCTTACATACAAGAACAAATGAGATATTAAGGTATTCTTTACCACAATAGAAATTGGTGTGGCACATATGCAATTCTCAAAAAGGTGTCCTTCAAAAAGCACCCAAGCGGAGGGCAGAAGGCCAGAGAACCCCATTGCGAGCATCAACTACCAGATTTATTGCTCTAATTCTTCTAAACATGAAGTAAAAATTGACAGAACAAAATAGGAAAGGAAAAGAAGTGAGTTTTCTTTACCCTTTGCTCTTCCTTATATAGGCATTTTGAAATATAAAAAAGCCCAACAGTCTTTTCCAAGAGACTCTCCCTCTGGCCATTACAATTATTATTCACTTAGGAACTCAACCGTCTTCCACTAGTTGCATGCCACGTGGATGTATCACTGCTTCCCTTTTAAATGAGATGTGAAAAGGCACATGGTATAAAATTACCTTAACTCGAAATTCAAGTTAACCATAGTAAAGTTGCCTCTCAATGCTGATAATTAAGGCTGAGGCCCAAATCCAAGCAAATTTAGATAAAAGAACTTTTCAATAATTATAGACAACAATAGGTCTCAGCCGCAAGAACATAAATAATAAACACAAATTATAAATAAGGAGTAAGCAAAGGCTTAACGCATTTAAATCATTACATGGTTTATTTAAGGAACAACCTCCACACTATATCTTCCCTTCTCCGTTAGGGGAATCAGTCTTTTTCCGAGGAGATGTTACCTCCTCACCTACATTGGAATTCTTCTATTTATTTGGAGACTGTACCAGTACAACTCTGGCATCAACATCACTTTTGCTGTCCTTCAGAACGGATAACACTCTCTTCCCTAGATGCCAGCTATCCTGGAAGCTGATCACTTCCTCGTGCATCTATAACGGGATTAGTAAATTGACGCATGCTTCCAAGTGCACTTTCGCTACTTAAAGGAAGAAGGAATCTTTGATGGCAAATGACAGGTATTAGGAACACTATTTTTCGAATTTTCATGCAACGTACTTCCTTCTTGATCATTCTCTTGAGAATTCTGGTTATCATTTCCAGTAGCTTGGTTTTCATCTGAAGTATCTGGTTTTCCTGCTCAGACTCATGGTTTTCCAACTGCAGCAGGTCCCTTAAATTCTGCTACCAATTCTTCTGTCTCCAACCTTTTACGCCTATTCCAGGGAAATGCTGGATTTATAGCGCCTTCTTTATAGTACCATCTTACTAACTTGGGAAATACAACATTAGGGTTAGCTTCATGCATATTCCTGATACGCAGTAACCGCAGTAGTCAACATTGGAATTGCTACTACAAAAAACCAGCATTTCCCATCAGTAGTTTCACATAAAATCCTTAACAATTTCCTCTTTCACTTGAGCTTGAATTTCTCCTTTCTCATCAATTAATTGGGATAAATTTGCTTTGAGGGATTCTATTTCCGGGTCCTGCTTCACGATAGCTCTTCCTTGGGTTTCAAACTAATGGAGTTCCCGCCTTCTTGAATCATTCAAGGATTTTATTTCTTCTTCTTTTGCAGAATTTAGTCAACAGCACATTCGATGCTTTCATTTCTGCATAACTCTTTTTCCAACTCTCATAATTTGCTCCCGCAATTGTATATTCTCTTGCCTCTCTTTCTCTAAAGATTTTTTCATCACTACATACTTCTCTAATACTTTCCGATGAGATGCTCCCATATTTTCAAAATAACATGTAGCTTTGTTTGAAATGTTCATATTTTGTATACACACAAATAAATCTTATTCATAACCAACCCATAATTTATTTTTTACTTCTCACCAGGTGTAGCTAACTCATTATAAAAAGGTTTTACCTTAAAAGAATTCATGGAGAAACCATCTATCAGTTCATCCCAGGACCAGCTAGCCATGAAATTCATCCCTAAAGGAGCAAGGCTTGATTCTCCAGTCCTTTTTTCTCTTTCAGATGGAATCCTTTGTCTTTTCATTTTGACTCCCCATCTTGGGAACAACAATTCACAATTTTCCACAGCTTCCACTTCTGGTAATGCCTCCGTATTCCTTTCCTTCGGTGGATTTTCTTCTATAATAGGGGGTAATATCTGATCCTTCGTAACATTTGAAGTAAGAAGAGGTTGGAATACATTTTTCCTCTTCTCCCCACTACTAGATGGTTTCCTTTTACGAACATTGGCTGTGATAAGTCCAGTTTATACTTGTTTTTTACATTATATATCTTTAAAATTTTGAAGTATTTTATGAATAAAATGGAGTAATTACACTCAAATTCTTCTCTTATTGTTATAGGTGCATCCATGAGAGTTTGGAGTGAAAACAAATCAAAATGGGAACCTAGAGAGCAAGAATAGATGAAAAAGGAGAATGCAAAGCTTTCCAAATAGTCTTCCCATGGCCAAGCAAAGTTGCTTTATACGGGTTATTGACCTCTTTTAATGACCTTAATTGAAGAAGTTTTTTCTTAGATATTGTAGAGAACTTCATGAGGTTTCCAGAAAGATAATAATTATCCCAATCGGAGTTCATTTGATCATCCAAAGGGTAGTTCAAAAATCAGCTTTCTCAAATGATGTTCCAGCTTAACACCTTTTGGTAAACTATCATATCTCAAGCGGTTCGGATAGTCTATAAAACTTTTTATAACATCCTCTGTATCATTCCTAATATAGACTAACTTTCTTTTTTATTTATTATGTTTTTCTTTTTTACTAAAATATTAATCAAACACACACCTAACAGAGTCATTCCTTGTTAGAACTTACCCATTTCCCTTTCCCCTTCTTCTTCAACCTGTCCCATTCTTCCTTCTCCCTCGCGCCTCATTGATATACCATCGAAACTCTCCAAGTAAATTTCATCTTGCCTCTCTTCCTTCTTTCTCCCATGTTACTGCCGAATACCCATGGCCAGAAGTTCGATTGGTTCTCTTTCTTCTCTTTATTGGTATATTCTTATGCCGTCAGATGATCTTGAATCGAACAAGTTTTGAGGTTGGTTTTATCTATACCTATTTTTCCCCCTTTTTTCAAAATTAATAATCTGATGTTGTTTGATAGTATATATTAGTGAAAACTGAATCCTGGTTAGAAATGTATGGGTAAATCAGTTATCTTGAATGAAACCTATGCAGATGACCTTTTTGAAATATTGACAGATATATGAAGTTAATCCTTTCACAGTGTGACAATCAGAAAGATGAGAAACAAACTCTTAATATTAATTTACATTAATTTCAAAGTTGCTTTGGGAGTTTGTGAAATAAGTTTCTATGAGTTTAGTGTATGTTCTGCATATTTCAAGTCTATTCCTTATGCTTTGATCTCTAATTTCATTTAGGGTTATTGGATTGGTAATTAAATTCATTATCATGAGATATTAGATATTATGGAGGTTTTTAATATTAAAAATCAGGAAACTTTGTATGATGTTTGACTAAATGGAAGATCTAATGGGACTTCTAAGTTATGTATCGTTTAGGTTTTCGACATTTAAGGGGTGTGAGTGGCATTATTGGTTATATGAATTCCTTACCCTAATGTAACCATTTATGTTTTAGGGTTGGTTTCATTTCAATAGCTCATCTTTATAACAAATACAAGCAAGCTTTTTAATGCTTAAGTGACTTGTTCTATTCTATTGCAAGTAAAGCTTTAAACATGTTTAAGCTTAAATTTTTTGTCTCAACATTGTCAGAAATGGGAAGTTAATTGATTCATTGTTAGAGAGATAGGATTTATTTTCCAAATTATAGCTTTTGGTTGACTAATCTTCATTTATGATAACTTCTAGCTATTGATCCAACAGATATTGCTATAGAAGACGTTTGCTGTTTCTTTGAATAGAGAAGACCATATACTTATAGTCCTTGATCTTTGCATTTCCAAATTCGCGTAGTTCATCTTTCTATCTCAACTATCAGTAACCTTCTCTGGATCCATGAAACTCTTCCCCTTCCTTATGCCCTTGTGTCTTGATACAAGACAACCATTTTCACAAGGCATTTGCAGCAGCTTAAACTAAAGGTTTCAGCATTACACTACTCACCTGATTTTTTTTGTCTTTTTCAAGTAGTCTGATGGTTAGTTTAGGTGAATACCCATGTATTCAGCACCCAACTTGGTAAAGAAAAAAAGACTGCTAGTAGGTGAAGTAACACAGAGAAATTATGAACATTCTCCTTAGTTGTTTAGAGACTGGATTTGGATTTTATATCAAAGAGGATACCAATATCTACACTGAAATGACCATAAACCTCTTCTAAACTTAACTTTGTATCATATCTGATAAGAATTTCTCAACAAGATTTATGTAGCAACATGAGTTAAAGGTTCAATATCTAAAAAGTTTAATTACAATGTGCTCACTAAAAAAAGCACCATGAATGGTCTTGCAAGAAGGATTTTGTATTATGTAGTGGATATATCTACCTTGTATCAAGTAGCTTCTCTATTTTTCTTAAATATATGACTTTAGAAGGAAAGATGGGACAGTAAAAAGATGATTTGTTATGGCAATGTTGTCTATGCTAGTTATCTCATTGACTAAAGCTCTAACACTTTATATTTTTCTTCTCCAGAGTAGTAACCTCTATGTTTGCAGGCTTGCACCCCAAAGCGCCCCTTTGCCTAGGCGTTTGAACTACATTCTCAGTCAAGAGCTCATCTTCAACAATTAAATGATCCGAACTGACTCAATATCGGAGTTAGTCATTGTCAAACCATCTTCATTTTCTTTTATCAGGAGGAGGAGTATGACCATCAACCGGAACATAGAAGATTATAGAATAGTATCGAAACTTTTCAGAAAGCTATGTGTTATCTGAATTTGGACGTAGAAATTAATGATTTTTTTTGGTAAATAGAAGTTAATGATTACTACGGAAGTAGTAGTTCATTTTTGTATTTTATTTTCCCCTTGTCTAATGTATTTTGATGCTACAACATGATCAATCAGTTTAATAAAGCAATAATTTTCTTTTGAATTTCACTAGGTGCTCCTTATCCTTTGTTTTGAATATTAAAGATGAAAGATTAACTTACAATATTATCATTGTGGTAAAGGTGCTTGCAAGTTTACATTTCTTTTAGTGTGTTTGCATAAAGGCCTTTGTTTGTCTTTTTCAGTCAAATAGGCCTCCTACAAGTTTTTTGCTAACACTACACAATTAGTATAATCGTTCAACATTTATAAATCTAGACAAAATAACCAAAATAAATCAATATAGTTTCCAATAGAGTTTCCAATGATTTTCTTTTAAAATTTTCTTGTAGTTTGATGAAAGGGAAAGAACCTAAAATTCATAACAAATTTTGAAAATGAAATATTTTTATCTCTATAAGTGATTTTCACAAGGTCATCAAACAGGCCAACTATCATAACTAATCTAGTTGAATTATATATATATATATATATATCAATTGATGTCTTTTCAAGCTCTTCATCTGGGAATTTTGACTTTCATCTATGATCGACACTTCTTCTCTCCTAAAAGAAATTTAAAGAATGAAGTATAAGGTGTTAGATTGTAGAATGTCCAAAAGAAAAATAGTTATTTTCATATATTACTTATATGTATCAAATACGTATTTTCAGAAAAAAATATGTATCAAATAATAGTGAAATACCAAAATTACCTGTATTATTTGTGCAATGCTTCCGATACTCACAGGCACATAATTTTGTTGGTAGATGACTTTATTTGAGAACTACATCAATAAAAACAAATTCAAATGATTTACCATTGGAATGTTAAACTCAAATATTCGTCGTAATATGTAAATTCTTCACACTTGTAAAAATGGTGTAGAGTGTATGAGACAGATAGTTGTGATATGAAATATTCAGAATAGTATTCCTTCCATTCAAGCCATATGTACAAGCAACTCCCTGTTTTATTTTTGAAATAATATTAAGATATATAATAATTTTGTCATTAAGAAATTATGGAAGAAGCAAAAAGCGGAAAAGAGAAAAACAAATGTAATCATGTCTAACAAATTTTGAATAAGAAGGCACGAAATTCGAGAAATTCTGCACAATCTAAAATTACGTTTAACTTACTATGTACAATAAAAGTAGTCCGAACATCAATTTTTTTCATTAAAAAAAAAAAATAATATCTGTATCATTTGTAAAGGTCTTTGTTCAACACAAATATTCATTGTACTATGACTGTCAATTCTTAATTGCCCTGCATTTTTTAGAAACAAAATTTTTGGAGAAAATAGATAAGATATAGTAGTATAATAGCTCCAATTAAAATAATGCAAACTAACATAAGAACTTACTTGTGTGCTCTGAGACGATCGTTTCCTCTTTGTCTTTCTTTTCTTTATCGCCTTCTCTAAACTACTTTGCAATCTTTTACGAGATCTACTAGCAAGATTTTCCTTTGTTTTGATTCCTCTTACTTCATTAGAAGAACCAATATTGGAAGGAACAAAAGTACTTGTTGATCCACCACTTCCATTAACGGAAACAATCTCTTCTTGTTTATTCTTCAACACTGCATGCACTATTTCTAACATTTTTTGCATTCCATCCTTAGTCATATTATAAATCTTCTCACTTTCTGCGGTCCTTGTAACTAATTTTATATATAAATGACACATATCTCTATAACGTACTCCAATAATTAGTTTGGGATCAACATGAACTCCTAGCTTGCAGGGAATTTCCTTAGCTCCTTTTTGCTTTTTTTGTCCATCTAAGTAATACATATCCATTTGAAATAGTAAAAATACCCTCAATTATATGACTCTAAGAGTATGTGAACATAAAATCCCAACAAATTCAAACTTTTTGTGATATACGAGAGTACCCTTTGCAGAGTCATAAACAACACAAGATTGGTGCTTCCTTTTATAATGCACGACTAGATACTTCTAATGATATCATCATCGCATACTTTCATGTGAATCATATGCTTTGCATACCTCGACTTGAAACATATTAAATACCTCGTGGGCGTATATTTTGGAAGAATGTTTCAAAATTTCCACAGAAATGGAGAGGAAAGGAGTACTTTGACTTTCTTTGAAATCTACTTTTAGCTCATCATAACGACTGTCTTCAACCAAGTCAAAATGATGAAAAAAAATTCAAGCAACTTATTTTTATAACTCACATACCTTGTCAAAACACTATTCATACTTTCACTGTGCTGATTACTTTTCATATCTACACTAAAAGTCTCATGTCTATATATTAGTGCCCATTTCTCCTTAATGTTAAATATCCTTTTCAACTAATCATTGTCTTCAAGACCATAATTTTTAATCATAATATTCCATGCATTAATAAACTCATCTTCCTCATCATAACAATATATGCAAGCACTAAAACTTTTGAAAAATCAATGAACTTAGCAAATGTATTACTGAGATGGATGGCAGCATTCTGATAGATATGCCAAATACACCAGGCAGTGATATGTTTCTGGCCATTTTAATGCTAATACAATTCCCATTGCTTGACATTGGTTTGTAACTTAGTTCCTGCTATGGCTTTTGCAAAAATATCAAACAACCACTCAAAAGTTAGTGTAGTTTCATCATATAACTAAGCAGGACAAAAAATGATAGTCTTCTTATGATGATTAACACCAACAAACAATGCAAAAGGTCGACAATCATTATTTGACCTATATGTAGTATCAAAACACACAACATCACCAAAGCATCAATAATCTATCATCATCTTTGCATTAGCCCAAAAAATATTAGTGATGAAATCATCTTCACCCACTTGTAATGCATAAAAGAAGTTAGGAACCTTAAATTGCTTCTGTTGTAGATATTCTAATGTACCCCCAGTATCTCTAACTTTTATTTCCCTGGTACGCTTGGAACGCACATATTTTTTATACTCTTGACGGATAAATCCTAGGTTATCGTGTCTGCTAACTTGTTTACTCATAAAGTCAATTGTTGCTTTAGAAGTAATCTTAACACTCTGTGCCATATTTGCATCTGCTTTTTGAAAACTACCTCATTTTCTATGAGATCTAAAAAGATGTGTTTTACTGGGACTGCACAAACTATGATTATGCTCATGAATGAATTGAACAACCTGATAGTGGCCTTTCATTCGACAATTAATCTCCATCATCGCTTTACAACCAAATCATATTTCCGGACGATGAGATTTAATGCTAACGTCTCTTTTGTCCAATGGCATTTGCCTTAACAAGAACAACAAAAGATTCTATCAAGAATTCTACCCTCGTTATCTTTATGACTTGGACTCTTTCGAATGCTAAAACCAGCTTCCTTAGTATGTTTTATAAAATTCATAAGCATCTTCTTTATTACTAAAATTCATACCCACTTTTGGAATTACCTCACTTGAAATTATTGAATGCATCTCATATGTTATATTTTCACCATGTGTGGATGCTGAAAAAATATCCTCTAGTTTTGCTTTTTTCTCAATCAAAAGATTGTCCCAATATTGTTTAAATTTTGAAACTCTAATCTACATCTTGTTAGGGAGTCACTTAAATGAAGAGTTGTATCCATTACCTAAATAAGAAAAATGATAAATTAAGTGATAAAAAAAAAAGAAATGAACTTTGATGCCTACAAGAAAATTAGATGTTGATTTTAGCAACAATACCCCGTTGGAAAGAACTATTTTATGCTTCTAAAGATATAACCTTATGATAAAGAGTGCAAATACGAGGATGTCAGTTGAAAGAATTATGGCAATTTTCGATCCAAAGATGAAAATAGTCCGTTGAATAGATGTTTCTTAGGAAAAGTATAACCTTTAATAAACTAGCAAAAGAACCTTACTGGCTGAAATTTTCATCATTTAAGGTTTTAGTTAAATTTGATCCCAAGATTCCCTTCTTTTTAGAACTACTTGAAGGTCAAAGCTTTTTATGCAAAAGAAATCACTTGTATAGTTTATTGAAGATAGAGACACAAGTAATTCATGATTAATAGTTATAAATGTAATCACATTAAGAAAAATGATGGCAAGAAATGGACAATAAGATGGTTGGTTTCCCAGAAAGATGAATTAATCGAGACTATGAAATAATTGAAATGGATTAAATAGATAATTCAAAACGTCCAATATGAATTTGATGTTGCTCATATATTTTGTCTTTCCTTTCATATTCTATAGCAAGGAAAATTCAACTCTAAAGAAATTCATTAAAAAGTTAACACAGAAAGAATGCTCCATGACAACTTCATTGGATTTTCTCAAAAAATACACAATTCCTTGATATTTTTCATTGAAGAATAGTTCAGTTGTCCGAGTGTAATCTATTAAATGGTGAATAGTGGTTTCTTATTTAGAAAACACAAATACAACAACAATGGATCTGCAAGATATCTTCCATCTTTCCTTTTACTTTTTGCAGATACAGAATGATGGAAAAAATAATTGCACGAGAACTCCAACAAGCTATTGATTTATATTAATTGATTTTATCCCTTCATTTAAAGCTACAAAGCAATTTAGATTATTCTAAAAGGACAAATCAATTCATCTCCCTTCTCGATACGAATCAGCAAATGATTGTTCAATAATTTGCATAGGAAAAGCTAGAGAATTAAAGAAAGCATGGTTGAAGATTCAATTAAGGAATCTCGAATTTAAATGGAAGGCTTGGAGGAGTTTACAAGACTTCCAAGACATATTAAAGTCATAAGAAGCTTAACTGAAGCAAATTAAAAGCTCTCGGTCATCATAAATAACAAAAGAATCAATGAAGGGAAAAGAACAAAGCCTACCGGCGACGATAGGTACCACCCTACCGTCCCCTGAAGGTCTTGGGTTAACTTCACTAAATGTTCAATATAACTAATATTTTTGGTTAGTTTTGTGTTTCTTTATTTCAAGTTTGTAATTAACTTTTTTAAAAGGATAATTAGGTCTTTTTAATACTCATTAAGTTTTAGGAAGATGAGTAAGAATTTCTCCATAAATATCATATTATCCTCCTTCTGTAATCAAGTTGAAGTTGAATGATATTGGAAATTGTGAGTTTGTTCTTAGGGTTCTTAGGATTTGAAGCCTTCTCCTAAACTTTATTTAGGGTTTGATCATTCCGTAGATTAATTATAATTGTAGATTGGGTTGATTTGTCCTAGAACTTAGGTCTTCTTCAATTGATCTAATTGGGTAGTGGGTAACTAGTCCCATTATTTGATTGGATTTTTTGATTAGCAATTGAGAAAAAGGTCCTCTTCATATTCATTTTACTCGTAAATTGGGTTGAATTAGGGGAGGGTGTTGTTGAAGAAGATCAAGTAGTATTGAAGACAGGATTCTTCTGTGATGGATGTTAAGATTTAGTTTCATTGAAGATCGTAAATCATATCACTTCTCTTCAATAAAAAAATAATCAAATCACTTCAATAAAAAAAAATAATCAAATCAGATAGTAACAAAGGATCCACGAAATTAGAGTAAAAAATCTATGTATTATCAATTTCAATCAAATAAAGAACAAAGATAGCTCACTATAGTCAAGAGAACCCTAAATAAATCAAGTCTATGATCAAACAAATCACCAAATTACAAAGTGCAAAGAAAGAAAATAAGAACGCATAGATAGTTGTAGAGCAATAGCTTCTGCATACTTTAGCCTCCACTAATTTCCTGTTCAATATCAACAAAAGAACACAAATATTCAAGAAGAATGTAGAAACTTTGAGGAATTATCAATAAAGAACACATATATTGAAGAAGAAAATATAAACTTTGAACCACTATCAATTGAGTACACAAATATTGAAGTAGAAAGTAATAAAATTTGAGCCAAGAATTAAGAGAAGAGAAAAGATAAAAAACAAACATACCAGATCTTGTGTGCGTATAGATTAATAGAAACGATTGGTTCGTATTGAGAAAAGCACGCACAAAATCAGGCGGCGCAAGCAGAACATTCGTGTAAGAGAGGAGGGAGAAACTTTTTGTTTAAAAGTTTTGGGTTAACAGTTACACTGTTAGCTAATTAGGTGTTTAATCAATATTTTAGTAAAAAAGAAATTTAATAAATAAAAAAGAAAGGTAGTGTATATTAGGAATGATATAGAGGATGTTACAGGGAGGTTACAAACGATCTGAAACATATCTCGAGATCTACAACTCCTATGAATCTGATTTAAGATATTTTGAAAATCTAAGAGAATTAACTACAAATCATATGAAGACACCAAGGCGACACCAAGGCCCGAACCGTCCACTAAAATGTTAAAAAAGACTTTAAGAATAACTGCATGTACAGGTATTTAAAAATGCCCTAATAAACAGTTTTTAGGGTGTTTACCAGTTAGCAGTGTTTATTTTAAATGTCACCTGTGTCGATACCTTAATAGCCCTTTGGCATTTATAAATGCCTCAAACATGTGCCTTCTTTAAAGTATACATTTTAGGGTGTTTACAAATGTCTTTAAAATACACATTTTAGGGCATTTAGTAAATTTTGTAGATGTCAACAAATCTTCAGATGATTACGAATTTAAATACCTTCTAGAAATTTATAAGCGCCTTTAAAGTAAATTAAAAAATATTTCTTAATGCTTTCAAAGATCTATTATTTCCACATACTAATAGATTTCTCGTGCCTTTTCCACTAATATATAACTAATATTATTATAACAATGTCTAAAGTTCAAACACAAGGATATTATACTTCAAAAAATACAAAATATTCAACATATATAATTCCATTAAAAATTTATAGTCAAGTGTAATAATAGAAAAATGGCTCGTATCTATTTTTCTCCCTTAAACTTATTTGTATTGTGGACTTGGTCAATAAACTTTAATTCGTTACTTTTAAGTACCCAAATAATTTATGTTTGTTAAATTAGGTGCCATCGATCAATTCTTTTATCCTTTAAGTGGAGGGCATTTTTGTCCAAAGAAAATCATCCAACCCTCCCACTTAGATTATTTTAGGACTAAAGAGAAAAATAAAAAAATTTAGGACCAAAGTTAAACTCCCCTCTTTCTTCTTCTTCTACATCTTCCTTCTTCTACCTTCTTCCTCCTCTTCCTCCCACTGTAAACTACTACCACCACTCTTCCCCTCTTTCTTCTTCCTTCTCTTCCTTCTTCCACTACCGCACACCACCCTTCCCCTTTTCCTTCTTCCACCACCACTTTTCCCCTCTTTATTCTTCCTCCTCTTCCCTTCTTCCACCACCATAAACCACCACTACTACCTCCCCTCTTTTTCTAGATCTTCAATGGTAAATTTCGTACGAAGAGGTAGTGGAATACACCGAAGAAAGTTGTTGTTCATTGGTTATTGATTGATTGATTCTATGCTTATTTTCCTTCTTATGATGATTTGTGTATATTGTATTCCTTAATGGTCATTAATTGTGTATCTTGTAATTTCCTTATTAGCGTTAGCCTAGTATAGAAACATTCCAACTGTCAATTGTATTCCTAATATGCTGATGCCTAATCTGTACACTATATATGGGGACACATTGTCCTATATAGATACATGGTCCCAGAAATAAGACAAAACACTGTGAAATACACAAAATTTTATTCTTTGTTTCTTGATTTCTTTATGGTATTAGAGCAAATCATGACTAACGAAGACGCTGCAAAAACCATCGAAAAATTGATCGTTCAGAAATACGATGAAGATGATGAATATGCTTTGCCGTCCAATGATGGTCCGGGTACATTGATTACCCATATCCAATTGAAGGACAACAATTTTGAAGAGTGGGCGAAAGCGATCGAAATGGCACTAGAGTCCAAGAACAAACTAGGCTTTCTTGATGGGAGTATCCCACAACCTAGTGAAGATAATGCAAAATTTTGAAGATAGAAAAAGATTAACATCTTCATGGAGTCGTGGATTCTGAACACCATCGAACCCTCTCTAAGGGCTTCAACTACGGAAGCTAGAGTGGTGAAATTTATGTGGGATGAAATGTTTCTGAGGTTCTGCGCTAAAAAAGGCCCTCGATATTATGAATTGAAGGCTGCAATCATGAATTGCAAGCAGAAAGGCATATTCGTGGCCATATAGATTGCAAAATTGAAACAATTGTGGGATGAAATTGCGAATTACGAAAAATTCTCTGTATGTGACTATGAACTGACTGTTACGGAATTGGCAAAGCGACAGGAGAAAAACCTCTTAAAATTTCTTTATGACTTGGATACTGCAATGTTTGGAACCATTCGTCTTCTGTTTTGAGTGAAGATTCTCTACCAACTGTCAATCAAGCATACTCCGAAATTGCCCAACAAGAGCAAATGCAAAAGATATAGGGGATAGAGGTGAAGGAGAAGCCATGGATTTTACAGTTAAAGCAGCTCGCAATTCCGATCAGAGAAAATTAACATGCTCTGTCTGTCACAAATCTAGACATAAAGCAACTGATTACTTTCACCATCATCGGTGACCCTGATTGGTTGGTTGACAGCGGGAAGAATAGCAGAGGCGGCGGTGCGGCTGGCAGGGGACCTCGCAGCAGGGGGCGTGGACTCTCTGGTGGAAATCGCAGCTCAACTTCCACCTCACGCAGTAGCCCATTGGCGATTTGGGCTAACGCCACGCTTCTAGTGGACGGCGCCAGATCACCTTCCAGCGGCACAATGGATTGCAAACTGGAGCAACCCTGCATACCGGAGCCGTGAACAGTGATGGGGCAGGACAAAGCTATTTACAGAAAGGCAATGGCAAGCCCTTGTGAATCTCCTCACCTGTAACAATAACAATACTTCATCTGGTGACAAAATTTCGGGTAACAATTCCTTTGACATTTTATGAATTATTGATACTGTAGCCTCTAATCACATGACTGGTGATCTTTCTCTTCTTCAAAATGTGCAGGATAATCCTCCTTGGCCGGTCCGCTTACCAAATGGAAAAAATTCCTTTGCAGTTAAATGTGGTTCTGTACAAGTTGGTGATAATCTGGTTCTGAGAAATGTTTTATTAATTCCTCAACTCAAGTGCCACCTTTTGTCGGTTTCTCAATTATTAAAACAATTGGATGGTTTAGTAGCTTTCACATATGATTATTGTGTTGTGCAAGACGATTATTGTGTTGTGCAAGACTTTATGTCGAAGACCATTATTAGAGTGGATGAGCAGAGAAATGGGCTGTACTATTTCCATGATGTTCCACCTACTCGATTAAATATGGTGACATGTAGTGGAGATAAAAATTTGTGGCACAAGAGGTTAGGTCACCCTTCAGACTCTGCTTTTAAAATTTTCTCTTATGTATCACAACCTAAATCTCATTTACCTTGTGATATTTGTTTCCAAGCTAAACAAACTCGTGAACCTTTTCCTATTAGTTCAAATAAAGCATCTACAGTTTATTCTTAATTCATTGTAATGTGTGGGGACGCTATAATGTTGAATCCAGTACTGGGATTAGATACTTTCTTACAATACATGATGATCACTCATAGGCAGTTTGGGTATATTTAATGCATGAAAAGAGTGAAGTTCGGATTATCTTGCCACGTTTTTATCAAACTTAATATTAAGAACCAATTTCATGTTTCTATTAAAGACATGCGTTCGACAATTGGAGGGGAGGGGGAGGGGGGGAGGGGGGGAAAGGGAGGAGGGGGGGATTTACTTGTTTAAAAGATTTTTTTCTGGATCACATTATAAACCACCACACTACTATTCCATATACATCCCAACAAAATGGGCGGGTGGAGCGAAAATACCATCATATTTTAAATGTGGCCTGGGGCCCTTCATTTCCAAGCTAATCTTCCCATTTCCTTCTAGAGAGAGTGTGTGCTTACTGTTGCTTTTCTCATAAATTATACCCTCTTTCTTGTTGCATGGGAAAACCCCCTTTGAGCTTTTGTATGGTACCCCTCTTGATCTTGAATCACTCTAGACTTTCGGTTGTTTATGTTATGAACATAATTCGGCTTCTAAGCATGATAAATTTAATTCATGAAGCCGCAAGTGCAGTTTTGTTTGTTATTCCCTTGGTAAGAAAGGGTGGAAAGTGTTTAACATTGAGTCTCGAAATTTTTTTCATTCTCGGGATGGTCTTCTATGAAACTATTTTTCCATATGCCACCATTCTATCTACTCCAAGTAATTCTACTCCTCCTACCCATGCACCAGGCCCAACCCTTATCGATTCCCCTGACCTACTTGATTCCACCGTCCATATACCCCCTCCCCCACTCCATTTTGTTCGCCCATACGCCTCCTACTGGGCCCACTTGCCCTTCTTTACCCTCGACCCAAAATCCCCATCGGTCCAAACCTCTCTCTCGGCCCAACCTTTTACCACGCCCACCCTTAGCCCTCCTGATTCTCCCGCGGCTCACCCTGTGCCGTCCCAACCAAATCCTCAATCCATTTTCCCCTCCTACACAGCTTTCACCCTTTCCTAGATTTCTTACACCCCTCCTGTCCTTTTGCCCCTAATTCCCTACCGCTTACTCCCCCAACCTGGCACAGTATTAGTGTGACATACCCCTAGTTTCATACGTTCCTTCCAACGTTTCGGGTAAGTGTTCTTATCCCATAGTATCTTATGATACATGTGATCGTTTTTCCACAAACCATCAAAGTTTCTGGGCTGCAGTATAGTCCGAGGTTGAGCCCACTCGATTTTCTAAAGCAGTGTCCCATCCTAAATGACGTCAAGCTATGAAGGAGGAAATTACAGCTTCGGAAAAGAATAGTACTTGGTGTGTTGTTCTGCTCCGTCCCTTGAAGAAAACTTTAGGTTGAAAATGGGTGTACAAGATTGAAATTAAATCTGGAGGGTCTACGGAGCAATACAAGGCCCGCCTAATTATTCTTAGGAATACCCAAGTTGAGGGGCAGGACTTTACTGAAACATTTGCTCCTGTCGCCAAATTAATTACAGTTCGGATTCTCTTAGCAGTTGCTGTGGCTCGTCAATGGGAGATCCATCAGATGGATGTCCACAATGCCTTTCTACATGAGAATCTTATAGAAAAAGTTTATATGAAATTCCCCTGGGCTTCCGGTCTTCCATATCAAATCAGGTTCGCCTGTTTAAAAAAATCTCTGTATGGCCTCAAATAGGATTCCTAGTATTGGTTTTCTAAACTATCTACTGCACTCAGGCAATATGGTTTTACACAGTCACATGCTGATTATTCTTTGTTCACTTATTCCTCTCATCCTGTCTTCCTTTCTGTTCTTATTTATGTGAATGACTTTATTATCACTGATTCTAGTATGCCTGGTATTTCTGCATTCAAAAATCATTTGAATGCCTATTTTCATATGACAGATCTCGGTCCTCCCAAGTATTTTTTTAGTATTAAGGTGGCCCGAAATGCTTCTGGCATGTATCTGAATCCGGCAAGTATGCTCTTGATATCGTTGAAGAAACTGGTCTGTCTAGTTCTAAACTGGCTGTCACTCCCATTGAGCAGAATCATTATATGGCCTCTGCTACCAGTCCTTATTTGGCTTCCCCTGATCATTATTGCCATTTGGTAGGTCGTCTGATTTACCTCACTATTACCCTGCCCGAACTTGCTTACTCCATGCACATACTTGCCCAGTTTATGCACCAACCTTGATAAGAACACTGGGATGCCGCCCTCCGTGTGGTTCGCTACATGAATCTTGTCCTAGTCAAGGTTTATTTTTAAGTGCGGCTTCCTCCACACTCACTACTTACTGTGATGCAGATTGGGCTAGTTACCCCCTCACTCGGCGTTCTCTTACTGGGTATTTTATCTTATTGGGTGATTCTCCTATGTCTTGGAAAATGAAGAAATAACCTACCATGTATCGTTCCTCAGCCGAGGCCGAGTATTGTTCTATGACCGTTACATGTTGTGAACTCAAGTGACTTCATCATCTTTTCCATGATCTTAAGATTCCTCATCCTCTACCAGCTCGTTTGCACTGTGACAGCCAGGCCGCTATGCACATTATTGCAAATCCAGTTTATCATGAACGGACAAAACACGTCGAGGTAACTGTCACTTTATCCGAGATGAATTCTTGGCCCGACAGATTTCTCTCACTTATGTCCATCTAGCTCTCAGCTCACTGATATTTTCAATACAGTTCTTGGTTATTGTCCTTTTCATGATTTACTTGGCAAGTTGGGCATCCGTAACCTCCATGCTCCAACTTGAGAGAGCGTGTTGCAGATTGATTATTGATTGGTTGATTCTATGCTTACTTTCCTTCTTATGATGATTTGTGTATATTGTATTCCTTGATGGTCATTAATTGTGCATCTTGTAGTTTCCTTATTAGCTTTAGCCTAGTATAAAAACATTCCAATTATCAATTACATTCCTAATATACTGATGTCTAATCTGTACAATATATATGGACACATTGTCCTATATGGACACATGGTCCCAGAAATAAGACACAACACTGTGAAATACTCTCACAAATTCTCATTCTTTGTTTCTCAATTTCTTCGAAAGTATGGGTTGGATACTACTTGTTGTACCAACTGCTTTGATTTTCGCTATTTGTTTTCCGTAAAATATTGAGAATTAGGAGCGGCTTTTTAGAGTTTGCCTTGGGATCATAATTGGACGCTCGATTACCTGACATCATCGGAAGGAAGTTCGCTGTGGGGAGTGACAGAGGTGATTTTGTTGCTGCTTGTTTTGCTGCTTTTCGGTCTAGTTTTCTGGATAGTTGGTTTAGATGAATGAAGCTTATAATTATTATGAATCAAATAATTATAGACCAGTTTGTAAGTAATTATTAGAAGTAGGTTTCCTTTTAAGAAAGGCTAATTTTGATTTTTCTATGATTTATGATCTCCATGACTGCCTCCTAATCAGTTGTGTTTTAGTATTATGTATACTGTTTCTGCAATATTTTTGCTGAGTATACAGAGCAGATTGAAATGGAAGAATTTTGTTAGTTTTATTTTTTTGGTGGAGGGGCTAGGGGAGGGGGAATCAGTGGATGTAAAGTAGACTTTTTCTTGTAGCAGGATTGTCAAGGAAGAGGAGGAAGGGAAGAAGAAAGAGGGGAGGTGTTGGTGATTTACGATGGTGGAAGTAGGGAAGAGGAAGAAGAAGGAAGAGGGTGGTGATAGTGATAGAAGAAGGAAGAGGAGGTTTAGGAAGGGGAGGAAGAGGAGAAAGAAGGTAGAAGAAGGAAGAGGAGGATGAAGAAAAAGGGAAAAATTTAATTTTGATCCTATTTTTTTTATTTCTTTCTTTAGCCTCAAAATAATTTAAATAAGAGGATTATATGACTTTTTTTTATAATAAAAATGCCCTCTATTTAATGGACAAAAGAATTGATTGACGACAAATTGGACTGATGTACCTAATTTAGCACAGATAAATTGTTTGGGTACTTAAAAGTAACGAATTAATGTTATATGGACCAAGTCCACAATACAAATAAGTTTATGGGGAAAAACACCTATAAGCCTAAAAAAATTAATAAGAGTTTAGGAAAATCAATCCTTCACATTAATCTTTTGTACAGAAAGTGATTATGAAGAATCCTAAAGTCTATATATTAAAAAACTCTCTTGAATTGCACCCTGCATCTATATATTAAAAAGTAAACATCCATTACCACGTAATCTGAGAATGAAAATAAGGATTGTTAAACTCATGGTAGATACAAATTTTTTAAATGATATATAGTAAAGCTTTTAAATGATTTTTCATAAAGGGTTTAAAGAGGAAGCTTTTAATTCTCAATGTCTTGGAATTCTCAAATTTTGTAGTATTATTTCTATTCCAACTTTCCATCAGTTGGCATTTAACTTCATAGAAAAGTTCACTAATTATCATTTTGTTCTATGTTTATGGCATTTGGGACTTTAACTTCATAGAAAAGTTCACTAATTATCATTTTGTTCTATGTTTATGGCATTTGGGACTCTAGCAAGTATTATACAGAAAAATGCATCCCATATATCTTATACTAATATCTTATACTAATGGCCAGTTGATCTTGATCAATAAGAGTATTGATCAAGAACAAGATCAATGTGGTAGATACAAATAAGAACCCATGTTTGATTACAAAACACAAATATTTCAAGGCAATAATAGATAGTAAAGTGTTCGCAAAGATTTGCAGTCTAGAAATTAGCATACACACTTACATTTTACCACAAATAACAAACAATCTAAGATAGATTATAGAGTACGTATAGAGAGAGAAGTTAAGACAACCACGATCTTATATCTCTAGAAATAAAGCGAAGTATAAAAAGTGAACTTGATCGAAGACTTCCTCTGGATTAGCGCTCTCAGCTCGTTCTCTTTTTCTACTAGAGCTTGTTGTAATGACCGGTTTTTTTCATCCATAATGCTTCAGACTTGGTTTTCATCCAGAAGGCGTCGAAAGTCTCAAAGAAAAAATAAAAAAGGACTTCATTGTACATGAACATCTCATTAAGTTTCATCAAACATACTCAAAGCCTTCTATCCTAACAACAAACTTAAGTGAATGTGACCAAATCGCTTCCTTTAATATCAAAATTTTTTCCAGTACTTAATATTTTTAATTGTGATAGGATCTTTAGAAGCATAATAAAAGAAAATGCATATACTTAATGGATCAACCTGATAGCAATGATGTTGAAATCAGTTGCTACTTAGATGCCATGGTGAAAGACAATGCATATATAATTGCATAGTGTTATTAAAGCAGACGACACGTTTCCAAACTACTCATAACAAACTCTAATGTTGCAGAGTAGCGAAGACTAATATGGCAAAACTCAAACTTCCAAACTACCCATCAAAAAGAAGAAAAAAAAAATCATCCAAACTGCAAACAGATCTAGCGATAGTTTTAATCGAAGAACTTACACATAACACATAAATGGAAAATGAACAAAATGACTCAATCGCCATCAACAAGATTGCCATTAAAGCAGCTTTCAAAGTTTAAACCAGAGACTTTAGGCATCGTATCAAGTCTCCTACCTCCGAAAAAGAGCTCCTGTAGAAAATAAAGAATCATCCTTGCATAAGTAATCTTGCTCAAATCATATGAATAATTAGTTAATGTACATGTCACCTAATAGTACAAAGACCACGAAAACCGAATCTCCTGTCTTGAATTTCTTTTCTTTTCTTCCAAATCCTTCAATGGTTTCTCAAAACTTTTTGGTATTCCCCATGACCCCTATCATTTAATAGTACTATCTTGTTCTCCATTTGTTTCTTAAAGTACTCTTTGCAGTAGAGAGAGAGAGAGAGAGAGAGAGAGAGAGAGAGAGAGCATGGATAGGCTTTTGCTTCTACAGGCTCTCTAATAAGCCTTTGGAAGAACGGGAAAGCTCAGTTTCGGCAGGGTTCTAATAAGCCTTTGGAAGAACGGGGAAGCTCAGTTTCGGCAGGGGTTTAGATCGCTTTTATATTTCATCTAGATCATATTTATTATTGATCCTCCCTGTGGCTCAAATAGATCTCTTAACTTCATGAAGCTGGTAATTATTTTACACAAAACCTTGTATTACCAAGTACTACATGGTAAATGTTTTTACTATTCTTTTATTCTATTGATTTCCTTTCTCCTATTCCTTTTCTTTTTTCCTTCTCTTGTTTCTTCACACCTTAAAAACCACCTGGTTTGACAATTTTTAGATTTAAGAACAGTCCATGAAGCTGGAAAATTTTTCTGCAGCAAGAAAACCAGAAGTACAGGGCTTTAAAATTCAATTTCTAAGAAAGCATAACACTTTATGATTTTGTTTCTTGTTCTTGTTGTTTCAATTCTATTTTCCATCACCTCTGCAAAATTATATAGCAGAAACGTTTTTGCAATCTGGAACACAAGCACTTTAATCCCAAATATGAAACAACAAGAATCTCCCCTTAAACATCACCAAATCAACAAAACAATAATTATTTTCCAGCAAGGAATCACATGCTCAATATATCTACTTTTCAATAATCAAACTGTGCAGCATATCACGCACAACACCTCCTCTATTCCTCAAAGGAAAAACCAAAACAAGAAAACCAGCAACCAAGTGTAACAAACTTCAAGAGAAGACAGAATCAAACAACAAAATTGATTACTTATCTTCGGTCTCCAAATCAAGCTTTGTGTATGACTTCTAAGATTCTAATTTGGAGTAGTTTTGGGTTGGGAGAGAAAGCTTAAAGGTTGAGTTAAAATTCTATGAGAGAGAGAGAGAGAGAGAGAGAGAGAGAGAGAGAGTTATCGTCACCTATTGTACAATAGAGGGATAGAGGTAAGGTGAGTAACTGTTAGGAGGTTAGGTGGTTAGGATTGTGATATGATCTTGTAACTGTTGAGATATTGTAGGCAGTGGTTTCTGTAACTAGTTTCTTGATCTGTACAAAATCATCATCTGTACAAATACTACATTGTTGGATAATACATACGACAGAAAATTCCTGCAAATGTTTTCCTACAGAAAACATTATGGTATCAGAGCTAATAAATGATTTTCTAGAAAACCAAAAGAAGAAAATATATACGTTCTTTTTTCCATTGAGAACAAGAGAACATGAATACACAGAGAGTGATTAATACGTTAACATTTGATAATGATGATTATATCAATGAACACCTTCGAAAGATGTATACTATCTTGCATCCTCAGGTAGTCCACGTTTAATCATCACACAAGTACAACTCAGGAAAGATAATTATAATGAATGGATAAAAGCAATGAGATTGGTATTACGAGCTAAGAAAAAGCTTGGGTTTATAGAAGGACAAATTCCAAAACCAAAATCTGGAACTGCAGAGGAAGAAGATTGGTGGACCATCAACACTATGGTAGGTTCATGGATATTAAATACCATTGGACCTAACCTGAGAATTACCATGTCCTACGCAAAACGGTGTGACGAATTGTGGACAGATTTGAAGGAATGTTTCATGTCTAGAAACGCAACTCGGAAAACATGAACTAAAGAATACTTTGGTTAACTGTAAGCAGTCAGGTATGTATGTCTCTGCTTATTTTGCAAAATTGAAGAAAATTTGGGATGAACTAAGAAACTACCAATAGTTACCCAATTACACATTTGGAATGATAAACGGAATTATTAAACAAAAAGAGGAAGACAAAGTTCATCAATTCCTGATCGGCTTAGATAATTCAATCTACGGCACAGTGCGCTCAAACATTTTACAAATGGACCCAATTCCTAATATCAAGAGAACTTATGCAATGATTGTGAAAGAAAAAGAACATAGAAAACTGGTCCAAAATACAGACACATGAAGCGAAGCAGTGGTATTTGCAACTCCAAAAACAGTACAATGCACACAGTGTTTCAAACCAAGACATGAAGCTAAAAACTGTTACTTGCTGGTCGGATTCCTGGACCGGCCGCCTGAGCATCGGTGGGCTGACCGGAGCTTAGACGGAGATGTCGCTGGGGAACGCCGAGGCTGCGACAGAAGCAGTTTCAATCGGAGCAGAGACTGCAGCGGCAGAGGATGGGGAGGTCGAATCGGACATTGACCTCCCATACACTGGGAAGCCACCGCAGCGACGACATCTTCTTCCTTGATGAGACTCACTTGGACAGGGCATCCTTCGTCGGCTAGCATCACAACGCACGAACACGGGTCAGATCCAACTGATACGATACCCTTTTCCTCTTCTGCGATGTTTTTTACTGACCACAGTCACATTTGGGTGGCGGCTGCAGCAATGGATGGCACCAGACATAGCGGTGCAATGCAGAAAATGGAGGCAACAGAGACAGGCCCGCGACGAGGTACAACAGTGGCGGCGGCAGGCAATGTCAACATTCTAAGCCTCTCGCCGGAATAGTGGGACAAGTTTCTAGAATTGCTCAATAGCCAAAAGTCTTCTTCTCTAGATGTTCCCTCTCTGGTAAGATAAAATGCAAATGGATTCTAGACAGTGGGTGCTCTCATCATGTGACAGGCAGAAGAACTTTCTTGTAAAAAATTCAACTCTCACATCTATACACTGTCACAGTCCCAAATGGTTCTAGAGCTACTGGAGTGGAAATGGGTTCAGTGTGTCTTACCTCTGCACTTCAGATTAAAAATGTTTGGCATATTCCCCAACTTCGATGCAATTTTCTATCTGTTTCTCAACTTTCAAAAACCAATAACTGTGTTATCATAATTAATGATTGTGTGTTAATATTACAGGACCGTACCACGGGGATGCCAATTGGAGCGGGTGAAGAGAGAGATGGGATATACTACTTTAGGCCCATATCGGTACTTTCAAGTTTTGCTCATACAGTTTGTCGTTCAGATATTGGTGAATTATGGCATAAGAGAATGGGACATCCGTCTAAATATGTTCTTAAGAAGTTTTTAGGTCCATAATTTAAATCCAATTATTTGGAAAACTATTCAATTTGTTTACGCGCTAAGCAGACCCGTGATCCCTTTTCGGCTAGTTTGAATAAAGCTACAACACCTTTTGATTTGATAAACTGTGACGTGTAGGGTCCTTATAAAATTCTCTCCTCTTATGGAGAACATTGTTTTTTTAACAATTATGGATGATTATTCGAGATGCATGTGGATATTTTTACTTACCGAAAAAAGGGAGGTAACACCAAAAATGAAACATTTTTTCCCATGATTTCCACTCAATTCCACAAACAAGTAAAAAAAGTTCGGATTGATAATGGCACAAAATTTACGTATTTGCACCCATATTTTATGGAACACGGTATGTTACACCAGACCTCCATGGTTCACACGCTGCAACAGAACGGTCAGATAGAGCGTAAGCATCACCATATACTAAATGTGACTCGTGCCTTACTTTTTCAAGCTAATCCTTCGGTCAGTTTTGGGAGGAGGGGGGAGAGGGAGAGTGTGTTAACTGCCGGATATTTAATAAACAGAATCCCTCTATCGGTCTTAGAATGGAAAATACCTTTTGAACTTCTGTTCTATATAGTTCCTTCTTATTCCCATTTAAAAAACTTCGGATGTTTGGCGTATGTGCATGACCATAGTCTCCTTAAAGCCAAATTTCGACCTCGGGGCCAGAAATGCGTATTATTTGGTTATCTGTATGGAAAGAAGGGATGAAAATTTTTTTGACTTACAGACTCATGTATTGAACATGAATTTTCATTTGTTTTCGAGACCCGGAATAATACTCTGTCAAATATTAAAGTTAATTGTGATTTTGGTGAAGTGGGTCAGATATATTCCAGAGTCAGGGGAAGCCCAACCCTAGTCGGTCCACTGCAGGGGCCATAAGATTCCGGCCCATTATAGTTGCCTTCAGCCCAGTAACAGCCCAACAGTCTACGGCCCAGCTCCCTTCAGCCAAACAGCCAGCTATCCTTCCAGCCCAGCATCTCGCAGCCCTATTGCTTCCCCTTCAGTAGCCCCTAGACCTCTAGCCTCCAGCCCAGCCAGCTGCCTTTCCAGTCCAGCATCTAGCGGCCCAAGTGCTTCCCTCACAGCAGGCTGTGGACCTCCAGCTTTTAGCTCAGTAGCCTACAACATCCTCTTCTTCTTTAGCCTACTCCGAGTTCCTCTCAGTCAGCCTACCCACCTCAGCCGCCCTCTTTGGCTCACCAGCCGCAAGACCTTCATAATGTTCTTCCAGTGCTGGCTGTTGTGGAGTCCGCAACCCCCATTATCGCCTTGCCTCTCCACCACAGTCATAGATCACATCAGGCTCCTGAAAAATTCAAAGATTATTTCTGTCATGCTATATGGTCGTCACCTGGTATATCTTTCTCTTCCTCTTCACCTTCTTTTTCAGCTCTCCCCAAGTACGTTTCAGTATCTGTTAACTCACTTTATTTCTTATGATAAATTTTCCTCCTCACATTGAAGTTTTGTAGCGGCTGTTAATGTAGCCACAGAACCCACTAGGTATTCTGATGCTGCATCCATATTCCCGAATGGCGTCTAGCCATGCAACAGGAGGTTGATGCTCTTGTGGAAAACAATACATGGACACTGACTATCCTGACCCCGGCAAGCGAGCTCTCGGTAGCAAATGGGTCTATAGGATGAAGTATAAATTGGATGGTTCTATTGAACGGTACAAATCTTGTTTGGTTGTACTTGGGAACACTCAACACAAGGGCATGGATTTCACTGAGAAATTTGCTTCGGTGGCCAAGATGGTAACCATTAGAACTTTGCTTTCTGTCGTCGTATCCCGATGGTGGGAGGTTCATCAGATGGATGTTCACAATGCCTTCTTACATGGGGATCTGACTGAAGAGGTCTATATAAAACTTTCCCCGAATTTCACACATCCGATCCGCTAAAAGTGTGCCGTGTCGATAAGTCTCTCTATGTTCTACGTCAGACACCGCGATACTGGTTCTCAAAACTGACTTCCTCTCTATGCCAATGCAGGTTCGTACAATCTTATGCAGACTATTCCTTATTTACATTCCGGTGACATACCGTTTTTCTCTGCATTTTAATCTATGTTGATGACCTGTTGATTTCCGGCAATGACTCTTCTTGCGTTGCTCGATGTAAGTCTTATTTAGGCTCTTGTTTTCACATGAAAGATTTGGGAAATCTTAAATATTTTTTGGGCATTGAGGTCGCTCGGAGCCCTGCAGGATTCTATCCTAACCAACGTAAGTATGCCTTGGAGTTTATCTCTGAAGTTGGGCTTCTTGGGACCAAACCAGTCTCTACCCCAATCGAACCAAACCATCATTTGGCAAAGGCTTCCTGTAATTTCCTTTTTCAGCTTGACCGATATCGTAGTCTTATCGAAAAGTTAATTTTTTTATCTATTACTCACCCCTCTCTTGCTTATACTGTTCATGTATTAGCTCAATTTATGCAGCATCGGTGCCAAGAGCACTGGGACGCTGCTCTCCGTGTCGTTCGGTTTCTTAAGGGTACACTAGGTCAAGGCATCTTGCTTCGAGCTCATACTCCCCTTCGTATAATTGCCTACCGTAGTTCCGATTGGGCGAGTTGCCCTCTCACTCGTCGTTTCTTCACGGGCTATTTCATTTTTAGGCTCATCCTCGATTTTCTGAAAGACTAAAAAGCAACACATTGTTTCCCGGTCTTCCGCTGAAGCTGAATATCGGTCCATGACCATGGCTCTATGTGAATTAAAATGTCTCTGTTAGCTTCTCACAAATTTCCATGTTCCGGTACACGCTTCCATTCCTCTTCATACGACAATTAGGCTACCATTTATATTGCTGCTAATCCCGTCTTACACGAACAGACTAAGCACATCAAGATTGATTGTCACTTCATTCGAGATGCATTCCAAGCAGGGTTGATTACTCCAGCTTATATTTCTAGTTCTTCTCAGCCGGTTGACATTCTCACCAAGGCGTTACATCTCCCGCAGTTTCGAAAATTACTTGACAAGTTGGGCATTTGTAACCTACATGCTCCAGCTTGAGAGAGAGAGTGTTAGAAGATTAAGTGGTTAGGATTGTGATAGGTATCGTAACTGTTGAGATATTATAGGCAGTGGTTTCTGTAACTGTTTTCCTGATGTAGAAAATCATCATTTGTACAAATACTACATTGGATAATACATATGATAGAAAATTCCTGTAAATGTTTTCCTACTAAAAACTTTAATAGCAGCCACTTGTCACTCTATGTCATGCCCTCATGATTTATATAATAGATATATAATCTATATCTATCCTCTTATACCCATATCTAGCTATATATGTATATAATCTAATCCATTTTCTCTTTTTTTATTCCTGGTATAAATTTCCATTTTAAATAGCTTATATATATATAGGTCAATAGTCATTTTTTCTCTAAACATTTATTAATTGTAGAGTAGTTACCTCAACAATAATCCGTTACTTTTAAATATTCAAATATTATATTCTAGATAACATAAGTATTTCCATCCAATTTTGCCATTAACAATTTCTTTTGGCCGTTAGAGCGAAGATATTTTTGCGAAAAAATCTAAACTCTCTAACTTTTAAAAGTATTTTTGGGATTGAAATGTTAAATAAAAAACATTGAGAGCCAAAATGAAATAATCCAAAACCATCTTAACCCTCATCCTCCTCTTCCTTCTTCCTCTCTTCCTCCCACCGTTCGCTCACAGCTGCCGCTTCCGTCACCTCCCTCCATCATCAGCTCACCCCTTCAATTTCGTTCAAAACCGAGAAATTAACAACTACAAAAAGTAATGCAACAGATTAAAGCATATATTTGGTACAAATGAAAAAAAACATAGCCCAATTCTATTGTTCCTCTCCTCCTCCATGACCACGATTCTTCTGCCACCACTACCATCTTCTCACCCTACTCTACTCTTTTTAATTGAAGTTTTTGTGAATGTTTTCCAGTGGGGAAAGCTCTCTTTTTCCTTCTGTTGTTTTTCTCATTTTCTGTAACACTACATTTACATCAGATAACTTCTTGTAAAGTAGGAAGTGGTTACATAATTCTTGCCTACAATATCTAAATAGTAATATCCTATTACATCTTAGTTTCTAGAGATACAACAATGTAAATATATCAAAATATATCAATAACTGAATATCAGCAATTTCAATATGAAGATCGCAAATGCCCAACTTGCTAGTCAATCTGTTGAATTGTGGTAGGTGTAAAGCTTTGGTAAAGAGGTCAGCTGGCTGTGCAACACTTGGAATGTAGACAGGTGAAATCAGACGTGCCTGGAATGCATCATGGACAAAATGACAGTCTATTTCTATGTGCTTGGTGTGTTCGTGAAAAATCGGATTTGCAGCAATATAAATAGCTGCTTGACTGTCACAGTGAAGTGGTATAGAATAATTCACAAAAACATGGAGATCACAGAGCAGCTGACAGAGCCATTTCAACTCACATAATGTCATAACCATTGACCTATATTCTGCTTCAGCCGAAGAGCGCGAAATTGCATGCTGCTTCTTTGTTTTCCAAGAAACTAGAGAATGTCCAAGTGAGATCACATATCCTGTAATAGAGCGCGAGTAATCGGGCAACTTCCACAGTTGGAGTCACAATAAGCCACTAATCGAAGAGGCGCAGTTGAGCGAAGCAAAATTCCCTGTTCCGGTGAACCTTTAAGAAAACGGATAACACGAAGAGCAACATCCCAGTGCTCTTTGCGAGGATTCTGCATAAACTGAGCTAATACATGTACCGAATATGCAAGATCTGGTCGAGTTATGGACAGATAAATTAATTTACCAATAAGCCGACGATACCAGTCTGGATGATCACATAATTCCCCAATAGCTTTAGCTAATTGATGATTTGGCTCCATCAATGTGGAAGCAGGTTTAGAACCCAGCATCCCTGCTTCAGATATAACTCCAACGCTTATTTTAGTCAAGATAAAATCCTGCCTGACTATGAGCAATCTCAATTCCTAAGATATATTTAAGACAGCCCAGGTCCTTCATGTGGAACCATGATCCTAGGTAGGATTTAAATTTATTAATGCAGGCAACATCATTACCAGAAATTAACAAGTTATCAACGTAAATCAGAATGTAGAGAAAAATATTATTTTCCCTAAATGTAAAAAGAGAATAATCAGCATACGATTGCACAAACCCTCACTGTTGGAGGGCTTCTGTGAGTTTAGAAAACCAGCACCGCGTGCTTTTCGGAGTCCATATAAAGATTTATTAAGATGACAAACCTTATGTGGGTCCGAAGCACGATATCCTAGAAGAAGTCTCATATAAGCTTCTTCGGTCAAATCTCCATGTAAAAAGGTATTGTGGACATCCATCTGGTGAACTTCCCAATTTTGGGCAGCTGCTACAGATAACAAAGTTCTCACCATCACCATCTTTGCTACTGGAGCAAATGTCTCTGTGTAATCAATCCCTTCCTGCTGTGTATTCCCAAAAACTATCAGTCTCGCCTTGTATCGTTCAATGTTTCCATCAGACTTGTACTTGATCTTATACACCCATTTGCATCCAAGGGCTCGTTTTCCAGGCGACAATTTCGTCATAGTCCAAGTCTTATTTTTCTCAAAAGCTTCTATTTCCTTTTTCATAGCTTGACACCATTCCGAGAATAAAGCTGCCTCAAAATATGTGTTCGGTTCTATCCTTGCATTGACAGATGCTACAAACTTCCAGTGTGAAGATGAAAATTTGTTATAAGAAATGTAGTAAGTTAAAGGATACAATCACGTACCTTGAGGATCCGAAGAAGAAGGTGAAGCAGGAGAGATATACCATGACTAGATTTTATTGTATTACAAATGTAATCTTTCAGTTTTCCAGGGAGTCGATGTTGACTGTTACTTCGTCGAAGATTAATAGGTTCCACAACATTCTGTTGTCCAATGTCAGAGGAAGCAGAGGAGTAATTATGATTGCTAGAGCTTGAATCAATATGAGTCAACCCCAAATTTCCTTCTCTGTTTACAGTTTCTGGCTGTGAAGAAGTCTCTTGCTGACTATTTGTGCTGCCCAGGCTTTGTTCGAGCTGACTCCCACACGGCCCAGGCCACTCTTCACGCAGTCCAAGCTCGAGCTGCAGCGGTCCTTTAGATAGATGAGATGGGCCAGCTGCAGCCATTTGTTGATCTTCAGCATTCGATTGTGGTTGACCAAGCGCATGCGGCCCAGCAAGTGGAGAAGAAATTGTCTGAGGGGCTTCGATCTGCTGGGCCTTTTTGTGTCTTGATAGATGATCATTCTGGACTATTGCAGTAGATTGGACTGGACTGTCCTGCCTTGGTCCTGGGCTGCCGGTTGGCTGGTCCATTCAAGTCGGCTAGGCTGGCCAACTCCTTGAAGCTGGATTTCTCCCCATTGCTGCTAGCTAGACTCTAGGGATTTCACCAAAATCATAATTTAACTTATTATCAGAAGATACCTCAACTTGTGATTCAAAAGAAAACGGGAAATTATTTTCATCGAATATTACATCACGGGAGACAATAAATACATGCGTCTGTAAATTGAAACATTTCCACCCTTTTTTTCCATGTGGATAACCCACAAACACACATTTCCGACCTCGTGGCTTAAAATTGTCTTTAGGCAACCCATTATCCTGAACGAAAGCCGTACATCCAAAAGTTTTTATATGTGAATAAGATGGTGCTTTATTAAACAAGAGTTCAAACGGCGTCTTTCCTTTCAACACAGACAAAGGAGTACGATTAATCAAGTACCCAGCAGTAAGAACACTCTCCCCCCAAAATTGAGTTGGAAGATTTGCCTGGAAGAGCAAAGCACGAGCCACATTTAAAATGTGACGATGCTTACGTTCTACCCGGCTGTTTTGTTGAGGTGTATATGCCATAGAAGTTTGATGCAACATGCCATTTTCCAAAAAATATGATTTTAAACAGGTAAATTCTGTCACGTTATCTGTACGCACAATCTTGACTCTTTTATTAAACTGTGTTTGCACCATAGAAAAGAAGTGTTTTAACGTTTGAGCAACTGCTCATTTTTTAGACAGCAAAAAAATCCAAATGCATCTTGTATGATCATCTACCACAGTAAAAAAAGAATTCACACCACAAGATGGAGTGTTATATGGCCCCCACAGATCACAATGCACAAATTCAAATGAAGCAGAAGTATTATTTAAGCTATCAGGAAACGACTCTCTTGTTTGTTTGGCGCATAAACAAATTTAACAATTATTCAATGAATCAAAATTCAATGTTTGTCCCAAAAGATTCTTAAGAGCAAAAATAGAAGGATATCCCAGTCTACTGTGCCATAATATACCCATATCAGACAAACGAGCAGAATAAGTAAAATGTGGTTATATAGGAATCTGTTTAAAATAGTATATCCCATCTCTCTCTTCATCCACTCCTATCGGAATTCCCGAGATACGGTCCTGTAACATTAATACAACATCGTTAATTATAATAACACAATTACTCGCCTTAGAAAGCTGAGAGAGAGACAATAAATTGTACCGAACTTTCAGGATAGATAACACATTATCAATTTTTAAGTTTGAAGGCAAACAAATTGTCCCCAGTTCTTTACCAGTGGTTTTAGACCCATTTGGAAGAGTAATAATATAGGGAGCAGAAGGTTTAATATCAGATAAAAATTCTCTTCTTCCTGTCATGTGATGTGAGCAACCACTGTTTAAAATCCAATTATTTTCCACCTTACCAAAGAGAGTTTCATTTACAGAAGAGCCCTTTTGCTGATTATTCATTAACTGGACAAATTGAGTCCACTGCTCAGACGTCATCCCCTGGAATACAACAGAAGGACGGTGCTAAACAGCGGCACCTGCGACACCGGCTCCTCTTGTAGATAAGTCTTCAACGACAGCAGCAGACTTGGGGAACCCCCTCTGATTTTTTGGGCTGATGGGGTCTGGTGAGTAACTGTGGATACCGTAGTTCGAGAAGCCTGATGCCGTTCCTCCTGTTCGGTGAGCTGATGCTGTAGCTGCCCATCCTGTGGTTGCTGGGAAGGATTCTGACAGACCGCGGCCTCTAAAGCTCCTGCCATGGCCTCTACCTCTGCTCATCCTTCCTCTCCCTTTGCGACCTCCAGCGCCAAAGTCCAGTCCTCGTCCGGCCGTACGATCCGGGAACCCCACTAAGAGGTAACAATTTTTGGCCTCATGACCCTGTTTGAAGCAATAGGGTTTAGGGTTCCAAGTTTTATGTTGCTCTTGATGCTGCAAATGCTATTGCATCACTGCTTGTTTCTACTGTCCTTATTAACTTCCTGTGTGCTTCCTCCTTAACGATCATAACATAGGTCTTTTTGATATTCGGAATGGGTTCCATTTGCAAAATATTAGACCGAACAATTCCAAACATAGAGTCGTCTAGTCCTATAAGAAACTGATGGACTTTATCCTCCTCTCTTTGTTTAACTAGTTCATTTATCATTTCGCACGTGTAGTTGGGTAACTGTTGATAGTTGCTTAATTCGTCCCAAGTTTTCTTTAATTTTGCAAAATAGGTGGAAACAGACATACCTGACTGCTTACAATTAACTAAGGCAGTCTTTAGTTCATGTTTTTCGGTCGCATTACTTGACATGAACCGTTCCTTCAAGTCTGCCCAAAATTCATCACATCTTTCAACATAAGACATGGTGGTTCTCAGGTTAGGTTCTATGATGTTTAGAATCCACGAACCCACCATTGTGTTGATGGTCCACCATTCCTCTTCTTCTGCAGTTCCTGGTTTAGGTTTTGGAATTGAGCCTTCCACAAACCCAAGTTTTTTCTTTGCTCCTAATAATAATCGCATTGCTTTCACCCATTCATCGTAATTGTCTTCTTTGAGTTGCACGTGAGTCAAAATCAAGTGTGGAGTGTCTGAGGATGCCAGATGATAGGCATCTCTTTGAATATGATCATTGATTTGATCATCGTTTTCCATAGTAATGTATTAAGTTTTATCTGAATAGAAATAATAGCTCAATCAGCCAAAGGATTTGTCTCTGATACCATGAAGTTTTTGTGAAAGTTTTCTAGGAGGGAAAGCTCTCTTTTTCCTTATGTTGTTTTTCTCATTTTCTGTAACACCATATTTACATCAGATAACTTCCTGTAAAGTAGGAAGTGGTTACATAATTCTAGCCTACAATATCTAAACAGTAATATCCTATCACATCTTAGCTTCTAGAGATACAACAATGTAAATATAACAAAATACATCAATAACTGAATATCAGCAATTTCAACAATGAAGTTTTTGTGAAAGTTTTCAGGTGGGGAAAGCTCTCTTTTTCTTTCTTTTGTTTTTCTCATTTTCTATAACACCACATTTACATCAGATAACTTCCTGTAAAGTAATGCAACAGATTAAAGCATATATTTGGTACAAATGAAAAAGAACATAGCCCCAATTCCATTGTTCCTCCCCTTCTCCTCCTCCATGACCACGATTCTTCTGCCACCACTACCATCTTCTCACCCTACTCTACTCTTTTTAATTCTTTCAACTTTTTTATTTACTCTTTGGAGTTCAGATTTTATGATTGTTGAATATTGGGTTGTGTTCCGTTCTTTTCTATTGTGTACTATAATTGATGCGGGTTAGTTTTTGCCGGTTTTCCTTACTCTTTTTTATTGTTAATCACTGCTGCGTTTTGGGGCCTTCTGATGGATAAGAGAAAGGGACAAAAACAATCCATTTTAGATTGTTTTAAAGGAAAGAAAATGGTTTTCGTTGATGACAAAAGAGAGAAGTAGTCTCCTATAGCTAAAATCAGTAATTTTGAACCCAAAGATTCTGGTTACTAGTTTTAGAAATAATGGAATGGTGGCATGGAGGGGGAGGGGAGAAGATGGTGGCGAGTAAGGTGGTGGTGGCGGAGGAATGGTGTCATGGAGGAGGGGAGGAAGAAAGGGAGATGAAGAAAGGGACGAAGATGGCTTTAGGCGAAAGAATTATTTTATCTTATTTTAATTCTTAATGTTATTTATTTTTCATTTTAACCCAAAATAATTTTAAAAGATAAAAAGTTTGAATTCCTTTTTTTGGGACGAAAATGTCCTTTACTTAAGAACAAAAAATAAAATTGGATAGAGGTACCTAGGTTGCCAAGAATAAAATGTTTGGATATCTAAAATTAACTAATTAATGTTTGGAAACTTAGTCCACAATCAATAAATGTTTTAGAGAAAAATGACTATTAGCAATATGTATGTATATAATTTAGCTTGATATACTAGCTTAAAGAAATTGTCAGATATTTTATTTATTCCGCGAGATTTATTTAATTTATTCCTCACCACTTTATAACTCCAATCAATTATTTCACATGGTAGAAGGTGATATGGTATATGCTCGTGCTGAGATTAATGTCTCACATGTTGTTTGTTCTAACTTCCATTTCTGGAACGTATCTTAATCACTGAGAATCCCTGCATAAAAAACAGAGCAGAAACAGAGGAAACCATGAATACTACTTTTATCAAGTTTCTTAACATTTAATTTTGCATATATTCTGTAAGTGTCTAAGAATATTAGAGAACATGGTATTATTGAAGTTCCACTATTCACAAATAAAAGGGCCAATGCTAAACTTAAAGTCATGCTGCTTCAACTATTTTTTAAAATTTGACAAGATCGTACATCAAAATTATACTGGAAGAAGAAAAGATAAATTATATATAACTTCTCTTCTTTTTTCTTTTCCAATATCAAGGACGAATTAAATAAAAAGTAATTGAGGAATACTTTTCCAGGATTGTTGTATAACATCTAAGCCTCCATCTTTAGCCTTCTATATAAGATCAGGCCACATCTACTTCTACCGCAGAAAAGGTGAGCCCATCAAAACAAACAACAACCAAAGTTGAAAGCCTCTTTATTCATGAATTTGCAAAGGAACTCAAGGTCGACTCCTGCAGCGCTACTGGATTAGTGGCATCACAGACTACTAGAGTTGGACTGCAGCACTGCGACGCGGGAGCAGTAGGCAATGGAGCAAGGGAGAGAAGAGAGGAGCTGAAGGAGAAGCTACAACGAGGGACAATCTACTCTGTCGGTAGAGCGCAGTTCGAGCGTGAGTTACGGGCCAAGCCACCAAGGGAAAAAACAACTTGGTTTGCTACGGGAGGGAGAAGAAAGTTGATCGGAGGGAGGGGAATCATATCAGAGAAGAGGGGAAGTCACCGGAGTAAGGATTGTGCGGTGGAGCGGCTGGAGGATTTTTGTGGTGCATAGGGTGAAGCTGGGGTGAAGAGAAATCGAGGAAGGGTTTCTGAGTTGGAGATAATTGCTTTCTCTCCCCAAATATATATATATATATATTTAAAAGAACTCTCAGAAAAATATATTGTGCAAAACTTCTCGCTTCTACATTTAAAACACAAAAAGGTTCAAGGGCGTTTATGTGTCTTTTCAAACGTTTATAAATATCCGAATAGGGGATCTTTTAAGACGTATAAAAGAATGTGTGGAAAAATTTATATTGAGGCATTGTTTTTTAAATGCGTTAATAGATATGATACTTTTCGAGTCTCACTAGAACGATCGGTATACGCTTGCTTATTAGTGGTAATTTACAACATGTTTTTGGCGTCGTTGCCGTGGAAGACAACATTAGGAAAGCAAGGATTTTACTGCTTTAATCATTTTTTTTAATTTGTTTTGTTTGTTTGTTTGCTTTTTTCTCATTTTTTTTCTCATGTTTGTTTGTTGGAGTCTTATTTGATTTTGTTGAGTCGTTTTGTGTTTTAAAGTTTTTGTATCATTTTGGCAGCACTTTAGAGTCTTACGTTTTAATTTGTTAGTTTTGAGTTTTTCGTTATGCCTCTTCGTTTGCTTTATTTTTTCATTTTTAAATTTTTTATTTGCATTGTTGCTTTGTGTTTGAGGTGAGATTGGGAGATTTAAAGTGAACTATTGAGCTTTTGATGAGAATTATACTTTGTGTACATGCCACAAATGACATTTGGAGATCTCCATCAAAAGAGGATGAAATAGAAACATCATGAACTTTTCTCCAACATCCCAGAATTCGAGTGCCAAAGAACCATTGATCTCCAATGACTCAAGCTACTTTATCATCTCTAAAGGATCTTCAAGAAAGAAGACTAAGTTCGTCTAACCTTTTCTTCACAAAGTCTTATCTTTCTTGATATTGTTTGGTTGTGGTTTTATTTATTGGATTGATTATTTTCTCAAATTATGTTGTCTTACTTATTTTGAGTTGGAAGAACATCTTTAAACTCTTGAATTTTTAAGCTTGAACACTTGCACACCTAGCACTCGATAGAATTCCCGAACGAAATATTTTCTTGTGTTTCCTTGTCTGTCTTTAATTTTTCAGTTAGTTCATATCTTTTTGAGTAATTTTGAGTTTTTAGATTGGTTAATTCCAGTCTTTTTTGTTGCTCTAAGTTTCTTATTTTAATTAATTCTTTAATTGTGGATTGGTTGTTCTTATATTAGTTTGTTTAATTTTTTTTTGTTGGTCTTGTTTTCACAGTGTGATTTATTGGGAATCTGTTGGTGTGTAGCATGGTTTTGTATTAAGAAGAAGAAAATGTTTCAAAAGGAAGTGGTGGCGATATCAATGTTTAGGGAGTTTCTCTTTCCCTTTCCCATCTCATGATTTGTCCTTGTGATCCTTTATTTTTCTCGTTTTCGTTTGTTTTGGTTGGCATTGCGTTGTATTTAGTTCTTGCTTTGTGTGCTTTGCTTTCTTTATATTTTTGTTGTTAGTTTATTTTGTTTACCCTCACATTGAGGACAATGTGGCTTTAAGTGTGGAGGAGTTTTTAGTTGTTTATTCTCGTAGTTGTTTTTATTGTTTATTTTCACAAAAAGTCAAACAAAAAAATTAAAAAATTTTAAAAAAATACTTCAAAAACATGGAAAAATTAACTTTGAAAATTCTCAAAATATATTTTGTTTCTTTGGTTTAAGTTTTTCTTCTTCTTCTTGTAAATAATCGATTTCACTAGATAGCATAGAAAGGAGTGCATTAACATGTTTAAACTTTGAATAGGCACATTACTTAGTTTGCCTGAGCATCCTTCTTTTGTCTATGCCTTATTTATTAATAGTTTTTATGCACAATGCTTTTGTTTGTGGAGTAGAAATATGCATTGAAAATCTTGAGAATTCGCTAATGTGATTTATTTTCAAGCATCATTCGAGAACTTGTCTTTCCACACTTTGAAATAAGAGTCTAGCTTAGGTTGATCACGGGAAAAATGATATTAGGCATTCATTGATCCGTTTGTGCCTTTCTTTCTATCCTTTTAACGTTTAATCCCTAGTACCATTTTTGAGCATCATGCTTAAGGGATTCGTTCTCTTCTTTTCTTTGTCTTAAACTCAAATTTAAATATAAAACTCTCAATCAATGAGCTAATGATCTATACTTTTGAGTCCTTTTGAGTGAGCATCACAGATAAGTGTGGGGGAAAAGAGAGAAAAAAAAAAATATGAGAGAATAAGGTATTTTGGGAATTTCTTTGAGAAAGCAATCAAATGAGAGAAAATCACAAAGGAGTGATTTATTATTCAAAAAAAATATTGATAAAAGAAACCCTTTGGGAGAAAAAGCTTGCATTAATTATTTGTTGAAAAAGTGAAAAAATGAGAAAGATGAAAAAAAAAAAGGCGAAAAGAGAAAAAGAAAAGCAAGTATGAAAAGAAAAGAAAGAAAAGAGGGAAAAATAATAAGTTCAAAAGAAAAAAATTATAAGCCTTTTTATCTCATCAAATATGCCTTTTATTCCCTTTTACTATATATATACTTTCTTGAGTTTGAGTGATTGATGAGAGTTAGAAAGTTCTAATGTGATTTGTGGGATTTGTTTGTGAGGTATAGTGTTTCGTGAGAATTGAGTAAAAGCGGCTAAAAGGTAACTTTTAGTTTGTTTCCCTTTCAGTTGCATTAACTCGTATTCTCATTCTTTTCTTTTTCCTTTACCTTTGTTTGATAACAACTTATGGCCCTAACCTAATGTTGAAGCTAGAAAGTCCTACCTAATCCAGGAATGACTTTAGCTAGAACTTGTAGTAGAAAAGTATTGGAGAGTTCAAGCATATAGATTATGGCTTCAGGGAATGAATTGTATGATCAATTCCTTGACATTTTCCTTGTACATCATTGAAACTAAACATGAGTATGCACACACACACTAGAGTTGTAAATGGGGCGAGTCTTACCTGTAATCGCCCGGGTCTATACCCTTTTTTAGCGGGTAAGGTTTAAATTTTATACCCGCAGACCCGTACCCGTATTTATCCTGTTATATGGGTCCGGGCAAAGTATGATGATGCCCAAACCTATATGCCCGTTTACCCATATTAACAATAATAATATGTATTTATATGTATTATATTGTTTATATATTATATTATATTAATATATAATTTATAAATTTTTTAACATATTTCTTTACAGATTATAGTACACCTTACACTACACTACACCTACTACTCTCACTCTCACTCTTTAGTTTCATTCTCCCTCCCACGTACCTCACTCTCTCAGACTCTCTCCCTCACTCATCTTCTTTAGCTCATCACCGCCATCGTCGTCGTCGCCGTCTACTACTCTCACTCTCACTCTTCAGTTTCACTCTCCCACCTAGGGCTGTAAACGGGACGGGTCTTACCCGTACCCGCACGGGTCTGTACCCGTTTTTAGCGGGTAAGGTTTAAATTTTATACCCGCGGACCCATACCCGTACCCGTATTTATACTGCTATATGGGTCCGAGTAAGGTATGGTGATACCCAGACCCGTATACCCGTATTAATAAAATAATAATATATTTTATATATTATATTATATTAATATATAATTTATAATTTTTTTAACATATTATTTTACTCTTATCTTTAACCCTAACCTACTATCTCTACTCTAGCTACCTACCAACCAACTATACTCACATCACATCACACATACTATGACGATTTTGTGTATATTTGAACTTTTAATTATGTGAATTAGAGATGTTAAATGATTTTATTTGTTGAAAGAAATGTTAAGGGGATTATGTTAATCATGTTAAAATTTTTATTTTTTGAATTATACATTGTTTTACATATTTTTGTTTAACAGGGAAATAAAATAGAAAAATGTCATACGGGTATGGATATACCCCTACCCTACCCTAGACCCTGGAAGGTCGGGTCTGGGTCCAGAATTTTATGCCCTGGAGGGTATGGGTCCGGGTCTGGATCCAAGTTTCACTATAAGGGTACGGGTCCAGGTCTGGAGGTACCCTGAGGGTCTGGACCTGTTTACAGCCCTACTCCCACCCACCTCCTCATTCTCTCAGACTCTCTCCCCTCGCTCATCTTCTTCAGCTCATCTACCGTCACCGTCTGTCTGCAACTGCAACACTACCATTTCCTACTGCTTCTCACTCTCAGTCTCTCACCTTTAAGCTTCTTCTTCACCTGCTCTAGAACGTCTCCAGTGGCCGCCGCTGTCTGTCTGTACCATCGGTCTCTGTGCCGCTGTCTGCTCTCTCCCAAACTCTGTTCTTCCATCTTCTTCCCGAGTCCCAACAGGTAATCACTGTTTCTTTCTATGCATTCCATCTTCCAGTTACACTGATTCTTGTTTTTGCTGTAATGTTTCAATCTAGCTTTAGTATTTTCTTTGCTTTTTTGTTGTTTCTGATTCAGTCTATAAGAGGCTTTTATAACACTGATTCTGTTTCGATTCTCTTTCAATTTAGCTTTAGTATACTAATTCTTGTTTTTGCTGTTCTGTTTCAATCTAGCTTTAGTATTTGAATGATTTTTTGATGTTTCTGATTCAGTCTATAAGACAGTTTTGTATTATGTTTTTCTTGTACACTGATTATGTTTCAATCTTGCTAGAAAAAACTGATTCTTGTTTTTCCTGTTCTTCAATCTAGCTATAGTATTTGAATGATTTTTTTGCTGTTTCTGATTCAGTCTATAAGACAGTTTTGTGTTCTCTGATTCTTGTACACTGATTCTATTTCAATCTTACCAGAAAAAACTGATTCTTGATTTTGCCGTTTTATTTCAATCTAGCTTTAGTATTTGAATGTTTTTTTGTTGTTTCTGATTCAGTCCATAAAATAGTTTTGTGTTCTGTTTCAGTTTGGCTATTCAGAAAACAAAATAGAACGCAGTTCTGGTCAGTTTTTGCTGAATGATTTTTTACTTTATCATTTAGGATGTCCGGTACAATACCTACAAAAAATTCCAAGGCATCTACTGCTGATGATATTGAAATAACTAATTACAATGAGTTGGTTGAGTTTGTTGAGAATTCTTCAATCCCTTCAGTTATATTTGCAGAGGAAAATTGATGTGAGTTTTTTTTATCTTTAGCTACATATTCATAATTATCTCTATTTTACATACACTTGTAATATATACTTACTTCTATATTTCTTTTGTAGGAGAAAATAGGAGCAAGCGGTATTCAAAATCCAAATGCTTTAATTAATATATTGTATTGAACTAGAACTTTTGTTCGTATTGGATTAATGTAATACGAAGATTTTGTGTGTATTTGAACTTTTAATAATTTGAATTAGAGATGTTAAATGATTGTATTTATTGAAAGAAATGTTGAGGAGATTATGTTAATCATGTTAAAATTTTTATTTTAGGATTATACATTATTTTATATACTTTTTTAACAGGGAAAAAAATAGAAAAATGTCATACAGGTACGGGTATACCCAGACCTACCCTGGACACTGGAGGGTTGGGTCTGGTTCCAGAAATTTTATACATAAAGGGTATGGGTCCGGGTCTGGGTCCTAGTTTCACTATAAATTTATAGGTCTGGGTCTGGGGGTACCTTGACGGTTTGGACTCGTTTACAGCCCTAACACACATACTATTGATGTATATGAGCTAAAACGAGATGATTTGATGTATTGGTTGTCTTTTGAATTATGTTTTGATAAGTCTTTGGCAGTTTTGTAGTTCTTGCCTACGTTTGAAGGTGGCGATTCATTTCCTTTTTATTTGATTTAGATTTTGTATAATTGTTTTTGTTTTTGGTGGTTTGTTACTGTTGTGAATTTGTGTGTATGTCTTCTACAAGACCTCATGAGACTTTACTCATCCTTTAGGGGTAACATAGGGGCTTAAAGGGCTTGTTGTACGTGCTAAGTACAATTGTGAGTCCTAAGAAAGTGGCTAGTTAATTTTTTTTTCGTTTTATATCTTTGTTGTTGTCTACCCTTTGCTAGAGGACGAGCAAAGCTTACGTGCGGGGGAGTTTGATAAGTCCCTTTTATACTTAATTTTTACATTTCTTATCTTTCAATTTTCGAAGTATTTTATAATAAAATGGACTAATTATACTCAAATTCTTCTCGTATTGTTATACATTATCCCATGGGAGTTTAGAGTGAAAATGAATCAAAATGGGAACCTACATAGCAAGAAAGGATGAAAAAGGAGAAAAAATGCAAAGCTGCCGAAAATAGTGTTCTCATGACTGAGTAAAGCTGTTTTCAATGGTTTTTGATCTCTTTAATGATATTAATTGAAGATGTTTCTTTCTTAGATATTATAGATCACTTAATAAGGTTTCCAAAAAGCTAAAGTTTGTCCTAGTCGGAGTTTATTGTTCATCCAAAGGGTAGTGTAAACAATCAGCTTTCTCACATGATGTTCCAACTTAACACCTTTTGGTAAAACAACTGTATAGATATAAAATTCCAATGGATCTGATTCAAGAAGTTTTAGAAACTTAAGAGAATTATCTACAAATAACATGAGACACCAAGACCTAAATCTTCCACTAAAGTGCTAAATAAGACTTAAGAAATGAAATACACTAACCTGGCCGGCCTAGTTAGTACCTCGGCTGGGCAAGTCCTAACAGAACTCAAGGATTTTTATGCTGTAGCCACCCTAGCCTGGGTATCTGCACTAGCCTGGCCGGGTGATGTGAATCCCAAATTTGATCGCAAATTGAATCCATCACCATCCCAAGATCACCTCCTTCTTGAAGAACTTCTATTGAAGATTTTTTTAATTCTATCACTCTACTAAAGAATTTATGAAGAACTAAGCAACATAAACCCAATAGTGAGAAGAAGAACTCTTTCCCAATTTGGCAACAAGAATATTAGGGAAACTTTGGCCCTAAAACCCAAGCTACACAAATTATAAGACGTAGATTAATCAACTCTAGAAATAAGAACTCCTATAACGAATCAAAGAAAGAATTGGAAATGATCAATTGACTTCCATAGATTCATCAATCAAAGTAATCAATTGCTCATCAATCAAAGTAAACCCTAAACCCTAGAAACCATTATAGAAACTCTCAATTTCATCAATATTCCCAATTTGATTGCGAATTAAATTCATCACCATCCCAAGATCACCTCATTTGAAGAACTTCTATTGAAGATTTCATAATTCAAACACTCCACTAAAGAACCTATAGAGAGCAAAACAATATAAACCCAATAGTGAGAGGAAGAACTCTTTCCCAACTTGGCAACAAGAACGTTAGAGGAACTATGGCCCTAAAACCCAAGCTACACAAATTAGAAAACCTAGATCAATCAACTCTAAAATAAGAACTCCGAGAATTAATCAAAGAAGAAATTGGAAGATGATCAATTAGAATCCTTAGACCTTCAATCTAAGAACAACAATTAATCAACCTACTAAGGAATAAAACCCTTAGGAACTAGCTAAGAAGGTTGAAGAACCCAAGAACACTATAGAGAACTCTCTTAAATTAATTCATCATATTTCATTCAATAATTACAAAAGAGGCATAAGATATTTATAGAAAAACCCTACTCCTCTCTCAAATGTGTTTTTCCCAAAACGATAGTGGTGAACAAAAGCTAATTTCCAAAGGAACACCAAAATATTTGAAAATGAAGGATAAACTTTGTACTTCACAAATGCTAACACTTCAAGACTGAGATGAGGAAAAGTAGACAAAAAATTTTCAAAACTTCCAAATTCTCTACCTTCCTCTTTAAAAACCATTCTTTCTAAAACATCTTTGAAAGGTAGGTGGCAAAACAAGGTTCCATCAACTACATAGTTTAGAAATGCAGCACAAGAATGGTTCTTTTGAAAACCACATAATGAAGTGGCCCACTTCCAAAGCCACTCCTTAAAGGGTAGATGGTAGGAAAGAGTGTTTCAATAAAAACTTTCCAAGACTTTCAAAAGAATCCTTTCTCAAATTAGCTTTCAACAAAGACCAAGGATTAGATTTAAAAGTTTCAAAGTAAATTTCTTCCTTGTTTCCAAGTCCTTCGACAAGAAATCCTTAAAATGTAAATGGTAGAATTTGGATCCATATGTGTTTTCCAACAAAGGACTCAAGGATTCCAAAACATTTAGAAGCTCATTTCTTTGCAAGAAGACTCAATTTGATCATTCAAAAGGTCATAAGTTGGTTCAAGAGCTCAAAACCATTATCATTATCCATAAAAGTATCAAGGAAAGAGAATAAATAATCACCATTCTCAACAAACTTCCCTATACATTTATTATGTAGAATATCAACTAGAGCACATTTAAGCTCAAAACCAACAACGTTAGGATCAGCAAAGGAAGCATTATCTAACATTCCAAGATTATTGCAATAATGATGAAATTTAGCCCCACTAGACTTCAATGGATCCTCAAGAGAAGATGGGAAGAAATGCATTTAAAAGTATAAGGCACAACAAGAAAGAGACCACCACCAAAAGATATAGCACATACATCTCTAATTATACTCATATGAGAGATATAAGATTCTAGAAACAATTTTAACTCCACATAAGAAACTTCATGAGATAAAAGAGAAGGCTTGAGAAAAGGACTTATTGATGAATTTTCAAGGCATAGGATTAGCTTTTTTCAAATGCTCTCTTCTTAGTCTTCAAGCTCCATGGTATGGTTCCTTACAAGCATTGATATCAAAGTGCAAAGATGTTTAAGAGAAATCCTATAAAGAATAAGTGCAGAAGAATACAATTTAGTTTCCTTGAGAAAGTGATCAAAACATAAGTAAGAAGTAGGAGTAAAGAAGCTTATTGTCTTGTAGACAGTCTAGGCTCCTTTCATTCTCCATGTTTTGTCTCAAAAATTTCTGCACACATGAAGAATTACTAACAAGAAAAGAGAGAGTTTGATTAGCAAGAACACTCACTACCTCATTCTTTTCAAGTGCAACTACTTATTTTTCTTTTTGCTCTTCTTCTTTACTCTCTTGTTTTTCAATGAAGCACTCACTTGCTTTTACTCTCTCAATTTTCTCAAGATCAATTTCTTTTTCTTTTTCACACTCATCTTTTTACACTTTTCAAATAAGGTAGACATGGAATCAAAACACATAATCTTTCAACCAATCTCTCTTTTATTCCCACTCAATCTTTTTCTTCAATCTCAATGCTCCCTTTTTCAATGTTCTTATCTCTGTTGAGATCACAATGTTCCACATTAGATATATCTTCCTCAACATGTAGAATAACACGTTATTCAACTTTAATTCTAGCTTGTGGAAGCTCATTTACTTTTGAAAATTCTTCACTCATTGATGGTTGCAAGGTTTCTACCATTACAACTCCTTGAGATGGCATAGAAAGTTGTTTTTCCTCACATCTTTTAGCTTTCATGATGCTCTTTTTATTTTTCTCATGCTCAAACATTCTTACAATTTCTTTCAACTTTTTTTGCTGTTCATAAATTTTGTGAGGCACCAAAAATTTTAAAATGAATCTCTTGCCATCTTTTGTGAAGTTGTAATAATTCTTGTCCCTATTATATACATCTTTCCTATCATATATCCAAGGACTTCTAAACAATAAATGACCCGCTTGTATGGGTGCTACATCACATGACACATCATCTTTTTATATTCCTTTAGAGATAGGCATCCACACTTGCTTAATGACTTTTATCTCATCACTATCATTTAACCAATGGCATATATAAGGCCTATAATGTTCAAGAAGAGGCAAATTCAACTTCTCCACAAGGTAAGTACTAGCCATATTAGCACAACTATTACCATCATCAACAAGATTAGCGACTTTGCCTTCTACAACGCATTTGATATGGACTACATGCTCTCTTTTATTTTTCCTCCCGTAGAAATTTTCATCATATAACCTCTCAAAGTAAACTTCTCTACCATAACTATGATGATATTCTTTATAGCAATCATAATGACTATGCTCATAATAATCACATTTAGCATTATCTCTATCATAACCCCCATAATCATCATAACAAGTATGCCCAAAAGATTCAGCGTGAGAAGAGAAGTTACAAACTCCAACATGTTCTCTAGGAGTAAAGTTTCTATTTCCATGATTGTTCCCACCATAAGCATTGACTCTATTGCAACCACCATGATAGAAATTATACATATATCTTAAAACAAAACTCTATGGCTAGGGATGTGAATTGTTGGACTATATTAAACTACATTACCGCCCTTGTTAATATCTTGCACCTCTTGTTTCCATGAAAGAGGACATGATTAAACTACATTACCTTTATTCTTTGTTCGTATCTAATTCTTAGGAAATTGTTGCTGCTTAAGACATTCATTTGGTTTTAATGAATTGCGCTATATTTATGTTAGACACATTTAGTTTTTACTCTTATTACATCTGTTGCCTAATGAATATTGTAGGAATTGTTGCTCTTATATTCAAACTCTAATCACTCTAATTACAACCTAGTAAAAATAGTGTTTCTAGCTTCCAACTTGAAGTATTTGCCAATATACTATTTGAAAAAGATTTATCTTGCCCTTTAATCATATCTCTCCAGGAAGTACAAAAGGCACTACCAATTCTTGCGCAAACAACTTGTCCTCCTCCAAATCCCATATTTTTTCTTCTTCTTATTCTTCTCAATATTTTTTTGGTTCTTGTTTTTCTGCATAGTTTGGAAGTTTCTTTGCAGAGTTTGGAAAAGGATCCTTTCCTTTATGCATTGAATTTTCCTTCAAGGAATTAAATATTGTTCTTGAATTCTTATGCCTTTCATGAGATTGCACTTGGAGATTTATTTGTGAATTCTCTTTTTTTTCTCTCTATCTTTTCTTTTGCTTGTAGTCATAAGTGCTTTCTACTTCATGCTTCTCTTGAGACTCATTTGATGCTTGGAGGTGCTAAATTAGATATTCTTGTATTTTTCACAAAGTCTTAAATGTTATTAAATCTTTGAGGAATTTGATTTATAGTAACATTGGTGGTGAATGGAGTAGTCTAAAAAGTGAGCATTTCATTCCATCTTTGTGTTAATCTTCTTTGATAAAGTTCCTTGAGAATTCATAATAATTGGAAGACTAAGCATCCTCAAGGAGTTTATAATTTTTGTTATTACGATTCTTCTTTGAACACATTCTTGAGCACCACATTCATAAAACTTTGTTTATCATTTACCCTTCAAGGAGCTTTTGAAGAAGTTTGTTTTAAAAAGAAAAATTGAAAACCCTCAAGTTTTGATAGTACTTTCATGAAATTTATTTGTTGATTGGAAGTGATTTTCTTAAGTTTCCTTATTTAGAGGCTATGTTCAATGACTTGAGAAAATAATTTTGAGAGGTCTTTGAAAAGGAAAAGAAGAAGGATTGGTATTGTCATTTACCATTTGAAGAGTTGATTTTTTGGAATTTGATATTGCAAAGGAAGTACAAAATGATTCCAAAAGCTTATATAACAATCTTTTGATTTTAAAAATGAATCCTCTTATTAATTGTCTCTTTGATCTTAATACTCTAGTGTCTGAAACTCTTTGGATTCTTCAATATGCATTTAGAGTTTAGAAGCATTATGCACCAAGAATCTATGAATGGAATATGGGAAATATTGAGAATATAAGCTTCAGCTATCATCTCCTTTTTAAAAAATGTCGTTTTGAAGCATCTTTTCCTTGTGGTTATTGAGAGAGAGAAATTCGATTGATCCTTTCTTTCCTCATTTCTTTGATGTTCAATCCTTTGCTTAGATCCTTGGAAACCAACAACATCTTTTGGATATATGGAATCTTAAAAGTTCTATTCTTTACTTTTATTCCAAGAGATTCCATATATGCAAACGTTAGTTTTCAATTTCATTGATATATGCATATGGTAGCTTAAAAGTATAGATTTATGTTTAAATAATTTAATTACTTTAAGTTTACATTTCTTTATACTAGAGTCGTAATGTTACAAGTTTAAAATTTAATACTATTCTCTTTTTTTCTTATAGTTTTGTTCGTCTGGATTTTAATGACATATTCTCCATCATATACACACTAGGAGTATGTGTTTAGTTAGTTTAAAATTTAAAGTTTTACGGAAGATCCCTGACTCTATAAAGTTTTATCGGGTAGCCTTGACTCTTTATCTTTATTTAAGTTGGTTTGTTGCTTGTTTGAGTGGCATGTGTGCTTGGAAATGTCCATAATACAGAGGAAACTTTACAAAAAATTTTCAATCTTATAAAAAACTTAAATTTTTAGGAATGACTTAATGTAAAATTTAAAATGAAAGGGGAAGTTGGAATTTTTTTAATATTTTAAGGGAAACTTTGTTATGCTTTCGAAGGGAGGAACCTTGTTTATAAAGATTATAAGGCATTAAAAGTTATATCATCTTTTTATTAAATATTAAAAGACTTTTAGGTACATCTAAAATTTAAATTTATAATCGTAAATTAGAAGTTATGAAACTAACAATTCTTTCTCCTAATCATTCTTAAAATCTATGGAAAATATACCATATCGTAGTTGGATGTACAGAAAACGACTTGTGCATAAGGTTAGGGTCTTACAAGTGAATTTACTCATGGGGCTGATTGTTTTATTTGTCATTGTCTTGAAACGAATAATGGAAGTAAAAACGAGATGAGATATTCATGTGTAAAGTGTAAAAATAAAAGATTTATAGCTGCGGATGGGGTGAAGGATCATCTTTTCTAGTGGAGTTTTGTGCCTTGTTATCATAATTGGACAGGCCATGGTTAAATAATATGGCCATGATAAGGACTTGTTGATCGAAGAGAGCGGTGGGGATAAGTGTTTGAAGCCAACGACATGTTACAACTCGACGAAGGAACAAAAGAAAATGGTGCTTGATTGGGTTAAAAAGTTGCACCTGCCAGATAGATTTGCATCTAACTTGGCTAGATGTGTTGATTATAAAGACATGAAGATGATAAGTATGAAAAGTCATGATTGTCATGTGTTCATCGAGCGACTGATGCGCATCACCTTTAGAGAGCTTCTTCTGGCTAAGGTGTAGAGTTGCTTGGCCGAGTTGATTCTCTTCTACTGGGACTTGTGCATGCCGAACATAAGTGAGTCTCATATGCGTGAATTACAAGAAAGCATTCCCATTTTGATATATATGTTAAAATGCATATTCCCTCTAGGTTTTTTCGATGTTATAGAGAATTTGATGATTCATTTGTCGTACGAGACGAGGGTATGCGATCCTGTCCAATACACAGGTGGATGTACCCCTTCGAGAGATAATCTACACAACTTCACTTAATTATTTGCAAACGTGATTTTAATTAAAGTATATAACCTATTCTAATATACTGACAATATATTAGGTACTTGCATCATATAAAGAAGACAATAAAAAAAAGACAATAGTCGTGGGATCAATTTGCAATGGTTACTTAATTGAGGAGGCATCGATGTTCTTTAGCTACTACTTTGAAGAGAGTCTACCTATACTCCAAAAATGAGTTAGGTGAAATGATGATGTCAGGAATCCTCTTCATCAGGGTGAGGTTCTATCAATATGCAATCAACAAGGAAGAAAATTCAGAGAAATGGAAAAAAGATTCTTGGATGATCGAGAATAGAAAACGGTGAGGAACTATATCCTTATTAATTGAGAGGAAGTGGAACCTTACCTTCAGTAAGTTAATCGATGTTCTTCACTTCACACACGTTTCGTATACATATATACATATCTTGTAAAGTTTAAATTTACTTATGCAGGAAATATAAATTAGATCTCAGAAATCTTAATTCGAATATATCGGATGATGAAATTCAGGAGAAAATAAGTGAAGATTTACAAAGTGGTTTAAATTTGAACTAAGTTAATCTATTTGAAAGCATTTAGATTTAATTTACATAACCTTATTAATCTTGTCAAATATGTTTTTGTGTATATAAATGCACAATCCCACAAAACAACCTAGTCAACTCCTAAAAAATCTGTCTTGGGGTCCTTCTAAAAAAGCTAAGACATACATGGATACATTGACAATGAGTTTCGGTTTCATAGAAGAGATAGGGGTAAGGATGGAGAAACGTATGATGACGATGTATGTGAAACCGAACTATTATGGTGTTTTAAAAGAACTAGTTAAGGTAGAGTTGACTTGAATACGAATCCAAAAGGTCTTCTTGTTTCATTGTGATTGGTTTGATTCTTCGGATCTATGAATGAGGATTCATCCTCAATATAAATTTTTTGATTTGCACAAAGGCAGGAGGTATGGTGGATACCTCTTTTCATTCTAGCTTATCAAGTAGAGCAAGTTTTATTATTCCCATATCCTGGCCCTAAAAGACCGAGGACCGATTAGGTTAGTGTTAAAAATCTCGACCCTAACTAATAGATGTTCTGGTCTAAGATAACGCATTCAAAGAGAACATGGAAGTTAACAAGGGTTCGACAATAGATGTGATGATTGAAGACGCAGGACTTATCGTTCATGAGTCTCGTACGTCGGAAGAATTAGATGTCGCCCTATCTAACCATATTTCAAGGAAGTACCAAATGATGAAACTTAAATAAAATGCGATTCCGAGAAAGATTTCATTGAAGATGCCAAGGAAGACTCCGACGATGAATCCGATAATGATTCGAATGAGGATTTTGACACATAGAGTATTGTATGATCAACTTTTATTGTACTTTTGTTATTATATTTTTGTTTATTATATTTATTTAATTTACTTATATTATTACATTTATGTTATTACACCTATGTTTATTATATTTATATCATTAAATTTATGTTTATTATATTTAACTAATTCTATGATGTAACTTATATCACAGGTTTGATAGCCAGAGGATAAAAGAGAAAGGATCGGCCGCCTCCGACACAACAAGATCCATTGCCTATGACACAACTAGATCCACGGACTCCGACACAACAGGATCCACTGATATAGACACAGTAAGATGGCCTGACACAACAGGAGGCACGGTCCGACGCTCCCGCTTCATCTACCGTACCCACCACACAACAATCATTCTCTGCAGCTCCCACGATAGATCCTGCAGCTTAGAAACTACCTTCCAGTCATACTCGGTAGTTATTGATGCTGAATGTAGATCAGTAAGTTCACTTAACATAAAAATATATACTTATCATTAAAAAATTATAATAAAATATAATATATATTAACATTAATTTTATGTAATATGTGTAGACTACATCCGCCTTTGAGAGCAGCCATCAACGTCTTAGGTGTTGTGCAGGAGTGGTTCACCTGGCCTTATCACAGTTTGATTGAGGTCCTACTAGATGTCCGAGATATATGGTAGGGAGAGTTTTAGGTAAATGAATCAACATAGTAGTTGTTTATCTTGTCCTAAGTTTTTTTTAACAAGTCTTTATACTCATAATATTTTGAATCTTTTGAATCTTATACTTGTTATACTTATACAAATATAATTTATACTTGTACTTGTTATATTCTATTATCTATACTTATACTGTCATATTGGTTTCTAATTTTTTCAATTTTCATTGAATTTCGGAAAAGATGCTTGTAGGGCCCAACACTACCCATCCCCAAGATAAGACATGCATGGAAGGTCAAAGTCAACGACCGAATGAGGGATTTTCTTGGTGATGCTTGGGCCGCGAGAAAGAGGCCTATTTGGGTTCCTAAGATGTTCTGAGAGCAGATGATGAAGTATTGGGAGAATCTTGAGTACAAACTTTTTTTCAAACAGAATAAAAGGAATAGGAATTAGGGACGAGGGGCGGGGAGCCGAGAAGCACACAAGTAGTTCCATCTCCCTCACAGAGCAGATGTCGAAGAAGGTAAGAACTCTTTGATTTCATTACTTCATTAAAAGGTAATTAATAATTGTGTTGTTTTGCAGCAAGCGGATTTATCAGAGAGATTCTCCAAGTGCAAACGCTTGGTGGAGCTCCACAAGAATAAAAAAGAGGATAAGAATAAGTAGTATGTGGATTTTCAGTCATTAGAGTTCTTGATAAGTTTAGAGAAATTTATAGTTTATGTTTATGTAATGTTTTATAACTTATAATTTTAAAGTGTATATAATATTTTATGACTTATTATCCAACTAACATTTTATATTGTAGTCGAAGTTTTACGAGCTACGAGAGAAAGACGATGAGGAAGCTGCGGCTACTGGCACTGTTATGCCCAATGAGCAAAAACTGATGGTCGCTTGAGCCGCAACCGATTATGTAGAGCTGGTTCATAGGCAGCTTATTCCAGAGCCAAGAGCAGTCGGGCTACAGGTGGATTACCACCATGCTGTTTGGATACGGAGCAGAGGACCATGAGCAGGGTTGGTAAAGTTTATTTTTGGTACAAATAAACACCTTAGATTTTAATTATTAGCCTTTAAAAATATTTTATTTATTTATTAAACATAATTATTTAATTTATTTTATTTTGGTGATAAAGGAAAAGAAGCCCACAAGAAATAGAAAAGGGCAAGCCTATGGTTAAGAAGGTAGCCCACAAGAAGTAGTCCAAAAAGGAAAAGAGGAAATAAGGAGGCAGCGGTAGAATTTAGAAAAGTGGGAAGAGGAAGCTGCTTGGGGAAGAAAGGAGCCGCAAGAAAAAAAACACAAAAAGATTGGAGGCTGAAGAAGAAACACAAAAAGCAGCGGCACAAAAAAAGAAGCAGCGGCTGTAGAGGCTGAAGAAAGGAAAAAGAAGCTGCGTAGCTGCTAAAAGAAACACGCAGCAGCAGCAGCAGAAATACAGATGCAGCTGCTGGCAGCAGAATAAAAATCACTCGCTGAAACAGAGAAAACCGGACACAGCAGAAGAAATCGGATGCGGTGGAGCAAGAGCAAGAAAGTCAACAACTTAATTGGAAGAAAGTCATGATCTACTCCAAGAAATTGGTTATTTCTTTCCTTTTAATCATGAACTAATTTTCTTTTTGGAATCTTGATGAAACCATAGCCATGTGACTTTGATTTATGTTATTTTGGGAGATTTATTATATTATTTATGTGATTACATATCTTTGGATGTTTCTTGGTTTGATGGAATTAATTCTTTGTGATTGTTCTTGTAGAATAATTATTTGGGTTAATTGAAATTTTTATCCATGCTTAATTCTTGTAATATTGAGTATGAAAGATATGTGATTTTTGCAAGTACATTGTGGGTTTTAGAATTGAATAGTTCATGCTAATTTTAGATGATTTATGATAGAATTGAATAAGTCATACTAATGGTTAGATGGGTTATGTCATGTATTTAAGCACAATATATTTCTTTAGTGAATCGAAGCTTGTAGCCTAGATCACCACATAAAGGTCTAATCTTTTCTCCTGAATAAAATTAAATCATTATTATATAGGTTAGTGGTGGATTCAAAGATCTAAATCATCTCTTTGTATAAGCTCTTGTTATTTCTTATTTAGTTATTTGTTCATTAGTTTTAATTAATTTAGGAATAACTTTTAGATAATATAATTTAATTCTTCTTTCTATAAAATTAATTTAGGAAGATAATAATTAAGTAGTTAAGCCTTTCTCTGTGGTTCAATACCCTGCTACTGCCCTATTACATTGATCTTGTGTACTTGCAAGCATTGGCTTTAAAACTTTGTTATAAAAATCCCTACCAAGTGGAGGCTGCGGTTTCCCCCGTCTTTGTTGCTTTTGAGCATATGAGGTAGTTTGCCGAGCTGAACCACTTGTCGTACAACCTGCCACCCGATGATGGACCTCATCAGAGCTGCTATGGCTGCTGTTCCATCAACGACATCTTCATCGATGGCAACAGCGGAGACCTCATAATGAGGTTATCTTCCTCTACACTCCCGTCCTCTATTGATGTTTTGAGCACCAGCACTGTCGATTCGTCAGTAAATGCCTACTTTTTTTGTTGTGTATTTCATGCAATTACTCTGCCAAATTGCTTATTTACTTAAGCATTAAAGATGAAATGGAGGAACAATCCTGCTTTGGTCTTCATTCATTCTGTCTTGTAGGTGATTTACTTCAAGGATCAATACGTGAAACTCATTATCTGGTAGTTTCCAATGAGAGATTTTGAATTCAAATTTTGAAAATGGTTTATTACTTTTTGCGAAATTTGGGCTATTATTTTGGGACCTTGTTTCATTCCGAATTAGTTCAAGACTCTTGGATAATCGAATTAACCTTTTTAGTAATAAGGGCCTGCACCAAAAGTTCAACCTACTATCTTATCACGAGGATTTACAAATTTTTAATTGTTTCGTAAGGATTTGTTAAAAATTAAATTATACGATGCCTATGGATATATAAAGATGATCATGAAGGAATGGTGCCGACTATTTTTGTAGGAAACCATGATGGTAGCTAAACTATCATTTTCTTATTCCACTTACTTTTTATATTCCATTTCTGGGATTGATTACAAGTTCTTGTTTCTTTGAAAACGAGAGGCAATCAAAACTAAATACTAAAACGTCAACTAACTGTACTTGGCTCTAATTCAAGCACATTTTTTTTAATTACAATTAATTAGCGTTAGTTTTAACAAGATTTAGAGTAAGAAATGTACATTCATTTCTAAGACCAAATTCATATATATATATATATATATATTCTTATGGGTTACTTCACTTCGAACAATCAATTTGTTATTACACGCCACCAATTTTTCTTTCTTAATCTTCATGTTGGTTGCTCAAGAGCAGGGTTTGGTCCTCAATTCCTCATCAGCCATCCAGGTTGATTTTTTTTTATATTGTTTTTATTTTTTTGAGCTTCTTCTCATGATTCAACTATGATTTATTAAATGATTATACGTGACAAGATTCAAGTTATTCATAGCCAGTAATATATATATATATTATGTGCTATTGAGCCAAAGTTAATTAATTACCTGTAAGATAATATCCAAATTAAAAAAAAGAAAGAAAAATACATTATTTGGGATACCAAATCTCTTCTTATATTACTTGTTGGGAATGAGTCGAAAGTGGCAAAAATTACACAACAAAAATATAAAGAAAAGAATAAAATAATAGCACTTAATAATTTAAGGTGATTCTATCTCTCAACATAGAGTTATATCAACGATTTCACTACCTAAGCTTGGATGAAAGAAAATTACAAATTAACCCCTTATACTATGTATTTTTAGGACATATAAAAAAGTACGACTTTCCCTCTAAGTTAGGCATCTAGAATTGCACACAATCAAATTCTAAAATAGGAGGTTTTATTTTCAAGTGTTCCTTTCTTACATTAATATATTTATCTAGTCTTATAAAAGAATAATATTGTGGAAATTATAAAATTCTAAGGGATTTCAAAAACATAATCCAAACGCACATTTTTCAAGCTTTTGAAGTTTAGTTTAGGGCCTTCTGAAAATACTATGAACTTGATGGTAATTTTATGAAAAGCACCATTTAGAGTAGAAGTGTTCAAAAGTTTATGTTTTGGAGTCTTAATGTTGTTAGAAAGTTGTCAAACTCAAACTAATTAACCAACCTTACATACGCCCAAAATGCTATGCCAATTCTTGTGTTGTATGATGGTTGGTACTTATCATCATATTGCAACTTTTAATTAATCAACATGCTTTACTCAATTAAATATGGTGCGGTTTTAAGAAAATCCACCTCACATGTTGTCTAAACGAGTTTTCACAAAGTTGTTAGAATAACTATACGCAAATAATTTGTGTGAAAATTAAGTGTTTCTAACTCTTGCGAAAGCATTTTACACATACTTAAACAACCATCACGATCAAAGTGATCAATTAATAACATTTAACAAATTACATTAAATATAAAATGAAAAAGTTGAAAGTTTCATAAAAAAAAAAAAGTACTTTCATATAATTGAAGATGATTAGAAAGAAAAATCATTTAATTAAAGAGGGTTGGATGGGAGTAGTCAAAGTTGGTTTGTTGAGGTTTTTCATGGTTTGTTGATGTGTTGCTTATATGGGTTTTCTTGGGAAGGTGAGATAAAATTAAGGTATATTATGATTTTCATTACAGAGACACTTTGAGAAACAATACAAAAAAAAATTAATAATAAACATTTTTATTTGGTTATGCAAGTAAACTTAAATGCTTTAAAATACATGATTGAAAGCTATTCCAAACCTTTCCTTTCAGGGATCACCACGCCACATAGTGTATTGATTGGAGAAGGAACTATTACCAAAAAACATCTCTTTTTTGAGAGATCATCCATAATTTTTTCTCTATGAAAATCAGATTAATAGTTCTTTCAGAATAATTAACCGAAAATTTGCATTTCGAAACCTTTTAATAAGGTAACTTGTGTCACAATCTTCAGAATATGTGATAGATAAATTATACGTCAAAATATAAAATTTACGTTCGAAAAAATTTAAATATTTTTCCTTCCAAAACATACAACACTCTCTCTACACAAGTTTTCTCCACCTTCTCTATAAAAAATGTGGTATTTTTTAAAGATTTGAATATTTTGAAGTTAAAAATGAATAGTTTTGAACATTATCTATATTGTATAATCAATTTTGAAATAAAAATTACAAAAAAACACACAAAAAATTCGAAAATACATCGTCTGCACACTTGAGCCATGCTCTAGCGAGTAGGATGTCTCGCGCCAAGTTTTGGTGCAGATAATGAGAGAATCGCGTCAAGGCCTGGCGCGAGGATACCTCTACTTGCGCCATGCTATGGCGCAAACATCGAATATCTTACGCCAAGCTTTGGCGCGAGATCTACTTGGTCCATACCAGGCCTTGGCGCGAGTTATCTGAGATCAGCGCCAATGCTTGATTTTTCAATTTCGGTGTACTTTTTTTAATTTTAAACCGATAAGAATATAAATAAACGAGTATAGAACGATATATTAGTTTTTTTTCTAATTTTTAACGGTTAGATTTGAATAGATCGTCATTTAAATTTTTGGGTATAGAAAAAAGTTGGTAAGAAAGAGGGTAGAGAGAAAAAATAATTTTATGAAAATGAAATTTTTCTTAAATAAATTTTAAATTTCGACGCGTAATTTATCGGTAACCCATAATATTATTAGAGTTTTCAGTAGATGTATATGTACTTCTTTCTAAATTCTTTTTCCAATGGCAGATGAGAACCTTTTGGAAGAATGTGTTTATACTGAAAAAGGGTTATTATTCTTGAGGAATTATAAATATTTGATGAATTCTTGGCCTAATTTCCAAGTTATCTCTACCCATTCAAGACTTAAAATCTTTTAACAAAATTAAGAAAGTTTCCCTTAAAAAAAAAACAAAGAAACACTTCTTTCAATTTTAACGAAATTTGAAAGAATAATTTTCTGTTTAACCCCTCCAATTGAAGATTACTGTTCCAAAAGTCAGCTGATGTGTTGTCCAGGAAAAAAAAAAATAATCAGCTGATATGTTCTGAGGCAGTTGGTTATTAGTCATAAGGAAAAAAAATCAGCGTTACTGCAATGTAATAAGTTCCCTATTGGCACCTGTTGTAATATTGAGAAGTTTTGTATTAGGTCATAAATTTGCAGTAAAAATTAAACTTTACGAGTATCTCGTAAGTTGATGCTAAATTAATCAGGATAGTATAATCTTTGAATATCTAAGACTCTGATTAATAGAAAAATATATTTAAACTGAACCAAATAATGTAAACAACTAGGCTTTTCTTTGGATCAAGAAACAGTATATATATTGTTTTACATTGTCTACTGAACAAAAATTGATTTGCCTAATGTTTTGTCTTTTTTTCTCCCCTTAAATTGTACATAGATGTTTTACATTGTGAAATGATCGATCTTTAAACAATTAATTAAACGAAGAGGTAGATGAGAGATTCAAATAAACATAATTTTAACGGACATTAAAACTTCAACTAATTTTGAGGATTTAGGAAGAATTGTAAAATATTGAAAACTATTCCATTAGAAGAGATACAATTAGTTCAGAATCATTTAAAAAAAAAAAAGAAATTCTACTCCTTTGTTGTGGGTTTCCTGTATTAGTCATTACTGTCAAAGTATTTTTTTCAACCACACCATACTACACTATAATATGCAAACTGCCCAAAACACAAAATCATCATTTATCAGTTTAGAATACAGAATTAATTAAAACTTTCAAGTTAGTTAGTTAGAGCTTGACTGGAGAATAATATAATATACGGACAATATATAAGAAGGAAACTTTCAAGAGGCGAGCATATATAGTATATAAAGAAAAATTTTCAAAAGGTTGAAAGTGAACTTAGGAAAAAAAAATCTATAAGCCTAAAAGTTATAACATATTTATAAAATACCATCTTTACAAATATTAAGGATGAGTAGTATTGTACAGCACGAAAAAATTGTAGCAGAAAACTCACATGACAGCGTCTATATACTACTCCCTCTGCCTGTTTTTTTTATTTTTATTTTTTATTTGATGTCACATTTTAGTCAATATATTATTTTTAAAAAAAATAAAAAATTTAGATTTTGTTTTTTAAGGACTATAATAACCTTCAAACTCTTCTCTCTCCTTACTATTATTTCTATAAATTTCCACATTAGAATTAAGAATCAAAAGATGTTGGAATTTGTTTTAACTGGGAGGGTATAATAAGAAAATGTTAATTACATATTGCATTATTTTCACAATGTGACAAGTAAAAAAATAAAAAAATTAGTAAGATGTGACACATAAAAAAACAAAAGCATAGAGGGAGTATTTATTAAATGAGAAGGTTCAGATTTTATCGGCATCACGATAAGAAGGGGAATTTGAGTAAAAAATGAAAAAAAGAAAAAAAGAAACATATACATCCTCCGTCCTATAAAGATGGTCCAAGTTTCCTTTCTTTTTCGTTCAAAATTATGGTTTTATTTCTATTTACATATATTAGTTAACATGTTAATTTCATTGTATGCCCCTCATTATTCTACATCTTAATTAAAAAATTATCTACTTTTCAAGAAATTTTAGTGAAACCCATGTCATTCTAATAACTTTATACAAGTTTTAAGAAAAAAATTAACTATATTTAATATAAAGAAAGGATATAAAAAAATTAAAACAAAATTTATTAGTGTAATTAATTTTTTTAATTTTTGTAAAGATTGAAAGAGCACCATTTTTATTTTTGTGGGACGGAGAGAAACTGATTAGATGCTCTAACGGCACTTGCAATATGTATAAACAGTTAGATACCGATCTTACACCCACCGTTGGAGATGTCTTGTTTACTTGATTAATGTTGTGATGTTAATACATAAGCTATATATATAGTTATTATATTAACATTTATTGAGCAAGTTTTTGATTTCGTGGGGCATGGAATAATCAGTCAGTTAAGAAATCAATTTTAATATTCAATTTCATAAAATCCTTATTTCAATATTTTCATTTGACTGCCCATCTTCATGGAATTATATAATTATATTATTTTTGGTGTCATGGTAGATGGTTTACCCCCAATTGTTTATTTCTTTATTTATTCTATACGTTTTAGATTCTTATTTACCTAAAATAGGATTATTATATTTGCTCATATGTTCTACGTACGTGTTTTTTTTTCTCTAAAAAAAAAAAAAATTAAACATAGAGCAAACAGAAAAAAAATATTTATAAACCTAAAACTCTTTTGTAGATGAATGAACTCTTTGTAATTTGTTAACTTAGTCGATAAATGAGAAATGTGAAAGAGGGGATGGAAAATAAGGATTTGTTTTGGAGGATATGGAAATGTATATAGTTAGTTTTGTGAAAAATATACAACTGATGGATCTATTGGCGTGTTCGATTTTCGATTTAGTTTTCAGTTTAGAAATTCAAATTTTTTTTAACTTTTTAATTGAAAATAAATTGAATTATATTTAGTTGAAAAGTAAATACACCGTACTAATTTTTTCGGTTTAGTTCAATTCAATTTAATTTCAAACTGAAATATTGAAATATACCAAACAACCTTTCAATTGGGATCTAATTTCTCTTTTTTTTTTTTTTAGGTCTAATTTCTTCCAATATGAATATTTATTTTGCATTCCAATATGAATGTCGTGAATTATAAAGAGACAAAGTGAGCGTGAATGTGGGAGAGACAAAGTGTTATGAGAGAGAAAGTGTCGTGGATTTTAGAGAGGAAATGAGCGTGAATTTTAGAGAAAAAAATGTGCTTGAATTTTAGAAATAAAAAGTGTACGTGAGTGTGTGAGAGAAGAGAAGATGTGTATGTAAGAAAATATTAATATAAAATTATATAGTTAATAATGAGAGTGATTAATATAAAAATCTTGTAGAATTAGAATTAAATTCTCATATTTTAATTTGGAATTGAAATTAGTACATTTGTAGAATTGAAATTGGAATTAGAAAGTATTTGATTTTTCAAACTAAAAAATCAAAAAAAAAAAAAAGTATTATATACTTTTTAAAAATCGAATTAAATTGAAATAAAAATTTAAAAGGTGGAATCAAAATACAAAATTCAATTCAGAATTCGATTCAAGGATCAATTTTGCCCTTTAAATATGTCATACGATAGTTTCACGTGCTTTTAGTCACCGGATCCCATGTTGTAAAGGAGCGGGGGTTCAAGTTGAGAGGGTCGAAAATTGCTTGATATGCGAAAAAAAATAATAGTGATTTAGGGTGTTTGGTGACTCCCATATATAGTTTAATGACATATTGATAGAGTCCTCTATTTGTTTTCACAACCCAAATATATAAACGTATTGAGCTAAAGAGCTCTGTGTATTCCTACATATATTGTATTCGTCACACTCCCTCTTTGAAAGGGTAATTTATAAGTCTAATAGTATTTATGATTTATTATTTAATAATTATTTTTTTATTGTTAAAATAAGTATTTTAAAATAACCTTAAATATATAGGCCTAGATTAATATATGATCATACAATCACATTAAACTATCTCATGTAAGATATATAGATGTAGCAAATTATACTATAAATGCATCTCGATACACTTTGTATTATGTGTTTTAGTTAACGAATTTACAAGTTATTTTTATAGAGTCTTTATACCACTGTAAAATTTGTGCATTATCTATTCACATGAAATCATAACACATGCATTTCATACGTACATTGTAATATTGTGCCATGATACTTGCATTCTATTATTATAGAATCATAATATATATCTCGTATATGGAGTCATGGCACATAATTTACCTTGTATTGTGCATTCGAATACCTAATATAAGAACTTGATAGATTTATTACACAATTACAGACTACAAATTTCTTACAATATGAATATGAAGAAAGCTAACAAATTACATTAGCTAGTTTTGATTGATATAACTTGTTACCATGCATATATAGTAGTTATGAAGAAAATTAGAGATAACTAATATATTTATATATATAGGTGAGAATTTTAATAGGGAATTAATTAGAATAATAAGATGATAGGCCAATAGCAAGACAAGAAAAGGTCAGGTTTTCTATAGCAACATATAAGCTCCATTTTGTCGTGCAAAACCAACAAAAGTGACTGCCCATCCACACCTAATAAACCAACCCTCCCTCCCTCCCCTGCCCTCCCACTTCTTCTCCTCCTCCTTTTATATATATACCTCTCTGTTGCTTCCATCTTATCTTTGATGTGAATTATTTCCACAGCTCAAAGTTCAATATTACAACAACCATGGCGGCGGCGGCGGCGGCTAGTGATCATATTCATGACGATGATGCTAGAACTTGCCCTCGTGGTCATTGGAGACCTGCCGAGGATGAAAAGCTCCGTCAACTTGTTGACCAATATGGCCCTCAAAACTGGAACTCTATCGCTGAAAAACTTCAAGGAAGATCAGGTTAATTAATTTAGATGAAATTAATTATATTTGTAATTATATATTAATCCTCCATGATCTGCTTCTTTTTGGATTTCTAAATTTTAGGTTCATTAATTTGGTATTTAAAAACTTCTTTTGATCCTTTGGAATGATTAAAGAATCTATTACATCTTTCTAAACTATGAGATTGAGCTAAACACAAGGACGGAACAGGGGTAGTTGGTGGTTCATAACATTTTTTTTAAAAAACAATTTATTGTACTTATCGAGTTTCAAGTTTTTAACTATGTTTTTATGAAATTCAACCTATACTTGATATTGGAATAAATATTGGTTGAATTCAATTTCTCTAGTTGATTGAGTATATTCAAGCGGTCCCGTATTAAAATTGAGGTGACAGTTCCGTCTAAAATAGCTCAAAAGTGATGCTCTAGGAATTGTTTATTTTATTTTATTTTTTTATATATATGGAAGAGAAGTATATAGTTTGAACACAGTACCTCTATCGTGGTAAGTAGTATTTCTACCATTGAACTATCACCTTGCCACATCTTTGATATAAATATCATCCAAATTACTATCCTTTTATTTTTCATGTTTGATAGATGATCAATCTTACTTTGTCAAAGGCTATCCCTCTAGTCAATTTAAAAATGACATTAAAATGTAATATCTACTTTTAGGGTTTGGAGAGATTAGTCAATTAATTAGGGTTTTGCTAATTACAGGGAAGAGCTGTAGATTAAGATGGTTTAATCAACTTGATCCAAGAATTAATAGAAGGCCTTTTACCGAAGAAGAAGAGGAAAGGCTTCTTGCAGCTCATAGAATACATGGAAATAAATGGGCACTTATATCTAGACTTTTTCCAGGTAGAACAGATAATGCCGTGAAGAATCATTGGCATGTTATTATGGCAAGAAGGCAAAGGGAACAATCTAAATTATGTGGTAAGAGAAGTTACAATGAACTTGTTATTAGTACTACTGATCATTCAACCTCTCCTTCCTTTGGTTTTCGACGAAAGTATTCAAGAACTCAAGAGGATTTTGGCTCTAAAATAAGCTTTGGGAATAGTTCATTCTTCTATGAAGAATTTCAAAATCCAAACAGAAATAGCCTTTTTTCAGTATCAACTTCTTCAAGTCCTTGGATGAGCTGTAATCAAAGATATTTATTGAATTCGTCGGTGATTGGAAGCTATGGAAATTACAAGAGGGCTATTATGAATCCTTTTGGTTTTCCAGTTTGTGGTGATCATGGTAAAAGTGAAGCAAATGGAAAGAACCAAAGAGGGCTGCAAGTGATGAATAATATTGGTCATGATCATAACTGTTTTCCATTTGGGAAGTCTATTGAGAAGAAGCATAATGAAGATGATCAATCTATCCAAAAGGAAGATATTCCCTTTATAGATTTTCTTGGTGTGGGGATTTCATAAAGTAGTAATAGCCTCATAGTTTTTTTATTTAACATTTTTCTTTTTTCTTCTTTTTTTGATTTGATAATCTATGCTTCATTTGCATTCTTTTTTTAGCTTGCGATTGACTAATTACTGTAAAATTCGTTAAGTTAAAATTGATAGGTTTAGTATCTTGTTTTTACCTCTAAAGCAAGATTATATATTCAAATTATTGCTTAGAACCCTCTAATATTTAAACTTTGAGGTTAATTTATCTTTTGATGTGGATGTTGATTCGGTAACTTTAATTTGTTCATTAGGTATGTTATGATAATGGCTATATTTTCCTCCCTTTTGTCTTTTAAGGCATTGGTGGTGTACACAACATTTCTTAGTAGTTTAAAGCATGGAACCATAAGGTAGAAAATATAGTGTTTCTTCATTTGGTAATCTCTTAAAAGTTAAAATAGGGAAGTTGACATGAACTTATGTATAGATTTTGTCTAATTATATCATTTTCAGCAAAGTAGAAACTACCATATGTTTCTTAAAAATGCAAGAAGCCATTCTGCATATTGTTGAAAGCTATTTGAAACGTACTTTAGAAATATACATAAATATATATATATAGTTTGTCAAAAGTGTGCCTGAGGTACACGTAATACAGATAAATTTGCATTAGTTTTTATAATTCAAATATAACAAAAATCCTATTAAATCACCTATAAAAATTTTGCATAACTTAATAATTATTTATATTTATTTACCTTAATTGTGCTAATGAGAATCTTTAATATTCTCTCTTGCCTCCTCCCCTTTTCCCACTCCTTCCCACCCCTAAATAAAGGAAACACCAAGGTCTTCTTTAACATTTCTTTTTATAATATATTTTTCCCTCAAGGTTTATTTTTTTCCCTTAGGGTTTATCTTTTATTTGGTAGGTTTTATTAATAAAATATACCAAATAAGAGATGTAATAAAAAGTCTTACAAGAAATATGTTAAAGACAATCCGAAAAGGAAAAAAAAATATTCTATTTTTTTTCGGGTCCACTCTGTGTAATATTCCTAATTTGACATATTTTATTAATAAACCTACCAAATAAAAAATGAACCCTAAGAAGAAAATATAAACCCTAAAGAAAAATATATAATAAAAGGAAATATTTTGTGATGAGGAAGAGCAGGGAGGGAGTGGGTGAGAGAGAATATTAAAGATTCTCATTGACACAAGTAATATAAATAATATACATGATTATTAATTAGTGTAAACTTTTCTTAGGTAATTTAATAGGATTTTTGTTATATTTGAATTAAAAAAATAATCAGTTTTATGTGTATTAACATGTACCAGAGGCACACATTAGACAAACCTATATATATATTTTTGTGGAAGTTTTGATTGAATTCCAAACTGAAAGTTACATTTATTCTCACAAAATTTCTTCTCCATATTCCATGGTTCATGAAGAATCAATCATATGAATTGCATAGCTAACATTCATCTTCTGGATTTGACCCTTATAAGTTGTCAGTTTAGAGTGATTATTGATCACTCGAGAATGTTTTTCTACTTCTTCCCTTTTCTTTTTATTTTTCGTCTTTGGTCTCTACATATATCATGGTTACTGGATGTTGTATTTGCATGATGTACTCACATCTTTTTAATTAGCCGTGCCAAAATCATAAATTTTTAGCTTGTTTTCTTACAAAGACTCAATTAATATATTATGATTGTAATTCTTGTTAATTACAAAATCATGCATTTGAGGTGGAGATTGAAGAATTTGCAGAAGACAAATTTACGCTCATAATTTGAGAAGGCAATTGTATTGCTATGTCTTGTTCTATGTACACGGCTAAGCAGCCATTTTAATAGCTATACAAATTATGTCAATAAGGAATTCCAAACTAATAAGGTAATCCAGATCATATGAATTTACACAATATAGGAAATCCAGATCATATGAATTTACACAATATAGGAAATCAAGTTAATACACAAATCACGATATAAAGTAATCAATGATAAATATATATATATATATAATATAACATATGTATGAAAAATATCTAAGGAAACTCTAACGGTACTTTCAAGTTGGAGTATGGAGATTTCGATTACCTAACTTGCATAATAAACCATTAAATAAATAATGACCTTGGGCCTTGATAAATATGTTGGCAAGTTGAGACAAAGAATAACATCATGAAGAGATATTCGAGTAGCCTGATACTAATCACGCACAAGATAGCAATCGATCTCAATGTGCTTGATGCACTCATAATAGATAGGATTGGCAGCGATTGAAGTACTGCTCGACTATCATAATGAAACAGCGCGGGACATTGTTCTGGAACATGAAAATCAATTAATAATTGTCTATCATTTTAACTCACAACAGGTAACAGCCATTAAATTATATTCGGCTTCTGTATTATAATTCTTTTAAATACATAAATTCTCCTCCATTATCTATTCTTCACTGGGTCTATCTATTCATAAAATTTAGCCATTATCATTCCATTATCCATTCATTCCACCTAAACACATAAATTCCCACCAAGGGGAGTGTAAGGAATGGTAGTTTCATGATTAATTCCATTACCATAGAAGGATTCTTTTAAATAAATAAATTTCCCTCCATTATTGGAATGTATATTTTTAATAAATAAAAGTTTAAAATTAGTTTGAATAGTTTTGTAAAAAAGTGGAATAAAGTTCGTACTTCACTCTTTTTAGTCATTAACAAAATTCAAATGGTAGAAGAATAATTATCGAGAATAATAAAAAAATATTATGTGTGTTAGTTTTCTTTGTACCCGACATATTATATATATAGTGAATTAAAGAGAAAACTGTTGATGCGTTATTAGAAGAAATAGAGAAGGGTGCACGAGTGTGTTCAGCACGAACAATAAATATTGCAAGGAATAATATTTTTACACCTAAATACATTAGGTAAAAAAATTAAGATGGAATTTGAGGGATGTCTCAATCTTTGGTGCCAAAATTCATAATAATCATTCACTCGTACCTTATTAACTTTGGCATGCTCAACATTCCCAAAAAAAAAAAAAAGAAAAAAAACCCATTCCATAGCTCATCTACTCCAATCAGGTTCTCGAAAAATGGTATTGAATGACACATATAGAGAATTCAAATAATACTTTATAAACATTGATAAATTCTAATAATTGAGAAGTATACATCAATTGCCTAATGAGATGTGGAATGCATAAAACATTATCTAAAATGAAATTAACCATAATCTAAAATATTCCACTCTTTTATGCATATGTTTATTTTCCATTTGCTAAACAGAGGCCAAGGTGAACTATTTTTCACATCAAATAAATATTTATATTATCCTCGTCATATGATGTGCAGCCTCCAAATCAATGATCCCAGAATTTAAATAAGGTTTACCAGAAAGTGTTTATTACAGATCCATATTTAGATATTTCCATGTTTAGATATTTTTATATATTTATATAGATATTTTTATAACTTAAAAATCCTAAATCTTGTATATTTTTTTATATTTCCATAATAGCTAGACTAGAGGATTTGTAGTACAACTATATAATGTAATTATTTTGACATAATAAGACGGAAAAACTTAGATTGTTTTCCCCACTAGAAACTTTCACTGTATCAGAGCCAACCTTGTCTATATTCTCATAATGAGTTACGACAAGGAAGATACTGGTAACATTGATAACGACATGATAGAAGAAAGGCATGTTCGTAAAATAAAGAAAGATACCTACTATGTGGCGTCTTCTGATGGTCCCGGGCTGATCACAACGACAGTCCAGCTAAAAGATAATGATGAAGATAATAACTATGCATAATGTGCAAAAGCCATGCGATTGGCCTTGTGTTCAAAGAAAAAATTTGGGTTTGTCGATGGAACAATTCCCATTCCAGAAAACGATCCAAACAAAGAGGAAGAACGATGGAAAATTAATACTTTAGTAAATTCATGGATTCTCAATACTATTGAACTCTCTCTCCGATCGTCTATAAACTACTCTGAAAGAGCTGATGAGTTATGGACAGATCTAAAGAAAGATTCTTGGTTGGAAACGGACCGAAAAATATGAGCTGAAGGCCGGGTTAGCAAATTATAAACAAGGAGGAGATTCAATAAATGTTTATTATTCGCGTTTGAAAAAGATATGGGACGAGTTGGAAAGTATTACTCAACTACCTCTACTACAGACATGGATTTTTTGGCAGCCATTACAAACGAAAGGGAGAAAGAAAAAGCTTTTCAATTTTTAATTGGACTAAATAGCACAATTTACGGTACTGTGCTTTCTTATCATTTAGCTTGCAAGTTGGGCATTTCCGATCATCATGCTCCAACTTGAGGGAGAGTATTAAGGATCCATGTTTAGATATTTCTATATATTTATATAGACCTTTCCATAACTTAGAAATTCTAAGTCTTGTGTACTTTCCTAGTGGTGATATATTTCCATAATAGTTAGACTAGAGGATTTGTAAGACAACTATACAATGTAATCATTTTGACATAATAAGACGAAAAAACTTAGATTGTTTTCCTCACTGGAAACTTTCAGCCTCTGATAAAGAAGCCGTTTGTTAACTATTTTCCGGACTCATTAGAGCTTCAACTTGCTCCTGTTAGAAGTTTAGAAATCTAGCAGCTATTGCACTCATCGCAGCCCATGGTGATGCACCGAGAATTTCACTGCCTGAATCGCTTACTAGTTCTGTTACAGCAGTAGGAGCAATCCACATCAATTGAGAAGCAGCTATTTGACCTTCAGTCCGACGCCCCAATTATCCCTGTGCGACCTCTATCAGAAATGGTGTGTTCCTGCCACTTATCTAGGAAGCCAACCACCGTGAAGCATGGCTTCCTTTATCGAAAATTATGTAAAAGAGTGAAGATTTGTCTTCATTGCTGCGAACCGCAAAGTTAGCCGCTCCGTCATTATAAACACCATCTTTGCTTATGTTTTTCACTTTTTCTTCTTTGATTATCTTTGAATAAGCCTGGTTCACCGTTGGCAGTGAGGTCTCGCATAGAATGCTGGAACGAAGCGTTCCAAAAACCGCAGTATTGAGCCCGATGAGAAATTTGAGAAGTTTCTCCTACTTATATCGTTTGATCAATTCCATGGTGACATCATTGCAATTGTACACCGGGATCTATTCATAATTGATCAGCTCGTCCCACAATTTCTTTAATGAGCGGAATAATTTGCTATCGTTTTCCTTTCTGTTTATAATTTTTGGTAGCTGCCTTCAGTTCGTAAATTAGGGCACTATGAGTAACACAAAACCTTTGTTTCAATGTGTCTGATATGTTCTACACGATTCTTGTTTTTGGGACCGTAGATCATAGAGAATGTTCAATGGTGTTCAAAATTTATGAACTATTCATGGAGTTCAATTTCTTTAATCTCTTCAAATTTGGGTCATCATCATCTTGTTGAAGTATGGTGCCATTGACGATCTCCAATTTGATTTTAAGACTCAAGGGCCTTCTCAATCACGTTTGTCCATTCATCGTAATTGTTGTCTTTGTAGAGAAATTCAAATGATAAATGATTTGACTATTTTTATTATTTAATGATGAAAATATGTTACTCCAAAAAATACTCTCAAATTTTTCTTGGCTCACCACAACCTTCTCTCTTAATCTCATATCACTCAACATTCTACTCACTTGAGCAGTTAATTTGCTCACATTTAGAGCTTACTATTACTTCACTCTCACTTCTTTGCTTTTTTTTTTCACACTACATCACCAAGGAAATAGTTCCTATTTATACTAATCATTAACCGACTTACAAGGTCGGTGGAGTTATTTCCCAATTTTACCAAACATTTCTCATATATTCTAGAATTCTCCTATTTTAGTGGCTTTTATGAGAAGCTATAACTTGTAGAATTGTCTAGGTTCATGGAGAGAGAGAGAGAGAGAGAGAGAGAGAGAGAGTCGGTGTACTTTAATACTCCCCCTCCACGACTATTCTCTCTTATTGTCGCCCGCATTATCATGCCAAGCTGTTTTTGAAACTCTTCAAATTTTGGTCCAATAAGCCCTTTAGTGAAAATTCTGCGATCTGTTCTCCGGTCTTCACATGCTTTAATCGATATCTCTACAAAGCACATTTTCTTTGATAAAGTGGTAATGGACGTCCACGTGCTTCGTCCTTGTATGAAACACCAGATTTTCTGCAAGACGTATTGTCAATTGGTTGTCAGAGTGCAGTGTTACTGGATCATCAACTGGTTGATGAAGATCTTCTAATAATTGTAACAACCATGTGCACTCCTGAGCTGACATTGCTTTAGTACGATATTCTTCTTTGGTACCTGATAGTGAAACTATGGTTGTCTTTTACTACACCACGAGACAACTCCTGATCCGAAGCTAAACATATATCCGGTGGTTGATCGGCGTGTGTCATGGTCACCAACGTAATCAACATCGTAATATCCTTTTATTTTAACTTCCTCTGTCCTCTTGTATAGTAGGCCATAGTCCAAGGTCACCTTCACATACCTCAAGATTCTTCTCACTGCTTTCAAATTAGGTTTCTTTGGTTTCTTCATAAATCGATTTACTACTCTGACAGTGTATAAGATATCAGCCTTGTCAGTGTAAGATAGATTAAACTTCCCACAAGTTGTCAGTACATCGTCACATCTTCAAGGTCTTTCCCTTCGGCTGAGCATAATCGAGCATTTATCTCCATTGGTGTTGACATTGGATTGCACTTGATCATTCCATACTTTTATAGAAGATCCTTAACATACTTCTCTTGGCACAAGAATATTCCGCCATCTCGCTGTTCAATCTTCAATCAAGGATGTGCTCCAACTCTCCACGTTTTTCCATCTAGAAGCAGAATGAGAGGTTTGATCTGATCTGTTTAACCTCTTCTTTATCATCTTCTGTGATGATCAAGTCATCGGCATACACGAATACTATCTAGCTTTCCTTCTTGTCTTTTGACAAACAAGCTTGAATCTATTGGTGCCATTGAATATCCATTTTGTATCAGGTATTCTGCAATTTTCCCATACCAAGTTCTAAGGGCTTGCTTTAGTTCATAAAGTGCCTTCTTGAGTTTGGACACATACTTTGGGTGTGCCTTACTCTCAAACCCCCTTGGCTGCTGCATATAAACGTCTCGATCAAGCTCTACATGAAGGAATGCATTCTTCACATCTATTTGCCATAGCCTCCAGGACTTGCTTGTTGCTAAGGCAAGCAGTACTCGTACTATAGTCATCTTGGCCACTAGACTGAATGTCTCATAATAGTCTAAGAAATATTTTTGTGAAAATCCTCAGGCCACTAATCGAGCTTTATATTTGTCAATCGTGTTGTCAGGCTTGGTTTTCAACTTGTACACCCATTTTCAAGAAATGGGTTGTATACTCCTCGGTCTTGGCACTAAGTCCCATGTCTCGTTTTGCCTTAGTGCCTGAATTTCCTCTTCCATTGTAGATATCCATTCCTTCTTTCGTGCTGCCTCTTCATACATGTCTGGTTCATTTAGTGTATTCTCGATCACTATTATATTAGCATACTTAGGGCTTGGCCTTCTTACTCCGTTAGACCGGTGGAGTTGTGGTTCAAGTCCTTCATCATCATCTTCTTCTTCATATTGGCTTGGTCGTTCCTCCTCTGTTAACCTGTGAACTCCTGTTTTACAAGGATTCTTTGTCTTTAATGGTTGTTTTTCTTCTCCAGCTTCCTTAGGGAGTGAAGAATCTCCCCCTTAGTCCTCAAACTTTTGTCTAGCCTCTTCTTCAGTCTCTTTAGGTTCTGGCAGCTTAAGGCTTTGAGATGACCACCAGGAGGATGCCTCATCAAACACTACATTTCAGAAGGTGTAGCAATGTCCGGTATGTGGATTGCATCAAATTAACCCTTTTCTTTGTGGATCATATCCAATAAAGATGCATTGTATCACCTTCTTATCAAAATTACTTCTTAGGTGGTTTGGTATAAAGACATAGCACACATATCCGAATACTCTGAAATGAGACACCGACGGTTTCTTCTTGAATAGCTTCTCATATGGTGAGATGAATCCAAGTTTTTCTTGTGGTAGTCGATTAGTAATATATGTTATTGTTTTCATACACTCGGCCCAGAAGCAGAGTGTAAAGACATGTTAGCTATCATCGTATCTTATTCCTCTTTAAGAACTCCGTAAACTTATATGATTTACACTCTCCATCATTGTCTGTGCGAATACACTGTTCCAGTACCCTGTTTCATTTTCTGCTTTTTTCTTGAATGTTTTAAACTTCTCCAATGCCTCATATTTTTCTTTCATTAAATCTATCCAAACATATCGAGAATAGTCATTGATAAATATTATCATGTATCGATAACCACTTACCGATGGCTGCTTCACTGTTCCAAACACTACTGAGTGTACCACCTATACCGACATCTTAGCTCTAAACTTTGATTCATCATATGGCAACTGGTGTGCTTTCCCATACTGACATCTTGCACATATTATGTTATCCCGAACTTCTAGTTGCAAGAGGCCTTTGACCATTGCTTTCTTCATCATCGCTTTTAATCTAGTATAATTCACATGTCCAAGACATGCATACCATAAGTCGGGTATCTCGTTTCTTCTTGTCTTGATCCTTCCATAGTTGGTGGTCCAACTGGCTTTAGCTATCGGTAGACTTTTATACCTTCGGGTCGAACACCACATAATTTCCTTCTGTCTTCAGCTATGACACTGGAATGAGATTCCTTTTCATCCCAGGCACATGTAGTACACTTTCTAATTCTACCTCGTTGGTGTTGAAATGAGGTGCTACCATAGCCTTGTCGATATATGTAATCGGCATCTTCGAGTTGTTTGCAGTTACGACGACTCGCCTTTTGTTGTATTCTTCCAAATTTTGGAACTTCTCCCTATCTCCTATTATTTGATTGGAGAATCCAAAATCTACTATTCAACCACTTTTGAAATTGATAAGACTATCACTTACTGTAGCAAGTGCATGATCTTGTACAAGTGCTACCATTCATCTTCACAACCCCCAGTCTGTTTTACGACAACAGTATTTTCTTTGGCCTACTTGTGCCAATAATCTCGAGCAAAGTGGCCCTTCTTTCCATAGTTGTTGCAGACACCATCCCTTTATTGATTTCTTCGAGTGTTGCCATATTGTGTACGCTCCCCTCCTTATTCAGGATATTTCCCAGGGCGTTCTTCTTGCTTGGAGCCATGTCTTCATTTTTCTTTTCTTTAAAATTCTTCATGCTTCCAGATGCTCGTCTTTTTGTAAAGATATCCGTCTTCTTATCTTTTTCTGGAGCCTCAGATTACTATTTATTTAGGGCTTCTTCATCGGCCAACATATTTTCCAACTCGCTGAGAGTTGGTTCTTTGGCCCATCCTCATGTGGTAGCTATTATGGGATTGAACTCGTGACGAAGCCTCCGTATTATTATCCTTCTCATCCTTGTCTTATCGACAGGATGAAACAGATCTAATTTTGTAAATTTTTCAAATAATGATTTTACTTTGTCAAAAAATTTACTTACTGTGAGATCGCCCTGAGTGAGTGTCACTAGCTCATTTTCAAGCCTTTGCAGCTTGGCATCATTAGTTTTCGCGAACTATTCTGCCAGTATTTCCCATGCCTTCTAGGGAGTTTTAGCATTTTTTATTGGATGGTCAATCAATGCAACTCCGAAATCTATAAGGATAACTCGAAAAAATTCCTTTTAAACATTACACTTTCTCTCTCTACAAATTTTCTCTTTAACCTCTCTCTTAAAAAAACACTAACTTTGGACATTAAACCTAAATTAGAAGAACATATGGATCCCTTTGAAGATTGTTTGTGAGAAGATGTTGGTTTTGAGGTAAGAAAATCGATTAAATATTTTTTTTCAACTTCAGAGGCAATTTCGCCCAGATGGGCGATAAAACAGGCAACTTTCACCCATCTCGGCAAAACTTCAGCGATATTTTTGCCCAGACTGGTGAAGGTTTCTTTGTTTTTTCACCCATCTGGGAAAAAGTGCTTCGGGTTTTTTTTTATTTTTTTTTGGGTTTAGGATTTTCTTTTTTTTTCTTTTGGTATTGCTAATATTTTTGTTTTACATGAACAGGGTAATGAAGATCCAGATACGTTTGAAAAATATTTAGAACCGGAAGAATATATTGATCATGGATATTTATCCACAACATACAGAATTTTTAATTCGAAAGATGAGTTGGTCGACTGGGCAAAACAAACTACGATGAAAGCCAACACATACTTGATCATCAATCGATATCAGAAATCAAGAACATCAGACCATTGACCGTACGTTACATTGGCTTGAGAGCGCGGAGGTGCAGTTAGAAAAAATACGAAACCAATAGTTAACGATGAAGAAGAAGAAGAAGAAGAAGTTCCAATCAAAACGCGGGGACCTTACGGGACTAAAAAATGTGGGTGTCAATTTAAATTGAAGGGAGAGCAAATGGCAACAAGTGAGAATTGGTAATTGTTCGTACACAACGGGAGGCACAACCATAAAATAGCTGTTTACAATCAGGGTCATGCTAAGGCTGCAAGACTTACGAAGGAGCAGTTGCAACAGACTAAGCAGTTCAGGAAGAGTCATGTGCCGCCTCCTAATATCCTACGATTTTTCTGAGAACAAGACGTTGGTTGTGTAGTTAAGTATGTTAGAAGGGAATTATTTTTAATAGTTTCTTAAAATATTTTAGATTTGTTTTTCTTCCGTTAATAAAACGAAATTTATGATATATGTAGTGCACAAAAAATATACACTGTTGTTGCGAAGATTAAGAAGAACAGGATATAGGGAAGAAACACGGTAGATGAAGTTCTCTGCTTAAGTGAACAACGGGGTTACACGGTCTTCTTTAGAAATCGTGAGGAGAGCAACGTACTTAGTGATATTATCGTTGCACACCTAACATCAATTGCAATGATTAGAACGTGACCATATGTACTGATAATAGATACCACATATAAAATGAACAAGTAAGTTCTCTAATGGATCATTGTAATATTAAATCTCTTTATTAGTTTGAATGTATATTTCTTTTTAATCATTTTTTAAAATAGTTAAAAATATTTTGAAGTTCATTTAAAACAGTTGCCATGGTAATCATAAATTTTCCCCTTTATTTTTTAATTAAGGTACAATATGCCACTATTGGAAGCGGTAGAGATGACTCTGACCGGAAAGAACTTCACAGTGGCAATTGCTTTTATGTGCAATGAACAGGCTACGACATACATATAGGTTCTTCAACAAATCAAGAACTTATATGTTTCATCTGCTATATCAACCGGGAACGATTCAATTCTTAATGATGGTGAGCTAATCATGATTATTACTGATAGAGAAAGCAGACTTATGCCTGTGATTGATGATGTGTTAAAAAATTCATATCATATGTTATGTAGAAGGCACATCAATTAGAATATATTGGCAAAGTTAACAGAAATGGTTAAAAACGAAGAGGTCGCACAACGGTTCGTGAATGGATCCTAGCACAAATTAATAAATAAAATTAATGAGGTGGAATACCGTAGAAAATTGGAATTGTTGAAGACGAGGTAGCAAAGAAGGCCGGACTTTTTACACTACTTGTTTAACACATAGTTGAATCCACTTGCGCATAAATTTTGCAGGGTTTGAACATCTGAAGTGCTGCATTTTGGGGTTGAGACAACGAACCGTGCTGAGAGCAAACATCCAGTATTGAAGCTATGGCTCTCAACATATCATGGTGATTTGGACACCGTGTTTCTTAATATGGACTCTCTCATTGAAGGTCAAATTGCCGAGATAAAAACCTTATTGGAGATTTGTAAACTTAAAGAAAAGTATGACGCGAAGAGTAATCCCATATTGAAGAATATAAGTAATAACATCAATCATTTGGCTTTGAAGAAGATATGGCTTGAGATAAAGAGAGCACGCGAGATATTTGACGATCCGCAAAATAAGTGCAGGCATTATTTAAGGAATTTGCACGGTCTACCCTGTGCATGTGAGCTAGTTGGTAGGTATGTACATGCACTTCCGCTCCAGATGGAAGATATTTATATCTTTTGGAGAAAACTAGAAATTGGTGTTGACATCCCAAATGTACATGAGAGAAACATTGATTCCGAGATGCGTGAACTCCATGTTAGAGGAAATAAGTACGGTCTAATATCGAAAGTCAGGAAAGTGCGTCATCTTATCAAAGGTGTTATAAGTCTGGTGTTGCTTGACGATCCTTGTGCTACATTGATAACCCTCCCCCTTCCCCTCGAAACCGCAGTCACGAAGGGATGACAAAAGATGAATTCAACCAAAAGGGATAAGTTTTATTGGGAACACATGACCATCGCACATAGGAAGATAGGAAAGTCAAGCGAATCAGGGTCTGGTTCGAGAAGCTGTTCCGGTTCAGGGTCTGGTAGTAGTCCACGTGGAAGAGGTAGACCTCCCCGTTCTAGTAAGGGTAGGGGCAGAGGACGTATCAGTGGATGAAGCAGTTTATTTTCTATTGTAAATCCGAATGCCCCTTTAACGCCATTCTCATTCAGCGATACATTTTCCGGGTTCGTGTATGAGTTTATTCAAAACTGGAAGAATGTGGTAGGTGATGGTAATTGTGGGTGTAGGATAGTAGCCAATTTTCTATTCGGGGATAAAAATAATGGCCTGAAATTCGTAGAAGAATGTCTTATGACTTGCACCATCATATGAATATATATATATATGTGTGTGTCATTGTTCGGATCAGTGGAACGTGTTTATGAGCTGATAAGGAAGACCTGTTGGGAATAGGGTCCGGCGCCTTATGAGAGTTGATTGGATCACCGTCCTTCCTCTTGATTGTAATATGGATTGCACCATTGGAACGCTATGTATTGGATTCATATTGGACCAATAACATTTCATACAGGTTACTTGGCGGTAATTGATAATCTTTTATTATTATTGTTTTGGTGATTGATTTTCAGAGCTTCTTATTCAATTTTTCTTTTATGTTCTGTAGTTACAGATCCAGGATGGATGCCCGTTACCTCCAACGCAGGTCCAATGACAATATCATCGAGATGTACGAGTCAGTGGGTGGACAGAACCTTATAATGAACGGATAGCAGAATGGGTTAGGAGATCACGTGCAATGTACCCAACACAGGGTCCTACTTATGTTGTTATTCCCTAGTAACTTATACGTTGTACGTTTAGAAATTATTTTTTTAGGTGATGTTTGATATTATTATCATATTAACGGTTTTCATTTTTAAACATCATATGCATTATTTAACCCAATAAAAAAATTAAAATAATAAACATCAGAAAACCAGTTGATAATAAATAATATGAAATATAGGGAACGCAGAAAATATAAAACAGAGTGTCGAGCTACATAACAGAAAATATGAAAACGCTGAAAGTGTCCAGCTACATAACATGATACTAACTAGCCCGGTAATGCCTCATAAGTAAATCAGCAATCCTATTAAATTTCTCTTCCTTCCCGACATCCGCTCGCCTAGCCTCACGTGCAACCAAATCTAAAAGAGCTTGGGTTGGCATCGGGGGATCAACTGGTACATGAAATCTACGGGAAATATTCAAGGGATTTTGTATCTTTGGGTCATTGCGAGGGAGGAACCACTGCATGTAATCATCCGTACATGCACTGGGCTGAATAGCCGGATCACCAGTCCAGGTCTCTGTTTATAAATACGATGGTGCCTCGAGCCATAGTGCCTCCACAAATAAGTTTCTCACCACGTACATCCTGTTGTTTGCGGGCCTGCGTGCCTCCATAGGTCGGATAGGGTGTGCGGGAATACATTGCCTAAACCCGAACTATCTCACAACCCTATCAGGCATATACGCCTCAACGCAGTCGAAGTATGCAACGAAGTTATGCCATGTGGATACCCAGCAATCCCGAATCTCCTAAAGTATGTACGTTGTCCACCTAACCTCATCAGTTGTCATCATATCCAGCCGTAGGCGAATGTCCAGCAGTTTACGTGAAGATTTATAACCCAATATAGGATACTACTAGATGTAGGGCTTGCAAGATTGAGTGCCCGGTCTAACCGCAAATGCAAACATTGTAAAGTACATGTATATCTATGCCTAATAAACAAATAAATACTTATATAAATATTAATGTAAATATTAAGGAGTGCAATATAAATCATAATAAATATACGTATAAAAATAAATAATATAAACCCTAAAACATAAATATGAAAAATATAAACATAACATATAACAATATAGTATATAAAATATAAACATAACATATAAACATAAAAAATATAAGCATAACATAAAACATATAATATATAAAATATAAACACAACATATGAACATAAAAAATATAAACATATCACATTCAATGCATACATTCAATACATACATTGGTAAGTATAAATAATACCTCTAGTAGTGACCAGCACTCAGCCAACTCCTTTGCATCAATACGTGAGGCCTGCCCCAGATTCCTGTAAAGATAGGCAAGCGTCACAGCACCCCATGCAAACTTCCCAGAAGATCTCACATCCTTCACCAGTGGCCAAAGTTTCGAAGGAACTATGTTGTCACTCTTATCAGTGAACAGTGAGCTACCCAACAAATACTGTATATAACATGCAGCTCTGTCATTGGAGGACAATGTACTCTAGGAGCTAGTGGTAACATCAAATAGCTCCTGCCCATTTATCCCTCCACTAGTGAAGGCTAAACCCCAATCACTCTGGACAATAGCTACCAACTGATCTCGTGATAAATAAAGATCCACGGCCCGACCATATGCTCCTGAGTATCAGCTCCACATCATGTAATGTAACCGTCACCTCACCTTATGGCATGTGGAAGCTATTTATATCCAGCTGCCACCGCTCAACAAAGGTCGATAATAATGAAGAATTGGGGTGTTGGAACATGCACAACTGCAAATGCATAATACCTGTCCAGGTAGTCAAGGAAACAACCTGTGCATCAGTAAGCTTCCACCCTATAAGTGCCATGTAGTGCAATCGGCACTTCAATAAACCATGATCCTGAAGATAAAAAAAATAAATTTAGCATTAGCATTACATAATAAATCATAAACTATTTATAAAAATATAAATAGTTGAGAAATTACATACAAAAAAAACATGTAACATTAAGATAAAGATATGTACCTATCCACGCCATATCGGACCTGCCACATACCTACCGTATGATGGGATGATCTCCGGGTGAACAAGACCTCCCTCTACTGAGCATGTCTGCTCCCAATCTGAAGCCTTCACTTTCGTTGGTCGGTAATTTCGATCGGTACTTATATATTTTTTTCTTTTACACTATCATGCAAAGTTTAATGTTTCATTGCAGGATAAAATTAGATTATTATTGTTATTCGAAAACCATGCAAATATTGAAGTTGAGGGATTGAAGAAGCATAAGAGACGTAGGAGGGACTAATAAAGTAAGAAAAGTGCAATTTTTAGTTTAAAAAAATTAGAAACGGCTAATATTTCTATTTTTTCAGAATTTTTTTCTTTTTTTCCCTTAATAACTATAGACATTTTTAATGTAACAAATAATCTTTTTGTTTACTTCTTTTCTCTAAAGTGCAGGCTTTTTTTTCCCTTGCGATGATTATTAATATGTATATAAGTTTTCACTTAATGTATGTAATTTTGCAGTTTCTGATGAATTTTGATGATTAGAAAGCATTGCCTTTTGGTTCGAGAGCTTTATTAGTGGAGAAATTTTGAGATAATATGAGAATAAGTTATTGATGGCTTTTTTATCTTTTTCTACAATTCTCGATATTTCTATTTTTCTAATAACTTACTTACATGACTAAGAAATTGCAATTACTCTTCCTAGGAATATACATTAATTTTTTTGAAGGGTTGGGAACATACAAAGCTCAAGAGGCATTCCGAGTAAGTTTGCTTCTTCCATTTTATTGTTTAATTTGTAGTAATAAGGATATGCTGTTTTCACAACTTTTCAACCTATATTATATGATATTTTGGTACATTGATTTAATGCTAAACATTGGAAATTCGAAGAAGTTCGCAAGTGTTATGAAACTTGTTAGTATAGTGTTATCTGTATAATAGAATAATTTATACAAAATGTACATAAAGAAGAGGGAATAAAGAGAAAAATATATAGAATAACTAAAAGAATATACAAAGAAGAAAAGAAGACAAAGAAGAGTACAGAGAGGAAAGTATAGAACTTTTATTGATTTCTCTCTGAGGTGGGTTTACAACTGAACAACAATGGCATAGTGTTTAGGGGATACAAGAGATAGAAATGGAATAGGGGATAGATTCTATCATATCTAAGATAAGATTAAAACTTTATAAGTATCTTTTCACTAGATTCTATCTCTTCAAGATATACTTTCAGGAGATTCTATCACTTCAGGAGATATATTTTCAAAAGATTCTATCTCTTCAGGAGATATATTTTATCTATATATGATACATTCAATTATCTCTTATGGACATCCACGTATTTAATTAATCTCATAACACACTCCTTTACGTAGAGAATATGTCTCATTAAAACTTTACTAGATAAAAATCTAGTGAAGGAAAAATAGTACACCATTCTTTATGTTAAACATTACTCCCTTGATAAGATAATAACTTAAAGATTTCTAAACATATGTATTAAGGAATGATCTCAAGTGTAGTTATCAATAATGCCTTAGTGGATAAATTTTAAAATTAATGTAATATCGAATTTATTGCACATCATTATTACATCTCATCTGGAGATCATTTTCAAATATGCATATCTTATCTCCTTTAGTATATTCTCAAACTTTAGAATAATTCAAAAATGTAATTAGAATTTTATACAAAAGGATATATAAATATTTTGAATATAATAATTTATTCATCTTGATCATCACACATATTTTAGCCAGCCATCATAATAAGTTATTTCTTCAACACAAATTAAAGAAGTGGCTGTTATATATGTCTATACACTATCATAATGATTTGTGATGATCATGTAAATAATCAATATCTTCTATATCCATCTCTACAGGAGTTGGATTGTTTTACAAAATTCAAGTTTATTTATTATAAGGAGATACCAAATAAGTTCAATATACATTCCAGAGTCATTAGTTAGATAAGAATCATAATAACGAACAAGTATATCCATGCACTAGATATCTTAGAGACCGAGAAATAGTTCTTCAATATTATTTTATAAAAGATCTTTATGAATATCTAATGACCTAATAACTTGGACCAATAATGACTCCATCCATGTACCTTCCATTGGTTCCCCAGCACTTAATTTAGAATATCTTCCTTTATGTTCTGATTCCGGGGAACTTTTTTAAAATGCACTTGTTGAAATCTTTATACTACCTTCTGTATCAAAACTAACTATCTCTTCATATTATCTTCTTTTGCTTCGAATGCTCCCGTTACCTAACCAACAACAACTTGAGAATCGCTCCCGACCACTAAATGAGTTATCTTCAAACTTTGTGCCATTTGCAATCCAGTAAGAAGAGCCTCATATTGAGCCTCATTATTAGTGACAGGGAGGGAAAATTACATCGCAGAAGCTATTTGATGTCCTCCGAGGTCTTCTAAAACGAACCCGCACCTTGATGCTCGGTTCCTGCAGACCTATCCACATTCAGAATCCATGGTACAGATAAAGAATGGGATTTTTGTGACTTGCTATCATCATCAAGAAATGTACATTCTACTAGGAAATCTGTAAGTGCTTATGCTTGAATTTTTTTCCTGGGGAAAAAGTTGATGCGATATTCACTTCATTCTAATGCCCATTTGGAAGATCTTCTTGAGAGGTCTGGTTTGTGCAAACCTGTCTCAAAGATACATTTGTACAAAGTACAGAGCTTATGACCATGGCCGTGACAACCATTTACAGATATAACATTTCTTATGACTGGGGAATTACAAGCAAAGAGCGACGCTGGCCTCCTTTGTCCACTTGAGATTAGTAGGTTTTTTGAGAATATGATAGAATGGGAGCCCTTTTCCCCTGCTCTAGATAGAAATCGTCCCAGTGATGCCATTCGTCCGGCTAGCCATTGGACTTCTTAGTGTTCTTTGGTTCTGGCATATCTTGTATGGCTTTGATTTTAGCTAGATTAGCCCCAATGCCTCTTTCAGATACCAGGTAGCCCAAGCACTTTCCTGATAGAACTCCAAACGTGCACTTTTTAGGATTGCGTTTCATTCCTATTTCTCTTATCCTTGTAAAAACTTTCTTTAAATCTTCTGGGGCGAATTCCTTTCTCTTATATTTCACAATGATGTCATCAACATATACTTCCATAATTACCCCGATAAGCCCCTTGAAAGCTTTACGCATTCTTTCTTGAAAGTCTGCTCCTGCATTCCTTAATCCAAAGGGAATTCTTGTATGGCAATAAATTCCAATATCTGTGACAAGGAAGTCTTTGGTAAATCTTCTTCTACAATTAGAATTTAATGGTGTCCTTTGAAAGCATTTAGGAATGAAAGCAATCCATGACCTGCTATTGAATCTACCAATAGATCGATTCGAGGGAGTGGGTAAGGCTCTTTGGAATAGCTTTATTTAGATCTATAAAATCAATAAACAAGCACCAATCGCCCCCGGTTTGGAAACAACCACTGGATTGGACAACCATTCAGGAAAATCAATCTCCTTGATGATTCTTGTAGCTATAATTCTTAAACTTATTTTTTAATAACATCCTGCCTTGCTTTAGCAAAGATGCATTTTTCTTTGGGTATACCACCCAAATTGTCTGAATTCCATACAAATATATCTTTAAAGTGAACTAGTACTTCAGCTATCTTCATGTGCAAATCAATAGGAAGACTCTTCCCTATTTTAACTGTCCTGTCAGGAAAAGACATATCTGGAACAAAGAAATTATATTCCCCTTCTGGTTCTATATTTAGATCTTTGTCTCTTCTTCTTTCTCTTCTTCCTTCCTCTTAACCTCTCTTGCCATAGTAAAATAACATTTTTGAGCTGTTTGACGATCTCCGTTGATGACAGGAGTTTCACTTCCATAAAAAATTTTCATGGACAGATCGCAAGTGACTATCTCGGCTCTGAATTGATTGAGTACTGACCTTCCTGAAATATGATTATATTCAGATGGAGCAGAGATAATAATAAATTCCACCATATATGTAGTATTCCATACATTCCCACGCAAAGAAAATTTTCCTTTGGAGTGAATTATTTGCCCGATGAATCCTACCAAAGGTAAAATGTATGGTGTTACTCGAGACCAGGAAATATCCATTTGCAAAAATGTACATTTGAAAAGTATGTTGGTGGAACTGGCAGTATCAATGAGAATATGTTTGACAATGCAATGATCGATTAGCATAGTTACCACCAATGGATCATCCAACGGTCCTTCCCTTTCATGTTTTTGGGATGTAATAGGGACAACATCCTAAATAACGTTGATAACTTTCATTTTTCAAGAACTAGAATCAGGTTTAGTGGCATTCTTTTCCTTCGACACCAGAAGTGATTTCCTGAAAAACTCGCCTCTAATTTTCGCTTCTGAGAGACATCATCTATAAACTCTTTTAACGAAGCCCGCTTAGTTACACTTTCTATTTCTTTTTTGAGTTTGTTGCAATATTTTGTGTCATGCCTATGATCTTGATGAAACTCACAAAATTTGGCACGTCTTCGTGCATCAGGAGGAGATGTCATCTTTACCAGTGGGTGAGGAATTCCCAAAGACTCAATCTTACAAAGGATCTAAGTTCTAAGAGCATGTAAAGGAACACAATTATAACGACTTGAATCCGTATATCGAGGACCAAGGTGATCTTGAACACTCATTCTTGGCTTAACATTCCCGGGCTTATTCCTTCTCAAAGCTTGCCCATCCTTGACTTTATTCTCCACTCGCACTTTCGTCTTACATAGTTATCCCACTGAATAAAGGTCTTAATACGGGACAATAGGGCATTAACATCTGAAGGCTCCTTGTTAGACAACTTCAGAGAAAACATGGTATTACATAAACCATATTTGTATGCCTGAATGAATTCTCTTTCAAAAGGACCAGGAACTTCCTGTGCTACCTGATTAAATCTGGCTGTATAATCACGAATTGACTCATGTGATTTTTGTCTAATGCTAAGTAAAAAATCAGAAGTAGGAGTGAAAATGGCATGAGCCAAGAAATGATTAGTAAAATTTTCTCCCAAATCTCGGAAGCTTGAAATACTTTGCACAGGAAGATGGGAATACCAGGCAAGAGCCTAACCCATTAAAAACTAGGAAACAGCCACTAACAGGCAATGTCCGAAGCATTATAGATATACGTTAATGATGTAAACCGATGCATGTGTCGCAATTGATCAGTAGATCCATATATGTGTCTAACTTTAAATGATTAAAATGGTGTTGTAAAGGAGCGGTGGCATAAGCATCAATAAGGGGATTGTTCTGCCAAAAATCCCAACTGTGTTTTATGGTAGGTGTAGGAGTAATAGGTGTCATTTGATCTATAGCTTGGTTGCCCAAATCATGTATAGTAGACCAGTGGTGGACTGCCGTCGGGAAGAGGGATCTTATAGCATGATGAATGGAGGAATAGTTGGTGATGGAAAAGTAGGGATATTGAATTTGGTTAAGGAAAAAATCCTTATGCGAGGTGAGAGAATGGAGTAGATGTAACAGGAGTAGAAGATTGTGCCAACATTGCTTACAAAGAAGCTAACAATACTTGAAGTTGGGTGATTTGATTTGGTTGTAAAGAAAAGTTCATAGAACGAAACCCCAAAAAAGAAGCTTGTTACCCCAGGAGCCCTTATAACGTAACTGGAATGGAGATGGTAGGACTAGGAATGCCAACTACAATAGGAGGGGCTTTCTCTAAAGAAGTATTCATAGGTACGGAAAGTCCGTCGGAAGCTATCAGGAAAAATGGAAAAAGGTCTATTACTTTCAAAGAAAAAAATGACCACGGTGGGCACCAATTGGTGAAACCTGATCACGAAGTAAAGGATCCTGATAACCACGTCCAGAGTATCCTGACATACAGGAACAAATAGGGGGCGAGATTAATCCTATTTTACCTCCGATGCTTAAGTCAGAGAGTAATTTTTGCAAAGTAATTATATGGTAAAAAGATAACTTCACTTACAAATGATACCAGTACCTTTTTATAGTGTACCAATAATAAGTATTTTGATTCCCATTCAATAAGGGATTTAAGACTTTGAACTTTCCTGACCCTCTGACCTGTATGAGGTCATTAGGTCCAATAATGACATAACTAGGTTTAACTCATTAAAAAAGTCTTTTCTTTAGATAATGGGCATGCTGGTCCAGCTTGAATAAAAGAGATTGGTTGGTCCCATTATTGCCGGTTAAGTCAAGTTATGAGTTTTGGTCGAATTGGCTCCACAGGTCAAGTCTAATTAGGTGCTCTCGATCCGAGCCTACCGACCGAATCGGTAGTCTCGAATTTTTCGTAGTGTTCCTTCAAGTGTAATGTAGGACAATGAACAAAGCTTCTTGTATGTCTTTTTTTCTTCTTTTTAATCATAAGAAATATTCTTCTCCAATTTAGGATTGGTGAACATGAATCAGGTGTTTTTTTCCCTTTTAAAAATAGGTTACGAGGTGCTCAAAGATTGAACGTCAATGCATGAGGTTTGTTTTTCTTTCATTTTTTAAACATTCATATTTGAGTTTCAAATATCTATATAGAATTGGCATCACTCCCAATCTTTATATTACGTTTTATATGAATAGGTTCCAGTTTTCAATTTTAAAGAAAAAGGTATAAAACTGCCGACATTTCTTTTTTTTTTTCCTCAATCATGAAAAGACATTTCCCAGATCAAGAAAATGGGACTCCTTTTCTAATATTACCTGTAAGCCCTAAGGCCGTATTTGTAATGTTTTGATGATGATTAACTTGTGCTTTGTGATCATTAGAAATAGCTTTATATAGAAGAACAAAAGATGCACAAGAGAAGTCTCAAGGGTAATCTATAAAGAAGAAAAAGATAACTCAAGACTACAAGAGTTTATGAAGATGAAGTGATCAAGTTGAAAACTTTGAAGACAAGAAGAATAGTTAGAGGTATCTTATAAGGTATTTATGTAAAACTCCCTAACTTGTTTCTTTGATTCTTGATCAATTATGTTAGCTCCTTAGAAGAAATATTTTTGAGAAATTATCCTTGAAAAACTAAGTGTTCTTTATAAAGTTTTTATGTTTTAAAAGTATTACACATTTTTAAAGAGTATCAAGAATACATGTTTTAAAGTGTGAAGGAAAATGTATATTTTATAGGAGAACTGATTGTCCAATTTTCTGTCATACGTCTAAAACTGGTCATCCAATTTTTTTCTACTAAGAAAATCGGATGTTTAATTTTTGAGTTTTCACAAAAATAAAAGGTCATCCGATTTTAAAATCGATCATCTGATTTTTTCAAGGATATTAAAAATCGGTCTTCCGATTTTGAAAAACGGTTATCCCATTTTCTGTTCATAATAAAATCGGATGTCTTGTTTTGGGAGCCGTTCATCCAGCTTTCACTTTTACTATTAAAAAAAATGACCCTTGGCTGACAGTAACGGCTAGTTTTTACCTTCACATATAAAATGACATTTGATTCAGCCATAAATTTCAAGAAGTTGAAAAACATTTATTAACAATTTCAAGAGCATTAAAGAGCATATTTTCAACCTTCTTTATCTTATAAAAAGAAAATCTCCTTGGAGCTTCATTAATTGATCATCTTTCAAAGAATGAGGAAAAGGGAGCTTGTAGAAGCATTGAATCAAGTTGTATCTTACTCTTTTCAATCTTCTTTAGAAACATTTTTCCATCCCTACTCTTTTATATTTATTTGTGATCCAAGGTTTGTGAAAAACTCCTTAGGTGATCCTTTGATTTTGTTATATTGTTGTGTTTTCTAAACTTTGAGGTTTGAGTGCAAAACCCTTGAAGGGTGATCCTCATTGTGATATTGTGTAAAGCTCGTGATTGGTGGATTTTTGAAATCCTTGAATTGAGTCTCAAGGTAGTGGATGTGCCTCCATTGAGAGAATGAACCACTACAAATACATTGTCTCTTTTCTTTGTGGCTTGCACTTTATCTTTATGTTTATTGTCTAATCCTTGATCATATATAAGAGATTTTATTTGGTAGAAATTTTATAAAAAGGATTTATTAAATTCTTCTTCAAACAAAATCAGAGGTTTTAATTATAATTATTCAAAAAAGTTTTCAATTAGCCAAAAACCTTATTCATCCCCTCTCCCCTCCCTAAGGTTTTTCATTATCTAATACTATCATGAAAATATTTAATTTTTTTGTTTTGGAAAAAAACCATACAGATATTAAAGATGAGGGATTGGAGAAGCATAAGACACGTAGGAGGGACTAATAAAATAAGAAAATTGCAATTTTTAGTTTAAAAAATTACTAACTGCTAACATTTCTATTTTTTTCAGAATTTCTTTTTTTTTTCTTTCTTAATCACTATAGACATTTTTAGTGTAACAGATAATCTTTTTGTTTAATTCTTTTCTGTGAAGTGTAGGCTTTTATTACCTTGCGATGATTATTAATACGTATTTAATTTCTCACTTAATTATGTAATTTTGCAGTTTTCTTGATGGATTTTGATGATTACAAAGCATTGCCTTTTGGTTCGAGAGCTTTATTAGTGGAGAAATTTTGAGATAATATGAGAATAAGTTATTGATAAGTTATTTATTTTTTCTTGCAATTCTCGGTATTTCTGTTTTTTCTAATAACTTACTTAGATGACTAATAAATTGCAATTACTCTTCCTGGGAACATACATTAATTTTTTTCGAAGGGTTGGGAACATAAACGGCTCGAGGCATTCAATGTAAGTTTGCTTCTTCCATTTTATTGTTTAATTTGTAGTAATAAGGATATGTTGTTTTTACAACTTTTCAACCTGTATGATATTTTGGTATACTGATTTAATGTTCAGAATGAAACATTGAACTTTTGGAAATCCAAAGAAATTTGCAAGTGTTATGAAACTTGTTAGTGCAGTGTTGGTCCGTATCATAGAATAAATGAAATAAAATGTAGTAGAATAATTGTCGGTTTAATAGAATAATAGAATTTTTATTGATTTCTCTCTGAGGTGGGTTTACAATTGAAGACCAATGGCCTATTTATAGTGCTTAGGGATACAAGAGATACAAATGGAATATGGGATAGATTCTATCATATCTAAGATAAAACTTTATAATTATCTTTTCATTAGATTCTATCTCTTCAAGATATATTTTCAGGAGATTCTATCTCTTCAGCAGATAGACTTTGTCTATATATGATATATTCAATTATCTCTTATGGACATCTACATATTTAATTAATCTCATAACACTACTTTGGATGTCCATTACATAGAGAATATGCCTCGTTAAAACCTTACTAGATAAAAATCAGCGCGAAAAAAAACTCTAATGAAGGAAAAAAAAGTACACCATTCTTTATGTAAACATTACTCCCCTGGCGAGATAATCACTTAAGATTTCTAAACATATGTATTAAGGAATGATCTCAAGTGTCATTATCGATAATATCTTAGTGGATAAATTTAAAAATTATCATAATATCGAATTTATTGCACATCATTATTACATCTCTTCTGGAAAACTTGTACAAATACGCATATCTTATCTCCTTTAGTATATTCTCAAACTTTATAATAATTCAAAAATGTAATTGGAATTTTATATAAGAGGATACATAAATATTTTGAATATAATAATTTATTCATCTAGATCACACACATTTTAGCCAACCATCATAATCAATTGTTTCTTCAACACAAATTAAAGAAGTGGCTGCTATATATGTCTATACACTATCATAATGATTTGTGATGATCATGTAAATTATCAATATCATGTATATCCATCACTACAGGACTTGGATTTTTTACAAAATTGAGATTACTATAAGGAGATATCAAACTATGAGTTCAATATACATTCTAGAGTCATTAGTTAGATAAGAATCATAGTGACAAACAAGTATATCCATGCACTAGAATATTCGAGACCAATTAATAGTTCCTCAATATTCTTTTATATAAGATCTTCATGAATATCTAATAACTCAAAAACTTGGATAGATAATGATGTGCATGTGTCATGTCCATGTAGAACGTTTTTAGAATGTCTAATTTATGAATTAACACAAAAGCTTGATTTTAAACCTCTTGATCATTATACTTGCCTTTGTTTATTCTTCCAAAATAATAATTTCCTCACATAATCTTTTTCTTTAAGAGGATATTTACCTTTATAATCAAGAGATATATCACGCTTCGAGCGCTATTCAAACTATTGATATATTGTCCTTCTAGAACATCTACCCAAATTAGAGTATATATAATTATAACTCTTACAAAAACTTCAAGTTATTTATTTGCAAATGACAATCTTGTGAATTTCTTGATCACTAATATTTGTCGGTAGAAAATGTTCATATATAGAATAGTCTATAGGCTAACTTTCTCTCCCTGATTTGGGAACTCTATTTCATCAAATTATTAATTAGCAATAAAAAAAACTTATATAAAAGAAACATATATGGAAAGTTCACTTCACCAAGAAAAGTATAGATGGACATACTTCATATTCCAGTATCATTCTTTAATAAAATTTACAAAGACAATTATGTTCTTCTGGAATAACTTATTTATATGATTCAATCATATTAAATTCATCAGGGAGTTCATTTTATCAAATGATAACATAGACAAAGGTTATCAATTGTTTCGTATGCTATTGTGAAAAATAATCATATTCTCCACCAGATATATTTCTTCGTAAGTAATGACCGACTTTTACGAAGAATTTTAGACAATTCATAATCAATATTCATTTTCATAGTTCGCATATCATAAATATTCATAACTCTCCTGTTAGGATCACACTTCAGGTGTGTAATTCCTTCTAGGAATTACGTACACTTCATGTAAACTTGTTATTTGTCCGAACTATCTTTTCATATTTCTTATGCGAACCCTATTACTTCGAGTCTGTAAACTTTTTATTTGAAACCCTCATTATAACTATGTGCATTATTGCAATAGACGTCTTGCACTTTTACGATTCCATTCATTCTCAATCATGACCTATTATGATGAGATCTCATAATATCATCAGTTTCATGTACCTGATTTTCTTCTAAAATAATAGATTGGTCATTTTTTGGAAAATTCTTCTGGAATTTTATTTTCCTCGACTTTTAATATGATTATCTAAACATTTGTTCCTTTCATATGCATGGAACTTATATTTAATGAATCGACTTATCTACCACATTTTAGTTGTGCCTAAAAAATACATTGATTGCTGTGGGATTGTCCTTCCAGAACAGTTTTATATATATTAGGAGCATTATCGGTCGGATGTTGATCAGAAAACATGACTGGCTATATTCATTTTATCTTCTCATTCAAATCTCATATGAATATCAAGATAAGACACAAGTAATTAATGTTTTCTTCCGACTACATGTTTTCATCTCTTAATGTTGGGATATTCAAAATAAATAAATTATGAATATCTCTTTTGATATTCTTTACCCAACATATATAAGTCCATCCATCTTTTGGTGGAGTAATGTAAAAAATAGCACACTTTTAATTCACAGATGGGGAATACATGATTTTTTACTGCAACCAATTACAATGAGAAGTATATATATAATAATTTATTAGCAAAAATATGAAACAAGTGATAGTATTCATTTATGGCCTACATAACCATTTAATGTATGAACATATTCCTCAAGATGTTTAACACTAAGTCAATACACACAAAAATATACTTACATATATTAATAACAGTATAATTAGGATAAATTGTGCCTTTGGGAGAATTTAAATTATTAGCTCAATATTAAGATATTGTAAACTGTGGGTTACACGTCAATGATATATATTTCCCTATTTTATTGGTGTATCGATTAATAATTTTGTATTCATTCCAAAGTAACACATTCAATCCTAAAATAGCATTCGTAATATTTATAAAATAATTTTCATTTAAAATAAGTAGCACATAGAATTCGTCAAATTAGGAAACTTCTGGTTCAGTATTATTTTGTGAATTCATCACATGGCATAGAGAACTCTCGATTTTGACAATCTCTGTCTCTCTAATGGTTGAGATAAATCTCTGTCATCCACGCAATGTCATGTCTATTCCAAGAAACAGTTTCTACTGTGTAAATGTACGACACTGTCTTGACAAATATGACATCGTCCCAACACTTCAGACCTTTTAATATTTTTGTTTTATATTATGTATTTTATGTTGGATATCATTACATTTAGGGGCTATTTGGTTCAGGGATTTTGGTGTGGAAAAAGAAATACTTTTCTTCAAAAAACATTTTCCTCTGTTTGGTAATGAGAGAAAACAATGAGAAAATTTAAATGATGAAAATGGTAAGCAAAAGTTACTTGTTAAATGTGGAAAATCATTTTCCTTACAAAAGTGTGAGGAAAAGGAAAATGTGAACCATGTTTTAACATTTTTTACATTCACTATCTAAAATTTACGTTCACTTTCTAAAATTCATGTTCACTTTCTCTCTATGAAAATTCACAACACTTTCTCTCTTTAGAATTCACGATAATTTCTCTCTCTAAAATTCACGAAACTTTCTCTCTCTAAAGTTCATGCTCACTTTCTCTATCTAAAATTTACGAAACTTTCTCTCTCTAGAGTTCATGATATTTCTTTCTCTAAAATTCACATTCATTGTCTCTAAAATTCGCGATACTTTCTCTTTAAAATTAACACTCACTTTCTCTCTCTAAACTTCACGCTCACTTTCTCTCTCTAGAATTCACGATATTTTCTCTCTCTAAAATTTACGACACTTTCTCTCTCTAAAATTCATGCTCACTTTCTCTCTCTAAAATTCTTGCTCACTTTCTCTCTCTAGAATTCATGACAATTTCTCTCTCTAACATTCACAATACTTTGCCTTTTTAGAATTCACACTCACATTCTCTCTCTAGAATTCACGACACTTTTTCTCTCTAGAATTCATGACACTTTCTCTAAAATCCACGATCTTCTCTCTCTAAAATTCACAACACTTTCTCTCTCTAAAATTAATATTGTAAAGTGCTAATAATGTTTAGTCAAGATTAGAAATAATTATAAATGATATATCTTTTGTAGTGTTATCTTTCTTTTTTTTCTCTTTGCATTTCTATCTTGAAATCTACAAACCAAACTAGAAAAATTCTATTTCCTTAGTATTTTCCTTATCTAACCAAACAACATATGAATTTTAGTTTTCTAAGAATTTTATTTTCCTTTTCCACACCAAAATCCTTGAACTAAACAGGGCCTTATTGATGTGGATTTTGATGTTGTATATCATGATGGCAATGTAAGTATGCCTTAAAACACATCAATGACACCTGAAATGACTTTTAGTAATAGTAGCTTTTGATTATGCTTTCAGATTTCTCATTGGACATTATCTTTTTTCTTCTTGATTTAGATAGGTCTATTAACATATGTGAGTCACAGATTCAAGTTGAGATCTACATATATACTCCATTATCATCTTTCTTAGATAAAGTTGGAACCTTTTTCATAAATATTGTGTACGTCATTAAAGATGTCAGTGAACATGAATCTTCTACAAATAAAAGAAAGATTCGAAGAATTTCTGAGAATTGTTCCTATGTTTCTTGGCTATTATTCACGACCTAAATGGAATTATAAATAACTATACCGAATCTTCTTTACAAAGAAATATAGTTTATTTAGGAGTCTTAACAATATAAATATAAATACCCAAATAATAAGGAAAGTAGCTAATTATATCAATTACAACAAGGGCTCTATATCTACAAGGAAACCTAACATAGAGAAAACATAGAGATATTTTAACACTCCCCCTCAAGTTAGAGCATGAAGATTTTGAATGCCTAACTTGCGCACAAGATCAAGAATCTATCAGGGACTAACAGGTTTGGTAGATATACAAGAAAATTGTGTTGGAGATGGAACATAAGTAAGAGAAATCTAATGGGCCTTATATTTATCGCGCACGAAGTGGCAATCAATCTCAATATGTTTGGTGTGCTTATGATGTATATGATTAGCGGTGATATGAATGGCCACTCGACGATCGCAATAAAGAGAAACTAGAGAGCACTACAGACCATGAAGAGCATATAAAAGAAGGTGGAGCCCCTTCAATTCATAACAAGTAACAATCATAGAGCGATATTTAGCTACCTCAAAAGAACGAAAGGTATGATGTTTCTTATTCTTCCAAGACAACGGAGAATCGGCAAGAAATATAAAGTAGCCTGTAACAGAATGGCATGTGAGAGTTGCACAGTCAACCTCATAAGAAGTAGTAAGCTTCAAATTATTAGATGATTTAAAAAAGATTCCTTGTCCCAGACAATACTTCAAGTATGGGACGACGTGCAAAGTTGCCTCCCAATGACGAATATGTGGTTTTTGCATGAATTGCGTCAGTACATGAACATAGTAGTCTAACTTGGGGCAAGCAATAGTAAGCTAAATTAATCGATGGACAAGTATCGATATTATTAGAAGCATAAAGAAAAAAGCCTTTATTAGTAGCCAATTGGTAATTATGTCCAATTGGAGTAGGGTCATGCTTAGCACCAGATAACCCTTTTTTAGAGATGATGTCTAGAGCATACTTGCACTGACTCAAATATAAATCGAAAGCTTTCGGGGCTACCTGATGTAATGATTTTTTACACTAGTTTTTTGGCATATATGTGTGTTTATTTCATATAAATTCTAGTCCATTTTAAATATAATTGAAACAAATAATTCTTTTTGTACTTGATTTGATTTACAGAGGCTCAAGTGAAGACAAAACAAAATTCCAAGGATTTAACTACAAAAAGAGAAAAAAAACAAAAAGAAGTCAACTTGAATAAGCTGACATGTTCACATGGGATGCTAAAAAATATATAACTAAAATCGCACAGAATTGCAATTGTTGCGTAATTAAAATTCAAACGGCACCAGATATGTTAATTCCGGTCCCAGTTTAAAGCTCCAGGCACGGAACTTTAACTTTTTGTTCTTTTTTATGTGTTTTAATTATTATTCTTTTTAATTTATTATTTATTTTTATAGTTCCTATTTAATTTAGGGTTTTGTAAACTCTATAAATAGGATTTTATAGACCTCTAAGGTAAGTTTTGATAGAGTAGATTTGGAAGACTTGGTTGGCTCTTCATCCAAGCTCCTTCTAAACCAATGTGAATTCGTTCAAAAGAAAGACTTCACGTGTGAAGATTGTCCTTGAATAATCTGATTTTCTTCCAAATGACTTAACCATCTACTTGTTTAAACCCAACAATATTGAGTATATAAAACTCAACACCTTTGAATCACAAAGAAAGCAAGAAATGAAAGTTTGTGGCGCCACTACTAGGAGGAAGAGAACTTAGTCGATAAGCCAAATGAGAATTGAAAGCACTAGTAGCGTTGCAAGACCCGAACTAGTTCAACAAAAGAGCTAACAAGAAAGGAATAAACCTCAGAAATATGTTGATTAAAATCTAAAAACTAGAGTTAGAATAAGCCACCTATTTATAAGCTAAAGTGGTTGAAGTTTCAAGGATAAAAAAGGAAAACCTAAACTACTCTTCCAAGCATGGTCAAATTTCTTAGAAACTACATGAAGCTCTCATTAACCAAGGAAGACTAATTAATTTTAGAAGTGTATGAAACCCTTGGCCCAACACCAATAAAGAATTAGTAAATTTGGGTTTGTACTCTTGCATCTTTTTCTTTCTTACACAAGTCATTGGTCCGTGAATTTCTTCCAGTAGATCCTTAGATGCAGAAGTCGCGCCTTCAATAGTTGCAGCACCATTGTTTTCATCATTCTCTCCCTCTTCAGAAGGATTTGTCCTCTAATCCAAAGAACCTACATCAAATTCAAAAGGAGAAAAATCAGAAACATTAAAAGTAGCACTTATACTGTATTCTCTAGGTAAATCCAATTTGTAAGCATTTCTATTGACACGAGCTACCACTTGGATAGCTCCATCACCACTGGGATGTGATTTTGCACGTCTTCAAGCAGAAACCTTTCTGTTCTCATGTGTACCCAAATCTAATCACTGGGTTCAAATACAACTTTTCTATGCCCTTATTAGTTTATCTAGCATAGTGCTCTGTTTTCCTTTTAATGTTGGCACGAGCTTGCTCTTGCATCTTTTGTATTTCCTGAGCTCTTTTTGCTACATCTAAACTTATTTGTTCTTTAACATGTAAAGGAGAAAAATCTAGAGGAATCAAGGGATTAAAATCATAAATCAATTCAGACGGAGAAAAGCTAGTAGAGAAGTATGAACCGTGCGATTATATGCAAATTCAGCAATGGACAAACACTCTTCCGAACTTCTCAATTTTTTCTTTATGATAGCTCTAAGCAAAACCCCAAAGTTCTATTTGTCACCTCAGTTTCACCATAGGTTTGTGGGTGACTTGTCGTTGAAAACAACAGTTTAGTACCTAATTTTCCCCAAAGAGATTTCCAAAGGTAACTAAAAAATTTTACATCTCTATCAGACATAATCGTTCTCAGAATACCATGAAAATGAACAATTTCTTTGAAAAAAAATTTTTAGCAACATGTTTTGCATCATCAATTTTCTTAGAAGCAATGAATTGTGCTATTTTGAAAAGCTTGTCAACAACAACAAAAATTGAAGTTGTTCCCCTTTCAGTTTTAGGCAAGCTAAGCACAAAATCCATGGAAATATCAGTCCAAGGGAATGAGGAATAGGAAGTGGAGTACACAAACAATAAGGAAGGTATTTAGATTTAGCTTGTTTGCACTCAAGACACCTTTCACAAATTCTTCCCACATCCTTTTTCATATTGTTTAGTAAAAATATTCACCCAAGACATCTAAAGTTTTTAGAACACCAAAATGTCCCATCAAGCCTCCACTATGATCTTCCCGAACCAAAATCTCTTGAAGAGAACTTGAAAGAACACACAACTTATTTTCTTTGAACAACAATCCTTCATGTCTATGGTACTTATAAAAACTAGAATTTTCTCAAGCAACAAACACATTGTCAAAATATCAAGTCCCATAAAAATCCTTAATGAACTCAAATCCCATGATTTTGGTACCTAAAGTAGTAAGAAGAGAGTACCTTCGAGATAGTGCATTAGCCATAATATTGTCTTTATCTTTCTTGTAGTGTACAATATATGAGAAAGTCTTAATGAAAGATACCCACTTAGCATGCCTTTTGTGAAGATTTCTCTGCGCCTTTATATACTTAAGTGATTCATGATCAATGTGAATCACAAATTTCTTTGACATGAGGTAGTGCTACCATGTCTCCAAAGCTCTCACCACAGCATATAACTCCTTGTCATAAGTTGTATAGTTCAATATGTCTCCATTCAAATTTTCACAAGTAGGCAATAGGGCATCTTTCTTAAAGCAAAATTGAACCTATTCCAATTTCTGAAGCATCACATTTAATCTTAAAATTCTTAGAAAAATCAGGTAATGCTAAAATAAGAGGATTACTTAAATCATGCTTTAACTATTCAAAGTCATTTTGTTGATTTTGTTACCATTCAAATTTCACATTCTTCTTAACCAACTCATTAGTGGGGATGCCTTTGTGGAAAAATCTTTCACAAATCCCCTATAAAAGTTAAAAAGTCGACGGGAAGATCTTACCTCATAAGCATTTGCAGGAATTGGCCAACCAAGTATGGTAGCTTGGCTTCATCAACATATAATCCTTTAGCACTAACAACATAGCCAAGAAAAACAATTTCTTCCACACAAAATGTGCATTTCTTAAAATTTCCATACAGTTTTTCCTCACGCAAAGTGGCATGTAAGAACAAGTCTAATATGCTCAACGTGATCATTCATGCTTTTACCATACATCAAGATATCATCAAATAGACAACAACAACTTTCAAATGAAATGCCTCAAAACCTTATTCATAAGCCTCATAAAAGTGCTAGGTGCATTAGTTAGCCCAAATAGCATAACCAAGCATTCATAAAGTCTAAATTTTGTTTTAAAAGCTAATTTCTATTCATCACCTTCTTTGATCCTAACTTAATGATAATTAGATTTTAGATCAATTTTAGTAGCACCATATCAAGCATATCATCTAATCTAGGGATGTGATGACGATACTTAATAATGATTTTATTAACAGCTTTGATGTACATGTGTTAAGTACGATATTTCTTATGGACTAGAATTACCGGTACAACACAAGGATAAGAGAATCACGAACTTGTCCTTTTCCAGCAACTCATCAACTAGCTTTTGGAGCTCCTTTGTTTTCCCGGATTTGCTCTATAAGTAGGCTTATTTGGAATTGTTTCTCCTGGCTAAAAATCTATTTGATGCTCAGTTCGTCGAATCAATGGCAAACCTTCGGGCACATCTTCAAATTCATTCAAAACAGAAACAATTTCTAAAGGAAAATCATCGGGTAAATCATTTGTAGAAAATAAAACCTCTTTGTAAAAAAGTACAACTAGAAGCTTGTGAGAAGATAAAAGCCGTATCTACATCTCTCATGCTTGCTAAAAGAAGCACCTTTTTTCTCACTTTCAGCTATTGTCTCATATTTTTGTTACTCTCAATTTCCTTACCTTTCCCTTTTTCACTCTTTTCTTGTTTCTCACTTTCAATTGGCTTTTTCAACACACTCTCCTCTTTCAGCCTTCTTTCCCTCGTTTTAATTTGTTCTTTATACACTTGTGGAGATGTCAAAGGTCTAAGAGTATAAGCTTTACGATTGTCAACAAGATGGTACTTCTTGTTGTACCTATCATGATTAGCCCTACGCTCAAACTCCCTGGTCGACCAAGAAGAATTTGGGCAGCACTCATTGGTATCACATCACATAAAGCTTCTCTTCAAACTTGCCAATAAAGAAATTCACGTTAACTTGTTGATTCACCTTCATTTGTCCATTATCATTGAGCCATTGCAAAAGACGTAGAATGGGATGTTTTGTAGTTGATAAACGAAGTTTTAGCAAAATATGAACCAACACAATTAGTCCAACGCCCACTATCAATGATAAGCATTCACACCTAATTTTGAACTTTGTAGCGAGTATGAAATATGTTATATCGCTGCTCCTCTTCCTCCTTAACATGCACATTCAATGCCCTCCTTGTTACAAGTACCTCATCACCACTAGCTTCAGCAAGTCGTTCACCTTCATCATTCTCTATTAAAGGTGGCATATTCTTGCAATCGTCTTCCTCATCATTTTTACTTGAATAAAACCATCATCTTGCAGCAACTTGGTCTTAGAATTTGGACATTAGATACAATATGACCCTTTATGAAACACTTAAAATAAACCACTCTAGATGAATGAGAGTTAGAAGGTTTGAACTTTTACCTGTATATCTCTCTTTCTGGCCGAAGTGTTGGGCTCTTTTGGATCTTCTTTTTTCTTGGATTCATCATTCTTACTCCAATTATTTGATTTCCATGAAGTATTTGAAGAAGAAGAAATGGATCGGCCCAACACCACTTTTCCTCTTAAGTTGTCTTTCAACTTTTTGAGCCATATGAAGCATTTCCACCACATCAGCGATATCTCTCCAAAGTCCTCCCAAAATCTTGCCATGGTTGCCTCGGGATCTTCCTCAATGTTGGCTCTAGTTATGGCCATCTCCAACTCTTGATAATACTCTTTAACACTTTTGTAACCTTGGGTGATAACTTGCAACCGATTATAAAGATCTCGATAGTAATGAGGTGGTATAAATCATTTCCTCATTACGTGTTTCATCTCCTCCTATGTTCTTATAGGTCTTTCTCTGTTTCGCCTCTATCCCACTATGTTAGTACATAACCATTTAATTCAATGGCAGGAAGTTTTACCTTTTTTTTCTCGAAATAGTTGGGCACTTCAAAAACTAAGTCCACCTTTTTCCATTCAAGGTATGTCTCAGGATCATTCTTTCCTTGGAAATGAAGGAATCTTCATTTTGATGCTCCCAAGATTGCTATCAACTCTACCTCTTCCTCTGCCACTTTGATTTCCATGTAATTCTTCGAATTCTTCTTCCTCATTTTCCTCCTTAGGACAAGTTCTACTATTGGAATCCCTTCGCATGTTCAATTCTAATTGGTCCATCCAATCTATATGGTCTCCATCATTTTGTTGAATTGGCCCAACAAATGCACCCGCCATGCTTTCTGCTAAAATGTTTCCTTAAGTGTGTCCATCGTATCTTAATAAGATTTCAAGAGAGTATAAGAGATAAATAGGTATCCTCACACCTTGTTCCCCCAATTTGTTCCCAGCCTACACTACACTCCCCACGTGTTTCTCTCTTTAAAACGACTTTCAAAAATGAGGAGAAGACTCTTGTCTTTTACCACTCAATTGCTTGCTCGAATGTTCTAATGAGAACCTATTCAGCCCTTATAAAGTGCAAAAAATACTCATTTGGCAAGAAAGAAATATAAAGAGGTCAAAGAAAGTTGGCAAATGAAGAACAAAGAAACAAACACAAGAAGAAATAACAAAAAGATCACAAAAAAAGGTCAAATGATTTGAAAATAGTCTCCAAACTAGTTGATATGTGATAAACCCATATTTTATATATAAATTCCACTTAGTTTTGGTAAGAAATTAACTATTTATTATTTATTAGAGTCAAATTGGTTTTAAATTATTAAATTATTTATTTTGGTTCTATTATATAGTTTTTAAAATTTTGAGACTAAAATAAGTTAAAATATTAATTATTTTTTGTGATATTCTTTTGTAAGAACTTTATTATATTTTATCTAATACTATTTTGCAAAAGCAATCAAATAAGGACTTACTTGAGAATATGAAGCAATGAAGGGAGTCAAGTAAAAAAGATTAGTGGCTGGAAGCAAGAAAAAGTAAAAGAAAAATCAAGTGGTGGCTGACATAAGCAGGAATTGGATTCAAAAGCAAATTTAATTATGGAATCTCTTTCCAATTCAAATTAGAATCTAGTCAACTATTATGCAACTTACATATATATATATATAGAGAGAGAGAGAGAGAGAGAGCATTACTTAGGTTTTTTGGGGTGCTGGGGTTTTCCCATTCCTCATAGCGTTGACAGAGGATTTTTCTCTGTTCTTCGTTAGCCACATAGCAGTCAACCTTCGAAGCAGAGTTTGCAAGAGAAAAGGAGAAAGTTTTTCCTGGTTCTCGAGTTCGCCTTCGATCTAAGTTTGTTCTTTAATTTTTTAATCTCTTTTTTTGTAATCTTTTTTATGTTTTTAGTGATTATTATGGTTGTATTTTATTTTATGCAATGTTAAATTTTTAGTTGATTAGGATTTGTGAAGACTTTGTTTGACAATGTTTTAATTTATAATTTTCTTATTTTATTGTGTGTTGTTATTTTCTTATTCCTAAATCTTTAATTATTGTTATGTTATACTTAATTCTTGTGTAGACTTGATTACCCTATGCATGATTTCATAATTAATTCCGAAGGACCAGAAGGTGAAGTAAATTAATTAGGAGTTAACTAACAATAACTCCTAGTAAAACTGAGTACAACACCACAACAATTTATCTATTTTATGATATCTTCAAATGTAACAATAAGTATTATTTGTTGACACATAAGATTTGTGTTGTGTAAAAAATAAGCGATGAATATGCCGATGTCGCAAATGTCACACAGAAATGTCAATTCAATAAATCCTAGACGAAGATAGATGAAAATTACGTTGAAAGACTAATTGAAAAGAGGTCCGAAAATTGAAAAACAGTCCCTGCTGTACGACTGGCTGAGTCCTCCCACTTGAGTGGCCAGGTTCGGCCGGGTCTTGGAACACAACCATTTTGGTTGCTGGGCGGCCGAGTCCGACTAGTGAGATGGCTGGGTCCCCCCGCTTGTTGGGTTTTGTGCATTTCTTCTTATTTCTTGTCCGTTCTTGCTCTGTATGCTCCTGTTTCACTTTATTCTTTATTTTAACTCATCAGAGACATACCTATGAACAAAAGAGAAGAAATAGAGGATACATATGTCATTTTACTACTAAAATACTTCGAAAACCGAAGATTAAACGTTGTAAAAACATGTATAAATGGACATATCAAATTCTCCCACACTTAAGCATTGGTTGCTCTCAAGCAACACAAACTAAAGCAATAACCCAAGAATGCAAGGACCGAACACAACTTTCCAACAAAAACTCAAAATCACAAAAACAATTAAAGTAAAAACAAATTTTTTAAATGCTTAAGAAACCGACATGACCATAATTTAACTAGTCTAAACTTCACAAGAATCACACAAAACTCATCCAAGGATAAGTTACAAAGCTTAAATGATCCACTAAGCATCTCATGTAAAAAATCATGAATCAAAGATGTGTGTGTGAGTGTGTATGACTACGTATGTCAAGTTTCAGCTAATGCAAGGAGAATATAAGGAAATTAACAAAATAATTCACTTCAACAACAATGTCCTCAGACTCAACTTTCCATAGCCTATTAACTAATTGGTCCAACTGAAGTCACCTCGAATTTGGTAGGACCTTCAAGCTCGTAATGTTTGGCTAGGGACGTAAAAGGATATCAAATGAAGGGGAAAGGAAAAACAAAAAACAAAGAGAAGAGAGTTTAATGCAACCGAGAAAAAAACAAAATCGACATCTAATAAAAAACCTTCAAGTCGCTTTTCACTTTCTTTTACCCTTTACTCCTGGAACACTTTACCTCTCATTTGATTCACTATTTTCAAAAACACATAACCCCACCTAGCAATTTCAACTATTTTGAATCCAAATGAAGTATATGGAAGTTCTATTGCAAGAAGAAGTGTATAGCTATTTTTTCTGAAGAGAAAATCTCAAACAAAGATATTTTTTTTACTACTTTTAAGGTTACAAGAATTCATTAGCTCTCATAATTGAGGGTTTAAAATATCGTGTGAGTTTAAAAATAAAGAAAAGAAGGGTTAAAACCCTTATGCAATTTACGCTCAAAATGGGTACGAGAGATTTAACATTGAAGGGTACGAAAGAAAGGATCAAACGAGTTAAAGAAGGCCTAAAACCATCATTTTCGGGGTCAACCTATGTTACGCACAACTTTGTCTCAAGGCGTGATAAGGTAAATCTTAGGGCATGCATATAAGTAAATTATTGAGCTAATCTCCTAAAATTCACAACACATTTATCTACTAACAAAACATTCATATGTGTAAATAAACCATCAATCATAAAAGTCTACACAAGTGTTTGATATCATACAAAAGCTAAGCAATAAGTCTCATTAAAGTTTCATGTGATAAAAGCAAAAGCTCTACAAGTTCTCAAAATGGTGACTTAAAAAAATGAAAATTCTTTTTGACTTTTTGATTTTATGAAAAATCAAAATGGTAAACCATAAAGTAAAACAGAAATAAATTTTTGGGTTTTTCAAAGTTTTAAACAAAGGGAAAACACAAAACTATCAAGAGAAACTAAAAACCTTAAGAATAAAAATAACAATATCTTTTGAATTTTTCAAAATTTTTAATGTTTTTGGGTTTTTATCTATAAGAAAACGCAAAAAATTAAAGAAAAACCTAAACAAATAACGCCCACACTTTAAACCACGGTGTTCTCAATGTGGGGGTGACAACTATACCAAAATAAGGAAAACGAAAAGACTAAAAAGGAAACTGAGCAAAAAATATAAAAAGATCAGTCACCACAACAAATCAAGAAAAAAATAAGGCACCACACCAAGGATTTAAAAATAAAAGGAAAAAAACAAATGCACCACACCTAGAGAAATATAAAACGAATCCTCTACCACAAATAAATGACAGCCATCAACACAGTTTTAGACAATAAAAGAAAAGCCACTACACGTGAGTAATAGAGCAACAATGACATCTCATAAAAAACTGACAACAACAACTCAACAATACACCAATCAAACCACACAATCAAACACACTAAAAGAATCCACAAAAGACACAATAAGGCAACAAAGTAAAAAGTAACTAATCACACGACACGATACTTACTAAGAAAAACAAAAATAACAGTTTAGAGTAACAAAAACGAGCTCAATGAAATTACTTCGAACTGTTCAAACAATGAAAAACCACGACCAATGCCGCTTAAGCTAAAAATAAAAAATTAAGTAGAATGATAAAACTCTAACATAAAAAAATAGAAAAATAAAACGTCACTCGTACGTGCGGAATGTGAGTAGCCCCTGTGTGCTGAGTGTGAACAAATTAAGAGTGCAAAATGATATCAAATACTTCAACACAACTATGCACTAGTAGAAATCAATAGCAATAACTATAACTCAACCGAAAGATAAGCAATATTACCACAATAGAACTCAACAATAAATGCATAAATAAAAGCAAACATCAAAATCAACAAATTGAGACACTAAGCAAAAATGAATTGGGAAAAGGGAAAACTTAGTGAAAAATGTTCAATTGTAGTGAAGTTGAGGTGTCTCGGTGTGCTTAGGTGCTGTGATAGGTGTTGCTACCACTGCTGCTTGGAGCAGAACCGAGAAGGAGGACGTGTGGGGTGGTGGCGTGCTGCAGTGACTGTGAGAAGGCAGACAAAATAGTGCAGTTTGGGGTTCTTTGTTTTCTTTAAATCGAGAGAAAGAAGGGAAGAGGGGGAGAAGGGAAGAGAGAAGAGAAACAGAAGGAGGAACGGAATAATAGCAGTGGTGCTCGGATGGTAGTGGCAGTATAGCGGTGGCTACTCGTGGAAGAAGAAACCGAGAGAAAGAGGAATGGGGGTTCGGTGGCTGGAAGAAAACGAAGGGAAGAACACAAGGCTGTGGCGACAAGGTTGCATTCGGGAGGAGTGGTGGTTGGAGTTGCAGTGGTGTTGGTGCTCTGGTGGAGGACGGCAGTGTTATGGGGGTACGATGATAGAAGGAAGACAGCCAAGAAGAAGGGAGATGTAGGGGGAAGAACAGGGGAAAGAAAGGGGAAATTAGGAATTGAATCAGTTTTTTTTTCTTTACCCAACCGTACCCGGTACCCCATACCCTACTGTTGCCAGTAAGATTCTGGACAAAATCTCTTCAGTGCAAAATATTGTCCGGCTCGGTCCCCCTACCTGGGCAGCCAGGTTCGGCCAAGGCCTAAAAAAATTAAATTTTTGTATTTTTCTCTACTTTTTGTGCCATTTTTTCTCGTGCAACTTTCTACATGATATAAAACGCAGTTAGGCCACAAAAAAAGCACAATAACCTCCTCATTCCATCTCGAAACTTACACGAAACGTAAAAACTAATGAAGCAAACGAGAAATACACTCACAAAATCAAAAACCAAACTCGAAAAGCGAAACATGCAAAACTTAAAATTGATAAATCAAACTCAAAATGCACTAATGATAAAACATATTTCACAAGATAAGTAAGAAATACTCCCTTTTAGGTGTTGAAAGTACCTCTCAGATCTTTAAAATCCAAATTCATTTTGGCTCTTCCCCATTCTTTTGTCGTATTTGCGCCCACTTTTTCAAACTCTTATTTGTCAAATGAGGAGATATTGACTTCTCTACCTTCTTTAATTCCTTAGAATCTTTGGGGGGTGGCGACTTGTTATGCTACGAGGGGTAAGACCATTCAAGATTAGTGTGATCTTCATAGAACAAAGTGTCATTTAATGCAAAGAGAGAGTCGAGGTAATAGGAAATCAGAAAATGACTTCATTCTCTCTAACTCTCAAACACAATTTCCCTTTGTCCATATCCATTAAAGCTCTAGAAATGTATAAAATGGACGTCCTGAGATCAAAGGAAAGTCTAAATCCTCTTGTATATCAATAACAGCTAAGTCAACGGGAATGATAAGGCCCTTGACCTTTACTAAAACATCTTCTACAACCTCTCTAGGATGTATGAATCAGCCAAACTTATGGTCATCCTAGTAGGTTTTGGTTCTACTAGGCCTAGTTTTTTACACATGTTATAGGAAATAACGTTTATGCTACCTCCTAGGTCGGCTAAAGCTCTATCAATGGAAAAGCTACCAATCATACAAGGGAAAGAGAAACTCCCTGGATCATTTAATTTATGTGGAAGCTTCTCCTTATTAATCAAGATTGCTGAACATTCTTCGCCCAATGTGAATGTAGATACTTTGTCCAATCTCTTTTTCCTCGAAAGCATCACCTTCAAGTACTTTGCATACTTGCCTCCATGTAAAAGCAAATCACAAAGAGGTAAGTGAAGTTTTAATTGTTTGAAATCTCTACGAACCTCCTCATCGTGTCTTTTCTTTGGTTACGAACAAGATCCTCCGGGTAATGGACTTTCGGCTTATAAGCTTCAACAACCGACTTCTTATTCGGCTCTTCTATAGCCTTTTCCTCACAACTCTATTCTTGGTTAACCATCACCTTCTCTTCCTAAGGAAACTCCTTATCAAATCTCACTGACATAGCATTGATATACTTTCTCGGATTCACTTCAGTATTGCTTGGGAGAGTTCTAAGAGTTCTATTTGACACTAATTTAACCAATTGTCTTTTGCTTCTCTAGATTGTGAATAGATGCCTCTTGATTTCTTTTCGCAGCTTCTATACTTTTTATTCCGGCATCTGTTGCATTCATGAATTTGACTATCAAATTTTCTAAATTGGTCTTTACTAGTGGAGGATTTTGAGAGGGTGCATCATATGGCAAGGGTTGAGTGGAACCTCTATTTTGAAATTTGGGAGGTTGTTGTGTACATTGTTGACCTTGATTAACCATGAAAAAATGGGGTGATTCTTCCAACTAGGATTGTATGTGTTTGAAGAGAGATTATTCCCCTATCGATTTCCTTAAGCGAACTCTACTTGCTCTATTGGAGTACCCATGCTAGGACACTCATGGTTTGGATGCCCTCCATTTCAAAAGTCACAAGACATAATTTGTTGGGAATTTATATACGAAGGCATCAAAGTCATATTCCCCATTTTCTGTTCAATCATCGTGGCTAGTCTGGCCTTTATAGTAGTAATTGCATCTACATTGTGGATCCTAACAGACTTAGGCTTGACTTTCTGTCCTCCCCAAGTGTAGTTGTTCATGGCTATCTGCTCAATTAGATTGTACAGTTGTTAAGGGGTCTTGTTGTCTATGGACCCACCAGCAGAAGCATCAATCACTTGTCTAGCCCCGAAAGAATCTCCATTAAAGAACGTCTAAATTTGAATCCCCAAATCTAGGCCTTGATGAGGACATTTTCTAAACTTTCATAGGCTTCATATAAACTTTCCCCATCAATTTATTGAAACGCTAATATTTCGTTTCTCAACTTTGCAGTGCGACCAGGAGGAAAGTATTTGCCTAGAAACTTTTATGCTATCGTCCAAGGCTCCATTGATTTTGAATGTGTCCCACACCTCCAAAATGTTGGCAATATGCGCATATTTAGATCTTTTGCTTGGAGTCCATTGAATGGTACGTTGTTCCACACCATTTGTGTTACACTTTGCTTGGTTTTCAAAATTATTAGCCTGCGCTGGCAGTCTAGCTATGCTCAACTGTGCCCCGGTAATGGATGGTCGAGCATAGTCTGCCACGGTCCTTTCTTCCATTGGTGGAGATGGATTAATAGAAAGGATATGAAAGCTTGCAACAGACCAGACACAAATAAAGCCAAGAATAATAAAAGTTAAACTTCCAAGAAATAGCCACGAATGAAATACGAATAATGCAAGAAAAAAAGAATGAAAACACAAAACAAGAAACTAAAAGCAATTAAAGTTATAGATTAACAGCATTCTTAAATTTACCGTTCCCTAGCAACAATGCCAAAAACTTGATGTCTTAAAAAATGGGGTATATGTAAAATTACGCAAGAGGCAAGTGTACCTATCACCTTAGTAACAGAGATACACTTGGTTGTCGAACTCAGAGAACAGATAAGCTCAAATATAACCGCTTAATCTACTGTCTAGTCTAACCAAATTGATCTTTGAGAAAATATTTAAAGACTACTTAAAAACAATTAAAAGAAAACAAATAGTTTAAAAGGTAGAAATTTGATAAAAGAGTTTAAATGATAGAATCCCTCTAACTTTTGTCAACTATTTCAATTAGGAAAATCATAAAACTATGTTTGAAAAACCAAGGTCGAGTCGTCACACAAAAATGAGGCAATCCCTATCTCTAGGTGAAGGCCATTCTATTCACTAACCTTTAAAGGAGAATCTCTTCTATCTCTAACCAATTATGAATACAATTAGATTGGGTGATCTAAGAAACCTAAAAATGTAAAGAATATCTCTATTCAATTGCAAAATTTTATTATCCAAATAGTTTCCCTAGATTGGTTATCCTTTTTTCAATTCCAACTAATCTTGCGATAAAATCAATTCCGCGCAAATAAACTATCACAAAAACATAATGGAACAGTAATCCAAAGTAAAACAAACATCAATTGTATAAAATCCAACCAAAAATCACATCATCGGAAAGTTAGGGTTCAACCTCATTCAAACAATGAAAATGTAACCATTAAACATCCTAACGAAACTCAGATTAATAATAGTATTCGTAAGAAACAAGGGAAGAAAAAGCTTAGGATGAGGAAGAGTCGCTTCCACAGTTTCGAAGTTCACCGGAACTCGTCTCTCTATTTGCTTGATGAAATCCGAAAATCCTCTGTAAAATTTTTTCAATCGCCACCGAAAGTCTTCAATTCAATGTTAATTGATAAAAACTACCAAATGAAAAAGGATTGAAAGGGGTTTTGTGGCCAATTTTCTCCCCCAATTCTTTCTCTCTAAATCTAAACTGAATAATCTCCTAAAAGAGGGGGAAATTACAAATAAATAGCAGAAAAATGAATTAACTATGCTGCTGTCGAGACCTATGAAGGTAGGGTTATGTTTAAATCTTCCTTTGAATGCCTCGGACCTACCGTCGATGGTACAGATTGTCTACAGTCACCTGTAGGCTTCTATCTATCTTTTTTAAAATGCCTAAGACCTACCGGATGTGGTAGATTAACCCATCACCTGCAGTAGGCGTTACCCTTGGTGCCGACAGTTTCTGTTTTTTTCATTTTCGTTCCCTTTTTTTCCATTTTCACTTGTATTCTCAGTCTTCTTCATCGTGAAGAACCTAAGAAAAAAGTAAAGGAAGCTGGTGTAAATAATGCTTCTTATACATTAAAAATATCGTAAAAACAACAAAGATAACATATAAAAGAAATGACAATATGAAACATGTCAATATATATACATATATGTGATGGTATACATATACATAAGTACATACATATATTATATATATATGATATATATGTATACCAATATATATACATATATACACATGTATATATATGTGTGTGTATACGTATATATATATATGTATGTATACATATATAGACATATGTAATATATATTCATATATGCAAAAAATATATATATTTGTGTGTATGTATATATATGTGTGTGTATATATACATGTATATATATTTATACAGTTATATATATACGTTTATGTATATATATCTATATGTGTGTGTGTATATATACATACGTTTATTTATATATAAACACAGATTATATAATATATATATGTTACATATATATACCAATATATATACATATATACACATGTATATATATGCAAGTAGGTCCGGTAGTAGCCTTCCATTGTAAGAACTCAGGTTAGAAGGTACAATTTTTACATGAAATCCAGCACCGTCAGCATAATTATCAAAAGATAAACTGGGATCAACGCCTTAATACGCCTTCACAACGGCTTCAGACAGGCTAACCCTTATCTTTTTAATAATTATGGCCAGTTCTAGATCTCATAACCCAAACCTTAAATCCTTACATTAGACTACTAACCAACCAGACAAAATAAGGATCTTCACAACATAATTATAATGATATATATGATAGCATAGTTTAACATGAAAGCATTTTGCCTTCCATTAGGCTAATCCTAAATGAAATATATAAATTTTTAACAAGAAAATAAATAAGAAATAAGAAAGCTATAAACTCACCAGGGAGAATGCAGAAAACTTCAAACTTCTTATTTATAAGAAAATTTTTACAATGAGAGGATGGGAGAGAAAGGCTTAACTTTTGCTAGTCGAGGTCCTGCCTCCTTATAAGGAATTCTCTTCCTTTTATAGACAAGGAGAGGGGCGGACGCCAACTAAATTATCTAATCTATTACAAATAGATTTTGAATCCGAATAGTGCCTATTACTATTACATATAATGCTTCTACTATTACATGGGCCCTTTAAGGACAATAATTGTGATAACAATAATGTATGTCCGCATTCACTTTATTGCTTTTCTTGCGGCATCTTCAATTTCTTTGACTATGTGGTCAATATTATCTTCAGAAAATTCATCCATATCTGGATCTTGAGATTCTCCTGCAAGGCAGTCTTCATTTGAGGAGCCTGTCATAGATACATCCATTTTATCTTCTGGGAGCAAATTTTTTATAAGCTCCTTCTTTAATTCTTCCATACAAGATCTAATGAGATCTTCTTTTGGTATAACATCTTTTTGAAGTTTTAACATAGTGGTCATCTGAGAAAAAGGGCTGGTAGTTTTAACTTCACCAGTATTTTTCATTCTTTTGTATAATTCAATCTTTTGCTAGATTTCATCCAGAATATTTTTTCCATAAATTTCTTTTGTATCTAGGTCAACTTTAATCAACCTGTCCCAAAACCTATTATGAGTAGCTCTTTTGAGACATGGAATATTTTGTTGGGTATAACCCACTTCAGGAGTCCATTTCTACACCCATGGTATGGAAAATTCTATAAAAAAGAACATAGAGGCTATCTCCTCTGAATACTGGTCTAAACTGATATAATTAGATACCTTAGGGGATATATTAATCCATTCTCCATATAATGTCTTAAAATTTTCAGGGAGTATTTTCCCAGATGTACCATATATGGTCCACCATTGTATAAACCAATTTGGTAATGGGCTGTTATAAACATTCCCACATACTTTTATTAACCAAGTATGTTTCTTGGTAGGATTTTCATATGAAAATGCTTTATGAAATGCATCTATATAATCCCAGTAATTATATTTCATAGATATTTTTTATTCAGGAATTGTAAACTCCTTTTCTCTAAGAGGGGAGATACCCCACTCTTCAATGGATATAATCCTTTTAATTATAATTTTGCTGAAATTATAAATATTAGCAGTCCTGGTTCCAGGATAAAAATGTGTTATATCACATGAGCTCACGTTAAGTATTTGCTCATAATATATCCTCTGTTTATAAGAGGTAGCAGCATATGATGCCACATCCAAATATCTTATCATCAACAGCCATGGATTATCTTTCCATTGTAAATCTTTATTTTCTAAAAGAAATATAATTTCTTTATTAGTATTATTATGATAAGAGGTTGTATTATCCTCTTTAGATAGAACCTGGGAATATGACCCAGAAGAGGAGGTTTCACCTGTCTGCTTCTTTTTGTTAGCAATATATTGCTTGAATTCCTCATATAAGAGGGCATCATCATCAGTTTTAGCAATCTTTTCAGCTATAAGTTGTTTGTTGCCCATTTGGACAATTACATTTTTGCCTTTGTTTTGGGAGGTATTACCTCTCCCGCGGCCTTGAGAATTATTTCCTCGTCCCCGCTGTATCATGCTGCAAAAATTCACGGGTTAGAAAATCCAGAAGATTATTTTCTTTTCCTTTTTTATAAATATCTCAAAATCAAATGGGGCTAAATGAGCCTGCCACCTAGCAAACATCAACTTAGAGACGTCATGTTTAAAATCTTTTTGAAACATAAATTTGGCTGCTTGGCAGTCAGTGTTAACAATAAATTTCTGATTATATAAATTATCTTGAAATTTTAAAATACATTTTACTATAGCTAAAATTTCTTTAGCAACAGTGGCATAATTTTTCTGACTATTAGTCCATTTGCCTGAGTGATACCTCACTAAATTTTCTCTGTTATTAACAGGACAAATTTGGGTTAATATACCTCCATATCCTATCTCAGAAGCATCAGTTTCTATAATTTTCTGCCAATTAGGATTTGCTAATATCAAGCAAGGCAAAGTTTGCACTTTTTCTTTAATTTTCTTGACTGTCTCAATATGCTGAGCAGTCCAAGGCTTAGGATTCTTTTTTAATCTATCATATAAAATAGCTGTATCAGTAGCTAAATTTTTATAATAAGGTAAAATATAATTTAAACTTCCTAAAAATCTTTGTAATCGAGTTTTATCTAGAATTTCATCTGGAAATTTTGAAGCAAAATCAATACTTCTATTAATAGGAATTATTTTCCCTTTGTCAATATTATGACCTAAAAATCTTATATTAGTCTGAAATAAAATCATTTTTGGTTTTGATATAACTAAACCATTTTGCATTTCTAATTTCCTGAATATATCAAGATGTTCAAAATGTTGTTGAATACTTTTAGAAAATACTAGAATATCATCTATATATACTATTATAAATTCACTATAAGGAATAAAAATATCATTCATAATCTTCTGAAATTCAGAAGGTGCATTCTTTAATCCAAATGGCATAACTTTCCATTCAAAGTGGCCAATGGGAACATTAAAAGCTGTCTTATATTGGTCAGCTTCATCTATCTGAATCTGCCAATATCCTGATTTTAAATCAAATTTAGAAAATATAATTGCTTCATATAATCTATCTAATAAATCTTTTTTATTAGGGATTGGATGCCGAATCCATTTTAATACCTTATTGAGAGGTTTATAATTTATAGCCAATCTTGGTACCCCTCTTTCAATTTCACTATGTTTATTAACATAAAATCCTGTACAGGACCAGGGTGAATTTGATTCTTTTGTCAATCCTTTTTTTAATAAAGAAGCTATTTCTTCTTTACATACTTCTAAATATTGAGAATTCATTTGACAAGGTCTTGCCTTTGTCGGTATCTGATTTTCATTAAAATCATCAATATAAGGAAGACTCACTATATGCTTTTTTCTATTCCAAAAAGCATTAGGATGATCATTACATATTTCTAAAAAAATATTATTTTGAATTTTTTTAATTTTATCCTGTAATTTAGGATTTTGTAAAACTTTTTCAATATTAAAAGAATTTATTTCATAAGTAAGAAAATTAATTTGATTTTGTTTTTTTAAAATAAAATCTTTAATTTCATTTACAAATCTTGTATTTGGTTCAGTTATAAACTGAAAAGAAACGGGAATTTTCTTATAAGTTCCTATAAGGCAATCTGTTCCTATATGAGTAATAGGGAAAATCTTTTTGATAAAAGGAGTTCCAAGTATAACTTGGTTAGTTATGTTTTTAGCTAATAAAAAGCTTTCAGGTATGCAAACTTTATTATTGCAAATATATGCACGTGGTAGTTTAAAATTAATTTGTAACTTTTGACCACCTGCATGTCTTAAACTATGAGTTGTTTTTTCAAAATATTTAGTAGGAATTAATCCTTCTTGTATAACACTTATATCTGCACCTGTATCAATTAGTGCAGTAAATTCCTTGATTTCATCATTATTTATTAATAATGCAATTTTAACATAAAATTTAAAAGATGTAATAACATCTAAAAGAGTTAAAAAGTTTTCTTCACCAATCTTATTAAGATTTTCAAAAGGATTTGGTGTAACCAAAGTATTATCCTTTTTTATTTCTAAACTAGAAATTCTAATATATAAATTTTTATTTATTTGTTTTAACATTTTAATTTCATCTTTGAGATTACTAATTTCTCCATATAAATCATTTAATGTAGTAGGAGATTTTTGAGAATTCATATTTCTCTGTTTCATAAGCTTATAAACTTCTGTCATCGTATAAGGGTTATTATTTGTTATTAGCTCTAACTCTTCTGTATTTCTACTAGTATTACTAGTAGATGGAGTATCATCCATTTGTTCAATTATTCTAGACCTTAATTCTTGGTCTTTTATTAATTTTAAAAATTCTAGAATATTATTGTTACTTAAAACATTAATATCAGAATCTTTAAATTGAGATATTAATTTATAATAATCATTTTCTTCCTGAGTATCTTCCTCAGAAAAATTATTACCCTGTTTACAAGGTATACAACATTTATTATCATCTGAAGTTTTAGAATGATCAGTTATCTGATCTAATTCTGATTTTGAAGTACTATCTTCAGAGTCATCAGATTCTATAAATAATTTATCTAAAGAATCTTTTAATTCTTCACTAATATTAAGACTATTAATCTTTTTCTTCGTCTTACACTTATTAGCGTAATGTCCTATTCTTTTGCACTTATAACAAACAATATTATTTTTATCTTTTCTTTTTTCTAATCTATCAGATTTTCTTTTTAATTTCTTATCTAATTTTGCTTGAGAATATTTTCTCTTTTTCTTTTCGACATATCTGTCATCTTTTTTATAGTTATTAACTATTTCCTTTGTGATGGAATTTCCATCCCAAATTGATTACAAAATTGTCCTAACTGATTTCTTTCAGTTAAGTTTTGTCTTTTAATTTGTTGATTTAATTTAATCTCATTACATAAAGCTATACCTTCTTGTATACAAGTTCCTATGAGGTTCCCATAAGTATAACTTTCATAAGGAATAGAGATTTGATCTTTCCTAAGAGCTTTTCTAACTCTTTCAGCAAATAAATGTGGTAATCCATCTATAAATTTGGATTTCCAATGAGAACTATTACTCTCTGGTAATTCCATAACCCTATTAAGGAAAGCATCTTTATACCATCTAAATTCAGTGAGTGTTTTACACCTTAAATTTTGTAATAAAGTTCTAATATTTTCACTGTTATCAGATATCCTACCTGTAAAATGTTCTAATATAGTAACTATCAGTGTATAAACTGCTTGTTCACTGGTTCTACCATCTTCTTCTTGTTTAACACTATGATATATTTCTTCTCTATCTTGATTAGATAGATAATGATTCTACCAACCTTTAAGTTGGCCAGTAAAACCTGCAGTAATCATTTTTGCAATATTACTATCATTATTGCTCATCATTTTACATATGGTGCTATACATTAGCATTCTATGAGTCAGATTATAAATCTATTTTTTAGTATAACCGTCTAAATTCCATACATAAATACACTTACCATTGTAACTATTATTTCCTATGTATTCCTGCTCTTCATGTAGAACGTCTACAGGAGAAGATCTATTATAATAATTTATCCTTTGGGTTGGCCTATCAGCAAATCTATGTAATTTATTGATTTCATCATTTATAATTGGTTTATAATCCTTTATTTCTGCTAATCTGTCAGAAAATTCATTTTCTAAGGTATTAATATTTGATTTTTTAAATTTATGATGAGGTATCATTTCAAGATCTGATATACTCTTTAATTTATAATCTTTTATTTCAGGAGGAGGATGTAAGGGTGGTTTAACTAAAAGAGCCTTTTTCCCTGAAGATTCTATAGAAGATTTTTCTAATTTTTGTAATAACATATCTATTCTTTTATGGAGAGATATAATTTTTTCTCCTAAAACATTTAAATAGATGTTTGTATAATTTTGTTGTTCTATTATTTGATTTATTTGTTTTACAGTGATACTTAAAGTATCATTTTCAAATATTTTTGAAAATGCTGTAAAACTGACAATATGATTATCCTTTTCCATATGAAAAGGTTGTTGAGGAGGCAATATGCCTTTAATTATATTTCCATTTGAAAGTTTATAATCTCTTTCTAATACAGAAATATATGGTTTAATATAATTAGATATAAACCATGGAACAAAAGGAAATAAAATATTATGATAAGATAAGAATTTATAAAATTCTTCTGAAATATAATATTTTAATTTATCATCAAAATTAGGGAAAAATCACTTCCTAAATGGTTCCCACCTGGGTAAATTAAATTCATTTTCAACTTTTTGTCTGGCTTCAGATCCAGGGCTAAAATCAATTTTTGGTCTATTCATAATGTAAAATTCATTTCTGATTCGGTTATTTCCTCATCTTTAGTATTATAAATACCTTTTACAATATTATCTTTTTAAAATACTTTTTCAACATGATGATTGTTCTCATCACGCTCACTTACCTGTGAGGTAGAAACTCTTTAAGGAACATAATCCTTGTCCTCTATAAGAGGTGAAATAAAAGAATGTTCAGATCTGGTCGAATAAGTCCTTGGGATATTACCCAATCTAGATGGAGTATTATCCATCTGTATATAAACAATTCCTTATGGAGTCTGTTCAATATGATCTATATTGTGTTCAGTCTTTGACTGGATATGACCAGTTCGTTCCAATTTCCATTGTTGCGGCATTGGGATTTCATCCCATTTTATAATTCTTCTAGTAGAAATTGTAGATCTATTAAAGTTAGTTTCTATTAAAACAGTTTCATTAATCTTTTTATCCATTATTTTACAATTAGGATTTAATGTAAATAATGGTTTAAAATAAATTCTGTAACATATACATATTAGTTCTGATCCAGAAATATAATTATATCCGTGAGTTTTAACATTTAATGTTAAAGTGTCAAGTATATTAATATCACTTAAAGAAAGTGAAAGACTAGGATATACATTAAAATATACTGGTCCAAGCGCCAGACTGGATTGTATTACACCTATTAATGATTGCTTCCAATTTAAATTCCTTGCATCTCTTAGGCATGCAATAAAACTTTCAGGTAAACCTTCTAAAGTTAAAAGTTTAAATACAATTTGTACTAATCCAATATGGATAAATTTATATAATTCTTTATATTTATTGATGTCATATGATGATAATAATTTAATTTAAGTTTCTTCATTATCTAAGGAAACTAATTGTTCAGTAGTTTTTACTACTTGTTTTAAACCTAATTTTTCAAAAGTTCCTAACTGATATATATGTGTGTGTATATATACATGTATATATATATTTATACATTTATATATATATACGTTTATGTATATATATCTATATGTGTGTGTATATATATACATACGTTTAGTTATATATAAACACAGATTATATTATATATATATGATACATATATATATACCAATATATATACATATATACACATGTATATATATGTGTGTGTATATATATATATATATGTATGTATACATATATAGACATATGTAATATATATTCATGTATGCATAAAAATATATATATTTGTGTGTATGTATATATATGTGTGTGTATATATACATGTATATATATTTATACATTTATATATACGTTTATGTATATATATATCTATATGTGTGTGTATATATATACATACGTTTATTTATATATAAACACATATATATACATATATATATATATACATGCATATTTTGCTTCTAAATTTCCGGATGAAATCCTTGATAAAACCCAATTACAAAGATTTTTAGGAAGTTTAAATTATATTTTACCATATTATAAAAATTTAGCCTATGATACAGCTATCTTATATGATAGATTAAAAAAGAATCCTAAGCCTTGGACTACTCAGCATACTGAGAAAGTCAAGAAAATTAAAGAAAAAGTAAAAACTTTGCCTTGCTTAATATTAGCAAATCCTCATTGGCAGAAAATTATAGAAACTGATGCCTCTGATATAGGGTATGGAGGTATATTAACTCAAATTTGTCCTGTTAATTAACAAAGAAAATTTAGTATGATATCACTCAGGCAAATGAACTAATAGTCAAAGAAATTATGCTACTATTGCTAAAGAAATTTTAGCTATAGTAAAATGTATTTTAAAATTTCAAGATGATTTATATAATCAGAAATTTATAGTAAAAACGGATTGCCAAGCAGCCAAATTTATGTTTAATAAAGATTTTAAACATGATGTTTCTAAACAAATGTTTGCTAGATGGCAGGCTCATTTAGCCCCATTTGATTTTGATATTGTTTATAAAAAGGGAGAAGAAAATAGTCTTCCAGATTTTTTAACGCGTGAATTTTTGCAGCATGATACAGCGGGACAGAGGAACTAATACACAAGGTCGCGGAAGAGGTAATACCTCTCAAAACAAGGGAAAAAATGTAATTGTCCAAATGGGCAATAAACAGCTTATAGCTGAAAAAATTGCCAATACTGATGATGATGCCCTTTTATATGAGGAATTCAAGCAATATATTGCTAACAAAAAGAAGCAGGCAGGTGAAACCTCCTCTTCTGGGTCATATTCCCAAGTTCTATCTGAAGAGGATAATACAACCTCTTATTATAATAATACTCATAAAGAAATTATATTTCTTTTAGAAAATAAAGATTTACAAGGGAAGGATAATCCATGGCTGTTAATGAACAGATACCTGGATGCGGCATCATATGCCGCTACCTCTTATAAACAGAGGCAGTATTATGAGCAAATACTTAAAGTAAGCTCTTGTGATATAACACATTTTTATCCTGGAAACAGGACTACTAATATTTATAATTTTAGTAAAATTATAATTAAAAGGATTATATCCATTGAAGAGTGGGGTATCTCTCCTCTTAGAGAAAAGGAATTTACAATTCCTGACTCAAAAGTATCTTTAAAATATAATTATTGGGATTATATAGATGCATTTCATAAAGCATTTTTATATGAAAATCCTACCAAGAAACACACTTGGCTAATAAAAGTATGTGGAAATGTTTATAACAGCCCTTTGCCAAATTGGTTTATACAATGGTGGACCATATATGGTACATCTGGGAAAATACTCCCTGAAAAATTTAAAACATTATATGGAGAATGGATTAATATATCCCCAAAGATCTCTGATTATATCAGTTTAGATCAGTATTCAGAGGAAATAGCATCTATGTTCTTTTTTATAGAATTCTCCATACCATGGGTGTAGAAATGGACTCCTGAAGTGGGTTATACCCAACAAAATATTGCATGTCTCAGAAGAGCTACTCATAGTAGATTTTGGGACAGGTTGATTAAAGTCGACCCCGAAACAAAAGAAATTCATGGTAAAAATATTCTGGATGAAATCCAACAAAAAATTGAATTATATAAAAGAATGAAAAATACTGGTGAAATGAAATCTACTAGTCCTTTTCATCAGTTAACAACCATGTTAAAACTTCAAAAACATGTTATACCAAATGAAGATCTCATTAAATCTTATATGGAAGAATTGAAGAAGGAGCTTATAAAAAATTTGCTCCCTGAAGACAAAACATATGTATCTATGACAGGCTCCTCAAATGAAGACTGTATAGCAGGTGAATCACAAGATCCAGATATGGATGAGTTTTCTGAAGATAATACTGACCACATGGTCAAAGAAATTGAAGATGCCGCAAGGAAAGCAATAAAGTAAATGCGGACATACATTATTGTTATAGCAATTATTGTCCTTAAAGGAATCCATGTAATAGTAACAGCTTTATATGTAATAGTGATAGGCACTATGGGGATTCAAAATCCATTTGTAATAGAATAGGTACGCTAGTTGGAGTCCGCCTGTCTCCTTGTCTATAAAAGGATGAGAATTCATCTTAAGAAGGCAGGACCTCACTAGTAGTAGTTAAGTACTTCTCTCTCCCTCTCATTATAAAAATTTTCTATCAATAAGGAGTTTTTTAAGTTTTCCTGCTTTATCCCTGGTAAGTTTTTACTTTCTTATTTCTGATTTTAATTCTTTGTTAATAAATTTATATATTTTGTATTTAGGATTAGCCTAATGGAAGGCTAAATCCTTACATGTTAAACTATGCAATCATATATATCATTGTAATTATGTTGTGAAGATCCTTATTTTGTCTGGTTGGATAGTAGTCTTATGTAAGGATTCAAGGTTTGGGTTATGAGATTTGGAACTGGCCATAATTATTTAAAAGATAAAGGTTAGCCTGTTTGAAGCCGTTGTAAAGGCGTATTAAGGCGTTGATCCCGGTTTTATCTTTTGATAATTATGTTGACGGATCTGGATTTCATGTAAAAATTGTACCTTTTAACCTGGGTTCTTACATGGAAGACTACCACCGGACCTTATTTGGTATCAGAGCCATGTAGTTATGAGATATATGTGATTCATAGTTTAACATGTTCTTAAATTCAAATGAATTTATTAAAAGAAAAAAGAAAATTTTAAAATGTTTATAAACAAGAAATGGATATTCCAGAGAATTTAGAAGAACTTAATAAGTGGACAATCCCTAGGATTGATTTAAAAACTATATATCAGTTAGGAACTTTTGAAAAATTAGGCTTAAAGCAAGTAGTAAAAACTACTGAGGAATCAGTTTCCTTAGATAATGAAGAAACTGAGATTAAATTATTATCATCATATGATATAAATAGATATAAAGATTTTTATAAATTTATTCATATTGGATTAGTGCAAATTGCATTTAAACCGTTAACTTTAGAAGGTTTATCTGAAAGTTTTATTGCATGTCTAAGAGATGCGAGAAATTTAAATTGGAAACAATCACTTATAGGTGTAATTCAATCCAGTCTGGCACATAGACCAGTCTATTTTAATGTTTATCCTAATCTTTCACTTTCTTTAAGTGATATTAATATAATTGATGCTTTAACATTAAATGTTAAAACTCATGGATATAATTATATTTCTGGATCATAATTAATCTGTATATGTTACAGAATTTATTATAAACCACTATTTACATTAAATCCTAATTGTAAAATAATGGATAAAAAGATTAATGAAACTGTTTTAAAAGAAACTAATTTTAATAGATCTAAGATCTCAACAAGGAGAATTATAAAATGGGATGAAATCCCTATGCCCCAACAATGGAAACTGGAACGAACTGGTCATATCCAGTCAAAGACTGAACACAATATAGACCATATTGAACAAACTCCAGAAGGAATTGTTTATATACAGATGGATAATACTCCATCCAGATTGGGTAATATCCCAAGGACTTATTCTACCAGATCCGAACACTCTTTTATTTCACCTCTTATAGAGGAAAAGGATTATGTTCCTTACAGAGTTTCTACCTCACAGGTAAGTGAGCGTGATGAGAAAAATCATCATGTTGAGAAAGTATTTAAAAAAGATAATATTGTAAAAGGTATTTATAATACTAAAGATGCAGAAATAACCGAATCTGAGATGAATTTTTCATTATGAATAAACCAAAAATTGATTTTAGCCCTGGATCTGAAGCCAGGCAAAAAGTTAAAACTGAATTTAATTTACCAAGATGGGAACCATTTGGAAAGTGGTTTTTCCCTAATTTTGATGATAAGTTAAGAAATTATATTTCGGATGAATTTTATAAATTTTTATCCTATCATAATATTTTATTCCCTTTTGTCCCATGGTTTATGTCTAATTATATTGAATCTTATATTTCTGTATTAGAAAGAGATTATAAACTCTTAAATGGAAACATAATAAAAGGAATATTACCTCCTCAACAATCTTTTCATATGGAAAAAGATAATCATATTGTTAGTTTTACAGCATTTTCAAAAATAGAACAACAAAATTATACAAACATTTATTTAAATGTTTTAGGAGAACAAATTATATCTCTCCATAAAAGGATAGATATATTATTACAAAAAATAGAAAAATCTTCTATAGAATCTTCATCTTCAGGAAAAAAGGCTCTTATAGTTAAACCACCTTTACAACCTCCTCCTGAAATAAAAGATTATAAATTAAAGAGTATGTGAGATCTTGAAATGATGCTACATCATAAATTTATAAAATTAAATGTTAATACTTTAGAAAATGAATTTTCTTAAAGATTAGTAGAAACAAAGGATTATAAACCAATTATAAAAGATGAAATTAATAAATTACATAGGTTTGCTGATAGGCCAACCCAAAGGATAAATTATTATAGTAGACCTTAGATATTCTACATGAAGAACAGGAATACATAGGTAATAATAGTTACAACGGAAAATGTATTTATGAATGGAATTTAGATGGTTATACAGAAAAACAGATTTATAATCTAACTCATAGAATGTTAATGTATAGTACAATCAGTAAAATGATTGGAAATGGTGATAGTAATATTGCGAAAATGATTACCACAGTTTTACTGGCCAACTTAAAGGTTGGTGGGATCATTATCTATCCACCCAGGATAAAGAAGAAATATATCATAGTCTTAAACAAGAAGAAGATGGTCGTACTAGTGAACAAGCAGTTTATACACTGATAGTTACTATATTAGAACATTTTACAGGAAGAATATCTGATAATAGTGAAAATATTATAACTTTATTACAAAATTCAAGGTGTAAAACACTTACTGATTTTAGGTGGTATAAGGATTCTTTCCTTAATAGGGTAATGGAATTACCTGAGAGTAATAGTACCCATTGGAAATCCAAATTTATAGATGGATTACCACACTTATTTGCTGAAAGAGTTAGAAAGCTCTTAGGAAGGATCAAATCTCTATTCCTTATGAAAGTTATACTTATGGTAACCTTATAGGAACCTGTATACAAGAAGGTATAGCTTTATGTAATGAAATTAAATTAAATCAACAAATCAAAAGACAAAACTTAACTGAAACAAATCAGTTAGGACAATTTTGTAGCCAATTTGGGATGGAAATTCCATCACAAAGGAAAATAGTTAAAAACTATAGGAAAGATGACGGATATGTTAAAATGAAAAGGAGAAAATATTCTCAAGAAAAATTAGCTAAGAAATTAAAAAGAAAATCTGATAGATTAGAAAAAAGAAAAGATAAAAATAATATTGTTTGTTATAAGTGCAAAAGAATAGGACATTACGCTAATAAGTGTAAAATGAAGAAAAAGATTAATAGTCTTGATATTAGTGAAGAATTAAAAAATTCTTTAGAAAAAATATTCATAGAATCTGATGAATCTGAAGAAAGTACTTCAGAGTAGGAATTAGATCATATAACTGATCATTCTGAAAGCTCAGATGATAAATGTTGTATACCTTGTAAACAGGGTAATAATCTTTCTGAGAATGATACTCAGGAAGAAGATTATTATAAGTTAATATCTCAGTTTAGATATTCTGATATTAATGTTCTAAGTAACAATAATATTTTGGAATTTTTAAAATTAATAAAAGGCCAAGAATTGAGGTCTAGAATAATTGAACAAATAGATGAAACTCCATCAACTAGTAATACTAAAGAAGAAGTAGAATTAATAACAAATAATAATCCATATACAATGACAGAAGTTTATAAGCTTATGAAACAGAGAAATATGAATTCTCAAAAATCTCCTACTACATTAAATTATTTATAAGGAGAAATTAATAATCTTAAAGATGAAATTAAAATGTTAAAACAAATAAATAAAAACTTAGATATAAGAGTTTCTAATTTAGAAATTAAAAGGGATAGTAATATGGAGACACCAAACCCTTTTGATAATCTTACTAAGATTAGTGAAGAAAATTTTCTGACTGTTTTAGATGTTATCACATCCTTTAAGTTTTATGTTAAAATCACATTATTAATAAATCATGATGAAATTAGAGAATTTACTGCATTAATTGATACAGGCGCAGATATTAGTGTTATACAAGAAGGATTAATTCCTACTAAATATTTTGAAAAAACAACTCATAGTTTAAGACATGCAGGTGGTAAAAAGTTACAAATTAATTTTAAATTACCACGTGCATATAATTGCAATAATAAAGTTTGCATTCCTGAAAGCTTTTTACTAGCTAAAAATATAACTAACCAAGTTATACTTGGGACTCCTTTTATAAAAAAGATTTTCCCAATTACTCATATAGGAAAAGATTGTCTTATAGGTACTTATGAAAAAACGCCCGTTTCTTTTCAGTTCATAACTGAACCAAATACTAGAATTGTGAATGAAATTAAAGATTTTATTTTAAGAAAACAAAATCAAATTAATTTTCTTAATTATAAAATAAACTTTTTAATATTGAAGAAGTTTTGCAAAATCCTAAATTACAGGAAAAAATTCAAAAACTTCATAATAATATTTCTATAGAAATATGTAATGATCATCCTAATGCTTTTTGGAATAGGAAAAAGCATATAGTGACTCTTCCTTATATTGATGATTTTAATGAAAATCAGATACCGACAAAGGCAAGACCTTGTCAAATGAATTCTCAATATTGTGAATTATGTAAAGAAGAAATAGCTTCTTTATTACAAAAAGGATTAATAAAAAAATCAAATTCACCTTGGTCATGTACAGGATTTTATGTTAATAAACATAGTGAAATTGAAAGAGGGGTACCAAGATTGGTTATAAATTATAAACCTCTCAATAAGGTATTAAAATGGATTACACACCCAATCCCTAATAAGAAGGATTTATTAGATAGATTATATGAAGCAATTATATTTTCTAAATTTGATTTAAAATCAGGATATTGGCATATTCAGATAAATGAAACTGACCAATATAAGATAGCTTTTAACGTTCCAATTGGCCACTTTGAATGGAAAGTGATGCCATTCGGATTAAAAAATGCACCCTCTGAATTTCAGAAAATTATGAATGATATTTTTATTCCTTATAGTGAATTTATAATAGTCTACATAGATGATATTCTAGTATTTTCTAAGACTGTTCAACAACATTTTGAACACCTTGATATATTTAAAACATTAGTAATACAAAATGGTTTAGTTATTTCAAAACCAAAAATGATTTTATTTCAGACTAGTATTAGATTTTTAGGTCATAATATTGACAAAGGAAAAATAATTCCTATTAATAGAAGTATTGATTTTGCTTCTAAATTTCACCAAATAGGTCCGGTGGTAGTCATCCATGTAAGAACCCAGGTTAGAAGGTACAATTTTTGCATGAAATCCAGATCCGTCAACATAATTATCAAAAGATAAAACCGGGATCAACGCCTTAATACGCCTTCACAACGGCTTCAAACAGGCTAACCATTATCTTTTAAATAATTATGGCCAGTTCCAGATCTCATAACCCAAACCTTGAATCCCTACATAAGACTACCATCCAACCAGACAAAATAAGGATCTTCACAACATAATTATAATGATATTTATGATTGCATAGTTTAACATGTAAGGATTTAGCCTTCCATTAGGCTAATCCTAAATAAAAAATATATAAATTTATTAACAAGAAAAATAAATTAGAATGAGAAAATATATGAAACTTACCAGGGATAAAGAAGGAGAAAGACTTCAAACTTCTTATTGATAGAGAATTTTTACAATGAGAGAGGGAGAGAGAAATACTTAACTACTACTAGTGAGGTCCTGCCTTCTTAGGATGAATTCTCATCCTTTTATAGACAAGGAGATAGGCGGACTCCAACTAGCTTACCTATTCTATTACAAATGGATTTTGAATCCGCATAGTGCCTATCACTATTACATATAATGCTGTTACTATTACATGGGTCCCTTTAAGGACAATAATTGCTATAACAATAATGTATGTCCGCATTTACTTTATTGCTTTCCTTGCGGCATCTTCAATTTCTTTGACCATGTGGTCAATATTATCTTCAGAAAACTCATCCATATCTGGATCTTGTGATTCACCTACTATACAGTCTTCATTTGAGGAGCCTGTCATAGATACATCTATTTTGTCTTCAGGGAGCAAATTTTTTATAAGCTCCTTCTTCAATTCTTCCATATAAGATTTTATGAGATCTTTTTTTGGTATAATATCTTTTTGAAGTTTTAACATGGTTGTTAACTAATGAAAAGGACTAGTAGATTTCACTTCACCAGTATTTTTCATTCTTTTATATAATTCAATCTTTTGTTGGATTTCATCCAGAATATTTTTACCATAAATTTCTTTTGTTTCGGGGTCGACTTTAATCAACCTGTCCCAAAATCTACCATGAGTAGCTCTTCTGAGACATGGAATATTTTGTTGGGTATAACCCACTTCAGGAGTCCATTTCCACACCCATGGTATGGAAAATTCTATAAAAAAGAACATAGAGGCTATTTCCTTTGAATACTGATCTAAACTGATATAATCAGAGATCTTAGGGGATATATTAATCCATTCTCCATATAATGTTTTAAATTTTTCAGGGAGTATTTTCCCAGATGTACCATATATGGTCCACCATTGTATAAACCAATTTGGCAAAGGGCTATTATAAACATTTCCACATACTTTTATTAGCCAAGTATGTTTCTTGGTAGGATTTTCATATAAAAATGCTTTATAAAATGCATCTATATAATCCCAATAATTATATTTTAAAGATACTTTTGAGTCAGGAATTGTAAATTCCTTTTCTCTAAGAGGAGAGATACCCCACTCTTCAATAGATATAATCCTTTTAATTATAATTTTACTAAAATTATAAATATTAGTAGTCCTGTTTCCAGGATAAAAATGTGTTATATCACAAGAGCTTACTTTAAGTGTTTGCTCATAATACTGCCTCTGTTTATAAGAGGTAGCGGCATATGATGCCACATCCAGGTATCTGTTCATTAACAGCCATGGATTATCCTTCCATTGTAAATATTTATTTTCTAAAAGAAATATAATTTCTTTATGAGTATTATTATAATAAGAGGTTGTATTATCCTCTTCAGATAGAACCTGGGAATATGACCCATAAGAGGAGGTTTCACCTGCCTGCTTCTTTTTGTTAGCAATATATTGCTTGAATTCCTCATATAAAAGGGCATCATCATCAGTATTGGCAATTTTTTCAGCTATAAGCTGTTTATTGCCCATTTGGACAATTACATTTTTTCCCTTGTTTTGAGAGGTATTACCTCTTCCGCGACCTTGTGTATTAGTTCCTCTGCCCCGCTGTATCATACTGCAAAAATTCACGCGTTAAAAAATCTGGAAGACTATTTTCTTCTCCCTTTTTATAAACAATATAAAATCAAATGGGGCAAAATGAGCCTGCCATCTAGCAAACATTTGTTTAGAAACATCGTGTTTAAAATCTTTATTAAACATAAATTTGGCTGCTTGGCAATCCGTTTTTACTATAAATTTCTGATTATATGAATCACGTTGAAATTTTAAAATACATTTTACTATAGCTAAAATTTCTTTAGCAATAGTAGCATAATTTCTTTGACTATTAGTCCATTTGCCTGAGTGATATCTTACTAAATTTTCTTTGTTAATTAACAGGACAAATTTGAGTTAATATACCTCCATACCCTATATCAGAAGCATCAGTTTCTATAATTTTCTGCCAATGAGGATTTGCTAATATCCAGCAAGGCAAAGTTTTCACTTTTTCTTTAATTTTCTTGACTGTCTCAGTATGCTGAGCAGTCCAAGGCTTAGGATTATTTTTTAATCTATCATATAGAATAGCTGTATCATAAGCTAAATTTTTATAATATGCTAAAATATAATTTAAACTTCCTAAAAATCTTTGTAATTGATTTTTATCCAAGATTTCATCTGGAAATTTTGAAGCAAAATCAATACTTCTATTTATAGGAATTATCTTCCCTTTGTCAATATTATGACCTAGAAATCTAATGTTAGTCTGGAATAAAATCATTTTTGATTTTGAAATAACTAAACCATTTTGCATTACTAATTTCTTTAATATATCAAGATGTTCAAAATGTTTTTGAACATTTTTAGAAAATATTAGAATATCATCTATGTAGACTATTATAAATTCACTATAAGGAATAAAAATATCATTCATAATCTTCTGAAATTCAGAAGGTGCATTTTTTAATCCAAATGGCATTACTTTCCATTCAAAATGACCAATTGGAACATTAAAAGATGTCTTATACTGGTCAGCTTCAGCTATCTGTATCTGCCAATATCCAAATTTTAAATCAAATTTAGAAAATATAATTGCTTCATATTAACTATCTAATAGATCTTTCTTATTAGGGATTGGATGTCTAATCCATTTTAATACCTTATTAAGAGGTTTATAATTTATAACCAATCTTGGTACCCCTCTTTCTATTTCACTATGTTAATTAACATAAAATCCTGTACATGACCAGGGTGAATTTGATTTTTTTATTAATCCTTTTTTTAATAAAGAAGCTATTTCTTCTTTACATAATTCCAAATATTGAGAATTCATTTGACAAGGTCTTGCCTTTGTCGGTATTTGATTTTCATTAAAATCATCTATATAAGGAAGAGTCACTATATGCTTTTTCCTATTCCAAAAAGAATTAGGATGATCATTACATATTTCTATAGAAATATGATGATGAATTTTTTTAATTTTTTCCTGTAATTTAGGATTTTGCAAAACTTCTTCAATATTAAAAGAGTTTATTTCATAATTGAGAAAATTGATTTGATTTTGTTTTCTTAAAATGAAATCTTTAATTTTATACACAAATCTAGTATTTGGTTATGTTATAAACTGAAAAGAAATGGGAGTTTTTTCATAAGTACCTATAAGACAATCTTTTCCTATATGAGTAATTGGGAAAATCTTTTTTATAAAAAGAGTCCCAAGTATAACTTGGTTAGTTATATTTTTAGCTAGTAAAAAGCTTTCAGGAATGCAAACTTTATTATTGCAAATATATGCACGTGGTAATTTAAAATTAATTTGTAACTTTTTACCACCTGCATGTCTTAAACTATGAGTTGTTTTTTCAAAATATTTAGTAGGAATTAATCCTTCTTGTATAACACTAATATCTGCACATGTATCAATTAATGCAGTAAATTCTCTAATTTTATCATGATTTATTAATAATGTGATTTTAACATAAAACATAAAAGATGTGATAACATCTAAAACAGTCAGAAAATTTTCTTCACTAATCTTAGTAAGATTATCAAAAGGGTTTGGTGTCTCCATATTACTATCCCTTTTAATTTCTAAATTAGAAATTCTTATATCTAAATTTTTATTTATTTGTTTCAACATTTTAATTTCATCTTTAAGATTATTAATTTCTCCATATAAATCATTTAATGTAGTAGGAGATTTTTGAGAATTCATATTCCTCTGTTTCATAAGCTTATAAACTTCTGTCATTGTATATGGATTATTATTTGTTATTAATTCTACTTCTTCTGTAGTTTTACTAGTATTACTAGTTGATAGAGTTTCATCTATTTGTTCAATTATTCTAGACCTCAATTCTTGGTCTTTTATTAATTTTAAAAATTCCAAAACATTATTGTTACTTAGAACATTAATATCAGAATCTCTAAACTGAGATATTAGCTTATAATAATCTTTTTCCTGAGTATCATTCTCAGAAAGATTATTACCCTGTTTACAAGGTATACAACATTTATTATCATCTAAACTTTCAGAATGATCAGTTATCTGATCTAATTCCGACTCTGAAGTACTATCTTCAGATTCATTAGATTCTATGAATATTTTTGGTAAAGAATCTTTTAAATCTTCGCTAATATCAAGACTATTAATCTTTTTCTTCATTTTACACTTATTAGCGTAATGTCCTATTCTTTTGCACTTATAATAAACAATATTACTTTTATCATTTCTTTTCTCTAATCTATTAGATTTTCTTTTTAATTTCTTAGCTAATTTTTCTTGAGAATATTTTCTCCTTTTCTTTTTAACATATCTGTCATCTTTCCTATAGTTTTTAACTATTTTCCTTTGTGATGGGATTTCCATTCCAAATTAGTTACAAAATTGTCCTAACTGATTTCTTTCAGTTAAGTTTTGTCTTTTAATTTGTTGATTTAATTTAATTTCATTGCATAGAGCTATACCTTCTTGTATACACGTTCCTATAAGGTTACCATAAGTATAACTTTCATAAGGAATAGAGATTTGATCCTTCCTAAGAGCTTTTCTAACTCTTTCAGCAAATAAATGTGGTAATCCATCTATAAATTTTGACTTCCAATGAGTACTATTACTCTCAGGTAATTCCACAACCCTATTAAGGAAAGCATCCTAATACCACCTAAATTCAGTCAGTGTTTTACACCTTGAATTTTGTAATAAAGTTCTAATATTTTCACTATTATCAGATATTCTTCCTGTAAAATGTTCTAATATAGTAACTACCAGTGTATAAACTGCTGTTTCACTATTACGACCATCTTCTTCTTGTTTAAGACTATGATATATTTCTTCTCTATCCTGGGTGGATAAATAATGATCCCAACAACCTTTAAGTTGGCCAGTAAAACCTGCGGTAATCATTTTCGCAATATTACTCTCACCATTTCCAATCATTTTACTGATTGTACTATACATTAACATTCTATGAGTTAGATTATAAATCTGTTTTTCCGTATAACCATCTAAATTCCATTCATAAATACATTTTCCATTGTAACTATTATTACCTATGTATTCATGTTCTTTATGTAGAATATCTACAGGAGAAGGTCTACTATAATAATTTATTCTTTGAGTTGGCCTATCAGCAAACCTATGTAATTTATTAATTTCATCTTTTATAATAGGTTTATAATCCTTTTTTTCTACTAATCTTTCAGAAAATTCATTTTCTAGAGTATTAATATTTAATTTTTTAAATTTATGATCTAGTATCATTTCAAGATCTGACATATTCAGGAGGAGGTTGTAAAGGTGGTTTAACTATAAGAGCCTTTTTTCCTGAAGATGAAGATTCTATAGAAGATTTTTCTATTTTTGTAATAATATATCTATCCTTTTATGGAGAGATATAATTTTTTCTCCTAAAACATTTAAATAAATGTTTGTATACTTTTGTTGTTCTATTATTTGGTTGATTTGTTTTACCATAATACTTAGAGTATCATTTTCAAATATTTTTGATAATGCTGTAAAACTAACAATATGATTATCTTTTTCCATATGAAAAGGTTGTTGAGGAGGCAATACTCCTTTTATTATGTTTCCATTTAAGAGTTTATAATCTATTTCTAATACAGAAATATAAGGTTCAATATAATTAAACATAAACCATGGGACAAAAGGGAATAAAATATTATGATAGGATAAAAATTTATAAAATTCATCCGAAATATAATTTCTTAACTTATCATCAAAATTAGGGAAAACCCACTTTCTAAATGGTTCCCATCTTGGTAAATTAAATTCAGTTTTAACCTTTTGCCTGGCTTCAGATCCAGGGCTAAAATCAATTTTTGGTTTATTTATAATGAAAAATTCATCTCAGATTCGGTTATTTCCGCATCTTTAGTATTATAAATACCTTTTACAATATTATCTTTTTTAAATACTATCTCAACAAGATGATTTTGCTCATCACGCTCACTTACCTGTGAGGTAGAAACTCTGTAAGGAACATAATCCTTTTCCTCTATAAGAGGTGAAATAAAAGAGTGTTCGGATCTGGTAGAATAAGTCCTTGGGATATTACCCAATCTGGATGGAGTATTATCCATCTGTAAATAAATAATTCCTTCTGGAGTTTGTTCAATATGGTCTATATTGTGTTCAGTCTTTGACTGGATATGACAAGTTCATTCAAGTTTCCATTGTTGCGGCATAGGGATTTCATCCCATTTTATAATTCTCCTTGTTAGATCTTAGATCTATTAAAATTAGTTTCTATTAAAACAGTTTCATTAATCTTTTTATCCATTATTTTACAATTAGGATTTAATGTAAATAATGGTTTAAAATAAATTCTGTAACATATACAGATTAATTCTGATCCAGAAATATAATTATATCCATGAGTTTTAACGTTTAATGTTAAAGCATCAATTATATTAATATCACTTAAAGAAAGTGAAAGATTAGGATAAACATTAAAATATACTGGTCCATGTGCCAGACTGGATTGAATTACACCTATAAGTGATTGTTTCCAATTTAAATTTCTCGCATCTCTTAGACATGCAATAAAAATTTCAGGTAAACCTTCTAAAGTTAACGGTTTAAATGCAATTTGCACTAATCCAATATGAATAAATTTATATAAATCTTTATATCTATTTATATCATATGATGATAATAATTTAATCTCAGTTTCTTCATTATCTAAGGAAACTGATTCCTCAGTAGTTTTTACTACTTGTTTTAAACCTAATTTTTCAAAACTTCCTAACTGATATACAGTTTTTAAATCAATCCTAGGGATTGCCCACTTATTAAGTTCTTCTAAGTTTTCTGGAATATCCATCTCTTGCTTATGAGCATTTTTAATCTTTCTTTTATCTTTCAATAAATTCATTTGAATTTAGAATTAATTTCATGTTAAACTATAAATCACATATATCATATAATTACATGGCTCTGATACCAAATAGGTCCGGTGGTAGTCATCCATGTAAGAACCCAGGTTAGAAGGTACAATTTTTACATGAAATCCATATCCGTCAACATAATTATCAAAAGATAAAACCGGGATCAACTCCTTAATACGCCTTCACAACGGCTTCAAACAGGCTAACCCTTATCTTTTGAATAATTATGGCCAGTTCCAGATCTCATAACCCAAACCTTGAATCCCTACATAAAACTACTATCCAACCAGACAAAATAAGGATCTTCACAACATAATTATAATGATATTTATGATTGCATAGTTTAACATGTGAGGATTTAGCCTTCCATTAGGCTAATCCTAAATACAAAATATATAAATTTATTAACAAGAAAAATAAATTAGAATGAGAAAATATATGAAACATACCAGGGATAAAGAAGGAGAAAGACTTCAAACTTCTTATTGATAGAGAATTTTTACAATGAGAGAGGGAGAGAATCTTTTGTTGGATTTCATCCAGAATATTTTTACCATAAATTTCTTTTGTTTCGGGGTCGACTTTAATCAACCTGTCCCAAAATCTACTATGAGTAGCTCTTCTGAGATATAGAATATTTTGTTGGGTATAACCCACTTCAGGAGTCCATTTCCACACCCATGGTATGGAAAATTCTATAAAAAAGAACATAGAGGCTATTTCCTCTGAATACTGATCTAAACTGATATAATCAGAGATCTTAGGGGATATATTAATCCATTCTCCATATAATGTTTTAAATTTTTCAGGGAGTATTTTCCCAGATGTACCATATATGGTCCACCATTGTATAAACCAATTTGGCAAAGGGCTATTATAAACATTTCCACATACTTTTATTAGCCAAGTATGTTTCTTGGTAGGATTTTCATATAAAAATGCTTTATGAAATGCATCTATATAATCCCAATAATTATATTTTAAAGATACTTTTGAGTCAGGAATTGTAAATTCCTTTTCTCTAAGAGGAGAGATACCCCACTCTTCAATGGATATAATCCTTTTAATTATAATTTTACTAAAATTATAAATATTAGTAGTCTTGTTTCCAGGATAAAAATGTGTTATATCACAAGAGCTTACTTTTAGTATTTGCTCATAATACTGCCTCTGTTTATAAGAGGTAGCGGCATATGATGCCACATCCAGGTATCTGTTCATTAACAGCCATGGATTATCCTTCCATTGTAAATATTTATTTTCTAAAAGAAATATAATTTCTTTATGAGTATTATTATAATAAGAGGTTGTATTATCCTCTTCAGATAGAACCTGGGAATATGACCCAGAAGAGGAGGTTTCACCTGCCTGCTTCTTTTTGTTAGCAATATATTGCTTGAATTCCTCATATAAAAGGGCATCATCATCAGTATTGGCAATTTTTCAGCTATAAGCTGTTTATTGCCCATTTGGACAATTACATTTTTTCCCTTGTTTTGAGAGGTATTACCTCTTCCGCGACCTTGTGTATTAGTTCCTCTGCCCCGCTGTATCATGCTGCAAAAATTCACGCGTTAAAAAATCTGGAAGACTATTTTCTTCTCCCTTTTTATAAACAATATCAAAATCAAATGGGGCTAAATGAGCCTGCCATCTAGCAAACATTTGTTTAGAAACATCATGTTTAAAATCTTTATTAAACATAAATTTGGCTGCTTGGCAATCCGTTTTTACTATAAATTTCTGATTATATGAATCATGTTGAAATTTTAAAATACATTTTACTATAGCTAAAATTTCTTTAGCAATAGTAGCATAATTTCTTTGACTATTTGTCCATTTGCCTGAGTGATATCTTACTAAATTTTCTCTGTTATTATCAGGACAAATCTGAGTTAATATACCTCCATACCCTATATCAGAGGCATCAGTTTCTATAATTTTCTGCAAATGAGGATTTGCTAATAATAAGCAAGGCAAAGTTTTTACTTTTTCTTTAATTTTCTTGACTGTCTCAGTATGTTGAGTAGTCCAAGGCTTAGGATTCTTTTTTAATCTATGATATAAGATAGTTGTATCATAGGCTAAATTTTTATAATATGGTAAAATATAATTTAAACTTCCTAAAAATCTTTGTAATTGGGCTTTATCAAGGATTTCATCCAGAAATTTAGAAGCAAAATCAATATTTCTATTAATAGGAATTATTTTTCCTTTGTCAATATTATGACCTAAAAATCTAATATTATTCTAAAATAAAATCATTTTTGGTTTTGAAATAACTAAACCATTTTGTATTACTAATTTTTTAAATATATTAAGGTGTTCAAAATGTTGTTGAACAGTCTTAGAAAATACTAGAATATCATCAATGTAGACTATTATAAATTCACTATAAGGAATAAAAATATCATTCATAATTTTCTGAAATTCAGAGGGTGCATTTTTTAATCCGAATGGCATCACTTTCCATTCAAAGTGGCCAATTGGAACGTTAAAAGCTGTCTTATATTGGTCAGTTTCATTTATCTGAATCCGCCAATATCTTGATTTTAAATCACATTTAGAAAATATAATTGCTTCATATAATCTATCTAATAAATCCTTCTTATTAGGGATTGGGTGTCTAATCCATTTTAATACCTTATTGAGAGGTTTATAATTTATAACCAATCTTGGTACCCCTCTTTCAATTTCACTATGTTTATTAACATAAATCCTTTACATGACCAAGGTGAATTTGATTTTTTTATTAATCATTTTTGTAATAAAGAAGCTATTTCTTCTTTACATAATTCCAAGTATTGAGAATTCATTTGACAAGGTCTTGCTTTTGTCGGTATCTGATTTTCATTAAAATCATCAACATAAGGAAGAGTCACTATATGCTTTTTCCTATTCCAAAAAGCATTAGGATGATCATTACATATTTCTATAGAAACATTATTATGAAGTTTTTTAATTTTTTCCTGTAATTTAGGATATTGCAAAACTTCTTCAATATTAAAAAAGTTTATTTCATAATTAGGAAAATTAATTTGATTTTGTTTTCTTAAAATAAAATCTTTAATTTCATTCACAAATCTAATATTTGATTCAGTTATGAACTGAAAAGAAACGGGCGTTTTTTCATAAGTACCTATAAGGCAATCTGTTCATATATGAGTAATTGGGAAAATCTTTTTTATAAAAGGAATCCCAAGTATAACTTGGTTAGTTATATTTTTAGCTAGTAAAAAGCTTTCAGGAATGCAAACTTTATTATTGCAAATATATGCACGTGGTAATTTAAAATTAATTTGTAACTTTTGACCACCTGCATGTCTTAAACTATGAGTTGTTTTTTCAAAATATTTAGTAGGAATTAATCCTTCTTGTATAACACTAATATCTGCACCTGTATCAATTAATGCAGTAAATTCTCTAATTTCATCATGATTTATTAATAATGTGATTTTAACATAAAACTTAAAAGATGTGATAACATCTAAAACAGTCAGAAAATTTTCTTCACTAATCTTAGTAAGATTATCAAAAGGGTTTGGTGTCTCCATATTATTATCCCTTTTAATTTCTAAATTAGAAACTCTTATATCTAAATTTTTATTTATTTGTTTTAACATTTTAATTTCATCTTCATATAAATCATTTAATGTAGTAGGAGATTTTTGAGAATTCATATTCCTCTGTTTCATAAGCTTATAAACTTCTGTCATTGTATATGGATTATTATTTGTTATTAATTCTACTTCTTCTGTAGTTTTACTAGTATTACTAGTTGATGGAGTTTCATCTATTTGTTCAATTATTCTAGACCTCAATTCTTGGTCTTTTATTAATTTTAAAAATTCCAAAATATTATTGTTACTTAGAACATTAATATCAGAATCTCTAAACTGAGATATTAGCTTATAATATTCTTCTTCCTGAGTATCATTCTCAGAAAGATTATTACCTTGTTTACAAGGTATACAACATTTATTATCATCTGAACTTTCAGAATGATCAATTATCTGATCTAATTCCGACTCTGAAGTACTATCTTAAGATTCATTAGATTCTATGAATATTTTTTCTAAAGAATCTTTTAATTCTTCGCTAATATCAAGACTATTAGTCTTTTTCTTCATTTTACACTTATTAGCGTAATGTCCTATTCTTTTGCACTTATAACAAACGATATTACTTTTATCTTTTCTTTTCTCTAATCTATTAGATTTTCTTTTTAATTTCTTAGCTAATTTTTCTTGAGAATATTTTCTCCTTTTCTTTTTAACATATCTGTCATCTTTCCTATAGTTTTTAACTATTTTCCTTTGTGATGGGATTTCCATTCCAAATTGGTTACAAAATTATCCTAACTGATTTCTTTCAGTTAAGTTTTGTCTTTTAATTTGTTGATTTAATTTAATTTCATTGCATAGAGCTATACCTTCTTTTATACAGGTTCCTATAAGGTTACCATAAGTATAACTTTCATAAGGAATAGAGATTTGATCCTTCCTAAGAGCTTTTCTAACTCTTTCAGCAAATAAATGTGGTAATCCATCTATAAATTTGGACTTCCAATGAGTACTATTACTCTCAGGTAATTCCATAACCCTATTAAGGAAAGCATCCTTATACCACCTAAATTCAGTAAGTGTTTTACACCTTGAATTTTGTAATAAAGTTCTAATATTTTCACTATTATCAGATATTCTTCCTGTAAAATGTTCTAATATAGTAACTACCAGTGTATAAACTGTTGCTTCACTAGTACGACCATCTTCTTCTTGTTTAAGACTATGATATATTTCTTCTCTATCCTGGGTGGATAAATAATGATCCCACCAACCTTTAAGTTGGCCAGTAAAACCTGCGGTAAGCATTTTCGCAATATTACTATCACCATTTCCAATCATTTTACTGATTGTACTATACATTAACATTCTATGAGTTAGATTATAAATCTATTTTTCTGTATAACCATCTAAATTCCATTCATAAATACATTTATATATGTATATGGATGTACATACACACATATATATACATGTATATGTACAACACATATATACACATATATATTTATATGCATGTATATACCTATGTATATATATATATGTGTTTATATATAAATAAACGTATGTATATTTATACACACACATATAGATATATATACATAAACGTATATATATAAATGTATAAATATATATACATGTATATATATGTGTGTATGTACATATATGTACATAATATATCTGTATATACATATGTATACTTATTTATATATATGTATATATATGCGCATATATATGTATATATGTACACACAAACACATATATATACATGTATATATTCATATATGTATATATATACATGTACTTATACATATATATACACAGACATATATATACATGTATGTACATATATACACACATGTATATGTATATATATATTCAAACACAAACACATATAGATACGCGTATATATATACAGAAACAAACATACACACACACGACATAAACACACACTCACACATACATAAAAATATATATACATATATTAATATATATAATATATACTTATATATATATGTATATATATGTGTGTGTATATGTACATTTATACATATATATTGTAGATAATCATCACCTTGGCATGTGGTCAAGATGGCATGTAGTGTTAGCTATGATTCTGTGAACGGACGTCAACATGACTACACGTACATGGAGTCCACTTGAAGATTTTTCACTTGTGTTTGCATTATTTTAAAAGTTTTGAAGATCTTGATGATCCACTGCATATCCACAAGAATCACACGATATGAACTACCTTATGTGTTACATTTATAATTAGTACACAAATCTTACTGTGTTTTATTCTGTAAGGAATATCAAATATATTAGAAAGCTAAATCCTTCTAGAATTAAAGAGGAATCTGAAATTATTCAAGTCTTTGAAGATTGAGCAAAATCTAAATTTCCTTATTTGTCTACTTTGTATAAACATATATATATGTGTGTGTGTGTGTGTATTTATATATACATCAGACACACACAACATATATATACATATACATACATATATATATATAGAGAGAGAGAGAGAGAAAATTACCCCTTGCCCTTGAACTATTTCTACTTTACCACTCGTTCCTTAAATGTTTTTCTAGTCTTTTTTCCCATCGTAAAATTTAAGTGCCACTAATCATGCCCATGAGACACAAAATCCGGCAAGTTGCGGTGGTGCTAGGAGGGTAAACTTGTCAAATCAAATTAATTCTTTCTAATTATAAATTTAGTACTGAAATGAATAAGAAAAAAATTTAAGGGACAAAATTAAAAATTCTTCTTCTTTCTTCTTCTACTCTCCTTCTCTCTCTTATTCATCACAGGTGATCTCACCCCACACCACCACCACCACCTTTTCAACAGTTGCTTTCGAAGTCCACCAGGAAGCAAACACATTAGCACATCTTCTTTCTTCTTCCCTCCTCCTCCTTCTTCCTCTTTCCCCTCTTCCCTTTCTTCTTCCTTATTGTTCGACAAATCCTCCTTCCTTAATAACCCAAAAATTGAATAGAGAAATTTCTTAGGTGGGTCTTGTTTCTTAGGTAATTTAGGGATGAAGAAAAATAGGATTTGCGAATGGAAATCTTCCACCTGTGATACTTACTATTTCCATTGATATCTTTGCAATTTACAGAATCCTTCAGAATCCCTGAAAAATAAGATTTCTGAATAGCTTTGGAGTGTGGTATTTTTGAAGGTTTCGGGGCGATGGTTTTTGTTTATGTTTGCTGGAATGCCCTCGAGTGACAAGATCTTGGTGGAGCTGCATCCCCAATTTCTACCGTCTTCTAGCTGTCTCAGCTGGGTTTACTAAGTATTTTGGCTGCTCATGACCATTCACTACCGGGAATAGGTGAGTGAGACGATTCACACATTTTCATTGCCCCACGTGTATGTAATCATGTGCTATGTTCTTGCTTTATAACTAGCTATGTTTAAGCTTTTAATTATGTTTTTAGTCTTAGGCTTTAGTAAATGAACAAAGTTGTTGCTATAGCATTAGCTTAAATGGCTTGTGTTTGGAAAATTATTTGGACTAATGTTCGAGCTTGTTCCCACCACTTGTACTCCATTTGAATAATTAGAATGAGAATGATGGATTAAAAATATATATAACTACCCTGATAGAGATTGTTAATTTCGAAAAATTCAAGGTCAATAATGAAACCCGATAGAGCGTTTCAACTTATTGTTTTTTTTAATCAAGAAATATCTCATCAGCTTGGGTTTGCTATATATTAACACATTCAACTAATTGTTGACTTTAGAATGCATTGCTTTCAAGCAAGTTCCATAGAGGAAGAAGGAGGAGGAGTAGGAAGAGAGGAGAAGAAAGAAGATGAGCTAATGTCCTTGGTGGTGGATTTTTTATTCTGTTGTTGCAAGAGGATGTGGTGGTAGTGATGGTCACATGTGATGAAGAAGAGAGAGACGAAGGAGGGGAGAAGAAGAATGAAGAATTTTCATAGTCCTTTAAAATTTTTATCATTCATTTTAATACAAACTTTATAATTAGGGAGAATTAATTTGGTTTGACAAGTTTACCCTCCTAGCTCCACTACAACTTGCTAGATTTTGTGTCTCGGCACATAAATTTTACAATGGGAAAAAAAGGCTAGTAAACATATTTAGGGAACGAGCGATAAAGCATAAATATTTCAAGGGCACGGGGTGATTTTCTCTATATATGTATATGTATGTATATATACATATATATATATATGTGTGTGTGTATGTATACATGCATATATATATATATGCGCCACTATGTTAAGGTCGTGCTATGTCATCTGGAGTAGACAATGCGACTCAACATGGGACCCACTAGAGATCATTCAAAGATAATTGGTGTTGTTATGGAGTTAAGAAGATTCATGGATATTTTTACTGATCACAAAAATCTGAGTTTCCTTCTTAGTCTATATTTGTCAGAGATACTAATCCTAGAGTATCTAATGTTGAAGGAAACTATATCTTTGGAGAATCAAAGAAGAATCTTAAAGTACAAAAGGATTAGGATTCCAACAAGAATTTAACCCTATATATTTAAGAGACATACGACTAAGTAATTAGGGTTGGCCGAATAATTCATTATACTCAGGCATTCTAAGTTTTTCGTCTATTATTGTGAGCTTCAGTTTCTGTATCAATATATCATGGAATTCATGGAGTTCATCATTATTACACAAACAGTGATTCTTCTAGTGTTGGGTTTCTACGTGCCAGTTTCTCAATATTGGTTCTTGTTCGAGCCATTTGTTCATTGAGAAAGGAGTGTTGCTGTGTACAACTAGGTTGTAGGTTAAAGGGACTTCAGCAAAGCGGTGTTTACCAAGGGGGATCCTTGAAGAGGTTGAAGGCAACAGTCGTGTTGTGTTGCTGCGTTCAATAATGTTGAATTGTTGATGGGAGTACAAATCAAAGTAGTCACATTCCAAGGGTAGCTTTGAAGAGTTGAAGACATTTCAACTATACAGTGTGCAACGGGAGTTTGCACTCTCCAATAGGGAAAACACTAGATGTGTTAATGAGTTAGGTATTTTGTTGTATTCTGTTATTAGTTTTAGTACATCTTTCTAGGTGTGGCCTCATAGATGTAGGCTTATTGGTCGAACTGTGTTACCGTTCTTTTGTGCTGATTTGCTTATGTCATTTGCGTGCTGTAACATTGCAAGCAAAACACAACACACTGCTAAATCGCGTAGTTAACACAACAGGCCTATATATACATCTATATAGTATAAAAACAAACATAATTAAAATACATCTTCTCGATCATTCAATAAATTTTGAAGTGTATTAGGGAGACACTAAAAGAATGTATTAAAGTGCATCTATAACAAAACTAAAATGCAATTGTACTTGTTTTTAGAGTTTTTAGTATCTGTACAAAAAAGTACATATACTATTGCATATAAATGTGCATGTGTTACTGGAAGGATCATAAGTTATATCAAAGTGCATTGACAAATCTCTATGAATACATGGAAAAAATTGTTGCTACAAATGTCCTAAGCAACATCCTATAGTGTAGTCATATTAAATCTTTAAAAAAAAAAAAAAAAAAGGTGTTCCGGAGAATTTGTATTGCCATTGTATTAGATAATTTTTCCCAACTGTCATAAGCTGGGAACCGCATCTAGATTTAACATTTTTTAAAAATAAGAGAAAAAGAGAAAGAGAGTATTAATTTTATTTTGAAAAAGAAACGAAGAGAGATCAATATTATTTTTCAAAGTTCTATAGGTGAAATCGCAACTAAGTGACATTATAACTATATAAAACAATTCATATTGCAAGAATACAATCTTCATCCAACAAATAAAGAAACATACACACACACAAGATTGCTTTGGATTTTGAGTTTTTAACTTTGGTTAAATTAGAAAGTGTAAGTAGAAATTAAATTAGTCCTTACATTATTTATTTTGTTTTAGCTTTGTTCTAAATCATTACTTTTATCATTTTTAGTTCCTATATTATATTTATCAAATTTTGTGGTCTTGACCACCCCTTCGCGACGGAGTTTGACTGTATTGTGCTTGCAAGACACATGTAAAGGGAAAATGGTCCCTTTTGCAGTTATTTCTTTTTTCAAAAGAATTGCTAAGATGCATCCCTAAATTATTTACTTTTGTATTAACTTCATCCTTATTTTTTAATGTTATCTTGTATGGTCCTAATAGTGACCTCGACCACCTCTTCTATGATAAAAATCTAGCAAAATAGCATACATGTGTGATCTCTATAGCACGTAGTAAAGAAAAAGTCATTACTTTCAATTATTTTCCTAGATACCATTAATGGGGTGAAAATTTTTTTTAGGACATAAACCCTTGTATAAAGAAAAGGAAAATAAAAAGTGATTTTAGTAGAGATTTTGATGCACAGGAGTGTTATGGGCTCGGATTTTGAAAGAAAATAATTTAAAGTGACGATTCTTTGTATAATGTATATGTAGAGTTTAGTCGGACTTAGCATTTGTAGTGTTTGAGACCAAACATGTAGTACATGAATTAAAAAAATTAAATTAAATATTTAAGAGGAGTTGAGATAGAATAAATAGTTTGAAGACTAATCTTGCTAATTTTTCATAAGGTAATACTTAAAAGTGACCATTTTACATGCCCTATATTCATTTGTGGGCAAACATGGCAGACTGTGCTATGGAAGGGAAAACCAAGTTTGAAAGAAAATAGTATAAAGACTAAAAGAGCATAAAAATATAAATTTATGAGAAAGTTAAGATAGAACAAATAGTTTGAGGATCAATCTTGCTAAATTTACAACCAAAAAAAAAAAAAAGAAAAAAGAGTAAAAGAAAAAACTCCATAAGCTGGGGGAGATTTGAAGATTCCCCTTCGTGATTTTTGGCCAAGGGAACTCCATGAAGGTTCTTTCTCTGTATGCTTTGCATACAATCTCATCTTGAACTCTAAGATCGGCTCTTTGGATAGCTCAAGCTCCTCTTCAGACTCTGCCATAAGAAAGTTATAGGAAGTATCTGGTGTCTTGATGTTCCTCTGAAGATTAGGTACTTTATATGGGGATTTATCACTAAGAACTTATCCTCTCAAGGGGTGTCCGTCTTTACTATTACTCCACAATACCAGAAAGTGGCGTGGAAGATGCAAGGCATACTCTTTTAGCCTATCCTTTTTCCTCAAAAACTTGGAACATATCCCTCTTCCCCCACCTAATATGAGATTTCAAAGCTCAAAATCTCAACTTACAAACTATCTTACAAAGGATTGTGTCTTTGCCTTCTTTTGAGAGTTATCTTTTTGCTTACATCCTCTGAGATGTATGGAATAGTAGGGTTACTTTATGTTTTAGAAAACATGTTCTTCCCGAAAACAGGTATTTGAAATCTTTAGATGACTTTCATAAGAGTATGAAACTTCACACTTCCTGCCGATTGGAGTTTTGTGATCGACTTCAGCGTAACTCTACTTCTACACCTATATTGCATGATCCTACAGAAAGCAGATGCTGGGAGATACCTCAAGGAATACGACTACAAGAAAGTCTAAATCAACTTTTAATCCAAGATGTCCCTGCAGCAAATATTGGCACCGGACTGGTTGCAACCACCAGCGGAAGGGCAACTCAAATTCAATGTTGATGTTTATTGGAGAAAGGAGGTTACGGGGATAGTAGGCTTTCTGGGGAATCATCCGGAGATGTCATATTAACTCTCAAACTCTCCTTCAACAGAACACGTAAAATCTTTAGGCATCCTTGAAGCCTTAAGTTAGTGGAACATTTCAACTACTTTGGGCTTATCTTGGGAAGTATAGATTATAAACATGGAGTTGATAGTTTGTTATGTGATGATTCACATCTTAGCATGCATGTTAGGAGACATACATAACTAGATTAAAGGCTTCATAGCAAACATTAATAACTCTATATCTTTTGTTAAGAGGGCTAAGAATTTTTATGCACACATGCTTGCTTTGCAGGCTACCTCAACTTACTTCTCCAACATTTGGATAGAGGTGATTCCTTCTATAATCTCTTCTGCCATCCAGTTGATAATCTAATATCCTTATTTCCCCTAAAAAAAGGAAAAATAAAAGAATGAATAGAATAAGATAATGTAGTCTATTTAGTCCCTAAGTTAGGTATTGGCATGATATGGTTCTCAAAGTTTATTTTCTATCATTATGGTCCTTAAAGAATGTACAATTATTCAATAAGATCTTCTTATCATTAAACTCTTACCTTCTATAAAAAAATCACATGTGAACTACTCATGTTTGGTAATTTGAAGGTAAAATAAGTATTATAAGTCATTCTCTAAAAAAAGTAAAATAAAATACACACATACAAGTGATGTGCGATTTTGCAATGGGGAGCAATTTTTATTTCCCAAACTAAGTTTTATTCGTGTTTCGTTTGTAGTGAAATGTCTTATAATACTTATTTTTCCTACCAGGTTACCTTAAGTCTGTAGGTGGTGTGATTTTTTTTAAAGAAAGTTAAGTATTTTATGTCAAAAGGACCTTACTGGAGTTTCATAAATTGTTTAGCAACCATAGTTATTTTCCCATAAATAATTATGGAAGTTTGTCTTATTTAGTTCCGAATAATTTAGGTTTCTCCACTTTGGTCTCCTCTTCTTTAATCCAACTATTTTGATATGTTAATAGTTTACTTTCATCCTCTTTGGTCTTTTTAGGTCAAATTTTCCTTGTCAATTATGAACAATTTTTCTTCAGAAAACTAAGGGGATAAAATTGAAATTTTAATTATAATATTAAAAAAATTAAATAGAGAGAGCCCCTTAACCTACATGAGAAAATATTAGAGGATTGTGCATATGTCTTGTATTTTTAAAAAATTACGAGAGCCATACTTTTGATCCAAAGTGTAGGAGAATTTGAAACCAATCCTCTAATGTTTCTCTTGTGAGTTAATGTTTCTCTCTTTAAATTTTTTAATATTATAATTGAAATTTTAATTTTACTTAGGTAATTATTAAAAGTTGTCAGCATTTAATAGGGATAAATTTATTCTAAAAGGATCAAACACAATAAAAGTAAATTACTAAGGGATAAAAAGAATGGAAATTTAAAAAGAGGAAAGAAAGTGAATAAAGTTAAATTATTGGGCATTAATATGACAATCTTCCAATAATTATCCATCTCGAAGTTCTCACTGCAAACTCCCCTTCTTTGCCACCATCGCCCTCAGAAGGAAATGTCGACGATAATTTCAGCCAAAGCTCTGCACTCAACCCTACATTTCCCCAACTCCACTACGTCCTTCAGCTCCAAGCCTATCCACCAGAAGGCGGCACCGAACCGCGTCCTTTGCCGTATGCAAACGACACGAATTCACCGTCTGATCGAGGAGGAAGGGGTGATGTTGATGCCGGTTGCTTCGATGCCCTTTCAGCTGCCATTGTGCAGTAAACTGGGTTCAGCGCCGGATTTATTTCCGGTTATGCTCTATCGGCTTCTCTCCTGGGAAAACCTGACTTCGGCTTGCTCATGTTAGCACCCTGTTCTCTATCTTTGTTGAATTTATTTAATTTTTCTGTAAATTCTTGGTTACTTTTGCTGAATTGCTTAACCGGCTGGTTAGGGCTTGTGCTTGAATCTGTTGGCTACTGGAATTTGCATGTCGCAATTAAATGATTAACTGTTAATGATAATGACATGATCTTGTATTTTCTTTTTTCTTTTTTCCTCTGATATTGAATGAGTTGAATTGGCGATTTCAGGCCACCAGAAATGGCGGATAGGGCTAGGTCTGTTTGTTCAGCTGCGCCGCTGATACCCATCATCGCTGATGCAGGTTTATTTCTACCATTTTGTTTTGTTTTTTAAGTTTGTAGGCCGTAATTTTATTTTGATGTTTATGTATTCTTTATGCAGGGATCAAAATCTGGGTAAAACATGTACAACTTCGTATCAATGTTTAAAGAATATGCTTACTGTGTATCAAGCGTACATTGTTTTTTTATTATCTGCTGAATAAGAATGGGGGTAATGTATTGATAAATCATCTCTTCGAGGCCTTGGACGAGGGCATAGAGGAAAAAGGATAGGTTAAAAAGTGGAGCAGAAAACAATAAGAAAAGGGATGCAATTTAGGTGTGAAATGGAGGTTGAGAGTTCACACTAATGCTTTTGTATTTTCTGAAAATCAGCGTTCAATGCATTCTGTCATGTGCCTTGAAGATGTCCCTGTTTCATTCAGTTGAAAGACTAACTTTCATCCTTCTTTAGTCCAACTTCTTCTCATGTTCTACTTTTTATTGGCTAGGTTATTGTGGAGTAGCATACTAGGCTTAGTATTATGTTGGAACATTGGGATTCACCTAGTACCAAGATTGCCATTCAATTTATTTAATGAACCCTAATATATCCCTGTTTGATTTTCCCTCTCTTTCTCGTCTCTTGTCTGCATTGGAAGTATGGAGACTGGGAGATGGCTATATATCACTGTTTGAGAACCACTTAAATTTATCAGATATACTATTAGTTTTTTTTTTTCTTGCAGCATATCAATTATCAAAAGTCAAAAGTTAGGTAAACTTAATATGTGTAGTTCAAGTATCTGACCAATTTGGAGACTTTCGCTTTTGCTGAATGACCCTTGTGGACGCTTCATTTCTATCTGAAAATGATTTCCCCTAGTGATCTCTAAGTTTCCTGATCTATCCTTTTGTAGATATTTGTTAAATCGTTTTTTTCCCTTAAGATTACTGTTGAAAGGCGGAGTAATGCCTTGGACATTGGGACAATTAGTTGAATTCATTCCAGAGTAAAATATTTTATTCTCTTGATGGATTGAATATGTTTAGTTTGGTGCACATTTCTGCAATTATTACCTTTTTGGGCTTTCATCTCTTCCTTGACCAAAGGGATATGCTTTGATTTTTTTCTTTTCTTTTCTTCTTTATTTCAGATACTGGTGGTGGTAATGCTCTCAATGTTCAAAGGACTGTCAAGGACTTGATTGCTGCAGGTGCAGCTGGTTGTTTCTTGGAGGTAATATCCAATGTTATGAGATGATTTTCTAACTTTTGTGTTTCACAATCCATCAATAAGCAAAGTAATAAAGAGAAGCCTTTGGATGATAATCTTTTACTCGAACATTCATCATGTATCTCAAGAAACTAATAGTAAGTTGGACATTCATTTTCAGGATCAGGCATGGCCTAAAAAGTGCGGTAAGTGTTGGTTCTTCTCTTTTTAACATTTTTGAGCTGTAAAAGGATTACAAATTTTTAGCTTTTGGCTTTATGAGATGGGACTCACTTCGTGTTATTTCTTCTGGCTGTTTCTGCTAATTAGGTCATATGCACGGCAAACAGGTATGTCATATATCCTTTTTGTTTGAAAAAGTCTCCCCTCTTTTGTTTGGATGCTTCAACGATAAAGAATGGAAGCATTTTTTGTTGTTGTATTGCATTTATCTATTGGTTGTGTCCGAAGCACTAATGTTGAAGACACAATCAATTTCTTGCCTTTTTCATGCAAATTTATTAAAAAAATTTTGTCAACTTATTTGGTTATTACCATTGGAATCCTGTTCAGGTCATTCCGGTAGAGGAACATGCTGCAAAAATAGCATCTGCAAGAGATGCTATTGGTAATTCTGACTTCTTCCTTGTTGCAAGGACAGATGCATGTGCTACCTCAGCAAAACATGGACGTGCGGATGCCATTTCTCTGGCAAATATCTACATGGAGGTAGTCACTTATACTCTAATTGTTTTATAGTTATAATTCAATTATTTGAATGTTCCGATCTTCATTCAACTGTCATCCTTGTATTACTTAATGTGCTAGGAGCTAAATCTGGGAAAGGGTCAAAGTGTTCCTCTTTGTCCTCAGTTTCAGTTCATTCTTTTTCTACTTTTGTCATTTCACAGACTTATCTTATGTTTACGTAAACTAGCCTGTTATTGCATGCAAGATGCACAGACTAGCCTGGCTATTACTTAATGCGCTAGGAGCTAAATAAATGGTCAAAGTGTTCCTTTTTGTCCTCAGTTTCCATTCATTCTTTTTCTACTTTTGTCGTTTTTTCTGCCATTTCACAACCTTATCTTATGTTTTACATAAACTAGCCTGTTACTGCATGCAAGATGCATAGACTTCATGGTTCATGCCTAGAATTCATTATATCATTCTGATGCATCTGAACTGCATATTCTGAAAGGTCTTACTTATTCTTACTATGAATATTTTACTATTCAAAACATAACATAATCAAATTGCTAGCTGTCCCATAAACTCTTTTATATATGTTATGCCCCTATAATAACATATCACTAGTTTTTACCATTCCTTGTCTTCTATGAAAAACAAATTCAGTGATATCAATGTTATTCAGGTAAGGATTTTCTGAAGAAAGCACTTGATTTCTTACCTACTTTGAAGTAATAGGGTGGTTGCTTGAGTTCAGTTCCTTGATGAACTTTATCTAAGTTCCTCATTAAGTTTTTTATAGTATCAAAGATTAGACATGGCTATTATTCTTTAGTTATTTTGATATCCTAGGAGTTTGATACTGTGTATTATGTGCTCCCTTTTAGGAGTTCATTTATTTTAACCTGTTTGTGTGCCCTTGGGATAAAATATCACAAGAATAAAGAATAAATTGCATAGCTTGTTTTTGAAGAAATGTGACTCATTTTCTTACTGTTATACGGAAGACTTTTATAGAATTAAGTAGGCAGTTTGATTAACCTAGCTTTGTGACTATGAAAAGATGCATCCGTATGTACCACTCAGAATTTTTGCATTACACTGGACTGGAACTAGGAAATGGCAAGTATGGTAAGACTTTTATGTGTCAAACTGTTCTCGTCACGGGAATCACTCCTCCTTTTCCATAATATAAGGCCTTTTGGCGTATTTCACAAGAATTAATGATCTTGAAAACAAGGACTTTTGAAACAAAGTTCCTTTTAAACTCTTAATAAATAGGAAGAGGGATGGAGAGAGAAAAATAAAATGAGATAAAGAGGTAGGTAGAACTGGAAAGAAATTTAATAAATACTCCATGAAATGTGTAAAAAGTATAATATTTTGATAAGAAGAATATAGGTCAAAAGGCCCTTTAGAAACTGAGTAGATGAAATGCCTAGAATTGAACAAGAACGACAAGTCTCAAGTAGCTTTAAGCACCAAGTGTGTTTAAACTCTTATAGATGCAAGCTTCTATTTTCTTAGTCTTGATCTCTTTTCTGAAAGCTACATCTGGCCAACTTTTGTGCAAAATTATGTGTCATTTGTAGTATGAAGAAGCAAGACAGGTTGAAATTTTGATTGGCAAGTTTGTCATATACAAGGACCGAGAGCTAAGGATACTGTTGTTTCCACTAAATGTATTGCAGGGATCACCCATACAAATAGATGTAAAAAGACCTTCTGATTGAATTGTACTACAATTTGCACAACTTATCCCTTTTAATGTTCAAATTTGTTTGTGTTCAACATTGATACGTCAGTACTGACAATGAAGAGCCTTGATTAAGTCAATGACATTAGATGTTGTCAACTCTGCAGGCAGGTGCTGATGCTTGCTTTGTCGAGGCACCAAGAGATGATGAAGAACTCAAAGAAATAGGGCGGCAAACAAATGGGTACAGGGTATGTAACATGCTTGAAGGAGGCATCACACCGCTACACACCCCAGAGGAGCTGAAAGCCATGGGTTTTCACTTGATCTTTCATCCATTGACAACTCTGTATGCTTCTGCCTGGGCAATGCTTGATGTTCTCATGACCTTGAAGAAGAATGGATCTACCAGAAATAATCTTTGACCAGATGGCTACTTTTGAAGAGTTCAATCAGTTGGTGAATTTGGAGTCATGGTTTGGGTTTGAAGCGCGATATGCAAACGTGAAGAATTGAGGGAAAATAGAATAGTTGGGGGGAGGGAGGACTCAGCAACAGCTCCCCTTTATGGTCGTGAGAGATTCTTAACTGGCTTTTCCTGGGTTACTTCCATTAGGTGATTTTGTGTCATTTCTTCCCTTGGATTTTGAAGTGCCTTTGTTTAGAAATTGCCCTAGGCTTTTATTTCCTTGATTCTTTCTAATCTTGTTTCTGGTATATCGTGATAACAATTTCGGGCTGTTATACAATGCATCCAAATATACCATGCAAGGTGTATTCTGTCCAATATATATATCGTGTTTTCCACTCTTACCTCTTAGGCGTGAAACGCATGTGTCCACTAACACAGTTTATGTGTTCTGTACTTGAAAATTGAAGTACAAATGGTTTAAAAATTAAGCACAAGATTGTGAAAATTTTGGCACACAATTTTTCTCTGTGATACTTTACCTGTTTGCTGTTATATTTACTCTTTATTATGTAACATATGTACCTCTCACATAAAATTGGACACACAAGATTGTAAAAAGGGCACAAAATGCATGAACAATGTAATTTGTGTGTTGTATGTTGTAGGTGCAAATGGTTTACAAAGTAGGCATAATGAATAGAAAAAATGGGCACACAGTCGTTAAAAGTAGGCATACTATTTTCTCATGACAATTTTACTTATTTGCTATCATATTCACTCTTTATTATGCAAAATATGTACCCCTGCACATAAAATTGGGCATAAAAGATTGTAAAAGAGGCAAAAATGCATAAATGATACAAACTGTGTGTTATAATGTAATGTAAGCGCAAATGGTTTATGAAGTGGCACATTCAAAAGAAAAAGTGGGCACATAGTTGTACAAAAGTATGCACACTAATTTTTGCGACAATATTACATGTTTAGTGCCATATTCAACCTTGCTTATCAACCCATTTTACCCCTGCACAAAAATGGGCACAAAAGATTGTAAAAGAGGCACAAAATACATAAATGATACAAATTGTGTTACATAATGTAGGCACAAAATACATAAATAATACAAATTGTGTTACATAATGTAGGGACAAGTGGTCACGGGTAATACATTTAAACAATGGCCAATTTCCCATTGTCCAGTACAATTGATCCCTATGAATATCGTAACAAGTTGCCATAGTCCTAATTTCTCTTGCTTCGCTATCTTCGTCGACAATGAGTCATTCAAGATGTAATTTTTAATTGGGGTCATCTAGTTGTCTTAAGGGGTAATGTAAAATGCTTCCTTGTCTTAGTCGATGCTTTTCTTGGCTAGGGGTTCTAGCCATACCCCGGGAATATGGTCCTCAGATAGGGCTTTTGACAATTCATCAACTTTCTAATTGTCCCTCCTATTTACTTTTTCAAAATAGGTGCATTTGAATCGAGAGAGGGGCGTTTTTGCGATTTCGGAATATTTCTTCATGTTTTTTTCTTTTCCTTCGAACATTCTAGTGATATGTCCATGGACGATTTGTGAGTCCTCATGTATGATCAGCTAGTACACGTTCATTGCTAAAGCCATGTGAAGACCCGCAAGGAGGGCTTCATATTCCGATTCAGTGTTGCTGGCGTGAAAATTATATTTTAGAGCATATGAAAATTACGTCTCGTTAGGGTTTTTTAGTACAAATCCCGCTGCCTGGTGCTCCTTGCCTGCAGACCTGTCTACATACAAGCACCATGTGGTTTTAGGATATGGTTTGTCTTGTTACCATGTGTTAGTCGTCGAGTCGAGAAGTGTGTTTTCCGCAGTAAAATCGGCCAGGACTTGTGCTTGCAATATTTTCCTTACCTGGAAATCAATGTGGTATTCGTTCAACTCGAGTACCTATTTTGTCATTTGGCTTGTTAAGTCTTCTTTATGCAAGATTTGCCTTAAAGGTGCATTTATGAGTATGATAACGAGGTGTGATTGAAAATATAGTCGGAATTTTCGAGCTGACACCACTAAGCAGAACATGTGCTTTTCAAGTGGCATGTAGCGCGTTTCAGTTCCCTTACTACATGACCCACATAGTAAACATGCAACATTTTTCAATTTCGCACTGAGTAAATTAAAGTACTAAAAACTATTTCTGTGATAGCTAAATACATAAAAAACATTTCTCCTTTTGGAGCAACTAGGATTGGGGCTTGGCTAAGAGCCACTTTCAGTGTGGTAAAGGCTTTCTCACATTCGTCTGTCCATATGAAGGAGCTGGTTCCTTTCAAAAGTTTGTAAAGCGGTAGGTTTTTTCTCCCATTTTTGATAGAAACCTGTTGAGGTGAACGACATATCTGGATAGCCTTTGTATTTCTTTTACATTCTTGGGGGTTCGTATTTCTTGAATGGCCTTGATCTTGGCGGGGTCGGTTTCTATTCCCCGTTCGAATACGATGAAACCCAGACGTATACCGGAGGGTACCCCAAAAACACATTTCTTTCGATTCAATTTCATTCCTGTTGCTCGAATTTTTTGGAATGTTTCAATCATGTTGATGGGGAGGTCTTTGATTTTTTTTGTATTTGATGATGAGATTGTCGACGTAGACTTCCATACTACGATTGATATGATAGCCAAAAAGTTTGTTTACCATTTGCTAGAATTCAGCTTCAACGTTCTTGAGCTCGAAGGTATAGCAGAAGATACCATCACCGGTGACAAATGTGGCTTTCTCCATGTCTTTAACAGCCATTTGGATATGGTGGTATCCATTATAATCATCCAGTAAACAAAGAACTGCATGTCCTGCGACGGTGTCCCCAACTTGGTCAATCCGGGATAATGGGAAGGGCTTCTTAGGGATGGCTTTGTTCAAGTCTGTATAATAAATGCACATCCACTACTCGCCATTGTGTTTCGGAACTACCATAGGGTTTGATAACCACTTTAGGTAATCAACCTTCTTGATAATGCCTGGTTTTAATAGTTCTTAGATGTTTTCCCGAATGACAAGTTTTTGCTGTCTAGTGAATGTCCTTTTCTTCTGAACCACTGGTGGTGATTCAGATGGAATGCCTAATTGGTGTTCTGTACTATCAAGGGATATGGCACCCAAATTGTGCGGGTCTCATGCAAAAATGTCCGCGTATTTAAAGAGAATGTCTCTTACTTCCTGGATAATGGGAGTTAAGAGTGTATTGTCGATCTTGATCTTTCATTCCGGGTGTGCATTAATGATGTTTAGCAATTCGAACTCCCCTCGGGGTTGAAAATATTTCGTTATTGCTTGGTCAAGGTTATGTTGAAGAGCTAAAGTTTTGGCTTCCTCCTTGGATACTATGAAGCGTTCTTAGCCAATGAGTTTATTGTCTCGTGATGACGTGTCACGTGCAATTTATTTGTACTTCGACAGTCGCGGAGTATGTGGAAACACTAGCCTTTAATGCATTTAGTGTCGGTCGTCTTAGGATCTATTGTAGGATGAGAGAGCGTCAACAATTAAGAAATCTATTTCACGGGTGTCTTGTGATGGTTAAGGGTAAGGTGATGCTACCAATCAAGCTGATACTTCTATCGTGCACCTTATGAGTGGTGTTGTTCTGGGTTCATTTTCCCCAGGAGGGATACCCATTTGGTCCAAAGCATCTTTAAAATGGTCATTCGCGGGACTCCCAATATTGACAAGGAAGCGCTTGATAATGCAAACAGATAAGAAAAAAGTCGGTCCCAAGAGAGAGCTAAAAACGTCTTAGAACTAGTACATACAGGTATATGTGGACCACTCTCTGTGGCTTCTTGGAATGATCAACAGTACTTTATAACGTTCATAGACGATTACTCTCGTTATGGTTACCTATACTTGATACATGAGAAATCAGAGGCCTTGGATAAGTTCAACGCATTTAAAGCTGAAGCTGAAAATCAACTAGGCAAAGGATTAAATGCATCATATCTGACCGTGGAATTGAATATTATGGCATAAATGATGGTTTAGGTGAACAACGTCCAGGGCCGTCGCCAAATTCCTAGAAGAGTATGATAGTCCCTTAGTATACTATGTTGAAGTCACCTAGCATGAATGGAGTTGCTGAGAGACGAAAGAGAACCATTAAGGACATGGCAAGAAGTATGATTTGTCATACTAATTTATCAAATCACTATAGGGGGATGCACTTAAAATTGTAGTCTATATATTTAATAGAATTCCAACTAAAGCAACAGTAAAAACTTCATATTAGTTGTGGATAGATAAGAAACCTATCTTAAGACATTTAAGGGTATGGGGATGTCCAGTTGAGACAAGGCCTTATAGGCTTAATGAGAAGAAATTGGACGAAAGAACAATTAGTTGGTATTTTGTTGGATACTCTGAACGGTCACGGGTTACAAGTTTTATAATTCCCGAAACAGAACATTTTTTGAGATGGGAAATGCCTGGTTCTTTGAGGATATTGAGGTTGGAGGGAAGATAAGATAAGAAAATTTGTCTTTGATGAGAACCTAGTTCTCGTCCCTAGTGTTGTTCTTGAATATGTGGAGGTTATTGTACCTAATCTTGTTGAAGAAGAAAATTATGTACAAGATAATGTTGTGCTTCTTCGTAATATAGATCAACAGGCTCTGCCTGAAATTGATCATCCACTTATTCCTCAACCAATTGTTTTCTGGAGCAACCTCAAGGACCAGTGCTCTTAAGAAGATCCATTTGAGAAAGAAGAAACGCAATTTTAGATGACTAGATTGTGTATCTTAATGAGCATAAGGAAAACATTGACTCGACAGAAGGTGATCCAATCACCTTTTGTCAACCCATTGAAAGCTCGAATGCTCGTAAATGGATAGATGCCATGAGTGAAAAAATTCAATCCATGAAAGATAATGACGTGTGCGATCTCGTTCCTTTGCCAGAACGTGTGAAATCAATTGGTTATAAATGGGTTTTTAAAACAAAAAATGATTCACAAGGCAATGTGAAGAGATATAAAGTGCGTCTAGTTGCTAAGGGATTCACTCAAAAGGAAGGCATTGGCTATAAAGAGACTTTTTCTTCTGCTTTTTTCAAAGAATCTTTTAGGATAATTATGGCACTAGTGACATATTTTGATCTTGGGTTACATCAGATGGATGTCAAAACAACGTTTTTCAATGGAAACATTGATGAGACTTTATATGGTACAACCTTAAAGTTAAGAATCCAAAAATCCTAAACAATTGGTTTATAAATTTAAAAAATCCATCTATGGGCTCGAATAGGCTTCTCGTCAGTGGTACTATAAATTCCACAATGCAATATTTTCTTTTAGTTTTGAGATAAATGTTGTGGATGATTGTGTGTATCACAAGTTCCGTAAAAATAAGTACATTTTTCTAGTATTTTATGTGGATGATATTTTGCTTACATGTAACGGTGTAGGTTCAATGCATGAACTAAGAAATCTCTCTCGAAGCAATTTTAGATGAAAGATCTTGGTGAAGCATCTTTTGTATTAGGAATCCAAATTCATTGAGATCGTTCTCGGGGAATTCTTGGATTATCACAAAAGGGATATATCGAGAAGGTAGTACATCGATTTAAAATGCAAGATTGTAAACTACTTGATACTCCTATAGCCAAAATAGATAAGTTTCCTCTCAAATAGTGTCCTAACAATGACTTTGAATCCAAGAAAATGAAAGGTATTCCTTATGCTTCTGTGTTTAGAAGTCTTATGTATGTTCAAGTCTGTACTCGTCCAGACCTTGCATTTATATAGTTGGTATGCTGGGCAGATATTTGAGTAATCCGGGCCCTGCACATTGGATAGCAGTCAAGTGGGTCATGAGGTATTTGCAGAAAATAAAACACTATATACTCACTTATAGAAATTCGGACAAACTTGAGATCATTGGATATTTAGATTCTGTCTTAGGTGGATTTCAAGATAGTATGAGATCTACATCAGGATATATTTTTCTACTATCTGGAGGGGCAATATCATAGAAAAGTGTCAAATAGACACTCATTGCTTCTTCAACGATGGAGGCAAAATTTATAGCATGTTTTGAGACATCAAATCAAGCTATTTGGCTGCGTAAATTTCATTACAGGACTATGTGTGGTTGAAAATATTGAGAGACCCATTAAATTATTTTGTAACAACAAAGCTGCAGTGCACTATTCTAATAATAAGCTCAACAAAATCGAAGTATATGGACCTCAAGTTTATAGCTGTAAAAGAGCAAGTTTAGAATGATACAATTAGTATTGAGCTTATTGGGTCAGGCTCCAAGCTTGCGGATCCGCTAACTGAATCATTGACATTGAAGGTCTTTACAAAACATACTACCTATATGGGTGTTATATTTTTAGATGGGGTCTAAGTTCAATGGGAGTATGTATATATATATATATTTGTGCTTATACTTTATTTATTTATTATTGTTAATATAACAATAATTTTCTACCATTTTTCTCATTGAGACTATGTTGTTGAGTTGTTCATTTCCTATTTATGTGTTACAATGATCTCAATTTTGTTGGACCAGTTGGAAGTAGGCATGCATAGATTACATTCACATGTAATTTCCATGCTACACATCCACACTCAACTCAGGTCGTTTGGTTGAATTAATGCATGTGACCAATGATGGGTTTAACTATTCTTTTTAATGCAGTGAAAGTCCCTTTGATCCGTGTATTATTAAAATTAATAACAAAGTTGGTTTAAGATGACAAATTAAAGTGTACTAGCTATTGTAGTGACAATCACATAATTTTTTGGACGAGTGCATACATGAATATTAGTCTAAGTGGGAGATTGTTAGATCTTTAGACTTAATTCATGTGTACACGCACTTATATAGCATTTGGATATGTAGACGTACATGTATTGCTCAATTTAATTATGTGTTTATTATTATACATATTTTGAGACCCAATTAAAGTAATTTATATTCATATATGTGGGTCTCTCATCTTAATAAAAGTATAGGGTCTCGTTATAAATGTGTAGAAACTTAGGGGTTGTATTGCAAAATTATGACGGCCTATTTAGCAAATATACCTATATATTAGGGTTATGGTTCCTGATTGCATGTACGCTTTAGATCATTAGCCTCCTCTAAAAGTCCCCATCTCTTTGAGGAAAAAAACGACTACTTACATAACAATCCGAAGGACTAAACCCGATCTCTAATCTTTCAATTGTCATGGATCAAAATACATGTTTTGATTCTTTATTCCGAATAATCTATTAAGTAAGGTTTAATTCTTGGAATTTATTTGTTTTAATCTTCCTTTAAGTTCTATCATATGCATGTATTAATTAATGAAAATGTTTAAATTTTAGTTTATACAAAAAATCACATAATTTCTGTCTTTTCTTTAAAAATGAGATTTCTTATATAAAACAAGCACAAAATTGAAAAAAATAGCAGTGATTTCAACTTAGATGAAGTGATACTCTGTAAACTAGTAATTATTTGGTAGATGAATTCACCATGCTCAAAATAATTTTGTTCTAGAAAGAGATAAACATGCAAATGGGATGAGTCCTTGTAACAATTGGTAAATCATCTTGGGATCTAGCTCTGATGTTAAAATATTCCCCATTGCTGAAAATCTTCTGTTTGAATATGGTGGATTACTAGGTTTAATTTTTTTAGTGTCCCAAAAATTAGAACTGAATTATTCCATACTATAATATATAGAGGTTTTTTTCTTGGCTTAGCCTTTTATCTAAAAAGGCTCTTAAAGTGGCCAGGATTTTTTTTTATCCGAAATCTTGCCATAACGCACAATGATAGTGCATTATTAATTAGGATAACACACAACCACTGTGTGCTATCACTTAATACCGCGTTTTCCCTTAATCTGTCAATGTGGTAGATAATGCACAGTATGCGTTATAAACCAGTAATAATACATAACGTTTGTGTGTTATCAGCCACATCAGATTTTGTTTTTGAAAACTCAAAATTTCTTTATTTTTTTTTGAAAACTTATAATTATATAATTATTTTAAAAACACTGTATTATTTTATTTAGCCTATTTTGATGTATTTTTCATGATAATATCTGTAACTGTTAAAAAAAAATTAACTTATAACCATTTTATCAAAAAAATATATGAAGAAGTAATTTAAGATATTGTAGATTTTACTATCAAAATTTAGAGCAATGAAGAAGTAGTTAGAAGAAATTCAAAGAAAAATTCCATTAATAGAAACCCTAAAATATTACAATACTTTCAAGAAAACAAACTTATATATTGTTTGAACTGGGGTTATTACAATTTTTTCTATTATGTCCCTGAATGCGACATCTGCTACATTTTGGGGGAGAATCCGGATTTTGATAATCCATTTCCCCCTGGAATCTTGTGCCCTATTTCCTACCCCGTTCATTGTTCATGTTTGGAGGATGAAATGTTAAATTATAAGGAACATGAGAGCAAGACAATGTATATGCTTGCCATTTACCGCAATTACATGATTCATTATTAATTCTAATGTATAGACATTATTGTCGGTTCCATCAACCTGGATCGGAGATCTGACCATGTATATTCTTTCTCGTGGATTGTAAGTTGTAACTTTGTGGTCTCTTGATTTTAATTCAATCCACATGAACTTATAAAAAATTCTGGTCGGAAATAGATGCACACAATTTGGGTCTATTCACGATGTTGGTTGAAGTACTTAACAAATTTGTTAAATATTAATTCAACTGGGGCTTTTAAAGGTAAGACCCTAACTTTCTTCAACACATTGTTAAGTGCTTCCGAAATATTGGTTGTCATGATTCCATGTCTGTGCCCGCCATCATGTAACAGTGTTCATTTGTCTAGGTCTATCTTTACCAAATAAATGTAAGCATCAACATTTCTCTGTTGGATCTCATGCATAACACGATCAAATTTCCACTGCTTAGATTCTGTTCCGGCTTGCCACATTAAGCTTTTTAATTCGGTGTTCTTGAAGGTCTTGTTCAAATTTGCTCCAATATAGCACAAACGAAACCTGTAAACGGCGAATGGAGGTTGCCACAAAGATTGATTTTTAATAGCAGATAAAATCCCTTTGTGGCAATCGGAAATAAGACATATGTGCCAATATTTGACAACATGTTCTCATAGATGTTTTTGAAGAATCAATTCCAACTTTTGGACGACTCCTTATCAATAATTACAAAAGCAAGTGGGAACAAATAATTATTGGCATCCTACGTACTTGCAATTAACAGTACGCCCTTATATAGTCCTTGCGGATGTGTCCCATCCACAGAAATCACCGGCAGACAATATTGAAATCCATCTATACAAGGTGAGAATCACCAGAAAAGAAATTTAAAAACATAGCTAGGGGGCCTGCTCGTTCTGTAATGCAAGAACACGTAGACAGTCCCCGGATTTGAATCTTGCATAGCCTGTAGATATTTTGGAAGAATATTAGAAGTTGTCTCCCAGCTACCAAAAACCCTCTCTATTGCAAATTTTCGAGCATATCATGCCTTCTTGTACGTACAACCCGTTTGAAATAATACCTGGACTTCTTGGATGACAATTTGAGACAGGTATCTTTGGATCGTTGGTAACAAGGTGTGATATTGACATTGAAATAAATTTTGAAGACATATTTTGGTGCTTGTTTTGTTGAGCCTGTACAAAGCATGTGTGTTCCTTGATAAATCTGGTTATTTCCCAATGACTGTGCGTTGCTTTCTTTTTTATACGAATGTACCATGAACAGTAATTAGGGTCATTGTGATGTTAACATTTTTTGTCCGTTGGTCACTTTTACCTTTCACAACTCTATATTCTCGGTCCATCGACCATTTCTGAACCGCATTTATTGCTTGCACTTTTTCAATGACGAAGCACATGTTTATATTATTATGAGAGAATACTACAAAACTGGTCTTAATCCTTGTAGCTTTTAATAGAACCTCTCATAAATAGGTGGTTACCACTTGTTTATTTTTCATGGGAGAGTAATTAATTGATATTCTTCTTTTTTTTCTTTTTTCCTATGCAGGATTATGTAAGCAGATTAAGGGACTCACCAATACTGTTGAAAGATCCAACGAGATGGTATTACTCATAATTTTTTTTCTTGCGAATCTCATTCCCAATTGAATGTCAGTCATCGAATCGTTCCAATCGAGCAATATTGGGGTACCAAATTTGGTAAGGTCATCTATCGGCTCACCTGAGCCCACATCTAGGAATGCTCTAGACTGTGTATAATCTTACCTGGCGCTGTTGAACCATTGGCTATTCTCCCACTGAGTCACTCTATTTTCAATGACAGGGTTTATATGATTCACTGTTATCGTCTGATTCAGATTCACTAGATATGACATAATCTTCGTCGAAATGGTCATTTTCGTCATCGTCATCATCATCATCAATAGTTGGGTACAATATAGACGGTTCATCAGAAACCATCTGTGTTATTGCAGTAACATGTTCCGTCATGTTTATGGTATTTATGTCATGTGTAATTGAAACAGTCTGTGGTTGGATTGGAATGTATTCAACGAGTACCTAAATCCCTTCCTTCACTAAGTTGGGTGCAATGGTCCAAAGATAATGAATTTCATTATCGTTTTTCATGCTGTATAAATAAAGTAAACCATATGATGCTCTTCGTAGAATGAAGGCACCTTCATTGTCATTCGGACTCTCCAAAGATTGGGATCCATATCTCGATATTTCAATATTTTTCTTACAAGTTCGGCATGTGGTACCATTCGGTTGAAGGTCCACATTTTTTGCACCAGTCCTGTGAAATAAGGATCATACTCATCTCTTGCAATCTCCGAGTCAAAATAATACAACTCTATCTGGGTGAATTGCGTCCATGTCTAATGTTTTGTAGTAGATGTATATGTGAAGTTTGGAGTTGTGAAGTTAAGGAATTTAGAAATAGAATAGGAAAGAAAGTTGAAGGTTTGAAACTGCGATGACTGAAGTTGGTTTAGGATTAATATATATAGGGGTTTTAGGGTCTTGTTGAAAATGAGTAATATTATGACAACTTCACCCACATGAGCTTGTCGGGAATAGGATAAAAACTTTTGAATTATTAATTCCGACTTGTCACATTCACCCACATGGGCTAGTTGGGTTTAGGACAAAAAATTTAAAATTATTAATTCCGACTTGTCATATTCACCCACATGGGCATATTGGGAAGAGGACAAATGAAATTGATAAGATTTTTTCCGAGTTAAAGAGCCCACATGGGCTTTTTGGGAAGCATATTAAAAGTTTGAAATAAATAAATTGACATGACAACACAAAATAATGGCGCCTGCTCTTGAATTATTACTGACATTGCCACGTGATGACATGACAAGACGGAAACAAATAGTCCAAACCGGTTTGAGAAATAAGCATAATATGAAGAAGGGTTAAACTTGATAATATGAATAAATTTGAAGTTATAAGTTGGCGAAATAATTAGAGCACATAAAAATGAAGCTACAAAAATTATAGAAATACACCTGCCATACATGAAATAAAACCCTAAAATTAAAAAAAAATGAAACCTTAACTACGAAAAATGAAAACCCTAATGTTAAAGAAATGAAACCCTAACTACGGAAAATGAAAACCCTAAAGCTAACAAAATAATTAGAGCACATAAAATATAGACACAAAACTTATAGAAATAAACCCGCTATACATGAAATAAAACCCTAAAGTTTTAAAAAAAAGGAAACCCTAATTACGAAAAATGAAAACCCTAATGTTAAAGAAATGAAACCCTAATTACGGAAAATGTTAAATAAATAATTTTATTACATAAAATGAAGGAACAACTTACAGAAATATACCTTGAATACGTAAAATGTAGGGTTCTAAAGTTAAAGAAATGATTTACAAAACCCCTAAAAATCAAAAACCTTAAACTAAAAAATAATAGGGCCAATCAGATGGGGGTGAACCTAGTAGTCTTCTTCCCAACATGATGACCAAATCCAAGCTACTGTGCCGCTGTGACGTCATCCGTCCGCTCATCATCATGCTCATATGAATCGAATGAAGATGCATATGATATAGGCAAATGCGGTGCAGATAAACCCACCATGCCCGGAGAAGGAAATGCCTGAAATGAAGAACTCACTGTGCCGGAGAAGGAGGTGCTTGAAATGAACAAAACCCTAAACCCAGAAGGGGAGGTGACCGAAATGAAGAAAACCCTAAACCCGGTGGGGGAGGCGCGTATAATGTGCCCAATCTACCTGGATGTGACTGGACAGGTGTCGTCAAACCCAAACTAAAAGATGGCATATCTAGATCTGGGCTGTCAAACGGGTCATGATATGAAGCGGTTAGACATGCAAGAACATCAAGGAGTTGTGACAAGAGCCAAGGCAAAACAACTAAAGAGTCACAAGGATCAAATTGAAGAAGAGAAGTTTCAAGGCTTAAATTTTGATGTCCAAGACCTTATGTCGCTTAAATTTTGATGTCCAATACTCTATGGGGCTTAAATTTTGATGTCCAAGACTTTATGGGGTAGTATCTTAAAGTTTTGAATAAGTTAAAAATTGAAAATTCACCTTGGTAGATGGTTGGAAGCCCTTTTTCCCAAGCTAGAAAATTGCCTCATATATTTGGTAATGTGTTGACTAGTGCTCTAGAATAGTCCAAATACAATTAAAACACCTCTATTGTCTTATCAAGTATATGTATAGGTTATATCTATCCTTTGGGCTGAAAATATGAGGGGGAAAATTCCTATTTTCTCCCTCAATTCTCTACAAATATGTAGTCTTCCATTTTGAAGAAGCTAATCAAGAAATTTTTCAAGACAAAGGTTCTTCTCTTAGTATTCTTAGTTCTTAGCTTAGTTTTTCTATCTTCTTCAAGGGTGAACTTCCTTGAAAGAAAAAATCACATTGAAGACTTGTTGAAAGTTCCAAGAGTTTCAAGGTTAATAATCAAAATTCCTTCATATTAGTTACTACACTCTTGTAGAAAACTAGTCTTGAGGTCTTCTTCTTATTTCATTGAGTTCTAAGGTTCAAAATACCTTAGGTTGCTTGAAATTTGAAGAAAAGATTTTGTTTAAACCTTCTTGAGGTCTTGGATTTAATATATCCAAGGTTGCTAGATGTTTAACATTTTCAAGTCCTTTCAAAGGCACTTTCTCTCTTTTACTTGTTACACTTGTTTTGTTTGTTCTCTCCCTCACTTCTTGGACAAAATTTTATGCTCTTGAAGATCATTCCACATCATTTGGTTTCAGAGCCACCTTCAAGTAAGTGTTTTTGAGATCTTACATACCAAAAAAAAAAAAAAAAAGACAAAAAAAAAAGAGAAAAGAGACAAGATTGTTAGAAAATGGCAACAAAAAAATAAAGTTCTTTAATGACCATGAATATGACTAGAACTTTGCAATCTTTTTACATGGAGTTATACTAATTGACTTGGTGAACAAATGAAACAAGTCTCATCTAATTTGGAGTTCATTTGATATCTCAAAATAGTCAAAACAAATGAACTGGGCGTATATTCTGTTTTACTAATCCTTTTTCTTTGTCTATTGAGCCTAAACTCAAACATTTTGAGTGAGGATTATTTCTAGACAAACTGCATTCAATTTAGACTTGTGGTTCAATACCAGTTTTCAAAACAAGTTAAGTATGTCATCTACTCTGTTTGCTGGAAACTTTTGTTGTGTATTCTTTTGTGTTCTTGACATATCCTAGCTTTCTGTTTGTATTTGTGGTCGAATTTCTTTCCTTTTTCATTACTTATTTCTTCATTTGGTTAATCTACCATTATTGACTCAAATGCTCTTGGAAATGTTGTTGAACTTCCTTAAAAGAATGGATGACTCAATATCATTTTCCTTGCTTTTTATATTTCTCAACTAGCTTTTGTTTTTAATTTTGTTTTATTTTGGTTGTTTTAAACTTAAGTAGCGGTGTTAAATCTTTGTTAAGAACTCATAGAACTCTTTGAGACTTGACCTTTTAGAAAAAGGCAGGAGCTGTGAGAATATCCTCAAAAAAAACCAAAGAGAGTTAAATAAGAGAGTTTTGTGAGGTAAACACTATCAAGATGTCAACCCAAGCTCAAGCACCAACTCCTTTTAGAGAAAAGTCTAGCAACTCCCAACATGATGACCCTTTGAGGCCCATAATGCAAGAGCTACAATCTCTAAGAGATGAGATGAGGGATATTAGAAGGGATGTCACTAATCTCTCTAATCAACAAAGGGAGGTTAGTCCTCATGGTAGTCTCAATGTTACTACCTGAAGCAGCAATAGACCATTCGATTGCTCTAGGACAACCGAGTTCCACCAAGCTCCACATTTTGATTAAGAAGTTCATCCACCTCCTTACAGTGGTAGAAGAGGCGGTTTCGGAGGAAGAGGCATGCCTAGACACTTTGAAGAAGTTCCAAGACCACAAGCTAGGCATGGAGAGCCATTATATGATGATCATGAACATGTTCCATTTGTTGCCAACCGTGGAAGAGACCAAGGTGACCAAACCTTGGATCGAATGAAGTGGAAGCTCCTTAGTTTTAAGGGTGAGAATGACCCTAACATTTTCTTAGATTGGGAGAGGCAAGTAGAAAACATGTTTATATTGAAAAATTGTAACGAGTTCTTAAAAACTAGACTTGTAATAGCCGAATTTTTCCGGCTATGCTTTACATTGGTGGGAAAGGGTAGTAAATCGAAGAGTTAGAAGTGGTAGACCACCGATTGATACTTAGAGAGAGTTAAAAGCTTTGATGAGAGAAAGATTTGTGCCCGAGCACTACTATAGAGAGCTTCATTATAAGCTCATGACTTTAAAACAAGGTGCAAAAAGTGTAGAAGAGTATAGACAAGAGCTTGAGCTCTACATCTTGAGGTTGAACTTGGAAGAAGACAAGGATGCTTCAATGGCTAGGTTCCTTAGTAGTATCAACAGATAGATAGACAATTAATTTGAGTTGTATCCACATACAACTTATGAAGACATGTGCCACCTTGCCAACAAGATCGAATCCCAAAGGAAAAGAAGTGGAATGATGCGATCCTCATTTCCCAACCAAAGACAAGTTGGAACAACAAAACCACCTACTTCCAACTTCAAGCCATGGCCAAAAAAAGGAGGCTCCTAGAGTTACTTTCCAACCTCCAACCAAACCAAAGATGGAAGAGAGAGGTAAAATCATTTCTAACCCTCCAAAGTGCTTTAAATGTAATAGTGTAGGACACTATGCAAGTAGTTGTTCGACAAAGAGAGCTTTGATCTTTAGGGAGATTTGAATGGTGGGATTGAGAAAGAGGAGGATGAAAGTAGCGAATGTATTGAGGGTGAAGAAAATTGTGCGGATGATGAACATGTTGAATTGAACCCTTTAGAAAGTAATGACGATGTCTTGAGATTAGTTACCATAAGAGCACTAAGCGCTCAAGCTTTTGATGATAACATGATTGAACAAGAGAAAACTTCTTCCATTCTAAATGTAAAGTTGAGGGAAGGATTGCCAACCTTATCATTGATAGTGGTAGTTGTGTAAATGTGGGTAGTGCTTATCTTGTTGAGAAGTTGAAATTACCTACTATAAAATATAATAAACCCTACGAACTCTATTGTCTAAATGGTAGTGGATAAATTAAAGTGTTGAGACAAGTAGTGGTACCAATAGAAATGGGAGCTTACAAAGATGTGATACTATATGATGTGATGCCCATGCAAGCATGCCATCTCCTCTTAGGAAGACCTGGCAATTCGATAGAAAGTCCCTCCACAATGGGGAGAAAAATACTTACTCTTTTGTGAAGGATAGAAGAACATTCACCATGAATCCTCTTACACCTCAACAAGCAAGAGATGAACAAAAAAAGATGACAGAGAAAGAGAGGGGCGAAAGTGAGCTCAAAAGAAAATAAATCGAGGAGGGAAAGAAAGTTGAGAAAAAAGAAAAGAGTGAAGAAAAAGTGATGAAAGCAAGAGTGAAAAGAAAAAGAGTGACAAAAAAAAAAGAGAGTGAGATGAATGAAAAAAATTGTTTCTTTGCAAAACCTAGTGAGATGATTGGAGCAATTGAAAGAAAAGAAGTGGTGTTGCTCTTGTATTGTAAGGAATCTTTTACTTCATCTAAAGAGCACTCACCCTCTTTTTCAAGTGAAATTTTGCAGGTTATTGAAGATTACAAAGACGTATTTCCTGATGAGATGCTTGGAGGTCTTCCACTAATTAGAGGAATCGAACACTAAATCAATTTTGTCCCCAGGGCAGTCTTGCCAAACCGACCGGCCTATAGAATTCCACCAAAAGAGACTAAGGAGCTAAAAAGGCAAGCTGAGGATCTAATTTCAAAAGGGTATATGCGTGAGTCATGAGTCCTCGTGCAGTTCTGGTTTTACTTGTTCCAAAAAAAGATGGTACATGGAAAATGTTTATAGATTGTAGAGCAATAAACAATATTACTATTAAGTATAGGCATCCCATACCTAGACTTGATGATTTACTTGGTGAGTTGCATGGTTCTAATCTTTTCTCTAAAATTGACTTGAAATCCGAATACCATCATATTAGGATTAGAGAAGGGGATGAGTGGAAAATCACTTTTAAGACTAACTTTGGTTTGTATGAATGGATGGTTATGCCCTTTGGATTAACTAATGCTCCTAGTACATTTATGAGATTAATGAATCATGTGTTGAGGAATTGTATTGGGAAATTTTTTGTTGTATACTTTGATGACATTCTGGTCTATAGCAAGACATATGAAATGCATGTTCAACATCTTAGGGAAGTGCTAAATGTCTTGAGAATTGAAAAACTTTTTGCTAACCTTGACAAATGTGAGTTTTGCTTGGAAAAATTTATATTTCTAGGTTATGTGGTGAGCTCACAAGGACTTCAAGTAGATGAAGGTAAGGTCCAAGCAATTAAGGAATGGCCAACACCAAGAAACGCATCGAAAGTAAGGAGATTCCATGGCCTAGCAAGTTTCTATAGGCGGTTCATCAAAAATTTCAGCACATTTGCTAGCCCTTTGACCGATGTGATCAAGAAAACCGAAGGATTTAAGTGGGAAACAAAGCAAGAACAAGCATTTCAATTGTTGAAGGAAAAGTTGTGTAGTGCACCGCTTTTGTCACTACCAAACTTTGAGAAAACTTTTGATGCATCCGGCATTGGTATAGGTGGTGTACTTATACAAGATGGTAAGCCCTTGGCCTATTTTAGTGAAAAACTTAATGGGGAAGCCGTGAAGTACTCAACTTATAACAAGGAACTTTATGCTTCAATAAGAACATTAAAGCATTGGCAACACCGCCTATGGCCAAAAGAGTTTGTTGTGTACACTAATCATGAGGCTTTGAAGTTTGTCAAGGGCCAACATAAACTCAATAAGGGACTTACAAGATGAATGGAGTTCACTGAAACATTTCCATATGTCATCCGTTACAAAAAGAAGGTAAGGAGAATGTGGTGGCCGATGTTCTACTCTCTTATCCACCCTTCAAACAAAAATTTTGGGTTTTGAAATGCTTAAAGAAATGTATTATAGTGATCCTGACTTTAAGGAAATTTTTGAGAAATACTTCTTAGCAGCTTTTAGAAAATATTTTTTGCATGAAGGATTTCTTTATTGTGAAGGTAGATTGTGAATATCATCTTATTCTACTAGGATTCTACTTGTCAAAGAAGCACATTGTGGGGGTTTAATGGGACATTTTGGTGTCACTAAAGCCTATGAAATTCTTCATGAACATTTTTTTGGCCCCATTTAAGAAGAAATGTAGAAAGATTTGTAGGAAGTTGTATTGAATGCAAGAAAGCTAAATCTAGAACTCTTCCACATGGACCTTACACACCATTAGAAGTTCCTAAAGAACCTTGGGTTGATATTTCTATGGATTTTATTCTTGGTTTACCTAGGACCTCTAGAGGTACGGATTCTATCTTTACTGTTGTGGATAGGTTCTCTAAAATAGCACACTTTATTCCTTGTAGGAAATCCGATAATGCTGGTCATGTAGCTAGCTTGTTCTTTACTTGGATAGTTAGATTCCATGGAATTCCAAGGTCTATTGTGTCGGATAGGGATACCAAATTCTTGAGCGATTTTTGGAGGTTTCTTGGAAGATACTTGGTACTAACTTGCTTTATTCTATAGCTTGCCATCCAAAACCGGATAGACAAACCGAAGTGGTAAAAAGAACAATTGGCCAACTTCTAAGGGCTATTTTGAAGAAGAACTTGCGGCAATGGGAGGAGTGTTTGCCACATATTGAATTTGCCTATAATAAGGCACCTCACTCTACTACTTCTCATTCTCCATTTCACGTTGTTTATGGTTTTAACCCTCTAACATCCTTTGATTTGGTTCCTTTGCCTATAGATCAAGCATTAAGCAAGAATGCCAACAAGAAGGCTGATTTTGTGAAAGCAATTCATGTAAAGCTCCATGAAGCCATTGTCAACTCCAACAAAAAGCTTGTAGAGAAAAGAAATGTGGGAAGAAGAAAAGTGGCATTCAAACCCAGTGACTGAGTTTTGGTGCAGTTTAGAAAGAAAAGATTTCCCCAACAAAGAAAGTTTAAGCTTGATGATATAGGAGATAGGACATTTCAAATGCTTGAGAAAATTAATGACAATGCCCATAAAGTTGATTTTCGGGACATTATAATGTTAGTGCTACTTTTAATGTATCCGATCTCTTTTTATTTGATATAGGTGATGGAGACTCGAGGACGAATGCTTTTCAAGAGGGGGAGGATGATGTGAATCGGTTAGACATGCAAGAACATCAAGTAGTTGTGACAAGAGCAAAGGCAAAACAACTAAAGAGTCACACGGATCAAATTGAGCAAGAGAAGTTTCAAGGCTTAAATTTTGATGTCCAAGACCTTATGGGGCTTAAATTTTGATGTTCAAGACTTTGTGGGGCTTAAATTTTGATGTCCAAGACTTTATGGGGCAATATCTTAAAGCTTTGAATAAGTTAGAAATTAAAAATTCACCTTGGTAGATGGTTGGAAGCCTTTTTGGCCTAGCTGGAAAATTGCCTTATATTTTTGGCAATGTGTTGACTAGTGCTCTAGAATAGTCCAAATGCAATTAAAACACCTCTATTGTCTTATCAAATATATGTATAGGTTATATCTATCATTTGGGCTGAAAATATGAGGGGGAAAAAATTCTTATTTTCTCCCTCAATTATCTATAAATATGTAGTCTTCCATTTTGAAGAAGCTAATCAAGAAATTTCCAAGACAAAGGTTCTTCTCTTAGTATTCTTAGTTCTTAGCTTAGTTTTTCTATCTTCTTCAAGGGTGAACTTCCTTGAAAGAAAAAATCACATTGAAGACTTGTTGAAAGTTCCAAGAGTTTCAAGGTTAATCATCAAAATTCCTTCATACTAGTTACTACACTCTTGTAGAATACTAGTCTTGAGGTCTTCTTCCTGTTTCATTGAGGTCTAAGGTTCAAGATACCTCAGGTTGCTTGAACTTTGAAGAAAAGATTTTGTTTAAGCCTTCTTGAGGTCTTGGATTTAATATATCCAAGGTTGCTAGAAGTTTAACATTTTCAAGTCCTTTAAAAGGCACTTTCTCTCTTCTACTTGTTACACTTGTTTTGTTTGTTCTCTCCCTCACTTCTTGGACAAAATTTTATGCTCTTGAAGATCATTCCATATCAGTTCACCATGATCAGAAGACCCTAGATCTCCACGTCCACGTTCTCCAGATCTCTCACCTCTCTCTCCTCCACGTCCGAGGTCTGTGTGTCCTTGTCTGCCCGGATGAGGAGGGGTAGGAGCATGGCCTCCGCGTGTCCCGCCACTGGGCAATCTACGAGCACCCCTCTTAACTTCACGAGCAGCACGGTCCAGTACGGGCTCCCGGGGACGGCGGCACGATGGCTGCACTGGAAATGTCTGCTGAATATCATGCTTAGATGAAGTGCAACCCAAGACCACTAATAGAAACAATGCACCTGCGGATGATAGCCTGGACTTTCTTTGTAAAACTAGCGTTTCGTGTCGGAGATGATTGTATCACCTCTGTAGCCATGTCATCCACCTCCTACAGCATGGAAGTCTAAAAAGTTCCCGAGTCCCATTGAAGTAGGAGTTGCTAGTTTAATTCCCGCTTCTTGTGGAAGTCTTAAGAACTGTCATTCACTTTGTGTCCTATCACTACATGCCTTTAAAGCTTTCGTTTCAGTAGTCGGGAAGAAAGGCAGAAGCAGACGCCAGACCAGAACTAGTCTTTCCCTTGGCCGGAGAGCAAATAAGAAAGTTCTTTTCAACTAGAGCTCTTGGCCCTAGAACCTTGAGCATCAAGGCCCATTTCCATGGCTGCATTTTTCTTGTTGCAATCAACAAAAAACCTCCACTGAGTGACCCTTTCTTCGGGATTGAATGAACTTGGCCTCCTAAGAAACCATTGTTTCCAGGTCGGTTTCATAACTTGTGCTTTAGATGGGGATATATCCCAACTCCTAAGTCTGATGGTGTCACCGATGCAGGGTCTTACGACGCAGAATCGGAAGGAGAACTTTAGGTATTGGTCACATCTGCCTTTCTTTAAGGTGTTGGAAGTAGGGTTTGGAAAGAACTCTTGCCTAACTTCTTTAAAAAGCAAGTTCTTTACTTGCCTGGATCCCGATATCCCTTCTGCAACTCCTGGACTGTACATGTAATTGCTGTCCCTACGGCTGAACCAATTCCAAGGGAGGATTTTTTCACATCTGAGATTCCCACCAGGGTAGGGCTATGAGAGAGAAGCTTGAAATTCCTGACTCTGGAAAAAAGAATAGTTAGGTGTCAATTATAATTCAATGAAATGCATAAAAAACAAATAAAAATTTTTTTGTACTATCATTTGTCTATCGACCCTAACAGGTTGGTATCCAATTGTACGAGTATCACGATTTGCTGGATTGCCGATGTAGACTTGTGTGATATCCCGATACCATCTAATATAATCGTCCCTGGGGGGATGATAAATCCTCAACTGGCAACACAAGGCCATCCCTAATATGCTATTGCCACTGATGCCAGACCTTTACATGGTTAGCATGCTGTGTCCCCCAATATGCGTGATCATTTCCTCTAAGTTGTATTCGATCTAATCAAGCTAATTATCGCTTGTAGACGGTATAGGCTGATCACGTACAAATTGGCGCATCATACGCTCGGGATAGTGATATTCTACTATCTCGTAGCATATGAGCGGGACCTCTGCTTGGCACAGGTCAGATGGAACCAAACCACGGTCAAGGGCAGCCATACAAATTATTCAACAAATTAAAATATTTAAAAGATCATGAAAAATTTAATAAGCATATAATATAAAAGATTTTAAAGCCAAACCTGATCGGATGGCATAAAATCTAACTTGTCTTTGTACGTAAGAAGGATGTGAATGGGCAGCTGCCTACAGTCAAGCGATGTGCACCACATCGCACCAAGTGGAGCAAGAGGGTCTTGCTGAACATGCCGGAGTAGCTGAGGCCACAATACAAGAGTACACGACCAAGCCTAAGTATGAACTAGGACTAGGGCTCCCCTTATCTGTCAAGTACCCCCCAAACCTGTTGTGCACAGATGTCTATATAAAAACTCCAACACACAACTACCCAAACTGTAAGTGTTGATGTCCTCAAAACCTCCAACAAACTGAAGTAGCGGATGTGAACCAAGCTGCCCGAGAAATCAGGGAGCATACAATCTCCAAGAAGTAAGAAAATAAATCCACGGGCACCCAAGATTAGGTCATCATTGGTTTCTGAACCGGTAAAATCTCTCAAGATCTAGGCCTCTAGAGGTTCCTTCTTAACCTTGTATCCAAAAGTGAGTAAGGGATAATTCACACCCCAATAAGTCTCTCAATCATCTCAATCCAACACTGATTTTGATGAACACTCCAACTGGGACCTGTAATAGGCAACCTCTCTATCCGTAAACCCCATAACACATCTACATCCTGTAGAGTGACTATGACCTCACCACAATTCATGTGAAATGTGTGAGTCTTAGCCCTCCAACGCTCAATTAACACGGTAATAAGTTCGTGGTTGAGGCTAATGTAACCACATCTAAAACACCCCATAAACCTGTCCTATCAATAATATTAACCAATCTATGGGGAGCTGTACTGTAAGCCTGAAATAGATTGCGACCGAAACGTCTACACTGAAGATTAGTAATACACGTCTCATTGTCCCCATTCTATATCAACCCAGACCTATGCTCATGCTGCCTCGTTAATACATCAGGGACTATAGGACCCAGATGCACGTATGCTGGGACTTCTTCCATCTACATTATTTATAGTTTCAGTTATACATTTTCTAAATTTATCAATAAGAGTTTAGAATTAAAATAGAATCTTTGCAGTAAGCTAAAATTATTATTGCACACCCTAGTCATGTGGAATTTAGGGTTTTCAGGGTTTTAATGTTACGGTTCGAGAGTTTTAGAATTTTCGGTGATAGTACATATCTAAATTTAAATGTTCACGGTTTTAGGATTTAAATTTAAAATTTTTGAATGAATTAAAATTTCAAACTTTCTAAGATTTGTTGTTTATGGTTCAATAGCTCGGGTTTGCAATTTCATAGTTTAGTGTTTTAGGGTGTTCAAAATTCAAATGTTATAGTGAAGTATTATCATACTTTCAAAGTTTAAATATTCTTTTATTTAGAACTTCAAGTACAATATTTAAAGTAAATTATTATTACACAATTTCTAAAGTTCATGGTTTGGGGTTTTAGTCTAAAAAAGTTTAGAATTTTAAAGTTTAATGTTTAATATATCAAGTTTAGGATTTTTAGGGTTTTTAAGGTTTTTTTTTTATTTACGGTTTAGGATTTTAATCTTAGGATTTTAGGGTTTTAATCATATGAATGCTATATTTTATAGTTTAGGGTTTTATGATTTAGGAACTCAATATTAGGGTTTTAGGGTTTAGTCTATGTTTTTCTTTTTTTTTTAAAATAAAAGTCTTCATAAACTTAAATGCTAATAACATAAAATTATATAAATGCTAACAATACAAGATTATATGAAATTAATGTAACAATCTAAACATGATAATAATATTTTACAAAAAATAAACAATCACGATTTATTACATAAACAAAAATAAATTACATACCTTATATCAAACCACCCATTTCAACATATTTACAATAGTGTCCAGATTCGTTGAATGTATACAAAACGGGATCAGATTCCGTGTTGTATATATTTGGTAAGTTAATAAGTAACTAATTTATTTATCAAATAAATAACAATTAATTACTTAATATTATTCATCCAACTGTTGGATAATTATAGGAATAGATGGACGAGATTAAAATTGTCATTAGATGACAATTAGGATTCTGTTGTTGACAGCTATAAAATGTTATGCTAACCTTTTTTCGTGGCTGACTTCTTCTAATTATAAACTTTAAACCACAGGATAGCCAAAATTATGTCTTGCCTCTCTGTCCAAAATTCCAAAGTATTACCAGATAGTTAGGGTTCATTCTGAATAGTTTTTAGAATGCTGAGGGGCTAGCATCTTGATCGCTCCCAGAGTAGGTCATCGATTGGATATTGGTAGAGGGCAAAGAGTAAACAATAGTACCTCTATACCTTGCAGCATAAAAAACATTGAGATAACTTTTCTTTCCAATCGGTTTTTTGGTATGTACAGATCCTGTTGCAGTTTTTCATAGGTTCTTTTATTATACTTTGATATAAATTTACGATTTAAATTTGAATAATTTCATAGATATAACTTCTTCATTTCTAAACCACTTTGCAAATCCCCTCGCTTATTTTCTCTTGAATTTCCTTCTTCGTTATATTTGCATTGATATTTCACAATTCCAATTCGTATTTCCTACATTTTATTAAATATAAATATTTATATATATGTATATGTATATTAAATGTTTATTAAGTGAGAACATCGGTTTACTTACTGTAGATAAGGTTCCACTTCCTCCCAATTAAGGAGGATATAGTTCTAAACCTCTTTGTATTCTCGTATCTCCAAGTATCTTTTTTTTTTTTTTTTTCATTTGACCTAACTTTCTTCCTTGTTGATTTCATATTGATAGAACCTCACCTAAATGAAGAGGATTCCCGACAACATCATTTCATCTTTCTCTTTTATGGAGTGTGGGTACGCTTTCTTCAAAGTAGTAACTTAAGAATATCATGGCCTCCTCAATTAAGTAAGCATTGCATATGGATCCTCAACTCTTGCCTTATTTTTTACTGTCTTATTTATATAGTGCAGGTAACTAATGTTAATTCAAAGTATAAATGAATGAGTTATATTTTAATTAAATCTAATAACTTAATTGAATTATAAATGAATGGTTATATAGGTTACTTCTCGAATGGGTACATCCACTTGTATTGGATAGGGCTGCATACACTTGCATAATACGATAAATGAATCAGCAAATGCTCCATGACACCAAAAAAAACTCAAAGGGAAGAAGTGTTCTAACTTGCATATCAAAATGGGAATGCTTTCCTCTATTTACACGTATATGATGCACTTATCTTCAACACCGACAAGTCTCGGTAGAATAGACTCAACTCAGCCAAGCTACTCCATGCCTTCGTCGGAAAGAGCTCTCTAAAGGCGATGGGCATCATTCATTCTATGAACACATGGCAGTCATAGCTTTTCATGCCGGTCATCTTCATTTCTTTAAAGTCAACACACCTGGCCAAGTTAGATGCATATCTGTCTAGTAGTTGTTACTCTTTTATCCAATGAAGCACCATTTTCTTTTGTTCTTTAGTCAAGGTGTAACATGCTGTTGGCTTTGAAAACTTACCCCTGCTGCTCTCTTTCATCAACAAGTCCATTCGGTTGCAATACAAAAGTAGGTCCTGTCTAGCCTTAATATTATTTTTAGACTTTACTTTTACATCCATCATAGTGTTGAATAAATTATCAAATACATTCTTCTCATTGTGCATCATGTCAATGTTATGATGGACTAAGAGAGTAAGCCAATAAGAAAGATCTCAAAATATACTCCTTCTTGTCCAGCTGTGCTCCTTTTCCCTACCATCTTCCTTAGCCAATTCCTTTCTTGTTTTGGTGATTTTAAAAAGTCTTGGACCCTTTCCCATATGTGTTCTCCCAAAATTCATGGTAAAGGCGAAGAGTGGTCCTCACCTTTACCTCTCTTGAAAGACCTCGAATATCGTTTGAAATGATGATTCGGTGGCAAGAAACATCGGTAGCAATCGAACCAAAGATTGTTTTCCACCATTTTGCAACCGAAAACACTGTGTCTGCTCCATAAAATATGGACAAGCTAACGCCCTTACTGTACTCTAATCGCTCAACATACCTTATGCCAAAATGTCACTAAACATCCAAAGAAGTGAGGCCCACATTTGGAAATTTTGCTTCTTTGATATGTCATAAGTAAGGGGCCTAACATCCCACAACTAATTTATTTCTTCTATCAATGGATGCAAATAAATATCCAAGTTATTTTTAGGATTTTTTGGACCTAGGATGAGAACTGTCAAGAACGTTACCTCCTTTTTCATACAAATCCAAGACAGCAAGTTATACAGTGTTACCATTACTGGCCACGAAGAGTATTTCTTTCTCGCCATTCCAAACGGTGAAAACCCATCCGTACAAAGGCCAAGTCTCATGTTCCTTAGTTCTGCCAAAAAATTAGAGAAAATTCGGTCAAAATGCTTCCAAGCTTCACTACCTCTAGGATGACTAATCACACCTGGCTCTTGTGAGCTTTCAACATTCCATCTCATGTGCTCGATAATTCTTTCCTATGCATATAATCATTGTAATCTAGGAGTTAATGGAAATTAAAATATCGTCTTCACTAGTCTCTCTTCGGCTTCAGTTCCCCCTTCTTCCCTCTTTTCTTCCTACATATCCTTTACTGTTTGACTACCACAAAACTTACATTCTATTCTCTTGGAGTCTTCCTTCTAATAAATCATACAACAATTGGAACAAACATCAATCCTTTGCACAGGTAATCATAAGCTAGAAATCAATTTCTGCGTCGCGTACCAATTTTCGGCCATATGATTGCCCGGCAACAAATGCTTCTTTATGAATGTATAAACATCATCGTACGATATTTGTGTCCATTAGTTTTTAGACTTAATGTACAACAACTCAACAGTAGTAGATAACACTGAATGTTTGTCATCCCCATCAACCAACGGTGTCTCCAATTTTAACATGTCAAAAAACTTGTTTGCCTAAGGATTAGGTGGTTCTTCGGGATTGGTTTCTTCCTAAGGTAAAATATTTGGATCAGCTGTATCCAATATCATCTCATGATATGAGTTGTTTTTCAGTCGGCAATTATCGTGAAATTTCTACCCCAGTATGAGACCGGAGTAAAGTAGCACGTTCAGCAAGAATATGTTCCTCATCATGTGGCCAGAGGTTTTCACCATGAGTTGTCCAATTATGATGACAATGCACAAAGCCCCATTGCAGAAGATGTTTCCTCACAACCTTGGAATGTATAATCTTCTTGTTTTTACACATTGAACACGGACATCTCAATGAAGTTTCACTTCCATTATTGGATTCAAGACATTGACGAATAAAACACTCTACCCTATTAATGAATTGACTTGTAAGACCTTTAACCTCGGCCCTCTTTTCTAGACATCCAACTACAATCTTATATATTTTTTATAGCTCCTAAGAATAACTAGGAGAATGAATTGTTAATTCCATAACTCTTAAGTTACAATTATGAAGTTTAAAAATTTAAACGTACTTCAAAGTCTTCTAAAACTTAAGAAGCAAGCATAATAACTTAAGTCATTACGTTAGTTGTTATGTAAGTTTTATAATTTAAGAAACAAGGATTATAAAGTCTTATAATTTCATCATTTATTCTTAAGTCATTAATGAAAAATATAAGTTATTTATAAGATTAGAAAAATTTTGACAGAGTTTCCCCTGTATTATGGACATCTTCCAGGCCACACAAACAAACACCAACATAGTTTTTCACAAATTCAAAGAGTTAGGGCCCCCCCATAAAACTATATATGCAACCTAAAGAGTAAGAGCTCCCCCATAAAATTTTAAAGTGTTAGGGCTCCCCGTAATACATATTTTAAAGAGTCAGGGCTCCCCCATAAAACTTTAAAGAGTCAGTGCTCCCCCCTGTAAAACAAAAATTTAAACAAACTAAATAATATCTCTATCGTGTGTATGATGAAGAATATGTCACCAAAATCTTCACGAAGAAACGATAAGAAATAAAATAGAATAATATTAAATTTTAAACTTAAACTTCAACTACTTAAGCTAAAGTGATGTTTTAAACTTAAATTTCCTTGACAACAAACTCATTAACAATATTAATTATGCATTAGAGCTTGATATGACGAAAAAATAAACTTTTTTTTGAAAAGTTATATTAATTCCTTTTAAATATGAATATTATGTAATTCCATAATGCACATTTATTTTTCAGCTTTTTGTTTGATAAAAATAACTTTTTACCAATTGAATCATTGTCTTAACTTATATTTACATCCAATAATTATTGCAATGATGATAGATTAACATGAACTAATGAAAAGATTAGAATCAAATTAGAGTGCTCATTGTACAAATTTGATGGAAGATACATTTCATTATAAACTTATATACAAATTTCATGTTGGCATTTAGAAAAAATTAATCTTGTTAGTAACAATACATGGTAAAATTAAGATAGCTGAATCTTTTAAATTAATTACTTAGCAAAAAAAAAAAAAGAATCTTTTTCAAAAAATTTTATATTAATTCTTTTTAAAAATATAGATGTCTATACATATATATTCAAATGTTAAGAAACAAATATCCATTTCTCTATAACATCTTAAGAAATAAATGTTAATATTTTATAATAAGTATTTCTTCCATATAAAAATTTTAGTACCGACATTATTGTTATTTTTTGAAAGCTAACATCAACACATAAATATGTATTATGAGTAATATCATGAGCATGATAAAAAAAGGATCAATTAAATTATTATTTTTTCATGAATAATATTATAACTTAGCTATAATCAAAACACTCTCAAAAATTTTTATATTAGAACAAGAGAAAAAATTTATTTTTAATCGTAATGTACGAGTAAAAATGCACATTGAAGGATAATATTGTTTAGTTCCTTTTAAGGAGCTTAAAAGTGAAAAAAACTCAACAATGAAAATTAATAAATAAACAAAATGCGATGTTTTCCTTCTTCTATGATAAAGAAAGTGCCACTATTTCCTTCCTTTTATTTAGAAAAAGGGCCAATAGAATCAGATTACTACAAGGTTTCAATCAAACAAAAGACGAACTAAAACTAAGCACTAACTATTTATACTCAGTCCAATACACGCCTATAATCTTCGAATTCATCTTGTTCCGATATAAATATCAAATTGAGAATGTAAACAATATGTGAAAATCAAAATATTTGATGTCTTTTTAAGGCATTTTCCTAACGGGTAAAAAAACTCAAACTAAAACATTACAACCATTTCATAACAAAAACTGAAAAGTAAAAACCCAAATTAAAAGGAGCAGCAACAACAAATTTTTTAAAAAAACCTTACCATTAATGCAAATTTAACAGCAGCATCAGCAATGGAGCAGTAGTGGCATCAGCGTAAAAGCAGCAGGAGCGGCACTGGAGATGATGCACGAGAAGAAGATATTGAAAAAAATGCAGAGAAGAAGAAGAAAATGTGGGGGGAGGGGAGAGAGAGAGAGAGAGAGAGAGAGAGAGAGAGAGAGAGAGAGAAGAAGAAGAAGAAGAAGAAGAAGAAGAAGAAGAAGAAGAAAAAGAAGCTTACTGGAGAGTTGATCGTCGTCGGAGTAGCGAAAGAGTCATCGAAGATCGTCCGCTGTTGGTGTGTCTCGGAAAGGTTGGAGGGAGGAGGATTTTGATTTAATTTGGGGGAGAGGAGATGAATTCAGGGCGAATGGAACTCTCAATTTTGTATAATCTGGGAGCTTGTTACCGATGGCACACCGACAGGGAATTTGTTGGTCTAAGTTTTTGGCAAATTACTGACGACATATCCGTCAGCCTCCCATTGCTCTTTAGGCTAATTACCGACGGCTTTATATGATTGTTGGTATATTCATTGGTACCAAAACAAAATACTGAATAGTGATTGTCGTTGCTAAAATCGTTGGTGCACAAGTCTTATCGACGTATACTGTCGTTGGTATTGCTTGTTGTTTTCTGGCACGAATCCTCTCTCCAAAATTTTTGGACAAATTCAACATTACGTTGTCAAATGGATATACCGTCGCTGATCTATCATAAATTATCGACAGTGTAGAAAATCATCGATAATATCCGTTGGTGAATGCTTGTATTTGGTAGTGTGACCCGTGGATTCTTGATAGTGGTGCTAGCAACCATATTTCCCATGAAATCAACTATCTGCAAAATTTGAGGTCTCTACTAAATCTAATTCTAATTGGTTTACAAAATGCTGCTACTGTGCTTGTTACAAAATATAGGAGTGTCCAAATGAACGTGAATAATGCTTTTCTCCATGGTAACCTATGTGAGGAGATTTATATAGAGCCACCACTTGGTTTTCCTCTACTGAAACGAGAATACTATTATCACCTGTAAAGATTCCTATACGAACTTTGTCAACTAGGAATAAATGGGTTTGCTAAATTGACCTCCACACATCCGTTTTTGGATTTAAGAAATCACAATGTGAACATTCCTTATTTGTCTATAAACAATGCCGAGCCTCTTTACTGATAGGTGCTTAATTGTCTATATTTATATATGTTATTTTAATCGTTTTACGATGTTTTTAATATTTAAAAATACACATTTTGGAATAATACCATTTATTCTTATCTTAGGTGCTTTTAAAAATAGAAAACGATAAAAGAAAACGAAAACGAACAAAAACGACAAAAAAGGGAGCAAACAGCATCAACAAAGCTGATCTACCACCAGAGGTAGGCCAACCTACGGCTGACCATAGGTTCCCGACCACCAGTTGTTTCAGGATAGAAATCTACTGACAATAGTAGGTTATCCCTACTGTCGACGATAGGTACCGACAACAAAGATAGATTTTCTGGGCAGAAACCGTACCGCAGACGGTAGGGCGCCGACCTACCTTGCGTGGGAGGTCCCAGCTAGAACAGTTTCAATCCTATCTTAACTCTAATTTGATGTATTTTTTTCTATTAATAGGTTATTCTGCCATTAGGGAAAGAGGGCAGTAGTTGAAGTATTTAGTGGACAATTAGGGGTAGATTTAGGTAAGCTGATTCTTCAACTTTTACATTCAATGAGTTAGGTAAACATGAGATTTTAAGTAAATTAGTTCTTAGAGATCAAGAATTGAAGATCCATTATCAAGATTTTGAGCTTCAATTGGCGACTCGAGAGACGAGCTGAGGAGACGTTCGAGACGGCGTTCGCAGCTTCAATTTTCCTCCTAAGCTTTCTTTTCTTTACTTTGTTATTGAATTTAATGTTTAATTTTAGTTTTATAACAATCATTAGTGAGTAGTTATTTGTTCTTGGAGGAGGGTTGAACCCTAGTTCTTGTTTACAATTATTTTAGTTTAATTTGATGAATTCAATGTTTGTTTTCAATTAAGTTGTTCTCCAATATTCTTGTTTGCCATTTAATTGTCGTGAGATTAGCTTTATCACAAGAGTTCTTTGAATTGAAAAAGGAAGAGCATTCTAGGGCAACAAATTAGGGGTTAATTGGGGCAATTGACTAGAGATACGATATTGCACACTTAAGTCTTTTAAATCACCGAAGATTACTGCACTCATAGTTTGTTAGGGAGAATAGAGATTTTCCTCAGAGGATTAGTGAGTGGGGAGACTTTTGCATCGTGATAGGGAATGTTCGATTTATAGTGATGACCTGGTAAGATCCATACAAGCTTCTCTTGAAGATCAAATACTCCCAAGAATCAACTCTCTTCTAGAGGATGCCCTTGATGGTTTTGTTTGAAGAAGTGAATAACGTATACTGAAAACTGCAGAAAAAAGGATAATAAAGAAGAAAACAATTAAACCTTCTTATATGAATAGGAGAATAAAAGAGGCTTGATTTAAGCCTCACCTATCCTCGACAATCTAAGAGGCAACTAAGACCCAAGCAATACCAACTAGATAGTTGGCACCTCAAGGGATGACTAGGATTTGAGATTAGACTTGAACTCTTGAATTTGAAGATTTGAGAAGTTTTTTGTCAAGAAATTATACAATAGAAATACTTAATTACATGAAAGAAGAAGAAATCTTCATAACCCTAGTTTTCTCTCTTAGAAAATCTTCATTGAATACGTTTTGCCAATGGCTACCAAAATAGAAGTATTTATAGGGGTCTTTATAATTAGTTGTAAACCCTAGGGATTAGACTAACTAAAAAGAGTTTAAAAGTCACTTACAATTAAATATAAGTCAAACAAGTTTACAACAAAAAATCAATAGTTAAGGAAGTTAAAACCTTTCCAATTCCTTCTTCAGCCGAGACCTACCGGCAATGATAGGTCCTGACCTACTGTCAGTGGCAGGTAGGATTGCTCAAGCCCTTTCTTGTCCAGAACCCTACCGTCGCCGGTAGGGTGGAACCTATTGTCGGTGGTAGGGTCAAGAAAAATCATTCTCTTGATTTTTGAAGCTCCTAAACTTCCCAAGTTGGTTTCCTTAGATTCCTCCACTTGCACCCTTGACCATAGAATGGTTTTGGACCTTGTAAGCTCCTTTTCTTGACCTCCTATCACTTGCTAAGCCAAGTCTTGGATCATCTGTTTTAAATCTGCTATCTTTCTTAGGTGCTCTTCTTCAATTTTTCTAGTCATGGCTCTCGTGACGGGACCTTGCAATAGCTCTATGGATCCTTGCACTTTCCGGGTCATACCATCCAACCCTCCTTTGAAAGGATTCGTCCTCAAATCCATTCCTTTAAATAACAACGATAGGCAGGCAACATTAGAAATGGAGGCATTAAAAGGCATAATACTAGGAAAGTTATCCAAGCATTCAAGGTGTAGAAGAGAATAAGCAAATAAAGCATTAAGTTTGTCGACCAACGTCGCAACACCGTAAGAATTCCATAAGTAACGTAATTCTTGAAATGGTCTATGGTAAGAAAAAGCTAAGAAACTACAAAAAGGAATATTCAAGAGCCACTAAAAATTTAAGAGAATTATCCAAAAGTAGCACAATTGAAAGTATTGAATTCTTGTAAATCAAGGAAAAGGTTAACATCAACATCTTTTAAAGAAAGATGATAATAAAAGCTTTAGCCCTTCTCCAACTCAAAGAGTAAATCAAGAAGATTGAGAGTTTGAAACATGATCTCTTTAAAAGGATGATGGTAATATAAACTTGATTCTCGACACTTTTCAAAGTTCCTTCATGGATTCTTGAAAAATGCCTTTGGAAAATTCTAAAAATATATTGAAGAATCCAAGAAGTTTTAACTGAAAGACTCTCAAAATCACAAACATCATTAGTTAGGGAGTTCCTTTTGGAAGTCAAAGAATTGGTATTGAAAGGTTTAACATCATTTGTACTTCATTTGCAACACCAAATTTCAAAAATATCTCGTTAGATTGCAAGTGAAAACACCAAATCCTTTCTCTTTTCCATTTCAAAGAATCTTAAAAATACTTTCTCAATTGTTTGATAAAAACTCTAAACAATGAAATGCAAGACCAACACTCCTAGTCCACCAATAACTCCCGTAAAAAATTTTAGAAGTGCCAACTTGTTCTCTTGCTAAATCATGTTTCCAAAGGATTTCTTTGAAAGGAATATGGTAAAATAAGAAGTTTTGAAGCAAATTCTTCCAAAAGAGCTTCACGAAACTATTCAACAAAAAACACTTTTGATTTAATATCAAAACTTGTAGAACTTTCAATTCTCTTTTGAAAATCAACTCATCCATAAACTCCTTGAAGGTTAGAGAATAAAGCAAGGTAGCACCAAGAGATTGATTCTCAATGTTGACATAAGACTTTGTTTTTTGAAAAATTTTCTTATTTAAAGTTTCATCTTTGAAGAGAAAGTCAACAAAGGCACTAGAATAGACAAGATGTTTCTCAACAAGATTCTTTAAGTTTAGTTCAAAAACAGAATTTCCAAAGGTAGTTTTCAAAAGATCACAAGAATAGACTTTAAACACCTTTAAACTACCATTCATTTTCTTTTTAAAGTTTAGCAACCTCATCAATTCCTTGAAATGAAAATGGTAGAATTAAAATCTATAAATGTTTCCAAACAACAAAGTTTTCAAAAATTCTTCAAGAATTAAAACCTTTTGTTCTTCATGAGGAAATTCAAGTTTATATCTCACAAGGCACAAGAGTTTAATGGAAGGAATAAATCCATCAAAATTTTTCTTGGAAGCATAAAGGAAAGATGATTCGTAATCACAATTCTCAACAAACTTTCCTTTAATCTTAGCATGAACATCACCACATAAGGTCCAAAAGAAACAATGAACTATCTCATCATAACCATTTTCAACAAAAGTTCGAAGGAAGATATAAATCTTACTCCACATAGATGCACAAGAATTTGAGACATGAGCAATAAGTCTATGAATGGTGAGATTATCATGTAACAACTCAAGGTCATGACAAGATGGTTTAATCTAGCAATACTAACTATAAGTTGTTTTTTCAGGAAAAGCACATGAAGAAGTATACTTAAGCGTATGGTCAATATCAACAAGTAGCGCACAAATGAAAAGGTTAACCATACAACCCCCAACCAAAATCACATAGAAGGCATTCAATTCTAAGAACAATTTTAACTCTTTGAAGGAAAACACAAGGTAAAAGAGAAATAGGTTTGAAGAAAAACTCATTGGCAAATCTCCATAGCATAATATTAGTTTTCCTCCAACACTTTCACCTTGGCCTTCGAACTGCATGGTATGCCTCCTTCCTCTCATTGATGTTATGGTATAAACATGTTGGAGAGAATTCCTATCAAATCCAAGCGCAAAGCCAAAAATGTTAAGCTCAACAAGGGAAGTATCATCTAAATTACCAAAGCCATAACAAGAATGATCAAACATAACACTACTACTCATCAGTGGATCCACAAGAGACAAATAAGAAGAAAAGGCAATTTGTCATAGATGGCAGAAGAACGAAAAGGTTCCCTTTGAAAGCAATAATACATATATCACCCATTAAGCTCACTTGAAAATTATAAAAATCCAACAAAGATTTTTAATTCCTGAAGAGAAACTTCATAACATAAAGAAGAATAATTAAGAGATATGCTTATTGATAAGTCTTCAAGAATAGGGCCAAGCTCTTTCCTGCTTTCATGCTCCTTTTATCCTCAACTCCTAGTAAACAAGAAACACAATTAGTAACACTAAAATAATTTTCATCAACTCTATGAGTTGCAGAAGATAGGAAATTGAACTCAATGAAGTATCTCCTTTCAAGATATATTTCAAGAGAGTTAAGGAAACTGACATGATCTCCATGTTCTATGAAAACAAGTGAGAACAACTTAATTTCCTTAAAGTAAATCTCAAAACACAAGAAGGAATTAGAAGGAAAGAAGCTTGTTGTTTTGATGGAGTTGTAGATAAGTCTTTCCTCTTGGTTCTTGCTTGGCTCTCCAAAATTTTGCACAAAAGGAAATTCACTAACAAGAGAAGAGTTGGTTTATTTAGCAAAGAAATATATTTCCTCATTCTTTTAAATCTAACTCTTCTTTTGAATTCTCTTGTTTTTCTTCACTCATCTCTTTTGTTCTCTTATTTTCCTCAAGATCATTCTCTTCTTTTTTAGAGCTCTCATATTTTTCACACCTCTAACCTAAAGAAGAAATGGAAACAAATAAACTTGAATTTTCAACTAGTCTCTCTGTTTCTTCACTCTATCTTTTCTTTCCAACTCAATGCTCTCCTCTGTCACTCATGGAATCAACAAAATATTCTTTAGAAGTTTCTCTTTCAACATGCATTTCAACACTTTCATCAATTTCAATTCTAGCTGCTAGAAGTTTATTGACCATTGAAGACTTCTCCAACAATGATGGTTTCATGAACCCTTCCCTTTTAATCACTTGAGAAGAAATATACATTTCTTTCTTCCCTTTAGAGTTTCCCATTGCTTGACTCCATTCTAGCCTTTCAAATTGGCCAACTCCAAATTTAATGCTCAAGGCACCCTTTAGCTCGCTCCGAGTATTGAACCCCACTCCTTCCCTCCTTCTATAAGCAAGTATGCATTCCAGAATCGAAGGAACAATAAGCTAAGATAGCCATTGTTATCTTCATCTACATTATAGGCATCGAACAAGTGTTCCACCTCACTCTCCCATTCTAGATAGTTAGTTGGAACAAATTTCCCATACAAAGTAGGCAAGGACTCTTAAGTTATGATTGCACAACCTAGAAGCTTGTTTCAAGCAAGCTTTGTGAACTCTTTCCACAACTTATATTTCCTCTTGTATGGAACCTCTCATCCATATTCACATAATCCTTCTCATTTCTAGTTTCTTTCCTTGGAACCCTTTCAAAAGGCCTATAAGCAATACTATTTTCTACCTCAATTCAATTTTCCTTATAGCAATTATAAGATGCATGCTCAAAGGATCTAGCACAGGAAAGAAGTTACCAACTCCATCTTGCCTTCTCGGAATGAAGTTGGTACAACTAAGGTTGATTCCACAGTAAGCATTTTCTCCTTGATTATGAGAATCGTAGTTACAACCTTCATGATATCTCACATACTCTCCTCGGTTGCTCTTCTATCCACACATGATTAGAACATTTAAAACCTACAAAATCAAAAAATAAGTAATAGAAAACAAAGGGTCTCGCTGCTCCATAAGTGTTTCGCTCAATAATAATTGCTCTCATCCCTCGTGTTTGCGCTCACCCTCTACGGTTTTTATATCAATGTACTCACCCTCTTGCCTTTTACTTTCCTCACCGGTATAGTTACTTGGTGATTTCTAAAACTTCCAAATTATAAGAAATCCCTGAAGCAAAATTCACACAAGAAATTCTTGATAGTTGCAAAAGAATTCAAGGGGAACTTTTGTCGAGTTTGTAGAGGGCATAGAATGTCAAAGAAAAAGTCAAGAGCATGAGTTAATGAATGAGTCTAATTTCCACAAAGAGATCAGCAAAACCTTAGAAATATATCCAAAGAAGTTGCAAATTGAAAACAAAGACAATTGAAAGCTTAATTCAAAGATTTCATGAGAACTAAGAAAATTTCCAAAAAATAGGGCAGCAAGACAATTTGTCACAAAAACCTTAATAACTCAGTGATGGTAGCTCCAAAATCATGTCAAACCAATTTATAAAGATGAAAAACTCGAAAAGGATGAATTTAGGCACAAATTTTGTTCAATTTGAGTGAGTATAATATAGGATATAGACAGTTTAATCCACATGTTCTTAACAGTTTGCCAGTTTGCATCAAATTCACCCAACAAATCAAATCTACATCAAGTCAAATTTATTTTCAAAGAACCACAACTCAACAAGGATTCATACTGGACAGTTTCAAGCAATTCTAACCTCATTTGTTATGCTTTCCGTCACATTTTTTGCACATGTAATTTTCTGCGAAAATTTTCCATATTGCTTGCCTTTTCTCAAATACTTTCAATGGATTTTTCATAAACATAAAATCAACAAAAAAGCGCATAAAACTTCACCTCAAAGAATTTTTTCTGATACCACATGATAAGATCCTTCCAAGCTTCCCTTAAGTATCAAATACTCCCAAGAATCAACTCTCTTCTAGGGGATGCCCTTGATGGTTTTGTTTGAAGAAGTGAAGAACATATACTCAAAATTGCAGAAAAAAAGATAACAAAGAAGAAAAACAATTAAACCTTCTTAATGAATGGGAGAATCAACAAAGCTTGATTCAAACCTTACCTATCCTCCACAATCTATGAAGCACCTAAGACCCAAGCAACACCAACTAGATAGTTGGCACCTCAACAGATGAATAAGATTTGACATTAGACTTGAACTCTTGAATTTGAAGATTCAAGAAGTTTCTTAGCAAGAAATTATCAATAGAAATGCTTAGTTTACATGGAAAAAGAATAAATCTTCATAACCTTAGTTTTCCCTCTTAGAAAATCTTCATTGAATGTGTGTTCCCAATGGCGGCCAACATAGGAGTATTTACAGGGTTCTTTAAAATTAGTAGTCAACCCTAGGGATTAGACTAACTAAAAAGAGCTTAAAAGTCACTCACTTAAATAAGTCAAACAAGTTTACAACCCAAAATGAATAGTTAAGGAAGTTAAAAACTTCCCAATCCCTTCTTCAGCCAAAACCTACAGGCGACGGTAGGCCGCCACCTACCGTCCGCAGCAGGTAGGATTGCTCAAGCCCTTTCTTGTCCATAACCCTACCGTCGATGGTAGGGTGGAACCTACTATCGGTGGTAGGGTCCAGAAAAATCATTCTCTTAATTTTTGAAGCTCCCAAACTTCCCAAGTTTGCTTCCTTAGATTCTTCCACTTGCACACTAGACCAGAGGATGGTTTTGGACCTTTTAAGGTCCTCTTCTTGACCTCCTATCACTTGCCAATCCAAGTCTTAGATCATCTTTTTAAATCTAGCTATCTTTCCTCGGTGCTCTTTTTCCAGTTGAATTAGTAACAAGGATTAGGGAGATTCTACCATCCAAACTCTGGTTTTTATAAGGTTTGAAATCTTAATTTTATTGCTTTTTTCTTTAATTGTTAAACTATTTATAGTTTTTAGTTTAATTCTTTTTCAACCAACTTTTCTTAGACTAAACATTAGAGATGCAACGATTACTCAAGCCTTTATCGTTTCTCGAGATTCGACACTCAAGTATAACTTGTTTACAATAGCGATAGTTCCACTTCCCCGTTGCTTAGTTTAGTAGTTCATTCCCTTATTTTTAAAATGTACACATCAAGTTTTTTTTGCTGTTGCCGGGGAACGATAACTTAAGGAAAGTAATTTATTTAGTGCTTTAGTCATCTTTGTTCTTTTTGTTTCGATTGATTGCCTTATTTATTATTCCTTTTTTGTTGGGTATTAGTGGTATGAACATTGGGAATTCAACTTATTAGTTTTGGAGCTTGTATTGATTGCTTATCTAATTGTTCGTCTTAGGTTTTGAAAAATAAGATACGGACGCCAATGATGCCATGAAAGCCCGATTGGATGTAATGTTAGAACTAGGGATAGAGCACATGGCTGTTAAACCCCAACACACTTATCATTAGCATGGTGGGAAACTAGCAGGGGTGCAACACGTTTCCGAATAAGCACAGTCCGGGGTTGAGGAGTCAACTGGGTGCTAATTGGGAAGGTGAAAGTCAAAGGAGACAACAACAGCTTCCTGGCTTTCAGAATACTTTTAATCAATACCCACCTTACAATCCTGCTCCACCAACTTCGTTTTAAAATACGTCAATTGCAAATGCTGCGATAAGAGTACGGTAGCAGTCCGAAGAAGCAAACCTGCCTCCCTCTACAACATGGAGAGTAAAATTGGGAAATTAAGCCGGATGATCACTGGAAGCCCGTCTGGTAATCTATTGGGTAACACGGGGGATAAATCAAACAAGGATGCAAAGGTGGTCACCTTGAAAAGTAGAAAAGAACTAGTAAAGACATCTCCTATGATTGTGGAAGAGAATAAGGGAACTGCTCAAGTACAAGAGGAGTCTACTCTCCCCAAGGGAAAGGAGGTTTAGTAGCAGGAAGTAAAAAAGAGGAAGTCATCTCCTTTGCCTTACAGACCTTGTATGCCATACAGACCTCCTATCACTTTCCCAAGCAGAGTGTTAAAGGGAAAAAAGTATAAACAATATGTTAAGTTTTGGAAATACTTAAACAATTACATATTAACTTACCTTCGGTTGATGTTGTAATGCAGATGCCTAAGTATGCAAAGTTCCTGAAGGAAGGTATCTCTGGAAAAAAGAGGTTGGAAGATATCTCTTAAATAATGATGAATCAAGAGTTCTCAGCAATTCTCAACCCCAATCAAAAGCTTCCAGAGAAACTAAAGGATCCAAGGAGTTCTACTACTCCTTGCACTTGAGGTGGTATAACTCTTTCTAGGGCTTTAGCTGATTTAGGTGCGAGTATAAATCTGATGTCCTACCATTTCTTAAAAAAATTAAGAGTGGGAGAGCCTAAACCTACTAGGATGAGTATTCCACTTGCAGATAGGTCTACTAAGTATCCTAAAAGTATTATAGAAGATGTGCTAGTGAAAGTAGGGGACTTGGTGTTCCTGGTTGATTTTGTGATTAAGGATATGAGTTGGGACATTGAAGTCTCGCTATTTTTGGGTCGTCCATTACTTACCATTGCTAAGGATCTAATTAATATGGGCGAAGGAAAATTGACCCAATGGTTATGGGAGGAAAAAATTATATTAACACTCCCCGATGCCATGCGTACATCTGAGGATCATGATGATACTTGCTTTCTAATAGATTTTGTTGATCCTTACATTTCTACTCACGTGCAGGAATTTATCCAAGAAGATTCCTTAGTTATAGTTTCTGCAAAAGGATTCCCAAGTCGAGGTGGTCTCTGAGGAGGAGCGGGTTTAACTAAGAAGTTAGATGAATCAGAGGTGGAGAAGACTACTACTATACAAGAGGATCTAAAGGTAACCCCAAAGCCTTCTCTTAAGACCTCATTTGAAGAACCTCCGGAACTAGAGCTAAAACCATTGTCGAATCACTTTGAGTATGCTTTCCTTGGGGAAAAAGTCAACACTCCTAATCATCATAACCTCCAAGTTGAGTTGTCCCCAAAAACGAGCCTTGCTGCGGACTTTGCAAAAATATAAGAAAGCTATCACTTGGAAGATAGCAGACATTCAAGGAATAAGTTTGTCCTTCTGCACCTACAAGATTCATTTAAATGAGGATTCTAAGCCTGTGATTCAACCTGAAAGACGAATGAATCCGGATATGTAAGAAGTAGTGAAGGAGATAATCAAACTCTTAGATGTTGGAATCATATATCCTATCTCAAGGAGCATCTAGGTAAGCCCCGTACAAGTAATACCAAAGAATGGTGGAATGACAGTGGTCACAAATGAGAAGAATGAGCTAATCTCAGCAAGGGTAATCAACAAATGGAGGGTGTGCATAGACTACAGGAAATTGAATGAGACAACTTAAAAGGATTACTTTCCCTTTCCATTCATCAATCAAATACTGGAGTGGTTAGTAGAACATCCATTCTATTTCTTCATCGACAGATTCTCATCGCCCCAAAAGACCAAGAGAAAATAACAATCACTTGCCCATATGCGACATTTTCATACAGGCGTGTGCCTTTCTGTTTGTATAATGCTCTTGCTACTTTCCAACGTTGTATGATTGCTATTTTTGAGGGATTTGTGGGAGATATTATAGAAGTCTTTATGGATGATTTTTCTATTTTTGGAAATTCTTTTGATGCTTGCTTGTCTAATACAGAAAGAGTTTTAAAAAGATGTGAAGAATAATGGTAGGGTACCCTACCGCCGATGGTAGGGTCACTTTTAGAGACTATCCGCCCAAGCAGAAGCCTACTGCGCATGGTAGGCTTGACCTAACTCCGACTGTAGGTTCGACGATGTTTTTCACCTTGGAGGGAGAGAAGCTTACCGCGAGCGGTAGGCTTGACCTACTGCCAATAGTAGGGTCCCCTGCCAGTTATGTTTTGAATTTTTTTTCCAAAGGCCGGCACGGGTTGTTTGCTCAAACAACCATAGGATAACCATGCAAAATACTTCTTAAATTCTCTTCTTCTATCTTTTAAGTACTTTCTTTGTGTTTCATATATAGTTCTTGTTTGTTACTTTTCCTTGTTTTCTTTTTTTGTGGGGATGGCTTCCCGATATGCTTACTATTTTATATATGCTGGATTACATTCCATGTAGTTGTTTTGTTTGTTTTTCTTTTAGTCTAGCCCCCACATTGAGGACAATGTGATTTTAAGTGTGGGGGACATTTATGTCTTTTTATTCTTTGTCTTTCTTTCTCGTTTATTTTAACTTTTAATCTCTTATTTGAAAAATTCCAAAAAAATCAGAATATTTGAAATTTTCAAAAACTTTTATGTCATTTTCTTTTATTATTCTTAGAAAAAAATCCAAAGAGATGTTTGTTTTTGCCACTTTTAGTAGAGTACATAACCACAAAACCTCTTTCGATTTTTCAAAAAGGCGGATTACTTGATCATTTTGAAAACCATAACTACTAATTGTCTTACATGATCAATAGTTTTCAAGCACTTGTAAATGTCAATTAGTAATGGAAGCTTAGGAATCTTAGGGAATTCGCATGATGAGAATCATTTTTTGGGTCTTTGCCTTCTTGTTTATATTTTTCTATCCTTAGAAGCAAAACTTCTAGTCTCGGGTAGTACCAGAAACGATGGTCTTAGGCATTCTTTGTACCGTTTGTGCCTTTCTTGCCATATCCTATATGAAATCAATCCCTAGTTCCCTTTTTGTGCCTTCATGCCAACAGTTTTAATCCCTTCTTTTCTTTGTTCTTTTAACCTCAAAATAAAAATAACCCTTAATTCGTGGAGCTAATGGTTAGTATATCTTTTTTTTAGCTGTTTTGAATGAGAAAAACATATAAGTGTTAGGGTAAAGGAGTGAAAAAGAAATTCTTTTATGAAAAAAGGTATCTTGGAAAATTTCAGTTGTTTGGTGCTTATTGCTGTTGAAAAGAGAGAAAAAGAAAAAGAAATTGATGCCTGAAAAAAAAAAGTGAAAAATTGAAAAGAATTGCAAAAAAACGAAGAAAAAACTGAGTGCTTATTTTATTTATTATAGCTAAATTCTCGAAAAAAATTTCAAGCATCTCCTTTTTATACTTGGTTTTTCGTGTGAATCTTAAGAAAAATATTTTTAGGTGGGGTGTGCACCAAAAGAACAAAGTAGTATATTCAACGGTGAGTGAGAAGAGTGAAAAATATGGCTAGAAATTTGCTCTCAAGTTTTGTCATCTATTCTTTTGATTGTGATAGCTCTATCTCAATTTTTTCGTTCTCCTTTTTACTTCGTTTGTTACCCTATACATGTCGCAAGCCTAACATTACAAGCCGAAAAGTCCTATCTAATTCAAGAACGACCTAGAATAGGGCTTAGAGTGGATAAGCGATAGAAAAATATAAGTTTGATGTGCATTATCCTTTAAAGTATTTCATTGTGTTAAGTACTTGGCATTCTTTCTCTTTTGTGAAAAATGGCATGAGCAAAAACACACACACACCTTTGATCAATAACAATTGTTAGTGACTTGTGGTGGACTTGGTGATTCTTGTTGTTCATTTATTTTGATTTACCTTTGGAGTTGAGTAGTGAAGTATTCTATGAAAGTGGCCCTATCCTTAGTCTTTCTTAGTTTTGTTCGTTGTTATTTTTTTTCTAAATTTGTATTGTTTTTGTGATTATCTCTGCTACCATTGTTTATGGTTGTTCTATGATCTTAATTATTTTAAGTTGGCTTCTTCCGTTTTTATTGTATCATCTTTCCTTACTTCCTTATTAAAAACCTTTTTAACTCCTCTGTTTTGTCTGTGTAGTTTGTGTTGCTTGAGGGCAAGCAACATATAAGTATCGGGGTATTTGACTGGTCCTTAATTGTCTATATTTATATATGTTATTTTCATCGTTTTACAGTATTTTTAATATGTAAAAGTACATATTTTTTACTAATACGCTTTATTCTTGTCTTAGATGCTTTTAAAAGAGAAAGCGACGAAAAAAATGAAAACGGAGTGAAACCACTAAAATGGAGCCGACGACATCAACGAAGCTAGCATACCACTAGAGATAGGCTAACCTACAGCCTACAGTAGGTCCCAGAGGCACAAGTAATTTCAGGACAGAAACCTACTGCCAACGATAGGCTACCCATATCGTCGACGGTAGGTCCTAAAGGCAAAGATGTATTTTGTGGGTAGAACCCTACTGCGGAGGGTGGGGCCCGACCTATCGTGCCCCATAGGTCCTGGCTGGAGCAGTTTTAATCCTATTTAAACTCTAATTTAAGGTATATTTTTCCAATTAATAGGTTATTCTACCATTGGGACAAGACGACTACAGTTTAAGAGTAGTTACTAGATAATTAGGGATAGATTTAGGTTAGCCAATTCTTCAATTTTTACATTCAATTAGTTAGTAAACATTAATTTTCAGTAAATTGGGTGACTCGAGAGAAGAGCTCGGCTTCAATTTTCCTCCCAAGTTTTCTTTTCTTTACTTTGTTATTGAATTTAATATTTAATTTCAGTTTTATGACAATGATTAGTGAGTAGATCTTTATGCTTGGATGAGGGTTGAACCCTCGTTCTTGTTTACAATGATTTTGGTTTAATTTGATGAATTCGATTTTTGTTTTCAATTAAGAAGTTCCAATTATGCTTGTTTGCAATTTAACTGTCATGAGATTAGATTTATCGCGAGAGTGCTTGGAATTGGAAAGGAAGAGCGTTCTAGGGGAACCAATTGGGGGTTAATTAGGGCAATTGACTAGAGATACGATATTAGGTCTTTTAAATCACTTAATATTGCTGCTCTCATAATTTGTTAGGGAGAAAAGAGATTTTCCTCTAAAGGTTAGTGAGTAGGGAGGCTTTCTCCTAGAGATAGGGATTGCTCGACTTATAGTGATGACCCAACTTAATTAATTCGACATCTTTTTCTTTAAAGTTTTCCAATTGAATTAGTAACAAGGATTAGGGGGATTCCACCATCCAAACTCTTGTTTTATAAGTTTTAAAATCTTAATTTTATTCCTTGTTTTCTTTAGTTGTTAAACTGTTTTCAGTTTTTATTTTAATTCTTTTTCAACCCAACTATTCTTACAACAAACATTAGAGATGCCACTATTATTCAAGCTTTTATCGTTCCTCAAGATTCGACACTCGGGTATAACTTTTTTACTACATTGATAGGTCCACTTGCATGTTGCTTAGTTTAGTAGTTTATTCCCTTGTTTTAAAACGTGCACATCAATTACTCTACCTTTTTATGTTGATGACATTTTTATTACCGGGAATGATGCAAAAAAATGCAAGGACATTAAAAAATATCTTGATAATAAATTTCAAAATAAAGGATCATGGAGCTTTAAAATGTTTTCTTGGGATCGAGGTGGCTAGTTTTTCACAAGGTATTATTTTTTCTATGTTAAAAAAATACTCCTTGGATATTCTCAAAGAATGTGATTTAATAGGTCGCAAATCAATTGCCACATCTATATAGCAATTATATAAACATACTGGGGATGATGGAAATCTATTCAGTGAACTAGGAAGGTATAGGAATCTAGTTAGAAGATTATTATACTTAACTATCACTAGACCAACATAACGTACAACGTGCATATTCCCAGTCAAGTTCTCCAAGAACCACGAACTAAACACTGGGAAGCAGCTTTAAGAATTGTACGTCGTGTCAATGGGAGTCTAGGAAAAGGTATTCTATTTCCAAGAACTAATTTTGATTTAACTCTTGTTGCTTATTTTGATTATGATTAGGTATCATATCCAATGGCTGGAAGGTCCATCACTAGGTATTTTAAGCATGGTAATGCACCTATCTCTTGGAAATCAGAAGCAACATGTAGTATAAAGATCTTTGGAGTACTGATCCATGGCTAGTGTTACTAGCGAGATTATGTGCTTATGGGAATTGTTGAAGTTCTTAGGCATAGACTTGGAGCTACTCAACTTTATTGTGACAGTAAACCAGCATTATACATTGCAGGAAATCTGATATTTCATGAGCAAACAAACTATATGGAAATTCACTGCCATTTTGTTCGTGAAAAATTGCAACCAGGAGACCTTGTTACCTATCAAAATAACATTCGGAGAGCAAACCCGACTGACTTATTGACCACTGGCGAGTTGGGTATTCTTGATCCGCATATGCCAATTTGAGGGGAATGTTATCAATCACATGTCATTATTGTACCAAAGATATATCAAATTATATCTTTTGTACATATCCTAGTATCTTGAGTTAGTTTTGTATTAGGAAAGCTCTAAAAAATTAAGTAGATTACCAGCCTCATTTATAGGCTTCTTTAGAGTTGTTATACCATGGACGTGGGCACATCTAGCTACGTGGTGCCCTATCCAAAAACAGCATCGTCCAAATTAGTCAAAAAACTATGATAAAAATTAAACCCAGCCTCATCAAACACGCTTAGATTACACACGCCTACTAAGAAAAAACATTTCCTTTTCCCTCCCAAAACCCTCACGTACACAAAGAGGCAATTTTTTCAAGCGATTTCACAAGCGATTTTGCAGCAAAATTCACGACTCAATCACCACTTTCTTCAATTTTCTTTGTTCCACGATTCAATTTTACTATAAATCGTCCTTCTTCGAACACAAAAATCATCAAAAATGAGTTCTCCAAGCAACAACAGTAGTTCTTCAAGCAAAAATCAAAGTTCTTAAAGCAAGAGTAATGAAAGCATGTGAATATCAACTTGGAAATTCTAGTTTTAAGTACAAAATGCTTCAACAAAATAGTATACCATTGTTTATTGTGTTATGTTTTTCATATATTTGTCTTTTGAAAACATTATTATGTTTTTGTGCCTAGTTTTTTATTTCTGAAATTAACAATGCCTCTTTGTATATAGAGACATATCCAGTTGATATATTAGGTAATAAGACACTCACTTATACAAAATAATAAGTGCTTTTGTTGTCATTTGTGACATACATTATAGGTACATATAGTTTAAGAAGTAGGCACACACAGTTTAAAATATAAACACATACAATTTAAGAAGTAGGCACACATAGCTTACAAAGTAGGAACAATGTTTAAATGAGCAAAGTTTAAAGAAGTAGACACACACAGTCTAAAAGGTAGGCTCACTATGTTAGATAAGTAGGTACACCTACTTACACATAACTATTTTGCATGTTTAATATTATACTCATTGTTTGTGATGAAAATATTTGTACATCTGCTAGAATAAATAGCACAATTTTTATTAGAAATGACTTCAATACATGAACTAGGTCATCATGCCATAAATAGTAGGCATAATTAGTTTAAGAAGTAAGCGCACATGGTTTAAGAAATAGGCACGCTATGTGAGATAAGTAGGCATACCTACTTCCACACAATTATTTGGTTTGTTTAATATTATACTCACTATTGGTCATGAAAATATTTTTACACCTGCTTGTATAAAGGAGCACAATTTTTATTATAAAGGGCACCGATACATAAACTAGATAAACTATGCATGCCATAAAAGTAGGCACACATAGTTTAAAAAGTAGGCATACACAGTTTACAAAGTAGGCACACAATTTAAATGAGCACAATTTAAAAAAGCAGACCCACACAATTTAAGAAGTAGGCACACAATTTCAAAGTTGGCGTACACAGTTATAAAAATAGGTACACCATGTTAGATAAGTAGGCACACCTACTTACAGACAATTACTTTGCATGTTTAACATTATAATCACTGTTGGTCATGAAAATATTTGTACATCTATTTGTAAATATGAGCACATTTTTTCTTTAAAAATGCTCCAATACACAAAGTATGTCAACTATGTATATCATATACATTAGGTACACAAGTAATGCAATAAGGCACACATAGTTACAAAATAAGATACACCATGTTATAAAACCAGGATACACCTATTTTTAATCAACCATTTAAAAGTGATGCTCTTACTAACCATTTGAATGTCTCCTCTTAGTAAGAGCATGGACGAGAACTGAACAAAGTCTCTACAGGACAAACCAGTTAAAGCTATACCAGAGGATAATGAGACATTAGCAAATATGGCAGCAAGGTAATACACAAACAAAACAGTACATTCATATCATTCAACATATAGTTTACACCATTTATCAACAATTTTTGTTCTGAACTACAGGAGTAAACAATCTGAAAGACCAAGCTAGCAAGCATGCTCAGCAAATTAAAATGCCCTAGACAAAAGAAAACAACTGACAAGCCACTTGCAAAAAACCAAGGCAACAAAAAAGTAAAGGAGCCAATGAAAAGAAACCTTCAAAAAAGAATATGAAAGTTGACGCTCAATTCCCATCCTTGAAAACAAACACGACAACATCTGAAGTACACGTTGTTGTCACAAACTTGAGTGACGAACAAAAATGAGCAGTCATAGAGATAGGATTTGGATCCTTACTCTCTCTATGTTTGGTAAAGCTCCCAAAGAGCCTGGCAATGTACCTTGTCTAGAAATTCAGCATATATAACACAAGCTTTACACTCGAGAATAAGACAAGCCTACAAATTAATGAGGAGGACTTGAATATGGGACTTGGATTCCCAAGAGGCACAAAGCCAGTCCATGGTTCTAGCAAGGACAGAATCCCTACTGAACAACACAAGGCATTCATTACTAAAGGAAACATCAAAAAGTGCACATTGATTCTGGAGAGTGTGATGAGAGCTTTCCCAGGTCCAGTAGGGAGCTTTCTTGCAAGTTCAATGAAGACAAAGTACACCAGCTTTCTACCAAAGGCCACAATTGTTCAGCAAAGGCTGGTACAAAGTGAAGATGGTGGAGACTACTTCCAGAGGGAGTTCCTACTCTACTGCATCACCAACATGATCCGCCATACTTCCTATAAGAGGATTTGCCACTACCTTCTCTGAGATTTAGTTAATTCCAATGATATTCAAAACTACAACTGGTGAAAATACACACTTGCAGCCTTAATTGACAAATGTGAGAAATTCCAAAACAATTCTTCCAACAAGTCATACTTCACTAGACCTGCTGTCGTCCTAGTGGTAACTTTTATTCTAAGGTAACCTTTATTGTTTACTTAGGAATAATATATTGTCACTAACTATACTGTAAATTTACACAATGCAACTCTTCTACCTAGATAGGGTGAAGTCAAACTGGAAAAAAAGAGATCAAACTCAGTGATCAATTGCTGGGATGATAAGTATTATCATGGAAAGACAGAAAAAAGAGAAAGTTACAGGCTGTTTTGGTCAAGAGTGCTTGACTGAATGAAAATTGAGAATAAAGCAGCAGTGTCAGCAGATGAGCAATGTTTAACAAAGCCACTTGCATTAACTTTGCTGCCACCACTAGAAGACATTAAAAATGATAGCACAAAGGTACAAACAAATCTGCTACCTTTTTTCTCTTTGTTTAAAATTAGGCATGCTTAATTTTAATATTAGGCACACTCAATTTTAATATTGGGCACACTCAGTTCTAAATTGGGCACAATTCCTCCATTAAAATGCACTTCAATATTCTATAGAGTAGGCACTTTATATTGCAAAATAGTCACTCGCAGTTATAAAATAAGGCACACTTGCTTACAATAATATGAAATTGCATCACATATAGAGTAGTCACTAAACAATGATAAGACAAAGATACAAACAAAGCTGCTGCATTCCTTCCCTTGGTTTAAAATTAGGCACACTCAGATTTAAAATTAGGCACACTCAGTTTTAATATTAAGCACACTAAATTTTAAAATTATACACACTCAGTTCTAAAACTGGGCACAACTGTTCACATTAAAATTAACTTCAATGTTCTCTAGAGTAGGCAGTCTATGTTGTAAAATTAGGCATTCACAGTTACAAAATAAGACAAAAGTACAAACAAACCTGCTGCATTCCTTCCCTTATTTTAAACTTAGACGCACTCAGTTTTAAATTAGGCGCACTCATTTTACTATTAGGAACACTCAGTTTTGAAATTAGGCACACTCAGGTTTAAAACTAGCCACACCTGCTAAACATTAAAATGAACTTCAATGTTGACACCAAACCATATTAATAATAACTAATTATAACCTATAGGAGCTTATTAAGAAAACAGCTACAACAATAATGAGGTTGGGAAGCAATACACTTAAGTTTATTGAGGTATGCAAACAACTAAAGGCTAAAAATGTTGACATTAGCATGTTCAACAAAATACAATGCGACATACTTCTCATTTTGCCAACACAACAGCGCGTTGTTTCATTATCATCAAAGCTACAATCTGATAGCCAAGAAGACAAACTCTACAAAAATCCCAATTTTCTGAACGCAATTGATGAAATTTAAAAAGACATAATGAATGCTAAGGATTTGAAAGACAAATTTGTGCCTAGTTTTGATCTGGGCTTGGATGATGGATTGGACACAAAAGCAGATCCTGGCCCCACCCCACAATAAAGAAGAGAAAGCTTGTATGAAAGTACGGAAATTAAGGTTGAGGTAGAAGCATCAATTCACCTCATAAACTTAAGACAAGCTCTAGCTGACAATGATGATATACAGGTATACCTCTACATTCAGAAGTACGAATATTATACATATTTCAACGTTTTAATCGATATTCCAACCTTTATCCCCCTTGTAATATACTATGAGAAGAAGACAGGGACTTCACCAAATAGACAAGTATAGAGCCAAGCCCCTTACATCAAACAAGAAAAGTCCGGAGCAACTTGGGGTCCCCGTTTTGGATATAGGACAAACATCACAATGCAATGTCTACAAAAGACTGTTATTAACAAACTTTACATTCCTGAATGATAACCCATAGCATAATATTACAGAAAGGTTACTTTGCCACTACATTTAATTCATAATGATTCACCAACTTGTATCTTTTATGTTGTATCTCTTTTGTGAATTCTACCTTAGTTTTATAAATAGGTACACACAGTTATAAAATAAGGCATACTATGTTACATAAAATTATAGTTACTCTTGGTTATGAAAATATTTGGATAACTATTGGTAATTGTCATTAAAAAGGCCACCATTAGGCACGCATAGTTATAAAATAATGCACACTATGTTACAAGACTAGGCACACATGCTATAGTGATGAATTTTCATACATAATAGACTACGAACACCTTCATTACAGTATAAAGGTTCACACCACAATATACTACCATATTCATCTTCTTTATTTATTTGTTTATAATTTTACTTTATTTTATTCTTTATTTTTTTAGTGACATAATTTGCAACCATGATTCTTTTATCATTTCAAGGGAAGATGCAAGAACAATGATGACTATTGAATAACTCTCAAATAGTATTCTATACGGATGGGCTATTCATCTCAACCATGTAATCAAGAAGGGTAAAAACGTGAAGCCTAAGAGAATAATTTTCTCTCCACATGTCTATATAAGTTCTCTCTGTTAATTTTTACCTCTTCTTATCTGTTTAAATCACTAAAAATAACATTCACCACCTGTTTCCTCCAACAAAGTGTAACAACCAAAAACAGCAAACAGAGCAGCGCTATGAAAGCTTTGAAACAAGGGTAAAAATGGAGCTAAAATCTTTCGCACTACACCTATGTATTGCCAAGATGCTGATATTGTAAGCAATCCTAACATGTTAACAATTATCCTTCCTTTTCAATTTAGTATCAATATACTAATAAACTTTTAATCCAAAATATAGCTAATCTTCCCTATGATAAATGCACAACACTTGTACACGATTGCCATGAACTCAATCACAAAACAAGTAGAAATAGCTGACAATAGGCCACTGCCAAAGGGAATTAAAACGAATGAGAAATACAAAGATGTGCCCAATTTCTTGGTAAGTTATTATTATCGATAAAAAACAATAATTACAAAATATGTTATAACAGAACTGTAGCATTCATCCTTCCTTATATTTGACAAAAAGAAGTCCTCAATCATTATCAACAAAGAACTTGCTACGGTCTTTAGAAAACTTGCTTATGCTCCAGCATGCAAAACCTCAATGAATAGGATGCGATGGCAAAGCATCAATAATTATGTGGATTTTGGAGTATTTGGCATGCGCCACATGGAAACATATATAGGTCAAAAGATAATAGGTGGTTGGTGGATACATTGCTCAAAGAAACAAAGAAAAATGAAAAAATCATCCAAACACTAAGAGCCAAGTATATTTACACATTGATCATGTCTGAGGTCAACGTTTTGAGAGAGAGAGTGCAGACTGCAGCATCTCAATATTACAAGAAAGATATCTAGTATTAACTAATGTATATATAAACTACAATTAATTATATTATTAATATATATCTTCGATTGTTCCACTTATAATATTGTATTTATCTTTAATTAGCTAACACACATAATATTGAAAGACCCACTTATTTAAAAAAAACTAGGCACTCAGAGATGAAAAAAAAAAAGCACTCCTACTTATAAAACCTGATTACACAAATTTGACATTCATTATGTTAAATTATAATGAACCACCTTCCCCTCCCTCCATCCCCAACCCACATAAAATCTGGCCATAAAATCTAACAAAAAAACTAAACAAACCATATACATATGAAGAAATGCAAAGTGATCAACGCATAATATTGAAGGCAACTTAGTTATAAATTTAGGAACACTTATAACAGTAGGCACACTTAGTTATAAATTTAGGCACACTTAATTACTTAACTTATAAAGTGTGTTAAACTCTTAAAAAACATATTCCCCACTGCCCAACAATATATTGCAACAATCGTAACGTATGAATACACAAAAATGACCATAAAATCCACCAATACAAGTAAACCACCATTATATATGTATATGCAAACAAATATCACTTAAACAACACATAATATTGAAGGTATACTTGGATAAAAGGGCGGGCAATATCAGTTATGAAATTAGGCACACTAAGTTATAAACTCAAGCACACTAAGCTTAAACTTAGGCCCACTGAGTTTTAAAATTAGACACACTCATTTTAAAACGTAAGCACACTTTGTTGTTTTAAAGTTAAGCACACCAATTTGTCAAAAATAATGGTAATGAGAGTTACAAATTGCAAGATGGAGAAGGCAAGATCATGGTTTGAACATGGAATGAGGTAAACTTTAAAATGTTTTATCTTTAGAGATTACACTTTCCTTTAATAATACCTTTTATCGTAACTGTTAACAAATTCAAAGTATGATATATAATATTTATATATATATATATATACATACATGTAAATATTGAAAGAGTACTTGAAAGTCCTATACATGCCAAGAACTAATCAGGATATAATCCCAATTGTTCTTCAAAACCAAAAAAAAAAAAAAACGTAAGAACATAAATAAAAAGGAGAATGATATCACGAAATTCACACAATTAGAACGAGTATATATGTTATAAGGGAGCCTCGAAACCAAGTGTCGTCACTTTTTTGCAAGAGAAAGGGTTCTTTGTGTGGAGAACTACTTTCTCCTGACTAACTTCTCTTTTTGGCTGACCACAATCTTCTGTCTTCACTGTTCCTCTGCCAACATCTTCAAAGCTCTCCTTACATGGCCCTCCTCTCCATTTCTTCTCGTTTCCATTCACGGGTGTAAGGAATCAAGGATGGCGAACATTATAGGTCCACAGGAAATACTTTCTTGAACAAGATAGAAATTTGATAAGGAACGTCAACATGATGGGAAGTAGTCTTATATCGACCTTCTTCAATATATACCACTTGACGAAATTCATATTCTTCCAAGCATATTTTTACTATCTTCGACATGTATTTCAAATACATTTCAACAAAGTGATGAAACAATAAAAAGAAACACTTTATTTATGGCGCATTAATTTATGAAGATCCACATGAATATATTGCTCAGCTTCATGGGTATGCGATTCACAAAGGAAAGACAACTTGGTGGTAGCAAACAAATGTTCTGCCAACGGTTTCAAAGGGCAACTCTGAACTTTGGCTAAATGTTTTAACACTCTTTGGAAGAGTCATAATACAAGTTGAAAGAAAAAAAAGAAGAGGATAGATTAAAAAAGAGGCAATGAAAAACAAATTGTTCAGTGTAAGGATATTTATGGAAAAATTTCAAGCCTTAACACTTTCTCAGCATTACAAATAATAACTCCTTATAGGATGCCCAAACGACATTCTGTTATTATTACAAGAAATATATCTAGTGTTAATTGATGTATATGTAAACTATAATTAATTATATTATTATATATTATTTGATTGTTCTACTTATATAATATTGTATTTGTCTTTAATCAGCTAACGCACATGATAGTGAAAGACACACTTATTTGAAAAACTAGGCACTCAGAGATAAAAAAAACAAATGGCACTCCTACTTATAGTAGTAGGCATACCTGATTGCACAAGTTCGACATGCATTACATTAAATTATCATGAACCACCTTCCCGTCCCTACAGCCACACCCATAACAAAGCTGGCCATAAAATCTAACAAGAAAACTAAACAAACCATATACATATGAAACAATGCCAATTGAACAACGCATAATATTAAGGTAACTTAGTTATAAATTTAGGCACACTCGGTTATAACAGTAGGCACACTTAGTAATAAATTTAGGCACAATCGGTTATAACAGTAGGCACACTTAGTTATAAATTTAGACGTAATTACATAACTAACAAAGTGTGTTAAAGTCTCAAAGAACATATTACCCACTCCCCAACCCCGTATTACAACACTCCTAACATATGAATACGCAAAAATGACAATAAAATCCACCAATACAAGTAAACCACCATATACATAAAAAAATATCACTCAAACAACACACAATATTAAAGGCACACTTGGATAAAAAGGCATGCACAATCAGTCATGAAATTAGGCCCACTCAGTTTTAAACTTAGGCACACTAAGTTCAAACTTAGGCATACTCAGTTTTAAAATTAGGCACACTCATTTTTAAACTTAGTCACACTTTGTTTTAAACTTAAGCACATCGAGCTGTCAAAAATAATTGTAATGGGAGTTACAAATTACAAGATGGAGAAGGCAAGATCATGGTTAGAACATGGAATGATGTAAACCCTAAAAATTTTTATCTTTAGAGATTACACTTTGATAATACCTTTCATCGTAACTGAACAAATTCAAAGTACGATATATAATATTTATATATATACGTAAATATTGAAAGAGGACTTGAAAGTCCTATAAATTTCAAGAACTAATTAGGATCTAAAACAAAAGAAAAACATAAAAACATAAAAAAAAATAATAATGAGAATGATATCACAAAATTCACACACTTAGAACGAGTGTATGGAGGTTATAAGGGAACCTCAAAACCAAGTCCTATAATTTTTTTGCAAGAGAAAGGGTTCCTTGTGTGGAAGTACTTTCTCTTGAATTACCTTTCATTTTGGCTGGACCATAATCTTCTGTCTTTTCCCGTTCTTCTGCCAAAATCTTCAAAGATCTCCTTACAAGCCCTTCCTCTCCATTTTTTCTCGTTTCCATTGATAGGTGTAAGGAATCAAGGATGGTGAACAGTACAGGTTCACATGAAATACTTTCTTGAACAAGATAGAAATTTTATGAGAAATATCAGCATGACGGGAAGCAGTCTTATATTGGCCTTCTTCGATATATACTCTTTGATGGAATTCATATTCTTCCAACCATATTTTTATCGTCTCTGACATATATTTCAAATACATTTTCAATAAAGTGGTGAAACGATGAAAATAAACACTTTATCTATGGCTCATTAATTTATGATGATCAACATAAATGTATTGCCCATCTTCATAGGTTTGCGATTCACAAAGAAAAGATAACTTAGTGGTAGCAACCAAATGTTCTGCCAAAGGTTTCAAAGGGTAACTCTGAGCTTCGGCGAAATATTTTAACACTTTCTGTAAGAGTCATAATACAAGTAGAAAGAAAAAAAGAAGAGGATAAAGAAAAAATGAGGCAATGAAGAAGAAATTGTTCAGTCTAAGGATATTTATGAACAAATTTTCAAGCCTTTACACTTTCTCGGCATTACAAATAATAACTCCTTATAGGGGAAGCCCAAATGACATTAAGTTATTATTAAGTATTATTTCAAGGAAGTTAAATAGTGTCATGTTGTTTATCAAAGCGAATGTCTTTTCCATTTCCATATAATTAGGCACACTAAATTACAAAATTAGGCACACTTAGTTATAAATGTAGAAATAACCCCCAACCATTTTAAAAGTAATGTAAGGATAAAAAGTAGGAACACCTAATTGCATAACTTTGACATTTATTACGTTAAACTATCATGAACCACCTTCCCCGCCCTCTACCCCCCACTCACACAAAACTAGCCATAAAAATATAACAACAAAACTAAACAAACCATATACATACGAAAAAATTCTGATTGAACAACATATAATGTTGAAGGCACACTTATAAATTTAGGCACACTCAGTTATAAATACTGGCCCACTTAGTTATAAAAGTAGGCACACTTAATTGTATAACTTAGAAAGTGTGTTAAAGTCTAACAAAACATATTCCCCTCTCCCCAACCCTGTATTGCAATACCCCTAACGTATGAATACACAAAAATGAAAATAAGAACCACCAATACAGGTAAAGAACCATATATATATATACATATATGCTAACAAGTGTCACTTGAGTAGTAGATAATACTAAAGGTATACTTAGTTATAAAAGTAAGCATACTCAGTTATCAAAAGATGCATACTCAGTCATAAAAGTAGGCACAATGATTTACAGAAGTATAACATTGTGTTAGAGTATCAAGACATTCCTTCCCACCATATTGGAACACACTAAAGTATAATTATATAACGAGGGTATCATAAAATGCAACAATGCAACTCAACAAATCATATACATCTACATATAGAAAGCAATGTCACTTGAATAACATACATCATATGAAAGGCATACTATGTTATCAAAATAGGCACACTTAGTTATAAAACTAGGCCCATTTAGTTATAAAAGTAGGCCTCCCTATTTTAAGAAATTAGCAACATGTTAAATTACCGCAGCATACTTTCCAAAAAAATTTGACACACATATGACATCAAAAACGACAAATAAAAATTCTAGTAATGAAATGATAAAATCTACATAAAATTTATAAATGTTTGCAAAGTACTTGGAAGTTTCCACATCACTACAATTAGATTTTCGTAAACTAAGCTCAAATCCACTACTTAGAGCATTTACAATTCTCCCTAATGCTTCATTTTTAAAGGACAACTGCACAACTATTTAAATTCTTGAAGCATGCTTCAGAGCACTCTTCCTCTTACCTTTTGCTTGATTGTACTTTATCTTGACAATCCTCTTTTTTCTTACATCACGTTCTCCTTTTGCACACATTCCAACTAGATCTTTAATATTGGAATATCCACTTTCATTCTCTGAATTATCAATATAAAAGGTCCCACTTCATGATCTTATTCTTCATTGTTCTAAACCCTTCTTCTATACATTTCGAGCATTCACTTTTAATTCGCTAGCAAAATCAAATCTGAAAACTTCCTTAACATATCTCTCCTCCAAACATTTGAACGAGCAATATCCTTCTTATTAACTTTCTCTGCATTACCAACTCCACTACTGCCTCAACTAAAGCAATATCCTCTGTCCACCTCTTCAGTATGTACTTATCGGGTATGGCTTGAACATAATGAAAATTGGCCACACACAAGTAATGAGAACAAACCAACTTCAGTGAACATCTTACATGTGCATGAAATGTTTAATGTGTTCTCATTATATACAACTGTATGTCTAAAACCGATTATATTAGGATGTCGAACCTCATACACATGCTCGCCATCATTGCATACCACAGACAGTTGATAGAATTTGGGGATTTCTTGAATTGGTTTTCAAACAGCTTGTATGCCCCAATAGTATATTCCATCAGCATGCTACAACAATTTCGAGTCAGGGACCTTCATCTCAACATGCCCTTGATTACAACGAAAATCTTCCATATACGCATTGCTCCTCCACTCAAAAACGACTTCATCGAAAATCCGGTAAAATCACAGAACGTAATTTTTTTTGAAAGCCTCCTGGAAATAGCATGGTTATTTGCCTCACTTTTTTTAGATGATCGAACACCTCTGGAGAAGAAATTTTTATTAAAAGCCAGACACCACTTCTCTCTTAAATTGTACAACTTATTCAACTAAAATTGCACTATGGCAACCAAATTTATCCATCAAACTGCAAAAGCAAAAGTAAAATATATTAGTTTCATATAAAAAATGAAGGCACACATACTGGCAAAAGTAGTCACACTAAGTAATAAAATTAGGCACACATAGTGATCAAAGTAGGCACACATTGCAGGACAAACCCTCTTAACATGAAAACACACTACACTATATTCAAATAAATATGACAATAAAACTAGCAAATAAAGTATACACAAATATGAACAAAAGAATCTACATATATAAAAAATGCAACTTAAAAAACACAAAACACTAATGCTACACTTAGTCATGAAAGTAGACACTTCATGTTACAAAAGTAGACACTACCAGTTATAAGTACTACTGCATACTTGATCAAAAACCAAATCAAAATAACACAAAAAAAATAGCAAACACAAACTCAAAAGTATTATAAATTACATCTTCCAATGAAACTAAAATACAGAAACTGTATTAGTGTTCTTTAATACATGGTTAAAGAAAAAATCTTGTTTGAACCTTAGCCCTATAATATGCTTCTTTGAATTTTTTTTCAATATGCGAAATACACAACCGATGTCGTCTTTTTGGAAAAACTATGCCAATAACAGCCGTCGTAGTTGCGGACTGGTCAGTCATCAATGTAATAGGATGTTTACCTCCCAGAGACTCCAAGAATGTATTGAATAACTACATAAATGACTCTTTTTCGTCCTTCAAGAACCCACATCCAAACATAACATTCCTACAATGATGATCCATCTCTACAAACGGACTACAAATCATTTCATACTTGTTCATGCAATAAGTTATATCGTGCACCCACAAATCCCAAAAAACATAATACTCACTGAAAAACCTTAGAGGGGGGGTGAATAAGGTTTTTGTCTAATTTTAAAAAAATCTTTTGTGTGATTAGAAAGATAAGCCTCCAATTTGTTTGTGAAAGATTTCTAAAACTCTTTTTGATAAGAATCCACACCATACAAAATCTTATAGTTTTGGCAATTAAGAAATGAGCATAGAATTAAACTTTAAAGAACATGCACAACAATTTATAGTGGTTCACTCTCTCAAAGAGCTACATCCACTACCTTGAAACTCAACCCAAGGATTTCACAAATCTACTATCTTCAAAGTTGCTTACACAACAACACAATGAGGATCACCCTTCAAGGGTTTTACACTAAAACCTCAAACACAACAATACAACAAATTTATCAAAGGATCACCCAAAGGGTTTTCCACAAACCTTTGATCACAATAAAAGAATAGAAAGAATAAGGAACAATGTTACTAAGTGAGCTTGAGAAGAGGAAGATACAACTCAATGGAATACTTCTACAAGCACCTCTTTTCTTCTTCTTTGATGGATGATCAACAATGAAGCTCAAGAAGATTTTTGTTTGGGATTGAAAATAATTTCTAATAAATGTACTTTTGAAGCTCTTTAAAAGTCTTAAATGTTCTCAATTAATATTTCACCAAACTTGTCTCATTTATGGCTGATCATTAAGCCTTTATATAGAGTCTTGAAGCACAAGACCGTTGCTTTTAGAAAATGACCGTTGCTTTTAGAAAATGACCGTTGCATTCTTTGCAACGTTAATATTTTTTACAGTAACAGTAAAAACCGGACGACCGGTTGCTGAAATCGGACTACCGGTTCTTTAAAACAGAAAGATTCGGACTTGTTCAAGCTAGAAAACGGACTGCCGAATTTTGATTTAGAGAAAAATCGGACAGCCGGTTTTAAAACCGAATGACCGAGTTTTTTGACAGAAAGATTCGGACTTGATTTTCTGAAAAACGGACTGCCGAATTTTTACTTTGGAAAAACCGGACGACCGGTTCTAAAACCGGAGGACCGAATTTTTGTTTCTTCAGCCAAGTTTCTTTTTAAGACAAAAACTTTCTTCCTTGTTTCAAAAGCATATATTCTTGACAATCATTTTAAAGAGAAGAAAAACTTTCCAAAAACACCATAACTTCAGTCAAGAATACTTAGATTTTAACAAAAGTTTATATCTGAGAGAATCATAAAAAGAGCTTCATATATGATCAATAATCAAAGAGTACGACTAGGGAGTTTACAAGGTAGTACCTAATTCACTCTAACATAGACAATGCCTTCAATGTCTTCAATGTCTCCAATGATTTGATCTTGGCATGGCTTGGTCTCTTCTTCTCTATTTTGCCCTCATCAACAAGATCTTTTGCTTGTAGACTTTGAGACTTCACAGGTACTTCTTTTGTTCTATGAAGGGTTAGCTAAAATACTCACACAAGCATATGTTAGTCATAATCAAAACATAAGTATTAATGCCCTTAGGGCTAACAATCTCCCCCTTTTTGATTATGACAAACACATATGCAAGAAGAACAAAAGAGCAAGAGTAAAGTATGGTGATGCTTTAAAATATCAAAAGTAAGAGCAAAGCACAACAATTACCAAAAAAGAGATAACTCCCCCTTGCATCAATAATCATTATAAACACCATCAATAATCAACATATTATCAAGATTTCTCCCCCTTACATCTTGCACTATTTTCTCCCCCTTTTGTCATAGATCAAAAAGTTTTAGGAGAGAGGTTCCAAGGGATCATAGAAGAGGTAGCAGTAGGACTTTCAACATTAAAGTATCATCATGAAGGCCATAACAGGAAAGGCCAGTCAACAAAGAAAAAGAGCAACAAACAGATCACTTAGCATAGCAAAAGCAAATTAAGATTAGAAATAATACCAATTGGAAAACCTTAGAGTGATCCTTTGGATATATCACATCTTGAGGAAGATTTTGAGCTTCTTGATCATTTTCTTGTGTTGCTTCAATCTCTTCTTCCTCCATAAGCATGTTCTTCCATTGCTTGAGTGTACAAAGGTTGGTAGCTTAAAAAGTTATCTATGTCATCATCATCTTTCTTGTAAAAAATGTTAGTTTCATCAAAATATACATGAATAGACTCTTCAACACATAAGGTTCTTTTGTTGAAAATTCTAAAAGCCTTTTTGTTTGAAGAATAACCAAGAAAAATTCCCTCATCGGATTTTCGATCAAACTTCCCAAGATTGTCCTTGGTGTTTAAAATAAAGCATTTGCATCCAAAAACTTTAAAATAACCAATTGAGGGGGTTTTATTAAAAATGAGTTCAAAGGGAGTTTTCTTTAAAGAATGTCTCAAAATAACACGATTCAAATGTAGCATGCGGTGTTAACGTCCTCGGCCCAAAAGTATTTAGGAAGGGAGTTTTCACAAAGCATTGATCTTGCCATTTCTTGTAAAGTTCTATTTTTCCTTTTTACAAATCCATTTTGTTGAGGAGTTTTGGCTACCGAAAAATGTTATGTAAAATACCAAAAACATCACAAAGTTTTGTAAAATCTTGGTTGTTGAATTCTCTCCCATTATCACTTCTTATAGAAATCAATTTGCAAACAAGGGAGGTTTAGACTCTTTTGAATAATTTAATAAATTCATGAAATGGTTCATCCTTTCGGCTTGAAAACAAAGTCCAAGTGAACCCAAAAAAAAAATAAAAAAAATCATCCACAATAATAAAGGCATACCTCTTACCACCAAAACTAGTGGTCCTCATTGGTCCAAATAAATCCATGTGAATGAGTTTTAAAGGTTTTGAATTTGAAATCATTTACTTTGGTTTAAAAGAGGTATTAATTTGTTTTCCAAATTGGCAAGCATCACAAAGTCTAGTTTTCTCAAAGTGAAGTTTTGGTAAGCCTCTAACAAGTTCTTTTGAGGAAAGTTGGTTCAATGAATCCATACTAATATGACTAAGCCTTCTATGCCACAAAAATGCATCATCATCATGAACCAAGAGACACTATAAGTTTTGAGAATATGAGAACTTCAAGATAAAAGACATAGACATATGCCCACTCTTTTTGAAACAAAAATAGTTTTGTTTTCATGCTTATCAATGATAGAGGAAGAATCACTTTGAAAAACAACCTTTTTCCACTATCACATAATTGACTAATACTAAGCAAATTGAATTTAAGACCATCAATTAGAAGAACATCCTTAATGAGAGAGGAAGAATTGTTACCAATATTGCCTATACCAATGATTTTTCCTTTGTTGTTATCTCCAAAAGTGACAAATCCACTTTCGGTTTCTTCGACATTGCTCATAAGTGATGAGTCCCCGGTCATGTGCCTTGAACATCCGCTATCCAAGTACCACTTAGATGGCCTTGATTTGTGTTCCTACAAAAGAAGAAGTAGAAATGATTTTTGGTACCCACATCTTTCTGGGTCCATGGACGTTAGTTTGATTTTCTTTAACTCTCCAAATGGTTTTCACTCCTCTTTCAATCTTTTTCTTTATAAAACACTTTGTGGCTTTATGACCACTCTTTTCACAATAGGTGCAACAAAGGTGTGAGTGACATGATGAAGCCTTTACAAACCGTGTTGTTTTGAGAGAATATTGGAATGAGTATATCCAATACCATTTTTATCAAAAGGTGATCTTTGAGAGCCAAGAAATTTTTCAAAGTTTTCTTTTCCTTTTGTGAATTTTTCAACACATAGAGTGAGATCACTCACCTTTTTCTTTAAGACATCATAATCAATCAAACATGTTTCAATAAAGGAAATCTTTTCACAAAGGTTTTTGTTTTCTAAAACAAGTTTTTGAAAGTCAAAATTTGAGCACTCTTTTTCTTTCTTCAAAACTTCCAAGGATTCAAGAATGGCTTTATTTTCACAAATGAGTCTTGAATTTTCATCTAACAAAAATTGAGTTTTGCTTTTTAAATCTTTGTTTCGTTTAGTAACCTTTTTGCACTCATCATACATTTCAATAAGCATTATGCTAGGATCAACATCACAATCATCATCAAGGATACTAGAAGAGTTAGAGGGTGAAGATTGTACCTTATTTTCTAATGCCATGAAGCATATGTTTCCCTTTTCATCACCTTCACTTTCACTTGTATCTTGATCCCATGCACCAATTAGGCCTTTGCCTTTCTTCTTCTTCTTCAATGCCTCAAGCTTGGCTTCTAAAGCTCCCTTTTCCTTTTCAAGGGCCTTGGGACAATCGGCTACAAGATAATCGGTGCTATTGCATTCAAAACACCTAGCTTTGAAGAGTGATGAGCTTTGTCCTCCTTTCTTGAGTGGAGGTTTCTTCCCTCTATTGTTGAAACCTTTCTTGTAGAATCTTTTGAATTTTCTCATTATCAATTCCATTTCCTCATCTTTATTGTTTGATGAGTAAGTTTGATCATCTTCATTTGCCTTGAGTGCAACGCCTTTTCTTCCTTTTTCTTCATCTTCCATTTCATTCAATCTTTTTATTTTCATTTCATAGGTAAGAAGTGATCCCATGAGTTCTTCAATAGGAAGTAGTCTCAAATCCTTTGATTCCTCAATAGCTAGTGTTTTTGGTTGCCAAGCTTTTGGAAGTGCATCAGGAATTTTTCTATTTGCTTCCCTTCTTGAGTACTCTTTCCCATATGCCTTTAGGCCGTTTGTGATGTTGGTGAACCTTGTGAACATGCCACTAATGCTCTCATTTCGTTTCATCATGAATAGCTCATAGTCTCTCACCAACATAGCCAACTTTGACTCCTTTACTTGATTTGTTCCTTCGTGAGTAACTTCAAGTAACTTCCACATTTCATGAGCCGAGTCGCATCCGCTCACTCTATTGTATTCATTAGCATCCAAGGCACAACTCAATATGTTCATAGCTTGAAAGTTTAGAGTCATCTTCCTTGAGTCAAGCTCATCATATTCTTCGACCTTCTTAACTATTCCGTCCTTTATAGGAACATAAGGTCCTTTCTCTACAATGCTCCAAAGATTAAAGTTAATAGAGCAAATATATATTTTGATTCTAGATTTCCAAAAAGTATAATTTGTACCATAAAAAAGAGGAGGTCTATTTGTAGAAGAGCCTTCCACATATGGTAAACTAGAAACATTAGCCATAGTAAAAGAAAGATCTTTTGCTTCAAGGATGTTAGTCCTTTTTTAGAGAAGCTCTGCTCTGATTCCAATTGAAAAACCTTAGAGGGGGGTGAATAAGGTTTTTGGCTAATTTTAAAAAAATCTTTTTGTGATTAGAACGATAAGCCTCCAATTTGTTTGTGAAAGATTTCTAAAACTCTTTTTTATAAGAATCCACACCATACAAAATCTTATAGTTTTGGCAATTAAGAAATGAGCATAGAATTAAACTTTAAAGAACATGCACAACAATTTATAGTGGTTCACTCTCTCAAAGAGCTACATCCACTACCTTGAGACTCAACCCAAGGATTTCACAAATCCACTATCTTCAAAGTTGGTTACACAACAACACAATGAGGATCACCCTTCAAGGGTTTTACACTAAAACCTCAAACACAACAATACAACAAATTTATCAAAGGATCACCCAAAGGGTTTTCCACAAACCTTTGATCACAATAAAAGAGTAGAAAGAGTAAGGAACAATGTTACCAAGTGAGCTTGAGAAGAGGAAGATACAACTCAATGGAATACTTCTACAAGCACCTCTTTTCTTCTTCTTTGATGGATGATCAACAATGAAGCTCAAGAAGATTTTTGTTTGGGATTGAAAATAATTTCTAATAAATGTACTTTTGAAGCCCTTTAAAAGTCTTAAATGTTCTCAATCAATATTTCACCAAACTTGTCTCATTTATGGCTGATCATTAAGTCTTTATATAGAGTCTTGAAGCACAAGACCGTTGCTTTTAGAAAATGACCGTTGCTTTCAGAAAATGACCTTTGCATTCTGTGCAACGGTAATATTTTTTACAGTAGCAGTAAAAACCGGACGACCGGTTCCTGAAATCGGACTACCGGTTCTTTAAAACAGAAAGATTCGAACTTGTTCAAGCTAGAAAACGGACTGCCGAATTTTGATTTAGAGAAAAATCGGACGGCCGGTTTTAAAACCGGATGACCGAGTTTTTTGACAGAAAGATTCGGACTTGATTTTCTGAAAAACGGACTGCCGAATTTTTACTTTGGAAAAACCGGACGACCGGTTCTAAAACCGGAGGACCGAATTTTTGTTTCTTCAGCCAAGTTTCTTTTTAAGACAAAAACTTTCTTCCTTGTTTCAAAAGCATATATTCTTGACAATCATTTTAAAGAGAAGAAAAACTTTCCAAAAACACCATAACTTCAGTCAAGAATACTTAGATTTTAACAAAAGTTTATATCTGAGAGAATCATAAAAAGAGCTTCATATATGATCAATAATCAAAGAGTAAGACTAGGGAGTTTACAAGGTAGTACCTAATTCACTCTAACATAGACAATGCCTTCAATGTCTTCAATGTCTCCAATGATTTGATCTTGGCATGGCTTGGTCTCTTCTTCTCTATTTTGCCCTCATCAACAAGATCTTTTGCTTGTAGACTTTGAGACTTCACAGGTACTTCTTTTGTTCTATGAAGGGTTAGCTAAAATACTCACACAAGCATATGTTAATCATAATCAAAACATAAGTATTAATGCCCTTAGGGCTAACACTCACACCTCATTCGACTATCTCTCCAAAAGAAACCACATCATGAGGAATCATAATCAACCTCAAAGTCAAAGTAGAAATCATCTTCGCTTTCCTTCCTCCACCTAAATATTTGTATAAGTGCATTTGCATCCCCACCATGAAAGTTTTTTTATCGTAAGATATTATACACATCTCTTGACGTAAAGCTAACAAAAGGTGAACGTCTAACCTGCTTCTTCAAAACCTTTAGCCTAGCAACAATCAAAACCCCACTATCCTTCAACTCTTGAAGATAACTAGCATTATTTTCTGTAACTCCCCTTTGAAAATGCATAAAATACCTTTGTTTATAGCACAAAGTCCATGATAATGACTACCATTATGATTGGTAACGGTCCAGCCACCCTTGTCATTCAAACGAAATTCTATCGTTGGTTTGCGATCTATACGAATATCAACTTTAGTATAGGACCTCTCCCCTTCCCTTTCTCACACTTTTTCCCTTATTTGTGACAATAAAACTGTTTCAAATACTTCGTATTGCTTCTTGCCTTAAACTTTTATCTACCTTTACAAACACTAAATCCCAATCTAAATGTATAATCATTTTACAAATTGAATACATCTTCTTGAGATGCTACAACAGCTCCAACCAATGAAACTTCATTAGATATTTCCATAACAGTTCTTTAAACAGATAAATGAGGTTTAAACACATAAAATATATAAATAAATTCAACAAAGACATCTATAGTATAGAACCAAGTAGGCACACTCAGTTAAAAAATTAGGCACACTCCGTTATAAAATTAGGCAGACTCGGTTACAAACTTAGACATACTCATTTATAAAAGTAGGCACAACTATCCACTGAGATTCAAATACATAAAAAATGAAATGAAGTAACTCACAGTCATTTTAAAAGTAATATAGGTTAACAAAACAAAAAAAACTTTACATAAAAACCAACAAAAACATCTAAATATCAAAACTGAACAGAAAAGTTAAAGGTTCCAGTGGTTATAACCATAGGCATTGTTACTTATCAAAGTAGGCACACTCAGTTACAAAATAGGCACACTCGGTTACAAACTTAGGCATACTTAGTTATAAAAGTAGGCAGAACTATCTACTGAGAATCAAATACATAAAAAATCTAATAAAACAACCCCTAACTATTTTAAAAATAATGTAAGGTTAAAAACACAAAACACCTTTCCAGTAGTTATAACCATAGGCACACTTAGTTATAAAATAAGGTACAACTAGTTATCAAACTAGGCACACCTTGTTCTAAAACTAGGCACACTGATGTGTGATATAAATAAAACGGGATGCACTACTAAACTACGAATCTCTCAAGGCTGGTAAAGGCTTAAGTACTAATCGCATCCCTAATATTTTGTCTAAAGAAAAGTTGGTTTAGAAAAATAATTAAACTAAAAAGCTAGAAATAGTTTAAAAACAAGAAAGTAAAAAAAATAAAGATTTAAAAACTTTATAAAACAAGAGTTTGGATGGTGGAATCCCCTAATCCTTGTTACTAATTCAATTGGAAAACTTCAACGAAAACTATGTTGAATTAATTAAGTTGGGTCATCACTACAAATTGGGCAATCCATATTTCTAGGTAAAAACCACCCTACTTACTAACCCTTAGAGGAAAATCTCTTTTCTCCCCTATGAAAAACCCTACTCACCAACCCTTAGAGGAAAATCTCTTTTCTCCCCTATGAAATTATGAATTCAGTAAATTAGGAGATTTAAAGGACCTGAAAGTGCAATATCGTATCTCTAGTAAATTGGCCCAATTAACCCCCAATTGGTTGCCCTAGGTCGTTCTTCCTTTTGCAATTCCAAACAATCTTGTGATTAATCTAATCTCGTGATAATGAAATTGTAAACAAACACAATTGGAGATCAACTTAATCAAAACAAACATCAAAATCAAGAAATTAAACAAAGATTTCCCAATCAAGAATTAGGGTTCAACCCTCATCCAAACATAAGGAAAATACTCACTATTCATTACAATAAAACTGAAATTAAACATGAAAGGAATAATAAAGTAAAGGAAAAAATGCTTAGGAGTAAAATCGAAGCGAAATCGAAGTCCGGAACGTCTCCCGAATTCGTCTCTCGAGCTACGCAATTGAAGAAAGAAATCTTTAAATTAGGTTTTCAAATCTTGATCTCCAAGAATGAAATTGTTGAAAATCTACTAACTATTAAACTAATTGAATGTCAAATTGAAGAATTAACTAACCTAAATCTAGCCCTAATTATCTACAAACCACTCCAAATTGCTACTCATATTGATTCCCTAGAATTACCTTTTTAAATTTGCAGAGTATCCTCTTATATAGATGAAGAATCAAAGAAAAACAAAGCTTGAATCAGATTAAAACTGTCCACCAGCCGGGACCTACTGATGATGGTAAGCGAGCCCTACCATCTGTGTTGGGGTTCTGCCACAAAATTCCCTTTTGATGTTGGGGACCTACGGCCGACGGGTAGGGATAGCTAATGTGTGTGAAAGAAACACAATGCACTACTAAATAATGAACATGCAAGTAGACCTATCACTATACTAAACAAGTTATACCCGAGTATCGAATCTCTCGTGGAAGGTAAAGGCTTAAGTACTAATCGTGTCTCTAATGTTTATTCTAAAGAAAAAGTTGGTGTTCGAAAATAATTAAACTAAAAAGCTGGAAACATTTAACTAAAGAAAGCAAGTAATAAAAATAAAATTTAAAAACTTTATAAAACAACAGTTTGGATGGTGGAATCCCCCTAATTCTTGTGAATAATTCAATTGGAAAACTTCAATAAAAACAATATTGAATTAATTAAGTTGGGTCATTACTAAAGATCGGGCAATCTCTATCTCTAGGCAAAAGCCACCCTACTTAATAACCCTTAGAGGAAAATCTCTTTTGTCCCTAACAAATTATGAGTGCACTAAAATTAAGTGATTAAATAGGCCTAAAAGTGCAATATCGTATCTCTAGTCAATTGCCCCAACTAACTCCCACTTGTTTGCCTTGGATCATTCTTCCTTTTTCAATTCCAAACAATCTTGCGATTAATCTAATCTCACGAAAATTACATTGCAAACAAACACAATTAGAGAACAACTTAATCAAACCAAACATCGAAATCAAGAATTTAGACCAAGAATTGCATAATCAAGATATAGGGTTCAATCTTCATCCAAACAATAAAAACTACTCAATATTCATTGTAATAGAACTGGAACTAAACAACAATTCAATAACAACGTAAAGGAAAAGAAAGCTTAGGAGTAAAATCGAAGCCGAAATTGAAGTCTCGAATGTCTCCCGAGCTCGTCTCTCGAGTTGCCCAAGTTAGGTTTTCAAATCTTGAAATCCAAGAATTAAATTGCAGAAAATCTAATAACTGATACACTAATTGAATGCAAAATCGAAGAATTAACTAACCTAAACCTAGCCCTAGTTATCTACTATCTACTCCTAATTATTGCCCCTCCACTTTAATTACAGAGTACCCTTTTAAATAGATGAAAAATTACAAGAAACCATAGTTTGAATCGGATTAAAACTACCCCTCAGCCGGAACATACCACTGATGGTAGGTCGAGCTCTACTGTTCGCGGTAGGGTTCTGCTTACTGATTCCCCTTGATGTCAGGGACCTACCACCAACGATAGAGTAGCCTGCTGTCGCCACTAAGGTTCTGCCTTGGCTGCACTAGTGATCCTCAGACCTACCACCGATGGTAAGTTAGCCTACCTAAGGCGGTAGTTCTTCATCATTGACGTCGTCTCTTCCATTTTTTTTTTCATTCTGTTTTCATCCGTTTTCGTTTTTTTTCATCATTTTCTCTTCTTTAAGGCATCTAATACAAGAATAAAGGTTATTAGTCCAAAATAAGTATTTTACATATTAAAAACATTGAAAATGATGAAAATATATATCGAAATATAGACAAATAAGCACATATCAAATACCCCCAGACTTATCTGTTGCTTGCGCTCAAGCAACACAAACTAAACAGACAAACTAATAGTTAAGATCATAGAATGGCCACAAGCAATGGTAACAGAAATAATCACAAAACAAGACAAACTAAAGCAAAACTAGAACGAATAAAACTAAGAAAAACAAAAGACAAAGCCACTTCAATAAAGTACAATCCTGCCCAGCTCCAAAGATAAGTCAAAATAGACCGACGACAAAAATCACTAAGCCTGTCATAAGTCACTAAAAGTTGTTACAAATCAAAGGCATGTGTGCGTATTTCTCATGTTGTTTTTCACAAAAAAAGAGGAATGTCAAATGATTAGCATAATGAAATATTTTAACGGACAACACCCACAAACTCACGCCTCTCTATCACTTATCCACTCTAAAGTCTATTCTAGGTCGTTTTCGGATTAGGTAGGATTTTTTGGTTTGTAATGTTAGGCTTGGAACATGTAAGGTAACAAGAAGGTAAACAGGGAACAAAGACAAATGAGATAAGAGCTAACGCAAACGAAATGAAAAGATAACAAAATAAAAGAACACTGTTTAGCCGTGTTTTTCACTCTTCTCATTCACCCTTGAGCATCCTACTTCATTATTTTTTGTGCACACCCCACCTAACAACATACTTCTTCAGATTTACATGAATTACCAAGTATAAGAGAGAGAGAGAGAGAGAGATAGAGAGATGCTTGATAGTTTTCAAGAATCAATGATACAATAAACACACATATTTTTCTTCATTTTTTGCTATTTTTTTTCATTTTTTTTGTTCTTTTGTATTTTTCTATTTTTTTCTTTTCAAGAATCAATATCTTTTCTTTTTTCTCTCTTTCCAATAGCCATAAGCACCGACCATTTGAAATACCCAAAATACCCCTCTCTTTTTTTTTACACATGGTTTTCTTTCTTTCTTCATTATGTCACCCCCACACTAATTTTTTTTCCTCACTCAAAACGGCCAAAAATATATTATAACAATTAGCACCACAAATTGGGTTTTATGTAGTGAATTAAAAAGAACAAAGAAAAGAAGCGATTGAAACCTTTAGCATGAAGGCACAAAATGGAAACCATGGATTGATTTCATTAAAGATACAGCAAGAAAGGCACAAACGTACAAAGAAGACCTAAGACCATCATTTCCGGGACAATCCTAAACTAGAACTCTTTGCTTTTAAGGATAGAAAAATAAAAAATTGCAAGCAAAGACCCAAAAAATTATTATCATTATGCTAATTACCAAAGATTTCTAAGCATCTATTACGCAAACAACATTTACAAGTGCATGAAAACCATTGATCATGTAAGAAAATTAGTAAATATGCTTTTCAAACTGATTAAGTAATTCGCCTTTTTTGAAAAATGTAAAGAAATTTGCAATTATATATTCCACTAAAAATGGAAAAACAAAATATTTTTTTATTATTCTAAAGAATAACAAAAAGAAAAGGAAATAAAAGTTTTAGAATTTCCCAAATTTTCTAATTTTTTTGGAAATTTCCAAATAAACTACTACAAGTTAAAATAAATAAATAATTAAATAAAGTAAGAGAGACAAGAAAAAAAATAAATCATAAAAACCTCCCCACACTTAAAGTCATATTATTCTCAACGTGGGGGTTAGACTAAAAGGAACAATGAATAAAACACATACATGGGGAGCAATCTTGTAGATGTAAAACAGTAAAACATATTCGAAAGCCATCCCCACATGAAAAATAAAACAAGAAAAAACTAAGAAACAAATAAACTTAAAACACAAAAGAACATATAAAACATGAAACAAATAAACAAAAGAACAAAAAAAGAAAGAAAAAACAAAACCAAAAGAAAAGAGAAAAAAGGGAAAGCGAAACTCCCTATTGCAGACTAAAGTCCGAGCTGCTACCTCCACTGCTGTCCTAATCGGGCATGAATTTGCTACATAGGCGGGCTAGCATCATGTCCTAGTGATCTATACATGCCCTTCGATGGGTCAACTTGCCGTATATCGGCGAGTCGATTTTACTATTTCTGCTAGCTGGGTCCCGTGGATATCTTGAGTGATACGAAGCTGCTCATAAGCAGTCCGCATTTTCGTCTTGAGTACAATCCATCGAGACTGTGGGATGGGTATTGGCCTCATCATTATCATCATCTAAGAGGTGATAGGACTCATCGGCCTCATCATCCTCATCATCTAGCTGCGAGAAAGATACCCCAATGCCACTTTGTGTGGTAAACCTGCAAGGTTACGTTCCCGCAACCGATCTTCCTCGGATGAAGGTGTCCACACTTTGTTCTTCTCGTCCCAGGAATAGCTACAGTTATTGAAGGTTGTAAATTTGATAACCTATTGCGGTCCTATCGTTGATCATCGTTCTCCTACAAAGTTGACATTGAAAGCAGCAAAAACTCGAGATAAAATTACAAGATAATGATAAACACGTTTTTTGGTGATGTCACACCCAGTATTGCGCAAGGTGTGGATCATGAAGGAAGCAAGGGAAAAGGGGGATCGATTGTGGAGTTTGTCAAGCATATATATATATCAAGAATACGGACTTCACTGAGTCTGCCCCCTTTTGAACAAGTGTGTGCCCAAAGAAATAAGTAAAGGCATGAGGAAAAAGGGATGGGAAATCACCCAATGGAGTATTCAACAATGATCCATTAAACACGGCCAGATATCAAAGCGGCTACATGCGCATTGAAATTCTAGTCCAAGTCCTCATTGATAGCTTTTCTGTTTGAGTCCACAGTGACGGTATCCCCATCGTTTGGAATCCTAAGAATGGATGCCAGACTTTCCCTAGTTAAAATTATTTGAACCCCCTTGATAGTAGAGATAATTTTTTCAAGATCCTTGTTCATTTTATGGGTCATATTAGCATAGAATTCATGGACAAGGTTAGGGTAAAAATTGCCAAAAAGGCAAAGAAGAGGGACCCAACCTAACCCCCCAAAAAGTTGTTCAAGCTTAAGATGGTCGATGACAGCCTCATTGAAAGATTCTTCAATAATCATCTTGGGTGACTCCCTATCGGTTACCTATTTATAGGCTGTTGTAGAAAGACGCTTCAAAAAAGGTAAAATATCTAGAGTGTTGGGGTCGGGTGAGATCCCCCTCAATACGAGCCCGTTTAGATTTGGAGGTGGAACCAATTGATTTCTTTGGGGCCATAGGGAGGGTAGAATAAAACGAAGGAACAAGAGAAAGATGAAGGATACAACAGCAACACAACAACACCAACACAGCAAAACTGTAAAATACAAAAAACACACAAATAAAAAACTAGGCATAGCCTGTGTGTGCTATGTGTTCTTAGTTGCCCGTGTGTGTTAAAGTGTGGCAAAAAAATAAAGGAACAAAACTAATGAAAGCAATAAATGGTCACTAAAAGACAAAGATTTCATAAACCAAAGAAAAACAAAATAAAACCACCAAGAAAATGCATAAACGAAATCTAAAAGGGAATGGAGGCAAAAAACAATTTGAAGAATTAGCCTATGTTTTCTTGTAGAAACAAACTATGCCACGAGGAACACATACTTTTTGCCTTGACTGATTCTCCACCAGAGTTCTGCCAGAGTCATCAGAAATTCGCCAGGAAATTCCTTGAAATTTTCTACAAAAAAATTGTTAGGAAACAAAAGAAAACACATACAAAGTTGGTAAATATAAAACATTTAACAAAAAAAAACAAAATTAAAAGACTATAAGAAAAAGAAATAAAAGGGAAAGGGTAAGAAATTCAAGGAGGGGAGGAAATGTGGATTCTTTTCAAAGGGGAGTAGAAGAAAAGAATGTGGTAATGTTGGATTTTGTGGTGGTGGTATGGAAGAAAAGAAAATTGGAAAAATAGAGGAGGTAGAAGCAGGAGAAAATTTGAAGAAGAAGAAGAAGAAAACAAAAAGAAAAATACAAACAAACAGAGAGAGAGAGAGAGAGAGAGAGAGAGAGAGAGATTGCGCTGATGGTGCTTGACAGAGAGGTTGCAAGCTGCCAGTGAGATAATGCACAAAAAGGGTTGTGGAGGAGAGGAGGAGATACGAGAGTTGAGGGAGATAGGAGGAAGAGGGAGAAAAGCTTAGGGATTTTGGAAGAGAAAGAGGGAGAAAAATGCAAAAATTTTAAATTTTGGACTGAAATTGGGTTCTAATCAGGTTGACCCAACCCATTTTTCACTTGAAAACCCGAACCGCCACCTATCTTTGACCTTACTGCGCACGCTAGGTCGAGTCCTACCATCTGCAGTAGGTCTCTGCCTGCCTGGACCAAGAAATGCCGAAGGAGCCTGCTGCTGGCGAAAGGTCTCTGTCGAGAAATTCCTAAAGTTCCTTGTTCCTACTGATAGCGGTAGGGTACCCTACCATCTGCGTTAGGCTTTTGTTGGGGTGTCAATTTTGTTTCTTTTTTGCAATTCTGAACCTCGTTTGTGCCGTCTGATGTTATGTAATCAATGTATCTCAATGAAGGTCTTAAAGAAAGCGTTAATTCTCTCCAAAATGACCTTAAAACATAAAAACAACAACGATCACAGTGGAAAAACAAAAAAGGAAAATTAGAATTACAATTATACAATTACAATATTCAAGGGACTATGGGGTACTCCCCTTTTTAGATGCCATGAGCACCTCCCAGATTATGGAAATCTGAGTGTCTTCTTGGCTCCTCTTTATCTATTCGTCATATCGGCCCCCATATCATTAATCGAGCCTTCAATTTGGAGGGAATTTTCCTTGCACTTATACTTCTTCCTTGGCTTTTTCTTCCCCTTCATTATGGGTATTTTTTGTGCTTGTAAAGACACTTCATCTGTTTTCTCATCTATAGCATATAAACTATCTTGGGAGTTAGTGGTAGGAGTCAGGATCAAAGGTAACTTGAATACTATCTCGTTTTCTCCGACTCTTAACACTAATTTCCCCTTTTCCATATCTATTATTTGCTTTGAAGTATGCAGAAAAGGACGGCCTAATATTATGGGGAAATCAACGTCATTCTCCATGTCTAGCACTACAAAGTCTACAGGAAATACCGAATCCTGGACTTTGATTAAAACGTCCTCTATTAATCCCTTATATGTATGACACTCCTATTTGCCAGATTGATTGACATCTTCACAGGTTTTGAGGTACCTAGACCTAGACACTTACACATAGAAGAAGAGTTGACATTAATACTTGCGCCTAAGTCAGCTAAGGCCCAATCAACATTAATACTTCCAATTATACAAGGAAAAGAAAAACTCCTTGTTATTTTCATATTTTATGGTAGTATGTTTTTACTCATTAGGAGGGCTGAACACTCTTCACCAATTATGTATGACGATGCTTCCTGAAACTTGTCCTTCTTCGTGAGCATGTCTTTTTAAATACCTAGCATAGGGTACCTGCAATAAAAGATCGCATAATGGTAAGTTTATTTTTAATCAACAAAATATTTTGATAAACTCCCTCATCTCATCTTTATTGTGGTCTCGAACAAGTGTTTTTGGGAATGGGATCTTTGGTTTATTATTAGCACTTGTCGATTTCCTCTTGCTTTTATCTTCTCCCAAATCTTCGGATAGTCGCCTTTCTTTCTTAGTGCAACTTTCTTCATCTATGATCATCACGTCCTTCCTAATTGTTGGAATCTCCTCCTCGATTGTCACCAAGATAGCATTTATATGCTCTCTTGGATTTACTTATGTGTTACTCGGTAAGGTTCCCGGAGTTCTTTCAAATACTATCTTCACTAGTCCAATCTGTTTTTCCAAGTTTCTAATGGAGGCTTCTTGATTTCTTTGCACTGACTCAATGGTATTCATCCTATTATTAGTCGCACTCATTAAATTTACCATAAATTCTTCCAAATTTGTCTTAGCCAGGGGGGGGATGGTTCTATGGACCCACTTCATAGGGTAATGGTGGAAGAGAACCCTTATTTTGAAAACTAGGGGATTGATGTGGCCTTTGTTGTCCTTGACCACCAAAAGAGAAGTTGGGATGGTTCCCCCAACCCGGATTATTGTATTAGAATAAGGATTATTATTATTAGGTAGGTTTCCTTGTACGAAATCCACTAGCTCATTTGGGCCTCCAAACTTGGGCATTCATTATTTGGATGCCCACTATTGCGAAAATCACAAGACATGTCTGTTTGATTATGGTTGCTCCCTAATGTAGTGGTCAAGTTTCCCATTTTCTGATACCGTTAATCTTTCTTCCATAGTAGAAATTGCATCCACATTATGTACTCTAGCTGTCTTCAGTTTCAATCTTCGTCCTCCCCAAGTATAACTATTCATGGAGATTTGTTCTATTAAATTGTATATTTATTGAGGGGTCTTGTGATATGGAGACCCTTTAGCTGAGGCGTCTATCAACTTCTCACCCTAAATGAAACTCTATTATAAAAACTTTGAATTTGTATCCCCAAATCAAATCCATGATGGGGGCATTTTCGTAGCAGCTCCTTCTATCATTCCCATGCCTCGTAGAGGCTTTCTCCGTCTATCTGCCAGAATGATAGAATTCCGTTCCTTAGTTGTGCTGTCCGTCCCAGTGGAAAGTACCTCCCTAAAAAGTTTTCTGCCGATGAGTCTTATGAGGTTGTGGATCCCAATGGCAATGATTTAATCCAACACATCGCCTTCCTACTTAGAAAGAATGGAAAAAGGCAAAGCCGGATGGCATCCTCTAAAACTCCGTTTATCTTAAAGGTGTCGCACACCTCTAAGAAGTTTTCGATATGAGTGTTGGGATCCTCATTCGAAAGTCCGTCAAATTAGATGTTGTTTTGCAATATTTGGATTATGTTAGGCTTTATTTCGAAGTTGTTCGCCTCTACCCTTGACCTTGAAATACTCGATTGCGTCCTAGAGATAGACGATCGGGCAAACTCTGCCGTTGTTCTCTCCGCCATAGGTCGTTCTACCATTGGTGGTAGTGGAAGCTGTATGAAGAGAGTATTATTGAACGGTGGTACTGTTGGTTCATCTTCCATCTTTTAGACGGGCACCATTGCACTAGTGCCTGCCCTTCCAAAATTAAGGGCACCGCGAGCACCCCGCAGCGTATGTTCTGGCTCTGTATCAAATGGTAGTAATTCACCTCTTTTTGGGGCATATACTAATACGACAAAATCTTCAATAGACAAAAAACGTGATCAATTTCACAAAGATAGAGCACAATTCAAAAATATGAACCAAAATAACTGAATGATTGCAAATACAAGGACCAATTCAGACAAGAAAAATGTAAATGAAAATAAAAACAAAATGACTAAAGCACTAAATAAATGACTCTTCCTTAAGTTGTCGATCCTCGTCAAAGGGGCCGAAAACTTCATGTGTCTAAAATAAACGGGATGCACTACTAAACTAAGTAAGAGGCAAGTGGACCTACCACTGTAGTAAACAAGTTATACACGAGTGTCAAATCTCTTGAGGATGGTAAAGGCTTAAGTACTAATCACATCTCTAATGTTTAGTCTAAAGAAAAAGTTGGTTTTAGAAAGTAATTAAACTAAAAAGTTTGAAATAGTTAACAACTAAAGAGAGCAAGTAATAAAATTAAGATTTAAAAACTTTATAAAAATGAGATTGGATTCCCCTAATCCTTGTTAATATTTTAATTGGAAAACTTCAAAAAAAACAATGTTAAATTAATTAAGTCGGGTCATCACTAAAAATTTGGCAATCCCTATCTCTAGGCGAAAGCCACCCTACTCACCAACTATTAGAGAAAATCTCTTTTCTTCCTAACAAATTATGAGCACGGTAAAATTAAGTGATTAAATGGGCTTAATAGTGCAATATTCTATCTTTTATTCAATTACCCCAATTAACCCCCAATTTGTTACCTTAGACTGTTCTTCCTTTTTCAATTCCAAAGAATCTTGTGATTAATCTGATCTCGCAAAAATTAAATTGCAAACAAACACAATTGGAGAACAACTTAATCAAAACAAACATCAAAATCAAGAAATAAAATCAAGGATTGCATAATCAGAACTAGGGTTCAACCCTCATCTAAACAATAAAAGAAACTCAGTACTCATTGTAATAGAACGAAAGTTAAACATCAATTAAATAACAAAGGAAAAGAAAGCTTAGGAGCAAAATAGAAGCAAAAATTGAAGTCCCGAGCTTGTTTCTTGAGTCGCTAAATTGAAGCTCGACATCTTGAAATTAGGTCTTCAAATCTTGAATTCCAAGAATTAAATTACAGAAAATCTAATAACTAATAAACAAATTGAATGCAAAATTAAAGAATTAACTAACATAAATCTAGCCATAATTATCTACTATCTACTCCTAATTACTGTCCTCCACTTTAATTGCAGAGAGCCTCTTAAATAGATAAAAAATTACAAGAAAATAGAGTTTGAATCGGATTAAAACTAGCCCCCAGCCGGGACCTACCGCCGACGGTAGGCCGAGTCCTAACGTCCTTGGTAGGGTTCAGCCTATTGATTCTTCTTGACGTCAGGGACGTATTGCCGATAGGAAGGGTAGCCTACCGTTGCCTGTAAGGTTCTGGTTTAGCTAAACTTGTAATCCTCAGACCTACCGTTGACGGTAAGTCAGTATACCTTAGGCGGTAGGTCTTCATTGTTGACATCATCGGCTCCGTTTTCGCTCCGTTCTCGTTTTCTTTCATCGGTTTTTTTCCCCAAAAGGCATGTAAGATAAGAATAAAGGGTATTAGTCTCAAATAAGTATTTTTACATACTACAACATCGAAAAAGATTAAAATAACATATCGAAGTATAGATAAATAAGCACATATTACTAGCCTACCGTCATCGGTAAGTCTCTACCTTGGCTGCACTGGTGATCCTTGGACCTACCGCCAATGGTAGGTTAGCCTACCTGAGGTGGTAAGTCTTCATCATTGACATCGTTGGCTCCATTTTTGTTGTTTTTGCTCTGTTTTCATTTCCTTTCATCGTTTTCTCTTTCAAAAGGCATCTAAGACAAGAATAATGAGTATTAGTCTAAAATATGTGTTTTTACACATTAAAAAATCATAAACGATGAAAATAACATGTAGAACTATAGACAATTAAACACATATAAAATACCCCCACACTTATCCGTTGCTTGTTCTCAAGCAACGCAAACTAAACAGAAAAAACTGAGGAGTTAAAAAAAACTTTTATTTCAGAAAGACAAAGCACAAAAACAAGAGAAGCCTAATTGTAAATAGTTAATATCACAAAACGACCACAAGCAATGGTAGCATAAATAATCACCAACCCAAACAAAGAAAAAGCAAAGTAAAAACGAATAAAACTATGAAAGACAAAAGATAAAGCCACTTCAATAGAATACAATCCTACCCAACTCTAAATATAAAACAAAACGGACCAACGACAAAAAATCACTAAGTCTACCACAAGTCACTAATAATCGTTGCAGATCAAAAGTGTGTGTGTGAATTGCTCATGCTATTTTTCGGAGAAAAAGAGGAATGTCAAGTGATTAGCACAATGGAATATTTTAAAAGACAATGCACACAAGCTCATGCTTCTCTACTACTTATCCACTCTAACGTCTAATCTAGGTCGTTCACGGATTAGGTAGGATTTTTCACTATGTAATGTTAGGCTTGGCACATGTATAAGGTAACAAACGAAGGTAAACGGAGAATAAAGATAAATGAGATAGAGCTAATGCAACAAAAAGAAAAAAGATAAAAAAAATTAAAGAACACTTTCTAGATGTTTTTTTCACTCTTCTCACTCACCCTTGAACATCTTACTTCGTTCTTTTCTCATCCCACCTAACCAGGTATAAAAGATAGAGAGATGCTTGATATTTTTTCAAAAATTTACTAATAAAATAAACACTCATATTTTTTCTTCATCTTCTGCTATGTTTTTCATTTTTTTTGTACTTTCTCTATTTTCTATATTTTTTTCTTATCAAGGATCAATTTCTTTTTCTTTCTTTTTCTCTCTTTTCAAGAGCCATAAGCACCGAACAATTGAAAAACCTAAAATACGCCTCTTTTACACTGGGTTTTTCTTTCTTTTTTCACTCCTTCACCCCCACACTTATTTTTTTTCCTCACTCAAAATGGCTAAAAAGATATTATAACAAATAGCTCCATAAATTGAGGTTTTATGTAGTGAGTTTAAGAGAACAAAGAAAAGAAGGGATTGAAACCCTTAGTATAAAAGCACAAAAAGGGAACTAGGGATTGATTCAATATAGGATATGACAAGAAAGGCACAAACGGTACAAAGAAAGCCTAAGACTATCATTTCTGGGACCATCCTAGACTAGAATTCTTTGCTTTTAAGGAAAGAAAAATGTGAAATTGCAAGAAAAGACCTAAAAAATGATGATTATTATTATTATTATTATTATGCTAAGTACCCAAGATTCCTAGGCTTCTATTACTTAAACAACATTTATAATTGCATGAAAACCATTGATCATGTAAGAAAATTAGTAATTGCGGTTTTCAGAGTGATTAAGTCATTCGCCTTCTACGAAAAAATTAAAGAATTTTGTAGTTATGTACTCTACTGAGAGTAGCCAAACAAAAATATTTTTGGGTTTTTCTTAGAATAAGAAAAAGAAATGGAAATAAAAGCTTTTTGAAATTTCAAATTTTTTGATTTCTTTGAGTTTTTCAAATAAACTACTAAAAGTTAAAATAAACAAAGAAAGAAAGACAAGAAATAAATAGTTAAAAAACAAAGAAAAAATAAGACATAAAATGCCCCCCACACTTAAAGTCACATTGTCCTCAATGTGGGGGTCAGATTAACAAGGGAAACGAATAAAACACATACATAGGAAGCAATCCCGCAGATATAAAGCAGTAAAGTAGATCAGGAAGCCATCCCCCACACGAACAAGAAAAGAAAGAAAAGTGACAAAATTACTTAAGCACAAATAAAGAATTAAAAAGATAGAAGAAGAGAGTCTAAAGAGTGTTAAGGGAGGTTATCTTGTGGTTTCTTGAGCAAACAACCCGTGCCGGCCTCTGGAAAAAAATAAATACAAAACGCAGCTGTTAGGGGACCCTACTGCATGCAGTAGGGTCAAGCTTAGCTTTCGCGGTAGGCTTCTGTCCTTTCCAAGGTGAAATTTTCGTCGAACCTATCGCCGACATTAGGTTAGACCTACCATCCATGGTAGGTATCTGCCTGGGCGAACTCTCCTAAATTGTAACCCTACTGGCAGCGGTAGAGTACCCTATTGTCCACGATAAGGTTGTGCTGGAAAGTGTTTTTTGAGGAGTAATTTAGCCCTTTTTCACATTCAATTAATCTAATGATACTAAAAAAGTAAAAGGTGTAGCATGGGCACGCAAATAACTGTCTGAAGGGGCTTTCACAACACCAAAACAAAAAGGTTAAAATAATTTCATGAGAATAAATGAAGAAAAACAGGAAAAACAATGATGACAAATACAAATTACAACATGGGATCACAGCCCTGTTTACTCTTCTTGGAGAACGATGGATTCCTTTTGAAGGGTCCCCACGTCCTCACTGAAATATGATTTAACGCAATGGCCATTTACCTTAAATGTGTCTTGTGTAGGGTGTGTTACTTCTATGTTGCCTTATGGAAAAACTTTTCTTATGGTGAAGGGTCCAGACCATCTTGACTTAAGCTTTCCAGGAAAAAAGGGAAGACGGGAGTTGTAGAGGAGCATAAAATCTCCTTCTTTGAATTCTTTTGGGACCAAGTGTCTGTCATGCCATTGCTTCATTTTTTTCCTAGTATAAGTTCGAGTTCTCATACGGTTGCAATCGCTATTCATCTGGCTCATTCAGCTAGGGTAGTCTTCCTTTACTTGCATGAACATAGTAAAATTAACTAGTTGAATTGCCTAATAAGCTTTATGTTCAATTTTGACAGGTAAATGACACGATTTTCCATATAAAAAACAAAAAGGAGTACACCCGATTGGTGTCTTATAAGCAGTTCTATATGCCTAAAGAGCATTATCTAACTTAATACTCCAATCTTTCCAAGTACCATCAACAATTTTCTCAAGGATGTGTTTAATTTCTCACTAATTCTACTTGACTGCTAGTCTAAGGATGACAGGGAGCCGCTAGCTTATGGGTCACTCCCAATCTCTTAAACACTTTTTCGAGTTGTTGGTTACAGAACTGAATACCTCTATCTCTTATAATAGCTCTAGGGATGCCAAAATGAGAAAACAACTTCTTTTAAGAACATAACCATATCTCTAGCATCATTTGTGGGAAAATCTTGATCCTTAACCTATCTAGACACGTACTCGACATTGACCAAGACGTATTGATTACTGAAAGAATTAGGGAAAGGACGCATAAAATCAATACTCCAGCAGTCAAATACCTCACAAACTAGAAAAGTAGACATAGAATAGCATACGTTTTGAGATGTTACTTGTGTGCTGGCAACTGTCACATTCTATAACATACCTTTTGCATCTTTAAAAAGGGTTAGCCAGTAGATACCTGATTCGAGTATTTTTTTTAGCGTCCTGTTAACTTGATAATATCTACCGGCTGATCCTTTATGACAATACTTCAGGATTTCTACTATTTCAGGGTCGGCCCTCCCAAAAATAGTACTTCAAGTCTGCAAAGAACTTCTTCCTCTTCTGGGCATTACATGCAAGAATAACATTTGAAACAAAATAGTTAGCTATATAGGCATACCAAGGTGAATCATCAACATTAGTTTTGTAGAAAAGGAGTTGTTCATCTAGCAAAGTATCGTAATTTGTTCTTTGTCCAGCAGTTCTAAACCGGGATTCTCTAATCTAGAGAGATGATCGGCTACCAGATTTTCAGCTCCCTTCTTGTCCTTTAATCTCTAAATCAAATTCTTGCAAAAGAAGTACCCATCTAATTAGTCTAGGTTTAGCATCGGTTTTAGATAGGAGGTACTTCAACGCGGAATGGTCAATATAAACTATGACTTTAGAAAGTATTAAATAAGGACGAAAATTTTCAAATGTCAATACTATTGCAAGCAACTCCTTCTCTGTGGTTGTGTAATTTGCTTGGGCATTCGTTAGGGTCTTGCTTGTATAGTATATCGGTTGGAAAAACTTACCTTTCTATTGGGATAAAACAGTCCCTATAGCATAGTCACTGGCATCACACATCAATTCAAAGGGAAGTGACCAATCTTTAGAGACTTATTGGAGACTTCGTGAGCTTTTCTTTAAGTAAATTAAGACTAGCTAAGCAATTATCATCAAAATTAAAAGGCATATCTTTCTCAAGCAATCCAGTAAGTGGCTTTGTAATTTTATAAAAATCCTTTACAAATCTCCTATAAAATCCCGCATGTCCTAAGAAACTCCTAATCACTTTCACAAAGGAAGACAGAGGCAATCTTTCAATTGTCTCTATTTTAGCTCTATCTACCTCAATGCCATTTTCAAAAAATTTATGACATAAAACTATTCCTTCTTGAACCATAATATGGAAATTTTTTCAATTTAGAATAAGGTGAGTTTCCTCACATCTTTTTAAAACTTTTTCTAGATTAGACAGGCAGACATCAAAAGAATTTCCAAAATCAGAAAAATCATCTATAAAGACTTCTATGATATCCCCCACCAAACCCTCAAAAATAGCAATCATGCAACGTTGAAAAAGTAGCAAGAGCGTTACAAAAACTAAAAGGCATACATCTGTATGCGAATGTACCGTATGGGCATGTGAATGTTGTTTTCGCTTAGTTTTCTGAGCCGATGGAAATTTGAAGTAGCTCAAGAATCCGTCAATTAGGCAATAAAAGGGGTGTCCCGCTAAGCTTTCCAATATTTGATCGTTGAATGGAAGGGGGAAGTGATCTGTTCGAGTTGCTTCGTTTAATTTTCTATAATCAATGCATACCCTTCAACCGATGATTACCCTTGTTGGGATTAGTTATTCTTCTATTTTGCCACTACCGTCATTCCACTACCACTTGTATTGGGCTTACCCAGATGCTGTTTGAGATAGGATATATAATTCCAGTATCAAGGATTTTGATGACTTCCGTCTTTACCACTTCTTACATGTTTAAATTCAATCACCTTTGAGGTGGATTCACCGGCTTAGAATGCTCTTCCAATCGAATCTTGTGGGTGCAAAAGGACGGACTTATACCTTGGATGTTTGTTATCTTCCAAGCAATAGTTTTCTGATGTTTTTGTAAAGTCCAAAAAGAGGCTCGTTTTTTGGGCCGGTTAAACTTGGAGAAGATGATTGAGAGCGTTGACTTTCCCCAAGGAAAGCATACTCCAAGTGATCTGGTTACGATTTCAGCTCTAATTCAGGCGGCTCTTCAAATAAGGTTTTAAGAAAAGGTTTTGGGGGTATCTTTAGGTCTTCTTGTGTCGTAGTAGTATTCTCCACTTCTGCTTCATTTAATTTCTCAGCTAAGAACCGAAGTTCCTTAGAATCCATCTCGTCTTCAAAATCTTGTTGCAGAGTAATAATTAGGGAATCTTCTTGGATAAATTCCTGTACGAGAGTAGAAATATAAGGATCAATAAAATATATCATAAAACAGTATTATCGTGATCATTAGATCTACGCGTGGCGTTAGCAAGTCTTAATATGACTTTCTCTTCCCCTAACCGAAGGGCCAATTTTCCTTCCACCACATCTATTACAGCCTTAGTGGTGGCAAGGAAAGGGTAAAATAAAATGAGTGTAATCTCAATGTCCCACTCATATCCATAATAACAAAATTAACCGGGAATACTGAGTCCCCTACTTTCACTAGCACATCCTCTATAATACCTCTAGGATACTTAGTAGACCTATCCGTAAGTTGAATACTCATCCTAGTAGGTTTAGGCTTAGGCTTTCCCACCCCCAACTCTTTAAAGAAATTAGAGGGCATTAGATTTATCCTAGCACCTAAATCAACTAATGCACTAGAAATAGTTATACCACCTAGAGTACAAGGGATGGTAAAACTCCCTGGATCCTTTAGTTTCTTCAAAAGTTTTTGAATGGGATTGAGAATTGCTGAGCATTCTTCATTCATTAGTACCAAAGAGATATCCTCCAACCTCTTCATTCCAGAGATAGGTTTTTTCAAGAATTTCGTTACTTAAGCATCTGCATTAGAACATCAACCAGAGGTAAGTTAATATGTAATTATTTTAAGATTTCTAGCAACCTAGCATATTGTTCATCCTACTTTGCCTTCAATAGTCTTCTTGGGAATAGAATAGGAGGTATGTATGGCGGGGGAGATGACTTCTGCCTTTCTACTTCCTTTGTTGAACCTCTTTTTCCTTGGGGGGAAAATAGAATCATCTTGTGCTTGAGCAGTCCCCTTCTCTTCTTCCACAACTGTGGGGGATGTCTTTACTAATACTTTCCCGTACCTTAAGGTTACCACCTTAGCGTCCTCATTTGATTTATCCCTCATGTTACTCGATAGATTACCAGGTGGACAGTTAGTGATCATTCTTGTTAATTTCCCAATTTGACTCTCCATGTTATGGAGGGAGGCAGTTTTGCTTCCTTGGACTGCTTCCATGCTCTTCACCCTGTCAATCACCGAATTGACATATTTTGAAACAAAATCTTCCAAGCTAAGCGACTGGGATGCTAGATGTATTAGTGGAATAGAATTCTAGGGTGGATATTGATTGAAGGGGTTGTTGTTGTCTCCTTTGACTTTCACCTTCGATGAGCATTTGATTGATTTCTTTGCCCCGAACCGTGCTGATTAGGGTACGTGTTGTACCCTTAGCAATCTCCTCGGAACATGTCATGTTTATGTTCAGCATGTTGAGGTTTAGCGACCATGTTCTCTATCCCTTGTTCTAATACTGTAGGCACTCGAGCTTACATGGCATCATTAGCATCCATATCTTATTTTTCAAAACTTGAAAGGAATAATTAGATAAGCAACAGGTTTTAAAAATAATAAGTCAAATTCCCAATGTGCATACCATGAATACCCAACAAAACGAGAATGATGAACAGGCAAACAAAAAAAACAAAGATGACTAAAGCACTAAATAAAACGACTTTTCCTTAAGTTGTCGTCCTTGGCAACTGCGCCAAAAACTTAATGTGTGATATAAATAAAATGGGATGCACTACTAAACTAAGCAACAGGCAAGTGAGCCTATCACTATAGTAAATAGGTTATACCTGAGTGTCGAATCTCTCGAGGACGGTAAAAGCTTAAGTACTAATCGCATCTCTAATGTTTAGTCTAAAGAAAACCTAGTTTTAGAAAAATAATTAAACTAAAAAGCCGGAAATAGTTTAACAACTAAAGAAAGCAAGTAATAAAAACTAAGATTTAAAAACTTTATAAAACAAGAGTTTGGATGGTAGAATTCCCCTAATCCTTATTACTAATTCAACTGAAAAACTTAAATGAAAACGATGTTGAATTAATTACATTGAGTCATCACTATAAATCGGGCAATCCTTATCTCTAAGCGAATGACACCCTACTCACTACCTCTTAGAAGAAAATCTCTTTTCTCCCTAACAAATTATGAATGCCGTAAAATCTTGGTGATTAAAGGATCTAAAAGTGCAATATCATATCTCTAGTCAATTGCCCCAATTAAACCCCAATTGGTTGCCCTAAATTGTTCTTCCTTTTCAAATTCCAAACAATCTTGTTATAAATCTAATCTTGCAACAACTAAATTGCAAACAAACACAATTTGAGAACTTAATAAAAACAAACATCGAAATCAAGAAATTAAACCAAAAATTTCATAATCAGGAATTACGGTTCAACCTGGTTGGGATTTTTCTAACTAAGTTTTATACCCAATACTTGCAAACGCACAAGATAAATGTAATATGGCCGTATAAGGGTATCGAACCACAGAGAAAGGCTTAAATACCTAAAATATTATCTTCCTAAATTAATTTTATAAAAAAATAATAATCAAATTTTATTATCTAGAAATTATTCCTAAATTAACTAAAACTAATAAATAAAATAACTAAATAAAAAATAACAAGAGCTTAACCAAAGAGATGATTTAGAACCTTGAATCCACCACTAACCTATATAAAAATGGTTTAATTTTATTTAGGAGAAAAGATTAGAACTTTATGTGGTGATCTACGCTACAAGTTTCGATTCACTAAAGAAATATATTGTGCTTAAATGCATGACATAACCCATCTAACCATTAGCATGACTTATTTAATTCTAAGACATAAATCATCTAAAATTAGTATGAACTTTGCAAAAATCAAATATCTCTCATACTCAAGACTACAAGAATTAAGCATCGATAAAAGTACCAATGAACCTAAATCATTATTCTACAAGAACAATCACAAAAAATTAATTGCATCAAACAAAAAAAAACATCCCAAGATATGCAATCACATAAATAATGTAATAAATCTCCCAAAATAAAATAAACCAAAGTTACATAGTTAGGTTTTCATCAAGATTTTAAAAAGAAAATTAGTTCATGATTAAAGGGAAAGAAAGGAAAATTTTCTTCAAGTAGATAATGGCTTTCTTCCAATTAAAGTTCCCGCAGCTCGCTTGTATTTTTGCTGCTGTCGCTGCGTCTTTCTCCTGCTTCTGCAGCTGCTCCAGTTTTTCTTCTTCAGTCGCTGCTTTTTTTCTCGTTGTAGCTGCTTCTTTCTTCTCCTCCTTGTGCAGCTGCTTCCTCCTCTTTCCAATTCCTGCGGCTTCGAATTTTTTCTTCTGCTGCAATTTTTCTCTTTTGCAGCTCTTTTTTTTCCTTGCTGCCCTCCTTTTGAAGCAGCTAGTTTTTTTCCTAATCAGCTGCTTTCTTTCCTTTTATTCTCTTCGCTGCCCTCTCCTCTTTTTCTTTCTTTCTTTTTGGTAGGTTTCTTTCTTTCTATTTCTCACCTTGGGCCGCCCTTTTTTTATTTCTTGTGGTGGGCTGCTACACTTCTTCCTTTTGTTGTGGTGGACTGCTCCATTTCTTGGGCTTCTCTCTCTTTTTTTATTTTTATTGTCATGTAAATCATATATTTCAAAGCCCACTTAGTTTCCTTTTATGTATCCAAGAAGCTTGCTTCATGTTTCTTGTATATCTTGCAACTGAACCAATGAAATAATTAAGATATAATAATCATAACAAATGAAGAAATAATATTCTTATATGACTACCAAATAAAACTTAAGGTGTTTATTTGTATCTAAAATCGACTTTATCAACTCACCCACACCTAAGTTTTGGTAGTCCTCAAGCAAAAATGAAGAATAAAAAGAAAAACTAACTAGCCACATTCGTAGGACTCACAATTGCACTTAACATGTGTAACAAGCCCTTTAAACCCCTAAGTTCCCCTAATGGATGAGTATGGTCTTGTGAGGGTTTGCAGACGGCATACCCACAAAGTCAAATAAATAACAAACTTTAGAAAGATATAGAATCATCCTAAATTAAGTATCCTTCATCAGTATCTCAAACTTATCAAGAAAAGCACTCTTCCTTTTATTTTCAAACTTAAGTAAACAAGCAAACATTCAATTACCTCCTATAAGTAATGCAAGACTTGTGTAAGGTGTGATTGTTGTCATCAGAGAGTATAAAATAAATACTAAACAAAAATTTTAAATTGCACATAATAGACAAATCTCAACAACTGTTCACTCTATAAGCTCACTCTTTGTACCTTCTCTCCACTAATCGAGAATTCTCAAACTCAACTCAAATCAGGTATGACTTTATTGCTTGTAATGTAAGGTTAGGGTGTTGGTCATCAAACGAAGGTAAGGAATTCAAATTCAAAGAAAAGAGAGCTTGTAAAGTATATGGATACTTTAAAATTTCGAAAAATTTTCTAACTTTGTTTTTGCTCCCTTTTTTTTTTAATTAGTACATTCACCAACTACCATCTTCTTTCCAAAAATTTTATCCTTTAAGGCCACTCTTTTTCTTGCATTCACAAATTTGGGCCTCTTGAAAAGTTTTTCTCTTTGCACCTTTTGACTTGTAACAATTATGTATCAACTTTTCTTTCTTTTTCTTCTTTTTAGCTCAATACATTTGTTTTTTTTTAGCACAACAAGTCATATATATTTTTTCTCCTCCCTTTTGTCAAAATAACTTATTCTCTTACCGTAACACACAAACAACAACCCACAATTGAAGCACACGTTAGAAGTTTGCATTAAGCTCTCTACAAGATTAAAGGCTAATATTTAAGTAGTTTAAAGAAAGAAAATAACATTTAAGGCTCAAAAGGGCTCTAACGATTCAAAGAAGGCCTATGAGCGTCGTCTTTGAGTCAAATACTCGGTAGTCTTATAAGGTTTAAAGTGGTGTTTTTCTTTTATGGAAGGATATTATCTTTTATTAATAATATTATTTATATTATTATTATTTTAGAGATGTTATGATTAGTTAAAATATATATATATATATAGCTGCCACTTGGCGAGAGGAGTGTGCCACTTGGCACTTTGCATGAACCTGTAGGAGTGAGTATATATATGTGTGTTTGAGGAGGAGAAATGGCTGCTGCCTTTTTCCTCCTCCTGTCCCTTCCTCTCGGCACCCCAGCAACAGTAGTAAGTTTTCTTTTTTATATATTTATTATTTTTTTCCTTTCTTGTTTTTTTTTTTCTTTTGATTGTTGCTGCTACTTATTTGTTTTTTTTTTTGTTCTGCTTTTTGTATATATATATAATTCTGTTTTCTTATTTTTCCTCTTGACATTTTAGTAATTGAATAATTTTGATATGGTGTAGTATTGAGATTTCTTGAAGTTCTAATAATTATGTGTTAGCTAATATACTTATATATATAAATTTTCTTTTTTTATATAAGTTCTAATTTTTTTTCCTTTGATGATGGGTTGTAGAGTTTCATTTTGGAGTCTTCAGATGAGGTATTTAAGGTATAATGTGGTTTAAATTAGTTAATTTTTGTTTTGGTTTCTCTTATTTGGTTTTATATAAATTTATTTCATTTTCTTAGTATAATGCTTTTATGTTTTTGTTAGACCTAACTTTTGGTAAATTATTTTTAGTATACTTTCTTTTATATATCATTTTAATGTACGTAACCGTTTATATTTATATATATATATTTAGTATAAATTTTTAGTATATATACTTACATGTATAGTTTTAATATATATATTCTTAGTATATATATTTACATGTATATTTTTAGTATACATATTTACAGGCAAATATTTCAATTGTTTATGTATACATATATATTATTTTAAATGAGCAGTTTGTATCTATAATATATATTTCTGGCACATTATTGTTGTAAATAAATTCTAACATATAGCTTTCTATATATATATATATCCATATTTGTGGTATACAAAATTGTTGTGACTAATTTTAGTATATATATAGTCGGTATATATATATTTAGCATGTATGGGATTTTCTTTTTATATAAAATAATTTTAGTAAATAAAGTCTTGTATATATATATTTTAGTAAATAACTTTGTATACATTTTTATATATATAACTTTTGTAACATATTTACAGGCAAATATTTCAATTGTTTATGTATACATATATTATTTTATATGAGCAGTTTGTATCTATAATATATATTTCTGGCACATTATTGTTGTAAATAAATTCTAACATATAGCTTTCTATTTATATATCCATATTTGTGGTATACATAATTGTTGTGATTAATTTTAGTATATATATAGTCGGTATATATATTTAGCATGTATGGGATTTTCTTTTTATATAAAATAATTTTAGTAAATAAAGTCTTGTATATATATATTTTAGTAAATAACTTTGTATACATTTTTATATACATAACTTTTGTAACTAAGTATTGCATTCATAATTTTTATACGTATTTTTGGTATAAATAATTCTTGAAACTGATTTTTAACATTTATGGTTTTATATATATAATTTTTGTATACTTAACTTTTATGACTAATCTTGATATATATATACATCTAACATATAGCTTTCTATATATATATATATATATATCCATATTTGTGGTATACATAATTGTTGTGACTAATTTTAGTATATATATAGTCGGTATATATATTTAGCATGTATGGGATTTTCTTTTTATATAAAATAATTTTAGTAAATAAAGTCTTGTATATATATATTTTAGTAAATAACTTTGTATACATTTTTATATACATAACTTTTGTAACTAAGTATTACATTCATAATTTTTATACGTATTTTTGGTATAAATAATTCTTGAAACTGATTTTTAACATTTATGATTTTATATATATAATTTTTGTATACTTAACTTTTATGACTAATCTTGATATATATATACATCTATTTTTTGTATATGGCGTTAGCATATATATTTTTAGTATCACCGGTGGGTATGTATTATTTTTAGTATAGATGGGTTAAGAAGTTTAAGCTCTTTGGATTAATATACATGTAGTTATATCCTAGGTTCATAAGAAGTTTTTCGGAGGCGAATAGAAAAGTTTGAATTTACACTTAACTGTTTATTGGTATCCTGTTTGTAGGATTATGGCACCAGAGCCGCATCCAGGTAAGTCCACAAACCCGGTTTTCTAATATTATTTTCAAATATTACGGGCCTTGTAAAATGTGTTTCCTAAATCTGTTACAAATATTTACTACATTCAGCATGACATAATTTAGCATGTTTTTCGCTGATGTTCTCCATAATGTGTTACCTGTTTCTCAGAAAATGTATAGGAGTCGTGCTCCATATAGGTGTGGCCTTTTTAAAATGATTTATAGTTGCTGTGAAGCAGGAGTTGGTTATACACAGGTTTTTTATGGGAATATTTATATGTTGGAAAATGTTCTAGTCTTGAAAAGTTACACTATTTTGACATTTGACATGCATTAGTATAAATCTGGCTACATGTGTGAATTTCATAAGCATGTAGTGAACTGGCGGATGGGAATGTTTGCTGAAAATATTCATGACTTGATTCTATCTTGACGGCCAGGTAAGCGGCTTTTCTGTTTATAAACATATATGAAATCCCATTCCGACCAGGGTTACAGTTATGGTTATGATCAAGTGTTCGGAAGCGTGAAACGATTACACTGTACGTGGCTAGTCCCTCGTATGAGGGCCTCTTCTGATGGCGTGGACGCTTAAGACTCGGGAGAGTGGATCCACTGGAAGAGGGGCGTAGACCGCAGAGGGTGTGGCACAATCGGTCTACGTGGAACCGCATCATGCTCTGCGGAGGGGTTCGACCGCCTAGTGGTGAATCAGGAGGGCTTAAAACCGAGATTGGTCCTAGGGCAGACCTGGTAGGTGCCCTAGGAGTCTATAACCTATTTTGACCAGTGTATGGTGGTGCGGTTATTTGGTAATCGAGCGCTCGTACGGTGTTTGGCTGGTTTTGACTACAAGATGTCGAAACTTAGTTCCGGTGACCACGTTTTGGGATCCAGACTCTCTCCATGGATTCCAATTGTGGCATTGCATGTTTTTTTCAGTTCAGGTACAGAAGCTACACTGATGTGTCTTGATTCGCTCAGACTTCCCAACTGCGCTCGAAACCCTCATGTCGTTTCAAGCGTCTGTATTATTAAAATAATAAAGGAAAGTGTTTCCTTATGATTTGAATGAACTGTTTTTTGTGAAACTGCATCATCATTGTTTCAAGAAAATCACTGAGACATACAGACACACGTGGACTCACTAAGCATTCACGCTCACATTTTCCATATCATGTTTTCTCCTCAAATTAACTCAGGACATACAGAGGCATGGTACGCCGATGAAATTTTGGGCTTGGAGTTTTGGATCCAATTTTCCCTAGAAGGATATGTATTTGTGTGCTGTTTTTCTTATACTCAAGCAAGTTGTAAGGTTTCGATGATTTAAGATACTTTTAGTTCTGAATTAAAGTAACTTCATGAAGTTTCTCTTAAATCTTGTATTTGAGCGCACTAGAAGTATCCAGTTTATTGAAATTTTCTGCTGCGTACTTTGTGTATATGCTTATAAGTATTAATCTAGGATAGTGTTGTATTTTGGGACTTATAATTTAGTGCGGAGAGGCACGCAGATACCCTACTCAGCCACAGTTGGCCTAGTGGTAGGGTTAGGGGTATCACAGTTGGTATCAAAGCCCTAGGTTCGATTCGTAGATGGAGCCAGTAGATTCTAGAAGAGTACTAGGGGCCAACTGCATAGCTTTATTTTGCTCAGAGACTTTTCAGTTCACTTTTATCTTTCATTTTGCTCATCGTGTTATTAATCTTGTGGGAACAATGCCCCTTTGTATACGATATCATATCTTTTGCCATAACCATAATGAGAGGACATATAGATATGTTAAGCTTTTGAGATGATGATAGTTCAGTTGAGAGAGTACTAAGATTATTTGAGTCATCAAAAGAGGTTATTTATTCTGAGACTTGTAGCTCGATTGAGGGATTTTGTGGGGCATAAGGTACTAGGGAAAAACTATGATGACTTGTGGTGTATTAACTCCACAAAGAGGTGAGTGTAAAATTCTTATTAGGTATAAGATGTAATTCATATCGACTTTCGTCATCCCTACTTCTATGATGCCAAAGAACCTTATGCACCTTATAACTCAAGATTTTCATTGTTGTTGTCACAACAGAAAGAGCTCTCCGGTCCTTCGTTCTACATTCGATATATATATAGTGTGTAAGTAATACTCCACACCGCCGACCGGTGAATGTAAAGATGGAGATGAGCCTATTAGGATGGAGCTAATGATACATTTATCTTGATAAGGAAAACAATAAGGGATGACGAGGGTAGGTAAACTAGATGCAAAGTTTCTGAGGATTTGAAATATCAGTATACCTTGTGAGTGAGAGATCGACAATCTAATATGAGAATGGGTAAACCATTGATATAGTTGTTGAGATTTTTCTATGTTTTCGCTTTGAGTTTCATCCGGAATACTTTTGATAAGCTCAGTATTAGACCATAGTCTTTAAGAAGAATATATACCTAAACTTACTTGCATTGTTTTAGGATTCTTTAGTTTACACTGTACATATGTGTTAAGTAAAAATCTATTTTTGTGAGTGTGATTCTTTAGTGGGTGTATATAATTTGGAAGAGCCTAGGATCATGTTGATCGCAAATTATGTTCGGTATGGTACATCAATGGTATATTTTGTATGTATGCTCTACACCGTGCACCGAAAACCATTTTTATTAATTTAGAGGATGTTCCACTCTTTATTTGATGTACAATTCTAGTGTGCAGTGTTCTGTATGTAAGTTTTAACCTATAAGATAAGATTTAGGTATTTGACATTGAACAGATGCTTTTGGAAAGGACAGTGGAAGTACAAAGGGATAATAATTGTTTCAATCATTTGAGGGATAGGGTGTAATAGTAAGAACGGATTGGTTGACTGGACATCAGAATATACGTATTGTGGGTAGAATTTAGTTAGATCACCCAATAGTTTTAATCTTTAGAGTTTCTAATCTTTAGAGAATCACTTTATACGTAAGAGTAATATTAGAAACTCATGATAGAAGACTACTAAGGATATCTAATGTACTCCTGTAACTAGTCTGGCGAGAAGTTGAAGTGGTAACTTGTATCAGTAATAAAGGAATTATTAGATATCTTTTAAAAAAGAACTGATGAACATACCTCCGAAATGGAAAGTTGAGCTTAGGATATAATCAAAAGCAGAGGATGAGTCGATGTTTTGAACCACATATTAGATGGACTGCCCGTAGACACCGAAGTAGAAGTAGTTGAAGGTACGATTAAAATCTATTCTTAGCCAGCAAGGGTGATTATTAATCATGGAGCTACGCATTCTTTTGGGAGTTTTCTTTTCATAAAACATGTTCCTATACCTTCTACTGCCATTCATTATCAATTGATAGCTAGCACTCCTATAGGTTTGAGTAAGGGGACTGAGGTAAAGAAGAATGATAGAACCCAAGATGTATATAGATTACAGAGAATTGAATAGTGTGACTGTCAAGAACAAATACCCACTTCCACTTATTGTTGTCTTATTTGATCAACTCCGAGGAGCATGATATTTTTAAAATTTTGACTTGAGACAGGGGTACTATTGGTATTAAGTTATGAGAAGAGAAAAAGATATTCCAATAACGGCTTTCAACACATGATATAGGTATTATGAGTCTGTCTTTGTGCCATTTGGATGGATAAATGCACCCACGACATTCATGGAATTGGCACAAAGGATTTTCTATCCTTACTTGGAAAAGCTTGTGGTGATTTCCCTTGATGATACTCTTGTGCATTGACCTAGTCCCGAAGCACATGAACAACATCTTTGAAGAGTATTGTAAACCCTACAAAAGCATAAGTTGTACGTCAAGATTAGTGAATGTAGGTTTTGGATGGTGGCAAGTGACTTCTATAGGGCATGTGATTGCTCAGGGAGTAGTGACTGATTGGACACAACCCAAAACATCAATAGAGGCACATATCTTCTTAGGTATGGAAGGGTATTATTGGAGATTCATAATAAACTTTTTTTTAGAATCGTTAGACCTTTAACGCAACTTACAAGGAAAGCCATTAAGTTTAAATGGGTGGAGAAATGTGAGAGGCAGTTTCAATGCAAGATAGATAAGTCGTTGCTTAGGGTCTAACTAAATTGAAGAATTATGATCAGAATTATCCAACACATGATATAGAGTAGGTAGCTATAGTGCGACTAGGGTGTGGTGACTTCACTTTTATGGGGAAAGTATGTGATCTTTATTGATCACCAAAATTTACAGCACTCGTTTTTCCTAGAAGATTTAAATATAAGACAATGTCGATGGATGCAACTGCTGGAGGTACATCAGTGCCCAAATAACTACAATCCAGGAAAGGCGAATGTGGTGGTGGATGCATTGAATAGAAAAACAAAGATATCAAGTCTTAGTTTAACATCCAGCCTATAACAAGATATTAAAAGCACCCAAAAGAGTAATAAGGAATTCCAAGAGTTTGAAGGTCGTGTGGAAACTAAGAAAATTGGAGAATTTTCGAACATTAGAAGATGATGGGAGCCTATATTTTCAAAATCAGTTGTGTGTATCGATGAAACTGAACTTAAACATAAGATCCTAGAGGAAGCCCATTAAAGAAAATATTCAGTGCATCTTGGAGAGGTTGAAATGTACAAAGACTTAAAGCAAAAGTTTTGGTAGAATGGAATAAAGAAAGAGATTTCAGGGTATGTAGCAGCCTGTCTTACATGTCAAAAGGTTAAGGCAGAGCATCAAAACTCATCAGGGCTACTACAACTGCTACCTATCCCGAATGGAAATGGGATCATGTGGCAATGGACTTTGTCACAGGATTGCCCCGGACCAAGGGGTATAAGGATGCTATCTGGGTGATCATCGATTATTTAACGAAGTGGCTGATTTTATTGTCATTAATATGACATACCCTTTGGACAAGTTGGTACAGATTTACGTAGATGAGATTTTTCGACTTCATGGGGTTCCTGTTGATATTATATCTGATAGAGACTCGAGGTTTACCTAAAGGTTTTGGCCCAAGTTCCAAGCAGCGATGGGGTCTAATCTAAGTTACAGCACCATAGCACACCCCCAAACCGATGGACAGTACAAGGGAAAAATTCAAACCTTGAAGGATATGTTGAGAGCTTGCGCTTTAGATTTTTGGAACAAGTTAGTTGACAATTTTTCTTATGCTGAGTTGGCTTATAATAATAGCTACCACTCTTCGATAGAAACGGCACTATTTGAAGCATTGTATGATAAGAAATACAGAACACCCCTGTATTGGGATGAGGTTGGAGTTCAATCTCATTAGAAACAAGGGAAGTTGATGTCAGAGTTGGAGGAAACGTAGAAACAAGTTAGAATAATTCAAGATCGGCTTCGAGCAGCCAAAAGTAGATAGAAGAGCTATGCCGATAATTGGAGAAGGGACCTAGAGTTTAGTGTGGGAGGTCGAGTTTTTTTGAAACTTATGTTACATTGCCGAAGGCTTGGATGTCTAAGGGGAGGAAAGTTAAGCCTCCGATATGTTGGACAGTTTGAAATTATTAACAAGGTTGATAAAGTGGCATATCGGTTAGCCTTACCGAGTAAACTGATGGGTATACATGACGTGTTTCACGTATCATAATTGAAAAAATATCATCCTGCACCGGATCATGTTTTCAATGATGACCAATTGGAGTTACGAGCCGATTGGTCGTACGAAGAAAAACCAGCCGAGATTATAGAATAAAGCGTAAAAGTGTTACGTGGGAGACAAATTTCAATGTGTAAAGTTGTACGGAGGCATCATGGAATTGAGAAGGCAACCTGGGAGGCTGAGGAATACCTAAAGAGGAAATATCCGGAACTTGTAGGTATATGATTACCCAATTTCTGGGACGAAATTTTTCTTAGGGGGGAAGAATGTAACGCCCCACTCAGTAGGCATTTCAGGCGACCTAGAGAGGGTGTTTGTCGTAAACATAGAACTCGGGGTATAACATAATAAAATCTAAGAATTCATTGTGCGCACTTTTTAGCAATTTAAAATACTCGGTAGTCTTATAAGGTTTAAAGTGGTATTTTCTTTTTGTAGAAGGATATTATCTTTTATTATTAATATTATTTATATTATTATTATTTTAGAGATGTTATGATTAGTTAAATATATATATATATACAGCGGCCACATGGCGAGAGAAGCGTGCCACTTGGCACTTTGCATGAATATGTAGGAGTGAGTATATATATGTGTTTGAGGAGGAGAAATGTCCGCTGCCTTTTCCTCCTCCTGTTCCTTACTCTCGGCGCCCCAGCAATAGCAGTAAGTTTTATTTATATTTATTTATTATTTTTTCCTTTCTTGTTTTTTTCTTTCTCTTGATTGTTGCTACAGCTTATTTGTTTCTTTTTTTTTTTTTTTGCTTTTTGTATATATATTTTTGTTTTATTTTTTTTCCTCTTGATTAGACATTTTATTAATTGAATAATTTTGGGATGGTGTAGTGTAGAGATTTCTTGAAGTTCTAATAATTATGTGTGTTAGCTAATATATTTATAGATATATAAATTTTCTTTTTTTTTTATATAAGGTCTAATTTTTTTTTCTTTGATGATGGGTTGTAGAGTTTAATTTTAGAGTTTTGAGATGAGGTATTTAGGGTATAATGTGGTTTAAATTAGTTAATTTTTATTTTGGTTTCTCTTATTTGGTTTTATATAAATTTATTTATTTAATTTTTCTTAGTATAATGCTTTTATGTTTTTGGTAGACCTAACTTTTGGTAAATGATTTTTAGTGTACTTTCTTTTGTATATAATTTTAATGTACGTAACCGTTTATATTTATATATATTTAGTATAAACTTTTAGTATATACTCTTACATGTATAGTTTTAATATATATTCTTAATATATATATTTACATGTATATTTTTAGTATACATATTTATAGGCAAATATTTCAATTGTTTATGTATATATATATTTTTTAATATGAACAGTTTGTATCTGTAATATATATTTCTGGTACATTATTGTTGTAAATAAATTCTACTGTATAGCTTTATATATATATCCATATTTGTGGTATACCTAATTGTTGTGAATAATTTTAGTATATATATAGTCGGTATATATATATTTAGCATGTATGGGATTTTCTTTTATATAAAATAATTTTAGTAACTAAAGTCTTGTATATATATATTAGTAAATAACTTTGTATACATTTTTATATACATAACTTTTGTAACTAATTTTTGCATTCATAAATTTTATACGTATTTTTGGTATAAATAATTCTTGCAAATGTTTTTTAACATTTATGGTTTTATATATATATATATATTGTATACTTAACTTTTATGACTAATCTTGATATATATATAACTAATTTTTGTATCTAGCATTAGCATATATATTTTTAATATCACCGGTGTGTATGTAGTATTTTTAGCATAGATGGGTTAATTGTTTATTGGTATCCTATTTGTAGGATTATGGCACCAGAGCCGCATCTAGGTGAGTCCACAAACCCTGTTTTCTAATATTATTTTCAAATATTACGGGCCTTGTAAAATGTATTTTCTAAATCTGTTACAAATATTTACTACATCCAGCATGACGTAATTTAGCATGTTTTTCGGAGATGTTCTCTATAATGTGTTACCTGTTTCTTAGAAAATGTATAGGAGCCATGCTCCATATAGGTGTGGCCTTTTCAAAATGATTTATAGTTTCTGTGAATCAGGAGTTGGTTATACACAAGTTTTTTATGGGAATATTTATATGTTGGAAAATGTTCTAGTCTTGAAAAGCTACACTATTTTGATATGCATGAGTATAAATCTGGCATACATGTGTGAATTTCTATAAGCCTGTAGTGAACTGGCGGATGGGGATTTTTGCTGAAAATATTCATGACCTAATTCTGTCTTGACGGCCGGTAACCGGCCTTTCTATTTATAAAGATATATGAAAATCCCATTCCGACCAGGGTTACAGTTCTGGTTATGATCAAGTGTTCGGAAGCGTCAAAGAATTACACTGTATGTGGCTAGTCCCCCGTATGAGGGCCTCTACCGCTGGCATGGACGCTTTAGTCTCAGTAGAGTGGATCTTGAAGAGGGGCGTAGACCACAGAGGGTGTGGCCCAATCGGCCTACGTTGATACCGCATCATTCTGTACGGTGGGGTTCGACCGTCTAGTGGTGAGTCAGGAAGGGTTCGAAATCGAGGTTGGTCCAAGGGCAGACCTGGTAGGTGCCCCAAGAGTCTATAGCCTATTTTGACCAGTGATATGGGAGTGCAGTTGTTTGGTAATTGAGAGCTCGTATAGTGTTTGGCTGGTTTTGACTACAAGATGTCGGAACTTGGTTCCGATGACCTCATTTTGGGATCCGGACTTTCTTCGTGGAGCCCAACTATGGCGTTGCATGTTTTTTTCAATTCATGTGCAGAAGCTGCGCTGATGTGTCTTGATTCGCTCAGACTTCCCAGCTGCACTCGAAACCCTCATGTCATTTCAAGTATCCGTATTGTTAAAATAATAAAGGAAAGTGTTTTCTTATAATTTGCATGAACTGTTTTTTGTGAAAGTGCATCATCATTGTTTCAAGGAAATCACTGAGAGACTCACTGAGCGTTCACGCTCACGTCTTCCATATCATGTTTTCTCCTCAGATTAACTCAGGACATACAGAGGCACGGTACGCCGCTGAAGTATTGGTCCTGGAGTTTTGGATCCATTTTTCCCTTGAAGGATATGTATTTGTGTGTTGTTTTTCTTAGACTCGAGCCGGTTGTAAAGTTGCTTTTTTTATTTTATCGTAAGGTTTCGATGATGTAATATACTTTTAGTTTTGAATTAAAGTAAGTCGATGAAGTTTCTATTAAACCTCGTATTTGAGCGCACTAGAAGTATACAGTTCACTGAACTTTTCCGCAGCGTACTTTGTGTATATAGCTATAACTCTTATTCTAGGATAGTGTTTGTATTTTGGGACTTATAGTTTACTGCCGAGAGGCACGCAAATACCTTACTCAGCCGCAGTTGACCTAGTCGCAGGGTTAGGGATATCACATTTCTCTTGGTCTTTGGGGTACACTGGAATTTGTAGTATCCTGAGTAACCATCTGAGAAGCAATAAAAATTTTGACTAGCTAATTTTTCAAGAATTTGATCAATAAAAGGTAGAGGGAAATGGTCTTTTCTTGTTGCAGCATTTAGTTTTCTATAATCCATACACATTCTCCACCTAGTAATCTCTCTAGTAGGAACTAACTCTCCTTCCCTATCCTCAACTACGGTCACTCCTGCCTTCTTTGGTACAACTTGTACAGGACTAACCCACGGACTACCAGAGATAGGATAACAGATATCAGAATCTAAGAGTTTAACTACCTCTTTTTTTTACTATTTCTCTCATGTTAGGATTTAGCCTTCTTTGCAATTCCCTAAAAGGTTGTGCATTTTCTATGAGATGTATTCTATGCATGCATAGAGATGGATCTATCCTCTTTAAATTAGCTATGGACAACCCTATGGCCCTCTTATGATTAGAAAAAACTGTAATTAAATCTCTTTCTTGGTCAGATTTTAACTCAAATGAAATTATTACAGGCAAAGTTTCACTTTTACCTAAGAAAACATATTTAAGTTTAGAAGGGAGGGCTTTTAATTCAAGCTTGGGTGGACACACAAGAGAAGGTACAGCAGGGGATTTTGCAAGCATAGGCAAAGGATCATGATTCACAATCCATGAAGAGTTTTCTAATAGTGCAATACAAGTAATAATAGAATTTACATCCTCAATGCACATGGTATTCTCATTTTCAACAAAAGTAGATTCTTTAGAACATATTAAAGGTAGAGTTTCTTCATTTAATTCATCAGTTATATCTACAAAATAACAATCAAAATCATCTTCCATAAACGGTTGTGAAGAAGCTTTAAAAATATTCAATCTAATCCTCATATTCATCACAGAGACATCCATGACCCCAGTTCTACAATTAATAGTAGCATTTGCAGTAGCCAAGAAATAACGGCAGAGAATAACAGGGATATGATTCTTGAAAGATCTACAAGGTTCAATATCTAGGATGACAAAGTCTACAGGGAGACATCTTTATCAATCTGAACTAGAACATCATCTATCCTCCCCATAGGTACCTTGATAGACCTATTAGCTAATTGTAAGGTCATATTAGTGGGTTGTAGAATGGTGGCACCCATCTCTCTCTCCACTCCTTATGGTTGGTGATTCCTCTTCTCTCTTCTCTTGCTAACTTTTTTCTTCTAAAACTCTTTTACCTCCTCCTTTTTTTACTCATTCTAAACAAATTAAACCCTAAAATCATCCTTTTCTTCAACCTTCTCATCAATAGAACCCACCATTCCACTCAATTTCTTTCCCCATCTACCTCCTCTTTTTAATTTCTTGTTTATGTAATTTCTTGTAATTTTGGGTCTTTTAGTTAATTTTTTCTACATACTAAATTTATTTTTGTGGTTTATTGTGTTTCCTAACAAAATTTTGCCGAAAATAGCCCAAGGAAATGTTTTGGCAAACTTCCGGCCGAATTCAGGTGAAACTCCAACGGAACTCCAACGGCAATCCAAATGAGGCGAGCAAATTTTCGTGGTCATGTTTGTTTTCGCAAACAAACACAGGCTACTTCTCAAAAATTTTTGACTCCTTTTCCCTATAGTTCTTGTTTATTAATCCTTGATATTTTTTTCGGACTTAGTTTTCTATTTCTAATTTTGTTGGAAGTATTGCTTATACTATTATTTGTTTATGTTTTTATGCATGCTTTTGGACCCACGGGCAACACTAGAACACTATAACACATGGGCAACGTTAGGATTTTATTTCTTTTGTGCTTTTTTATTGTGTTCTTGCATTTTTGTTCGTGTTGATACTTTTACGTTGCGTTGTTGTTCCCTTTTTTGTTTTCCTTCTATCTCCCTTTCGTTTTTATCTCTTTCTCTCTCTCTCTCTCTCTCTCTCTCTCTCTATATATGGCCCCCAAGAAATCTGTCGCTTCATCTTCCAAATAAAAATGGGCTCGTGTTGCGGGGACCTTGCCCGAACCCAATATCCCTCCTTATCCAGAGCATCTCTCAGGTGGCCCGTGAATGGGTATCCGAAAGAGTGTCACTCAAAATCATTTTGAAAAATCATTCGAATGACTCAGTCATTGAGCACTTTGATCTTCAAAATCTTTTTAGAGGGTTGGGTTGGGTTCCTCTCCTTCACATTTTAGGCGATTACTATCCTGACCATGTTCGAGAATTCTAAGTGTGGAGGGGTATTTTCGTTCTTTTAAGTTTTTTTCTGTTAGTCTCTTTTATTCTTTTTCTTTATTTAAGTTTATTCTGTTAGTCTCTTTTTCGTTTTTCTTTTTTTTAAAAGTATTTTCTATTAGTCCCTTATTCTAAAAGTTCCAAAAAATTTTTGAATATTTAAAAAATTCCAAAATTATTTTACCTTCTTTCTTTTTTTACTTTCTTATTTTTAAAATCCAAAAATATTTTATTTTTCCTCACTTCTGGTAGAGTTTTTACAATTGAAAAAATCCTTAGGCTTCTTGAAAAAGGAAAATTACTTAATTACTCTAAATACTATATTAACTAAGTTTCTTACTTGATCAATGGTTTTTATGCACTTGTTAATGCTGTTAAGTAATAGAATTTTAGGAATCTTAGGTTATTAGCATTATGATAATAATTTTTGAACTTTTCTTGAAAATTCATGATTTGTCTATCTTTAAAAGCAAAGAAGTCTAATCTAGGATGGTCCCGGAGATGATGGTCTTACGCCTTCTTTGAAAGGTTTCTGCCTTTCTTATCATTTATCCTTTATGAAATCAATCCCTAGTTCCCTTCTTGTAACTTCATTCCAAGGGTTATACTCCCTTCTTTTCTTTGTTCTTTTAGCCTCACTATGTAGAACCTCAATTAGTGGAGCTAATAGTTAGTATAGACTTTTGGCCATTTTGAGTAAACCTCGATTCGTAAGCTATTAGTTAGTATAGAATTTTGGCTGTCTTGAGTGAAAGAAACGAATAGGTGTGGTGGAAAAAGGGACGAAGAAAGAAAGAAAGAAAAGCCCTATTATATAAAAAGAAAGGGTATTTTTGGGTTAATGTCATGTATTCGGTATTTTGGCTTGAAAAGAGAGAAAGGAAGAAAAATATTGATGCTTGAAAAGAAAAAAGTGGAAAAAAGAGAAAAAGCCAAAAAAATGTAAAAATGGCAGTAAAAGGAGAAAAAAATATGAGTTTTTATTTTTATAGAAAAAACCTTGAGGAAAATTCAAGCATCTATCTCTCTTAGTGTGGTTATTATTGAAAAATCCTGAGAAAATATGTGTTAGATGGAGTTATTTATCAAAGAAGAATGAAGAAAAGAGTACAAAGATGAGTGAGAAAGTGAAAACGACGGTTAAAAATTGTTCCTTTTATCTCATTATCTTATCCTTTCGGTTACATTAGCTCTATCTTGTTTTGTTTTTGTCTCCTTTTTCCTTCGTTTGTAACCTACTTATGTCCCTAGCCTAACATTATAAGCCAAAAAGTCCTACCTAATCCGAGAACGACCTAAAATAGACTTTAATGTGGCTAAGTGATAGAAAAAGTATGAATTGTGTGCATTGTCTTTGAAAATATTTCTTATTGCTAATCACTTAACATTCCTCATTTTCTGTGAAAGATGGCATGAGAAAAATTACACACAAACCCTTTGATCGGTAATGATTTTTAGTAACTTATGGTGGTTTTACTGATTTTGTAGTGACCTATTTTTAGATTATCTTGGGAGTTGGGCGGTGAATTACACTATTGAAGTGATTTTATCATTTATTATTTTTCTATGTTTTGTTTTTATTTTGATAAGTTTTAGTTTTGTATTTTGTTTCTAATGAGTTTATTTTGGTTATTTTAAGCTACTAAGCCTAAAATCGTTTTTAAGGTTTTAACTATTTATATTAAGGCTTCTGTCGTTTTCCTGTTTGTCGTTCTATTATTAAAGTTTTTATCCTCCATTTGTCTGTTTAGTTTTTGTTACTTAAGGGCAAGCAACAGATAAGTGCGGGGGTATTCGATAAGTACATAATTGTCTATATTTTCTATATGTTATTTTCATCGTTGTTGGTGTTTTTAATATGTAAAAGTATATATTTTAGCTAAATACCTCTTATTCTTGTCTTAGGTACCCTCTGGAAGTAGAAACGATAAAAGGAAACGAAAACGGATGAAAACGGAAGCTGTTGTAAAAAATACAGCACGTATCGCGTGAGGTAGGTTGTCCTACCATGGCCGGTAGGTGACGAGGATAGCAAGCATTGGCAAGAAAGCCCTACTGTCGGCAGTAGGTAGGTGCTGGTAAGGGCTGTTCAAGTTCTTATTTTCTTCTTCAATTTTAATTTGGTTTTCTTGTACTTTTCACCTCTATATAAAGGGGTTTAATTGTAGCTATTGTAACAGGTGGTAGACATAGTTAGGTTAAATTAGATTAGGAGTAGATTAATTATGTTAGATTAGTTAACACTCTTTAAATTTCCAACTTTTAAATTTTCTTTAGTTATAGAATTTCAAGATTTCTGCAAGATTTATATTCTTGGATTCAAGAATTGAAGACTTTAATTCAAGATTTCAAACTGTGACTTGGTGACTCAAGAGACGATCTTAGAAGACGTTCAGAACTTCAATTGCAGCTTCAAGACTTAATCCTGATCTTTCTTTTACTTTTCCTGTTATTGAATTCTTTTATTATTTTTAGTTTTATTAATATGAATAGTGAGCAAGTTTTATTGTTTGGTTTATGGTTGAACTCTAATTCTTGATTATGAAGTTCTTGGTTTAATTTCTTGATTTTGATGTTTGTTTTAATTTCGTTTTTCTTCCAATCATGTTTGCTTCTAATTTAATTGTCACGAAGTTTGATTATTCGCAAAGTTGTTTGGAAGTTAAAACGGAAGAAGAATCTAGGGCAACCAATTGGGGCAATTGACTAGAGATACGATTTTTCACTATTAGGCATTTTTAATCACCTAAGTTTATGGCACTCATAATTTGTGAAGGAGAAAAGAGATTTTCCTCTAAAGGTTAGTGAGTAGGGTGGCTCTCGTCCTAGAGATAGGGATTGTCCGATTTTGAGTGATGACCCAACTTAATTAATTTAACATCGTTTTCGTTAAAGTTTTTCCAATTGAATTAGTAATAAGGATTAGGGGGATTCCACTAACCCAAACTCTTGTCTTTATAATTTTTTTTAAAATCGTTTTTGTTTGCTTCCTTTTAATTGATTTACTTGTTTTTATTTCTTTTTTTCAACGACATCATCTTTTTCCAACTAGACATTAGAAACACGATTAGTACTTGAACCTTCTTCCGTTCCCTAAGAGATTCGACACTCAGGTTTAAAGTTATCTCTTCTTTGTTTGGTCCACATGACTTGCATTGTAGTAATTAGGATCATATCCCGTTTTTATTGCTTTGAATCTTCCACCACATCAGCGCGTGAAGAGGATAAATAACGGAGCACTTTTAATTAAAATTAAATTGTAAACCTATTCAAAACTGTGTAGTTCCACTAACTGGGTACATACAAGTATCTTTGCCTAGGACCATAGTAAAATTTGCCGCTTCTTTATACTATTTATTCATCTGTATAACAATAGACTATTTGAGAGATTCTCGCAATCCTAATTTGATTTCGTAGTTAAAGGAATTGATCATATTTGAAAAACCTTAAGGGGGTGAATAAGGTTTTTGGCTAATTAAAAAACTTTTGCACAATTAAAATATAGAACCTCCAATTTTGTTTGAAGAATAATTTAATAAGCCTTTTTAATAAAATTCCTAACCAAACAAAATATATTTTGTAAAGAATGAAAAAACAATAAACCTAAAGATAACAAGCAAATCATAAAAATAGAGACAAAAAATTTATAGTGGTCACTCTCTTAATAGAGCTACATCCACTACCTTGAGACTTAAGGATTTCACAAATTTCACTAGTTACAAGTCTTTACAAAACACCACAATGAGAATCACCCTTCAAGGGTTTTTCCCATAAACCTCAAAGATCACAAAACAATACAAGATAATCAAAATATCAAAGGATCACCAGAAAGCTTTTCACAAAATTTTTGATCATAATATAGGATGTGAGAGTAGAGTTAGAACAATATTACTAAAGAAGCATGAGATAAATAGAATACAACTTTTTGAAGTGCTTCTACAAGCTTCCCTTCTTCCTCTATGAAAAATGATCCAATAATATAGCTCCAAAAAGTTTTTCTTTTGAATGATATAATAATAATTAAAAATATCTTTTAGTGCTCTTAAATGTGTTCTTAAAACTCCTTCAACAAATACAAATTTATAGCTCATCAAAAGTCCTTTTATAAGTGAAGGTAGAGAACTAGCAGTTACAACAGAAATGGTCATATTTTTTACAGAGAAAACAAAAACTACACGTCCTATTTTTAAAAACAGATGTCCGATTTTTTCTTTAAAGAATAGAAAATTGGATGACTGATTTTCTTGAAGAACAAAAATCGGATGTCCGATTTTATGCTTGAAAATTTTCGAATGTCCGAAATAAAAAAACGGATGACCGGTTTTTTTATGAGATATAAAGATTTCAGATGTCTAGTTTCTTAAATCATATGACCATATTTGCATTTTCCAGAACTTGTGAAAAATTGTAAAACACAGATTTCGCTTCACTTTGAAAATATGTATTCTTAACGCAAAAGCTTATATTAAAAAATATATAACAACTTTAAATCCTCAAAGCTTTATCAAGAACACTTAGTTTTTCAAGATAATTTTCCAAAAATGTTTCTTATAAGGAGCTAACATAAATGATGAATAACTTAAAGAAACAGGTTAGGGAGTTTCACATATATACCTTATAAAGTTATCCCTGACCATTCTTCTTGTCTTCAAGGTCTTTTACTTGATCACTTCATCTTCATAAAGTCTTGTAATCTTGAGTGATCTTTTGCTTCTTTGTAGATTATCTTTGAGACTCCCTTTGTGCATCTTTTGTTCTTGTTACAAAACTACTTCTATTATGACAAAGCACAAGTTAATCATAATCAAAACACTTTAAATAAGTATTCTCGTAGGGCTTACAATCTCCCCCCTTTTTAATTATGACAAACAAATATGCAAGAAAATAACTATATAGAACAAAAGAACATAGTTAAGCCAAGAGAATGCTTGAAAAGATCAACAGTAAGTTCAAAGCATACAAAAAAAATGAGAGAGAGAAAGAACTCCCCCTGTTATTTTGAAAAGATGCCAAGGTTTGGAAAAACAATTAGAAAACAAAAAGCTCCCCCTTAAGACATGCTTTATACAACAAATATGGTACCAAAACATCATCAATGAAACTCAAAGCCATATAAGCAACAAGGCATAAAGCATAAAGCTTTATATAACTCAAGAATGTTGCCAACACGAAGCACCAAGGCACCAAAAACATCAAGGCAACACAACTAAAGACATCAAGACAATATCAACAAAATATCAACCAATAATATACACATCATCAACAATATGCATCTTATATTTCTCCTCCTTAATACATCACCTTATATTTCTCCCCCTTTTGTCATAAATCAAAAAACATAAGTTATTAAGGGATCATTGAAATAGAACAAGGGAACTCTCATCGTTAATATTTCATCATCAAGTTCCAAAAATAAGACAATAAGCAAAGATAAAACATGGCTTCATAGATAGAGCATAAGCATAAGTTCCGAAAAAGTCAATAACCAAAAAGAAACATACGCTATGAAACTTAAGAACTTTTAAACAAAAGGAATGAAACATAAGCTTAATAAACTTGAAAACTCCTCTTTCTTCACTTCTTTGAAGAGCCTCATCTGTCTTCTTCTCTTCTTCTTGCTTCTAACCTCATCACCCTTTGTTGAATATTTGATATTTTTCCATCTAGAGCATCGAACTGGCTATTCATTGAGGCTTGCATAGAGGCCATCATCTCCATAAGTTGTGACATACCCCCATGTAATTGTCCTTCTTCAACTCTTTCTTGTCTCCTTTTCTGTCTAATATCTCTTCTAAAGGTTTTCTCTTCAGGTTCTTCTTTACTAACCTCTTTATCAACATTCATAGCATGTTGCCCCTCATCTTCTTCTTCTTCTTCTTCTTCTTCTTCTTCTTCTTCTTCCTCATCAATTTTATCATCATCTTCTTGTCCTCCTCTCACCAACATATCTTCCTCATTCCTCGAAAATCCCATTCTTTTTTTAAGGTGTGTTTGTTATAGATTTTCCAATACCAATATGATCACCAATTCCAACCAAATTTAGCACAAAGTATCTGAAAGCCTTAGTGCGAAAACAACTATATGGCGAACATTTTCTAGTGGAGGTTTGAGCAGCTAGCATATGTTCAATATCCATAAATCCAAAATTCGTCCTTCTATGTTGATGTAAAGCTAGCATAACAAAATAGTGCATATTTGTGATGGAGACTTGTGACCCACATTAGGAATAATTATGTTGGAAATCATGTGGTGCAATAATCTTCCATAAGCATCAAGTTTATTAACATTTCTGTCATCATGCCTTTTTAGAACTTCTCCTTTTGTAAATAATTCCTCAAATCTTTTCTCATTAGTAAGGTTGGGATCAAAGCGATTCTTGTTTTTGGTATAAAATCTCATACCATTTTCGGGTGTTCCAAGGATGGCGTTTTACATTCTATAATCAAAAGATATACCTTTACCACCCACCCTAGAAGTAACCCATTGATAAGTAATATTTCCTTGCTTTTGAGCTCTTCCTTTGTGTAAATTAGCATAAAATTCATAAATCATCTCAAGATTGTAGAGTTCATTAACTGTAAGCAAAGATCCCCAGCCAATATTCTCAAAAAGATTAAGAACAATCTCCATACCTTCTATATCAGATAAATCAGCTCTGTACTCTGGAGCAATCTTTCTCCTTTTTCTTGTCCATTCTTCAAAATTTGTAGCCTCTTTAACTGAAATAAAACTCTCTAGACGCCTCAGTTCACTTGCCACTTTCTACCCTTTTCCCTTTCCACTTCTTCCACCTTTGCTACTTCCTCCTTCTTCATAAGTTTCTCCCCTTCCATTATTGCATTTTTTCCTTTCACCATTTTAGAGAAATTTGAGTAGAAGATTGATTAACTTTGAGAGAGAAGAATTGACCATCATTTTTTAGGAGGGAGAAAGTTGATTGGTTTTGATAGAGATAGTGAGTCGGCGGTGAGGGTCGACGGTGAGGGTCACCTTTTGAGAGAGATCGGTTTTGGGAGGGATAGAGAGAGAAACGGACGATGAGGGTTTTTAGACAGAGAGAGTAGTGAAAGAAAAATGAGAGATTTCTCCCCCATTTTTTGTTATATAAATCATCCATCGGGAAGCAAAAAATTCGGTCGACCAGTTTTTAAAAATGATCATCCGAAAATCTTAAAATCAAAGAAAACCGGACGTCCAATTGTTTTTCGGATGCGTCCAGTTCTGTAGTCCGAAATTCTTGGCTTTTCTTTGAGAAGAAAGAAAGGAACTTAAAACTTTAAGGAAACATGGACATCCAATTTTCTTTTTTGGACTCGTCCGATTTTGAAGTCTGAAACTCTCGGCTTAATAAGTAAAGAAAAAAATTTTGAATCTCAAAACACACATTAGTCATAGAATTTACCAATGCTAAGTAATTTCCTTAAATAACAAAATTGATCTTCAGAAAAGGGTTTAGTAAAAATATCAGCAATTTGATCCTCTGTGCAAATATATTCTAAAAATACATCGCCTTTTGCAACATGATCTCTTATAAAATGACGTTTGATTTCAATATGTTTTGTTTTTTAATGTTGCATAAGGTTTACAGAAAGATTTATATCACTTGTGTTGCTACACAAAATAGGTATGTTTTTTAAATTAAAACCAAAATCAAGTAAAGTATGTTTCATCCAAAGTACCTGAGCACAACAACAACCTGCCGCTATGTATTCCGCTTTGGCTATTGATAAGGACATGTATGATTTCTTCTTCTTGTACCAAGACACTAAGCATCCCCCGAGGAATTGGCAATTTCCGCTAGTACTCCTTCTTTATGCCTCATATCCAGCATAATCCGCATTGGTATAAGTAATAAGACCAAAGAAAGATTGTTTAGAGTACCATAACCCATAATCATAAGATGATATTAAATATCTTAAAATATGCTTAACAACAATTAAATGAGATTCCTTATGGCAAGCTTGGAATCTAGCACGCAAAGAAACAGCAAACATAATATTTGTCCTACTAGCCGTTAAATAAAGTAATCTTCTGATCATATCTCTATAACATTTTTCATCCACCTTTTTACCTTTTTTTTTTTGTCGAGTTTTGATGATGAGCTCATAGGAGTCCCTATTCCTTTTGCATCGCTCATCCCAAACCTTTTGAGAAGTTCTTTTGTGTACTTCTCTTGGTTAATGAAGATACCGTCTTCAGTTTGTTTAATTTGAAGTCCAAGAAAATAAGTTAACTCTCCCATCATGCTCATCTCAAATTCCTTTTGCATTAATGAGGCAAACTCTTCACACAAACAAACATTAGTAGCTCCAGAAATAATAGCATCCGCATAAATTTAGACAAGTAGAAGATCATTGTGATAAGAGTTTTTTGTAAAAATAGTTGTGTCCACTACACCTCTTAAAAAATCGTTTGAATAAAGAAAACCACTTAATTTTTCATACCAAGCTCTTGGAGCTTGTTTCAAACTATATAATGCTTTTGAAAGCTTATAAACATAGTTTGGAAATTTTTCATGTGCAAAACTGGGAGGTTTTTTAACATAAACTTCTTCCTCAACATCACCATTTAAAAAAAAATGCACTTTTTATATCCATTTGAAAAAGCTTGAACCCCTTAAAACAAGCGAAAGCTAAAAGCCTTCTTATCGATTCAAGTCTAGAAACTGGAGCAAAGGTTTCATCAAAATCTATGCCCTCTTCTTGATTGAATCCTTGGGTAACAAGTCTAGCTTTGTTTCTTATAACTTCTCTGGATTCATTTAGCTTGTTTCTAAAAACCCATTTTGTACCAATAGTGGGATGATCATGAGGTCTTGGGAGTAAAGTCCAAACTTTGTTTTTTTCAAATTGATTAAGTTCCTACTGCATTTCAATAATCTAAAACTCATCACATAAAATATCATCTATAAACTTAGGTTCAATTTGAGATAATAAAGCAAAGTTATCAATGAAATACCTCCTTTTCCTTACCCCTTGTGATATATCACCAATGATTTCATCCTTGGAGTGTCCCTTTGGATATCTCACATCTTGAGGAAAACTTTGAGTTTCTTTATCATTCTCTTGTTTCTCCTCAATCTCCTCTTCCTCCTTTGCATGTTCCTCCATAGCTTGAGTGTGTAATGCTTGGTTGCTCGAAGAATTATCTATATCATCATCTTTCATTTCAAAATTGCTAGATTCATCAAATTTCAATGAATCCACTCTTCAACACATAACGTTCTTTTGTTGTAAATCCTATATGCTTTCTTGTTTGAAGAGTAACCGAGAAAAAAATTCCCTTATCGAATTTTCTATCAAACTTTCCAAGGTTTTCCTTGGTGTTTAAAATAAAACATTTACATCCTAACACTTTGAAATAGCCAATTGAGGGTGTTTTTTTAAAAATAAGTTCAAAAGGAGTTTCTTCAAAAAATGGTCTCAAGAGAACACGATTCATCACGTATCAAGTGGTGTTAATGGCCTCGGCCAAAAACTCTTTTGGTAGGGACTCTTCACAAGCATTGATCTTTCCATTTCTTGTAAAGTGCGGTTTTTCCTCTCCACAATACTATTTTGTTGTGGGGTTTTAGTGGCTGAAAAATAGTGTGTAATACCAAAATCATCGCATAGTTTTGTAAAATCTTGATTGTTAAATTCTCTCCTATTATCACTTCTCATAGAGATATCAATTTACAATTGAGGGAGGTTTGAACTCTTTTAAAAAGTTTGACAAATTCTTGAAATGCCTAATCCTTTTGGCTTAAAAACAATATCCAAGTGAATCTTGAAAAATCATCCACTATAACGAAAGCATGCCTCTTACCACCAAGACTATTGGTCCAAATAAATCCATGTGAATGAGTTCTAAAGGTTTTGAAGTAGAAATCATCTTCTTTAGTTTAAAAGAGGTTTTAACTTGTTTTCTAAATTGGGCAAGCATCACAAAGTTTAGTTTTCTCAAAATGTAGTTTTAGTAAACCTCTAACAAGCTCTTTAGAAGAAAGATGATTTAATAAATTCATGTAATATGGCCATGCCTTCTATACCACAAAGATGCATTATTATCATGAACCGAGAGACACTTTAAGTTTTGAGAAATAAGATCTTCAAGATGAAAAACATAGATATTTCCAACTCTTTTTCCAACAAAAACTATTTTGTTTTCAAGCTTATCAATGATAAAAGAAGAATCACTTTCAAAGACAACTTTGCAACCATTATCACATAATTTACTAATACTAAGAAAATTGAAATTTAGTCCATCAATTAACAGAACTTGCTTAATTAAAGAAGAAGAGCTATTACCGATGATTTTTCCTTTCTTCTTATTTCCAAAAGTAACAAAGCCACTTTCAGTTTCCTTATGCTCACTCATAAGAGATGCATTGCCAGTCAAGTGTCTTGAACATCCACTATCTAAGTACCATTTAGTTGAGCTTGGTTTGTGTTCCTACAATAGAAGAAGTAGAGATGACTCTTGGTACCCATATTCTTTTGGGTCCATGAATGTTAGTTGCCTTTCTTTTACTTTCCAAATAGTTTTACTCCCATTTCAATCTTTCTTTTTATAAAACATTTTGTGGCCTTATGACCATTCTTTTCACAAATATGTGCAACAAAGATGAAAGATGAAGAAGGTTCTATAAAGCGTGTTTAATTTGAAAAAGTATTGGAGTGATTATATCCCATACCGTTTTTGTCAAATGGTGATCTTTGAGAACCAAGAAGTTTTTCAAAGTTTTCTTTTCTTTTTGTAAATTTTTCAATACACATGGTAAGATCATTCTTCAAATCATTGTAATCAACCATGTATTTCTCAAGAGAAAGAACTTTTTCACAAAGATTTTTGTTCTCTAAAACAAGTTTTTGGAATTCTTTGTTTGAGAAATCCTTTTTATTTTTCAAAACTTCTAAAGATTCAAGAAGAGTTTTGTTTTCAGAAGAAAGTTTTGAATTTTTATTTAATAAATCATCAATCTTGTTTTTGAATTCCTTGTTTCTTTTGGAAATATTTTTGAGTTCATCATACATTTCAATAAGCATAGAATTAGGATCATCATAATCAACAAAACTAGAAAAGTTAGAAGGTGAACATTGTACCTCACTTTCTAATGCCATGAAGCACACGCTGACTTTTTCTTCTCCTTCACTCTCACTTGAGTCTTGATCCCAAGCTCTTATTAGGCCTTTACCTTTCGTCTTTTTCTTTATCGGTTTAAGCTTTGCTTCTAATGCGCCTTTTTCATTTTCTACGGCTTTTGGAGAATCGACTACAAGATGATTGGTGTTATTGCATTCAAAACACCTAGCCTTGAAGAGTGACGAACTTTGTCCTCCTTTCTTGAATGGAGGTTTCTTCCATCTTCTGTTGAAACCTTTCTCATAGAATTTTTTTGAACTTTCAAACCACCAAAGTTATATCTTCATCTTCATCATTTTCATCCTCATTATTGGATGAACTTGCTTGCTCTTCCTCATTTACTTTGAGTACCATACCTTTTGTTCCTTTGTCTTCTTCTTCCATTACATTTCATCTTTTTATCTTCATCTCATAGGTAAGAAGAGATCCTACGAGCTTTTCAGTGGGAAAAAGTTTCAAATCTTTGGATTCTTCTATGGCAAGAGTTTTTGGTTGCCATACTTTTTGGAAGTGCATCTAGAACTTTTCTCTTTACCTCTCCCCTAGTGTATTCTTTCCCATATGCCTTTAGCCCATATGTTAGTGAATCTTGTGAACATGTCACTAATACTTTCATTTGGCTTCATCATGAATAATTCATAGTGTCTCACCAACATGGCCAATTTTGATTCTTTTACTTGATTTGTGCCTTCATGAGTGACTTCTAGCAATTTTCACATTTCATGAGCCGAATCGCATCCGCTCATTCTATTGTACTCATTTTTATCCAAAGCACAACTTAATATATTTATGGCTTGAAATTGTGAGTCATCTTTCTTGAGTCAAATTCGTCGAATTCTTCAACCTTCTTCACTGTTCCACCTTTTGGGAAACAAAAGGTCCTTTTTCTACAATACTCCAAAGATCAAAGTTAATAGAGCAAATATAGATTTTAATCCTTGACTTCCAAAAAGTATAATTAGTGCATTAAAAAGAAGAGGTCTATTAGTTGAGGAGCCTTCTATATAAGGTAAGTTTAAAATACTAGAAATTTTATAAAAGATCTTTTGCTTCTTAGGATGTTATGCCTTTTGAAAGAAGACTTGCTCTGATTCCAATTGAAAAACCTTAGAGAGGGGTGAATATGGTTTTTGGCTAATTATAAAAACTTTTGGACGGTTAAAATATATAACTTCCGATTATGTTTAAAGAAGAACTTCATAACTCTTTCTACTAAAATTCCTAACAAAAAAAAAATCTCTTTTATAAAGAATGATCAAACAATAAACATAGAGATAACAAACAAATCACAAAAAGAGAGACAAAGAATTTATAGTAGTTCACTCTCTTAATAGTGCTACATCTATTACCTTGAGACTTAACTCAAGGATTTCACAAATTCCACTAATCATAAGTCTTTACAAAACACCACAATGAGGATCACCCTTCAAGGGTTTTGTACATACCTCAAAGATCACAAAACAATACAAGATAATCAAAATATCAACGGATCACCCAAAGAGTTTTCACAAAACCTTTGATCATAATATAAGATTTCAAAGTATAGTTGGAACAATATTACGAAAGAAGCTTGATTTAAATACAATTAAACTTTTTGAATTGCTTCTACAAGCTTCCCTTCTTCCTCCTTAAAAAATAATCAAACAATATAGCTCCAAGAAGTTTTTCTTTTGAATAATGCAATGATGATTGAAAATGTATTTTAATGCTCTTAAATTTGTTCTTAAAACTCCTTCAACAACTACAAATTTTTGGCTGATCAAAAGCCCTTTTATAAGTGAAGGTAGAAAACTAGTCGTTACAGCAGCAACGGTCAAATTTTTGACAGAGAAAACAGAAACTGGACGTACGATTTCTTCTTTAAAGAATAGAAAATCAGTTGACTGATTTTCTTAATGAACGAAAATAAGATGACTGACTTTTATGCTTGAAAATTTTCGAACGTTCGAAATAGAAAAACATATGACCGATTTTTTTTCTTGTGAATTATAAAGATTTTGGACGTCTGATTTTTTAAAACGGATTACCGATTTTTCTTTTTCAAGAACTTGTAAAAAATTGTAAACACGAATTTTCCTTCATTTTAAAAATATGTATTCTTAATGCAAAAGCTTATATAAAAAAATATAACAACTTTAAATCCTCGAAGCTTTATAAAAAACGATTTGTTATTCAAAGATAATTTTGCAAAAATGTTTCCTCTAAGGAGCTAACATAAATTGATAATAACTAAAAAATGTTTCTTCTAAGAAGTTTTACATATATACCTTATAAAGCTATCCCTGACCATTCTTCTTGTCTTCAAGGTCTTTTACTTGATCACTTAATATTAATAAAGTCTTGTAATCTTGAGTTATCTTTTGCTTCTTTGTAGATCATCCTTGGGACTCCTTTTGTGCATCTTTTGTTCTTCTTACAGAATAACTTCTATTATGACAAAGTACAAGTTAATCATAATCAAAACACTTTACACAAATATGCCCTTAGGACTTACAATATTTCTCTGCATGGAATTCGAGAAGTTAATTATACAGAGAGAAAACTGGATGCAAATTAAAAGCTAGAGAGGAATGTATGTAAATATCTTGGATCCACTGTCATGCCTCGTGCCTGCAGGCCAGGAGTGTGACTCATCAGCTTGACAGCTCTCATGGTCCACTATTTAGCAACTGTCATTGCTTTGCCAAAATGTATATCTAAATGGCCTCTTAGTTCTATGCTTATATAGCATAATATAAGCATACAAACACTTCACATATTTCATGTGGAAGAAGGGTTTCATATTCACTTAAGGCCCATAGTGCCCTTGCTAGGGCCCCAAACTCAGCTCAGAACTAGACCAAGAGTGCAGGATTATAGAGGTTGTTACCACCGCGCACGGTGTAGCGCTTAGTTCCAACTGGTCTGGCTGATAAGTATGCTCTGATACCATAATATCACGCCTAATGCTCAAAAGTTCTGGAGCGCAACTTATAGCCCAGGCAGCACCCATTACCCTATTACTTGAAAACCATCCTCACTGTTCGAAACGGATATCCCAAGAGTCCTATGAGGCCCATACTTATATAGCATACAAACACTTTATACAGATCCCATGTGGGAAAAGATAAGGGAACCACAAAACCTTCTAGTCACTTATGGATTATTCTCTAGGGCCTGAAGCGACAAATTGAGGTAAGATTTTTATATTTTGATAATTCAAGACTCCTGTTCTTTCTTTTTGATTGTTTAGAGTTTTGAATCCAGAGTAAATATTAAACTAGGGTTAAATTTCATTCAATCTATTTTAGGATTTTGTGCTTAAGGATTGTTTTATTAATTTTTTGAGTGGGAGATTCGAATCGTCTTTGAGATTGGAGTTTTGTGTGCATTTTGAGGTAAGGATTATAGACTTCTTTTTTTTTTTTAATGAACCATATGTTTTTATATAAAAGGTGATTTTAGAAGATTTTGGAATTTGTGGCAACCATGTGAGTGATTTGAAATTGAAACTTCGAATGAGCATATATGAAATATTCTTCGAATATGTGTTTTTATTGTACCTTTGAACTTGTGCTTAAGTGTTTTGAAAGTGCTTGAGTAAATGTTGTGCTCATGTGCTTGATGCTTGTAGAGAAACATGTCCCATCTTGTGAAGTGGAAAGCTAGGAGATGCTATACTTAGCAGTTGTTGTGTTGTGGCCCTTTCCTAACAAGCAGAATAGCTATGGACTGATATCAGTGTGTCTTTGATATTTGGGCATCTATTTGTTTCGGAAAAGGTTGTGAAAATGTAACTAATTGTGAATTTTAGAAATTTGAGAAGTATTCTTTTTGTTTAATTTATGTGTTTTTAACGTGTTAATAACCTTTGGAGTTCTAGCTATACTTTATTTTTGATAGTTTTATATGAAGTTATTTGTTTATAAAGGACAGGAAATATTTCATGAATTTTAATGCATTCTTAAGAGATTTTGTAACAATTTTTGAACTTGAGATAAGCGGATTTGGATTCTTCAAACCCAAAACTTCTGAGGCTCATTTTAAGTATTAAAGTACAATTTCTAGTTAAAAAGAAAGAGTAGTTGATTGTGTTGGTAAAAGGAAAATAGCACCGAGGTTGACTTTGAGGTTGAAGAGTTAGTAATAAGGACTAAAGTTCAAATCTTAATAGTGGCAATGTGAGAATTTTAACTTCTCCAATGTGAGAGGTGGTTCCTTGTGCACAATATGACTTGACCTCCAATCTGCATGATCACTGAGTCACCATGATTTAAATCCTCCATCTGAGTGTCAAGAAGTCTAATGGAAGTACTAAGAGCAAAAATTTTCGCCTTTTAATACTAAGAAACTAACACCAACCAAGAGTAAACCTGTCTTTCCAAAGTTTTCAGTTCAAAATCTAGCGCATGCATTTGATGTCTATATGAAACGTTGCCAGTTCATATTGAATTGGACCGTTTCGTATTTTTTTAAAAACCCATGCAAGTGCCCTTATCTGATTTAGGAAACCCCCTAATACATTTCTATTTAGTACTTTTTGTTAAGTAAATATAGATGTGTGATGTTCAAATATACTCATTCGCAATATGAGGTTTTGGGTTAAGGTCTTAAACTTTTGAGATTCGATATCTTTGAATTTTTCTTAGGGATGCTATCGACTCACTTGTCCAGATTCAGGCTCCGGTCTTGGAGACCAACTCAGGGGCATGACAGTACCTATGGTCTAATATTTGACAATCGTTATTGCTATGTTAAAATGGATATCTCAATAGTGTCATGCACAATTAAGCCTATACTTATATAGCATATAAATACTTCATATGTATCTCACATGCCGAATTTGATTCAGAATTTGAAAGTTTTCTTCATTTAAGCAGTTATGTGCTTGATTGGAAGTCTTTACAATAATAATTGAGATTTGAGACCAAGGCCTTGTAAATTCATTGTATGATTCATGGTTTTTTTTTTTTAATAGAGATGGTGTCTTACTGGTACATGGAGAAAGAGAAAGCTGGTCGCGTGAATTTTAATTCTAAAGGAATTTTCGGTAATATTGTGATTATATAAAAATTGACCTCGAATTTAAATTTAGATTCTTGGATATACCAATTGTCTTAACCAATTTCTCTATAGTTAACTCACAGTATGTTTGCATTTAGCGATCTAAAATTCATTTAGAAATCACCAACTCTCTCACACTTGTTCTTTGTGATGATCACATCCTCTTTGAAGAAGCATCCATGGTACAAGCAAGGACGATGAAGGAGGTGCTGGCTAATTTTTGTAGGATGTTTGGACAAAAAAATATCCGCACAAAAAAATCAAAGCTATTCACATCTCTCGATATCAGGGCAAGTTTTAGTAGACAGTCAACCAAGTCTTTAATATACCTCTCACACAAGATCTGTGGAAATACTTAGTGATGCCCTTAATGCACAAGAGATTTAGTTCTCTAGACTCTAAGCTATGTCTCTAGCCTCTTTAATGTTGATTTGCCTTCATTAAATTTTGCAATTATTATAATCTTGATACTTACATAAGTATCGGAGGGTTATTGGGGAGTAATCTCCTACCTTTCTCACTTGCTCTTGTCTTGTAGATTCGGAACTAGTCTCACCTCTTCACTTGTCCAACTCGAAGATATGAATTTATTAAATGGCGCCAACAATTTTTAAAACTAAAAGTTCGTCATTGAGTTGGGAGATTGTGATTTACATCACAAGTCCAATTCAATTGATACATCCAAATTGGGCTCCCAACTTTAGACAAAGAAAAAATAACTTTACTCAATTTTAACGATCGGGGTTCAAATATCGGGTCGTGCTGATTATCTGATATGTACGAGTATTTCATCTCACGTTGTTGTTGGTTCACATTCATAACTCTCTATTATTCTATTCTATTAGCATCTAATTCATCTTCCATACTTCTAGGATCAGGAATTCTTTTATACTATCTTTATCATTTCTTCTCTATGAAAAATTATTTGCATTTATTTCCATAGTGAATTGGTTTTTGATTTTCTTGCTAACCCTTTAAAGCAAATTATACTATGCATCCGGTTACACTTGCTAGATATACTTAATTATTGGAACTATGTAGTTTTAATGGAAATAAGAATTTGATCTCAACTAAAAAAAAAGGAAGAGAGAATTCCAAGAGGAATTTATCAAAATTCTATCTCTTTTTTTTTTTTTTCATTGAAAGCTACATGAACTTCTTTTTTTTTTTTTTTTTTGGAAGCTGTTCTTTCCTTTTTTTTTTTTTATAAAATGGAAGCTGCTCTTTTAGTTAAGGAAAACAATAATTCTCTTTTTTCCTTTTTCTATTTTTTATTTTTATGAAACAATTTTCCGTAATTTCCTTTAAGTTATAAACTTTAATCTCAAACTTATTTTTCTTTAATTTTTATTAGGAATTATTAGTATTTTAAATTGTTCAAATAGTTTAATTCTTTTTATAAATCTAAAGAAGCCTATTTTTCTAATAAAATATGTGATCATGCGCCCACATTTATAACTGGTAGTGCCTACTTTTATAACAACAGTGCCTACTTTTATAACTAAAAGTGCCTAATTTTAACACTAGCAGTGCCAACTTTAATAACTAGAAGTACCTACTTTTATAGTTCATAGCTTTAAAACTACGCATCCCTAACTTAAAAATTAGACATTCCTAGTATTAAAACTAACCATTAATAGTGTTAAAACTAAGCATTCCAAGTATTAGAACTAGGAATTCATAGTTTTAAAACTAGGAATTCCCAAACTTTAAAACTAGGCATTCCTAGTTTAAAAACTAGGCATTCCTAGTTCTAATACAAGACATTCGCAAGTTTTAAAACTGCGCATTCGCAAGTTTTAAAACAAGGCATTACTAGTTCTAAAACTAGGCATTCCTAAGCTTTAAAACTAAGTATTCCTAAGCTTTAAAACTAGATATTCCCAAGCTTTAACACTAGGCATTCCTAGTTCTAAAACAAAGCATTGGCAGGTTTTAAAAGTAGGCGTTTTTAGTATTGAAATTAGACATTACTAGTTGTAAAACTATGCAATCCTAAGCTTTAAAACTAGGTATTTCCAAGCTTTAAAAATAGAAATTTCCAACCTTTAATTATAGGCATTCCTAGTTCTAAAACTAAGCATTCCCAATTCTAAACTACACACTCCCAAACTTTAAAATTAGGCATTCCTAACTTAAAAACTAGGCATTCATAGTATTAAAACAAGGCATTCCTAATTTTAAAATCAGGCATTCCTTGTATTAAAACTAAGCATCCCAAACTTTAAAACTATGCATTCCTAGCTTGAAACTAGTCATTCCTAGTTTTAAAACTCGACATTCCTAGTTCAAAAATTAGGTATTCTTAGTTTTAAAACTACGCTTTCACAATCTTTAAAACTAAGGCATTCCCAAGTGTTAAAACTACGCATTTCTAGTATTATAATTAGGCATACTATGCATTTCTAGTGTTAGAATTAGGCATTCCTAATTCTAATACTAGGCATTCCTAAACTTTAAAATTAGGCATTCCCAAGCATTAAAAACTAGGCATTATATGCAATAAAACTAGGCATTCCTAATTCTAAAACTAGGCAATTACAAGTTTCTAAACTAGGCATTTTAAAACTAGGTATTCCCAAACTTTAAAAACTAGGAATTCCTAGTTCTAAAACTAGGCATCCACAAGTTTTAAAACTAGGCATTCCCAAACTTTAAAACTAAGCATTCCTAGCTTAAAAACTAGGTATTCCTAAAGTTAAAACTAGGCATTCCTAAAGTTAAAACTATGCATTCCTAGTTCTAAAACTAGGTATTCCTAATTGTAAAACTAGGCATTCCCAAGCTTTAAAACTAGGCGTTCCAAAACTTTAAAAACTACGCATTCTAAAGCTTTAAAAACTAGGCATTTTAGCTTAAAAATTAGGCATTCCTAGTTCTAAAACTAGGCATTCGCAAAGTTTAAAACTAGGCATTTGCAAGTTTAAAAACTATGCTTTCCCAAGTTTTAAAAACTAGGCATTCCTAACTTAAAAGTTATGCATTCCTAACTTAAAAATTAGGCGTTCATAGTAATAAAACTCGGCATTTCTAAGCTTAAAAACTAGGCATTCCTAGTTTAAAACTAGGCATTCCTAGTGTTAAAACTATACATTTCAAGTTCTAAAACTAAGCATTCCTTGTTTTAAAACTAGGCATTCCCAAACTTTAAAAACTAGACATTCCTCGTTTAAAAAATGGGTATTCTTTGTTCTAAAACTAGGCATTCGGATATTTTAAAACTAGGCATTCCCAAGCTTTAATACTAAACATTCCCAATATTTAAAATCTAGACATTCCTAACTTAAAAACTAAGCATTCCTATTGTTAAAACTATAGATCTCCAGTTCTAAAACTAGGCATTCCTAGTTTTAAAACTAGGTATTCTCAGACTTTAAAAACTATACATTCCTACCATAAAACTAGTGCATTCCTATTTCTAAAACTAGGCATTCGCAAGTTTTAAAAACTAGGCAGTCCCAAGCATTAAAACTAGGTATTCTTAACTTAAAAACGAAACATTGCTAGTTCTAAAATCAGGCATTCACAGGTTTTAAAAGTAGGCATTTCTAGTGTTAAAACTAGTCATTACTAGTGTTAAAACTAGGCAATCCTAAGCTTTAGAACTAGGTGCTCACGAGCTTTAAAACTAGAGATTCCCAAGTTTTAAAACTAGGCATTCCTAGTTCTAAAACTAAGCATTCCCAATTCTAAAAATAGGCATTCCCAAGCTTTAAAACTAAGCATTCTTAGCTTAAAAACTAGGCATTCATAATGTTAAAACTAGGCATTCCCAAGATTTAAAACTAGGCATTCCTAGTTTTAAAACTAGGCATTCATAGTTCTAAGAGTAGACATTCATAGCTTTAAACTAGGCATTCATAAGTTTTAAAACTAGCGCATTCCCAAGTGTTAAAAGTATGCATTTCTAGTGTTAGAACTAGGAATTCCTAATTTTAAAACTAGACATTCCCAAACTTTAAAACTAGGCGTTTCCAAACTTTAAAAACGAGGCATTCCTAGATTAAAAACTAAGCATTCCTAATCCTAAAACTATGCTTTTGCAAGTTTTAAACTATACATTCCCAAGTTTTAAAACTAAGTATTCCCAAACTTTAAAATTTTGGCATTCCTAGCTTAAGTACTAGACATTCCTAGCTTAAAAAATAGGGATTCCTAGTTCTAAAATGAGGCATTCATAAGTTTTAAAACTAGGCATTCCCGAGCTTTAAAAACTAGGCATCCTAGCTTAAATACTAGGTGTTCCTAATATAAAAATTAGGCATTCTTGGTGTTAAAACTATGCATTCCTAGTTTTAAAACTAGGCATTCCTTGTTTTAAAACTAGGCATTTCCAAACTTTAAAAACTAGGCATTCCTAACTTAAATTTAGGCATTCCTAGTTGTAAAAGTTAGGCATTCACGAATTTTAAAATTAGGCATTCTCAAGTTTTAAAACTAAGCGTTATCAAACTTTAAAAACTAGGCATTCCCAGTTTAAAAATTAGGCATTCATAGCTTAAAAAAAAAGCATTCCTATGCTTTAAAACTAGGCATTCCAAACTTAAAAATTAGGCATTTCTAGTGTTAAAATTATACATTCCTAGTGTTTAAACTATACGTTTCTAGTTCTAAAACTAGGCATTCCAAATTTTAAAACTAGGCATTCTCAAGTTTTAAACCTAGGCATTTCCGAGCTTTAAAACTAGGCATTCCCAACTTAAAAACTAGGTATTCCTTGTTCGAAAACTAAGCATTCGCAAGTTTTAAAACTAGGCATTCCCAATCTTTAAAAGCTAGGATTCTAACTTAAAAACTAGGCATTCTTCGTCTTATAAAGATGAATTTCTAGTTCTAAAACTAGACATTTCTAGTTTTAAAATTAGGCATTCTCAAGTTTAAAAAACTTGGCATTCCTAACTTAATAACTAGACAATCAAAATTTTAAAACTAGGCATTCATAGTACTAAGCCATCCATACTGCAAGTCCAAATAGACTCTCAAATTTCAAACTCATCATCATTTTACCGCCAAAGTTTTTTACAAACAACCACTTCCCTCTTTCTTCCCGTACCCGCGCCTACTACAGAACAACACCACCAAATCAGCTATGCCGACGATCTTCATTGCCCTTCAATGTTGCCAATGCAACACCATGCAGGTCCGCGATTCTTCTGTAATTATTCATGAATTCCATTAAATGTTTATTTAGAGCTCAAAAGCTTGCTTTATTTGATTAAATTGGAAGTTAATTAACTACAGTGAAGCATCAGAAGAAAAGTAGCAATAAGTGGACTTGTGTGGTGTACTACCAGACACAACTGGTTAGGAAAGTTTATTATGCCAAAGGATTTATGGAGTAGGACGTCCGCAAATTCGTACAAATCTTCAATATGTCTATCCACAAAAAAAAAAATAAAAGACGTAATTTTGGCACTGGTTATATCTAACATGGTATATCTGAGTGTATGGTATAACAACTCATAAACAACTGGAGAATTCAACCCGAAGATTATCTAAGTTCGGGAGACTCACATAAGAAGTGATGGGACCAGCCCATCTTGGTTTTTATTTATATGTCATATGGGTAAGTCTAATTAATTCAACTAATTAGGAAAATGTTCAAAAGCTTCAAAGAATTATTTTATTAGAATCTCACGTCAATTATCTTGACAAAATGTCAAGACTCAACACTACATAAAAAGTACACTCCACACTTATACCATACCTTCTTCTGTGCAAGATTGAACCTAAATAGTCGAGTTAACGGGACAAGTGATCAGAATCATAAAATGGTGCCACGGTTTTTAATCACTCACAGCCCGAGTCATATCCTAATTTCGTCGTAGCCATGTTCATGGATTTGTGTTTCTCCTCACATCATCAGGAAACATGATCCATTTGGCATCTTCAAGTAAACAAGTGTCCATTGCTTGGTTGAATCCAATTGAATCTTCATTTAAGCTTTTAAATTGGAAGACCCACTCCATACCCCTAAACTCTCACTCATCTTCTTCTTTTTCTTTTGCCAATTAATCAATTCATGGCTTTAATTCTTTGCTAATCCTTCGTCTCTGTTCAAGCAGATTCAAGAGATTTGGTGACAAGCTCGAGAACGGAGCTGCTGCGAGATCTGCTTGAGCTTGAAATAAGCTTCCAAATTCAAAAGACCCATTTGCTATTATTCATTGATTTCTTTTTAGATTATGCAATAATGAATTCTTTTGCTAATTTTCATCTTTGTTAGTCAGACCAAAGAAGATCTTATGAGACATAACTTATGTCTTCGTCTATATTATTGCTGCCGCTGAGTCAAGCTCGGCTATCCCCCTTTTCTACCAGTCCGGTGCTTCACCGTCTCCGGTAAAGCCAAATAATCCCAAACTTCTTTAGGCTTGTTGAAGGAGGGCGCAAGGGGTATGATATACCTCGGATTTGAGCGACTAACACCAAGATTGGATGATAATTACTTCGCACCAATATTTTTTGCCTAACTTCTTCTTGTTAGTTTCTATTGTGATTTTTTATCTTTAAAAATTGAAGATGAGTGCAGACATGACCACTGCCTTTGATAACCAAAACTCACCAGATAGCTTTGAGTTACAAATTCTTTCATACTTTCTCTCTTATATTTTTTTGCCCATATGGAATTATTTGGACTTATTTCAGATTTTATATTAATTCCCATATTGAATTTTTTACTGGATGAAATATATAAATCCATGAACCTGTGTATTTTGTTTGAAAGCTTCAGAAATCTTGAACACAATTCAGAGGTAATTTGGTAGCCTCAAACTGCTCAAAGTTGGGTTTGTTATACCAGTACATCTTATCGGGATTTCTAATTCCTAATGAGTATTTGTTGAAGTTACATCTGATCAGGATTTCTAATCCCGACACACACACATATATATATATATATCTATATATGTATATATATACATCTTTTAATTGAAAATATTTATCTATTATTTATGCTTCATGATCGGGAGATTGAACTTCAGTGTCTGGCCTTCTAATATTTGGAAATGTTTCTCATTCTGCTTCGGATAAAACATCCCGAAAGCTTTGGGTTTGGAATTCTTTTATAATTTCTTCGTCATTCCTGAGCTTTTTTGCATTACTGGTAAAGAGGAGAGGGATTTCTAATTCCCGATATCAGATCAGGAGAAATGACAATAATTATCCAAACACAGTATCCGGTAAAGGGGAGTCGAGATTGATGAGTACAAAGTATTCTTCTCAATATTATACATTTTTCCAATCGGGATCATATTTCTTGTCTATGGATCCTCTTTATGATCGGGAGAAATTCAACACAGTAGATGGATGGGAAGCAAACCAATCCCTCAATAAAATTTCGGGGCTCCCAAATTGCAATCGGGATTCTTAAGTTTGTTCAATATTTGAGAATTGCTCGATTTATCACAATATTTCTTTCCCTAAAAAGATGAGTTATCTGCTCTTGGTGTTCTGCGGATATAGATCTAGAGACATATTTACTATTACACAACTTTTCTATTTATTATTACAGCTCACAAAAATAAGAAATAAGAGAAAGATCCTAAACTATTACAAAACTGCAATCGGGTCCTCCTTCTTCACGGCCAAAAATGACCTCCTTTCTTCTTCCCCTGCAACGGGTCGCCAGAACCTTCTCTCAAGACTACAACACAAAAAGGTAAGCAAGAAAAGAAGAAAGGATGAGGTTCGGGAGCTTACCTTGACCGCGGGAAGGAGAGATCCAGCCGCGACGGGAGCAGGAGCAGTAGCTGCAGCGAGGTCTATCTGCTCCAACCAGCAGCAGCACGGGCGGCAGCGAACCTTCGAGAAGTAGTGGCGAGCTCCGACAGTGAGCAGCCAACAGCAGAAACAGTGACGACAGAAACAGCACCGGAGGTGACCGATCCGGTGGTCCCTCAAGCAGACGAAGCTTACAAGGGAATGGTTTCTCTCTCTCTCTCTCTCTCTCTCACATCTCTCTCTCTCTCTCTCTCTCTCTCTCTTATCAAGCAGCAGCACAGACTTGCAGTCAGGCAGCAAGGTCGACGGGAGCAGCGGCAGTGAAGTCAAGAAGAAGAGGAAGAAGGCTTGGTGAAGAGGAAAAGAAAAAATGGAAGGGAGGCTGTCCTTCTAATTAGGGCAGCCTCAAAAATAGAAAGAATACATAAATAGCACAAGTCACCTTGGGCAGGTCGGGTTGGCCCGGCCCGGCATCTTGGGCCAATAAATTTAAACCCATTCCTTTTACTGAGCACAGTCCATAATCATCATTGGGAGCAATGGGCTAAAAAATGAAAAATGTGGGCAAATAAGGCACAAATGGTCAACAAACTCCATCTTAAACACATTTTTACTGAATTTCCAGTGAAGACAGACTCAAAAGAGTCAACCTTCATCTATGTGAAGAAGATCCCTGCACAAAGAAAATTTATCAGTTGTCACAATTTTAGTACGAAAGTCTGCATGATTATCTCTAGTACTAATTTTCTCAATATTTACTAAGCCACTTGAAACATTTTCCTTTATGAAATGATACTTAACATCCATATGTTTAGTCCTTTCATGATAAATAGGATTCTTACACAAGGAGAGACAACTTTGGCTATCAGTATAAATAACAGCCTTGGAATTTAAAACATGCAATTCAGATAGAAACTCTTGAAGCCAAATAGCTTCCTTAATTACCTCTGTGGCAGCGATGTATTCAGCCTCTATAGTCAACCAAGTGACCACAGGCTGCAGATGTGACTTCCAAGAAATGCAATTACCCGCTAAGTTAAAGAAATAAGAAGTGGTAGATTTTCTACCATCTTTGTTACCTGCAAAGTCATAATAAAAAAAATCCAACCTGTTCAAAATTATCGGACCAGTTATGATAAAGCAAACCCCTATCTATTGTCCCATTAATGTACCGTAGTAACCACTTGAGAGTTATCTACTGATCCCTACCTGGATTAGACATGAATCGGCTAAGAAGGCTATGGAATAAGCAATATCGGGTCGGGTGGATGTCATTGAATACATAACATATCCTATAGCCATCCTATTGGGTATGCCATGTCTTTCTTTTCTTTTTCAGTTTTGGGGCAGGATTTTTCGGAAAGCTGAAAATGGCTCACAAGTGGGTACAAACTGGTTTGCATAAATGAATCGAAAATTTGGAAACAATTTTCTGCAAAAAGGATTTCTGGAATATAAATAAGGAGCGATCAGCTCTATCTCTACTGATGTTCATCCCCAAGGATTCTAGAAGCAGAACCTAAATCCTTCATATCAAACTCTGACTTTAAAAAGGATTTCAAACTAGCAACCTTATCTCTATGCTTACAAGCAATCAATATATCAACCACATAGAGCAAAAGATACACTGCAGTTTCAACATCATCACCACGAAAATATAAACACTAATCATAATTGCTTTTAATGAAATCATCTTTAAGCATGAAAGAGTCAAACCACTTATACCATTGCCTTGGTGACTGTTTAAGTCCGTACAAGGACATTTTCAAGAGACATGCCATGTGTTCCTTACCTTTTACCTCAAAACCTGGTGGTTGTCGCATATAGATAGTTTCTTCAAGTTCGCCATACAAGAATACAGTTTTTACATCAAATTGTTCAAGATCAAGATCATAAAAAGCAACTATTGCAAGCATTATCCTAATCGTTTTATATTTAACGACGGGAGAAAATATTTCGTTAAAATCGATGCCCTCAACTTGTGAAAAATCTTTTGCAACCAGCTTGGCCTTGAACCTTGGGGTTTCATTGGCTGACTCAGGCTCTTCGATTTTGAAAATCCATTTACAATCAATCAATTTTTGTTTGGAGGGTTTTGGAACAAGAATCCAGGTTTTGTTTTTATGTAAACAGGACATTTCATCACCCATAGCATGCAACCATAAAGAGCGATTAGGGCTCTTTAACACATCAGAAAAACACAGCGGTTCTTTCTCTTCTACGTAGGATACAGCAGCAAAGGCATATGAGACAATGTATGAATAATCGTATCTAACGGGTTCTCTCGACACTCTTCTAGCCCTATCCCTAGACAGCCGGTAGTCTTTAAAGGCTTGTGCTTGTGTCTTTGGATCCTCATCATCATCTGAATTTTCAAATTCAGGCGTGTCGGTTTCAGGTTGACTAGACGGTATATCCGACTCTCCACTGATTTTGGGTTCAAGTGCATGAACTTGTGAAGGCTCGAAGGTGTCCTCCACCTACACGGGAACATTCCCATCCATGGGAACATCGATAGAACTATCGGGATCAGTTTTAGCCTTTAGACAAGGCATATCAAGCTCGTGAAAGACAACATCCCTACTCACAATGACCCTCACTCCTGGCTCACCTTTGAGCCAAACTTTGTATCCCTTCACCCCACTAGGATAGCCTATAAACACTCCCTTTCTAGACCTAGGGTCTAACTTACCCTCCTTCTGATGTGCAAATGCAGCACATCCAAACACTCTAAGGTTGGACAGGTTTGGTGGTTCTCCGGACCACAACTCTAAAGGAGTTTTGAAGTTTATCGTTGTTGAAGAGGATCTATTGATGAGATAGACAGCTATACTTACAGATTCTCGCCAAAAGGGTTTTGGGATACCTGAAGACACCATAAGATACCTAACCTTATCCATAATCGTAAGATTCATCTTTTCAGCAACACCATTTTGTTGAGGGTTGTGCCTAACAATCCTATGATGCAAAATGCCATGCAGTACATATAAATCAGCAAACTTTTTGTTACAAAACTCAAGGCCATTATCTGTCCTAATTGTCTTTAGTTTATTTCCGGTTTGATTTTCGGCAAGGCATTTCCACTCAGAAAACTTTTCAAAAGTTTGATATTTTGATTTTAAAAGAAATACCAAAACATGCCTAGAAAAATCATCAACAACAGATAAGAAATAAACATTGCGACCATAGGTTGGAACATTTTCATGTCCCCACAAATCACAGCGCACATAATCAATGACAGAAGTAGACCTGTATGTGCCAACTGAAAAACTGATTTTTATGTTGTTTTCCTAGAACACAATAGTTACAAAAATCTAATGAATCGATTTTGTCACCACACAAAAGATTTTGCTTATGAAGACAATGTAGTCCCTTTTCACTGATGTGGCCAATCCGATGGTGCCACAACAGTCTTTTTAGGGACAGATTTTGAAACCAATGCAGATGCTTTGCAAACAGTTTTTCCAATCAAATGGTATAACCCATCCTTTGTAAAACCTTTGAGCATGACCAGTGCTCCTTTGCAAACTCTCATAACTCCATTTTCAGATTTGTAAGAATAACCGTTTGAATCAAAAACACCGAGGGAGATTAGATTTCGACGAAGGTCGGGCACGTATCTCACATTAGTCAGTTTTCTGGTCAGGCCATCATACATTTTAATAAAAACATTTCTAATGCCCTTGATGTCACAAACTTGATTATTTCTCATGAAAACTTTTCTATGATCAAGGGGTTTAAAATCTGAAAACTAATGCTTGTTTGGTGTCATGTGAATAGTGCAGCCATAATCAAGAATCCAATGATCAGAAATAGAAAATGGGTAAGGGGATACACACAAAACTTCAGAATACATGGAATTACCATCTGATTCAAAATCGTGGGTTTTGTCCTTTTTATCACTCCTTTTACCTTGTTTACGTTGTTTTTCATCTTTGATCCTCTTAAAAAACTTGTTTTTCATATGACCTTTCTTGCAATAGTAAAAACACTTCACTTTCTTATCTCATGATTTCGACCTCCCTTTACTTTTATAACAGTGACTAAAAGGTTCTCTTCGGTCAACCCGCCCTCTCACGTAAAGGTTCTCTCCGTTAGATTTGTTTTCTTTTCTCAAATCAAGGTCTTTTGATTTTAAAGCGTTTTTCACATCAGAAAGAGTCAAATCATCTCTGCCATACTCTATAGCAGATTTAACATCATTAAAAGACTCAGGCAAGGAGTTTAATAAAATAACAGCAACGTTTTCATCGGAGATCTTCTATCCAAAACGATTTTGTTTAAATCATTAATGTTTTCTGAAAGTGATTTCGACCCGCTCATTTTAAAACTAAAAAGCTGTTCTTTTAAATAAATTTTATTTGATAAGGATTTTCCAAAATACAGTTTTTCGAGTTTTGTCCAAATTTCAAAAGTGTTGTCCTTTTCGTCTGTTTCTCGTAAAACATTATCGGTTAAATACGATGTGAGGCAACTGTGAGCATCACCAAGTTTTTCAGAAAGCACTTCACCCTTCCAAGATTCCAAATACTTTTCAGGGCTACAAATTGCAGGTGCGATTTTATTTTAGACTTAAACTGCTTTCATTTTTTTCCGCAACATTACGAAATCAGATTTTTCCATCAAACTTGTCGGTTTCAATTTTTTTGAACAGACATGATTAAAATGGCAAGTAAGAGTAATCAATTGCTAGAAAAATAAAAGATTTGAAAAGGAAGTTTGTCAACAAATAAAATGCCCGGATTTTGCTTTGAAAAACGGTGCAATAAAAATAAATGAAACGCAAGAATCTCACAACAAAAATAGCACAGTAGCACAAAAATAACCGAGACAAAGAAAAAGCAAGTAAGAGCTGAGCAACAGCTTTCCAACATAGATAACAGAAAAACCAACAATCACGAATAATAACAGCAATTTGTAATCAGTTACAGAAAAATCACCAAGACACAGATACTAGAAGTCTCTATGGACTCAAGCCAGGCTTGGCTTTTAGATTTTTAAAAAAATAAGCTAGATTCACAAAAATAGCAGATCCGTGATAGTAGATTTAAAGCAAATAAGCAGATCTAGCAGAAAACAACAGATCTAACCAAATATGCAAAAATAATTGTAAAGATCTACCAAAAACACCGAAATAAATAGAGAAGGTTTAGAGGATGCTTCCCTGAGCCAGATCCACAGACCCGTGAATCTGGAATGCTGAAATCGGGAGTTATCCGAGAGGTCCAGCCACCGGCCCACAAGAGTACCGAAAAGTTGAAGTCGTTCCCGGACTCTGATACAACTGTTGTACGGATTTATAGATCCACAAACCTATTTATTATTACACAACTTTTCTATTTACTATTACAGCCCACAAAAATAAGAAATAACAAAAGACTCTAAACTATTACAAAATTACAATCGGGTCCTCCTTCTTCTCGGCCGGAAATGGCCTCCTTTCCAGCGGTTCGCTGGAACCTTCTCCCAATGCTGCAACAGAAAAAGGTAAGCAAGAAAAGAAGAAAGAATGAGGTTCGGGAGCTTACCTTGACTGCGAGAAGGAGAGATCCAGATGCGGCAGGCAACAGCTGCGGCGAGATCTATCTGCTTCAACCAGCAGCAGCATGGGCGGTAGCGGAGCTTTCGGAAGCTGCGGCGAGCTACGACACTGAGCAGCCAATAGCAGCAACAGCAGCGACAGAAACGGCATCAGAGGTGACCAATGCGGTGGTCCCTCAAGCGGACAAAGCTCACAAGGGAATGGTTTCTCTATCTCTCTCTCTCTCTCTCTCTCTCTCTCTCTCTCTCTCTCTCTCTCCCTCAAGCAGCAGCACGGAAGTGCAGTCAGGCGATAAGGCCGACTCGCGACGTCGGTAGCGAAGGCGTCCTTGAGAGGGAGCAGCGGCAGTAAAGTCAAGAAGAAGAGGAAGAAGGCTTGGTGAAGAGGAAGTGAGAAAATGGAAGGGAGGCTGTCTTTCTAATTAGGGCAGCCTCAAAAATAGAAAGAATACATAAATAGCACAAGTCACCTTGGACGGGCCGGGTTGGCCGGCCCGGCATCTTGGCCCAATAAATTTAAACCCATTCCTTTTAGTGAGCCCAGTCCATAATCATCATTGAGAGCAATGGGCTGAAAAATGAAAAAGATGGGCAAATAAGGCCCAAATAGCCAACAGTTAGCATATATTTATATGCTCAATTTGTTTTGATCTAAAGCTATAGGCAAAATATCAACAAACTGACAAAAAATATCGTCTCCAAATATTGAATGCTTATTCAAATTCAAGAAGCAACGGTTAAGTTCAGGTGTCCAGAACAAGAAAAATCCTCATTTTATCAGGACAACTTGGAAAGTTAAAACGCAACTAATTTTAGTATCTTAGCATCATTTAAGTGATACTATTCATTATCAAGGGCAATTTATTTGCCTCAAGACCCAGAATATACAAGTGGGTTATCAAGAGCACAAGCATTCTATGAATATTCTTGCTCTTTGTAAACAATTCATGAACTCTCTTTCAAAGACTACCACTACTTTATGACAAGAATTAGAAGAGGATTCTTCCGAACATGTTTACATAGCATAGGAATGAAGAGGAGAAGGATTTTTAATTCCCGATGTCAGATCAGGAGAAATCACATAAATTTCTAATGATGTTTAACCCCGAATGCAAAATCACCAGGACCGACCGAGTGCAGAGTATTTATCAGGATTCTTCATTCCTGATATAATTTGGAAAAATTATTACTTCACCTGAATAGTCGGGAGGTGAAATCCCGTTGCGATTCTAGTTTTGCATTCAGGATACATTCAACTATGAGGAAACATTTCTCGCTATTATCTATATTTACCATCAAGTTCCAGAAAAAAACATTTAATATCAAGGGTCTTATCTATCTTATTAAATACATATTCACGTGATATTTATGATCAAATTAAGATGTCTTTCACAATCTGGGCCTCATATATTTGGAATTTCTCCATATATTCACTTAAATGCTCATGACATTCAAATATCAATGACAATCTCTTTCTATCAGAATTTTACATCTAACTTGGTGAGAAGACCAAATATGGAGTATTGTTCTCAAGCCAATCTCCTGACGGGAAGAAGTGGAAGCTTGATATCAAAGGCAATTTATTTGCCTCAAAAGCCTAGAATATACAATGGGATATTAAGAACACAATCACTTTCTATACATTCATATTATTTATAAGCAATTCATTGATTCTCCTTCAAGAACTAGCACTACTTACGGCAAGAATCAGAGGAGGATTCTTTTGAGCACACCAAATAGTAATCATCAGAATACTCTCCAACATCTTTACCTAATTATCTGCTCCTTATCATCACCCCCTCTGATCAACGCCAACATCTTGACGAATTTGAAATCAAAATTCTTGTGCTACAACAATCATTAAAGTGAATGTTCTAAGGCTTTATATCACAGGGGATAGTCTAGTACTGCACTCATTCAGTCGACCTCCTTTGCTGCTGCATGAGTTAGCATCTCCTTGATCAATCTTGAACCACATAAGTCAAGAAAATTTCCTGGAATATGAAGCATTTTTTAACGCCTTGGGCAGTCAGTGTTCTATACTTCTATGATGAACAGACTTTGAGGTTTTTTTTTGGGTTGAGCCCAGAAAATAGAATTGGATACTAAAGAGGCTCATTTTTTTTTTAATTGTAGAATAGGCCATAACGCACACTCATTATATATTATCACCTGAGACAACGCATAATAAGTATCGTTATGCGTAATCATGCGGCTTAAGCCGCGTTAAGTCTCGCTAATTGCGTAAAAAACTGATATGGCTCCGATCTAGCGCTGATGTGGCGATAACGCACAGTCATTGTGCGTTATCATCCTTATAACGCACAACCATTATGCGTTATTAAGGGTGATAACGCACAGTGACTTTGTGTTATTACGTTAGAAAACCTAGCAGCCACGAGCCGCCCCCTTCCTTCTTTCTCTTTTCTTCTTCTTCCTCTATTTTTTCAGCCACAAATTCTCTCTCTATTTTGTCCGCCTCATTCTTCTTCGGCTTCTTCCTCAATTTTTTTCGGCCTTCTCCGCCTCATTCTTCTTCCTCAATTTGTTTTCAACCTCCTCCGCCTCATTCTTCTTCCTCTATTTTTTCAGCCTCCTCCGCCTCAATTTTTCTCCTTTCCTCCGTCACCGCTGCCGCTCGGTAAGTTGTTTTCCTCTTCCTTTGATTTTTTTAATTCTTATTATACTTTGGCTTCTCTTCTTCTAATAATTTTGTATTTTATTTCGAAATTTACAGTTAAAACTTAGTTAATATTTGAAGTTCAAGTTTGAATCTGAGAGACATTTTTGGAGTACGAAGGTTATTAAAGATTTGGAGTAGAAAACGGTATATTAGAGCTACATTTTTAATTTTCGATAAGTTTTTAGTTATTTAAATTTTTTAGTGTATTATTTATTAAGTTTAATTATTGTGTATTTGGGTTTGTTATTTGTTGTTTGTTAATCATTTTTATGAATTTTATTTGTTAATTTGAATTAATTCATTTTTTGTGAAAGTGGGGTTAGGATTTATGTTTAAAATTGTTGTTATTAATAAATTTGTACAAATTTGATAATTTATGTATATTATTGTTTTTTGAATTTAAAACGTGATCTTATTGTGAGGAATTATTTTCATGAATTTTTTTGGATAATTAGGGTTTAATTTTTTACGTTACTTTATGATTATTTGAATTTTTTTAATTATTTAGATAATTATTTTGCATATTTCGTATGGAAATTTGATCGTGTGATTAAAGAGATTCAAGAAAGAAATGTAGATACTTACATTTACTTGATGAAGTTGGACCCAGAGAAATGGACATTGTTGCATGATGGCGGTCACAGACACAGTATCATGACAACCAACATTTCTGAAGCACTTAACAGTATGTTGAAGAAAGCTAGGGTTCTACCTTTAAAAGCCATGGTTGAACTAATATTCAACAAACTAGTTAAGTACTTTCACCAACACCGTGAAGAGGCTGAAAATTGTGTGCATCCATTTCCAACTCGAATTTTTTACAAGTTCTTGCGGATTAAAATGAAATCAAGAGAACACAAAGTTACAACTTACAATTCGCGAGAGGAAATGTACATGGTCAAATCTCCAATCCGGGTTTCTGGTAAAGGCAACAACGTCTATACATTGCGGCTAAATAATAAATCATGTAATTGCGAAAAATAGCAAACATATACATTGCCTTGTTCTCATGTTCTTGCAGTGTGTAGAGAAAATAGGTCAAGAACGGATACTTATGTGTCGGAGATATATCCGCGACAAACGTACAGAAGAACTTACCAAGCGAATTTTTATCCAGTCTTGAGTGAGAACTTTTGGAGGGATGTTCCTTTTAATTTAACATTCTATCCTCCAAACATGAAAAAGGAACGGGGTAGGAAACAGGGCAAGCGATTCATGGGGAAATGGATTATAGAAATCAGGATTCTCCCCCAACATGTGGCAGATGTCACATATTGGGACATAATAGAAAAAATTGTAATAACTCCGAACCGAGCAATGTATAAGTTTGACATTTTCTTGAAATAGTTGTAATAAAACATGTTTCTATTAATGAAATTTTTCTTTCAATTTCTTCTAATTACTACATCATTGCTCTAAATTTTTACAATTTCTTTAGTATTACTTCTTCAAATAACTTGAGATGAAATGGTTAAAATATAAATATATTTTCCAAGAAAACGATATAAATATTATAAAATAAGTTAAATATAATAAGTACGGTCTTTTTTAAAAAATTAGACAATTATAAGTTTTTCCAAAACAAATTTTCATTAAAAAAATAATTCATTAAAAAAATAAAAAAAATTATACAATTATAAGTTTTCCCAAAAGAAATTTTCATTAAAAACAAAAAAATATTAAAAAAATTAAAAAAATTTTAAAAAAATAAAAAAATTACGTGGCTGATAACACACAACAAGTGTGCGTTACTGCCCTAATAATAACGCACAACCATTGTACGTTATCAGCCACATCGGCTGATTAGGGAAGGAGGCTTAATTAACTGATAACGCACAATGGTTGTGCATTATCATTGTAGATAATGCATAACCATTGTGTTATGGCCTCCTCCAGAATTTAAAAAAAAATTAAAAAAATTGGGCCTCTTTAGTATCTATTTCTAAATAGAGGCCCAACCCAGAAAAAAACCAGACTTTCAAGATAAGTCAATTCTAACATTAAAATCGAAAAAGTTTAGATTCAAAAGAGAAGCTTCAAGAATTCTAAATATCCTCATGTCAGGATAAAATCAATCACTACGCTATATGTCTTAGGATGCTCTTCCTCCTTGATAGTATCAATCTGACTGGGTTATTACATCTAGTACGTTTTTCATGACTTCTGATTCCTGACATGGATTTTCCTATTCGGGAAGTAATATTCAAAGCCTTGTCCGGCATTCTACTAGGATGAATTTTAATCTCAAGAGGCGCGGTTACATAAATGATATGTTAAACAAGCCTTGTTTAATATTAAAAACCTCCTATTTACTATTACAAACGCAACAGAAAAGTAAGAACAGGAGATCTATACTCTTAAGAAAACCAGATGATGGAACCGGACGATCAACGCAAAATCGAATCTTCAAATAAGAAGAGGAGCAGCAAAATTAGACGACCGATTTTAGTTATAAAAGAGAGACCCGAGAGAATCAAACGATAAAATAGGACAACGAGGGCAAGAACCAGACGACCGATTTTTGCTATAACAGTGGTTCTCCAAGAAAACAGATGACAGAAACGGTTTATCACTCAAGAATCAGTCGTCTGGTTTCAGAGATCAACAATAATCCCTCATAATAATGGATGAGCCTTCACACACAAGAAAAATTAAAACTCTCACTCTCGGTTCTCTCCTTCTCAAGCCACCCAAACTCGCAGTCAGCCAAAAATGGATACTAGTGGCAGAAGCAAACAAAAAGAAATCACAAAGAACAAGCAGCAATATAAGAACTGTAGAGAAGAAGAAGAAAGAAAAGAAAGAGAAAGGACTGCTCCACAACGTTGGTGTCAGCAAGTGGTGAAAGGGAGTATTTATTGGAGCATCCAAGTCAACTAGGGTGAGCTGGATTCAGATGGAGCTGGAGTCAGCCTTGCCCGCCCGGCATCTTGGGCCAAAAGTTAAACACAATCCACTTTAGTGTGAGGTTCAGTCCATCTTATCATAGGGTAATAGAAATGGGCTGACAAGAAAAATAAAAATGTGTAAAAAACTGTCCCAACAAGGCCTACAAACTCCACCTTGAACATATTTTAGTTAACTTCCCAACCAAGATAGTCTCAATGAGTCAACCTGCATCAATATGAAGGAGGTCCCTACATAATGCAAACTTGTCAATTGTCACAACCTTAGTACCAAAATCAGCAGGATTATCTTTAGTGCTAATTTTATCCATATTAACTAAACCATTTGAAACATTTTCTCTAATGAAATAATACTTAACATCCACGTGTTTAGTTTTTTCATGCTAGACAAGATTTTTATACAAATGAAGACAACTTTGAATATCAATAAAGATGGTTGCTTTAGAATGCAAAATATGCAATTCAGATAAAAGTACTTGAAGCTAAATAGCTTCCTTAATTGCCTCCGTGGCAGCAATATATTCAGCTTATGTAGTTGAAAGAGCGACTACAGGCTGTAGCTGTGATTTCCATAAAATATAATTACCAGTAATGGTAAAGAAATAAGATCTGGTAGACTTTCTACATTCTTTATCACCTACAAAATTCACACATAACCAACCAATTCAAACTGTTCAGTCCAATTATGATAATGCAAGCCTCTATCAATAGTCTAATAAATGTACTTCAGCAACCATTTAAGGGTGGCCCAATGATCCCTACCTGGGTTAGACATAAAATGACTCAAAAGGCTTATAGAATAAGCAATATCAGGATGAGTGGAGATCATGGAATACATGACAGATCCTATAGCCATTCTATAAGGGATGTTGGTCATGTCTTTCTTTTCATTTTCAGTTTTGGACAGGTTTTTGAAGAAAGTTAAAAATGACTCACAAGAGGGGTACAAACAGACTTTCATAAATGCATGGCGAATTTTGAAACAATTTTGTACAAGGATTTCTGGGATATAAACAAAAAAGTAGTCAACTCTATCCTTATCAATGTTCATGCCTAGGATTCTTGAGGCAAATCCTAAATCCTTCCTCTCAAACTCTAATTTCCACAAAGATTTCAAATTCACAATCTTATATTTATGCTTGCAGGTAATCAACATATCATCAATATAAAGTAGTAAATAAATGGCATTTTCAACATTATCACTAGAGAAATACAAGCAACTATCATAATTGCTTTTAGTAAAACTAGCTTTAAGCGTAAAAGAATTAAACCTTTTATACCACTGTCTAGGTGATTGCTTAAGCCCATACAAGGACTTCTTCAAAAGAAAAGCGATATGCTCCTTACCTTTTGCCTCAAAACTAGGTTATTGGCTCAGTTTTTACATCTAACTGTTCAAGCTCAAGAATTAAAGAAGGCAACAATAGCAAGCATAATGTTAATTATTTTATACTTAACAACGGGAGAAAAGATCATTAAAATCGATACCTTCAACTTGAGAATAACCTTTTGAAATAAATCTAGCCTTGAACTGTGGAGGTTCATTAACAGATTCAGGTTCTTTAATTTTTAAAATCAATTTACAATCAATCCGTTTTTGTTAAGGTGGTCTGGGAACAAGAACCCAAGTTTTATTCTTATGAATGGAAGACCTCTCTTCATTCATAGCATAAATCCACAAAGAGCGATTAGGACTCTTTAAAACATCAGAAAAACATATAGGTTCTTTCTCTTCAACAAAATATGCAATAACAAAAACATAAGAAAAAATGTATCAATAACCATACCTAGAGGGTTCCCTAGTCACTCTTCTAACCCTATCCATGCACAATTGGTAGTCTCTAAAGGCTTGTGCTTGTGTTTCGGGATGATCCTCATCATCATCAAAATTATCTAATTCAAGCACATCAATTTTGGGTACACTAGTTGGGTTAACCGATTCTTCATTCTTTTTTTGTTCTAGTGTTTTGGGTCCTACTGTGTGCTCTTGTGAGGATTCGGAGGTGTCCTCCACCTCTATAGGAATATTCCCAAGTGTGGGTATTTTGGTAGAACTCTTGGGATCGGTTTTAGTTTTAAGGCAGGGCATGTCAAGATCGTTAAAGACTACATCTCTACTCACGACTACCCTCACACTAGGCTCACCTTTGAGCTAAACTTTGTAACCCTTCACCCCACTAGAATAGCCTATAAACACTCCCTTACTAGACCTAGGGTCTAACTTCCCTTCCTTTTGATGTGCTAAAGCAGCACGCCAAAATACTCTAAGGTTGGACAAGTTCGATGATTGACCAGTCCACAACTTTATGGTAGTTTTGAAGTTTACGGTAGTGGAAGGAAACCTATTAATAAGGTATACTGCTATACTTACAGCCTCTCTCCAAAAAGGTTTAGGAACACCAGATGACACCATGAGACACCTAACTTTGTCTATTATGGTTCAGTTCATCCTCTCAGCAACATTATTTTGTTGAGGGTTACGCCTAACAATTTTATGATGCACAATACCATGCAAAGCACAAAAATCATTGAATTTCTTGTTACAAAATACCAAACCGTTATCAGTTCTTATAACCTTTAGTTTATTTCCAGTTCGATTTTCGACAAAACTTTTCCATTCATTAAACTTTTCAAAAGTTTGGTCTTTGGTTTTCAAAAGAAACACCCAAACATGCTGAGGAAAATCATCAACAACAGAAAGGAAATAAACATTGCACCATAAGTGGGTACCTTTTCAAAACCCCATAAATTACAATGCACATGGTCAAGAACAGCAGGGGATTTGTGTGTGCCTGTAGAAAAACTGAGTTTTTGTTGTTTGCCAGGAACACAATGATCACAAAAATCTAAAGAATTAATTTTGTCATCATTCAAAAGATTTTGTTTGTGTAAATAATGCAAACCCTTTTCACTAATGCGGCCAATCCACCGATGCCACAACATGGTCTTTTTAGGAACAGTTTTTTAAAACAATGCAGATGATTCACAAACGGTTTTTCAAAGTAAAGTGTACAAACCATTTTTCTTAAAACCTTTGAGTATGACTAGAGATCTTTTACAAACACGCAAAATCCCATTTTCAGATTTATAAGAATAACCATTTGTATCAAAACACCAATGGCGATTAGTTTCCGCCTAAGGTGAGGTACATATCTCACCTCGATCAATTTTCTAGTCACACCATCATGCGTTTCAATAAAAACATTTACAATTCCCTTGATATTACAAACCTCATTGTTTCCCATAAAAACTTTTTCATAATCAAGGGTTTCAAAATCAGAAAACTAATGCTTATTTGGAGTCATATGAAAAGTAAAACCAAAATCAAGAATCCACTCATTAGAAACTCTAGAGGAAGATGGGGAAGGAGACACACACAAAACCTCAGAATACCTAGAATTACCATCTGGTTCAAAATCACGGGTTTTGTCGGTTTTATCATTCTCATTACCTTGTTTACGCTGTTTCTCATCTTTGATCCGTTTAAAACACTTATTTTCAATATGACTGTCTTTGGCACAGTAAAAACACTTCACTTTATTCTTATCTCGAGATTTAGAACTCCCTTTATTTTTAGAACGGTGACTAGAAGGTTCTCTCCGGTCAACCCTCTCTCGCACGTAAAGGTTCTCCCTATTTGATTTTTTTTCTTTTTGCAAATCTAAGTCTTTTGATTTTTAAAGCATTTTTCACATCAGAAAGAGTGAAGTCATCTCTGCCATACTTGATAGAAGATTTCACATCATTAAAAGTCAGGCAAAGCATTCAACAAAATAACAGCAATGTTTTCATCAGAAATCTTTTCCCCAACATTTTGGAGTTTTAAAACAATTTTATTCAAATCATCAATGTTTTCAAAAAGAGATTTTGACCCGCTCATTTTAAAACTAAAAAGTTGTTCCTTCAAATAAATCTTGTTTGACAAAAAATTTCCCAAATAAGGCTTTTCAAGTTTTTTCCAGACTTCATAAACATTGTCCTTTTCATCTACTTCTCTTAAAACGTTAATACAAGGTGAGATAGCTATGTGCATCGCCAAGTTTTTTAGCAAGTATTTTGCCTGTTCAAGATTCCGAATACTTGTCAGGACTACAAATAGCGGTTGCAGTTTTTTTTTTGGACTAAAATATCTTTCATTTTTCTTCTCCACATTTCAAAATCAGATTTACTATCAAACTTATCCGTTTTAGGTTTTGGAACGGACATGTAGTACAGTGGCGAATAAGAGTAATCAGAGGCGCAGAAAATAAAAGATAAAAAGTTTGTCACAAAAAAAGAGCCCGAATATTTTTCAAAGAGCAAATATAACTAGAAAAATAAGTAATATGCAGATAATAAAACTCACAACAGATCAACAGATAGCAAAGGCTGAGCAACAGCCATAAATAGATAATCAACAGAGAAATAAATAAACACATGGTGACCAACAGCCCTCCAAACGAGTAGAAGCAGATCTCAACAGTCACGGACAGTAAAAAGAAATTTTGCAATCAACAAGAAAAATATCAAGACACAAATACTTGGAGTCTCAATAGGACTCAAGCCAGGCTTCGGTTTTAGCTTTTCAAGAAAAACAAAAATCACAAAAATTTTGATCCATGACCAGGATCAACAACAGAATAATAATGACAATATACATCCAGACAATGAAAACTTTAAACGTAAAGAAAGCCAAGAACAGTAGTGAAAGACTTCCCTGAGCCAGATTTAAGGAACTCAACAGTTCTCGTGAGTATGGAAAACAAAAACCCGAGAGGTTTCAGACAAAATCGTGTCGACCGAGGGACTCCGGAACAGCAACGTTGAAGGTCGTCGTATGGCTGAAAATGCAACAGTCACTAGAAAGATCAAACCTTTCTGGCTCTGATACCACTGTTACAGAAATGATCTAGTGACCAAGCTGTATTTAATATTACAAACCTCCAATTTACTATACAAACGCAGGGGAAAAGTAAGAACAGGAGATCTATACTATTACAAAACTGGACGATCAATGCAAAATTGGATCTTCAAATCGGACGAGGAACAGTAAAACTGGACGACCGATTTTAGTTATAACAGAGGGAGCCGAGAGAATCGAATGATAAAGTCGAACGGCGAGGGCAAAATCGGACGGTCGGTTTTTGCTATAGCTCTGGTTCTCCAAGAATACGGACAACAAAACAGTTTATCACTCAAGAATCGGTCGTCCAGTTTCAAAGATCAATAGTAATCCCTCAGAATAATGGATGAGCCTTTACACACAAGAAAATCTAAACTCTCCCTCTCGGTTCTCTCCTTCTCAAGCCACCCAAACTCGCAGTTAGCCTAAAATGGCTACTAGCGGCGGCAGCAAACAAAAAAAAGCCACAGAGAACAAGCAGCAACAAAAGAAGAATTACAGAGAAAAAGAAGAGAGAAAAGAAAGAGAAGGGGCTACTACACAACGTTGGTGTCAGCATGTGGTGAGAGAAGGGGTATTTATAGGAACATTCAAGTCACTTAGGGTGGGCTGGATTTAGATTGGGCTGGAGTCAGTCCGGCCTGCCCGGTATCTTGGGCCAAAAGTTAAACTCAATACAGTTTAGTGTGAGGCTCAGTCCATCTCATCATAGGGTAGTAAAAATGAGCTGAAAAAAAATAAAAATGTGCGAAAATTGGCCCAACAAAGACTTCAGACACAATTCTAAAACATATATATTTCCTATCAAGCACCTTATTTACCAATTATTCACGTTACATTTGTGAACAAATGAAAGTGTGTCTCATAATCTAAGTTCATTTATTTAGAATTTCTTTATATTCTCTATTTATAGCCCAATATATTTTAATATTGGGACTTGTCTCCACAACATTTATTTCCAATTGACTGGGTGTGTCATGAATGAGCTTCCTGATTAGAACTTTTCTATAAGTTTCTTTTGAAACTTGATCAAATTCTATGGCTTTTGAATAGGGAGTGGAGATGTATTATAATTTGGCATTTTCCCTCCATGTGTATTGAAACTTCCTGATCACAAATTGGATTTCTTAACTTCATGACTTTATCGGTCAGGGAATGAAATCCATATATTTGCCATCAGAAATTCGGCATCGGGGACAAATTCAAAATCCATCTCAAATATAAATTATAGTCAGGAAGCATTCTAAATATCTATATTTGCAATAAGAGGCCTTATTTTCCTGTTCATATCATATTTGTGATCCCATCCAAATGCTTCTCACAATTTTGCTTCACTTATATGGAGTTTCTTTACATTCTCATGTTGCTCAAAGCAAGTAGATATAAGGAGCAACTCCTATAAAGGTTTTATCTCCATTTTATCTTCGCATAGGATTAAGAAAAAGCATTTTTCAAAATCAACAAAAGCCTCATCGATCAGAAAGATGACCATTCATTTGCATTCTATTTTCTACTAAATTTCTCATTTGGGTCTATCATAATCATATGATATTTCAAATGCTTAATAAAGCTCTTTTGAGTCTGGACAATTTGATTAGGTACCAAGAAGAAGACTAATACCTCAATGAATTTTCTTCTCTTCACTCCTGGTATGCAATTAGGGGAAACAAAAGTTATTGTTGGACTATTATATTAATACGGATAGTATCATCTAGCCTCTCACTTGAGAGTCAAGTAGAAGGTGCTATTCCGGATCTCAATCCTATGTTCAACAATCTCAACGAGTTAATTTTGGCGTCCACTTAACTCAAAGATACAACTTTTACGCCTCAACATACTATATCCTAAGGAATTCTTTTAATCATATGAAACCAGCTTGCCTATCTTTATCAGCCATAGCAGTACGGTTCTTCTACCTTTTCTCCCTATTTAATATTCTACTTTATGTCAAAAATGCATGCAAAAATATATGCTGCTTTTTGGAGGGAAAATCCATATTGGTGATGAAATTCGAATAATTTAGCAGCATGTTTGCTTTAATTTTTACACAATTTTATATTCTTTGTCAAAATTAAGCTTGGATTTCAAGTCATTCGATTTGATTAACAGAGAGAACAACTCAATTCTCCTATAAATATTATTTCATATACTTAGTTACTTGAAATACAATTCAAATTATATTAGGACTGCCGGTGTTCTTCTTGAAAGAATTCATATTACTCATTCCGGTATTCTTTTAATAATTGGGAAGAACAACTATCCAACTCATTAATCTGCAAATTCAAGACTTATACTCATTCAAACATAATCGTTTGAAGTTCATAAGTAAAAGTTTTAATTAAGCCAGACCCATTACATCGGGAGCTTAAAAATTCAAGTATCCTGATTTGCATTATCAGGGTCTATTAACAAAAACTCGATTGAACATATAGGAAAAATATGATCATGGAACATCCTGATCCATTATATCGGGTTTATGCCCTTAAACTTGTTTTGTCATAACGGGTCCAACAGGCGATACGCCCAGAATGTGCACAACCTAAACATGGTATTCAGGATACAACTAAGGCCTTTAGGTTCACAAAACCTTATGAAGTTGGTTGAGGCCCATACTTCACAATTTAAAACCATCCAAGGTTTAACTAACGGATGTGACGTTCTCCCTTATCATCATTTTGTCTTAATGTTAGGGGAAACAACTTTCTTTGTGACCCAGTTGCATCACGTCATTAGGGAACTTATCCCCGTTACTATTTCTCTTTGAACACAGTTTCTTTCCTATTTACCATAATTTTTTCTGAGAGGCCACTTTAACGGGAAGCTGATTATATCTTGGGGCCTCAATGGAAGAAATTGTAAGTCCAGAATTTCTTCAAAAAAATGTTAACAAGACAATACAAAAAATGAAAATGAGATTATAATAAGATTTCACAAATTCGAAGCAAATACTTTGGTATATATCTTATTATACAATCGAACAACAATTATTGAATTTCTTAAGTCAGATTCATAGTTTCACAGATTTCCTCTTCTATCCAAAAGATGAAGAAGAAGACTATTAATATATCTCTTTTACAAAGGAGAATCAGCCTGTAGTAAATTACATATATCTACACATGTCAGTTTTTCGATCCGTTGAAATATTTATCTTTGTCAGAACATCTCTTTCTTATTAAGTAATCAGGAAAAACCAAGTCTGATATATTGAAGGAAAACATCTTACATATGCTTTCTCCAAATATAGAGAGAGAGCAATTTTAGAATTCTATCAATTGACAAGGTTGATATATTATTCTATTGGAATTCTTTGAAGTGGAATAGTTCTTTAAAATCAAGCAATTATATATATTGGAGGATTTCATATCATCATTAATCACTTTCAATTTAGTTTCGTATACTTTTTCAACGAAAGTTGATTTTTCTCCATTGAATTTCATAGGACAATGTTCATATTTATAACGAAGTATTTAGCATCTACAAGCTATCTGAGGATCTGAAAATTTGCGTGATCAAAGTAAACGATGATTTAAACACTTATTGTTTCATGGAATTGTCTAAGATCATATCATATGGGAAAAAGAAGAGCCAAACGAGAAACCAAGAATTGAGTAGAAGATCTCTATTTGCTATATAAAAGTATCACAAAGCAATTGTGAAACTTTTAGGAGGACATGTGATGGAACCAGTCCATCTTCGCTTCTTTTATTAGAATCTCACATCTATTGTCTTGATAAAATGTCAAGACCCAACCCTCTATAGAAGGTGCACTCCACATTTACTTTTGTAGATTCTCTTTTACGTGCTATTACTCTGTCAAATTTATATATCTTTGCTGATTTAAACATCAGAGATAAAACGGAATTCAACCCGCTTTCTGTATAGGATTCATTCTCAAGTATCATAAGCTCATCAAATGTCGGCTTCTTCAAAATATATATGACCCAAACATCTGGACTTCAACTATGAGGCTACATGACCAATAAACTTGAGTCGTAGTTTATGGCTCCAAAAAAGTATTTATAACATCAATTGATGTATCTACAAAACGATAATATGTTTCTTAATTTGCTAGAAAATATGAATTATCCCTCTGATTCTTTCATAAACATCAACGGGTACACTCTTTCCCTCTATGAAATCTCATAGAGTTAAGAACACTTGACCTCGAGGAGGCAGGGGGGATGACGTTAAGCTTCTTGTTTCTGGTGTATTCAAAGATCACCTTACTGGATTAATGGCTTGTCAATGGGAATATAAACTCTTTCCCTGACCTTATATAAACAGTACTCAATCAGTCAAGTGTGAGCTCGATGTAGGATCAACATATTTGGGCCGACAAAAATCCATGAGCCCAATTATCAGCGTTTTATGATGAAAGAACCTTAACTCCACCCGAATCGATATTTATATTTTTTATTCTTATATTTTAGGTCCATATAAAAAAAAGTACCATTAACTTTGTCATTATGTCAAGTAAATACATAATCTTTCAAAATGATAATGAGTGAAAATTTTTGTTTTCTAGTAAACTGAATTGAATGGAAACTGATCGAAAATGAATGTCTGTTATGTCTTAATAAAATTTGGAAAATCAATTTTACCTTTCAATGGAGAGAAACGGGTCATTAAAAATATAATTAAAAATTTGTGAAATTGTAAAAAAAATAATTTGGCAACTGGCAAAGTTTAGGGTAATTTTTTTTGTATTAATTCCTCGCTAGAGTATCTTGGGAACAGAGTTTTTTTTCTTATATTTCTTTCCTCCATTTTGTTGACAAACTTATCTCTAATAGAAAGGTAAAATTAATTTTCTAAATTTTATTAGAGCATAACAAACATTACTCATTCTGATCAATTTTCATTCAATTTATTTTATCAAAAAAGAAAAATTGTCTATTAGTTATCATTTTCAAAGATTAGGTACATAAGTAACATAATTGACAAAGTTGATGTTTTTTTTTTTTTTTGGGTATTAACCTTATATTTTATCTAAGGGGTCGATCCTATTATCTGCTAGGGAGGGGGGAGGGGGGAGGGAAGAATTACCCAGCTCACAAGACCCTGGTTTGAAGTAGGGGAGTAAACGGGTACAGGCCCTCTGAGTACTCCTAGAATCAGATTCAGACCCTTATAGTGAAACATGGACCCAGACCTAGAACCATACCCTCTAGGTATGAATTATAGATTCAAACCCGACCCTCCAGGGTCTGGGTATAACCGTACCCGTATGATATTTTTTTAGTTTTTTCCTTGTTAAACAAAATATATATATATAAATTTTCAGAAAATGTAACCTTAAAAAATCATGTCTCTGTTATTCGCCTTTGGAACAAACAACCACTGGTATAAAATTTTGAATAAGAGAAACAAGTCCGCAAGAAACATCCAATGGAAAAATTAGTAGTGTTGATGTCTCGAAGAAGAAGAAATCTTGAAAAAAAATTCTCTTCTCTAAACTTTGAGACCCTAAGAGAATTTCTCTTCTCTAAACTATGGGCCCTAAGAAATTTTGAAGAAAATTTATCTTCTCTAAACTATGAAGAAAATTGCTCTTCTCCTCTCTAAACTAAGAAAATAAACCGCTCAATATCATAAAATAATTATGTATTAATAAAAAAGATAAAAATAATATAATATATAAATATATATTATTATTTTACTGTAACGGGTATGCGGGTATACGGGTCTGAGTATCATCGTACCCTGTCTGGACCCATTTAATAGAATCTATAAGGGTACAGGTATTGGTACAGGTCCGCAGGTATAAAATTTTAACCTTACCTGCTATAAACGAGTTTCAACCCACCTCGTTTGCAACCTTAGTCTGAAGGTGGAACTCCAGTGTTGGTTGTGAAAAAAAAAAAAAAGACTGATTCACATTCTTGTAAGCATTCCCCGATCGCAGGCATGGTTCTAATGTCTTTATGCTCCTGTCCTGTCAATATCTTGGTTGACTAGAAGGGATGAAAAATATTAGACTCATTTTTCTGTATATGATCAGGTGGCAAAATAATTCATCATGTAAAATCAGCTGCCAAATTTTGACCTCCTTAAGTTAGGAGCATCAATTGAGTACCTTCACTTTATGCGACTCCAGAATCCCAATGTGAATATTTTACCCTGATTCAATTTTTTATTTTTCAAGTCGCGTTAAGGCGGTATTCAAATTTGTTGGCCATTTGGGCCTTATTTGCTCACATTTTTCATTTTTTTTTAGCCCATTACTCCCTATGATGATTATGGACTGGACTCACTAAAAGGAATGGGTTGAAATTTATAGGGCTAAGATGCCGGGCCAAGCCAGGTCAACCCGGCCCGCTCATGGTGACTTGAGTTACTATATGTTAGCCCTAAGGGCATTATTGTATATGTTTTTTATTATGATTAACATATGTTTGTGTGATGAGTATAGCTCAGTCTTTATAGAACAAAAGAAGCATTTTTGGAGTCCCAATGCTACACTACATAAGAAGTAAAAGATCTTGGCAATTAAAGCATAATGAAGAAGGAGAGATCAAGCCATTCCAAGATCATCAAGGCATTGAAGACCTTGAAGACTTATGTCTTAGTTAGGGATGTGCTAAGGTATTTCTTTGTAAAACTCCCTAACTCTCATCTTTGATTGTTGATCATGTATGAATCTCCTTGGATGAATTTCTTTCTCTAAACTATTCTTAAAAAATCCAAGTATTCTTGTTAGAGTTTTGATGCTTTCGAAAGTTTTCTTATCTCTAAAAGAGTATCAAGAATACATATTTTGAAATGTTTTTGAAATGTGAAGGAAAGTTCCTTTTATCAAGAAAAACTGGCTTTTAAATACTTCTCAAAAAAGGGTCATTCGATTTTCAGAACTGGTCATCCGTTTTTCAAAGCTGGTCATCCGATTTTTTCCAAGGGAGAAAAATTGGATGTCCTATTTTAAAATTGGTTGTCCGATTTAGAAAAATCGGTCTGAATTTTAAAAGGGATAATCCAATTTTTGTAGGATGCGTCCGAATCTTTCTGTCTCAATATCGGTCGTCCTATTTTAGAAAATGGCTCATCCGATTTTCTTGTATAAGGAAATCGGATGTCTGTTTTTAGAAACCGGCCGTCCAGTTTTCCTTTTTACTATGAAAAATATTACCATTACACAGAGTAATGGCTACTTTTTTTCTTCCCTATATATATATATTGATTTTTGATCAGTTGAAAGAAAAGAGGTTGGTTGAAAATTTTATTGAGATCATTTTAGAACATTTAAAGAGCTTTAAAAGTACATTCTTTCAAATATCTTCATCTCATAAAAACAAATAGAAAAATTCTTCTTGGAGCTTCATTTGTGATCATCCATCAAAGAAGAAGTAAAGAGGAGCTTGTAGAAGTATTCAATTAAGTTGTATCTTCCTCTTCTCAAGCTCATTTGGTAACATTGTTCCTTACTCTTCTTATTCTTTTATTGTGATCAAAGGTTTGTGGAAAACCCTTTGGGTGATCCTTTGATAAATTTGTTGTATTGTTGTGTTGTGTAAACTTTGAGGTTTTTGTGTAAAACCCTTGAAGGGTGATCCTCATTGTGTTGTTGTGTAACCAACTTTGAAGATAGTGGATTTGTGAAATCCTTGGATTGAGTCTAAAGGTAGTAGATGTGGATCTTTGAGAGAGTGAACCACTATAAATTGTTGTGCATGTTCTTTAAAGTTTAATTCTATGCTCATTGCTTGACTGCCAAAACTATAAGATTTTGTTTGGTATGGATCTTATCAAAAAGAGTTTTAGAATTCTTTCACAAACAAATTGGAGGTTTATCTTTCTAATCACACGAAAGATTTTTTAAAATTAGCCAAAAATCTTATTCACCCCCCCCCCCCCCCCCAATAAGGTTTTTCACTATATATATCCTCTTTCTATTTTGGAGGCTGCCCTAATTAGAAGGTAGCCTCCCGCTTTCCAGTTTCTCCTCTTCTCCATTTCTGCGTTCTTCTCCTTCCTCATTGCCGACCAGCTGCCCTACCCCTCTCAAGGATCTCTCTACCGCCGACGCGGCGAGTTGGCTTCACTGCCTGACTGCCATCTGTGTGGCTGTGTTGAAGAGAGAGAGCGAGAGAGAATGAGTTGAAAGAGAGAGAGAGAGAGAGTGAGAACGAGAGACAGAGAGAGAGAGAGAGAGAGAGAGAGAGTGAGAACGAGAGAGAAACCATTCCCGGTATGAGCTCGGTCCAACTGAGGGACCCCCTCTGCTGGCTGCTCTCTATCTTGAGCTCGCCGCAGCTCCCCGTGGCTCGCCGTCGTCCTCACCCCAAGCTCACCGCAGCTGCCCAAAATTCTGCTACTGCCCTTGCCACTGCTGCTGGTTGGATCCGATCTAGCTCGCTGCGACTTCCCTGCTGCTGCCGCCATTGCTGCTTCTGCCACTGCTGCTCTCGCCGCCGCGGTTCAGGTAAGCTTTTTCAAGCTCTTTTCTTTCTTTTCTTTTGCTCACGGTTTCGTTGCAGTTTTCGGCGAGCTTTCGGTGTGTTGCTGCTGGAGAAGAAAAAGAAAGAGGGCATTGTCGACCGAGAAGAAAAAAAGGAGGACCATATTGTAATTTTGATAGTTTAAGATCTTTCTATTATTTCTGATTTTTGTGAGCTATAATAGTAAATAGGAAAGTTGTGTAATAGTAAATAGGTTTGTGGATCTATAGATCCGCACAACAAAATTTAGAGATAAATTATTAATTGAAGATTTATTAAAGAAGGTGGTAGTTCTCAGATCATTAGGTTTCTTTTTATCGAAAAATTACAATCGGCCTCTTCTTATCGAGGCATCTTCAAATCGAGTTCATTTTATCGAGATGATTTATGGTCTCTTATATTATCAATGCATTTCTTATTATCGGATTCATTTCCCAAATCGAAATTATTTAATTGAGAAATATTCTCAAGTCAGGATATGTAATTGAAAAATATCTCCAAATACGAATTCTCTAAAGAGTTCTTCTAAACGGGTTCATGAAGCAACCATTCGTTGATAATTTATTAAAGCAAGAATATCCCGTCACATATAATGAAATTTATATTCTCAGAAAAAAAATGAATTATTCTTAGGTATCCAACTCTTGTTTTAGGATCAATTGATAAAAAGATGGCTGGGTTCACTAAATCCTACACCTTTCACAAATGGGAGGATCAGCCAACTAAAAAGAGCCTCTGTCATTATTTTATATGATTAAAAATTATTTATTAACAATTTGTTATTCTAACTTTAAAATTAGAAGTTTTCTTCTCAAACTGTTTTCAGATTCTTTGGAGATGAAAAATCTTTACAAAGTCGGGGATGTCTCATAATCTTAGGAAATGCTACTCACGGTTCGACAACAACAATTTGAATCTGTCAGCATATATACAAAGCGATTTAATAATGCAATCATGAAAGTGCCTAATCTTAGCATCAAGAACACATCTAAGCTTACAAGCACGGGATCTACTCGCTCTCGCTAACAAAGGTACTAGTCACAAACAATTACTCACAGTCAATAACCTACTCGACATGGTATATGAGTTCATAAAGGAGGAGATCAGTGTCCAGAGTAAATGTGAACAGCACGATAATGTGTTCATAGAAGGAAAAGGAAAACAACCCTACCGTCCACAGGATACCAGCCGCCAACCCGTTACAGAACGGTTATCTTACCTGCATTATCGGGACATGTAGAGACATCGCGCCTGTATAATTGCTAGCAGAACTGACACCTTCACACCCCTAAAAAAATCGCGCACAGAAATTCTATAGCTTGTCAAATCTTTGGGGATCTTAAAAACACCAGCTAAGATGTCTTCTCCACCCAAGAGGCACAGAAACACAAAGTATTGCGAGATTTATCGGGATCATGGGTATGACACAAAATATGCATTGAGCTAAGAAAGGAAATCAAAAACCCTACCCGACAAAGTTAAAAGACTTCATCACTCAACGAGTAGATCATATACAAGAACACAGGAAGAAAAGAGAGCGAGTATACCGTCCCCAAAAAACTGGCCAACAAGCAAACGCGGGTAAACATAAAGTAATCAATGTTATCTCCAACAATAGCAGAAAATAGCACCGAAAGAGGCAAAGACAAGAGAAAGATGATGCCCCACTGGTAGTCGCACTTGACATCAATTGTTTATTTACATTTAATTTACTCGATACATATTGTATTATCCAAAGTGTCAAGCATGTCAAAAATTCCATCAAACACAAGTCTGTCAATTCTCCTTTTGGAGATATGACCTAATTTTTTGTGCCATAATGTATAGGAGTTCTCATAATTAATTTTCATTTGGTACCACGTGTACTTACATGCAAATTAATCTCATATAAATTATCATAAGGATATAAAAAGTCAGTTCCTAACAATTTAGGATCAAAATAGAGACGACACTGTTATTGCAAAATGAACAAAATTATACTTCTTTGTCCAAAACAGGAATAGAAACTAAATTTCGTCTAAATGGCAGTACAATGAATGTCTCTTTCAACTCTAAAAATAAATCAGTCTTTAATGATAATTTAAAAATGCTTATAGCTTGAACTTTTGTCGAACTGCCATCTCCTTATAGATGAATCTTTCATCATCCCTTAGTTGGAGGTAACTCTGGCAACCCTGCATAGATATATTTATGTGAGTAGTGGCGGCAGAATCTAACCACCAAGTATATCTTGGTATCGAAACTAAATTTACCTCTAAATAGACAAAAGTTAGAGGCATAACTTTCTTCACGCGCCATGCGTGATACTTGGGGCATTCCTTCTTGACATGAGAGGGATCCTTGTAAAAAAATACTTTATGTCTTTTGACTGATCCTTCTATTTTTTTCTTCACTGATGTATTTGCAGTCATTTTGCCCTTTCTTTTCTTGTTATCTTTTGAGAAAGTGAGAATAACACTCTTGACCTTATGCTGCCTCATCCTTTCTTCCTCCTTCACTAAATGTGAGATGAGTTCATTGACTGTCCATTTGTCCTTTTGACAGTTGTAACTCACCTCAAACTGGCTAAATTAAGGAGGAAGAGACATTAAAACAAGGTACACCAGTAGATCATTAGGAAGATCCAATTTCAGTATCTTAAGTTTTTATATAATATGAGACATCTTGAGAATGTATTCCCTGATATTTCCCGAACTACTGTACCTCATGGCAGTGAGTTTATGCAATTGCGTAATAGTCTCTGCTTTTTTGCGTTTTACAACGCGTTGTTCCAACTTTTCGAGAAACTTAACAGCAGTATTCTCATATGTCATGTTAGCAATAAAAGTCTCTAGAATTGTACTCTTCATGATCATTAGAATTAACATATTTGAGCGTTCCTACTGAGCCATTTCCCTCCGTTGTTCAGAGGTACTAGTATCCGTCAGCTCAACTAGTCATGACTCCCTAATGGCCAAGTCCAGATCCAGACAACTAAGATGAATTGCAACCTTATTTTTCTAAACTTTAAAGTTAGTACCATTTAATGACGGAATATTATTCAAATTAGCAGATAATTGAGCAACAGAGATATCAGTAACTGTAACAGAAAATATAATATAACAAAAATAAATAAAGCTCAGTCATATATATATAATTAAAAAAAAAAAACTTTAACAACTCATGGGCTATATTTATAAGAACATCCTATCATAAGAATATCGGTGCAACACTAAGTCTAGTCTTTGGACAAAGAGTTAGCTTGTAAGTGATTTTCTTGATGTAGTAATCGAGCACTAATAGTAAAATCTAGGCAAGTATCAAGCCTTCCTTTGAACCGATTTAACACTTACTACGGATACTTAATAACTATTACATGTTCATCGACACAAGAGCTCGTAACTCTCAACCTAACTAACAATCTTCTTTTGGGCCGATAACTACCTGTATCAGAAATAGACAACACGACAACTAATTATTTCATTATCGAAAGATTTTAATAGGAGAGCTTACTTTGGTAGGATGCCACTTTCACCAATCAATATAAATCTACTAGACATGCCTGTTAGAACAACTTAAATTGTTATGAATAAGAAAAACTTTAACTACATACTTTCATATTTTATATGTATCAAAATTCAGGATTAACAAATAAATTATGACACATATGAGAATCATATATAATCATGTAAATAACCATATATATCGACATGTATGTGATGACAGAAAAAAAATTGAACAAATAAAACCTTCGCAGAGATTATCTAAGCAACAAAAAGAAACTAAAATTGTTCTCGAATCCTAACCACAAAAGTTTTTTTTTTTTTAATACGATCATCAAGTTGATATTCCGAAATAAAAAGTTTCAACACAACAAAGTTGCATACGCATATAGAGACAGGCATACATACAAAAGAAATCACGAATCTTTAAAAGAAACTAAAATTGTTCTCGAATCCTAACCACAAAAGTTTTTTTTTTTTTAATACGATCATCAAGTTGATATTCCTAAACAAAAAAGTTCAACACAACAAAGTTGCATATGCATATAGAGACAGGCATACATACAAAAGAAATCACGAATCCTTCAAATTGATTCAAAATTAATATAATAATAATAATAATCAAACATGGATCCATATGCATATAGAGACATGCGAACAAGGAGAATAATAAGCAATGACCAAATCTGATGTACAAAGCTACTATCCTCTATCAATGGCTTTCAAAGCTTAATCCACACAAACAGAGATATGAAGGACATGTATATTACGAAAAAAACCAAAACCTAACAAACAACTTAAAAGCTAAGGTTTTTCTTTTCTTTTCTTTCGGAAACTAAATTAAATCACAGATCGTGATCCATAAACCAAAGCCACAACCTTCGAATAGTGAGGAAGATCCGTCCAAAAAAACAAGGCGAAACTAACGCAAGAACGGAACAAAATTGGATCGGCAAATACTTTCTTAAAAACGATTTATGAGAAAACGTAAGTCAAGAATCCAAACAATCATTCATGTAAGGAGGTTCTTATATTATTGATAAAATTTAAAGAAGATTAAAATAAATAAATCTCAAGAATTAAATCTTACTCAATGGATTATTTAGAATAAAGAATCGAAACATGCACTTTGGTCCATGGCGATTGAAAGATTAGAGATCTGGTTTGGTTCTTCGTATTATTACGTATGAGGACTTTTAAAAGAGGCTAATGATCTAAAGTGTAGTGCAATCAGGATCATAACCCTAATATATATATATATATTTGCTAAACAGTCCATCATAGTTTTGCAATACAATTCCTAGGATTCCACACATTTATAAAGAGATCACACACTTTTATTAATATGGAAGACCCACCTATATAAATATAGATTATCTTAATTGGGTCTCAAAATATATATAATAACAAATACATAATAAAATTAAACAATACATGTACGTGTACATGCCAAAATACTATATAAGTGCGTGTACACATGAATTTTAAGTCCAAAGATCTAACAACTTTTCATTAAAAACCCACTAAACGGAAGTTTCAATTCTTTATTATGAAAGGTTATATGTGGAAAAACAGTCATTAAATATCAAATATCACTTTAAATTCATATTCATATTATATAAATTGTGACGAGTGAAAAAATGAAGAAGTATTATACTAAAAATAATTATATTTTGGAAGAGAAGGAGTAATTATGTTTCTCTTCATTTTGTTTTCAACTACATCCAAGGGCCACTACATAGGTATATATATATATATTGAGTTGTTTTATGAAGTTATCTTGATATAATCGAAAGAATTATATTTAGAAGTTTGACAATGGCTTTTAATTTGTCCTTGAATCCGGAAGAAAAATGGACAACATAAACGAAGGACAAATGAACATATAAGGATATTCATATGTGTCTTGGCGGGTGGGAAACAACCTTTGGGAATTTCCGGAAGTATTTATCTCATTCTCTCTTCTTTGGGAAGTATGTTTGTGATATTTGATCCGGTAAAAAAAATAAGGAGTGTTAAACTCATTAAAAATTATAAGAATATAAGAATTTTTAATAAATATTTGTTGAACTCTTTTCATCTTTTGTTACTATCCTCTGGTTAAATCCTTTTGAACTTTACACATTAATTAAGAATTAAGAAAATACTGCAATCTTTTAAAGAATATATCTATTTTACTGCTCAATAAATAAGAGAGAGAAACAGAGGAAGGAGAGATAATAAATGAATTTAAGATAGTAAAATTTGAAACTATACCATAAATATACATTAAAATATGTAAAATGACTTATAATTTTGACATTTGGAAAGATTTAAATTAGTTAATGTAATGAAAAATAGTTAGTAAATAAGGGTATTATTAAAAAATGTACTTAAAACTTAAATGTCTTATATTATAAAACCTAAAAAAATTAATAGTCCTTGTGTTTTTCTTTACTTGCCACATTTTAAATACTACACTATTTAAAAGAACGCGGAAATATAAATATTTTTTTATATGGATTAGAATGCACTTCAAATTAATTTCTCTCCTCATTATATTTTTATAAGTTTCCATGTTAGTACTTTTAAAAAACAAATTCCAATTTTAAAATAATTAAAAGGGATTGAAATTTATTTTTTATAGAAGGGTATAATGGAAAAAAATTTATTAAATATTACATTATTTTTATATTATAGTGAGTAAAAAATATACTGATTTGGATGAAATGCAACAAGTAAAAAAAATTAAAGGAATGGTATCTTATATATCATCAAACATAGAGTCGAGGTTATTAAGAGTTTGTATTGATTGAAGTTCTAAAAATTAACTCCTAAATTCGAACATCGATATTTTTTATAATGATTACATTTTTGCATTTAATTATTTTCATGATTATATATACATACATATATATTTATAATGATTACTTTTTTTGCATTTAATTGTTTTTCATGGTTAGGTTGGATCTAGCCATATAATATCCTATCATGTACTTTAGACATTTGATTAATTATCAAATGAATGATTTTATTAAACCTTTCTTAAAATGATATAATATATATCATTATTAGGTTGAATTCTCTTATGAAACATCAAGAAAATGGAATCATCTTTAAAATATCCGCAATGAATATGACCTTTGTAGTAGTTTACCTGAAATCCAAGGGCATTTTCATGAACAAAGGACCAAATAAATCTTTCCTTTATTCTTTGTTGATCACAAAACTAAAGTCTTTAGCCGAGTCTTTGATCTCCCAAAGTCTTCTCCTCCTTCATCATTTTCCGTCTCTACTCATAAAAGAAATCAGCCATATGGATAGAGAGCAAGAAGAAATGCAATTTTTAGGCCTTTTTGGAATCTATAGTGAAGCCTACAAAGTAATAATCAAATGGAGAAAAATCTTCAGCCAAATCACTTTGTCTTTGATTTTACCTTTATCATTCATTTTCCTATCCCACATGGAGATCTCTCACTATCTTGATTTCAAAATTAGACACAATGAATTCAAACTCCACCGTACTCAATCTTCAACCACAGATGAAAAAAGAAAAAAACTTAGTGATCTTATTTCATCTGAATCAGCAACTCTTTGGATTTTCAACATTTTCTACTTTGGTTTTCTCCTTATTTTTTCCCTTTTATCTACTTCTGCTGTTGTCTATACCATTGCCAGCATATACACCGGCCGAGATATTACCTTCAAAAAGGTCATGACCATTGTCCCAAAAGTATGGAAAAGGCTTTTGGTCACTTTTTTATGTGCTTTTTTTGCTTTTTTTGTTTACAACTTTTTTGCAGGAATTTTACTAATAGGTTGGGCTATGAATCTTGCAGATAGTTATTTAGCTGATATAATAGTTCTTACAATTATGGTAATTATATATGTCACAGGGTCCGTTTACATGACAATTATATGGCAACTTGCTACTGTTATTTCAGTATTGGAAGATTCATATGGGATTAAAGCTATGATGAAAAGTAAGGAATTGATTAAGGGAAAGATGATGATAGCTCTGGTGATTTTTTTTAAGTTGAATTTATCTTTGGTGGCTGTTCAAATATTTTTTGATGAGTTTGTTATTCATGGATGGAGAATCGGAATTTTGCATAGAATTGGATTTGGTTTGTTATGTCTTTTGCTACTATTCAAGTTGATTCTATTTGGATTAGTTATACAAACAATTATATACTTTGTTTGTAAGTCATATCATCATGAGAATATTGATAAATCTCTACTTTCTGATCACCTTGAGGTTTATTCGGGGGATTATGTTCCTTTGAAGTCCAAAGATATTCAACTAGAGCAATATGATTATGAAGTTTGAACCAGAATCAAATTTTTGGAGCACTTCGTACATTATATTTGGATTAAGTATGATCATATATTCTTGGATATCTCGAGCCCATCTAAGAAGTATCGAAAAAGTTTACATCATCTTTTTTTTTTTTTTGTTAGAAATAAATTTTGTATGAATATCTTGGGAACAAAAGTTAGGAGTGCTTATTGGAAGGTTGAAATTTTCTTCTTTTGTATTTGATCGCTGGTAGTAAATTCAAGTGTATTATTGGATGCCTCAATTATTGTCGTTTTCTATGGTAAGGAACTTTGAGGGCTTAATAATTGATTATTAGGTGAGTGAAAATGTGGATATGCCTTTCAACATAATCTAATTACGATATCTTGTTTTTACTGTCTCAATTTTTTTAATATATTCATCAATATTCAATAGGGTATTTCATTCATGAAGTTGAATTTGTTTACATAACTAAATATTGAGATGAATTCACAAGAGTCGTGTGTTTTGATAGCGTGATTTTGATAAATTATGTATCTTTACCTAATATGTCAAAGTAAGAATCCTGAATTCGAAGCATTCAAAGAACAGTTTAATATCGCATACTAAGAATTAAAATTAGTGTTCAATTTTGTATCTAAAATACACAATTTTTTAAATTAATAATTGTTTAGCAATTCTTTTCTTTACTTTATTTTGTAACATAAGGTTTACTTTGTAACATAATGGGCCTTTTTGGTTTCAAAATAATAATAACTTCTTGTCACGCTCCTGTAGCGAGACTTCTGCCTGGTAATTATATTTTTATATCATAATGTCACATCTTGCAAGTTTCAAAGCACAACTCATAGACCTTGCAGAACCTATGATCCTTTCTTGGCAACCAACCATCTTCAATATGCATATCCTAAGGTGGCCATGCGTATTTACATCCACCATATTTATATACCATATATACATTTTATACATATCCCATGTGAGATTGGGATTTCACACTTTTCCATTCACTTTTTTTGGTTTTTTCTTTTCTTAGCCTTGTTTTCGAAAAAGGCCACTAAATTGGCGACAAATTTTTTTTTTTTTTATCCAGAATGTGGCCATGACGTACAATGGTTGTGCCCTATTACAAAAGATAATGCACAACTACTGTGCATTATCAGTTAATATCAGTTTCACAACTTAATCCGCTGATATGGCGGATAACACACAACAGTCATGCATTGCATATCAGTAATAATGCACAAAGGTTATGTGTTATCTGTCATATCAATTTTTTTTTTAATTTTTTTAAGAACTCAAAATTTTTTTATATTTTTTTCAAAACTTATAGTTATATAATTTATTTTAAAAAACTATATTATATTATTTAACTTATTTTGGTGTGTTTTTTATGATAATATTTATAATTGTTTTTAAGGAAAATATGTTTAACTTGTAACCATTTTATGAAAAAAAAAATATGAAGAAGTAATACTAAAGATATTGTAAATTTTACTGTCAAAATTTAGAACAATGAAGTAGCAATTAGAAGAAATTCAAAGAAAAATTTTATTAATAGAAACATTGTTTTATTACAACACTTTCAAGAAAATAAACTTATATATTGCTTGAACCGGGGTTATTATAATTTTTTCTATTACGTCCCGGCATGCGACATCTGCCACATCTTGGGGGAAAATCTGGATTTCTATAATCCATTTCCTCCTAAAATCGCGTGTCCTGTTTCCTACCCTATTCCTTGTTCATATTTGGAAGATAAAATGTTAAATTAAGGAACATCCCTCCAAAAGTTCTCATTCAAGACCAGATGAAAATTCGCTTGGTATGTTCTTCTGTACGTTTCTCGCAAATATATATCTGGTACATAAGTATCTACTATCGTACCATTTCCTCTACAAACTATAAGAGCATGAGAACAAGACAATGTATATATTTATCATTTTTCATAACTACATAATTTATTATTCATTCGCGATGTATAGACGTTATTGTCCGTACCAGCAACCCGGATCGGAGATCTGACCATGTATATTTCTTCTTGCGGATTGTAAGTTGTAACTTTCTGCTCTCTTAATTTTGATTCAAGCCGCAAAAACTTATCAAATATTTGGATTGGAAATGGATGCACACAATTTTGGGCCTCTTCACGGTATTTGTGAAAGTACCTAACTAGTTTGTTGAATATTAGTTCAACCAGGGGTTTTAAAGGTAAGACCCTAGCTTTCTTCAACACACTGTTAAGTGCTTCAAAATGATTAATTGTCATGATTTCGTGTCTGTGCCCGTCATCATGCAACAATGTCCATTTCTCTGGGCGATCTTCACCAAGTAAACATAAGCATCCACATTTCTATCTTGAATCTCTTGCATAACACGGTCAAATTTCCACTGCTTCGATTCTGTTCCAGCCTAAGTCAATAACGGAAATGCACAGAAATGAAATCAGAAATGGATGAGTGTGTTGTAGCAGCATTGAAATGGTAAGGAAAATGAGAGAGAAATGGGCTGCGGCTAGGGTGTATGATTTCTTAGAACATGACAAGGTACACCGATTGCGCGTTATAATCATTAATATAAAAAAATTTAATTTTTTGCAACTAATACAAATTTCTTCCAAATGGGCTTAGAGAATTTCGCCCAACCTGACGAAATGTGTGGAACAATTTCGCCATGTTGGGGAAATTTCTTAGAAGAATTTCGCCACCTAGGAGAAACTCATGCCAGTGGTGTTTTTTTCTTAATTTTTTAAATGTTATTTTTATATTTTTTTATAATTTTTTTAATTATATAAGATTAACTATTAATTTATTTCGTATTATATTTTAATGTAACAAACTGACGCAGATCAGAGTATATTTGAAGAAGTTTTAGAACTGGAAGAGCATGTGGATCATGGGCATTTGTTTGCAACTAATCAATTATTTAATTCAACAATAGAATTGGTGGAATGGCCAAAAGAAACGACGATGAAAGTGAATACATATTTGGGCATCACTTGATATTTGGTATCAAGAACTTCTGACCATCGACTGTATATTACATTGGCTTACGAGCGTGGAGGAGTAAAGAAAATGAAAACAAATTCGAGAGTTTATGATGATGAAGAAAAAGTTCCCATAAAAGACGGGGTCCTTATGCAACTAACAAGTGTAGTTGCCCCTTTAAATTAAAAGGCAAGCAAATGGCCACGAGTGAAAAGTGGCATTTATTCATACACGATAGGAGGCACAATCATATAATAGGTGTCTAACATCACGGTCACCTCAGGCTGCAAGACTGATGGAGGAGCAACTAAAATAGACATAGTAATTTAGGAAGAGTCATATACCATCCCATAATATATTATGATTTTCCCGAGAACAAAATTCGGATTGTGCTATGAAGTATGTCGATTTACTGGGTTATTATAACATTTTAAAATTATGTTTAGGGTGTAATAATATAATTTATATGATTTATGTAGTGCACAGACCATATGCAATGTCCTTGCCAAAATGAAGAAGAAAAGGATGCAAGGACGCAAAAAGGTTGAGGAAGTGCTTTGTTTAAGTACTCAACAAGGTTATACGGTCATCTACAAAAAACTGTGAGGGAAGCAACATGCTCAGTGATATTTTTGTTCCACACCTGGCATCGATTCAAATGATGAGAACGTGGTGATATATACTGATAATAGATACGATATATAAAATAAACAAGTAAGTTGTTTTATATATATTATGTTAAGTGTAGATATGAATATTAAATATATATTGATTGTTTAAGTTAAAATATTAATATTATTTTAAAGGGTGTCGTGATCGTTTAATTAATATTTATGATAAATTAATAAACACTTATGTCGAATTAGTTAAGTTTTTTATTAATTTATATTGGGATAGTTTTAATATCTTAGTATATGCTTTAATTTATATTTAGTTTAGTTTTTTAGGGTTTAGGGTTGATTTCGTATATAAAGCTATTTTAAAAATTATTATTATTTAATTAATATTTAAATGAATTAGTTCATATTTATTAAAATTTAGTTTAGGGTTTAATAATTTAGTATGAAATTAAATTTAAATTTATGATATTTAGTTTGTAAGTATTAAATTTGTATTTTATTACTTAAGTACAATATGTCATTGTTGGAAGCCATCAGGATAACTCCGACCGATAAGAACTTCACTGTAGCAATTGCCTTCTTGCGGAATGAGCAAGCTACAACATATACATGGATATTTGAACAGATTAAGTACTTATATTTTACATCAGCAGTGTCAGTAGGGAGTGAGGAAAATACTAATGTATATGAACCGGTAGTGATTATTACGAATAAGGAAAATGGGTTAATCCCTATGATCGAGAAGGTGTTCAACAGATCCTACCACATGCTACGTAAAAGGCATATTGATCAAAATATCTTGGTAAAATTAACTGAGGTGATTAAAAATGAAGAGGTTGCATCACAGTTCATAAATGGCACAAGGCACAAATTGCTCAATAAAATCGATGAGGCGGAATACTATAAAAGATTGGATAATTTGAAGATGAAGTGGCAAAAAAAGTTGGATTTCTTGCAATATTTGTTTAATACTTGATTAAATCCTCTTGCTCATTAGTTTGTCAGAGTTTGGACAAATAAAGTATTGCATTTTGTGGTAGAGACCACCAATCAAGTTGAGAGTGAACATCATTCAATTTTGAAGCAATAGCTTTCAACATGCTATGATGATTTGGACACTGCGTTATTAATATTGATTTTGTGATTGAAGGTCAAATTTATGAGATTAAGAAGTCATTGGAGTATTTCAGACTTAAAGAAAATTATAATACCAAGAGTAATCTAGTATTGAAAAATATAAGTAATAACATTAGTCATGTGGCATTGAAGAAGATTTGGGTTGAGTTAAAGAGAGCTCCAGAGATTATTGATGATTCGATGAATAAGTGCGGACATTATTTAAGGACATCACATAGACTCTTATGTTCATATGAGTTGATTACATGATACGAACACCTTCTCTCTATTAATTTGTCCAATATTTACTATTTTTGGACGGCACTAGAAATTGGGAGTACCCATCCATCTTCCCAAGAGAAGGACCTGGATGCTGAGATGTGTGATCTTGCAGTTCTTTTAGATCAAATTAGTACAGGACCCATATCCAAAGTTAGGGAGATGCATCATCTGTGAAAGTGGTTTTAAGTCCAATTTTGCCATTAGATCGTGGTATGTTGTTGACATCTGCCCTTGAGGTACGGTTACCAAAGGATGACGCAAGACAGACACTAGGAAAAGAGACAAGTCATATTGAGAGCACATATCCATTGCACATAAAAAGCTACAGAACTCAAGCGGATTTGGATCGAGGTTTGGATCATAACCTAGTTCAGGATCTTATTCGGGATCCCATTGGGAGAGCTAGATCATCACGGGGGGATAGAGGTAGAGGGCATAGTAGTGGATGGAGTAATTTATCATCACCTGGCTCGGTTATAGATCCATCTACTGGATCTACATTCCTTACCCCGATGTTTTCCCATGTTTCGTTTATCCTTTCATTGAAAACTGGAAGAATGTAGAAGTGGATGGAAATTGTGGATATAAGGTTGTAGCCTACTTTGTGTACGAAGATGAACATCAATGGCCTGAGGTCTATAGGGGAATGTCTTTTGAGTTGGAACATAATCCAAAATCTGTATGTTACACTATTTGAATCAGTGGAATGGTATTATGAACTCATACATAAATGTCAATGGCGGAAAGGACATATACCTTCATCACATTGGTTAGATAAATACTACCTCTTAGCTGTCTAGAAATTTAAATTGCAAAGCAACCCATATTTTGAGTTTAATATTTTCTTCTAGCAAGAACACAATTTCTGGTTTAATTAAATATTTACTTTAGTGCATCTTTTGAGCATTATTATTATATTATCATGATCATCATCATTATTAGTATTATTATCAATATTATTATTATTATCTATTGAGGAATTTAGAAGTCTTCCTCATTTTATACTTGTAGTCTTTCATTATGTAATTGTAAATACATTCAATTTATTGGTGGTCTTAATTGCATGAGTAGGCTCTACGACCATATTGTCTTCATACCGTAGATAGATCAGACTAAGTGTATGATCATTATCGGTCACTTGCCAAATTATCAGTATTTTATTGCGGTTAGTAAAACTTTATTTTCGTGCGTTATTTTTAAGCTTAAAATCTCTTTCACGATCATTATTCATATTACGTATTTATTGTATTTTGCAGCTGCACATGCGAGAGAATTGCCCATTGCCACTTTTACAAGTGCAGTGGCATATCACTGTAATGATTGCATTAGTGACTGGCCTGATCCTTTGATCGATGGGATTGCATATTGGAATACGAGATATGCTAGAGCATATACAGCAGGAGATCCTATTCACATTAACTTTTAGTGATTATCCATTGCAATTAACTTTATTATTTGTCTTCCTTTAATTTTATTTTGAATCAATCATCAATATGTGTTGCTTTTATTTACGAGCGTTTATAAGAATATTTACTTCTAGAAATTTATTAAATATTTAAAACATAATCATCACATGAAAATATTAACATAGAGAATAAGCCATATAGAAACACCAAGATTTCGATACATAATAATACAAATACATAAAAAGTCCGATACCACCATGAATACATAATAAAAGAAAGGTTCACAGTCCGAAAAAAAATAAATAATAGAAATATGTATGACAAACTAATAAAATAAAAAAAACGTAAATATGAAATGCTAATCACTATGAAGATAAAACTCTTGCATGATACAACATATATGTCTGTACATCCTGTCCGGGTCAAGTGTATTGGGATCTATGTAAGGAGCTATCATGTCGAAGACAACCGAATGTGATAGCCTACCAAGTGTCGGGTACTATATGGCTCATGAAGGTCTGTCAAGATTCTATATAATAAGATGAGTGCGATGGATAAACCATGGTATGTAGTCATGTGTGCATCGACTTAGGGGTATGAGAAGCACACTAGTCCAAGACTCCATAAGTAGATGTGGTCGTGCCTCTAGCCACAAGGCCTGTATGAATATATTCTTCACCACGTACACCATGTTATTAGCTGGCCTGTGAGCCTCCAATGGTCTAATAGGATGTGCTGGAACGCACTGCTGCTACCCGAATTGTCGAACAACTCTATCGGGTATGTATAGCTAGATATACTCGCAGTACGTAAACATGCCATGCCAAGTAGAAACCCATACATCATGTATCGCCGAAGGCTTATACAGTGTCTAATGTACCTTCTCCGCAGTCATGACATCTAACCGTAGGCGAATGTCTAATAACTTATGCTCAGATTTCGTACCTAGCATTTCATAACACTGGATGTAGGGCTTGCCCAACTTCTCCCCTAGTCTCACTCTGGGGCATAGGGAAAGACATGTACATCTAGGCCTAATAAACACAAAAAAAATATATGTAATAATGAAATGAAATGAAAAGTATAACATATACATACAACCATACAATATTTTTTAAAGATAATGATTAAGTATAATATAAAGAAGGTGAATAATACCTCAAGCAATGACTAACAACCAATGAATTCCTTCACATCTACATGCGAGGCCGGACCAAGATTCCGGTACAAGAATGCCAGGATCGTTGTACTCCCTGCCAACCTCTCACATCCTCGAACATTCTTCACAATGGCCAAAACTTGGCATGCACGATTTTCCCACTCTTATCGGTGAACAGGGCACTCCCAAGTATGTAGAAAATGTAACATACAATCCTCAACTCTGTGGAAAGTCCATTATCGGGATCCTCTGCAACGTATGCAAGTTCCTAAGCATTTATACCACTACCATTGTAAGTAAAACCCAAATTGCTCTGAACAATCCTAACTAGCTGCTCCCGAGAATACTGAACATCTACAGCACCACCATAAGCAGGTATGTTCAGTATCAGCTCCACATCATGTAAAGTAATCATCATCTCTCGAAGGGTATGTGGAAGGTGTTGGTGTTTGGTTGCCACCTCTTAACAAAAACAGATAATAGTGCTAAATGGGGGTGTTGGAATATGCAGGACCTCAAATGCATGAGTCCTGTACCCTCTGCCAACTCCATCACCTCTTGTAAACTAGGTGTCCAACTTGTAGTGAAACAAATAGCAATCTCAACTTCAATATACTTCGCTCCTGCATATTAAAAAAATAATTGAATAAAAATATTAGATAGCAAGATTAAGAATAATTGCGAAATTGAGCAATAATAAATGTGCAATTTATTTGTCCACGCCATATAGAACCAACAAAATGCCCACTTATGAGTAAATAAGCTCTAAATCCTGCGAACCTCCCTCAGCTGGTCCTGTTTGCTCCTAATTTGCATGCTTTGCCTTTTTCTTCTATGAAGGCACAGTAGGAGGAATGGACTTATCGGGTCTTTTTTGTCGAGACCCAATCATAGACCTGAAATTGCTGATCAACCCTTTACTTTTCCCCAGTCCTGGCTTGCATCCGGATGACAATGCAAGGGCCACAGATATAGGCTCGTCGTCATCACCATCACTCTCGCCCTCAGTAATGTCCACATTATCATCCTCTCCCTCAACCTCAACATTCTGCCCGCTGATATGGAGAGATCCGGTGTCGTCATAATGCTTAAATCAGACCCTGTCTCCCTCTAGACCCTAGATCACCAGTATCCCTCCCTAAACAAGGTGAATATGATGGATTATCATAATCAGTGGTTGTATAATCAGTCGTGCTATAAGATGAGTCTGCTGGGACTCTTGAAACAATCTACTTGAAAAAAGCAACCCCAACAGAGCCCTTGTACCCCTAACCTCATTTAATAGTGCCTAGAATTTAGTTCTAAACAATACAGGATCCTAGCCGGACATATGGGGATCAACAGAAGAACCATGTGTATATGGGTCAGAAGATGTAGGCGATGGTTGAGAAGATGCAGATATATAGTATTGTGAAGATGTCCATAAAACTGATATAAGGAATGAGAATGACCCTATTTGCTTTTAAGTTGAAGATTAAAAAAAAAAAAAGAAGCTAGATCTAATTGACCTCATTTCTTCTCCTGTTTTAGACAGTGGCCTCAGTAGTAGGTCATTTAGATTACGGTATCGGAGTGTATAAATCATGTGATGGGAGAGGAGGATGAGTCCTAATTGGTATATGAGATGGTTGGGTAGAAGACCTCGAACCAGGGTCATAATAATCTCAAGTCCAAGTGGGGAAGAGTACTAGGCTTGTCAGAGGTACTATGGCAACCCCTCATACCACGGGACGAAGCAGTGACTATAAGCCCCTGAACTCGACTGATTCTATCTGCCACAAGACCTAAATCATAATCTCCCCTACGGTGCTCTTTTCCGAACCATCTAAACAAATCTCCAAGTATAATCATAAATAATTATGTATATATTTGCCTAGTTCATGTTTTATATTATTCAAATCTTTTTACTATTATATGTATAAATTTTTCATATTGTATTATTTAACTTCGTTCTTTATAATTTTCTATTATTTAAATTATATTTCTTAATCATGTAATTTATATCATTTTATCATTTATTAAATAATTTTATTATTTCATTCATATTATTTTATTATTTTTCATTATTAATAATAATAGTTATTATGTGAATAATGTACTTATTTATTATTTAAATTACTATTTAAAAAGGGTTGAACCTTATTATTTAAATTATTATTATTCTTCCTGTTTTAACTATAAACTTCTGATTATATAAATCATCTTGAAATTTTAAAATACATTTTACTATTGCCAAAATTTCTTTAGCAACAGTTGCATAATTTTTTTGACTATCAGTACATTTTCCTGAATGATATCTAATTAATCTTTCCTGTTTATCATCAGGACATATTTGTGTCAAGATACCTCCATAACCTATATCAGAGGCATCTGTTTCAATAATTTTCTTCCAATTAGGATTAGCCAGTATTAAACAAGGCAATGTTTTTATTTTTATTTTATTTGTTGGACTATTTTAGTATGCTGGGCAGTCCAGGGTTTAGGATTCTTTTTTAATCTATCATATAAGATAGTTGTATCATAAGCTAAATTTTTATAATATGGTAAAATATAATTTAAACTTCCTAAAAATCTCTGTAACTGAGATTTATCTAAGATTTCATCGGGGAATTTGGATGCAAAATCAATACTTCTATTAATAGGAATTATCTTTCCTTTTTCAATATTATGACCTAAAAATCTTATATTAGTCTGAAATAGAATAATTTTTTGTTTTGATATAACTAAACCATTTTGCATTACTAATTTTTTAAATATATCAAGGTGTTCAAAATGTTGTTGAACATTTTTAGAAAATACTAAAATATCATCTATATAGACTAGTATGAATTCACTATAAGGAATAAAAATATCATTCATAATCTTCTGAAATTCAGAAGGCGCATTTTTCAAACCAGAAGGCATAACTTTCCATTCAAAGTGTCCTATAGGAACATTAAAAGCTGTTTTATATTGGTCATCTTCAGCAATCTGAATTTGCCAATATGCTGATTTTAAATCAAATTTTGATAATATTATTGCTTCATATAATCTGTCTAACAAATCTTTCTTATTAGGAATTGGATGTCTAATCCATTTTAATACTTTATTTAAGGTTTTATAATTTATTACCAATCTTGGTACCCCTCTTTCTATTTCACTATGTTTATTAACATAAAAACATGTACATGACCAAGGGGAGTTTGACTCTTTAATTAATTCTTTTCTTAATAAAGAAGTAATTTCTTCTTTGCATAATTCTAAATATTTAGAATTCATTTGACAAGGTCTTGCCTTTGTCGGTATATTATTTTCATCAAAATTATCAATATAAGGAAGATTAACAATTTGTTTTTTTCTATTCCAAAAAGCATTTGGATGTTTATTACAAATTTCTAGTGAAATATTATTTTGAATTTTCTTAATCTTATCCTGTAATTTAGGATTTTGTAAAACTTCATCAATATTTAAAGAATTTATTTTAAAATTAAGAAAATTAATTTGATTTTGTTTTCTTAAAATAAAATCTTTAATTTCATTAACAAATCGAGTGTTTGGTTCAGTTATAAACTGAAAAGAAACCAGAGTTTTCTCATATGTGCCTATAATGCAGTCTGTACCAATATGAGTGATGGGAAAAATCTTTTTTTATAAAAGGAGTGCCAAGTATAACTTGGTTAGTTATATTTTTTGCTAATAAAAAACTTTCAGGAATGCAAACTTTATTATTACAAATATATGCACGTGGAAGTTTGAGATTAATTTGTAATTTCTGTCCACCTGCGTGTCTTAAACTATGAGTAGTCTTTTCAAAATATTTAGTAGGGATTATACATTCTTGTATGACACTAATATCTGCTCCTGTGTCTATTAATGCGATTAATTCCATAATTTCATCATGATTTATTAATAATGTTATTTTAACATAAAATTTAAAAGATGTTATAATATCCAAAACAGATAGAAAATTTTCTTCTCTAATTTTATTAAAATTTTCAAAAGGATTTGACGTTATTAAGGTAGTTTCCTTCTTAATTTCTAAATTAGAAATTCGAATATCTAGATTTTTATTAACTTGTTTTATCAATTTAATTTCATTCTTAAGCGTATTAATTTCTTAATATAAATAATTTATTGTACTGGGAGATTTTTTAGAATTATTATTCTTTTGTTTCATTATTTTATAAACTTCTGACATAGTATAAGGATTATTATTTACGATTAATTCTAATTCTACTGTATTATTACTAGAAGATGGAATGTCATCTATTTGTTCAATTATTCTAGATATTAATTCTTGATCTTTTATTAATTTCAAAAATTCTATTATATTATTATCACTTAAAAAATTTATATCCGAATCTCTAAATTGAGATATGATTTTATAATAATCATCTTCATTATCATCCTTATCAGAATCAATTTCCTTTCTACAAGGAATGCAACAGGCATTATCTATTAGAATGATCAGTTATCTGATCTATTTCAGATTCTGAAGTAGTACTTTCAGACTCTTCTGATTCTATGAATAACTTTTCTAAAGAATCTTTTAATTCTTGAGTAATATCTAGACTATTAATCTCTTTCTTCATTTTACACTTATTAGCATAATGTCCTATTCGCTTACATTTATAACATACAATATTATTTTTATCTTTTCTTTTTTCTAATCTATCAGATTTTCTTTTCAATTTTTTGGCTAATTTTTCTTGAGAATATTTTCTTCTTTTCTTTTTAACATATTTATCATCTTTTCTATAATTATGTACTATTTTTCTCTCTGATGGAATATCCATCCCAAATTGGCTACAGAATTGACCTAATTGCCTTCTTTCTGTTAGTCTTTGTCTTTTAATTTGTTGATTTAATTTTATTTCATTACATAGGGCTATACCCTCTTGTACACAAGTTCCTATGAGGTTTCCATAAGTATAACTTTCATAAGGAATAGTCATTTTATCTTTCCTAAGAGTTTTCTTGACTCTTTGAGCAAATAAATTGGGTAGTCCATCTATAAATTTTGACTTCCAATGTATACTATTACTCTCTGGTAATTCCATAACCCTATTAAGGAAAGCATCCTTATACCATATAAAATCAGATAGTGTTTTACATCTTAAATTTTGTAATAAGGTACGAATATTTTCACTATTATCCGATATTCGTCCTATGAAATGTTCTAATATGGTGACTACTAGTGTATAAACTGAATTTTCAATTATTTGATTTCCTTCTTGTTTTATTGTTTTAAGAATTTCATCTTTATTTTGTGGAGATAAATAATTATCCCACCAACTTTTTAGTTGTTCAGTAAATCCTGCAACTATCATTTTTGCTATATTACTATTACTATTACCAATTGTTTTACTTATGCTACTATACATTAGCATTCTATGAGCCAAATTATAAATTTGTTTTTCTGTATAACCATCTAAATTCCATTCATAAATACATTATCCATTGTAACCATTATTACCTATGTATTCTTGTTCTTCATGTAGAATATCTACAGGAGAAGGTCTATTATAATAATGTATCATTTGAGTTGGTCTATCAGCAAATTTATTTAATTTATTTATTTCATCATTTATAACAGTCTTATAATCTTTATTTTCTTCTAATTTTTCTGAAAATTCATTTTCTAAGATATTAATTTTTAATTGTTTAAATTTATTATCTAATATCATTTCAAGGTCTGACATTGTCTTTAATTTATAATTTTTTATTTCAGGAGGAAGCTGAAGTGTTGGGTTGCTATAATTTCTTTTTTTCCCAAAGAATCTATATTAGATTTTTCTAATTTTTGTATTAATGTATCTATTGTTTTATGAAGAGATATAATGTGTTCTCCTAGAACATTTAAATAAATGTTTGTATAATTCTGTTGTTCTATTATCTGATTTATTTGTTTTACAGTTATAGTTAAGGTATCACCGTCAAATAATTTAGAAAAGGCTGTAAAACTTACTATATTATTTTCCTTTTCCATATAAAAGGATTGTTGAGGAGGAAATATTCCTTTTATGATATTTCCATTCAAAAAAGCTTATAATTTCTTTCTAGCACATAAATATAATGCTCAATATAATTAGACATAAACCATGGAACAAAAGGAAATAAAATATTATAATATGATAAAAATTTATAAAATTAATCAGAAATATGATTTCTTAATTTTTCATTAAATCACTATTAATTATTTAATTTCTATTATTTCTATTATTTATTTTTAAATAATTTTATTATTTCATTCATATTATTTTATTATTTTTCATTAATAACAATAGTTATTATGTAAATAGTATAATTATTATTTAAAAAGGGTTGCATTCTTTTCTTTAAACTATTATTATTCTTTATGTGTTATTAATTATTATTAATTTAACTCACTATTAAATTATTATTATTCAGATTATTATTTTAAATATTATTATTTCAAAATTGTTCATTAATATTTTAAAATTAATTACGTCATACTTTTGTATTAAATAATGTCTATTATTATATCAATTTATTATTTACTACATAATGTATTAACCTAAATACTAATCTCTAAATCTACCGTCACAATTTCTTTTCTAAACCATAAACTTACTAAATAAACTTAATCAACCTAAACAAATAAATTAATTTAAAATATAAACATGAATAACTGTAACACATGCTAATAAAATAATTAATGAACATTTAAGCTCAAAGTATTCACGTAAACATAATTCTTAATTATATTAAATAAATAATTATAAAATAAAGTATTTAAACAACTAATTGCATGTATTATAAATAAAAAATTAAATAACATGCCAAATAAATATAAAATTAAACATTTGTAAAAAAAACTAAAAAACATAAAATAAACATAATTTTAAACATAAAACTAAATACCATAAACAAATATAGACAAATTAAAAAAAAGGAGAGAATCGCCATGCTGGGGAAATTTTGGACTGATGGCGAAATTCAGCCCAATTTTGGCTATTTTTTTTTTTGAAGATTCAATTCGTTTTTTTTTTTAATTTTAAATTGAGAACATTGTAAATAAATAAGTATAGATCGATACAGTAATCTTTTTTCTAAAAAATTATTGGTAAGAAATAAATTTTTTAAACTTTTTCACGCCGAACTTTTAAATTGCAGAATTAATTTTATTATTCCCTTAGTATGTAACTTTAGATTTAAATAAGTCTTAAGGGACAAGTTTAGTGTAGGATCCATCCAACAACTAATTGTGTTTTTAATTGCCCATTCAATTCAAGTTTTTTTTCCTCCTTTTCTCTTTGGGACTTATCATCTCCTCTGGCAAAATATTCAATTTTGACAGGATTCGAGAAAAAAAAAAAATTATTTGTTCGACCGAAACTCCAATCCAGTTAACTTTATCCAGCAAAATAAATTGAATTATTGGGAATGTTGCTTTTGTTTGGGAGGAGTTCACTATTTATAACAATAAATTATTTTTATTTTTCTTTTTATAATAAAAATTTTTAATTTTATTTTTTAAAATAAATTAATTTAATTTTTTTATTGATAACAACAAACTTTTATTTATTATGTATTACTTTTTTAAAAAGTAATCATAACTATCTTTTACTTATTAATTTAATAAATAATTTATTAAATTTAGAAAATTTGAAAGAAAAAATTTAATAACTTTCTATATCTTAGAGTTAAAAATAGCTCATGACTATTTTCAAAAAAAATAATTCATAAAAAAATAATAAAATCAAAGTTTGTGACTATAAATAAGAAAACAAAAATAGTTTATGATTAGAGAAAAATAAAATAAATATTTTTAGAAGATAAAAATAAAAATTTGCGATTATAAAAAATATAAAATATATTTTACATTTATAAATAGTCAATTTCTCTTTGTTTTATTTGTTTTATTTTAAATAGATAAATAATGACTGCTCAAACCTCAGGGTAGGTCAATGAAAGTTTTAAACAAAATGGGAGGTTTTTGTAATAGTTAAACTCCCATGGAAGTTTTTGCTATTACTGTGTTCATCAAAGCAATGACAGCTGTATAAGCGACGTGGACACTGCAATTATAAAATTCTTCTGCTTTCTTATGCAATACTTTCACTATTTTTCTGAGGCTTTCTTCATCTTTCTGCAACCTCTTCTTCTTTACTCTTTCGGCTTCAATTAATCTACTCATTGATCTCCACTCTCAGAAGTTCTGTATATTTTGCAGAAAATTTAACTGTATTAATTGAATACAATTATCTTCATTAAGTAAGACAATTCTCTTTTTGTGCGTTACTGTTTCTCGAATTTTCTTTTTTTTTAATCTGATTTATTGTGAATTTGATGAAATTTAGTAGTCTGTTCATCTTTCTGGAAGTAGGATTTGCAAAATGGAAGGTTCTTCCGCATCTTCGGTACAGGAGTTTGATTATTTATTCAAACTGTTGCTAATCGGTGATTCTGGAGTTGGGAAGAGCAGTCTTTTGCTTAGTTTTACTTCAGATACCTTCGAAGATCTATCTCCCACTATTGGTAAAAATTCATCGATCTTTATGTTCTGTTTGTGTCTCTATGGTGTTTTTTTGCCCGTTTAGTTGTTCGAGTCTTCAAAGAATGAATAAAATGTCCGCGTTTTTATTCTAATTTATCTGGTTACTTTGCGCTTTTGGAGTTGTAGTTCTAAAGAAATGATCTTTATTCATTTTGCTCCCGTTTTTGTTATTATTAACTAGAGGTTGAGTTTGAAGTGACATTACTGTGCTAAAAATGTGATCTGAACTGTTAGACAAATGTGGGAAGCTTCTGGAAATTTCTGGCTAAACAAATTGATTATGGATTGTGTATGGAAAGGTTTCGAGTTCTGAATATATTTTGCTATGTTGTCCATGAGGATCGATAAATATGTCAGGCTTCAAGCTCCCTTCTTTGCTAGGATACTCGGTGTGATGCAGTTGAAGTTTAGCATTGTTTTACAGTTTAGATGGTGTTGTAGTTCTAGAGAGCTGTTTGGGAATGTTTTTTGGATTTTATTTGAACAAATCAAGATTAGTAAGAAAGAAAAAAACTAGTGCTTGGAACTAATTAGTACAAGTTAATGAACTGGTGGTCTGAATTCTCCAACTTCACTGTGCTTCGGAAGAAGCTATCTTGCTACAACCTGACTTCCCCATAACCAATTTGTGCTTCCCACTTAAAAAATAGAACCCCTTCAACCTTGATTTGAGTTCAAATATGATTTCTGTGGAAGCCCTCTCAGTTGCTTTGAGTTCAGACTTTTTCTTGATGACATGGTTTTCCTCAATTTAGGGAAATAGCCACACAACTTAAGGTGTGCTTTTCTATAACGTCATAGCAGGGACATTTGAAACAAGATTTATGTTCCTTGGTTTTAAACTTCCGGTATATAATCTAGCTGTTGTTTGAATAGTCTTAAGTCTTGAAAGTTGATTCTCCTTTGTATTCCCTTTGGATCTTCTTTAGAAGGATGGATACAGACTTCTTTTTGATATAGTTGAATACATCTCTATTTAGAGAAATTAGTAATTCATAGCCTGGTGCTCTAAGGGACTAATATTCTATCTCACTGCTGATGGTAGATAACTTGCCCCCATTTTGGACTTTTAGAAACTCTGGTCGGCGGGTTCTGCTGCTTATTTCTTGTAAGCATGATCTTCAATACCTCTTTCCTCCCACTTGGGCATTTTTCCTTTTACCAAACAAACACCTAAATGAAACGGAAGTTACATAAAATCTACTGAATATGAATATGCTGATGAGGCTTTATTTCCCATATTTGAGACCTAATCCAGTGCGAAGGGATTTTTCTTTGCATTTGTGTTTTCCTAAAGAGAAAGCATACTGTGCCGCTGATATCATAGTGCCCTTATAGATTTTTCAATTTTGATTGTTGTAGTTTGTCAAAAGCATGTATATTAAATTACTTCGAGCAGTCTTTATAAAGATCATGTTGTCTAAACGAAATAATGCAGACATTTTATTAACACACAGCTAATTTGGTCATGCTTCCCCCTCCCCTTCTTTGTGGAGGGCGGCAATGATTTTTCCTCATTGTTGCTGATGCATTTATCTCTTCTGCAGGAGTTGATTTTAAAGTAAAATACGTTACTCTTGGAGGGAAAAAGTTGAAGCTTGCTATTTGGGATACAGGTACTAAATCAATCAAATGAGCACTTGAAGGATTTGCTAACTGATATATTTATGATTTTTTTCAATTCCATTAAACATGAAAGGGTTCTTATATTCTTGAACACTGCCTACGAAGAAAGATACTACTAGATAATTAAACTCTATTAAGTAATGTAAGAATTAAATCTTTGTCCACGGTTTAAACTTATGATGTGTTTAAGTTTGGGATCTTCCAGCATATAAAAGGGGCTTGATTTCTATTTAGCAATTTATTATTTGTGGATATTCTTCGGTATGTGAATAGTTTTGTCCATTCTTCATTCCGTTGGTGCTCATCATTGTCAGTACAGAAATGCCACTTGCTCTTCGTATTTTCTTCCATATCCTGGTTCTCTAGATTCTTGTTATTCTGATGTGAATTACTTGGTTTATGAAGTGGTAACTGATAGCACATTAGTTTATTTCCGGGCAAGCAGATTGAAAATGAATTTGACCATCGAAGCATCTTTAGGAGGTTCTAAGATTGTGCCTGTTCTCTTGAGGCTTGTTTGGGCTGTTTATTATCTTTTCTAGTTTGATGGATCCTTTCTTTATTTTGGCTGGTGGTTGATATAAGTACCAAGTGGAACTTTGTAGAAAGGGCATCAAACGGATATACTATAATGATAAAACAGCTGTAAAAGAATGGAGCCAATGCTGTGGCTGAATTTAAATTGTTGTCTTGCAAAATCGTAGTTGCTTCTAGTAATTCTGGATTTTCATTTTGCAGCTGGGCAAGAAAGATTTAGAACATTAACCAGCTCTTACTACAGAGGTGCTCAAGGAATTATCATGGGTATGTTTTTTTCTATCTCTCCCTTCTTATTATTAAGGGGACTGAAAGACGAACTTTCTGAAGTATGGTCAAGAAATAATATGATTCCTTACATTGCATAAGAGCTTGTCCAATAAATAACCTTTCTGTAGGCAACCTTTTTGTGGGCTACAATTTTCTAATAACTGAATATATCTACTGGAACAGTCTATGATGTAACAAGGAGAGATACATTCACGAACCTATCTGACATTTGGGCCAAGGAAATTGATTTGTACTCTACGAATCAAGATTGCATAAAGATGCTTGTTGGTAACAAAGTTGACAAGGTATTTCCAATCTTAGTTACGGGGACGTATCTGTCACCTTGTATTTTGGATTTTAAGTTCTTGGCTCTCCTTAATATCTAATATCTTCTTGTTAAAGATTATGCACGTCAAAGTAATACGTATATTTTGAATCCATTTAACAGGAAAGTGAAAGAGTTGTCAGCAAGAAAGAGGGAATAGACTTTGCAAGGGAATACAGATGCCTTTTCATTGAATGCAGTGCCAAGACTCGAGTTAATGTGGAGCAGTGTTTTGAGGAACTAGTTCTGAAGGTACATAAGTCACAAACTTGTTTGCACTCTCCTGCTAAAGATTGACTGCAAATGTCTCACAATATTTTGTTGGTTTTGAAACTGACATCCCAGATAATGTGCTTACGCTTGTAGTGTGTTCTGACATTTGAGCTGGCACAGTGGGAATTTCTGTTTGGGTCTCTGCAAAAATTAATTGAATGTAGACATGCACAGAATCCGCTGAACTAAAAAAATTTAGGTGCTTCTGTTATTTCTGGTGCTGTATTTCTGTATGACATTTGCTTGTTTACTGTTCTCACTGATATGGTGCTTGGGGAAAACAAAAAGGAAGGAATGTTTTGGATGTGTTGGTGTTTTGATGGGAGGAGGTTGCCCTAGGAGTCTTAAGTACATGAAAGAATAATGTATCTAGATCTCCTTGTTTATTTACTTATTTTTATTTAGTTTTTTTTAAAAAAAAAATTAATCTACCTTCATTTAGATGAGGCAGAACTTCACTTTGCATGAGTTGAGCAATTATATATGGTACAGGTCTTGTTTTGCTTCGGGAGATTGTTCTGCTGCAAATATAAGTTCTGGGCCAAATATTTGGATAGATTATCTCATCAAAGATTACCTTCTTTTGGATAGATTAACTATTGATTATGTCTTAATTTATTCATGGCATTAAAACATTCAATTCGGTCTGCAGATACTGGATACACCAAGTCTATTGTCTGAGGGTTCTGCTGGTATAAAAAAGAACATCTTCAAGCAGAAACCTCCAGAGACGGATGCATCGACCAGTGGCTGTTGCTGATTGAATGCTTCTGGCCTTCTGGGCTATCTGTTATTGCTCTCGTAATTCTTTTCCTTCTTTCCTAATTTCATGGATAACTGACTGATCTTTGACTTAAAAGTTGTATATCAGCTTTGTTAGAATCGGCTTCTTCTTGGTCCATTAATTTGGATGACAATCCCTTGCAAGTTACGTGATGAATAGTTGCACACATAGCCAGACACTGTAATGAATTATTTGATCGTCAAACACCATACAGTTTTAGCTCCACTTGACGAGATAGAGTGGTTAGGCTTGTGTTTATGTGCGTGTTTATGTGTGATGTTTGAAGGTTTTCAACTTACGTTCTATTTTTTTGAGGTTCTATTTTTTTTGAGGAAAGAGAAAACTATATTAGAGCTGCATGAACAACAGTAGAGATAAAATGAGGAATTGGCAATTCAAACATTAGTAGGGTAGGTGGAAACAAGTTGAGCGATCGATAAATGCGATGGCATGTTAATCCAAACATTAGTAGAGTAGGTGGAAATAGCTTGAGCGATTGATAAATGTGATGGCATGTTAACATTTCGGTAAACAAAAAATAAAATAACGGATTGTATAAGAAGTAATTAATCTATTGATGAATATATGTCTTAGTGAATTAAGAAGTCCTGTTTGGCAAGAAGTTGGTCAATAATCTTTTTGTAGTCGTTTTCGAGGATATAGTGAAGTGGTTAAATCTTTTAGGTAAATGAACGCAGTTGGAGTGGTTAAATCTTTTACTCTTTTAGGTAAATGAACGCAGTTGGAGTGGTTAAATCTTTTAAGTAAATGAAGATTTTTTATAGATAGCAATCGTTTTTGCAAGTTTTGGGAAATGTGAATGAGTTAAGGTAGCTATAAGAGTCTTTGCAATCGTTTTTGAGAATGTAGTTGGAGTAGCTAAATCTTTTAAGTAAATGAATGTAGTTGGAGTAGTTAAATCTTTCAGGTAAATGAAAATTTTTACGACTAGCAATTGTCTACGCAAGTTTCGGGAAATGTGAATGAGTTAAGGCAACCATAAGGGTCTCGGTTGAAAAGACATCTTCAAATAGAATATTCACGTTGCAACCAAACAAGTAAATAGAACATTTATATCTTAATTTACATCCCTTCTTATTTCTTTATTTGATTTCAATCCAACCAAACTAAGGTTCACATAAACACATGTATTAACATAAATGACTTACGTTATGATATGAAATTAATAAAACTACTAACATAATTATATCAAATGCATTAAAAATATGAATTCATGTGTTACTTATTGATGCGAACAATAATTACGAATTGATTTTATCAATATATTCATAACTTCAAATAAAAAAAAAAAATCAATCCTTAAGTTGAAAGTTTCCCTAAACGATTCTTTCAATATTGTTTAATTTTTACTTCAAAATCAATATTTTTTTTCACAAAATCTTCAAAATCATCCATGTTTATTTCAAATTCTTAAAGAACTTCAAGAACATTCAAGAAATTTTTAGACAAGTCAAAAGATTTGAGTCCTTAGAGGGCGTGAAGGAGGGGAAATGGGATTCTTTGAAAATTTTCACGTATTTTTCGGTCTTCTAGTCTTTTGCCTATTTACATTTTGCCAATTCAATCCTTTGACTTTATTTTTAACATTGAGAAATTTTCACCTATTTACGTGCGCCCCACTCAGTTCCGCCGCCACTTCTATGGCTAGGGATGGCAAAATCCCTGCTAAAAGTGGGTATTCGTCCTGTTCCGAAGGAACGGGGATTCCCCAATATCAATTGGGGGTAGGATGGGTGGGACAGAAAAAGCAAGGATCATAAGTGGAACGATGATGGGATTCCATTTTGTCTCGTCCTATCCCATTCCCATCATCACGTTCCATGCCTATCCCGTCACTATAAATATTTAATTTCTTTAATAGTATTCTTACTTTACCTATGTCATAATACAAATATTTTTTCTAATTAATAATATAATTATAAAGGCTTAAATGAGATTAAAATTTTATATGTTCTGGTAGGGCTAAATGGAGATTTTTAGTTCTATTTTCTCATGAGAGTAATAATACCCTAGAGCTGACTAGTGACCAGAACAATTCCCCGCAATCCTAAGAATCCTAAGAGTTGATTCAAACCCGGATAGTTACTAGTTTCATCAGTTGCGAGACCTTGTCTAGTTTATAGTTTCATATTTCGCTGATAGTTGATTTGCGGAAGGGCATCACTTTTCTAATATAATATATAATAGAGTTATTGCCTTCGACTTTAAATGGGGATTTTTCGTCCCATTTTTCCGGTTGGGAATGGGATGTGAAGGGAGTGAGTTTATCCTTATTAGGAAGGGGATGGAAATCTCCAACATAATTTTAAATGGGATGGGACGGGGATGGAATATGATATAAAGTAGCAGGACGGGGATGAAATTCTTGAATCCCATCCTGTCCCGTCCCGATTGCCATCCCTAACTATGGCTCGATCACCCCTCCCCCTTTTTCTCTAACATCAAAAGCATTTGAAAGGAACACCCTAACTAGACAAGATTACGGGATTAAAAAGGAGAATATAACCTATTTAGTTCCTTACCTATTTACGTTTCGTCAATTCAATCTCTTAACTTCATTTTAACTTTATTTTTAACATTGAGAATTTCCCACCTATTTCCATATGTCTTACATAGTTCCCGCCACCACTTCTATGTGAAGTCTGTCAAAAAGAAAATGTCATGTGCGATGTATATGAGTTTTTCTTTTTAAGGAAAAATGGTTTGCCCACTTTTCTAACCGTTCTTTAACGATTGCTTAACCTCCCAAATATCTAAAACCAAATATCTAAAAGATAAACATTTCCCCATCTTCCTTTACTCAACCGAGCTCTCCTCGCTCGAGCTGCCATAAAGTACCTTCGATTAGCAAGAAGGATTAGATTCAGACAATCAAGTTATGCCTTTCAATCCACCTATTTACTATTTTTTGGGGGTTGCAAGCATCATGAAGACTTTATAGACCAAGAAAAATCCGAGTTGGTGATCTACGACTGTGTAAAATATTGGAATAATTGTTGTATAAGGTCTTCTCACTTTTGTTTAACTAAATTTTCCCCCCAAAAAAATCTTTCTGTAAACAAAAAATAGAGGATTTTTGTAGGTTTTTGGTCATAAAAAAAAATGTGGATGTTGGTGTTCAGGTCATGGTTGGTGACTACAATAATGTAACTTTGTAAATGAACTTGTGGCTGCAGTAAAAGATGGTCTCAAATTTGTACAATGTTTATTTATCTTACTTTTCAGTATATATAATGTTTTTAGTATCATTTTTCAATGAACTGTAATGGTGGTTGATGTTTTATGGTCAATTTTGTTATGATTTATGGTGTATTCAATGAAAAATTCTATAAGTTCCCCTACATTTTGTACTTTTACATTATGTTTGATACGATCGATGGAATGAAATGTTGTTTCCACCAAGAATGGATTCAAAATCATCTTTTATTCCATTGTTTAGACGAAGAAGTTAGAATGGAAAAGGCCTTACCTATTTCTATTTTGAATACCAAACACAAATGGAAAGAGAAATTAAAAAAGTCATTCCATTCCATTCCAGCGTACCAAACCTGTGGTTAGTATTTTCTGGTTTGTATTAATCTAACCTGCCACATGAAAGTAAAAATAGAAATCTGAAACAAACACTATAAAGCATAAATACAAAACCAAAACATCCCAAAAAATAAACACAGATGCATAAATATAAATCCAAATCCATCATATACTTAAAAGGTCAATGAGATGTGAGGTTGCTCAAAACATAGTCAAAATGAATCAAACCCTACCAACTACTTGATAAGAATCATCTAAACAAACCCCAAAAGGAAGAAGATAAAAGAAATCAAAGGAAAAGTTGTAGAGATGAAGGAATCCTAGGTTGGAAAACCACTAACATTAAATGTACCCAAGAACCTAAAAAAAAAAAGCTTCAAGAACCCAAGATAATAGAGAATTTTCTACACTAAAATCAACAAAAGAACTCAAGAACAATGGTAGATTCTTGAACTCCTAAGTTAGCTTTCAAAGGCACCCAATATACAAACCTAAGAGGAACCTGAAATTACCAAGAAAATTGAACCCTCTTTAGAGATAGGAATGGATTATCCCTTGTAATTTAAATACACACAAACTAAGGAGGAATAAACCCTAGGAAGAGTTTTGAAGATGAAATGGAAGAACACTCTCTACTTTCATGTATTTTCAAAATAATCATACAAGCTGCCAATTACAATCTATATTGGGGTATTTGTAGTGTTTCTACCCTAAAATCATTAGTAAACTAACTAGCTTGTTTAAGAACTTTAATTTTCCTTAATTACACATCAAACTAGCAAACCTAAAGGTTTAAAACACCCAAAAACGGAACAAAACTGAGAAGAAATGCAAAAGCGTAGTTTCTGTATTCACGGCGGATCCATAGCTAAATTCTCCAATTTTGGTGCCAGATTTAGCACCAAATTGCTTAAAACGTCTCCCCGAGAGTTTCCAACTGCGGATGTAGCGGATCCAATACTAGATTCATTTTAAGCCTTTAATGACCGATTCAACTCTCAATGTCTTCATAAAAGTTATAGCTCAGCTTTCCTTAGTAACTTGAACCACTTTATTTGGACTTGTAGTTATGATCAATTTGTTAATATGTGTCAAAACTGGAAAGTGATCTAGATGGGCTGAGCTTCTCCAAGGATTTGATGTACAAAACGAGCTCCGATTCAAACAAACTTTGGCATTATAGAATCTTCAAAAAGTCTTCTACAAAGTTGATGAGGCTTCATCTTTGTTCTTTGATCAGAAAGTTGTCAAAAATATGTTTGAAATAAATGTATCCAAGCTGCCACTTTAAAAAGTTGTATGGCCTCCCCCTTATTTAGTTTGATTCCTATCACTATTGCAAAAGGACTGGAAATAGATTCTCTTCTTATCTTTGTGTTCTCTCAACCTTCAACCTCTTCAACGCTCTACATCTTCCTCTTCTTGTCAAAAAATGGACTTTTATCACCCATCAAACCGGGAAAGATTCAAAGAACATGTGTTAGAAAACCAATGGCAAACAATTCTAAAGTTTTAAGTCAGGAAAACTACTTGGAAGTGTACCTTTTTCCCCCATTTGAATGCATGATTGATAATAACTTTCTTAAGCTCATCCTAAATTCAGGATTTTTCTAGCTACATTAAACCTTGGTAGCTTTTTCTTGTGCACCCAATCTTAATCTTCATCACTTGATTTAGAAACCAAAAATTAGAATTCTGAGAGTCTGTTTCTAATCCATCTTCATCATTGTTTTCATCAGGCTCATACAAATCTATAGATAAAGAGCTTCCCCCACTTGGTGATCCAGAAGTTGTGCTGTAGATAGGTTTTATCACCCGTTGCAGAGCATTAGAATAATAGCATACAGGACTAGCCCCCCTCCGTTTTCTTCGAAAAGATATTGTTTCTAATCCATCTTCATCATCATTTTCATCAGCCTCATACAAATCCATGCCTGAATCTGAATTGTAAATCCCATTTCTTCTTAGGATTTCTTCTGAAATCCTCATATTTTTTGGTTTTTTTAGTCTCCGTGCTAGATAAATAAGGCATTCATGCTTTTGTTGGACATTTTCTAAACTCTATCCAATAGTTTTACGCTGCTCCCTTTCAGTTTGGTGCTCATCCACTCTAGCTTCAAGCTACTGATTTTCCATTTCAAGCCTCTGTCCAACATGATCAGGTCGCTCCACTTCGGTTCGAGGTTGTTCTATGTGAAGTTCAGTGCTCTAATTATTCATTTATAATGCTCTTTCCTTCATTTTTTTCATGGAAAGAAATAGAAAAAAGAAATAGAAGTTGGGAGTTTTTGCATAACTGATGTTAAGACAGTCATTGTCAAAGTGGACAGACCATTTTGCCCTAACAAAAACTCATGTGCCTCACACATGACATTTTCTTAGCGGAACTCCATCGTGGAAGTGATGGTAGGGATTGAGTAGGACGCACGTAAATATGTCAGGGATTCTTAATACTGAAAATAAAGGTAAGGGACCGCGTTGGCGAAACATAAATAGGTGAGGGCTAAAGATGCTATATTCTCTTGTTTACATAGTCCCAAAAAAACTGTCCTTTAAAAAATCATTTTAGAGTATTTAGACAAGAATTCACTGTTCAGGACTTGAAGGGAAAAATAATTTCATCATTCTCCAGTGCGAGGTAAGTAAAATTAGTTTAAAAATTTTAAAGATAATTTTACTGTTGTACGATACTACTCTAAATTATCACCTAACAGGCAAGTGAACCTATCGGTATAGTACTAGAGAACCTCCAGGTTTGTTAAACTTAGGAAATGGAGAAGTTTTAATAATAAATGTCTCTCTAAGGTTTAATAAAAATAAAGTGAGTTGAAAAGAATTTTAACTAAGAAAAGCAAAACACTTTAAAAACAATTTAAAAGTAGTTGAAATCAAGTTTGAGAAGAATGTTTCAACAGTGGAATCCCCTACGTGTTCATCTTCTCCAATTAAGAACTTTTAGAAAAGAATATTGTAAGCATTGGTTGGATCTCACTCACTCACATTAGAAAAACCCTATCTCTAGGCGAAGTCCACTCTATTCACTTAACCGTTAGAGAAGAATCACTCCTTTTCCTAACCGATTATGAATGCCTTAAAAAGTTAAGAGTGAATTAATGACCTAAGAGTGTAATGAGTATTTCGACTCAGTTACCAACTTTTATTATTTAATTGGTTGCCCTAGATTAATCTTCCTTTTTCTATTTCAATTAATCTTGCGAATCAAAAAATTCTGCACAAATTGAATAAAAAATTAAGCAATTAAACAACAACCAATTGCAAAAATCACATTTAATTCTTGAGATCCCTAAATTGGAAAAAATAAAATCCATATTAGGGTTCATCCCTATTCAAACAAAATAAACCTAGGTCACTAATCATTGTCAATAAACACAAATTGATAATCAAATTCATGAAAAGACAAGAGAAAAGAAAGGTTAGGGATTACTGAAAGTTCCACGGTCCGAAGTTTACCCGAACTATTCTCTTGAAATCGCTCGAAGAAAGCCGATGAAAGGCCTTCAATTCAACTCTTATAACTCGAAATCCTAAATTAACTATTGATCTAATTGGGATAATGGAAGTTTTAGGGAAGGATCTTCTCTAAAAAATTCTCTCTCAGCTCCCAAGAAACCTTGCTGAAGATATGTATAAAATACAATGAAAGACTATTTAAAAAGAGACTACGTGACTGGTTTGGTCCAGCTGGCCATAAAGCCGGGTCCATCTATTTGTTGGAATTTTGTCTCTTCTCTTCTTTTTTGTCTGTTCTTGTCCGTATGCTTCGATTTCACTTTATTCTTCCTTCTAACTCATTCGGTACATACTTATAGACAAAAGAGAAGAAACAAAGGATAAATAGTCCATTTTACTAATAAAATACTTCGAAAATAAAAGATTAAACACTATAAAAATATATATAAAATGGATATATCATTTAGCTTTTCAAAAAAAAAAAAAAGAAAAAATTAGAACAAACAACTTTCTGAATAGCTTATTATGACAATTAATGTAGAAGAGGGTAGAATTCGGTTCGAGAACGCACGTTCCACTCACGTACAACTATGAAAAAGAGTAATTTAGTCCTTTCACATAAAACCAACAGTAAATCTATACGAAGGGACTATATGAAGGTAAAAGGCAAAGTGTAATTTTGAACCATTTTCATATGGATTGGCATTTGAAATTATGTGAAACAACTTGATATGTGCCATATTATCATTATTTTTATATGTTATTTTCATCATTTTTACGATGTTTTAATATATATGATGTATAATTCACACAATTTCTCTTTACTTTCATCTCAGGTGCTTCCCTGTGAAGCAGATAGATAATACAAGTTAAAACGAATGAAAATGCAGTGAAAACGGAGAGACTGGAAGCTGCTGGCACCAAGGAAGATGACCTACCACTGACGGTAGGCCAACCTACCATACACGGTAGGCTTGGAGTAAAAAAGAAGAAGAAAAACATAAGCCTACCGTGGACGGTAGGCTAGACCTACCGAATGCGATAGGTCCCGAGCATTTAAGAGGAATTTCGAATAGAACCCTACCATAGATGGTAGGGCTCGACCTACCGCACGCAGTATGTCCCGACGACAACGCAGATAATGCAATTTTCTACTATTTTTTTGTAATTTTTCCCCTCTGTTGGGAGATTCTTCAGTTTTGGTTTAGAGAGGAAGTATTGGGGGCGAAACTTAGCATTAAAACCCTTTCCAATTGTTCTTTAATTAGATAGTTTTTCATCAATTAACATTATATTGAAGCTTTTGGGGAAGATTGAAGAAGTTTTACAGAGCAATTTCAGATTTTATCAAGCAAATCGAGAGATAAGCTATGGTGGGTTTCGGAACCGTGGACTCGAATATTCTTCATCCTAAGCTTTCTTTTCTCCTGTTACTAATGAATACTATTATTAATTTAAGTTATGTTAGGATGTTTAGTGGCTAGATTTTTGTTGTTTAGATGAGGGTTGAAACCTAAATTTTGAATGATGTGAATTTTTTATTGGATGTTATACAATTGATTTTGTTTTACTTTGGGTTATTGTTCAATTATGTGTTTGTGATAATTAATTTGCATGGAATTGATTATTTCGCAAGATTGGTTGGAATTGAAAAAGGAAAACCAATCTAGGGCAACTAATTGGATAGTAAAAGTTGGCAATTGAATAGAGATATTCATTGCACTTTTAGGTTATTCGATCACCTAATCTAATTGTATTCATAATCAGTTAGAGAGAAAAGAGATTCTCCTCTAAAGATTAGTGAGTAGAATTGCCTTTACCTAGAGATAGGGATTGCCCGATTTTCATATGATAATCCAACATTAGTTTTTCAAATATCGTTTTATGAATTTTTTAATTGAAATAGTTGAAAAAAGTTAGAGGGATTCTATTATTCAAACTATTTTTCTTAAATTTATACCTTTTAAATTTTTGCTTCCATTTAATTGTTTTTTTAGTAGTTTTTAAATATTTTCTCAAAGATTAATTTTGTTAGATTAGACATTAGGTAACATGGTTAGTAATTGAGCTTATTTGTTCTATGAATTTGACAACCCATGTGTATCTCTGTTACTATGGTGATAGGTACACTTGCCTATTACATAATGTTAGATATACCACATTTAAGAGATCAAGTTTTTTACACCATTGCTGGAGAACTGCAACTTAGAGAAAATCGTTTTTCTTGTGCTTTAGTTATTTATTTTTCTTGTCTTTTTGTTTCTATTTTGGATTGTTTATTATTCTTGCATTTATTGGTTTATTTGTAGCTTACATCTTGAGAATTATGCTTTAGTGTTTGTCGAACTTGACTAGGGTTTGTCTGTTTTAGGTTTTGGGTTAGTTAGATTATGCCTTGAATTCAAAGGGGTGAATTAATCCCATTCGATCCAGAGCCCAAGCGCTATTGTGGGGTGCTTACCACGCTCTTTGATTCGAGATGGCAAACAACAATGCTATCATAGCCGTCGATAAGATGGAAGAGGGTCAACAAGATCCACATTTGATAAATCCTCAGTCGGTACCACCTCCACCACTACCAATAGCGGAGCGGACAATAGCAGACTACACCCGGCCATCCATTCTTCTGATGCAGTCAAGTATTGCCGGACCACCTGTACAAGCAAACAATTTTGTGATCAAGTCCAACGTGATCCAAATAGTGCAGAATAATGTACAGTTCGATGGACTCCCAGAGGAAGACAACAATACTCATATCGCTAATTTCCTGGAGGTGTGCGACATATTCAAGATAAACAGAATCTTAGAGGATGCTATCAGACTTTGCTTTTTTCCATTTTCTCTACGGGAGAAGGCGAAATCATGGTTGAAGTCATTACCTTGTGGCTCAATTACATCGTGGGATGCTTTACTCGAGAAGTTTATAGGGAGGTATTTTCCTCCTGGTTGTACTACTAAGCTTCGGAATAAGATCTTGTCGTTCCAGCAGATAGATGAAGAAAGCTTATATGAGGCTTGGGAGAGATGGAAGGATGTGCTCAGGAAGTGCCCACATCATGGTCTAGATTGGATATCCAGATTTAGTCATTTTATAATGGAGTATCATTTGAGGCGAGACAGCTCATTGATGCTTCTGCTGGTGGATCCACATATCATAAGACTCCCTAACAGGTATATGATCTTATTGAATAAATAGCTATGAATAGCCATACCTAGGAAGGATAAAGATCCAAGCAAAAACCTATTAGAGTACACAATGTGGATACTATCATTGGCATGGAGGCCAAATTATCAGTAATGGTCGAGCAGAAGACGAGGAACATGACTCTTACACCTTCAGTAAAAATCCTCAGCAAGTCATGTTTGCGATTTCTATAGTAGAGGGAATCCAAATCATGAATGCCCTAGCATGGGAGGTCTTATGGAACAAGTAAACTTTGTGCAAGGGAACCGGTAGGGTAACAACCCCTGTGCCATTACTTATAGTCTGGGTTAGAGAAATCACCCCAATTTTTCTTGGATTGGGCAAGGGCAACAAATGCCACACCAATCTTCGGATTCCAGAATAGAGGTCCTACTCAGCCATTACCCTATGATGCAACTCCTCAGAATCCCCTACCAGTAAAAGCTAATCTGGAACTCATAATCAAGTTTATGAGCGCTACTGATACTAGAATGAACACTATAGAGGCTGCCAAATGAAACCAAGAGGTCTCAATTAGAAATTTGGAGAAACATATTGGGCAACTAGTAAAATTGGTAAAATTAGAGAGGACTCCAGTGACTCTTCCGAGCAATAGTGAAGTGAATCCAAGAGATCATGTCAATGCTATCTCGGTAAGATTTGATGAGGATGTACCTAAAGACGAGAAGGTGACGATTATACAAGAGAAGAACTATGTTGGAAAGGAAAGGAAATCATCCAACATTCTTGACTCTAAAGCATTAGAGCCAAGCCAAGAGAAGAAGAATGAGAAACTGGTAATTGTCAAGTACAAGCCGAAAATTCCTTATCCAGAGGCTCTTGTTCGTGATTGCAACCAAGACAACATGAGAAAATTCATAGATATTTTAAACAGTGAAAAAAAAAGTTATCTCTATGTGATTTACTCATGCAAGTACCCAAGTATGCCAAATACTTGAAAAAAGATGCTGACAAAGAAAAGAAAACTTAATGATGCATCAAAACACATCTTGGGTGAAGAATGTCCGGTTATTCTTATTAACAAGGACAAATATCCACGGAAGTTAGAAGATCCATGGAGTTTTCTTTCCCTTGTACTATTGGCAGTTTTCAAGTTGATAAAGCATTAGCTGATTTAGGCGCTATTATTAATGTTATGTCGTATGCTATGTATAAGAAACTAGGCCTAGGAAAACCAAGACCCATTAAGATGTCCATCAATCTAGGAGATAGAAGTGTTAGACATCCTAAAGGAGTCATACAATATGTCTTGATCCACATCAAGGACCTTGTTTTCCCTGTAGATTTTGTGATTCTAAATATAGAGGAGGATGTAGGCTTTCCCCTAATCTTGGGATGCCCATTTTTGTGCACTTCAAGAGCTTTGATAGACGTGGGGAAAGGGAAGCTAATCTTAAGGGTTGGAGAGAACGAAATAGTGTTTAAATTTCCTTTGAATCCAACCTCCATCTAAAAGTCAAGTTACTTTATTCTATATTAATCATGCAGCTCAAGAAGTGTCTTTGCGTTTGCAAGAAACTCACTAATCACAGGATGATAGCCCCAAGAACTACAAAAAAGGGAAAGAATCTTTCCCCCAAATTGAAAGCAGGTTTGACGAAATGAGTACCCATTCGGCGTATCGAGAAGGGAAAGATCAAGAAAAACTCAGATTGTCGTGATCAGGGAGGTACTTTTGGCACCTAGAAGAGAGCATTTCATGTGACTCTTTGTATACTTGTTGTAGCATGTTATTTTATTTTGGTTTACTCTCCTTTCCCGTTTTAATATTTTTTATTGTGTGTTGTTGCCAAAGGTTATTAGAGAGTTGAATGCATACTAAACATAGATTTTATGCTTAGAATCATTCTAAAACTTTATCGGGCATGAATCAGGGTGAAAAAATCAAGAAAAGAAGAAAATTCAAAGTTCAAGTAGAACCCACACTGCATATAGTAGGGTGATGGTGTTTATTTCTTGGAAGATCAGAAACCTACCACGGACGGTAGGTGGAACCTATTGCCGGTGATAGGTCTAGAGATAAATTTCCAACACAAACAGAAGCCTACCGAGGATGGTAGGCCTCGACCTACCTCACGTGGTAGGGTCCGTTTTCAGTCGCAGGTCGGGGCAAATTATGGGTCAACAGGTCAGGTTGATCTAAATTCTCCAAATTTTAGCCATTATCCACAGAGATTTCCTGCAAATTTTTTTCCTAACCTCACCTCTGACAAATCCTTAACTCCTTCAATTTCTTCTCTTCTACTCTCGTTACCTTTCCCTATTCCCCTCGGTTTTCTTCTTCTCTCCACACCAACACTAGTGACCTCCCACTCCGGCGTCTCCCACCACCACCACCGGTCAGTTGTCCCTCATCTTCCTCTCGATTCTTCGTCTTTCTTTCTTCTCTTTTCTTCTTTTCTTTTTCTTCTTCCCTCATTCCACCACCACCATCTTCTACAAACCCAGCAAACCCCTTCTTTTATCCTCCTTTCAGCACTCCCTACCCCAGAAATCCCTCTGCCATTTCTTCTTTCTCTCTCTCTCTCTCTCTCTCTCATTTTCTTTTTCCTCTACCTTCTTCTTTTTTATTTCTCTACTAAAATTTTCTTTTGTCTCCTTTTTGCTTTACTAACAATAATTTGTAGAATATTCAAAGAAGAAAAAATTTTCGGCGAAGATTCTAGCGACATTTCGACAACTACAACGAAGCTCTGGCAGCACATCGTTTGAGGTAGAGTGCACATTTTAGTGGCATTGCAGCGACGATTTTTTTATTTAAACAAACCTACGCTAATTCTCATACCTTTTGCTTCATTTTTATACTGTTATTTTTATTTGCTAACTGTGTTCGTTTTTAGTTTGTTTTGTGCATTGTGATTTGGTTGTGTTTTTGTCTTTAGTGTTCACTTTTGTCATTTTACTTGTCACTCTTTGTTTTTATTGTGTTGCATTTCATCACACATGGGCTACGTTAGCTTTTAATTTATATTTTTGTGTGTTATTTGTTTTAGCGATTCATTAGTGTTGTGTTGGAGTATTGTACTTTTCTGTGTCTTGTCTTTTGTCTACCTCCTTCATGGAAATTAAAGAGTCTACCGCCTCCTCTTCAAAACGAACCAACACTTTCAAAAGGGATTAGGTTGATGATTCCTCGCCCGACCCCACTAACCCTGCCATTCCTCTTTATCCGAAGCGCCTCTTCGCAGCTGCTCGAGATTGGGTAAACGATAGGGAACACCTCAAGCTCATAGTGAAAAAGCCTTTGATTCACATATCATATACTTAGGCTTGAATGTTCTTTTTGGTAGTTTAGGGTGGGAACCACTTTTCACATTTCTGGCACTTATTATCCCAACTTGTCCGTGAGTTTTATGCAAACATGTTTCACAAAACGGACAAGGACCTCTCTACTATTATTTCCACGGTCAAAGGGGTGCGAATTGTTTTAGATAGAGAACGTCTAGCTTCTATTTTGGGGATTCGGGACGAGGGAAACACCATCACTATCGATACTAATAAAAAATCTATCGACGAGGATCTGGACTGGAACTACGAGGAGACTTGCGATTGCCTCGAGATCCGCCCACGTTCAGGGCATTTTCACAGGGGTGATTTTTCCCAACTCTTACCCCCCAAGTGATATGATTGATAAATTACAGAAAGGTTCCCCTTTTTCTGTAGTGTCTCTCATGATACACACGATGTGCAATACTGGTTGTGATATCAATCTTACACGTGTGTTCCATTACCTTGTGATTTTATCTCGTATTTTTATTGCTTTTAATGTCTATTTCACAGGTGAACATGTAGCAACGACCAGGCAACTGGAAATCATCAAGTTTACTACTTTCAATAATTGCAGATATGCTTAGGAAAAAGCCCAAAAGATATGAATACGTCTAGCGGAGGATGAAAGGATGCGAGGACGAAACATTACCGGCTTTAGAAAAATAAAGAAAACTAAAAGAGTTGGCCTTAGAATATCCTCCTCCTCGCCTGCTGATGAAGAGGATGAGGACTAGTTCGATGACGATGGATCCTATGACCCTTCTGACATAGACACCCCTATTTACCGTCCTCATGGATGCTTTTCAGGCAGAGATATGGGTTACCATTTGTGCCTTTCTTGCCTATCCTTCATAAAAATCAAACCCTAGTTCCCCTTTCCCGCCTTCATGCCAAGGGTTTTAATCCCTTCCATTCTTTGCTTTTTAAACTCATACTTTATAAAACCTCAATTCGTTGAGCTAATGATTGATCACTTTTTAGCCATTTTGAGTGAGGAAACTAGATAAGTGTGGGGGTTGTTGAGCAAAGAAAAGGATTTCTGTATAAAAAAGGGTATTCTGGGAAATCTCTGTAAGCAATATATATGCAGTGATTGAAAGAGAGAATGCATAGCTTTTTTTAAAAAAAAAAAACATAGAAAGCAACGAAAAAAATCAGTACTTGAATATTTCTTCAGCTTATCTCTAAAAATCTTGAGGTATTCTCTCTTATGTACTTGGAAATATGTGTTTATATACTTGGAAATAGTAAATGTTAGGGGGATTGTTCATTATTTGAACGAAACAAGACCTTCAAAGGGTAAATGGGAATGAGTGAAAAGTGGCTAAAAAGTTGTTCACAGATTTGATATCTTTCCTTTCATTTACATTAGCTCTATCTCAATTGCTTTTGCTTTCCTTTCCCTTTGTTTGACACCTCTTATGTCCAGAGCCTCACGTTACAAGTTGAAAGGTCCTACTTAATCCGAGAACGACTTAGAATAGAACTTTTAGAGTGGAAAGGTGTTAGGAAACATGAGTTGTGTTGTGCATTTTTCATAAAAGTACTTCACTGTGTTAATAACTTGAGATTCCCTATTTTCTTTGAAAGGCAACACAAGCAATACACACATATACCCCATTGAATAGTATGTCTATTAGTAAGATAGTGGTGGAATTGTTGATTCTTATGATTCATCGTTGGAAAATTTCTTTTATGGTTGAGTAGTTATGTCTTCTGTTAAAGTGAAGCTTTATTTGTTGTTGTTTTTTTTTTTTGTTTTTGTTTTTTTTTTTGGTTTTTGCCTTTCTATCCTTTTGTTCGTAGAGTCTTGTGTTTCTTTGTTATTTGTGTTTTTCTTTCGTGTGTCGTTTTCAATGACTGAACTTTCGACTTGCATTTTCTAGTTTTTGCCTAGTTTTGTGTTGCTTGAGGGCAAGCAACAAATAAGTGTGGGGGAATTTAATATGCGCCATGTTGTCATTACTTTTACATGTTAGTTTATCGTTTTTACAATGTTTTAATATATCTAATACATAATTCAAACCATTTCCTCTACTTTTATCTCAGGTGCTTCCCGATAAAGAAGATGAAGAATACAAGTTAAAACATGCAAAAACGGAGCGAAAACGGAGAGAAAGGAAGCTGCTACACCAAGGAAGACGACCTACCGGTGACGGTAGGTCAACCTACTGTACACGGTAGGCCTAGAGGACAAAAGAAGAAAAAAAACATAAGCCTGCATGTACAGTAGGTCTCCAGCATTCAAGAAGCATTTTGGACAGAACCCTACCATGGACAGTAAGGCTTGACCTACCGCAGATGATAGGTCCTGACTACAATGCGGCTAATAAATTTTTCTGCTATTTTATGTAATTTTTCCCCCTCCTTTAGGTGATTCTTCAATTTAGGTTTAGAGAGGAAGTATTGGGGCGAAACTTAGAAATAAAACCCTTCCAATTCTTCTTCAATTAGATAATTTTTCATCAATTAACATTAAATTGAAGCTTTTGGAGAAATATTGAAGAAGTTTTATGGAGCAATTTTGGATTTCATCAAGCAAATCGAGAGACGAGCTCGAGTGTCTTTTAGAACAATGGGCTCGAAATTCATCCTAAGCTTTCTTTCCTCTTGTTACTTATGAATACTATTGTTAATTCGATTTCTATTAGGATATTTAGTGGCTAGATTTTTATTGTTTGGATTAGGGATTGAATCCTAACTTTTGAATGATGTAAATTTTTTATCGGATGTTATACAATTGATATTTGTTTTACTTTGGGTTGTTGTTCAATTATGTTTTTGTGATGATTGATCTGCGCGGAATAAATTATTTTGCAAGATTGATTGAAATTGGAAAAGGAAAACAAATATAGAGCAACTAATTGGATAATTGAATAGACATATTCATTGCACTTTTAGGTTATTAGATCACATAATCTAATTGTATTCATAATCGGTTAAAGAGAGAAGAGATTCTCCTCTAAAGGTTAGTGAGTAGAGTGGCCTTCACCTAGAGATAGGGATTGCCCGATTTTCATGTGATAGTCTAACCTTGGTTTTTCAAACATCATTTTATGATTTTTTTTCAATTGAAATAGTTGACAAAAGTTAGGGGTATTCCATCATTCAAACTCTTTTTCTCAAATTTCTACCTTTTAAACTTTTGCTTTTATTTAATTGTTTTCTTAATAGTTTTTAAATATTTTCTCAAAGATTAATTTTGTTAGACTAGACATTAGGTGAAACGGTTAGTAATTGAGCTTATCTGTTCCCTGAGTTCGACAACCCAGGTGTATCTCTGTTACTACAGTGATAGGTACACTTGCCTGTTGTGTAATTTTAGATATACATTATTAAGACATCATGACTCAATTACCTTTTTTTACAACTGCAGTTGAGTAGGATGTGCATTCCCAATTCCGTTGTTCTCAACATTTTTTGGTAACCCTGGTATCCGAGAGTCTTCTTTGGTACCTTAGTATTCGAAAGTCTTCGAATAATCCAGGAGGGATCAGAGGCACAAGGCCCACAACTACTGTACAAGGCTAAAAATTTGGAAAAAAGTTGCGTCAGTTCGAATCATGCTAGCTGTACCCAGATCGATCTTTTCCCTTTCTCTTTTTGAATCAAGAATCATCCACTATTTCCAAAGTTGATCAATTTTTCCACGCCATCATCTGATTTCAACACTGCCACCTTTGCGCTACCATTGTGGCTGCAACCTACGTACTCTGCAATATTCAACCACTTTCTGCGCTAAGAATTTTGACATTGCTAGACTCTATTGCCACATTGATGAAAACATGTAGTTGAAGCCAATAATGGAGAAATATAAAAAAGCCAAAAAGCTACAACATATGGCTTCCCATTTAATTTGCTTCGGTCTGAGGAGCCAACCATAATCAACCCAGGATTCCTCTTATTCATCTATTTCCACGGGAAGCAAGAGTTCACACTCACATGCAGAATTAAACGTTCACTTTATTCTCTCTCTAGGGGTAGAATTCTTTAACTTCTCTCTAGAGACTTTTCCCAAGTTCCTTGTGAACTTTGCAAACCCCTGCTCTCCACTCCCCCTCCCTGGCCTCCCATCATTTCTGTTCTTCTTTTACCATCTCTCCTTGAATAAATTAACTGCTTCTACTAAGAAGCTTCTAACACTATGGCAGGAATTCTTCAACTTGACTCCAACCTCAATAAAAAAGATTGACCAGACTTATAACCGTTTGGTTGCCAAAGTCATATCCTCCAAACCAACGAACTTCAAATTTATCCAAAATAAAATCATGGGCTTGTGGAATTAAGAAAATATAGTTACATTTACTCTCCTCAAACTGAATGTTTTCCTCTGTGAATTCAGAAATAAAGAAGATAGAGACTGCATAATGAAAAGACCGTGGTCTATTAATGGGGCTCACATAGTCCTTAAAGACTGGGAAGTTAATGTGCCTCAGGAAAGGGTGGATTTTTCCCTCTATGCTTTTTGGGTACAAGTACATGGGCTACCCCCAAATATAATGAACTTAGGTAACGTCATCAAAATTGGGAATTAGGTGGAAAGTTCCTTGAATCTAATACAACTGGAGATTCAGGTGCCCAATAATGAATTCATTAGGATCCAAGTGAATATTGAAGTATAAGAACCATTGAAGATTGGTTTCTTTCTAGAAGAAAATCATTCCTGGATGTCTCTGAAATATAAAAGAATGACTGATATTTGTTATAAATGTGGACGCCTAGGCCACAAGGAAGCATCATGCCCAGAACCACAACTTGCAAAAGAAAGTTTGAATGATCCCCTAAGGGATTTTGGAGATGAGATGCATGTCTCTAAGTCGTTGCTATTTGATATTCAATCTCTAGAAACTCGGAAGATAACTTGGGAAGGAAAAGAAAACTCAAGGGGTGACTTGATAAAAAATACTTAACTTAGAAGACTGACCAAATCTCTGAATACAAATCTACTATTTCCAAACAAATTCGAGTAAGGAGTCATTCTGGTGTCTAAGTCTTACACGGAAAAAGACAACTCTAATGTTGAGGTAGTATTGTGTAGTGAGAAAAAAATCCTTCATACACGTAACAAATTACACAACTGAGGGATCCTAAAGTGAACCTTGGACTGATATTTTGCATGAAGGAAACCCTACACCCTATTCAAGGCCTTCTGAAGTGGGCCTTAACCAAATGGAGTTAGAAAAGTGAACAAAGGCCAGTACTGGGCTACACCCAATAAGTGTCAAGAGGAGGTTTGGATGACTATCCCAGAAAAATTTAAAGAGGAATTGCCAAGCCTAAATGGGAAGTAAGATTTGTCCCTAAGATAGACCTTAAATACTTGGGGTTGAGAGAAAACTACCTAGGCTGGAACTCCCAACAACCAAACTAAGATTTCCTCTGCATCATGGGCTTGGTACCGATTCTAAATTAGGATGCCCACTCATACCAATGGATATCTCCTTTGCTAGACTATCTCTTGATTTGGTAGAGGAATCTGAACATTTGAACCCTTCCGCAAAGATGACCAAAAATATTATCATTCACGAAAAGAAAATCACCATGATTGGGACATATGTTATCCATGTGAAACAACAAGGAAGGTTCACAAGGGAGAGGTTGATTACTATGTCACAGAGCCGACTGAGGAAGAAGCCATTGAATTTATGGGGAAAGCAAAAGTTCAAGATTGTCATTCAGGTAGGGAGACAGGAGAAAACCTATCTCCCGAATATTAATGAATCTTCTAAGTTGGAACTACTGAGGGCTCGGTAAGCTTGATGCACAAACCTTTAATATTTGAGAATTCTAGTCTCAACACACAGACCTTCAATCCTTTTTCTTGTTGAAACTAAGATTGCTTTTGTTAATCGTATTGTCATTGTTTCTAATATCTTCTCCTTAACCATTTCTATTTATTTTGGCAACGGGGCTTCTGGTCGTCTGCTCTTGTCCTGGAATTCTTCTATAACAGTTGATATTATTACTTGAAACAAAAACTTGATTCCCTCTCTGTTACCATATGGACCCCGAAATATCTCTTGGCACTTTAGTTGGTGTATGGACCGCCATGGTCTAGTGGTAGACGTGGCTTTTTTGACGACTTGAGACGGATAAGTGATGCCATTTGAGGGCTTGGTTATGCATTGGGAATTTCAATAGCTATCTCCTTCAGGAAGAAAAGAAAGGTGGGTGCTTGTTAGCATCCTCGAGCTCTACTCTTTTTAATGATTTTGTTGATGAAATTGAGATGATTGTTCCTGGTTTTATTAGCTATACTTTTACTTGGAACAATAAAAGTTATGGTAAAGCTAATATTCAAATTAGATTGGACAGAGGGTTGTCGAATTGTCACTGGAGGACCTTATATCCTAAGCCTTCCATACCCACTCGAATCTATTGGAGTCTAATCATATGGAGCTTTTATTGACCACTTCTCTAATTGAAATCTCTAGACCAAAACCTTTCCAATTTTTAGACAAGGGAAAAATCTTCTCATGATATCATCCATTACACTTGGAAGGAGTCGACAGAGGTTCCCCGGCCTTTAAAATATCTGGTAAATTCAAGAGAATCGAACGTGCTTTGAAAGTATAGAACAAAGTTCATTTTGGGAATGGGCATGAGGAAATAAAGGGCTTTATGGTGGATCTGGAAGCATTGCAATTGCAGGACAAAACTGATTCTTTAGCTAAAAGGGAGGAAAATTTGCAAAAAAGAAAAAGATCTAAAATGCTCATGAGGGAGAGAATTTTGTGGAGGGAAAAAAGTACAAACTCAATGGATTATAGAAGGGGATGTAAACAATTGTTTATTCCACCTATCAATTATCATCTGGAGAAGGGAAAATAATATCGATTTTATTCTTTCCCATGGAGAATTATGGATCACATAATGGGATGATAAAGGAAAAAATTTCCGGAATTACTATAAGGATATCTACCATCTAGTAATCCTAATTTCCTCCATCTTTGAATGATCTCATTACTCCAACCGTAACCAAAGTACAGAATAATGATCTTTGTACAATTCCTTATGCTGTGGAAATCAAGGAAATTGTTTTTTCGATGAAAAAAAGAAAAAAGCCTCGGTCCAGACGACTTCACAACAGTTTTTTTTCAAAACCTAGTGGTGTATCGTTGTGGAGGGTGTTATTAGGGTTTCTCAACATTTTTTCAAAAATAGAACCATGTTTAGAGCCCCTAATCAGACTCTCATAGCTCTAATTCCAAAGAACCAGAAAGCTTATAAGGTTGAACAATTACGGCCAATTGCGTTATGCAATCTGATTTATGAGATTATTGCCAACAAGAATGAAACCTCTTCTGGAACTTTTAATATCCCCAACACAGTTAGCCTTTGTCCCAGGGCGATCAATGAGTGATAACATTATTATCTCACATGAGTTGGTGCATTATATAAATAAGAAGAAAGGATGACTGGTGGTTTTCATTGCTTTGGTGTCAATAGTTATCAAGTCAGTTTTTGAGAAATCAATGCTTGTCAATATTCCTCCAATTTCCTTGTGATCAACCAACAAATTTCTTCAAAAAGGAATCTTTCCTTCTCCACAATATCTAGAGGGAAGTCATTCCTTATGTTCGATGCTGTCCAAACCAATCTACTACTGATCATTCTTTGTATCTATCCAGTCTGAGGTTCCAAGGGGAATGGAACCAAACTGCAGTGGTGAGAAGGCATTGAAACAGTAAATGCTCCAGATTTTCACTTGAATAATTCCAGAAAATACGCACAAAATTTTTCCCTCCAAGAAATTGCAGTCTACTACCGTGGGGATAGCATTCGAGAGAATTTTCCATAGGAAATTTTTGATTTGATTATGGAGCTTGGTATTCCAAAGACACTTCCAAATCATGTTCTGTTGTTGATCCTGTTGTGGCAGAGTATGACTCGACCTTATCTAGTATGTCGTTTTCACGGAGAAGGCTCTTGTCAAAGAGAGTGCCCATACTAAATTCATCTTGTACATGAGGAGTATTGATTTTAAGAATCTGGTTTACAATACGTGTTGGGAAGATATTGTGAAGGTAAAAAACCTTTTTCAAATTGAGGTCCTGGTCAATGAGGTCTCTGACCTAATTAGGTGTGGAGTCGTTTCTAAAATTTAAATCTGATTTGTAACCCAGAATACCCGGTAACCAAGGGTCATGCCAAATATCTAATTTAGAATTCGGCCCAATTTAAAACAAACTCCTCTTCCAAATAGCTCCTTACATTCCCATATGCTCTACCAGATCCATGATGCACGAAAGGTTGTGGTTTCCAAGTTTAGAATAATCCAACCTCTAAGGTACATTGCCCAAATTAATTTGACCCAAGGCTTTTGAGAATCAGTAGCTGATAGAGTCGATTTTTAATACAAATAAACACCTTAAGTTTTAATTATTAGCCTTTGAAAATATTTTATTTATTTATTAGTCATAATTATTACATTTAATTTATTTTATTTATCTTTGTGCAGATTTCTAAAAAAGAATGGAAAATAAAGATTCTATATTAAATTTGGTAAAGGGAAGCTGCAGTATTTGAATCCTTTAAGGATTAGGATTAAAACTTTAGCAGAATCCTTTTAGGATTAGAACTTTAGTATTTGAATCCTTTAAGGATTAGGATTTTGCTTCTCTTTTGTCTATATATAGAAGAGCCACACAAGAAAGGTGGGAGGAGGAAGATCAAGAAGAAGAAGAAAAAAAGAGAAGAGCTACGGCAACTTTTCAATTGGAGAAGAAGAAAGCCATGATCTACTCCAAGAAATTGGTTCCTTCTTTCCCTTTAGCCATGAACTAAATTTATTTTTAGAATCTTGATGAAACCCTAGCCATGTGACTTTGGTTTATTTTATTTTTGGAAGATTTATTCTATTATTTATGTGATTGTATATCTTGGGATGTTATTGGTTTCATGCAATTAATTCTTTGTGATTGTTCTTGTAGAATAATTATTTGGGTTAATTGATATTTTTATCCATGCTTAATTCTTGTAGTCTTGGGTATGAGAGATATGTGATTTTTGCAAGTATATTGTGGGTTTTAGAATTGAATAGTTCATGCTAATTTTAGATGATTTATGTCATAGGAATGAATAAGTCATGCTAATGGTTAGATGGATTATGTCATGCATTTAAGCACAATATATTTCTCTAGTGAATCGAAGCTTGTAGCCTAGATCACCACATAAATGTTTAATCTTTTCTCCTAAATAAAATTAAATCATTGTTATATAGGTTAGTGGTGGATTCAAGGTTCTAAATCATCTTCTTTGGTTAATCTCCTATTAGTTTCAATTTATTTATTTTACTCATTAGTTTTAATTAATTTAGGAATAATAATAAAATCTCATTCTTATTTTTATAAAATTAATTTAGGAAGATAATAATTTAAGTAGTTAAGCCTTTCTCTGTGGTTCGATACCCTTATACTTCCGTATTACATTGATCTTGTGCACTTGCAAGTATTGGGTTTAAAACTTAGTTATAAAAATCTCGATCAAGTTTTTGGCGCCGTTGCCGGGGAAAGGTTGAATTAATTGCTTGTGTTATTGTCTCCTAAATTTGTTAATATTTTTTTATTTATTTTTATTATTTTTTTTATTTCTAAAAAAAAAAAGAAATTTTTTTTATAGTTTTATTAGTTGTCTTTTTATTTATTTATTTATTATTATTATTTTTTAATATTCTTTTATTGAGATATTTATTCTTCATTATTATTTGTAGTAATTTTTTTTCTTTTCTTGAATTTGTTTATTAATGCATGGTCGTCGTTCGCTCTCGGTTGATTTGAAAGAATTTGATCCTGAGATAGAGCGTATACTTAAGGCACTTAGAGCACAAGGAAAAATCACTAACACTTTTGACATTAAAATGGCTGAACATCCGCGGGCACTAAGGGAGTATTTTACTCCCAACACATATAATTCACCAATAGGTAATAGACTACCTGAAATTGATACTAATCACTTTGAAATCAAAGCTTCTACTATTCAAATGTTACCATCTTTTTATGGGCTTGATTATGAAAATCCTTATAAGCATATTGATGAGTTTTTAGAAATTTGCTCTACTTTTAAGTTGCCTAATGTAAGTGATGATGCTATTAGATTACGCCTTTTTCCTTTTTCTTTGAAGGATAAGGCTAAACATTGGTTGCACACACGTGAGAGAATAGGTACATGGGCTGAGATGTCTAGGGAATTTTTGAAAAAACATTTTCCTATGGGTAAACTTACAAGATTAAGGAGAGAGATCACTACTTTTTCCCAACAAAATATTGAACAATTTCATGAGAGTTGGGAGAGATTTAAAGAACTTCGTAGTTGCCCTCACCATGAAGTCCCTAAATGGCAGCAAATACAAAGCTTTTACTCAGGACTAGATGAGAGAAATCGCCAAATGGTTGATTCCTCTTGTGGTGGTACCTTTCTTCATAAAACTGCAGATGAGGCATGGGATTTATTTGAAAATTTGAGTGATAATTCACAACAACACGCCACCTCCTCACGTGTAGGCACATCTAGGCAAATAGGGAATAGAGGAATGTATGAAGTTTCTCAAAATGTTGATCTTTCTTTGAAAGTTGATGCCTTATCCAAAAAGTTTGATCAATTGTTAGCTTTAAACACATTGCCTACTAATTCTCCTAATGTTCAAGGTGTTTGTGCAATTTGCTCTAGTCCCTCTTATGTTATTTATGACTGTCCTAGTGCTTCACTATTTCCAGAATTTGTGCAGGAACAAGTCAATTCAACCCAAGGATTTTACAGACAAAACGACCCATATTCAAATACATACAATCCAAGCTGGAGAAATCATCCTAATTTCTCCTGGAGGCAACAAGGAGGGGAAGTTCAATTAGGCCAACAACAATATCAACAAAACAGACAATCTGGTATGACTACTCCTCCTGGTTTTCAATCTCAAAGGTATGTACCTCCTCATCCTCCTCAAAGTGGAAATTCTAAGTTTGAAGAAAAAGTCTTATCTGCTTTGAAAGGTTTAGAATCTATGACACAAATTCTAGATTCACACACTCAATCTATTGCTAAGTTAGAAACTCAAATAGGGCAACTAGCTAATACAATAAGTAGAAGAGATGAGGGTAAGCTTCCTAGTCATCCAATAGAGAATCCTAGAGCTAATTATCATGAGCAAGCTAAAGCTGTAATTACCCTTAGGAGTGGGAAGAAGGTAGATAATAAAGTAGGGGAACCAATTAAAGATAAGGAATTAAATGAAAACGAAACTGAGGAGATTGATATAGAGACTAAAATTGAAAAGAATGTAGAAAAGGAACTAGCTTCCTCTTCTAAATATAAAACTCCGTAACCATCTCCCATGACTTCGTACATGCCTCAAGGTTCCTTATCCGTAAGCTTTATTGCCACCCCCCACATCTTAGAAAGGATAATAAAAGGGAAGATATTTTAGAAACTCTCAAACAAGTTAAAATTAATCTTCCACTTTTAGAGGTTATTAAGCAAGTCCCATCCTATGCAAAATTTCTTAAAGACATGTGTACTTTTAAAAAGAAAATCTAAAACCAAAGTGTTTCTAAGAAAATCTTCTTAATTGAACAGTAAGCTCTGTTTTTGCAATACAACACTCCACCTAAATATAAAGATCCCGGTGTCCCTACTATCTCATGTCTTATTGGTAATCATAAAATAGATAGGGCACTCTTAGATTTAGGTTCTAGTGTTAATTTGATTCCATACTCGTTTATGAAGAGTTAGGATTAGGAGAATTGCAACCACCGATATGACCTTACAATTAGCCGATAGGTCTATCAAGGTACCTAGGGGAAGGATAGATAATGTTCTAGTTCAAATTGATAAAGGTGTCTTCCCCTGTAGACTTTGTAGTCCTAGATATGGAACCCGGTAGATCTTCTCGTAATCATATCCCCATTATTCTAGGTCGTCCCTTTTTTGGCTACCGCCGATGCTACTATTAATTGTAGAACTGGGGTTACGGATGTCTCTGTAATGAATATGAGGGTTAGATTAAATATTTTTAAAACTTCTTCACAACCTTCTATAGAAGATAATTCTGATTGCTATTTGGTAGATGTAAATGATGAATTAATTGAAGAAACTCTACCTTTAATGTGTTCAAAAGATTATACTTTTATTGAGAAAGAAAACCTTATCTGCACTGAAAATGTTAATTCTAATTTTGCCTGCATTGCTCCACCTAAAAACTCTTCTTTGATTGTGAATCATGAGCTTAATATGAGAGAAATAGATCCTGGCTGAATGCAAAAGAATTAGGGAGTCTGGCTGAAGACTTTAAAATTAGCGCTTTTGGGAGGCAACCAAAATTTTATTTTATTTATTTACTTTATTTTTTTTATTTTACTTTATTTTTTATTTCACTTGATTGGTAGAAAGGTATGAAGTGTTTTTTTTGTAAGGTAATCAAACAACTTATCATAACCATGGAGATTACAGAGATTGTTTACTACTCCTGCAGACATGCATTAATATTGCTTCTTCTACCAGGTTGTGTTGCTCTTTTCTTTGTCTCTTCTCTACTCTTGGCATTATTTTATTACATTGTGGACAATGTAAGGTCTAGGTGTGGGGGAGAAGATGCTTTTATTCTGGGGAGAAGATATTTTTATTCTGGTCCAATTATTTTTTATTCTTTATTTTATTTTTTTTTCAATTTTTGCTGATTTTTTTATTATTATTTTTTACATTATTTTGAGAAAAACCAAAAAAATATGATTTCATGTAAAGAATAATTCTTTTTGAGTTCCTTTAAAAATGTCTTGAATGAGTTGAGAAAAGTACTTGTTTTCTTGTTTTTAAGTAGGGTGACGGACTTATGTTTTATATTTGTTATAACTTTTGCATGACTTACACTTGAGCACATGGGTCATTGTTAGTATTTAATAAATCCTTTACATTATTTTTGAGCTACATAAAGTTGATGAATCTCTTCCGTACATTCTAGAACTTACTTGAGTACCTTTTGAGGTGAAATAGAAAGGTTTTCTCGATTTGACTCAGAGACGATGGTCATAGGCCTTCTTTGAATCGTTTGTGCCTTTCATGCTTACCAAATTTCATAAATTTTTACCTTCGTACCCTTTTGAGCCTAAATGTTATATCTTTCTTTAAACCACTTAAATATTAACCCGAAATCTTGTAGAGAGCTTAATGCAAACTTCTAACTAGTGCTTCAATGATGGGTTGTTGTTTCTGTGTTTTCGAAAAGGAAGTTATTTTGACAAAAGGGAGAAGAAAAAAAAAAATATATATATATATGACTTGTTGTGTAAAAAAAAAAAAAAGAAATAAAAGTCGATACATGATTGTTACAAGTCATAAGGTGCAAAGAAAAAAAAATTCAAGAGGCCCGGATTTGTGAATGTAAGAAAAGAAGAATGGTCTTAAATGATGAAATCCTAAGAAAAAGAAGATGGTAGTTGGTGAATGTATTACTGAAAAAAAAAAAAAGAACAAAAACAAAGTTAGAAAGTTTGTCGAAATTTTAAAGTATCCATCTTCTTTGTAAGCTCTCTTTTCTTTGATTTTGAATTCCTTACCTTCGCTTGATAACCAATGTCCTAACCTTACATTACAAGCTTTAAAGTCCTACCTGATCTGAGTTGAGTTGAGAATCCTTGATTAGTGGAGAGAAGGTACGAAGAGTGAGCCTATGGAATGAACTCTTGCTGAGATTTGTTCTCTATATGTAATTTGGAAATTTTATTTAGTATTTATTTCATACTCTCTGATGACCACGATCACACGTTACACAAGTTTTGCATTAGTTATGGGAGATAATTGAATATTTGTTTGTTTACTTAAGTTTAAAAATGAGAGGAAGAGTATTTGTCTTGATAAGTTTGAGATATTGATGGAGGGTACTTAATTTGGGCTATTCTCTATCTTTTCTAAACTTTGTTGTTTATTTGACTTTGTGGGTATGTCGTCTGCAAACCCTCACGAGACCATACTCGTCCACTAGGGGTAACTTAGGGGTTTAAAGGGCTTATTGCACATGCTAAGTGCAATCGTGAGTCCTACGAAAGTGGCTAGTTAGTTTTTCTTTTTATTCTTTATTTTTGCTTGAGGACTAGCAAAACTTAGGTGTGGGGGAGTTGATAGAGTCGATTTTTAATACAAATAAACACCTTAAGTTTTAATTATTAGCCTTTGAAAATATTTTATTTATTTATTAGTCATAATTATTACATTTAATTTATTTTATTTATCTTTGTGCAGATTTCTAAAAAAGAATGGAAAATAAAGATTCTATATTAAATTTGGTAAAGGGAAGCTGCAGTATTTGAATCCTTTAAGGATTAGGATTAAAACTTTAGCAGAATCCTTTTAGGATTAGAACTTTAGTATTTGAATCCTTTAAGGATTATGATTTTGCTTCTCTTTTGTCCATATATAGAAGAGCCACACAAGAAAGGTGGGAGGAGGAAGATCAAGAAGAAGAAGAAAAAAAGAGAAGAGCTGCGGCAACTTTTCAATTGGAGAAGAAGAAAGCCATGATCTACTCCAAGAAATTGGTTCCTTCTTTCCCTTTAGCCATGAACTAAATTTATTTTTAGAATCTTGATGAAACCCTAGCCATGTGACTTTGGTTTATTTTATTTTTGGAAGATTTATTCTATTATTTATGTGATTGTATATCTTGGGATGTTATTGGTTTCATGCAATTAATTCTTTGTGATTGTTCTTGTAGAATAATTATTTGGGTTAATTGATATTTTTATCCATGCTTAATTCTTGTAGTCTTGGGTATGAGAGATATGTGATTTTTGCAAGTATATTGTGGGTTTTAGAATTGAATAGTTCATACTAATTTTAGATTATTTATGTCATAGGAATGAATAAGTCATGCTAATGGTTAGATGGATTATGTCATGCATTTAAGCACAATATATTTCTCTAGTGAATCGAAGCTTGTAGCCTAGATCACCACATAAATGTTTAATCTTTTCTCCTAAATAAAATTAAATCATTGTTATATAGGTTAGTGGTGGATTCAAGGTTCTAAATCATCTTCTTTGGTTAATCTCCTATTAGTTTCAATTTATTTATTTTACTCATTAGTTTTAATTAATTTAGGAATAATAATAAAATCTCATTCTTATTTTTATAAAATTAATTTAGGAAGATAATAATTTAAGTAGTTAAGCCTTTCTCTGTGGTTCGATACCCTTATACTTCCGTATTACATTGATCTTGTGCACTTGCAAGTATTGGGTTTAAAACTTAGTTATAAAAATCTCGATCAGTAGCCAGTAGCCATCCCAGCTTTTATACAAGGGCTTGTTCATTCTCTAGAATTTTGGAATCCCAATCCTCTACAATATTTAGGCCAACATAAGGAATCCCAAGCCTTGAACTAAAGATATTGACCACTATTTTCTCTAAAACCCCAGAAGAAATCACAGTTTAAAGCATCCAACTTTTAGCATATGGATATAGAATGTTAAAACATTGCATTGGATAAATGGCTAAGGATTGCATAACCGAGTTTATAAGAATCGATCTTCCGGCTTGTGATAATGTGTGCATCTTCCAGCCGCGAATCCTATTTCTAACTTTTTTCAATTACCTCCATCAACATATCTTTCTTAGATTTTTTCTTGCAGAAAGGCAATCCAACACACTTTGCTGAGTAGTTGCACTCCATGTTTAGGATAGCACAAATCTCTTGTTTTATTTCCTTCATAATATCCTTTCTAAAATGGATGCTAGATTTATCCAGATTAATCATCTGACCGGACCATCGGCAAAATATTTGAAGGGAATAATTGATGACTTCAGCCTCTTCCAGTGTTATATGACAATAAATTTATAAATTGTTCGCAAACATGAGATGAGAGATACGTATACTATCTCTACAATCTTAATTCCATGGAGAGTTTACTCAATTTCAGCCTTGGTGAGAATTCATAAGAGAAGATAAAACATCACTGTGAAAAGCGCAGCTGATATTGGGTCACCTTGGCGTAGTCCATGAAGGGATTGAACTCTCCATAAATTGAACCGTTAAGCAAGATGGAACAGGAAGGAGTTGAGATGAATTCAGATATCAAATATCAGCATTTCCCCCATCAGAGATCACATGGGAGAAATGCTGGAAGTCTGGACCCGCAACTGTTTAGTATTGGATTCGTTCGAAGTGGAGACGAAAGCCCTTTATTTTGTCTTTCGAGTGGGAGAAGACTAGGAAAATGAAAAAATTATCATTGAAAGTGATGCCCTAGTTTTTATTAATGCTATCAATGGATGTTGATTGATTTAATTTGATTGCATAAGTAGTTCTGATTGATTGATTAGTTGATTGTGTGTATCTTTGATTTTATAGCTTAATTAGAGAGATTGGTAAGGTTCCAGATTTATAGCTTGATTGATTGATTATAAATATAGTATGTTGTATACTATAAAACATATAATTCTTGAGAGGCATTGAATTCACTCAAGCGTTCTCAAATCTTGTCTTCTCTCTCTCTCTCTCTCTCTCTCTCTCTCTCTCTCTCTCTCTCTCTCTCTCTCTTCTTTCTTTCTCTAGTTTTACTATCTACATGGTACCAGAGCTAGGGGAGAGAGAATACTAATTCAAGTTACATCAAATCGAAGTTCATTTCGGTGGTTAAGCCACTCCAAAACGAAGTTCATTTCGATTTGTTTAGATCTTTTCCAATTTAGAGACCGAAGTTCATTATGGTCTATTTATGCTCGATTCCTCTGATTTAATACCAAAGCTCATTCTGGTTTACTTAAGACAAATCATGGAATCCAACAAAAGCAGCAACAACACTGGTTTACTTAATTCGGTGAATAACAACAATGCCGGTTCACTCAATCTAATTTTTCTAGCATATTCACCAAGTATTTTTCAGCTTCATATCTCAGGTAACACTAATATTACATTTTAAAAGTTACTTCGATCGCAAAACTATCTTTCATGGTCGAATGCAGTTGAATGGTTTATGGGTCAAGGTGTTGTAGACCATCTAAATAAAATTGCTATAGAGATTAGTGATAATAAACCTCTATGAGAAAGGATTGTTGCTCAATTATGTGGTCTTTTTGTGGCAATCATTGGATCCTAAATGAATGCCTATATTTCGTCCTTACAAAACTTGTCAATCTGTTTGGAGTCATGCCAAAGCCCTCTATACAAATGACATATCTCGATTCTCAAGTGTCATAGATGAGATGATAAATATTAAGAAACTAGGGTTAGATATGAAAACTTTATAGGCTAGGCTCAAGGCATTATCTCTACCTTTAATTTACTAATGCCTATTGTTACTGATCTTGCTGAGCAATTAGCAAAGCGAGACAAGTTTTTTATTGTGTTCTTTCTTTCTAAACTTAGACCTGAGTATGAGAACACTCTTCGTCAGATTCTTGGTGGTGATAAAACTCCTCGAGTGGATGATATTTTCCGAAGGCTCCTCCAAATATCATCCGGTACTTCATATAGAAACACGACATATGTCATAGCTGGCCATTCTACACTAGCTTCTCATTCTTCATCTAAAGGAGGTCATGGTCATCGTAGTGGCAACCGTCCTCACTTACACACTATAATAAGCTATGACACACTCGAGAGCTTTGTTGGGCTATCCATGGGAAACCATCATCTACCGCAGCAATGTCTATTGTGACTATTACTCAATTTGCCCAGAATGGAGATTCTGAAAGTAATCTTGAGAAGGAATTCCAAGAGTTCCTACAATTAAAGAAAAGTAGTAAAGCCATCATTGTCGTAGCAAAATCTACAGCCACTACTGCTTTTCTCTCACATGGTTCTAATGATTTGTGGATCTTTGATTCAGATGCCTCTGACCATATTTTTTGGTAATGCTGCCCTTTTTACAAAAATTACTCCTAATTTTGCCTTTAATCACTTTAGGAGATGGGTCTATATCCAGTGCTAGAAGAGTAGGGATAGCATCCCCACTTTCTTCCATGCTATTATCTTCTGTCTTTTATTCACCAAATATCCCTTCAATTTGATTTCCATTCGTTAATTAACTCGTTCTCTAAATTGTTCTTTCACCTTTGATAATGATTATGTTATGATGCAAGATTGGAGCACAGGATAGATGATTGGCGCAGAGTGTGAATCTCAAGGACTATATCACCTCATTCCTACGTCATTTTTTACAGTATGTTCTTCTGTTGCAAATTCACCATCACTTCTGCATAATTGTTATGGTCATCCTAATCTTTCAAAGCTCCATCATCTTGATCCAAGTCTGTCCAAGTTAAATACTTTAGAGTGTGAATCATGCCAACTTGGGAAACATTCCCGAACTTCACCTCCATCTAAACTCAATAAAAGGATTATTTCTCCTTTTAATTTAGTTCATAGCGATATTTGGGGTCCTAGTCGAACAGAGTCTGCTTTGGGATTTCGTTACTTTTTTACCGTTGTGGATGATTTTTCTCGATGCACTAGGCTATATATGATAAAAAAAAAATTGATATGAATTATTTCCCATTTTTCAAAAGTTCTTTTCTGAGGTGAAAATTCAATTCGATGTATCTATTAAGATCCTACAAAGTGATAACGTGTGAAACCTCTATCCCATATGGGATATATATATATATATGAAATTGCATACACTATATAAGCATGGAACTAAGTACCCATGGTCACCTTGGAATATCCATTTTGGCATAGCGAGAAGGTTACCAAGTAGGGCCTATGGGGCTTGCTAAGCCCATGAGTCGCGCTCTCGTGCCTGCGAGCCCCGAGCATGACGTTGTAGCATCAATGCATGGTTACCAGCTGGACGTATAGAAACTAAGTGCTATACCATGAACGGATAGTAGAAGCCACCTTTAGAATTCCACACTCCAAGTCTAAGTTTGGGGCACCTAGTGAGGACAGTAGGGCCTTAAGGGCCCCAATCCCAAATGGGATATGTATAAAAAGTTTGTATTGTATATAAATATGAGCCTAAGTACCCTGGTCATCTTGGGATATCCATTTTGGCATAGCGAGGATGGTTGCCAAGTAGGGCCCACGAATGCTACCAGGCCCAAGAGTCGTGCTATTGAGCCCATAGGCCTAGGACATGACATAATGCACGTGAATATTTTTCTAGTCCTTTCTCTTCATTCTTAGATTCACAAAGTATCCTTCACAAGTCTTCATGTCTAGATACACCTTTCCAAAACATAGTGGTAGAACGTAAAAATTGCCATCTTCTAGAAATAGGTCTTACCATAATGATACATAATAATGTTCCACTTGGAATTTGGAGCGATGTTGTCCTCACATCCTGTCACCTAATTAATCGCATGCCATCCTTAGTTCATTCTCACCCTTCTTTTTCCAAAGGATGAACCATCAAAGCTTTCTCTGCGAGTATTCGGGTGCCTTTGTTTTGTACGAGATATTACACCTAGTCAGAATAAGCTGTTTGTAAAATCCCTTAAGTGTATCTTCTTAGGGTACTCTCAGCTTAAAAAAGAGTACATGTGCTACTTTCTAAATTCACATAGGTTTTTCATATCTAGTGATGTCACATTCTTCGAATCCATCCCATTCTTCTCTAGAATCTACTGATATTAGAAGTGTTCCTCCTACGGATGGTTTGCCTTGCTTTGACACCATTTCTCTCATTCCTTTATCAGTTCCAGAGTCATCATTTTCTTCAGATACTCAAATGTCATCTTCTCCAGTATCCCAAGCCCCTATATTGTCATATCCGTCTCGCATATTTTCTTTCCCATATACTTACGATCGAGGCCCTAGGAATATTTTCTTTGATACATCTCTGGTACAATATTCTCTGCCTACTTTCGTTCTGGATCCTTCACCAGCCTTGCGTCGAGGTAACAGATCTACTCGTAATCCTTTTTCTCTATATAATTGTTTGAATTATAATCACCTTTCTCCATCACTTATAGCTTTTTTGTCTTCCTTGTCTTCTATTTCTATCCCTAGTACTATTTAGGAGGCATTATCCCATCTTGGATGAAGGCCATAATAGATAAGATGGAGAATCTTCATTTCTCTAGCACTTGGGAGCCTATTTCTTTACCCCCAAGAAAGTCTGTGGTTGCTTCTCGGTTGTTTTTGCCATCAAAATTGGTCCAAATGGCCAAATTAATAGACCAAAAGCTCGATTGATTACCAAAGGATATACTCAAATCTTTGGTTTGGATTATAGTGATACTTTCTCTCCAGTGGCAAAGATGACCGTTGTTTGTCTTTTTCTTGCTGTGGCAGCTACCGTATAGTGGCCTTTTTATTAGTTAGATATCAAAAATTTGTTTCTACTTATAGACTTACAAAAAGAAGTCTATATGAAGCAACCATTGGGCTTTATTGCTGAGGGGGAATCTGGTAAAGTTTGTCGACTTGACGTTCTCTCTATGGTCTCAAATAGTCTCCGCGTGCTTGTTTTTCTCAGCTTAATAGAGTGGTCTGCTAATTTAGTATGGTTTGAAATGAGGCAGATCATTCAATCTTCTATTGACATAAAATAAATTATATTTATCTTGTTATTTATGTTGATCATATTGTTATCACAAGGAAGGATTCAAGGGTATAGAACAATTAAAGTACCACTAGAACCAGTAACTTTAGACCAAGGATTTTGACAAGTTAAAGTATTTTGTTGGGATTGAAATAGCTTAGTCTAAATATGGTGTATGCATTTCCCAGAGGAAGTATGCTCTGGATATTCTTAAAGAAACCGGGCTACTTGATTCTAAACCTAAGGACACTCTAATGGATCCAAATGTTAAACTTCTTCCTGGCCAAGGGGAGACATTAGGTTTTTTTTCTGGGTTGGGCCCAGTTAAAATTATTGGGTACTAAAGTGGCCCAAAAATTTTTTTTATCCGACTCTGGCCATAACGCACAATGGTTGTGTGTTATCTAATAACGCACAACCCTTGTACGTTATCTGATAACGCACAACCAGTTAATCACGATTGCTCCACTAATCAGGCTTATGTGGCTGATAACGCACAATGGGTGTGCGTTATGATTAAGCAATAACGCATACTCTTTGTGCATTATCAGCCACATAATCATTTTTTTTTTAATTTTTTTAATTTTTTAATAATTTTTTAATTTTTTATTTTTTAAAATATTTTTTTAATTTTTTTAAATTTAATTTATTTTTTTAATGAACATTTTCTTTTGTTTTTAATCAAAATTTCTTTTGGGAAAACTTATGATTGTATAAATTTTTTTTTTAGTATTTTGTTTAATGAATTATTTTTTTTAAATGAAAATTTATTTTGGAAAAGCTTATAATTGTATAATTTTTTTAAAAAGACTGTATTTATTATATTTAACTTATTTTGTAATATTTATATCATTTTCTTGGAAAATATATTTACATTTTAACCATTTCATCGCAAGTTATTTGAAGAAGTAATACTAAAGAAACTGTAAAAATTTAGAGTGATGGTGTAGTAATTAGAAGAAATTGAAAGAAAATTTTCATTAATATAAACATGTTTTATTACAACTATTTCAAGAAAATGTCAAACTTATACATTGCTCGGTCTGGGGTTATTACAATTTTTCCTATTATGTCCCGGCATGCGACATCTACCAAATCTTGGGAGAGAATCCGGATTTCCATAATCCATTTCCCCTTGAAATCGCTCGCCCTGTTTCCTACCCCGTTCCTTTTTCATGTTTGGAGGATAGAATGTCAAATTAAAAGGAACATCCCTCCAAAAGTTCTCACTCAAGACCAGATGAAAATTCGTTTGGTAAGTTCTTTTGTACGTTTGTTGCGAATATATCTCCGGCACATAAGTATTTGTTCTTGACCCATTTTCTTTACACACTGCAAGAACATGAGAACAAGGCAATGTATATGTTTGCCATTTTCTGCAACTACAAAATTTATTATTTAGTCGCAATGTATAGACATTGTTGCCTGTACCAGAAACTCGGATTGGAGATCTGACCATGTATATTCCCTCTCGCGGATTGTATGTTGTAACTTTGTGTTCTCTTGATTTCAGTTCAATCAGCAAGAACTTGTCAAAAATTCGAGTTGGAAATGGATGCACACAATTTTCTGCCTCTTCATGGTGTTGGTGAAAGTACTTAACTAGTTTGTTGAATATTAGTTCGACCAGGGTTTTTAAAGGTAGAACCCTAGCTTTCTTCAACACACTGTTAAGTGCTTCAGAAATGTTGGTTGTCATGATACCGTGTCTGTGACTGCCATCATGCAACAACGTCCATTTCTCAGCGTCCAACTTCATCAAGTAAATGTACGCATCAACATTTCTTTCTTGAATCTCTTTCATTACACAGTCAAATTTCCATTGTTTTGTTTATGTTCCAGCCTGCCACATCAAGCTTTTAGGTTTGTATTTTTAAAAGTCTTGTTGAAATTTGCTCGAATGTGGCGTAAGCAAAACTGGTGAACTGCAAATGGTGGTTGCCACAATGGTTGACTTTGAATAGCAGAGAAAATACCTTTGTGGCGATCAGAAATGAGGCATACGTGGCGATCTTTGACTACATATTCTCGCAAGTTTTTAAGGAACCAATTCCAACTCTCGGAGGATTCCTTATCAACAATTACAAAAGCAAGTGGGAACAAGTGATTATTTGCATCCCACGTACTTTTAATTAACAATACCCCCTTGTATGGTCCCCTTAAGTGTGTTCTATCCACAGAAATCACCGGTCGGCAATATGGAAATCCGTCTATACATAGCGAGAAACACCAGAAAACAAATTTGAAAATATAATTAGGGGAACTGCTTGTTCTGTGATGCAAAAATTCGTATACAGTCCCCGGGTTTATATCCTTTACAGCTTGTAAGTATTTAGGTAGAATACTGAAGGTTGTATCCCAGCTACCAAAAACCCTCTCGATGGCAAATTTTCGAGCATACTATGCCCGCTTGTAAGTACAGCCAGTTTGAAACATTACCTGCACTTCTTGAATGATGTTAGAAACAGGTATTTCAGGATCATTGGCAACTAGGTGTGATATAGACATTGATATAAATTTTGAAGACAAATTTCTGTGTTTGTTTTGTTCAATCTGTACAAGGCATATGTGTTCCTTGACGAACTGGTTATTTCCCACCGATTGTGCGTGGCTTTCTTTTTTATACGGATGTACCATGAACAGTAATTATTGTCACTGTGATGGTAACATCTTGCGGTCCATGTATCAAACTTAATTTTCAAAACTCGGTACTCACGCCCCACACTAACAGAGTACTTACGAACTGCACTTACTGACTGCACTTTGTCAACGAATCTCATGCCTAACTATATGTCAGTCATGGAGTCGTTCCAATCGAGTAATGGGACGGTACCAGATTCTATAATGTCATCTATCGGAGAACCCGAGCCCATATCTAGGAATGCTCCAAAATGTTTGTTGTCATACCTAGCGTTGCTAACCATTGGCTGCTCTCCCATTGTTGCAATATGTTTTCGGTGACCGGGTTGATAGGATTTTCAAGATTCAAGGGAGGATGGAACTCTCCTTCTTCCAGGTCATTGTCATCATTCGATTTAGATTGACTAGAAACGGCATCATCTCCGTCTGACCCGTCAACCTTATCGTCATAATTTTTTACGGTACTGTACAAAATAGACGGTTAATCAGAAACCATCTGTATTATGGCCATAATATGTTCGGGCAAAGTTGTTGTGTTTCTGTCGTGTGTACTTGGAATATTTTTTTGTTCAATAGGCTCAAATTCAACAAGAATATGAATTCCTTCCTTCGATAGGTCGGCCGGAATAGTCCATAAATACCGCATTTCTTTACTATTGTTCATGCTATATAAATTAAAGTAAAACATACGATGCATCTCGTAGTACGAACGCACCCTCATCGTCATTTGAACATTCTAGAGATTGGGATCCATATCTCGATATTTCAAAATTTTTTTTACGAGTTCCGCATGTGAAATAATTCGGTTCGTTGGCAATGTCCAACTTTTTCGAATTGTTCCTGTAAAATAGGTACCGTATGCATCCCTTGCAATTTCAGAATCCCAAAATAGCTGTACTCTGACAGGGTTGATCCATTTGAAAATTATTTAACTGTAAGAGGTTCGGGAATTGAAAAAGAATGGTTGGAATGTTAAGGGAGGTAAGTTTGATATGGTTTATGTGTTTAGTAGATGTAGAGGAGGATGAATGAATGTATCTATTTATGAGGATAAAATAGTTTAGGGGGCAGAGAATGGATTGTCAATGGAAAGAGGGAAAAGTAATTGGAGGGATGAATTATTGTCCTTGGATGAGTTGGGTTCACGGGATGAGCTATTTTGACGTCCTTGCAACCAAATTACTGTCCTAGAAAAGAGCTGTGGCCGAGCTGTGCAAAATTATTGTACTTGAAAAGAACTGGGAAAGAGGAAAAGAGGAGGTGACAAGAGCTGGGAAAGAGGAAAAGAGGAGGTGACAAGTGAGGATAACGCACAACTGTCGTGCGTCATACTCAAAGATAACGCACAACGACCGTGCGTTATCTTTGAGAATAACACACAGCGGTTGTGCGTTATCTTTGAGGATAATGCACAACCGTTGTGCGTTAACCTTGGTGCTTTATTTTATTTTATTTTATTTTTTACAAATTTTTTTCCTGGGTAAATTTTTTTCCTTTTACAAAATGACCCTTTTTTTTAATTTTTTTCAGCAAACTTTTTTCTTTTAGGGTTTTACCCCATTTTTTTTTTTCTAAGCAAACTTTTTTCTTCCCTCTTTTTTTCCCCCTTTTTTCAAGCTAATTAAAAGATTTGTTAAAATTCTTAGTATTAAACTTTTGGTTTAGGAATTTAACGCTCAAATTGAAAATGTCATGTTTAAATTGGAGAATCTGAAAATTTGAATTAAGATACATAAAACAAAAAAATCAATAATATAAACAACAGCTGAGTACTTTATATAGAAATTTAAATTACATATAACTGGCAATGAAAACTAAAAAATAATAATTACACATAAGGCCAGTCGAATGCCGTGAACCGCACAGTCTTCTTACCAACACGATGCCTGAAGCCGAGAGGCTTAACACCGTCCATGTCATCCTGTCATTCCTCTTCATTAGACGAGGATGCCTACGATATAGGCTGATGTGGCGTTGATGAACTGGCTGTGCCCGGAGGAGGTGGTGCCCGAAACCCGAAAAACCCGTAGGGTATAGAATGTGGTGATTGAAATGATGCAAATCCTAAACCGGGCGCAAAAACTGGCGTCAAACCCAAACTAATGGAAGGCATATCTAGGTTCGGGTTGTCAAATTGGTCGACATACGGTTGACCACTACCAGATCCCTCACCCCTCTCAACCACTGCGGGGCCGGGGTCGACATGTTTGTGCCTTTGTGGAGCAGGAGGTACAGGAGGGCATCCACCCCTGCTCCACTCCCAAGATGTCTCCGAGCACCCCTTTTAACTCCACGAGCACCTCGGTCCGGTACGTGCTCCCGGGGACGGCGACGCGATGACTGTACAGGGAACGTCTTCTGGATATCGTGTTGTGAAGGAGTGCATCCCAAAGTACCCCCGATGAAGACCATACACCATCGGATAATCGTATGCACTTTCTTCATAACCACGGCCATCTGTGAAGGAGATGAAGGTGGCTCCCAGATCACCACTGAAGCCATATCATCCACCTCCTACAACATAGAAGTCTAAAAAAAAAAAGAATTTAAAAAATTAAATAAATAAATAAATTAATTAAAATATTAGAATTCAACATAAATAACTGAAATGCATAAGAACTTACCATCATCCGTCGGTCTACACCGGCAGGCTGATATCCATGCTAACGGGTACACGGTTAGCTGGATTGCCTATGTAAACCCGTGTGATACCCCTATACTATCTGATGTAATCATCACTGGGGTATGACAATGCATCAGTAGCTACAGCAGGGCTATCTCTAACACGAGGTCGCCACTGGTTCCAGGCATCGAGATGGATAGCATGCTGTGTAACCCAGGATGTGTTATCATTCCCTTTCAACTGGATCCGGTGCAGGTCCAGACGAGTATCAACTGCATCTGGAGCCATCTGTGCTCGTGCAAACTGACGCATCACACGGCTGAGATAGGAGTATTCCACTATCTCGTAACAGATGAGCGGGACCTCTGCCCGCTACAAGTCAGATGGAACCAGAGGACGGTCATAATAAGGGAGCCATATGAACTGTCATGTCAAAATTCAAAATCAATAAAAATGTAAGTACGTAAAAAAAAAGTCAAATAATTACAAATAATACAAGTTATTGTAAAGCGAACCTGAACAGATGGCATAAAACCTCTAAAATTTTTTATTTAGTCCATTGTGACTTATGGGGCCCACACAAAACTTCATCTACCATTGAGCTTCTTATTTTTTAACTATATTAGATGATTATTCTAGAGCTGTCTGGATATATCTACTTTCTGAGAAAAACGAAGTCGCATCTACCTTAAAAGATTACTTCGCAACGGTCCAAACCCAATTTCACAAAACCATAAAAATAATTCGAAGTGACAATGGCACGGAGTTCATATGTCTCAAATCATACTTTCTGCTCAAGGCACAATACACCAAACAATTGTTCCTGGCACTTGACAACAAAATGGACGGGTTGAACGTAAACATCGTCATATTCTAAATGTCGCCCGACCTTTGCATTTTCAAGCTAATCTGCCAATAAAGTTTTGGGGGGAATGCATTCTCACAGCTGAATATCTCATCAATCGAACACCTTTAAAGTTATTACACGGCAAAACTCCTTATGAGTTATTATTTGGAAAAAAAACCCTCATAATCTTATATTAAAAGTTTTAGGTGTTTAGCTTATGTCCATGACCATGATCCACCTAAAGATAAATTTCGAGCCCGCAGTCGAAGGTGTGTTTTCCTTGGCTACCCCTTTAAGAAGAAATGTTGGAGATTTTATGACTTGCAAAAAGAAAAGTTTCTTGTATCCCGAAATGTGATTTTTGATGAGACAAAGTTTTCATACAAAGAAAAATCAGAAGCTTCAATATATCCTACAGATTTTACACATTTATACAATTTTGGAGAACAAATTTTGGGCTCAAAGAAATCTGTATACAAGACAAAGGGAGTATTGGCCCAAAGACTAACAACCCACAGCAGGAAGGTATCAACTGCGGCCCAAAGTATTCGCGTGGCCCAGCATCACACAGCTGCCCAACTCCACCGTCCAGCCCACAGCAAGATGACATCACATGCGGCGCAGAGGTTTCGTGCGGCCTCGCATCACGCAGCGGCCCAGCATGCCAGACTCCCCCCACGGCCTAACTTAGGATTCCCCACAGCCTGACTTCCCTTGTGGCCTAGCGACCCAACCTTTTCCAGCAACCCATCTAACTGCTCCATCAAGCATTGGGCCATCCAAAACCAATCCGCCAGACCAGGCAGTGGCACTAGCAGCAACCTCCAATATTGGGTCAGCAAATTCACAAGAAAACCAGTCCACTCTCAGCACTAGAAAAAGCACTCGAATTAAAACTATTCTGCTTTGACTCCGGGATTATGATTGTAATGCTATATGGAAATCTTCTACATCCCATTTCTCCCATGCTCTCTCACCCTTTCTGGACCTCTTAGGTACATCCCTCTATCCAATAACACTTTGTGGATTATGAAAAAATTTTCCCTTCACACAGGCATTTTTTAGCATCTATAGCCACAGAATGTGAGCCCACCACCTACTCCAAAGTAGTCTCTAACCCTCTCTGGCGTGCCGCCATGCGCCACGAAATTGATGCACTCAAAAAGAATAGCACATGGTCCTTGACATCCTTGCCTCCTGGAAAACGTGCTTTGGGGAGTAAATGGGTTTTTTCTCATAAATACAAAGCAGATGGCACCATCGAGTGATATAAAGCCTACTTGGTGATTTTGGGAAACACACAAATGGCAAGTATTGACTTCACGGACACCTTTGCTCTAGTTGCTAAAATGGTCACCGTTCGAAGTCTACTTTCTGTTGCTACTGCTTGAAACTAGCCTATCTATCAGATGGATGTCCACAATGCATTTCTTCATAGATATTTACAGGAAGAAGTCTATATGCGAACCCCCACCTGGTTTTCGACCATTTTTTTCTGAGGACAGGTTTGTCTTTTGAAGAAATTTTTATATGGCCTTCGCCAAGCTCCTCGATGTTGGTTTTCAAAACTTACTGCAGCTCTTCGTAAGTATGGCTTCTCTCAGTCTTATGCCGATTATTCTCTCTTCACATACTCTCGAGACTACATTTTTCTATGCGTTCTCATTTATTTGGATGATTTACTAATTACTAGCAATTACCTACCCACTCTAGAAAAATTCAAAGCTTCTTTGAATAAATTCTTTCATATGAAGGACTTGGGTTCTCTCAAATATTTTTTGGGTATTGAAATTGCAAGAAATCCTTCGGTATTATTCTTATGCTAATGCAAATACACTTTGAAAATTCTCTCTGAGAGTGGTCTATTAGGAGCCAAATCGGCTTCAACACCTATTGAACCAAATCATCAGTTGGCCAAAGCCTCTGGATCTTATTTTGATAAACCAGATCGATATCACAGACTCATCGGGAAGCTGATTTATCTTACTCTAACTCGACCTGAGCTCGCCTACACAGTTCATACACTTGCTCAGTTTATGCACACCCCTTGTTGTGCTCATTGGGACGCTGCTATCCTCGTCGTTTGATATCTCAAGGGCAGTCCTGGACGTGGTATTCTTCTTCAATCTAAATCTCCACTTTTATTGACCGCCTATTGTGATTTTAATTGGACTACCTGCCCAATTACCAGACGATTTGTCACCGGCTATTTTATTTCCCTTGGTTGGTCTCCTATTTCTTAGAAAACAAAGAAACAACATATCGTTTCTCGCTCTTCTGCCGAAGTTGAATATCGCTCTATGGCAATGACTTTATGTGAGTTAAAATGGTTATCTAGTCTACTGCGTGATCTTCATGTGCCTATCACTCGCCCCATTCCACTACACTGTGATAATCAAGCTGCTCTTCACATTGCCGAAAATCCTGTCTTCCATGAACGTACCAAGCATATTGAAATTGATTTTCACTTTGTCCGTGATGCTTTTCAAGAAGGATTCATTTTTCCTTTCTACATCCGCAGTGAATTTCAGCCAACCGATATTCTCAATAAAGCTTTGCAACCAGCACATTTTCACCGTTTAGCATCCAAGTTGGGCATTTCTGATATTCATGCTCCAACTTGAGGAAGAGTGTTAAGGATTCTTATGTAAACAAGATTAGTAATCCTAAACTATGTATATTTATGAGTTATAATTAGTTTAGGTTTCTTAGACTAAATATGTTTAGCATTTGTCAGTTTGACAATCTATATAATGTACACAACCTTACATTAATGAGACAGAAAAAATAAGATTGTTTTCCCCACTGGAAACTTTCAGTAAGCTTTGTCTAATGGCTTGGGGATTCTATTTGTAAACCAAAGGAAGCTGGTGGTCTTGGTTTCAGGAAAACTAGAGAAAACAATACGGCCTTTGTTACTAAGTTGTACTGGAAAATCTGTAAACAACTAGAGAAGACTAGGGTTAAGATGCTTAAATCTAAATACCTCCGTGGGAGAAGTTTTCTTGGGAAGGAACGTATTATTAATAGAGGGTCTTGGCTTTGGAATGGAATAAAAGTCTATCAAGATTTTTTCCTTAGTGGGGGTCTATTACCAAATTAAGTCGGCTTCTACTCCGAGAATTTGGGAGGATCCTTGGGTTCTTGATCTCCCAAATTTTCGGCCACTTAGACAGGATCTTCTGGATCAGTATATTAGTTTGATATGTGAATTGATGAATGAAGATGGAAAGGGGTGGGATGTCAACCTCATCAAAGAGACCTTCTCTCAGCAAGAGCCAAATGCCATCCTTAAAATTGATATTTCAGATACGACTGAACAAGATGACCTTATATGGTATTCTTCTATGTTAGGGATTGTACAATCCGGCCTGCTTATAAATGGAACCAGAGGAATCTTTTGGCCTCAAACTCTAGAGTTCCTCGCCACATTTGGTTATATCTTTAGAATTCCAATTTTCATTGTAGACTCAAACTCCTTTTGTGGAAAGTTATGTCAGATATTTTACCAACCAAGGAGAAAATAGGTAGAGTTATGGACATTAGAGATGTTGATTGCCTTCTTTGTGGACATCATCAGGAAACTTTACATCATCTTATTTCTGAATGCCCTATTGTCAAATGTTGGTAGTGAAACTCAAATTGGCATTTGAAAATTGAATCTTATTATTGATCATCAGGACATGGTTCAATAGGTAGAAAAAGTAACAAATCCCACAAATAGTTTCCTCTATCCTCGGTTGAAAAGCTTTACACTTTGTTGCTGTGATAATTGAAGTCACTTAGATGACTCAAAATAGATTGAGCATGGTGAAAAAGCTGAAAGCTGGGAAAACTTGGGGAAAACGATATGTGCTTAGGCCACAAGATTTAGCATGGCTGTGACTAAAAGGAAGCTTAAGCAACCTATATTTAACAATCAAATTTCCTGGTGTCATTCGCCTAAAGATTGGGTCATAATGATGAAATTCTTTATGCTTGTATTTGCAGCTTTGAGCCGTGTGATCCTTTTGTCGCCAAGGCAAAAGCTATAGTCCAAGGATTAAAGATGGCTGAAAAGAAAGGATATAAAAGGGTCACTATTGAAGGTGATGCTCTTGGAGTTATTAAAGCTATGAATAGTCGCGAAAAGGAGCTACAGTGGAAGGGCTCAACACCAATTAAAGTTGGTAGATAGATATTGTTGAATCATAGTTCTTGGCTCATTAGTCATGTCTATAGAAATTGTAATTGGAGAGCTCATATTGCATAGTGGGATGCTGATAACTATGTTCAATGTGGGTATATCCCACATGCTATGCTCCCCTAGGAGCTCTTAGTGATAGGGGTGGAACTTTGGCTCACTCTTGTTATATGTATGACGATAGTAATAAGAATTCCAAGAGCTTTACTTATCAAAATAAAATTTTCCTTGCCATGCTATCAAGTTGGTTGCAGATATTAACTGGCATTATATGCGTGGGGGTGGCTTGAATGACTGATTTCACCAAGATAGTCCAACTAGGAAAGGATAGGCATCTCTCTTTCCATCCATATAATTTGTTCTTAACCTATCTTTTCCATAATATCCCGAAATGCTTCAGTCTTGGATTTGATTTTACTGAACAAAGCTCTGAGATATTTCTCATCATGTTGACAACTTTTTATGTTTAGAATGTTACCAATGCTCACCCTATCCGCCACTTGTACATTCTTGCCATAATGAATAACCGATTTGTTTAGTTTCACTGTTTGTCCATACCATAGACGAAAAATATCCAAACAATTTTTAATCTGATTACCTTCCTCCACATTAGCTTTGAAAAGAGGGTCGGGTCATTTACAAACATTAAGTAAGACACAGGTGGCTAGTTTTGCTAATCTTGGCTCTATGAATCTTCCCTTCATTCTCAGCTCTATTCAAACATACTAGGCAATACATTAAAAAAAAAAAGTAAACAAAGTAGGAGATAAAGGGTCTCATTGTCGAAGTCTACGGTTAGGAGAGAAATAAGGAAGGGGGAACCATTAATTGCAATTGAAAATACAGAAGAAAAAAATGCAAGCATGAATCCAATTGATAAATTTATCATCAAAATCATGCAGTTTAAGGATACAGTTGAGGACCCCCATTCTAATTTGACATTGAAAGTTTCCAGTGGGAAAACAATCCAATGTTTTCTGTTTCATTAATGTAAAATAGTTTACAATATATACTTGTCAAAGTGACAAATCCTAAGGGAATTATGTCTAGGAAACTAAACTTAATTACAACTAGGAAGTTAGAATCATAATTATACATTGTTTAAGATTTTATAAGAACAATCCTACTTTAATTCTAGATAACAATCCCTAATACTCCCCTTCAAGTTGGAGCATGAAGATCAGAAATGCCCAACTCGGAAGCTAAATGATAAAAATGAGTAGGATGAAGATCTTTAGTGAGAATATCGGCCAGTTGAAATTCATTGCGAATATAAGTAGGAAAATAAATCCATCTTGAAAAGTATCATGGACAAAGTGACAATCAATTTCGATATGCTTAGTACGTTCATAGAAAACAGAATTTTCGGCGATGTGAAGAGCAGCTTGATTGTCGCAATGTAACGGAATTGGGCGAGTGATAGTTACATGAAGATCACGGAGAAGGCTAGATAACCACTTTAAGTCACATAAAGTCATCGCCATAGAACGATATTCGGCTTTGGCAGAGGAGCGAGAAACAGTATATTATTTCTTTGTTTTCCAAGAAATAGGAGACCCACCAAGTGAAATAAAGTATGTAGGTAATAGATCACCGAGTAATTGTACAGGTAGCCCAATCAGAATCACAATATGTAGTCAATAAAAGTGGAGATTTAGATTGAAGAAAAATGCCACGACCAGGACTGCCTTTTAGATATCGAAAAACTTGGATAGCAGCTTTCCGATGAGCACGGTGAGGGGCGTGCATAAACTTAGCGAGCGTATGGACTGCGTAGGGGAGCTCAGAGAGAGTAAGAGTAAGATAGATCAGCTTGCCGATGAGTCTGCGATAGCGATCAGGTTTATCAAAATAAGATCTAGAAGCATTGGCCAACTGATGATTGGGTGCAATAGGAGTAGTAGCTAATTTGGCCCCCCAACAAACCTGTCTCAGAGAGAATATCCAAAGCGTATTTTTGTTGGCATAAAAATAAACCCGAAGGATTCCTTGCAATTTCAATACCCAAAAAATATTTTAAAGGACTCAAGTCCTTCATATGAAATCACTTATTTAAGGAGACCTTGAAATTATTTAGAGTGGGTAGAGAATTGCCAGTAAGTAATAAATCATCCACATAAATGAGAACACACGAAAAAATATTTTCTCGAGAGTATGTGAAGAGAGAATAATCCGCATAAGACTGAGAAAACTCACACTGACGAAGAGTTGCAGTAATCTTGGAAAACCAACACCAAGGTGCTTGGTGAAGGCCGTACAAAGATTTCTTCAAAAGACAAACCTATCCACGAGAAGAGGGATAAAAACTAGGTGGGAGGCGCATATAGACTTCTTCTTGTAAATCTCTATTAAGAGACGCATTGTGGACATCCATCTGATGGATAGGCTAGTTTCGAGTGGTAACAATGAAAAGTAAGGTGCGGCCTGTAACCATTTTAGCAACTGGGGCAAAAATGTCTATGAAATCAATACCTGTCATTTGTGTGTTGCCCAAAATCACCAAGCGGGCCTTATATCACTCGATGGTGCCTTCTGCTTTATACTTAATGCGAAAAATCTATTTACTCCCAGGTGCACGTTTTTCTGGAGGCAAGGATGTCAAAGACCGTATGTCATTCTTTTCTAGTGAATCGATTTCTTAGTGCATGGAAGCACGCCATTGAGGATTAGAAACTGCCTCAGAGAAGGTGGTAGGTTCGGATTTTGTGGCCATGGATGCAAAAATGCCTATGGGAAGAAGAAAATTTTTCATAGTCCACAAAATATGTTATAGGATAAAGGGACGTACCTGAGAGGTCCGAAGAGGATGAGGGAGCAGAAGAGGAATGAGATATAGAAGACTTCCATATAACATTACAGTCAAAATCTCGAAGTCGAGCATAACCTTTTTAATGCGAGTAGTTTTCCTTGTACCAAGTATTTCTGTGGGCTAGCTTGGAGAAGGAGAAGGAGCAATTGGGATTATTTTTGCTGGATTGGAATCCACTGGATGGGGTGTAGTGGAAAATTTCTGGTCCATGAAGCTTGTTGGATTGGATTGGTCCTCAACAATGGCCTTGGTGCAGACTGGACTGGACAGGGCAAGTGGTGGGCCAGTTTGATGGAGCTTGGCCGCGCTGTCAACTGTAACAAGCATGGGGTTGGGCTGTGCGAGGAGTTGAGCCGCGCTGTCAGTAGGAAAGGATTCGGCTAGGCGGTGTACGCTGGGCTACAGGGGATTCTGGACCAGACATGTTGGGTTGGAGCTGGGCTTTCTTAGTTGCGGCCTCCTCCCCCTTTCTTGCTAGGCCACATCTTGCTGGGATGCTTGTTCTGGGCTGAGCAGAGGGCTGAAGTTTTGTGCTATCTTCATGAAGGGATTCACTCTTCCCTTTCTTGTATGCCCAAAATTTGTTCCCCAAAAGTGTAAGATCTTGCAACATCTAGAGTACATTGTGGGGTTTTCGAGTCTTTGTCGGGAAACTTGGTCTCATTAAAAATTACATCTTTGGACACAATGAACTTTTCCCTTTTCAGGTCATAAAATCGCCAACCTTTCTTGTTAATAGAATATTCGAGAAAGACACACATTCTGCTTCGGGCTCAAAATTTATCTCTAGGGAGATCATGATCATATAATATGCTAAACACCCAAAGCTTTTAATATGAGAATAGGAGGGTTTTCTGTCATAAAGCAACTTATAAGGGGGTTTTCCATGTAGCAATGAAGAGGATCTGCGATTTATAAGATATCTAGCTATCAGTATACATTCTCCCCAAAATTTTATGGGCAAATAAGCTTGAAAACAAAAAGCCTGAGCGACATTCAAAATATGTCGATGCTTGCATTCAACCCTACTATTTTGTTGTGGGGTGCCAGCAATAGTAATTTGATGCACTATGCCATGGGTTGAAAAATACGACTTTAGACATGTAAATTATGTGCCATTGTCACTTCGTACTATCTAAACGGTTTTGTGAAATTGGGTTTTGATCATGGCAAAGTAATCTTTTAGAGTAGATGCCACTTCAATTATCGCAGAAATTAAATATATCCATCTAAACATTCCTAGAATAGTCATCTAGTATAGTAAGGAAGTATGAGGCTCCTATAGTTGATACAATCTTGTATGGTCCTTACAAATCACAATGAATTAAATCAAAAACTCTAGATGCTTTATTGCTACTCAAAGGAAAACAGTCACGAGTCTCTTTAGCATGTAGACAAATATTACAAGGAGCAGTTCCAATTCTAGAGTTCTTAGAAATTCCCAAAAAATTATTCACCACAAAATTCGAAAGGTGTCCCAACCTTATGTGCCATAATGTGCTGGAATCAACAACTGTGCTAGAAAAAGCGTACAATACTGTCAATTTCATAGGCTTGTAGAAGAAAATCTCATTCCTCTGTTCACCCACTCCAATCGACCTCATCGAGATACGACCTTGTATAACACAAAAGTCGTCAGAGAGAGTGATAAAACACTTCGAGTCTCGTGCCAATTGAGACAAAGAGATTAAGTTTCATTTAAGCTCAGGAATTAACAACACACTGTGGAGATTTAGTCTAGGACTTAAGGAGACCGTTCCCTCTTGCAAAGCAAGTGCTTTGACACTCTTAGACAACCAGTAGTATATGGATAAATAGTATTTAAATCTTTTTAAAAAATTCCTACCATTCATATGGCAAGAACATCCTGAACAAAATCTATAAATTTTCCATAACAGATAATTTTTTGGATTGAGTGGTATTTGACTTATTTATGGCAGTCAACAGCTTTGACCATTTGTCAGCAGTCAAATTTGGAAAGTTACTTAGCCTGTTGCTGTTGATGTTTGGGCGGCTCGGCCCGCTACTGCTGTTGTCTTCTCCAATGAAGAGGTTGTCACTACTGGAGTTCTTCGTCATCAACCTTCCTCGCTGGATAATAGCTGAGTTGGCCCATGCTTCTGCTCTTCTATCTCCCATCATGTTTCCGGCATCCATCCGACCAGAGAAACACTGAGCACGGGACCTCCCGCAGCCTCCTTCTGCGACCTGTACTCCTCTGCCTCCACAGGAAAACTGTTTTGGGCCACCATTCCGGGTAGCCCACGAGCTGGAAACAACCTGTAATTTCGTGGCCTGATTTTCTGCAATCTTACAGTAAATCTTTGAGGATGAAGATGCTGCTCGTTCCATTCTGGCGACGGCGAAAGCAGTGCCGTCACCAGCAAGATGTCCTCCTTATGCAAGGTTTCGATGCTGCTGCTCTTTGCAAATTTGAGCAAGAATTGTTCACACCTTTGGCATGGGTTCTTGTTGTATCATATGGGAGCAAACAGTGCTGTAAATTTCGCTATTTAGTCCCATTAAAAATTGAAAAACCTTTTCTTCCTCTCTTTCACTCATGATAGTAGTTAAGAGAACAAAGGTCTGTGGTTTAAGGGAGTTGAGAGTAGTTGTCCAATTCATCCCATAACTTTTTCAAATGTGAATAATACACGTTTATCAAGTCTCCTCCTTGTTTACAATTTGCTAGTGCTGCCTTCAACTCATATTTTCTTGGCCCGTTTCCAACCAAGAATCTTTCTTTTAAATCTGCCCATAACTCATCAGCTCTTTTGGAGTAATTTATAGAGGATCAAAGAGAAGGCTCAATAGGATTAAGAATCCAAGAATTTACGAAGGTATTAATCTCCCACCATTCTTCTTCTTAAAGGGTCGTTTTCTGGTATGAGAATTGAAAAACCTTAGACGGGGGCTGAATAAGGTGTTTGGCTAATTTTCTTAAAAACCTTTGTTAATTAAAAAGTAAACCTCCGATTTTGTTTGAAAGAGAATTCCAAAACTCTTTTAATAAAATTCCAAATCAAACAAAATTTTGTGGTTGAGACAAATAAGTGATAAGCCTAAAAAAGGGAACACAAAGATTTATAGTGGTTCACTCCCTCAAAGAGTTACATCCACTACCTTGAGTCAACACCCAAGGATTTCTCAAATCCACTATAAACACAAAGTTACACCAACTACAAATATGAGGATCACCCTACAAGGGTTTTGCACACAACCTCAATTCACAATACAATGTAAATCAAAGGATTACCCAAGGGGTTTTTCAACACAAACCTTTGATATCAATAAAAGAGAAAGATAGGTTTAAGAACAATGTTACCACTTTTGAGCTTGAGAAATAATAGGTACAACTCAATGAAATGTTCTACAAGCTCCTCCTTTCTTCTTCTTTGATGATGATCAATAATGAAGCTCAAGAAGATTTTTGTTTGGGATTGAAAGTGTTTGCAATAAATGTAGTTTTGAAGCTCCTTAAAAGTTTTAAATGTTCTCGATAAATATTTCACCAAACTTGTCTCTTTATGGCTGATCAAAAAGTCTATTTATACTTTCTTAAAAAAAGTGACCGTTGCACTGTATAACGGTAATAATTTTTTACAGTATTTGTGAAAATCAAACGACCGGTTCCTAAAATCGGACGACCGGTTCTTTAAATAGAAAGTTTCGGACTTGTCCAGCTAAAAAATGGACTGCCGATTTTTTTGATTTAGAGAAAAATCGGACGACCAGTTCTAAAACCGGATGACCAAATTTTTTGGACAGAAAGATTCGGACTTGTTCATCTGAAAAACGGACTACCGAATTTTTGATTTAGCAAAAATTGGACGATCGGTTCTAAAACCGGATGACCGAATTTTTATTTCTTCAGCCAAGTTTCTTTTTAAGACAAAAACTTTCTTCATTGTTTCAAAAACATGTATTCTTGACAATTATTTTAAAGAGAAGAAAAACCTTCCAAAAGCATCACAACTTTAGTCAAGAATACTTAGATTTTAACAAAAGTTTATATTTGAGAAAATCGTAAAAGGAGCTTCATATATGATCAATAATCAAAGAGTAAGACTAGGAAGTTTTACAAGGGAGTACCTAATTCCACTCTAACATAGACAATGCCTTCAATGTCTTCAATGTCTCCAATGATTTGATCTTGGAATGGCTTGGTCTCTTCTTCTCCATTTTTCCCTCATTAACGAGATCTTTTGCTTGTAGACTTTGAGACTTCACAGGTACTTCTTTTGTTCTATGAAAGGCTAGCTAAAAAACTCACACAAGCATATGTTAATCATAATCAAAATCATAAGTATTAATGCCCTTAAGGCTAACAATCTTCCCCTTTTTGATTATGACAAACACATATGCCAGAAGACCAAAAGAGCAAGAGTAAAGTATGGTGATGCTTCAAAAGATCAATAGTAAGAGCAAAGCACAACAATCACCAAAAAAAATAACTCCCCCTAAACACATGCTTTATGTCAAATATGGCTAAAGAGTATTACAAGATCAAACTAAGCCAAAAAGCCCATAGCATCATAACATCACAAGGCATAAGCTGCAACATATAATGTCAAACACCATCAATACTCAATATCAAGATTTCTCCCCCTTACATCTTGCACTATTTTCTCCCCCTTTTGTCATAAATCAAAAAAAAATTTAGGAGAGAAGTTCCAAGGGATCATAGAAGAGGTAGCAATAGGACTTTCAACATTAAGGTATCATCATGAAGTACATAACAAGAGAGGCCAATCAATAAAGAAAAAGAGCAACAAAAAGATCACTTAGCATAACAAAAGCAAATTAAGATTAGAAATTAGCAAGTTAAAAACCATATCATTAAGAGAACGAAAACAGTAGTTTGAAAAGAGTTATAGACAAAACAAGGGAAAAGGGAAGGTTTTATAAAAGAAATCTCAATCATCTCTATCTCCTCCTCCTTGCTCGAGTCTCTTAACCCGTTCTTGTGTGTCGGTCATTTTTTGATCCAATGTATCAAGCTTTTCTTGAATGTTGGAGACTTTCCCATCCAAAACCTCAAAGCGACCGTCAAATGCATCAAACTGAGTGTTCATTGACATTTGTAGAGAGGCTATCATATCCATTAGATGACTCATGCTCCCCGAAGATGAGCCTTCCTCTGTTCTTTCTTGTCGCTTCTTTTGCCTTGTTTCTCTTCTTTGGATTTCAACCTCTGTTTCTTCATCACTGTCCTCTTCTTCTATATCCATGTCCTCTTGTTCTTCATCATCATCTTCCTCATCATTGTCATCATCATCTTGTCCACCTCGGATGAATGTCCCATCTTCATTTTTCTCAAACCCCATTCTTTTGAAGGTTTGTTGAGTGTAGATCTTGCCATGTCCAATGTGATTACCCATGCCAACCAAATTGATCACAAAGTGTTGGAGGATTTTTGTGATAAAGCAACCATACGGCAAGCATTTCATTGAGGAAGATTGTGCAGCTAGCATATGTTCTATAGCCATAAATCCAAAATTCATTCTCCTATGCCCATGCAAGGCTAGCATCACAAATGTGTGCATGTTGGTGATAGATGATTTATGCCCAACATTTGGAATGATGATGTTAGAGATCATGTGATGGAGCACTCTCCCATAAGCATCCAGTTTGTTAACATTTCTATCATCATGTCTTTTTAAGACCTCTCCCTTAGTGAAAATTTCTGCAAACCGTTTTTCACTGTATAAATTTGGATCAAAGCATTTTTTGTTCTTGGTGTAAAATCTTATACCATCTTGAGGAGTATCCAAAATTTCATTTATCAGTCTATCATCAAATGCAATATCCCTTCCCCCAATTCTAGTTACAATCCATTGATGTGGGACATTATCCACTTTTTCAATTCTTCCTTTGTGGAGATTAGCATAAAATTCATATATCATATCCACATAATAAAGTTCATTTACAATCAGCAGAGGTATCCAACCGATCATTTCAAAAAGATGAGAGATAGCCTCCATACCTTGCATATCATGTAAGTCCACCCTATGACCCGGAGCAATTTTCCGTCGATTTCTAGTCCATTCTTCAAACCTGGCAGCCTCCTTCACTGAAATAAACCTCTCTGAAACACTAGAAACCTTAGCTGCAGAAGCCCCAGTTCCAGAAGGTACTCTTTTTCCCTTTCCTTTCCCTCTACTAGTGCCTCTTTCTTCAGGATTTTGCCCTTGATCAACTTGAGCATTCTTTGTTTTAACCATTTTGGAGAAATTCTTGGGTAGGGTTTTGAGAGGAAATGAAGAGTTTGAGATTGGTAGATTGTAGCAATCAGAGAGAAAAAAGCTTCTTTGCTGTGATGAGAGATGAATTTGAAGAAAAAAAAGAAGAAAATTGAAAATCGGAGCAAGAAATTGGACGGGTCTTGTGAGGAGGGGGTTTTCGGTCGAGAGAGTGAAAGAGAGTTGAGAAAAAAACGTGAGGAGTTTGAGAAAATTCTGATTTTAAACCGCAGACCCGACCCCTTTTTTTTTAAGTCGGTCGACCGTTTTTTAAAATCGGTCTTCCGGTTTTTGGATTTTTGAAGAACTCAGACGTCCGAGTTTTTGTGCAGGCGTCCGGTTTTATAGTCCAAATATCTCTGGAATTTTTTTGAAAGGAAAAGTCTGAGTCCGGTTTTAAAACCAGATGTCCTAATTTTTTAAAAAAGGCGTCCGAATTTTTTTGAAAAATATCAGCAAGACAGAAATAAGGGAAAAACAAATAATACAAGCAACACACCTTACTCATTAAATTCCCGATACCAAGTAATTTTCTTAAAAAGCAAAAGCGATCTTCCGAAAGAGGTTTTGTAAAAATATCGGCAATTTGATCTTCTGTGCAAATATATTCTAAAGATACATCACCTTTAGCAACATGATCTCTAATAAAGTGATGTTTAATTTCAATATGTTTCGTTTTTGAATGTTGCACAGGGTTTATGGAAATGTTTATGGCACTAGTGTTATCACACATAATAGGTATGCATTTAAAAGAAACATCAAAATCAATTAATGTATGTTTCATCCAAAGTACCTGAGCACAGCAAAAACTGGCTGCAATGTATTCCGCTTCGGCGGTTGATAAGGACACGCACGATTGTTTCTTGTTGTACCAAGATACTAAGCATCCTCCCAAGAATTGGCAATTTCCACTTGTACTCTTCCTTTCTACCTTACATCCGGCATAGTCCACATCGGTGTAGGCAATAAGATCAAAACAAGATTTTTTAGAGTACCACAAGCCATAATCATATGATGAAATTAAGTATCTCAAAATACGTTTTACAGCTATTAAATGAGATTCCTTGGGGCAAGCTTGGAATCTAGCACACAAACATACGGCAAACATGATATCCGGCCTACTAGTCATTAAATAAAGTAAACTACCGATCATACCTCTATATGTCTTTTCATCAACAGTTTTACATTTTTCATCTTTGTCAAGCTTCAATGACGAGGTCATAGGAGTGCCAATACCTTTAGCATTGCTCATCCCAAATCTCTTGAGAAGTTCCTTGGTGTACTTCTCTTGATTTATGAAGATTCCTTCTTTCGTTTGCTTGATTTATAGGCCGAGAAAGTATGTCAATTCTCCCATCATGCTCATTTCAAATTCTTTTTTCATAAGTGAGGCAAATTCTTCACATAAAGAGACATTAGTAGCACCGAAAATGATGTCATCAACATATATTTGGACAAGAAGAAGATCATTGTTACAAGAGGTTTTTGTAAAAAGAGTAGTGTCCCACACCCCTTGAAAAGTTGTTTGAAAGAAGAAAACCACTTAACTTTCATACCAAGCCCTTGGAGCTTGTTTTAAACCATAGAGTGCTTTTGAGAGTTTGTAAACATAATTTGGAAATTTTTCATGTACAAAGCCGGGAGGTTGTTCAACATAAACTTCCTCCTCAATATCACCATTTAGGAAAGCACTCTTGACATCCATTTGAAAAGGCTTGAATCCTTTAAAACAAGCAAAAGCTAAAAGCATCCTAATAGATTCAAGTCTAGCAACCGGAGCAAAGGTTTCGTCAAAATCTATGCGCTCTTCTTGATTGAATCCTTGGGCAACAAGTCTTTCTTTGTTTCTAATAACTTCACCGGATTCATTTAGTTTATTTCGAAAAACCCATTTTGTGCCAATAGTGAAGTGATTACGTGGTCTAGGGACTAAAGTCCAAACTTTGTTTCTTTCAAATTGATTTAACTCCTCTTGCATAGCAATAATCCAAAACTCATCGCATAAAGCATCATCGATAAACTTAGGTTCAATTTGTGATAATAGGGCAAAGTTGTCAATAAAATACCTTCTTGTTCTTACCCCTTGAGATACATCACCAATAATTTCATCTTTGGAGTGTCCCTTTGGATATATCACATCTTGAGGAAGATTTTGAGTTTCTTGTTCGTTTCCTTGTTTTTCCTTAATCTCTTCTTCCTCCATAGCATGCTCTTCCATTGCTTGAGTGTATAATGGTTGGTTACTAAGAGTGTTATCTATGTCATCATCATCAACTTTTTTGTCAAGAATGTTAGTTTCATCAAAATTAACATGAATGGACTCTTCAACACATAAGGTTCTTTTGTTGAAAATTCTAAAAGCCTTTTTGTTTGAAGAATAACCAAGAAAAATTCCCTCATTGGATTTTCGATCGAACTTCCCAAGATTGTCCTTGGTGTTTAAAATAAAGCATTTGCATCCAAAAACTTTAAAATAACCAATTGAGGGGGTTTTATTAAAAATGAGTTCAAAGGGAGTTTTCTTTAAAGAAGGTCTCAAGATAACACGATTCATAATGTAGCATGCGGTGTTAACGGCCTCGGCCCAAAAGTATTTAGGAAGGGAGTTTTCACAAAGCATTGATCTTGCCATTTCTTGTAAAGTGCGATTTTTTCTCTCCACAACACCATTTTGTTGTGGGGTTTTAGCGGCTGAAAAATTGTGTTATGCCAAAATCATCACAAAGTTTAGTAAAATCTTTATTGTTAAATTCTCTCCCATTATCACTTCTCATAGAGATCAATTTACAATCAAGGGAGGTTTGGACTCTTTTGAAAGGTTTAACAAACTCATGAAAAGCTTCATCTTTTTTACTCAAAAACAAAGTCCAAGTAAATCTAGAAAAATCATCCACAATTACAAAAGCATACCTCTTACCACCGAGACTAGTGGTCCAAATAAGTCCATGTGAACAAGTTCCAAAGGTTTAGAAGTTGAAATCATGTTCTTTGATTTAAAAGATGTCTTAATTTGTTTTCCAAATTGGCAAGCATCACAAAGTTTAGTTTTCTCAAAGTGAAATTTTGGTAGGCCTCTAACAAGTTCTTTTAAAGATAGTTGGTTTAATAAATCCATACTAACGTGACCAAGTCTTCTATGCCACAAAAATGCATCATCATCATGAACCGAGAGACACTTCAAATTTTGAGAAAGAAAATCTTCAAGATGAAAGACATAGACGTTTCCAACTCTTTTAGCAACAAAAATAGTTTTGTTTTCATGCTTATCAATGATAGATGAAGAATCACTTTCAAAAACAACCTTTTTTTCCACTATCACATAATTGACTAATACTAAGCAAATTGAATTTTAAACCATCAATTAGAAGAACATCCTTAATGAGAGAGGAAGAATTGGTACCAATATTGCCTATACCAATGATTTTTCCTTTGTTCTTAACTCCAAAAGTGACAAATCCATTTTCGGTTTCTTTGAGATCTCTCATAAGTGATGAGTCCCCGGTCATGTGCCTTGAACATCCGCTATCCAAGTACCACTTAGATGGCCTTGATTTGTGTTCCTACAAAAGAAGAAGTAGAGATGACTTTTGGTACCCACATCTTTTTGGGTCCATAGATGTTAGTTTGATTTTCTTTAACCTTCCAAATGGTTTTCACTCCTCTTTCAATTTTTTTCTTTATAAAACACTTTGTAGCTTTATGACCACTCTTTTCACAATAGGTGCAACAAAGGTGTGAGTGAGATGATAAAGCCTTTACAAACCGTGTTTGTTTTGAGAAAATATTGGAATGAGTATATCCAATACCATTTTTATCGAAAGGTGATCTTTGAGAGCCAAGAAGTTTTTCAAAGTTTTCTTTTCCTTTTGTAAACTTTTCAACACATAGAGTGAGATCATTCACCTTTTTCTTTAAGACTTCATAGTCAATCAAACATTTTTCAAGGGAGGAAATCTTTTCACAAAGATTTTTGTTTTCTAAAACAAGTTTTTGAAAGCCATCATTTGAGCATTCTTTTTCTTTCTTCAAAACTTCCAAGGATTCAAGTATAGCTTTATTTTCACAAATGAGTCTTGAATTCTCATCTAACAAAAGTTGAGTTTTGCTTTTCAAATCTTTGTTTCGTTTAGTAACCTTTTTGCACTCATCATACATTTCAATAAGCATTAAATTAGGATCAACATCACAATCATCATCAAGGATACTAGAAGAGTTAGAGGGTGAAAATTGTACCTCATTTTCTAGTGCCATGAAGCATATGTTGCCCTTTTCTTCTTCTTCATTTTCACTTGAGTCTTGATCCCAAGTTCCTATTAGGCCTTTGCCTTTCTTTTTCTTCTTTAATGCCTCAAGCTTGGCTTCTAAAGCTCCCTTTTCCTTTTCAATGGCCTTGGGACAATCGGCTACAAGATGATCGGTGCTATTGCATTCAAAACACCTAGCTTTGAAGAGTGATGAGCTTTGTCCTTCTTTCTTGAGAGGAGGTTTCTTTCCTCTATTGTTGAAACCTTTCTTGTAGAATCTTTTAAATTTTCTCATTATCAATGCCATTTCCTCATCATCATCAACCTCATCTTCATTGTTTGATGAGTATTTTTTATCATCCTCATTTGCCTTGAGTGCAATGCTTTTTCTTCTTTTTTCTTCATCTTCCAATTCATTCAATCTTTTTATTTTCATTTCATAGGTGAGGAGTGATCCTATGAGTTCTTCAATAGGAAGTAGTCTCAAATCCTTTGATTCCTCAATAGCGAGTGTTTTTGGTTGCCAAGCTTTTGGAAGTGCATCAAGAATCTTTTTATTAGCTTCTCCTCTTGAGTACTCTTTCCCATATGCCTTTAGGCCGTTTGTGATGTTGGTGAACCTTGTGAACATGTCACTAATGCTCTCATTTTGTTTCATCATGAATAGCTCATAGTCTCTCACCAACATATGTAACTTTGACTCCTTTACTTGATTGGTGCCTTCGTGAGTTACTTCAAGTAACTTCCACATTTTATGAGCCGAGTCGCATCCGCTCACTCTATTATATTCGCTTGCATCCAAGGCACAACTAAGAATATTCATAGCTTGGAAGTTTAGAGTCATCTTCTTTGAGTCGAACTCATCAAATTCTTCAACCTTCTTGGCTACTCCATTAATCTTGGGAATGTAAGGACCTTTCTCTACAATACTCCACAAGTCAAAGTTAATAGAGCAAATATATATTTTAATTCGAGATTTCCAAAAAGTATAGTTTGTTCCATTAAAAAGAGGAGGTCTATTTGTAGAAGAGCCTTCTACATATGGTAAACTAGAATTATTAGCCATAGTAAAGTAAAGATCTTTCGCTTCAAGGGTGTTAGTCCTTTTCTTAAGAAGTCCTGCTCTGATACCAATTCAAAAACCTTAGAGGGGGGTGAATAAGGTTTTTCGCTAATTTTCTTAAAAACCTTTGTTAATTAAAAAGTAAACCTCCGATTTTGTTTGAAAGAGAATTCTAAAACTCTTTTAATAAAATTCCAAATTAAACAAAATTTTGTGGTTGAGACAAATAAGTGATAAGCCTAAAAAAGGGAACACAAAGATTTATAGTGGTTCATTCCCTCAAAGAGTTACATCCACTACCTTGAGTCAACACCCAAGGATTTCTCAAATCCACTATAAACACAAAGTTACACCAACTACAAATATGAGGATCACCCTACACGGGTTTTGCACACAACCTCAATTCACAATACAATGTAAATCAAAGGATTACCCAAGGGGTTTTTCAACACAAACCTTTGATATCAATAAAAGAGAAAGATAGGTTTAAGAACAATGTTACCACTTTTGAGCTTGAGAAATAATAGGTACAACTCAATGAAATGTTCTACAAGCTCCTCCTTTCTTCTTCTTTGATGATGATCAATAATGAAGCTCAAGAAGATTTTTGTTTGGGATTGAAAGTGTTTGCAATAAATGTACTTTTGAAGCTCTTTAAAAGTTTTAAATGTTCTCAATAAATATTTCACCAAACTTGTCTCTTTATGGCTGATCAAAAAGTCTATTTATACTTTCTTAAAAAAAGTGACCGTTGCACTGTGTAACGGTAATAATTTTTTACAGTATTTGTGAAAATCGGACGACCGGTTCCTGAAATCGGACGACCGATTTTTTAAACAGAAAGTTTTGGACTTGTCCAGCTAGAAAACGGACTGCCGATTTTTTTAATTAGAGAAAAATCGGACGACCGGTTCTAAAACCGGATGACCGAATTTTTTGGACAGAAAGATTCGGACTTGTTCATCTGAAAAACGGACTGCCGAATTTTTGATTTAGCAAAAATCAGATGACCGGTTCTAAAACCGGATGACCAAATTTTTGTTTCTTCAGCCAAGTTTCTTTTTAAGACAAAAACTTTCTTCATTGTTTCAAAAACATGTATTCTTGACAATCATTTTAAATAGAAGGAAAACCTTCCAAAAGCATCACAACTTTAGTCAAGAATACTTAGATTTTAACAAAAGTTTATATTTGAGAAAATCGTAAAAGGAGCTTCGTATATGATCAATAATCAAAGAGTAAGACTAGGAAGCTTTACAAGGGAGTACCTAATTCCACTCTAACATAGACAATGCCTTCAATGTCTTCAATGCCTCCAATGATTTGATCTTGGAATGGCTTGGTCTCTTCTTCTCTATTTTGCCCTCATTAACAAGATCTTTTGCTTGTAGACTTTGAGACTTCACAGGTGCTTCTTTTGTTCTATGAAAGGTTAGCTAAAAAACTCACAAGCATATGTTAATCATAATCAAAATCATAAGTATTAATGCCCTTAGGGCTAACAAGAATTATTCCATCGATAAACCTCAATTTCTTCTTTGATCTCAAGGCCAGTCGCATTGCTTTTGCCCATTTTGCTAGTTATTGTCTTTTTCATTCTCTTTTAACTGAACTGTTGTTATGATTAGTCCGGGTATATCTGAGGATGTCACATAGATGGCATCCTTACTTATTCTACAGACATGGCTTTCTTCTACCATGTCGTTATCAACATTGCCAAGATTATCATTACTCATTATGAAGTTTAGACAACCTGGTTTTGATACCATGAAAGTTTTCAGTGAGGAAAACAATCCAATGTTTTCTGTTTCATTAATGTAAAATAGTTTACAATATATACTTGCCAAAGTGACAAATCCTAAGTGAATTATGACTAGGAAACTAAAACTAATTACAATTAGGAAGCTAGAATCATAATTATACATTGTTTAGAATTTTATAAGAATAATCCTATTTTAATTCTAGATAACAATCCTTAATAGACATAGGCTTTGGCCATGTTAATTTTGATGGCAATGTATCCCACCTTGCCCTTTTTCCTATTGATATAATGAAACATTCATGAGATATAATAATATTTTCAGACATAGCACTTCCGGGGATTAAGGCCATCTGGTAGGAGGAAATGATATTGTCCATAATGGTTGAGTGTGTTGGCCATGATTTTTGTTGTGAATTTATAGGTAATGTTACAAGGCAAAAGTCCTAAATTGATAAACTTTGGTTGGGTTTTCGACTTTAGAGATCATGGCTAAGAAGGTGTGTTTAAGAGCTTTAGGGATGGTGCCGGTACTGAAAAAGTGTTGGATAAGGTTGGCTAATTTATTCCCCATCAAAAACCAGCATGCTTTGAAAAAAGGAGGCATTCCATCCGGCCCCGAACTCTTTCTGGATTTCAGAGAGGAAAGAGTGGCCTTAATTTGCTCAAGAGAGGGAATCTCACATAAGGAGTCATTTTCTTGATTAGTGATTGAAGGGGGAAAAAAGGTTCTGTAAACCTGGGGGCCAAGGTGGATTAACAGAAGCAAACAAATTTTCATAGAAATTCCTGAAACACAAACCAATGTCATTCCAATTATCAACCCAAGAGTTATCATCATAAAGAATAGAGTTAATATGATTATGAGAGATGAATAATAGTAGAGAGATGAAAGAACCTAGTGTTTGCATCGCCTTCCTCCATCTAACGAGTCTTGGATTTTTGCCACCAAAGAATTTGCTCCCTTTTCAAAAGTTCGGCCATTTTGCCTTGCATATTTCTCTCCTTCTCCAAGTTTCCTTCCACTGGGGCTAAGGACTGAATATGTTCAATCTGATTCTTAAGATTCTCAAAGGAGCATTGAACATGATCGAAAGAGGACCAACTCCAAATTCGTTGAGCATGCTTTGTGTTCCTAAGAAGACGCAATTAGATTGTGAATGGGATCAATTTGATCATATTGTGACCTGGCAACCCTTACAGTATCAAAGGAAAAGACCTCCCTGATCCTATATGTCCAAGAGCAAGATGCAGTGGTCTAAAGATAGAGCAATAAGATGACATATGTTTGTGTTATAGAATTCGGCACCAAAATATAGCTATTTACTATTACAGTATTCCTATTTATTATTACAGATCTTGAATCAGGAAGCAGAAAAGAAAGACAGAAAGCTCCTATTCTATTACAAACGGATTTCTTCGTCTTCAGTGACTTCCAGCCAAGATTGGAGACAGGTCGTAAACAGAAACAGTTAACAGTAAATATCAGAATAGAAAAGATAGGATCTTTACCTCGAGATCTTTCAGATCTCGGAAAGGACCCCAACAGTCGGAGCCGAATGAGCACTACGAGTTCGGTCTCACCGTCCGCGATAGAGGACTGCCCCAAAGTGTTCTTCCGGTGAAGAACAGTGCGATTCCCTCAGCAAACCGGTGGCCTCAAAGAACCGATACTCTCAAACTCTCTCTCACCAAAAGACGCCCTTTCCTCTCACTGCAGTCACACACACGGTAACCCAAGGGTTTGCCGGCACAGACAAGCAAATGGGAGTTCCGAAGGGTCGCACAGAAAACGAACAGAAAGACTGATCGAAAGAAGAGAGAGGAAGACACAAGGTCAGAGAACAAGAGAGAGGCAGCGGCGGTCTCAACAGAAAGAATGAGAGAGTGCGAGGTAGGGTAGGCTGAGAGAAAGAGAATATATATATAGCCATGTCACCTGGGCGGGTCGGGTTGAACCCAGCCCTTCCAGCATCAAAAGCCTGCCAGCCCAGGTTCACTCTTCAAGAGGCCCACCAAGGTTTAAAAGCATCATAGGGATAAATATGCCAAAGAAAGGAATGAAAATAAAGTGAAGGTAGCTCAAAGGGCCAACAAACTCCACCTTGAACTTATTTTCATTTATTTTAGCCAACAGTAACTCAAAGGAGTCATCCTTCATCTATATGAAGGAGGTCCCTGCACAAAGGAAACTTGTCAGTTGTCACAATTTTAGTACCAAAATCAGCAGGATTATCATTAGTACTAATTTTCTCAATATTAACTAAGCCACTTGAGACCTTTTCCCTTATGAAATGATACTTAACATCTATGTGTTTAGTTCTTTCATGATAAACAGGATTTTTACACAAGTGAAGACAATTTTGACTATCAGTATAAATCACAGCTTTAGAATTTAAAACATGTAATTCAGATAGTAAGCCTTGAAGCCAGAAGGCTTCCTTAATTGCCTCAGTGCAGCAATGTATTCAGCCTGCGTAGTCGACAAAGCGATTACAGGCTGTAACTGTGATTTCCACGATATGCAATTACCTGCTACAGTAAAGAAATAAGAAGAGGTAGATTTCCTATCATCCTTATCACTTGCAAAGTCAGAATCGACATATCCAACCAGTTCAAAATTATCAGACCAATTATGATAAAGAAGACCCCTATCAATAGTCCCATTAATATAACGCAACAACCACTAAAGAGCTGCCCAATGATCCCTACCCGGGTTAGACATGAATCGGCTAAGAAGGCTTATGGGATAAGCAATATCAGGTCGGGTGGATATCATAGAATACATGACGAATCCTACAGCCATTCTATAAGGTATATGGGCCATGTCAGTCTTTTCTCTATTAGTTTTGGGGCAAGTTTTCTCGGAAAGCTTGAAAATGGCTCGCAAGTGGTGTACAAACTAGTTTGCATAAATGCATCAAAAATTTGGAAACAATTTTCTGCAAGAAGGATTTCTGGGATATGAATAAGGATCTATCACCTCTATTCCTACTGATGTTCATCCCAAGGATTCTAGACGCTGAACCTAAGTCCTTCATATCAAATTCAGACTTTATCAAGGATTTCAAGTGAGTAATCTTATCTCTATGTTTACTAGCAATTAACATATCGTCCACATAGAGCAAAAGATAAATAGCAGTTTCAACATTATCACCAAAGAAATATAAACAGCTATCATAATTGCTTTTAACAAAACCAGCTTTCAGCATAAAAGAGTCAAAGCGTTTATACCATTGCCTAGGTGATTGTTTAAGTCCATACAAGGACCTTTTCAACAAACATGCCATGTTTTCCTTATCCTTTTCCTTAAAACCTGGTGGTTGACGCATGTAAATAGTCTCTTCAAGTTCCCCATGCAAAAATGCAGTTTTCACATCAAGTTATTCCAGATCAAGATCATAAAAGGCAACAATTGCAAGTTATCCTAATTATTTTATACTTAACAACGGGAGAAAATATTTCATTGAAATCGATGCCCTCAACTTGAGAAAAACCTTTTGCAACCAGCCTAGCCTTGAACCTTGGGGGTTCATTGGCAGATTCTGGCTCTTTGATTTTAAAAATCTATTTGCAATCAATTAATTTTTTCTTTGAGGGTTTTTGAACAAGAATCCATGTTTTGTTTTTATGAAGTGAGGACATTTCCTCTTCCATAACATGCAACCACAAATAACGGTTAGGACTCTTTAACACATCTGAAAAACACAAAGGTTCTTTTTCTTCTATACATGATGCAGCAGCAAATGCATATGAGACGATGTAGGAATATCCATACCTAGCGGGTTTTCTCGTCTCTCTCCTAAACCTATCTCTAGACAGCTGGTAGTCTCTTAGGGCTTGGGCTTGTGCCTCGGGATGATCCTCATCATCCTCATCTGAGTTTTCATATTCAGGCGTGCTGGTTTCCGGCTGCTGACTGGTCATTATATCTGACTCTTTACTGGTTTCGGGTTGGTCGTGAGATTGTGAAGGTTCGGAGGTGTCCTCCACCTCCACAGGAATATTCCCATCTACGCGAATGTCACTAGGGCTATTAGGATTGGTTTCAGCCTTTAGGCAAGGCATATCTAGTTCATTAAAGACCACATCCCTACTCACAACAACCCTCACCCCCGGCTCACCTTTGAGCCAAACTTTGTACCCCTTCACCCCACTAGGGTATCCTAAAAACACTCCCTTCCTTGACCTGGAGTCTAACTTACCCTCTTTTTTATTTGCAAACTCAGCACATCCAAACACTCTAAGGTTTGACAAGTTTGGTGGTTCTCCGGACCACAACTCTAAGGGAGTTTTGAAATTTATGGCTGTTGAGGGTGATCTATTAATGAGGTAGACAGCTGTACTTACAGCTTCTCCCCAGAAAGGTTTTGGGATTCCTGAAGACACCATAAGGCACCTAACCTTATCCATTATCGCACGGTTCATTCTTTCAGCAACTCCAGTTTGCTGAGGATTGTGCCTAACAGTCCTATAGTGTAGTATGCCATGCAATGCACATAAATCAGCAAACCTTTTATTACAAAATTCAAGGCCATTATCTGTCCTAATGGTTTTTAGTTTATTTCCAGTTTGATTTTCGGCAAGGCGTTTCCATTCAGAAAACTTTTCAAAAGTTTGATCTTTCGATTTTAACAGAAATACCCATACATGCCTAGAGAAATCATCAATAACAGATAAGAAATAAACATTCCCACCATAAGTTGGGACCTTTTCAGGCCCCCACAAATCACAGTGCACATACTCAAGGACAGAAGTGGACTTGTGTGTGCCTACTGAAAAACTAGTTTTATGCTGTTTTCCAAGAACACAGTGGTCACAAAAATCCAAAGATTCAATCTTGTCACCACCTAAAAGATTTTGTTTGTGAAGACAATGAAGACCTTTTTCACTGATGTGGCCAATACGACGGTGCCACAACAAAGTCTTTTCAGGAACGGTTTTGGAAACTAATGCAGATGCTTCGTAAATAGTTTTTCCGATCAAATGGTAAAGACCATCCTTTTTAAAACCTTTGAGCATTACCAGTGCTCCTTTGCAAACTTTCATGATGCCATTTTCGGATTTGTAAGAAAAACCATTTGTGTCAAAAACACCAAGGGAGATTAGATTCTGACGGAGGTCGGGCACATATCTCACCTCAGTTAGTTTTCTGGTCACTCCATCATGCATTTTAATGAAGACATTTCCAATTCCTTTTATTTCACAAATATGATTATTGCCCATGAAAACTTTTCCATGCTCAAGGGGTTCAAAATCTGAAAACCAATGTTTGTTTGGAGTCATATGAAAAGTGCAGCCTGAATCAAGGATCCAGTATTCAGAAACAGGGGAAAGGGAAGAGGATACACACAAAACTTCTGAATACATTGAATTACCATCTGATTCAAAATCATGAGTTTTGTCATTTTTATCACTCCCTTTACCTTGTTTACGTTGTTTTTCCTCTTTGATCCTTTTAAAACATTTATTTTTCATATGACCTTCCTTGCCACAGTAAAAACACTTCACTTTCTTATCTTGTGATTTCGACCTCCCTCTACTTTTAGAGCGGTGAATAAGAGGTTCTCTCCGTTCAACCCTCCCTCTCACGTAAAGGTTCTCCCCGTTGGATTTATTTTCTTTTCTTAAATCAAGGTCTTTTGATTTTAAAGCGTTTTTCACATCAGCAAGAGTCAAGTCATCTCTACCATACTTAATAGCAGACTTAACATCATTGAAAGATTCAGGCAAGGAATTCAGTAAAATCACAGCAACGTTTTCATCAGAAATCTTTTCACCGACGTTTTGTAATTCCAAAACTATTTTGTTTAAATCGTCGATGTTTTCTGAAAGAGATTTTGACCCGCTCATTTTGAAACCAAACAGCTGTTCTTTTAAATAAATCTTGTTAGATAATGATTTTCCCAAATACAGTTTTTCAAGTTTTGTCCATATCTCAAAAGCATTATCTTTTTCGTCTATCTCTCGCAAAACGTTATCTGTTAAATGCAAGGTGAGGCAACTGTGCGCATCACCAAGTTTTTCAGAAAACGCTTCGCCCTTCCAAGATTCCGGATACTTTTCGGGGCTACAGATTGCGGGTGTGATTTTATTTTGGACTAAAACTGCTTTCATTTTTCTACGCCACATTACAAAATCAGATTCGCCATCAAACTTGTCAGTTTCAATCTTTTGAATAGACATGATTATATGGCAAATAGGAGTAATTGATGGCTAGCCAAATGGAAGTTTTGAAAAAGGAAGTTTTATCACACAAATAAAAACCCGGATTTTGCTTTAACGGAAAAACGGCACAGTTCAGTAAACGCATTAGTGTTTTCTTACCAAAAAAAAAAACAGCGCGGATGAACACAAGATTTAACCGAAACAGAAACAGCAAAAAATACACTAAAACAACCACAGTACAGAATCAATCACAATTGATGCAGTGTTTGTAACAGATAACGAAAATCTCCAAGACACAGATACTGGTAGTCTCTTGGACTCCAGCCAGGCTTGGGATTTAGATTTTAAGAAAAATTACTGGAAACAGAACACAATCAAAAAGAGAAATACTGCAGTTATAATAATGAACAAAACAGAAACCCAGAAATTAATCACAGCAGATTCAGGAACAGCAGGTCTACGAGAACATTAACAGTGAACAAAAACAGGAGCAGGAAAAATAGGGACAGTTAAACAGAAAAACGATAACAGCAATCAATCATACCAAAACAGAAACAGAAACTAAAAAACAGAGAAAGGAAGGTTTAGAGTCTTCCCTTTACCGAGTCCGCGTGGATCTGAACTCGAGTGGTAGCCGAACGGTTGCTCCGTCAACCGTGGCTCTGATACCACTGTTATAGAATCCAGCGCCAAAATATAGCTATTTACTATTACAGTATTCCTATTTACTATTACAGACCTTGAATCAGGAAGCAGAAAGGAAAGACAGAAAGCTCCTATTCTATTACAAACGGATTTCTTCGTCTTCAGTGACTTCCAGCCAAGATCGGAGACAGGTAGTAAACAGAAACAGTTAACAGTAAATATCAGAATAGAAAAGATAGGATCTTTACCTCGAGATCTTTCAGATCTCGGAAAGGACACCAACAGTCGGAGCTGAATGAGCACTGCGAGTTCGGTCTCACCGTCCGCGACAGAGGACTGCCCCAAAGTGTTCTTCCGATGAAGAACAGCGCGATTCCCTCAGCAAACCAGTGGCCACAAAGAACCGATACTCTCAAACTCTCTCTCACCAAAAGACGCCCTTTCCTCTCACAGCAGTCACACACACGGTAACCCAAGGGTTAGCCGGCACACACAAGCAAATGGGAGTCCCGAAGGGTCGCACAAAAAACGATTAGAAAGACTGACGAAAGAAGAGAGAGGAAGACACAAGGTCAAAGAACAAGAGAGAGGCAGCGGCGGTCTCAACAGAAAGAATGAGAGAGTGCAAGGTAGGGTAGGCTGAGAGAAAGAGAATATATATAGCCATGTCACCTGGGCGGGTCGGGTTGAACCCGGCCCGCCCGGCATCAAAAGGCTGCCAGCCCAGCTTCACTCTTCAAGAGGCCCACCAAGGTTATAAGCATCATAGGGATAAATGGACCAAAAAAAGGAATGAAAATAAAGTAAAGGTAGCCCAAAGGGCCAACAGTTTGCTTTGGAGAAAAGCATTTTTCCAAATTGTATTCACAAGACCTCTATATCTACCTCGAATATTAGCATGGCCAACTCTTTTATTGTTCCAAGTAAACGGAGCTCCAACAAAGCGTAGGTCTATTAGGCCTTCCCATTTACAAAGTGTCTCGTGCAGTTCCAACTAGGAGATGGCAGAGATTTTCCACCACTTTTTTCACTTTGATTAATTACACTATTAAAATCCTTAATGATTGCCAAGGGCCTTTGAATGCAACATCAATATCGTTAAAGCTTAAGTGTCACTAGATTAAGTCCTAATGATTCCTTTAAATTTAATCAATTAAGACTTACTTCTTTTAGTTGTGACGTCTTTTAACTTCCGTACTTCATTTAATAAGTATCATCTAAGGATCCTAAATCATATATATATATATAAAGTTTTTATTCCGTAGTTATTTGAATGGTAGGAACTTAAGTTTTCTATCATAAGATAGTATTAAGCCTTAACTTTATTGAAGCATCACCCATCTGCCATTAACTTTGTCAAATATCTAAGTTTAAGAATAAACTTGAGAGTATTTCTAAATCACTTAATTCGTATCAATAATAGATGATTTTTTATTCAAAAAGTAGGGACTTTTTGAGTAAATCTCAAGAAACTCTGATTTTAAACAGGATTCTTTAAAAAAAATTAACGTTCAATACGTACAAAATTATATGGTGTAACTAAATAAGGTCCAACAAATTCAGACCCTACATAAGAATCTAATCCATATCAAAATTTTCCCATTACGAATTGATCAACAGCTAAGATCCGGCTAACTATTACAAACAGTTGGAAGGGATTTACCGTGGCTTCTACAGAAACGGATTGAACATCTCGCATCTCGCAAATTCGACCAGAAGTACCAAGAAACAACATAACCATTGCCTAAAAGTCGTTAACAGTTTTAGACCAATTAGATTACATTTCATCCTAAATATCTTAAACTGGCTGGATCTCAAATATATATATATATATATATTTGCCCAATTTCCTAATTTCCTAGCATTGCACAAAGAAACCAAACCTAATGCAGTCATCATGGATTCTCGAACCGAACAACAACACAAGTGATGTTGTCAGAGCTCCCCCTCAAATACGCTTCTTCTATGAGTTTTCTGGATGCAGCTTCGGCATCCATTATATCCTGTACAAGTGCTACTGCATCCTGAATGCACAAGGATAAGAAATTTGTAATAGATTAGTTCCGCAGTTATTTTGTTGGTGATTTGCATTAAGATTAATTCGGCAATTAGTTTGTATATGCTATGAATCTATAACCAGAAATAAACAGATAATAGAAGGTTGCTGAAGGCTTATTTTAGATGACAATAACACATATTGAACAAATATCAAAATGTATGTTGATACCATTTGCATATGATGTGATAAACAGGGGGTGGAAGCAAATCACGCAATGTTTTAATTGAAGAGACACTTGCCTTAAGGAATTTAACTTCAATCACAACTCAAAGATGTTCATTCATAAAAGGATTTAACCAAAAAATGAGTTTATGAAATATAATATTGTCAAACTTCTAACTAAAGAACCACAATAAGCTTCATATTGGGATGGCTTTATGATATATATAACCTCATTCTTTGAGATCTACAAGACAAATCTTTTCCACCCTATGATTTTCAGCCTCTCCTTTACCCAGAACCCCAACCCACTCATCTCTTCTCTACTCCCAACAAGATGGGAAAAGGAAAAAAGGATTTTCAAGATCATCAAAACCACTATGTTGTAAAAAAATTTTCAACTCAACTCAACACCAAGAGAAGCCTGCCATATTGATCAATGCATAAAATTTCTCCTATTTATGATGTATGCTACCATCTTTTGTAAAGACATATAGCTATTGTCTCCCTTTTAATATCAAAGGCCATTTTTGTGTTCATTACTTTTCTCCAATAGAGTTCATTATTCCAGTCATTCAAATCATTGCAACTTTAATCTATCAGAGAGAATTCCCAAACCCCACCATTGATTTTAATTCTTTGTTTCTCTTAAGGTGCCGAATAAGATCATTTCTCACCCTCAACTTTACTACTTCACCCAATTTCTTCTAATTCCAGTAACTTCCTTCAGGAATATTTAGTTCCTTAACTACCCATCATTTTCACAGCAACTACTCCTCTAGTCACAAAAAGAACAAGTTCCTTCTCCTACATATAACATAACATTACCTTTCCTCATTATAAGCAATACGAGTTATACTTAGCAAAGTAATATGATATTTCCAAAGCAACACTAGAACGTTCGTCGGAGAAAAAATAAAGAAGATTCTCCCGCTCAAGCCTATATTTCTAAAGAACTATTGCCCCACAGAAAGCCTATGTCAAAGATAAGTTAGGGTCTGCTAAACTAATTTTCAAATAACACAACTAGTTTCGGCAAGAGGTTCTTACAAAGGATGAAGGATACTTGCCTTATTTGACAGGACATTCCAAAGTCCATCACTTGCAATGATTATAAAATCTACGCCATCAATTTCTTCTTCCTGTAATAGCAGAATCATTATCAGAGTAATGTTATAGACACATAACAAATAATATAAGAAAAATCATTAAAGTTGATATATAAAACTTTTGGCCAAATTGTTTGCTATTTTCCAAATACTAGCAGGAGAATGGTCAAGAGTTATAAATAGGATGAAAGAACACATCTAACACATGGACTGACAGGGCAGGATACATAGTAAATTGACTAATGATCTACAATTTAAACAGATTAACAGTACCATAAAATTGCTACTTAGGTATTACCCATCTGGCAAGAAATGTTTAAATTATTGTAATTTACTCAATCCTTGGCACATTTCTTCTCTACCTTTCAAATGAAAATAAAAGATATGTATTACCAGTCATACAAATTATTCAATGGATCATTACATAACAGCAAAAGCTGTTTGCAAAGTCAGGGAAGAGCAACCATCTTTTTTTGATAATTCCAGGTTCAGAAACATGACCTAAACCCAGAATATGCAAGGAATTTCACCATAGCATCAAATACGTATCCGCCAATTTTAGTGACCCCTGCCCAACATGTTTCAAGTTTTAATCTCATAAGGGGGCTACTGTTCTCAGAGCATCTAAGTACTATTTGCAGCGATCAACCCCCTCATTCCTCACCTGTTTCTCTCTCCACTCTTTTTTTCCCTCCAACTTCAAAACACAAAAACCTTAAGTCTGAGCAAATCTACATCAGATTAGAAGGAAAAAAGATTAGTACATCAATATTTTAACGTTCATTTACAATTTTATCGATTTAGGACTTCAAAATTAGTTTAAACAATAGGCCAAATTGAGATAGGAAAAATGGCCCGAAAGGTAGAACCGTCAAAATGGGTGGTTCTCTTTGAAAGAGTACAGCCAACTTGGGCGATGCTGACATAGAAATTATAAAAAAAAAGTGTTTTTAAAAAAATTTAAATTAAAACTTTTCTTTTTCAAAGATTGGACCTGAGTGAGTACCACCCAAGTTGGTGGTACCGTGGTACTCACTTAGAGAGTACCGCCAACGTGGCGGTACTGGCAAAAAATTATATAATAACAATTCACGATTTTTAACATTTTTTTTAATCTGAAATCGATATTTTCCATATAAAATCTTCAATATAGTTCATATTTCACTCTATTTCTTCCAACTTAAAAAGAATCATGATTTTAAGAGATTTTTTTAGAGAGAGATTTAGAGAGAAAAAAGTGAAGAGAGAGAAAGAGAAGGTAAGAAATGAAGGGGTTGGTCGTTGCAACAGTACTTAGCTGCGGTGAGACAGTACCTCCTCTCATAATTCTTCCCCTCATTTTTCAAACGTACCCCTTTAAGGTATATACCTAATCTCTCCATTTATGCTCCATACATATAACATAACACACAAAATCTCTCATAAAAATTGAAAATCAAAGAATACCTGAATTTCTGGCTCAGCTACAACATAAGGTTTAAGTAGTTTATCCCCAAATGCTCGAGAAACAGCAAGAACTCCTCCAACCCTCCATGTACCTGAAGAAATTAAGTAGCAGCTAGCATGACTATTCTTAAGTCAAAAGATAATAATAACCTATCCTCGACAACAGGGAGATGTTAAACAGAAAGGTTAGTAGTAACAGAAATGTCCACCTTCACCACGACGCAAAATCTAAAAGACTTCAACATTGCTGTTGAAGTCTTAAAGTTCCAACCCAACGGAAAAGCACAAGGTAAAAGATCTCAATCGAAATTATGAAGAAAAAAATGTCAAGAGACTTTGCTGAATTCCCTAGATCTATATAGAAATAATCTAACTGAATATACACAATAAAATTAACGGAGATCTTTGACACCATTTAATAAGTTTAGACAACTTATTGCTTTCTAACTAAAGGCCTCTTTATTTATTGACAAAAATAACATCACATCTCAAACGAATGCAATATTCAGTAAAGTCAAAGAGCTAAGGAAGTACTACAAATTAGAAAGTGCCTCGCATCATCCTCACATAAAAAAGCGCCTGCATTACTGGAATGTTGTTTACCACATCCAAAGATAACAATCACAAATTAAGCTTCGAGAGTGCTATCAGGCATGATAAAGTGTTCACATCCTAGTAAACAGGTATATTTTCATCCTAAAGTTTCTCAACCTCGTTATTCAAAATAGTGTTTCAGGTCTCTTAATGCTCCGAGTACCCTGAAAATATTTGTCCTATTGGTGTTTGAGTTCATCCGAAATTCAGGGCCTACCTAAAGAACCGAAGACAAGAAAAGATAGCTCTTTCAGCTTAAGTGCACATTCTTCAATATGAGTTTCCCTTGTTGTCATAAAGGTATTACATATATGAACTAGGACAATATTAAATGCATGTAGGTATCCGAGATGAAACTTAGTTCTTTTCTTCTGTTTAACATTCCAGTACTTCCAGTCACTATACTATAGCCTGCATAACTTAATAGGCTTTAGAATAAATTATTGACACTTTCAATCACTATAAGGTATAGATACAAAAAGGTTAAGAGCCAGATTGTAAAGGTATCCTTCAAACTGTATTATATTTGCAAATTGGTGCTCCAGACAAGGAAGACAAATGGTGTCAGTGTATATTTACAAACCATACCCTTTAAGGTATTCCGCATAATTCTCAATTGAAAGATTCCTAACCTCACCAGACAAAGTTATTTTAAGGAAAGTTTGAAGTTACAATTAAATGGCTAAATAATTAGGTAAACAGTCTCAGTAAATCTTGTCATTAGCGTTTCAAATGCTGTGGACATGGATACAGTTCAGTAATTATATTACCCAAGAAACCAACTAAAGCCCCGAACCGTGTCAATTTTATGAGAAAGGGAACTAAAAAAAAAGAGGATCGAATTACCATCAGCAATGAAAATTCACTTAAGTTCTATAAAGTAGGAAAATATGATTTTTCTACTTTTAATTTGGAGTAGGTTGGAGAAAAAGATTAAAGATCTGAACAAAGGAAATAAACAAGTAAACACTGGACATAGATCAATTTTCTCAGTTATTTGTGTAAAATGAAATCATAAAAATTGGGTATGATGGTTCTAATTATGATGGAATTAGACCTAAGTTAAACATTGTAATCTATCAAGACATAAGCAAAAGAGCCGAAAAGTACAGCTACAAATTCAGACTGACAATGGAAAAATATACCAGCCCAAATGATGAAACCTCCAGCTTGTTCTATCCTTTCACGTTCATCAGATCTGTCAGGCTTGTGATCAATGGACAAAGGAATAGCTACGGGAAAATAAATAGTGCTGATCAGCAAGATGAATACTCAAAGCAAATGCAAAGTTCCCTTCACATGCCAAGAAATCAAATGTAGAACATTAATAAAGTACATGCAGAAGAATCATGTTATAGCAACATTTCAATATTGGAAAAAGCATAAAGAATGTCTCCAAAAAGTGAAAACGTAGACTTGAGTCTCAGTTAGCTATGCTAAAAAGTAAGATAACTTCAGCAACACAGATAACCAATCAGATAGCTACGACATTTACATAGAAAAATCAAATAAAGAAGACTGTAAACATTTGAGACCTTTCATTCCTAGAAGAGGTCAAGGAAGGAGCAAACCTGAACCAGCTCTACAAGCAACAACTCTAGAATCACCCACATTTGCAACAAGAAGTCTATCCCCGACTAGGACAGCAGTTGATGCAGTTGAACCAGCATCTTTCTGCTGGCCTTTTTCTTCATCAAGGTAATTAGCATCAGTTTGTCTAAATGCTTCAACTGCGGTCAAATACTTTACAGATTCATAACCAAAATAGACCATGGAATAAAGCACATTATATAGACACAGATGTTCAGTGAATATCTTACCGATGGCTGACTTTGTGTCTCTAATAAAATCTGGATGGCTACTTAAATTCTTAAAGAGGTTGTTCTTAAGGTACTCAGCAGTTCGGGAACCGCCATGACCTATTTTGGTAAAAGAGAAAACACTGATTAAGCATTAGACACAATAAGACATTAGCTGTGCCATTTTCTTATCTGAATATGTTCAAACACCTAACCAAAATGTAGGAACAAAAATTATAAACGAAATAATAATACTTTATTTATGTAAATTAGCAACAGCTAAACAATATTTCAATGGTTAACCATGCTTCAATACAGCTCCAAACAGATATGTGAAATACCATCAAAAACACCAAAAAAGGCAACCATCTGCCCATCAACTTCGGATATCCTTGTCTCATAGAAATCTTCCATGGATGCTCGTTTTCCCTTGAAACTTGAATACCCATAGCTGAACCTTGCATTTCGGTCTCCAGTAAGAAAGCTGTGAAACAAAGCAAATAGAGTGGTTGCTGGTTAGATGCTAGTAGCTATAGAATTTAGGATAAGACACACAAAAAGGAAAAAGATTAGACAACCTTAAGCTAACAACTAGCTCCAATAAAAAGCTTTGAAACTTTATGCACCACATGCAACCATAAAATGCAGTTGTGCACATATCTATTATTAAGGTCAGCTGGCTGACTAAAATGCAACAGAAAGGGAAGTACGGTGTTTACTGAGTCTTTCAACTCCATATATATACCAATTATTTTTCTTATTCCATTGTTTCCATGTAAGCTTACATTGGAGAAAAGGAAAAAAAAAAAAATCAACCATCTCAAAAGCATAGGCCCCTTTATTGCAGAAAAAAGGTGTCAAACAAAGACTTCCAAAAGATCGGAACTGCTTCCTGGAAAACCATTCTGGTATTGTAGCAATTAATGACATACCAAAACTGAAAATCCACGCGATAAGGAGTTTTTGAGTAAGGGAATTTTTAGACCAATGATCACTAGCAACTCCAAACTCATTATCTGGGAAAACCCACAACATTGATTATTAATATTACAGTTAGCCAAATATTTGGAAATTGAAAACGAATTGAAATATGTGGACAGCATGTAGCAACTATGTGAAGATCCTAGACAGGGTAATAGGATATTGATCTTGTTCTAGGAAAATGTATGAATTCTTGGCCAATAAGATTATATCATCTAGCAAATACTACTTATGCAAAGTAATTGTGGCCTTTACCTCTTTGGTATACATTGGGCTCTTAGAGTTTAGATCATCAACAGAAAGAGCTACAACTGCATAAAATACGCAATCTTATGCTTATTATCTCAGAGATAAGTAATGTCGATAATGCAATCAGCCTATTTTGCATGCATGCAGCTACGTTCCCCAGAATTATTAGTCAAACTCTACGTGCATGGACTTTTGTGCAGCTGTCAGGTATGAGTATGTATCCCGGGGTTTCATACCTCATCCATCCAGGCAGAGGATGCAAGGGCATGGTGAAATATTTCAACTAAAGCTCTTTGATACAACTACGCAGGGCTAAACATAAATCCATGCAGTATATTTTGTACATCCTGTCATATTTTAAGTTAAGTTGAGAGGATATATTACATAAAGTCACTTCCTAGCTGAAGCAGTCAAAGTATCCTCTACCAAAGGCCTTTCATTCTCCAGCAATCAAAATAATATCCTCTATTCCAATCTGTCTTTCCTTTCTTTCCCCTTAAAAAGTCAAAGTATCAAATTTTATTTGACCAAACAAGGCACGTTTCCCATACCCGCACCCAGGCATATGTGTGGCAGCAAAGCAAAGAATTCATGTAATGTTAAGCTTATACAAGATATTAGGAACCAAGAGTCTCTGATTCTCATTAGTTCTAACTACTGTGTTTATGGCACATTTTAGTGCACCCAAGGTAACGGCCCTCAGTTTGAATCATTGCCTAGAGGTCTTTCAAACCTTTAGGAGGATATGTAGGCAGAACCCAAATGACTCTGATAACCTAAAAAGTAAACCAAGGAGCTAGCTTCTTCATCCTAAAATATATATATATATAAAGTAACAATTGAGCAATGATCCCAAGTGAAATTCAACTCTAGCCAGAAAAAGGCCACAGACACAAAATGTAAAGATTATCAGAAGAGACCAGTAAACCTAATCCAGCAATTTTAGTTTTAGCAGAAGTTGAAGTAATAAACAATTTATTAGAACTAACTACATCACAACGAACTACTATCGACTACCTAACATCAATTCCATAACATGCATTCCGCGGTTACCAAAACTACACCTCCAACGAAAAAGAGCAAAAAGCACAATTTTAAAAACAACATAAAAAGGGCAAAAAAGGAATACCTGATACCTCCGCCGCTAAACAGGGCATCCGGATCCCTAGACGGAATCGTGACAGTAGGCAACTGTCTAGCCGGTTGCTCTGACACTACCGCCGGTGCTGCCGCTACTGCTGCTGCAGCCGATGGAGGCTGAGGTGGTGAAGGCTCCACCTCCGCATGCCGAACTGTTGCAGCGGCGGAGGGTGGTGCTGCCGCGGAGGAGGAGACAGAATGTTGAATTTGTCTTCTCTCTGGATCTTCTCCTTCCTTACCGAGGTTCATGATCACCGCATTCAGGAAGGAAGCTATATGTAGGTATATATCCCCGTATAATTCTATGGAGAGAGAGAGAAAGAAAAAGAGTAGAACTCTACTGTAAAACTGGCAGAGAGGTCAGAGACAGGAGGATCTATTGGTATTTATACGGTGGTGCTTCGTCCTTAAACTCGTCTATATACTGCTTTAACGTCAGTAGCTGTCAAAAGAAAAATAAAAGCCTCCCTTTGAAGGTAAATATCTAACCACTTTTAAGAAATAGGAAAAAAAAAAAGGTAAATATCTAACCACTTTAAGAAATATAGGAAAAAACCTTTTTGGATGAAGTTTATCCAATTCTTGATACTTGATTTTTTTTAAGGAAAAAGAAATAATTCATCCTTTTAAAATGGGAAAAGAAATAATCCATCTAACTATATATATATATATATGTATATATGGAGTGGCGCACAATTCATAAAAATAAACTCATAGTATGTTTACTAAAAATATATAACAAAAATCTTATTAAATAAACTATGAAAATTTTAAACAAGTTAATAATTATCTATATTTATTTTAATCATGCCGGTCAGAATTTTTAATATCCTCTCTATCCCTTACCACTTTCCCACTCCTCCTTCCCAACCAAAAAAAAGAATCAAACATTGTTTTAACATTTTCTTTTATAATATATTTTTTCCTTTACGGTTTATCTTTTATTTAGTAAGTTTTATTAATACAATTTACTAAATAAAACTTATCAAATGAAAAATAAACTCTAAGGAGGAAAGATAAAATCTAAAGGAAAAAATATTATAAAAGAAAATGTTATAAACTATCTCGGGTGCTTAATGCCTTCATTTCAACTAATATTGTAGCTCCTTGTCTTGGACTTTAAGTTTACAAGAATTTATTCATAGCCATGATCATATCAACAGGACCTGGTTGGCTCTATTTTTTTAAACAAGAAAGGAAATAATATAATAAAATGTGCATAAAACTTATCCAAATGAAGATGAATAAACCACTATAAAACAAACAGGGGATAAAAAATAAAAGAAACTAAACTGATAATCCTAATCTATTAAAATATGATGTACCTCTTTGATCAAGGTTATGAAGATTTCGGATAGAAAGAGGCAAATTAGAAAAAGCAAAGAGGTAATGATAGGAAGCATTTGCACAACCATATTTAGTTAAAACATCAGAGACCACAATTTGCCTCTCGAAAAATATGTAAGAACTCAATATAAAACCTTTTAATGAAAAGCATAACTTCTTGAAGTTTACAGAAAGACGTCAAGTATGGTAATTTTTACCTAGAATGCAATTAGTAATCATGATAGAGTCAACCAATGTGAACAAGAAAATGAGAAAGACCTCGAGCAGTAACTAATTTGATATTTTGGAGAAATGTTGTACTCTCAGTAATGCCAGAAATAGAAAAAGCAGCTATGTATTTTCCTTAACAGGTATGCAAATTTCCTCTAGTAAAAAAATTTTAAGATTTTCTTTGGAAGCACCATCACAACATTAAAAATAAGCTGATAAGAATATTTACTTGAAAACTTTAATTATAGTCAAAGTATGAATACTTCCTTAAACATTCCATCACATGTTAGTTAAGAGATCTCCCAAGGAGATTAGGAAAGGAGGTGGTTGGCCATCCCTACAGAAAATCCCTTAGGGTTTCGGCCACCACTAGGTTAATAGGTTCGGGCCTTTGACTTTGGGTCCATTCCAAGCTATAATTGCTTAGCCCAATTTAACTATAGGCCCACATAAATACTCAAATACTCTCTTCTTTAATTAATTACTTTGCCCTTATATATGTATATATATATATTAAAACAAAATCATACTAAGAGCCATTAGAGCGTCATATGGGACCCTCCCTCTCCTTTTTTTTTCTCCTCATGCAAAAGTAAAGATAAGAGATAATTAATAGTGATAACTATATTTATCCTCCTAAATGGTGGGCTATATTAAAATTAATATAAAACAATATAAATAAAATTAATATTGTGATAAGAACAAATTATTGGCAAGATTAATTTTTTTAAAAAAATTAGATAATAACAAACTTTAAACTTTACTTTTTTATAATTTAAAATTTAAAACTAATATAAAACAATATTAATCAAATTAATGTTCTAATAAGAATAAATTAATGGTAGACAATATAAAAGATAATTAATAACAAGAATTTTGTAACATTATTAGATATCTGCATAAAATAATTTATGATCGGGATTCTTATTATTTCAGAAATAATATATTTAGGGTAAAGAACATATATAATTTTTATTAGACAAAATCGATGGTCATTATTATTTAGGGGTATGACATTTTTAATTCATGAGAATAAAATTTTTTAGTGATATAATAATAACAACAAAAGATAAATTATTATTCCAATAAAATTGTTGATCTATTATTTCTCCATTTTAAATGGGGCCTTTTTAATTTAAAAAAGTAATTGATCATATTTTAAAATCTAACGGTAATTAATTCAAAAAATGAAAATCTCAACTAATTGATAAAAGATTAGTTCTTTAATTAAAATACAACTTTATCTCCAATATTTACTATCAGACTTGCTTCTCCAAATCTTCTCTAGAAACCGAGGTGATGGCAATCATTGACGAAAAATGAACTAGTAGGGGGCTCGGGTGGGCTCGAGCCTCCAGGAAAATTTTCAAAATTTTAGAATTTTTAGGTATTTTATCTTCAAGCCCTCCAAGAATTTTTTTTAATTACATCCCCAAAACTTAGGTGCTGACTTAAAGTGATTTTTTAAAAAAAAAAAAACTGAAAATGACTCTCAGAAAACAGAAACATAAAAAAAAAACTCTTCTCTCTCTCTCTCTCTCTCTCTCTCTCTCTCTCTCTCTTGATTCCATACTCTCGACTCTCGACCCTTTGTCTTTCTTCCTCCTCTCTCCCTCCCTCTCGACTCGGAAGCAACGGTGGCGAGTCAGCGACATACGACAGGCGACGCCGGCGAGCCGGCGATGCGAGACAGACAGTAGCAGCTGCTGCGGACCTGCGATTAGCTGCTCCTTCCTTCCAGTTGTTTTTCAAATTTTAAAGAAGAAAAAAGTAAGCTTTCTAATTAGATTTTATAGATTAATCTATGCAGAAACATTTTTTATTTTTGATTTTGGTATTAGATTTTTTATTGCTAAAATTTTGATTTTCGTAGTCAAAAAATTTCTAGAGTTTTTTGGTAAAAATATGATTATTATGTATTTTTTGTTCTAATTAATTATTAGGTCATAAGTGAAATGTGTTGAATTGTGAATTTAAAATATTTGAATATTATATATGATTTTACTATGGAGAAATATTTTGAAAAGTGGAAGAAGGGTTCTAAACCGGTTGAAGAAACATCATCTAATAAAGGAAATGTTAATAATGAAGATCGTGGGAAAAAACCTCGGTAGGGGTGGAGTTTTCTGATTGTGAAATTATTGGTGATCCGGGATTGCGTAAACCAATTGATAGTTATCCTTATGAAATTAGAGATGAATTAAGGAGACGGTATGTGGCTAAAGGCCCAACTTAACCATGTGATCATAAATTTCCGTAAACTGATTTTGGTAAAATTAGAAGATTGTTTCAGAAGATATGGTTTAAAGATTTTACTTGGTTAGAGTACAGTGTACATAAAGATGCAACTTTTGTTTATGTTGTTATTTGTTTGCTAAAGGTCAAAATCACAAACATGGTAATGATATGTTTATAGAAGTTGGTTTTAAAAATTAGAAACATGCTAAAGAAAAATTTAGAAACCATTAAGGATCTCCAAATAGTCCTCAATCTGGTGCTGTAATTCAGTTGTTGGGTTTCAGAAATCAAAGACATAATGTAGAATATCTGTTATCGAAACAAAGCATTCAAACTGAGCTTGACTACCGTGCTCGGTAAACTACTGTTGTAAAAGTGATTCAATTTTTATTAAGTCAGGGTTTAGCTTTCCATGGAAATGATGGGTCGATAAATTCAATCCAATGAGGTAATTTTCTTGAATTAGCAAAATGGTATTGTGAGGAAGTGAAAGAAATAAATAAGGTCATGAATTTGAATGCTTTGGGAAATAATCAATTGACTTCTCCTAAAATTCAAAAAGAAATTATTAATGCTTCTGTAATAGAAGTGAGACGAGCTATTGTCAATGAGATTGGTGACAAGTTTTTTTCTCTTTTGGTTAATGAGGCTCGAGATAGTTCCGTGAAGGAGAAAATATCTATAGTTTTGAGATTAGTTAATGAAAATGGAGAAGTGGTCGAACGTTTTCTTGGAGTAGTACACATGAGTGACACGTCTGCATAGACTTTGAAAAATAGTATTGATGATCTTTTTGCAATAAATGGATTATCAATTTCACGGCTCAGAGGTCAAGGTTACGATGGGGCGTCTAATATACGTGGCAAGCTTCATGGATTGAAACAAAAAATTTTAGATGAAAATAAGCATTCATATTATATTCATTGCTTTGCTCGCCAACTTCAATTAGTGTTTGTGACTACTTCAAAGAAAAATGCTCATGTGTGTAGTTTTTTTGAGTACCTTGCTAAGATTATAAATATTGTTGGAGCTTCATGTAAAAGAAAGGATGCTTCTCTGTTAAAGCACTATGATGATCTTGTAAAACGTCTAGAAAGTGGAGAAGTTGCTACAGGAAAGGGCAAGAATCAGGAAACAAGTTTAGCTCGGCCAGGTGACACTCGTTGGGGCTCTCACTTTAAAACAATAACTCGGATTTGCATATGTGGGATGTAGTGACACATGTGCTTGAAACTATATTTGAAGACGCTGATGAGGCCAATAGTCGAGGCATTGCCCGAGGTTTGATTGATAAAATGTTACAGTATGAATTTGTATTCATTGCTCATTTAATGGTAAACTTATTGACAAAAACAAATACGTTGTCAATGTGCCTACAACAAATGACTCAAAACATAGTCACTGCTCTCCGGATGATTAAGAAAATAAAGGATGAATTGAAGAAATACAGAAATGATGATGATTGTTGGGAGGAGTTATTGGGTGTTGTTACTGTATTTTGTAGCAAAAATGATATTTTTGTGCCGAATATGCAAGACCTTTACTAGGCCGATCTAAATTATACAGGGGTGTGGATGAGCAGCCAAAGAGTTACTACCATTTTTTTCATCGAGACATCTTTTTGAGGTAATTTATTTCTTTTTTTTACATACTACCAAATATTTAATTATTTGTAATATTACAAATTATTAACTGTTCTTTGTATAATATTAGGTTCTTGATCTTATAGTCAAAGAAATGGAGTCAAATTCAGAGCTACTTATTTGCGTATCATACCTTGATCCCAGAGATTTATTTGTGAATTTTGATTGGAATCAGTTACTCCATTTATCTGAGTTATATTCAGATGATTTTTCTATCTCTGATAAGTTTGAGCTTAAAGTACAACTTGATACATACATCTCTTACATGAGGTCAAGTGATAGAGCAGCTTTCTCTGGCATTACTGATATTGGAAATCTCGCAAAGAAGATGGTTGAGGCGAAAAGTATACAACTTTTTTAATTTAGTTTATCGACTAATTGAGTTGGCTTTAGTCTTGCCTGTTGCGATAGCTACCGTTGAAAGTTTTTTTTTCCTGCTATGAAAATGATTAAGAATGATTTATGCAATAGGATGGGAGATGAGTTTCTCAACACTTGACTTGACCTCACAACTACTAGAGAGACACTTACCGGAAAGAGCAGCAGATCAGAGGGACGAACAGAGATTTTTTTCCCGACAATTTGGTTTGTTATGTTGAGCAAGAGATTTTTATGAGTATTGAAAATGAAGACATCTTATAGTGGTTTTAGAATATGCAAACTCGAAAATAAAATTGCCATCTTAATCATTCCCTCACATGTAAAACTCTATTTTAGATCATTTTTCAGTAGTGATTTCTTTTTCATTGTAAAAGTATTTGTATGAATATTATTTGTTTTTATATTGATCTTCTAATCGTTCTAAATCAATTGCAGCTCATATTGGATTTTGTCTTCTGGTCGTGCTCATTAGTTATCTCAAGATTCTGATCAAGATTCTTAGCTTTGATAGAGGTATTTATCTCGTGAGTGACGGGTAATCATACCTCGTGAGTGATGGCTAATCACTCCTCATTGGTAATGGACAATTACCTATTTTTTACTATTTTATTTGTAAATTTAGAATTGTAATGCTTATCCCGTGAATGATGGGTAATCATTTCTCGTGAGTGATGGGCAATCACTCCTCATTGGTAATGGGCGCTTACCTATTTTTTTTATTTTATTTGTAAATTTGGAAGTATATAAATAGTTTTACACTTGGAATGCATCTATTTTATTGACAAAATTTTAGCAAAATTTTTATTATTCTTCAACCTCCCAACATTTTCGTCTTGGTTCCGCCACTGATAATAATCCCTTGGAGATAACACTTTTATAAATATCATGTTATCCCGCTTAATAGAAAACAAAAGAAATTTATGCTTTCGTTCTAATAGAAAAATAATCTGAATTACTTTGTTTGTTTGCAGGACTACATCTAGCCCGACTGGCGGTACCACACCACCCTACCGTCACTCCAGGTATATCTCCTATTTCTTTTTCTATCTTCTCTACACTTTCTCTTTCTTGCTTAGATCAGCTATTGCTATATCATTGTCATTTTGGGATTTCAAGATTTCTAACTACCATAATTTGGAGAATAAAAAATACGGGTCCCAAAATTGGGTTGTGGCTGTTTTCTATTTGGAAAATGGAATGAAGCTTGATGAAGTAAAAGATGGAAGTATTAAGGATTATTACATAATTATATTATTGTTAGTTTATTATGGTTATTTAGGATTACTATTCTTATAAGTCCTAAACGCCTTGTATATTTAGTTTCTTTGTTATTCATGGACTTAGTTTACTAGTTATAATTGTTTTAGGATTTGTCACAAGTATTGACAAGTATATAATATAACCTATTTTACATTAATGAAATAGAAAACGTTGATTGTTTTTCCCACTAAAAACTTTCATAGTATCATAGCCAAATTATCTAAAATCTCTCATAATGAGTAACGACAATTTTGGCAATGTTGATAACGGCATGGTGGAAGAAAGCCATGTTTGAAGAATGAAGAAAGATGCTTACTATGTAGCATCCTCTGATGGACCCGAACTGATCCCAACAATAGTCCAGCTAAAAGAAAACGAAGAGGACAATAATTATGCAAAATGGGCAAAAGCTATGCGCTGGCCTTGAGATCAAAGCAGAAATTGAGATTTATTAACGGAATAATTCCCATTCCAGAAGACGACCCAGACGAAGAAGAAGAATGGTGTGAAATTAATACTCTAGTAAATTCTTGGATTCTCAATACTATTGAACCCTCTCTTCGATCTTCCATAAATTACTCTGAGAGAGTTGATGAATTGTAGACAGATTTAAAAGAAAGATTCTTGGTTGGAAATGGGCCAAGAAAATACGAGTTAAAAGCGGCATTAACGAATTGTAAACAAAGAAGAGATTTGATAAATGTGTATTATTCATGTTTGAAAAAGTTATGGGATGAATTAGACGATTACTCTCAACTCCCATCCAGCACAAATACAGAACTCTTGACTGTTATCATAAAGAAAGAGAGGAAGAAAAGGTTTTTCAATTTATAATGGGATTAAACATTGAAATTTATGGCACTATTTGCTCCCATCTGATACAACAAGAACCCATGCTAAAGTTGCAAACAGTTCTTGCCCAAATTTGTAAAGAAGAACAACATTGTAACCTAACACGAGCTGTGGACTATGCCGGCGATGGTGACGCCTTTGCTGTCGCTGGAGCAGAAAGATCGGCAGCTTCATCCTCTAAGCTGTACTACACTCATTGCAGTCGTGCAGGCCATATAACACTATCTCCTACTTTCAGCTCATTGGGTATTCAGAGTGGTGGCCCAAGAACTCCACCAGCAAAGTCAGCGGCCAAGAGGCTTCGTTTGGTCGTAGCAACAGAGGAACGGCGCTCGCAGGAGGATGGGGCAGCGACCTCGAACTTATCCTCTTCCTAGCTAAGCAGTAGATGCCATGAGACAACAACAACAATAGGCGCTGGCTGGACGAGTCTGTGAAGCTTGGGCAAGCAAAGCGACTGCTCTGTGTGGAGGACTGGCGCACGTCAACGGTGGCAACAACTTGGAGACAAATCTTGGAACGACAGGCGCTCCTCCAACAGAAAGTTCCAGCAATAGGTTTCCTAATTTGACAAGGGACCAATGGTCAAAACCATTGACCATTATTAATGACACAAGTGGCATGCAAATCGAGAAATTATCTTGTATGGAAAATTTATGGATATTCGATTCAGAATGTTCTCATCATATGACTGGTAGGAAAGAATTTTTGAGAAATTTAAATAATATATGTCCACATACTATTGATCTGCATAATGGTGCTAAGGCAGTTTCTTTGCAAGAAGGAATGGTCTCCTTAAACCCTAGACTTAAACTCCTCAGTGTGTTTTTAATTCCTGAGCTTAGATGCAACTTAATTTCCTTATCTCAATTTGCCTGAGACTCTCGATGTTTTATCACTCTTTCTGACATTTTTTGTATTATACAGGACCGTATCTCGATGAGGCCGATTTGAGTGGATGAGCAAAGGAATATGATTTTCTTTTACAAACCTATGCAATTGATGGAATTATATGCTTTTTCTAGCACTGTTCTTGATTCTAGCATATTGTGGCATGTGAGTTTGGGACATCCTTCAGATTTTGTAGTAAATAATTTTTTGGGAATTTCTAAAAATCCTAGAACTGGAACTGCTCCTTGCACTATATGTTTACGTGCTAAACAGACTCGTGACTGTTTTCCTTTAAGTAGAAATAAAGCATCTGGAAATTTTGATTTAATTCATTATAATTGGTGGGGTCCATGCAAAACTATATCTACTGTGGGTGCCTCATATTTTCTTACCATACTGGATGATTGTTCTAGGGCCATTTGGATATATTTAATTTCTGAAAAAAAGTGAAGTAGCATCGGTTTTAAAAGATTACTTTTGCCATTATCCAAAGTCAATTTCACAAAACTATAAAAATAGTCCGGAGTGGTAATATCAAAGAATTTACATGTTTGAAGTCGTATTTCTCCACCCATGGCATAATGCACTAGACCACTATTGCCAGTACGCCTCAACAAAATGATAGAGTTGAACGCAAGCATCGACATATTTTGAATGTTGCTCGGGCTTTGCGACTTCAAGAAAATTTGCCCATAAAGTTTTGGGGAGAATATGTTCTAACAGTCGAATATTTTATCAATCGCACACCCTCTTCATTGCTACATAGAAAAACTCCTTATGAGTTGCTATATGGGAAAAAGCCATCATATTCTCACATTAAAAGTTTTAGGTGTTTAGCTTATGTGGATCATGATCTACCTAAAGATAAATTCAGAGCTCGAAGTAGAATGTGTGTCTTCTTCGGATATCCCTTTAACAAGAAAGATTGAAGATTTTATGACTTAGAACGGGAGAAATTCATCTTGTCCAGAGATTTAATATTTGATGAGACCAAGTTTCAGTATAAAGAAAAATTAGACACCCCATAATGTATTTCGGATTTTGCACAATCTTATAATTTTGGGGATCAAATTTTGGGTTTACCAAAAAAGGGGAGTGAATTTTTTGAAGGCAGAACATCTCAGCCCAGCACTTCAGTTTGTCCAACCAATAGAGCCCAGCTGAATTCCAAACAGGCAGCCCAATCTCAATTTGGGCCAGCAGCATCTGGACCAACTCTTCACACGGCAGCCTAGTCACACACAACCAGCAGTTGCCCACTAACAGACTTACTCGCTAGGTTGGACTAGAGTTCCATCACCTTATTGCCTCCACTTGGATCACAAGCCGATAGTGGGCCCAGTCACCTGGCTCCTCGCACGATCCAATTTGATGGAGCAACCCAGCTGTCTAGTCAGTCCACTCTAGCTCCAGTAGATAATCCGGCCCACCACGATGACACCCAGCTCGTAGCCCACATGATCAGACTGCTCCAACGACTTCCAAACCCACAAATGCACAGCCCAACCTGACCCACACAATTTAACATCTAATCCGGACAGTTCCGAGGCCCGCACCATTCTCTCTTGTCCACCTACCTCCAGTCCAGTAGCAGTGGATGCAGACGTTGCACATAAAAACATTGGCCCAACAGCCCCCAGTCAACCCCAAGAAATAATTGATACAAGGAAAAGTACTCACATTAAAAAGGTTCTTGCTCGATTATGAGATTTTGACTGTGATGCCATATGGAAATCTTCTGTATCCCATTCCTCCTCTGCTTATTCACCCTCTTCGGACCTCTCAGGTCCCTCCCTTTATCCAATAACACTTTGTGGATTATGGAAAATTTTCTTCTTCATATAGGCAGTTTTTAGCATACGTGGCCTCAAAATTTGAGCCCACCGCCTACTCTGAAGCTATTTCTATCCTAAACATTGCGGCGCCATGGGCCAAGAAATTGATGCACTAGAAAAGAATGGCACGTGGTCTCTAACATCCTTGCCTCCTGGAAAACGTGCTATTGGGAGTAAATGGGTCTTTCGGATTAAGTATAAGACAGATGGTATCATCGAGCGATATAAAGCCCGCTTGGTGATTTTGGGCAACACAGAAATAACAGGTATTAATTTTACAGACATCTTTGTTCCTGTTGCTAAAATGGTCATAATTCACATATTACTTTCTGTGGCCAACACTCGACATTGGTCCATACATCAAATGGATGTCCACAATGCTTTCCTTCATGGAGATTTATAGGAAGAAGTTTATATGTGGACCTCACCTGGTTTTTACCCATCCTTCCAAGGACAGGTTTGTCTTCTAAAGAAGTCTTTGTATAGTCTTCTCCAAGCTCCGAGGTGTTGGTTCTCCAAACTTACTCCCGCCCTTCGTAAGTGTGGTTTTTCTCAATCAGATGCAGACTACTCTCTTTTCACATATTCCCAGAATAATGTTTTCTTATGTGTTCTCATCTATGTGGACGACTTGTTACTTAATGGAAATTCCCCATCTTCTATTAATGTATTCAAAGCCTCCTTGAATGCATGTTTTCATATGAAGGATTTGGGTCCTCTAAAATATTTTTTGGGAATTGAAATTGCAAGAAATCCTTCAGGGTTATTTTTGTGTTAAAGCAAATACACTTTGGAAATTCTTTCTGAAATGGGCCTACTCGGTGCCAGACCAGTCCCGACACCAATAGAACCAAATTATCAATTGGCCAAGGCATCTGGTCCTTATTTCGATAAACCCGATTGATATTGAAGACTCATTGGAAAATTGATATATCTTACTCTTACACACCCTGATCTTACCTATGTTGTTCACATCCTAACTCAATTTATGCATCACCCTCAGCTGGCTCATTAGGATGCTATTATTCGACTGATTTGATATCTGAAGGCCAGTCCTAGACGTGTCATTTTCTTCAATCTAAATCTCCACTTTTACTGACTGTATTGTGACTCTGATTGGGCTACCTGCCCAATTACTCGACGTTCTGTTACATGCTACTTTATTTCCCTTGGTGGTTCTCCTATTTCTAGGAAAACAAAGAAACAACATACCTCGCTCTTCTGCCGAAGCTGAATATCGCTCCATGGCGATGACTTTATGTGAAGTAAAGTGGTTATCTAGCCTCCTTCGTGATCTTCATGTGCCAAGCTTTCGACCCATTCTGTTACATTCTGATAATGAAGCTGCTCTTCACATCGTCGAAAATCCTGTTTTCCATGAACGTACTAAACATATTGAAATTGATTGTCACTTTGTCCGTGATGCATTTCAAGCTGGATTTATTGCTCCTTTTTATATTCACAGTGAATTTCAGCCAGTCGATGTTCTCACTAAAGCTCTTCATCCTACCCATTTTCACCGTCTAACTTCTAAGTTGGGTATTTCAGATCTTAATGCTACAATTTGAGGGGGAGTATTAAGGATTATCATATAATTATATTATGGTTAGGATTATTATTACTATGGTTATTTAGGACTACTATTCTTATAAGTCCTAAACCCTTTGTATATTTAGTTTCTTAGTTGTACATGTACTTAGTTTACTAGTTGTAATTGTTTTAGGATTTGTCACAAGTATTAACAAGTATATAATGTAACATATTTTATATTAATGAAACAGAAAACATTGATTGTTTTCTTCACTGTACATTTTCAGGAAGCAAAGTGTTCAATGGTTATCAATATTGTAATATATAGTTTAGTTTGCGAAAACATCTGATTGACATATTGTCATATATTAGTTACAGTTTGAGCAAAAGGAAAATGAAAACAATACAATTTTTGTGGAAGAAGAACAATTTTGTTTGGTTGAATATGGTACGGAGCAACCTATTCAAGCAGTACTTTAGGTTTTCATTCTAGTTTGCAAAGAAAGTGCCAATTGTGGAATACAAAATGGGGTAACAATTTTTTATTTCATGCATGGAAATGTAATCATCTCTCTACAATCTTTTTTTTCCTTTTATCTAGAAGTTCAGAATTAACTTTTGAAATACTTTATTTATTGTATTGGTATGGTTAACAGTCTAGGAGGATCACTTTGGTTGGATTACAATTTTTTATTTCATGCATGGAAATGTAATCATCTCTGTACAATCTTTTTTTTTTCCTTTTTTCTAGAAGTCCAGAATTAACTTTTGAAATACTCTATTTACTGTATTGGTATGGTTAACAGTCTAGGAAGATCACTTTGGTTGGATTCTTTTCATGCATGGAAGAATAAAAAATGGAAAGAAGACGGAGTTTGGTATTGTAGCATATGTACACCTGAAAATTGGGATAGTTGGTTTGTCATACACTATTTTGGGATAATTGTACACCTGAAAATTGTAAGTTCTAAGCTTACATTCACATAGTAGGCGAATCTTTTTCATTTCAAAGTATTTTTTAAATAATTTTAAATACTTTTCATGTAATGATGTATGTACATTCTTTGTTCGTCCCAAAAGTTAACTGTGACAAATTTATTTATATATATTTTCTTTTTTATTTTTTTGTTCTAAATTTAAATATTTTTACTCTCGAAATCCATTTGCCCAACACGTTGATTGTTTTCTTTTTTATTTTTGGTTCTAAAAAAATTCGAGTATAATTCCTCCTTCCATCTACCAAATGAAGTATCTCAATTCAATTTTGACCATTTAGGTAGGCTAAATTAAATATGCTACTATTAACACTCTTCTAATAATATCCTATAAATCAAATCTAAACCTCTGAAATCTAACATCTTTTATTTTTTACAGTCTTTGTGAAAGTTATTGTGAGAGAAAACATAAGACCCACATAAGATTAATAAATTCACACACATTTTATTTCTCTAAAATTCACTACAATTTCTCTCTCTAAAACTCATATACATACTCATATGCCCATTTTTCTCTCACTTTTACACATTATACATTTGAGTATATATATTTATGTTTTCAATTCCAATTTTATAATATTTTTTATTTATCCTAAACGAAGGAATTAGAATTAGAAACAAGTTCCACTATAAATATACTAAACAAAGGAATTGAAATTAGAATTTTTAAAATTCTTAGAATTCTAATTCTATAAGATTCTAATTCTAAGAACCAAACATAACCTTCTAAAAAAAATATTAAGTTAGAAAATCATGATTAGTTGTATAATCTTCAATTTAATGATCATTTAAATCATGATTAGTTGTATAATCTTCAATTTAATGATCATTTAGAGTTCTTAAAATATATCTACAATCGTGGGGCCAATAAATGTAACTCGAAAATTTATAAGGATAACGCAAAAATAATTCATTTAAAACATTTTACTTTCCTCTCTACAACTTTCTCTCTAACCTCTCTCTTAAAAAACATCAACTATTAACATTCAACCTAATTTGGAAGAACACATGGATCCTTTTGAAGATTATTTACAAGAAAATGATGTTTTTGAGGTAAGAAATCGTGAAAATTTTTTTTTTCGTTTCTGAAGCACTTTCGCCCAGATGGGCCAAAAAACCATACAACTTTCGCCATCTTTGTGAAATTTTTTTAAAATTTACGCCCAGCCTGGCGAAAGTTGTATGTCTTTTCGCCCTTCTGGGCGAAAGTGCTTCAGAATTTTTTTTTTTTTAGTTTTTTGGGTTTAGGATTTAGTAGAGTGTTAGAGTTTAGGGTTTAGGGTTTATGATTTTTGGATTTTTGTTAAGCGTTTAGGGTTTTCTTTTTTAAAAAAAAATGTTAAGTTTTAGGGTTTAGGTTTTTTTTTGGGTTAAATGTTAAGGGTTTAGGGTTTTTTGTTTTAGGAATTTAGGGTTTAGGGCTTAGGATTAACGGTTTTTTTTTTTGTTTTAGGGTTTAGAGTTCAGGGTTTTAAGGTCTAGGTTTTATTTTTTTTAATGGGGTTAGGGTTTCAGTGTTCTAGGATTTTATTTAGTGCTAATATTTTTGTTTTATATTAACAATGTAATAAATATCTAAATACGTTTGAAGAATTTTTAGAATCGGAAGAATATATTGATCATGGACAATTTGTTCACAACAGATCGAATTTTCAATTCGAAAGTGCAATTGGTCGATTGGGCAAAAGAAACTGGGATGAAAGCTAACACATATTTGATCATTAATCGGTATCTGAAATAAATAACATTTGATTGTCAACCGTATGTTACATTGGCTCGCGAACGTGGAGGTGCACTTAGAAAAAACATGAAACCAAGAGTTGACGATGAAGAAGAAGAAGTTCCAATAAAAAAGCGGGGGCTTTATAAGACAAAAAAAATGTGGGTGTCCATTTAAATTAAAAGGCGAGTAAATAGCAACAAGTGAGAATTGGCAATTGTTCGTGCATGACGGGAGGCACAACCATAAAATACCTGTTTATAATCACGGTAATGCTCAGGCTGCAAGACTTACAGAGGAGCAGTTGAAACAGACTGAGCACTTTAGGAAGAGTCATGTACTACCACATAATATCCTAAGATTTTTTCGAGAACAAAATATTGGTTGTGCAATTAGGTATGTTAGAATTATTTTTAATAGTTTATTAAAACATTTTAGATTTATTTTTCTTCCGTTAACAAAATAAATTTTATGATATATGTAGTGCATAGAAAATATACAATGACGTTTCCAAGATTAAGAAGAACAAGATGCAGGGGCGAAACACGGTGGAGGAAGTTCTCTACTTAAGTGCACAACGGTGTTATACCGTCTTCTATAGAAACAGTGAGGACAACAACATACTTAGTGATATTGTCATTGCACACCAAACATCAATTACAGTGATCAGAACAGGGCCATATGTACTGATAATGGATACCACATATAAAACGAACAAGTAAGTTCTCTATTAAAGCATTGTTTTATTAATTATCTGTATTAATTTAAATATATATTGCTTGTTAAGTTGTATTTTAAAATGGTTTATAGGGTTTTGGGTTTAGAAATTATATATTTGGTTTAATCATAAAGTTTCCTATTTATTTTAAAATTAAGGTCCAATATGCCACTATTGGAAGCCGTAGGGATGACTCCGACTGGTAAGAACTTCACCGTGGCAACTGCTTTCATGCGCAATGAACAGGCTACGACATGCAGAGTAATGCAAAAAATCAAGTATTTATATGTTTCATTGGCTATGTAAATTGGCAACGACTCAATTCTTAATGATGGTGAGCCAATTGTGATTATTACTGATAGGGAAAGCGAACTTATGCTTGTGATTGAGGATGTGTTTAGCAAATCATATTGTATGTTATGTAGAAGGCACATCGACCAAAATGTCACGCGTCGGAATGTCACGTGCCATATCGGGTCTTTTGCTGCGAGACCCTGAAATCTTACTCATGATCGATATGAAAGTGTTGGTCAACCCTTTCTCTTTCCCGTGACGAGGCACAGATGCCATAGGTGCCAATGGCACAGGCTGCTCCTCGTCTCCAGCGTCATCACGGTCGTCATCATAATCACCCTCATCATGAACTCTCTCATTGCCGTCTCCCCCAATATGTAGGGACCGGACCCTGTCAGGCTCCTCGCCTAAACCCCTATCACCCTCCAAACCCATATCTCCAGAAACCCTCCCTATAAAAAGCTCAGAAGATGAAACGCCATAATCAGTGACTATATAATCATGTGTGCTGTACGAAGAATTGGGAGGGACACTGCCCACAATCTGGTCGAAAAAATATGCCCCTAACTTCCTCGTTGGACCACTAAAATCATTTAAAGGTTCCTGAGCTAAAGATCTATATGGTATATGAGGACGAATAGTAAGAGCATGTAGGTAGCGATCATACACTGCAGGTGGGGGGTGTGATGGTGGATGTGAAGATCCATATACATCATATGGTACTGGAATATGAAGCAGGTGTGATGGAGAGGAGGTCGAGATCTAATCGGTACATGTCGTGGTTGGGTAGAAGACCTGGGTGCACTTGTATCATAATTAAAACCAGTAGCAAAAGCGTAGGAGTAGACGGAAGGTCGGAGGTACTATATTGCCCCCTCAAACCTCTAGACGAAGTTGTAATAGCGTGACCCTGAACTCGATCTGTCCTGTCCGTGACAGGACCAAGATCATCATCTCCTCTACGACCGTCTGGTCGAACCATCTATTATTTATTCAAACACATTAATAACTGTTTATCATATATTTGAACATTTATTATTTAATTATTTATTCTTATCATGATCTGTTATTTCAGTTCTACTATTTAATTTCTTTTCTATTATTATTCATCACTAATATTACTTAGTAATAGTTATTAATTTATATATTATTTGATCTTATTAAAACCCTAAAACAACAGGCCAAGACTAACGTTCAAATTCTTACTAACCCTAATTCTTATTAAAACCCTAAACCCTAAACCATAGCAAAATGATGCATGAAGATTAACGTTGAAATTATTCAAAAAAACATAATTCATAATCATATTAATAATAAAAATTATAATATAAATATTTTAAACAACTAGTTATATTTATTCTACATATATAAAATTAAATAAGAATTCAAATAAACATGAAATTAAATTCAAGAAACACTCCTTAAATAATTGTGAACACAAAAGTAAAATATATCAACAAATATTAAAAAAATCGTCAAATGACATTTTCGCCCAAGTTGGCGAAAAAACCATGCAGTTTCGCCCACCCTGGAAAATCCAAGTTTCTGACCACTGCTACTTGCGAAAATCTTCATGACTTTCGCTAGTCCGGGCGAAAGTACTACATTTTGGCAAAAAAATGAACAAACTAAAATTGCGATTTTCTTTCAATACAATGCATATTTTCATGATCTAAACCGATAAAATTGTAAATAAATTAGTATAGATCGAAGTACTAACCTTTTTTGAATTGCAATGGTTGAATCTTCCAAGATCTGCGATTAAAGTGAAGAGTTCTAGAGAGAGTTGAGAGGATTTTCTTAAGAGAGAGAAAATGTTAAGGTAAAAGTGAAGATTTTTAAAATTTTTTGCGTTATCCTTATAGATTTTTGAGTTGCGGTTATTAAAACCCAAATTGTAAAAGGGAAAAAAATCTTCAAAAGATATCAAATTTATGATGCCAGATTAGACAAGTGCTAATTTAGGACAAAAAGACTTTGGAAAGAATGAATCACTCTTTCTATCCTATTAAAGCACCAAGTGCACAAAGTAACGTGCAGCGTGAATCATATCATTATTCGCACATCACTCACGTGTGCGTATAGGTTTTTATTTCTCTGAACTATACGTTAGAAAACTGAACTATAGTTGTAGAAAAATGAAACAAATGTTTCTAAAACATACAACACCCATAAAATATAATTAACATCCATAACTTAATATCGAAGGGAATAACAGTTATAAAAAAATTGAATTACAACTATAGAAAATGGAAAAATGTTAGTAAAAAATGGAATATCGATACCATATAATTGTTATTCACGATTGTATGGAACAAAATTTATAAAAAATTAAACTATAATTATAAAAATGTGGAACAAAATGTTAATAAAATATGGAACACCAATGAAATATAACTATCACACACGACTTAATATTGAATGGACCGACAGTTATAGAAAATGGTACTATAATTATAGAAAAATGAAACAAATCTGTAACACATGAAACATCAATAACATATAACTATTATTCACGATTTACTATTGCATGGAATAACAATTATAAAAAAAATGGAACTACAGTTATAGAAAAATAGAATAAACATTAGTAAACGATAAAACATCGATAACATATAACTATTATCCACAACTTAATATTGCATGGGACTACGATATTAAAAAAAATGAACTACAGTTATAGAAAAATTCAACATATATTAGTAAGAAACGAAACATCGATAACATATAAATACCACCCACAGATTAATATTGCATGAAATAACATTTATAAAAAATGAAACTACTGTTATAGAAAAATGGAACATCGACAATAGAAAATGTAACATCGACGATCTGAGCCGTTTTTTCCGTAAGGTTTAACAATTTCTATTATGTTTTTAGATTTATAAGATTTAACTATATTATATAGTATATTTGATTCATATATGGTATATTTTATCCATATTGATAACGTGTGTCATATGGACACACATTAGAGAAACCTATATTATTAATATAGTATTAATTAAAATAATAAATATCTATCTGTGGTTCAAGAAATTAAATTTTTGTTCTTTTAATTGAGTTTTACATCAAATTGAAGTGACTACATAGCATTGATGTTTCTCCTACGATTCAATTCTTCTTTTGGAGATTGTTATTGTATTCTGATTCTCCATTGTGATTGTAAGCATCTGATTTGTTTTCAGATTGATTTAATTACACTAGTTTTACAGTTTTCCCTACCCTATCTGTATCCTGCTTATTGTGCTGGCGATTGGCTCTCAATCCCTAGTAAAGCACATCAATATCATAACTGTTGAAAATTTTGAATCACAAAAGAAGATGATTATATAATTAAATCTTTTTTTCTCATCCAAGAAATCGCCATGACTTTTTTTTTAACAGTTTTTCCCTACCCTATTTCTACCTTGGTTATTGTGCTGGCGAGTTGGCTTTCAATACCTAGCAAAGCATATCAATATCATAATTGTTGGAAATTTTGAATCACAAAAGAAGATGATTATATAATTAAATCTTTTATTCTCATCCAAGATCGTCATGACTTTTTTTTTCCTGTTAATCTCCTTACTTATCTCTCTCTCTCTGTCTCTCTCTCTCACACACACACATTTAGGTTACAGATAAATCTTCTACTCTCAATTTGGTATCTATGATGGTTTCTTGAAATATATATTTATAATTTGGACTTATAATTTGTCTGCTACTTTCCAATAATCCACTACTTTTTTTTATGAAACAATAATCCAATACTTAGAAACTTAGTAACATGATTAAGCCATTAACTTAATCAGTGTTCTTAACAAGAGAAAAGCAAGACTCCCAATAGGCGATTAACAAATATTTCATTATCAATTTATGATATATTGAAAGGTTTGGTTTGAATTTTAAAACCTAATAATCATTATTCCTTTTAACAGGTTCTTGTTGATACTAAAATTCAATTCTTGATTTCCCTCACAACCCTTTAAGATCATATCAACTATCAAGTAACTGAGAAGTTCTCCACAAGTTCTTTAATTTTTTTTTCACTTTTCACAAGTTTCTTTGAGTGGTAGGTTCTATGATTCTAATCAATTTACCACTTTAGAAATTTGAGTATTAACTTGTGGATACATTAACTTATCAATACTAAGATAGTTTTCCCCTTCCTTGCAAGGAATTGACATTGGGTTTGGTGGTATGTAGTAGTAATAAATTTGGATTTGATCAGAAGACAAAGGAGGAGGAGGAGGAGGAAGAAGATTAGAGAAAATGATGATACGCTTAGGAACGTATCCATTATCGTCATATTACCCTATCTACATATACATATCTATATTTATGCATCTATTTTTTCCCCTAGAAATCTATGCATCTATATATCTACCTATATAAATTACTATCTTTAGTTTAAATTTAAAAAATTAATCAAATTAACTTGATTTAGTTTGAAACATGTTTACATGATGTATTTATTTTTTTTATTAACTTTTGCCATTACTTATATTTTTATTTTTTATTATTGCATTTAGTCATTTATTTTTTGGTGGATTTAGCATGTAATGTGGAAGTGACCCATACTACATTTTTTTCATCTATAGATTAAATATTTATAATTTGGATCTTAATCAATTTGTTGAAAATTCCAGATCAGCTCATTAAAGATTAATGAACTCTTAATAAAAGTTTGAGCAACCCTCCCTTCTTCAGATACCTTTTGAGGTGAGTTAGGTCCAAACCCAAAGTTTAACATGGTATCAGAGCTCACAGATGACCTATTTGCACGGGAGGAGTTGTGAATCCTTTCCTCTTGAGGTGTCTTTTAGGATGAGTTAGGCCGAAACTCAAAATTATAATAATATTAAACCACCATTTTTTTCTTATTATTTTTTTTGAAAGGTTAAACCACCATTTCTATTGAAACAACTTTATGAGACAAAAGAAATATCTCAAATAAACTACCATTTTATATTATTCTAATTTCTCCAAGTACATTTATTCAAAAAAAAAAAAAAAAACCTTCTCCAAGTACTTGACGAAGGAATATCTGAAGAACAACGTTGGTGATTGCGTTGGCTTTGAGTAATAATGTCACCAAACTCAGGACCTTAATATTTATGAACTAAATTAAAAACATTGATTATATGCACATTTGATAGAATTTTAATGATTAAATTTCATTATCTTTTACAAATTTAATCTAAATCCTAACAAATTAACCTCATCTCTCAAACAATGATAATTTTAGTTTATTATAAGAAAATCTTTTGTTATTTTAAAAAAATGATGGTATTTTTAAAATTTTTCATTGATGATATTTATATTTATATAAAATTTCTCACGTTTGAACTACAAATAATATGACAATTTATTTATTTTAATAAGTTAGTGATACATGCTATATCTATTTTGTTATATTACGATTATTTACGAATACATATTTCAATTTTATGATTTATAAATATTCACTCGTACTTCAAGCATGCGGTCATAGCTAGTTTAATAAATTAACCTAGCTACGTTCTCCGTGTTTAGGAAAATATATATAACATGTGTCACTAACTTATTAAAAAAATTATAACTATCATTAGCATTTGTGATTCAAATATTAAAAACGTTTAACAAACATATATTTCATGATGAATAAATTATATGTAAAACTGTTAGTCTGATGGTTTTCCCCTGAACTAATATATTATCATAACAAATTATGATTCTCCCTATTAAAGAAACATATATATAAATAAATGTATTTTTACATGATGAGATACTTATAAATTATATTTTTAAATATATACCTTATGTGTAACGCCCCACTCGGTAGGCACCTCGGGCGATCTTGAGAGGGTAATTATCGTAAATGTAGTAGTCGGGTCTAATGTAGTAAAACCTAAGAATTTATGGTACACACTTTTTGCGATTTAAAATACTCGGTAGTATGGCATAGGATTAAAGTGGTATTTTCTTTTTATGGGAGGACTTTATCTTTTATTATTATTTTATTCTTAGATCATTAGGGCTTGTTAAAAAAGAAAGAAAAAAAAATGCTGCCACTTATCTAGAGGAGTGTGCCACTTGGCACTTTGCATGGCCCTTAAGGGATTGTGTATATATATATATATATATATATGTAAATGGATGATGCATTTGTTTCTTTCCTCTCCACCTCTCCTCTCTGCTTCCAGCAAAGGTGAGGTTTTTTTATTTTATTTATTTTCTTTCTTTTCCTGGTTTCTCCTTCTGTTGTTTTTGTTTTTTTCTTTTCCTTTTTGTTGTTTTGATCATTTTATCTTGCTTTCTCTTTTTCTTTTTTTAGGCATTTTAATAATTGTGTAATTTTGGTATGGTATAATATTTTGAAGGCTTTAATATTTACTACTTAGTATATATATATATATATCTATATCTACTTATATATATATATATATTGTTACAAGTTTTATTTTTCTTAAGCTAGGAGTTAGAATTAGTCTTTGATTATTTATTTGGGTTAGCTAGTTCCAATTTATTTTCTTCTTTTTGTTGATGGGTTGAAGAGTTTAATTTTAGAGTCTTGAGATGACGTATTTAGGGTATAATTTGGTATAAATTTAGTTAATTTTTATTTTGATATATCTTATTTAATCTTATATAAATTTATTTATTTATTTTTTCTTGGTATAATTTCTTATCTAAAGTATTTTTTTTATATACCTAATTTTTAGTAAATGATTTTAATGTATTTTCTTTTATATATATATATCTTTAGTACACGTAATTGTTTATATTCTCATATATATATAGTATATATATTTGCATGTACAGTTCTAATATCTATATATCTTAAATATATAGTTGCATGTATAGTTTAACATATATATTTTTAGTATATATATTCACATATTTATAGTATACATATTTACAGGTTTAAATTTCAATTGTTTATATATATGTGTATATCTTTTTGCATGCATGGGGATGTTATAAAGAGTTGTAGTATATGAAGTCTTGAATATATTTTACTATATAAAGAAATTCTAGTATATAACTTTATATATATACATGCTTGTGGTATATAATTGTTGTGAACAATTTTAGTATATATAGTTGCAAAATATATATATTTTAGTATATATGGGATTTTCTTTTTATATAAATAATTTTAGTAAATAAAGTCTTGTATATATATATATATATTTTAGTACATAACTTTGTACATATTTTTATATACATAACTTTTATAACTAATTTTGGCATTCATAAATTTTATATGTATTTTTAGTATAAATGATTCTTGAAAATGATTTTAACATTTATGGTTATATATATAATTTTGGTATATTTAACTTTCGTGACTAATCTTGAAATATATATATACACCTATTTTTGTATATGGCATTAGCATATATATATTTTTAGTATCACCGGTACGTATGTATTATTTTGGTGTAGGTGGGTTAAGAAGCTTAGGATTCTTTAGGTTAGTATATGTGTAGTTATATCCTGGGTTCATAAGGAGTTATTACTTTTATTTTTGGAGGCGAATAGAAAGGTTTGGATTTATACTTAAGTGTTTTTTGGTATCCTGTTTGTAGGATTATAGCATCAGAGCTGCACTCAGGTGAGTCCACAAACCCTTGTTCTAATATTATTCGAAAATATTACAGGCCTTGTAAAATGTGTTTTCCGAATCTGTTACAAAATATTTACTACGTTCAGCATGTTACAATTTAGCATATCTTTCGGAGATGTTATCCAGAATGTGTTACCTATTTTCTCAGAGAATGCTTAGGGCCCGTGCTCCATATAGGTGTGGCCTTTTCAAAACGTTTTATAATTGTTGTAAAGAAGGATTTGGCCGTACACAGGTTTCTTTGGGAAGATTTACATGTCGGAAAATTTTCTGGTTTTGAAAAGCTACACTGTTTTGACATGCACGAGTATAAGTATGGCATTTATGTGTGAATTTGCATAAACATATGGTAATTGGCAGATATGGATCTTTGCTGAAAATGTTCATGACCTGATTCTGTCCTGACGGCTGGTCAAGCGGCCTTTCTATTTTTTTTAAACACATAAAAAAACCCCAATCCGACCAAGGTTACAGTTCTAGTTATAATCTTGTGTTTAGAAATGTCAGAGGATTGCACTGTACGTGGCTAGTCCCCAGTACGAGGGCGTGGACGATTCAGACTTGGGAGAGTGGATCCACTTGAAAAGGGGCATAGTACCATGGAGGGCATGTCCCAATTGGTCTATGTGGATACCGCATCATGCTCTACTGTGGGACGACCGCCTTCTAGAGAGCCAGGAGGGGTTTGAAACTGAGGTTGGTCCCAGGACAGACCTAGTATGTTCCCCAGGAATTTGTAGCTTGTTTAGATTAGTTTTGGGAGAGCGGTTGTTTGGTAATCGAGCACTCATATGGTGTTTGGTTGGTATTGACTACGAGATGGTGGAATTTCATTCCGATGACCTCGTTGTGGGATTCGGACCTTGTCCGTCGAGCCTAACTGTGACACTGTGTGTTTCTTTGCATTCGGGGTGTAGAAGCTGCGCTGATGTGTCTTGATTCACTTAGACTTCCCCGCTGCACTCGAAACCCTCATGTCGGTTCAAGCATAAGTTTTATTAAAATAACAAAAGAAAGTGTTTTATTATTACATTGCATGAACTGTTTTCGTTAAACTGCATCAGCATTGTTTCAAAGAAATCACTAAGATGCACACACACGTGGACTCACTGAGCGTTCGCGCTGACATTTTCCATATCATGTTTTCTCCTCAGATTAACTCAGGATACACAGAGACACGATGAGCCACTGAAGTTTTGGGCATGGAGTTTTAGACCAAGCTTCTGTAGAAGAATATGTTTTATGTTTTATTTATGTTTTGTGTTTCTTAGACTTGGGCCAGTTTTAAAGTTTTTCTTGTTATGTTGTCATGAGGTTGTGTTGGTGAAGATACTTTTATTTATGTATTGAAATAGTTATTAAGAAGTTTTCATAAATCTCGTGTTTGGAGCACACTAGTAGTAATCAATTTACTTAAGTTTTCCACTGCGTACTTTGTGTTTACACCTATAAGTGTTAACCTGGGGTTGTGCTTTTGTTTGAGCTTATAATTTAGTGCCGAGAAGCACACATATACCCTATTCAGCTGCAGTTGACCTAGTGGCAGTGTTAGGGGTATCACAGGTGGTATCAGAGCATCTAGGTTCATTTCTAGTTTTGAACTATTGGATTTTAGACAAGCTATAGGAGTCAACTGTTTAAACTTTGATGTCAGCCATCGATTTCTTGGGTAGTGCTGACCCTAAAGTTCTGTTTTATAGGTACTAGATGGCCACCATACTCGTAAATGGATATATTAGGAGGGCGCACTCGTGAGCGGGTCCAGCGAGACTACCCCCTCATCATCATACTCCCTTAGGGAGATTGTTCCGGAGAGAGATTCGATCCCCATAATTGACCTCTCAGACAGTGAGACCGTAGAGGGACCGGTGGTGTAGGGAGTGGAGCCTGGGGTGTCGATAGAATGTTAGTATATGTCCTAAGACCAATTGACTCACATTTATAATTTATGATGCATGTATTTTTTAATTGTATTTTATGCTCTTGATCATCAAGTATGTGACTTGATAGTAAAACTTTTATAGCTAATAAAATACTATTCTTATTTGTCCATAGTTTATTACTTCTTGTAAACTAGTGTGAAGTTGATTGATGGTCAAGTTTTACTGATCATGAATATGAGATATAAAATTAATTCATAAATACATATTGAGAATATTGTATTGGACATGACTCAAAGTGAAGAAGAAATATTGCATGGGTTTAAGTTATAAGTATTTCTTCTCAGATTTATATTTGGTGTCCTTTGACCTAATGTTTCTTGCATGCGGAGAAAATATGTTTTGACATAGTCAAACATTACTTTTAATTAGGTGATTATTATGACTATTGGTTGGCTTATTTTCTTGTCATGGCTTGAATATTGGAGATAGTGAAAGGGATTTGTCCCTCTCCTTTTAGAGAGAGATATCCATGAGCCCCTAGATAAGGAAGACTGGAAAATATGCATGACCATGCTCAAATAAGTATTAATAAGGTGTTATTAATATTATTTATTGGAACAGTCTGTCTGGTGATCAAGTAAATGGTTAATTAAGTTTTATAAGGATGACTTAGTCCATGTTTATACTTAATTAGGATGTCGTGTGACAAAAGTACTAAATATTACATCTGATGCTAGGTTATTATTGCATTTACTTAACTTGGGTAAGCATAATGTCTTGCTAGAGGCCGCTTATGTTTTGTGAATAAATGTCTAGGACATTTTTCATTCACTGCCAACGTTAAGTGAACCTACAGGGTCACACGCATAGACGATCTTGTGAGCATAATGTCCACGTTCAATGGATCTAGATTGTGTCCAGATTCGTTGAACGTAGACAAAAGGGGAATCAGATTTCATATTGTATTTTCTGGTAAGTTAATAAGTAATTAATTTTATTTAATCGAATAAATGAAATTAATTACTTAATATTACTCTTCCAACCATTGGATGATTATAGGAATATTTGCAACTGTCATTAGATGACAGTTAGGGTTTTGATATTGACAGCTATAAAAGGTTATGTTAACCTTTTCTTGCCAGCTGTCCTTTATCTGAAAAAGAAAAAAAACCTAAACCCTAGAACGGCGATATAGTACCTAGCCTCCTCTCTCCGAAACACGACCGATTACCAGATAGTCAGGATCAGTTCTGAATAGTTTTAAGAACACAGAAGGGGCTAGCATCTCGATCGCTTGCAGAGGAGTTCGTCACGTAGATACCAGTAGAGGGCGAAGCATAAAAAGCAGCGCCTCCACACTGAACAATCAAAATATTGAGGTAATTTCTATCCAATCGGTTTTTCTAGTATGTGCAGATCCTGCTGATGGATTTCTGTAGTTTTATTTTATTTTGTTTTTTTGCCTACGGACTCCAACAAGAAGAAGTCCCCAACGAGGCCGAGTCTGATGCAGGGATAGTACCTGAGCTGGAGGAAGTGGCACAGGTGGACGCTGAGGGTATGGGACTCTCGCAACGGGTGGATCCCCGTTACCGTTATCACCTATTTGTGACTATTGCTTATGGAGTGGGCAGTAGGTGGAGGCCGCTGGACAGCAGATTTCGAAGTTTAGAGAGGAGATTTCTATGGTGGATTCCCTATTCTATACAGCTCGCCAGGCACATCGACAGGTGACAAATCGGCCTGCTATGCTGGGATGGAGCTAGTTCAAGTGCGGGAGGCACACGCGGCTCGAGAAAGGGAGATTCTGGAGTTGATGGATGGGTGGGACTGGCTTAGGAGGTTTATGCCCAGTTCCTTAGTACCACTAGGGATTCAGTGGATAGAGCCTGCACCGAGCCGGAGTCCCAACTAGAAAGTTCTAGTAGCCGACACCCTTAGACGGAGTAGACCTGGGATAGGGTGTAGGGGATTTTTGTGTATATAGTTATTTGGATAGGTATAAGTGGTGTTTGATTGAGGCTTGACATAGTGGCTTTAGGATAGTGGATAAGTGATCCCCGGGTTTTTGGATATGTATAGTAACCCGGTCACATATTTTTTGAGTGATAGGACAAGGATGATTTGTCAGTGACACTACTTGTACTAAAGATCCTGATTTTGGGATCTACATATATATATGTTTATGTTTATATGTATGTATTTCTGGTAGTGCCTGTGGTGTATTTATATTTACTTGTTATAGAGTAGTTGAAAACTTGGAAGTTTATACGTAATAGAACGTTCTGGTTGTTATAGAAACATGTCAAATTCATGATTTTCCAATTATGCGGACGAGGCTGTGTCCGAAAATTCTCAGAGCAGACAACCTGAACCCATTAGGGAAAACACACCTCGTCCAGAACAAGCTACGCACACAGTAATGGAGAATTTCATGATTAGAATGACAGAGTTGTTAGAAACTTCAATGGCCACAAAGAGGAACGAGCAAGTACCGGCCACTGGGGCAGATGAAGCACTAGACGATTTTTGAAGTTTCGACCACCGGAGTTCTATGGAGAAGTTGAGCAAGAAACCGAAGCTGAACTATTCCTCTAGCAGCTGAGTGATATTTATGATACCCTTAAGTACAAGGATGCCTTGAGGGTAATGTTCGCAGCTTTTAGATCTGTGGCATGGCAAAAGATTGGTGGCTTAGAGCTTTCGAAGCTCGGTCACTCAAGAACCAACCATGGACCTAGAACGATTTTCAAGAAGAATTTAGGAAAGAGTACATACCTGGTGGGTTCGTGAGCAACAAGAGGATGAGTTTCAGCAATTGAGACAGGGTAACCTGACAGTTACCCAGTATATTGCAAAATTCAATAGGTTAGCTAAATACTGCTTAAGATTGATAGATACTAATGAGAATAAGATGCGGCAGTTTGTAAAAGGATTAAGGGTGAAACTACAACGGGCATTGGTACCCTTACAACCAATGGGATTCGCAGCAGTAGTTGAACCCACTACAAGGACAGAGATGGCGGATCAAGTAGTTACACGGAGGAAGGCAGCTATTGGCTCAGCTGCAAACCCCTATAAACATTCTGGACAAGGACCATGGAAATCTAGAGATTCTAAGAAATCCTGTGTGAGCAAAGGATCGGAAATGAAGGCCAGCGAACCCTAACCCCTAGATAAGTCCATAGAGTATATACGTACTGCGGACGAAGTGGACATGTGGCAGAAGTGTGTTACCAGAAGTCAAGATTATGTTACTGGTGTGGGAAACCAGGACATGTTAGGGATCAGTGCCCGGAGATGCAACAAGAATCACTAGAGACGTCCAGAAGAACTGGCTGACTCCCTGCTATGAGAAGAGCCACAGAAGAAAGGAGTGATAAGCCACAAGTGAAAGCAAAAGTTTATACGTTGGATGGACTGCCCGTAGACACCCAAGCGGAAGTAGTCGAATGTATGATTCAAATCCTTTCTCAACTAGCAAGAGTACTCATTGGTTTTGGAGCTATACATTCTTCGTGAGCTTTCATTTCATAAAACATATTCCTATACCCTCCTTTGAAATGCATTATCAGTTGATAGTTAGCACTCCTATGGGCATGACTAAGATAATTGAGGTAAATTACCCAGGTTGTGACATCTGTGTTGAGAGTATGATTTTTATCCTGAGATTTAATTGCCTTACCATTTGGGAGTTATGATGTGATACTTAGGGATGGACCATTTGATAACTTCGAAGAGTAGGATGCTATTCCAAATTAGATTTAAGATAAGGATACTATCAGGTATGAACAAAAGAAAACATCTTTTAACACATGATATAGGCATTATGAGTTTGTTTTATGCCATTTGGATTGACAAATGCTCCTGCGACATTCATAGAATTGATACATAGGATTTTCTGTCCTTACTTGGATGAGTTTGTGGTGCTTTCCATTGATGATATTCTTTGAAGCGTGTTATAAACCTTGTAGGAACATAAGTTGTACATCAGGTTTGGTGAATGTAAGTTTTTAATGGCGACGGTAACTTCCTTAGGGCATGAGATAACTCATGAAGGAGTAACAATAAAACCAGTAAAGGCAGAGCAGCGACCGATTGGATGTAACCCAAGATACCAATAGAGGATCGTCAGACCTTTAGCACAACTTACAAGGAAAGCCATCGAGTTTATATGAGTAGAGAAGTGTGAGAGAAGCTTCCAGGAAGTAAAGCATCAACCAATTACGGCGCAAGTTAGAGCAAATCTATGTAGACAAGATTGTTCGACTCCATGTGGTGTCCGATGATATTGTATCCGATAGAGACCCAAGGTTTACCTTGAGGTTTTGGCCCAATTTCCAGGAAGCTATGGAGCCAACCTAAGTTATAGTACCACAGTACATCCCAAAAGCAATAGACAGTCCGAGAAAACGATTCAAACCCCAGAGGATACGTTGAGAGCTTATGCCTTAGATTTTGGGAGCAAGTAAGTTGACAATCTTGCTTATGCTGAGTTTGCTTATAATAACAGTTACCACTCTTTGATTGGAATGGCCCCATTTGAAGTATTATATGGTAAGAAATGCAGACACCCCTGTACTGGGATGAGATTGAAGTTTGATTTCAGTGAAAACAAAGGAACCTGGTGCAAGAGTTGGAGGAAATGCAGAAACAAGTTAGGATAATACAAGATTGGCTTCGGGCAGCTAAAAGTAGACAGAAGAGCTATGCTGATAGTCGAAGAAGGAACCTGGAGTTTAGTGTAGGAGATCGAGTTTTCTTGAAATTTATGCCACATCGCGGAAAGCCTAAATGTCCAAGGGGAGGAAAGTTAAGCCCTCGATATGTCGGACTGTTTGAAATTATTAACAGGGTTGGTAAAGTGGCATATCAGTTAGCCTTACCGAATGAGCTTATGGGCATGCATGACGTGTTTCATGTATCATATTTAAAGAAATATCATCCTACACTGGATCATGTGCTCAATGATGACCAACTGGAGTTACATGCCGATTTGTCGTACGAAGAAAAACCAGCAGTAATTATAGAACGAAGCGTAAAAGAGTTACGTGGAAGACAGATTCTAATTTGTAAATTTGTATGGAGGCATAATGGAATTAAGGAGGCAACCTGAGAGATTGAGGAATATCTGAAGAAGAAGTATCTAGAATTTGTAGGTGTATGACTATTAAATTTCGAGGACAAAATTTTTCTTAGGAGGGAAGAATGTAACGCCCCACTCGGTAGGCACCTCGGGGGATCTTGAGAGGGTGATTGTCGTAAATGTAATAGTCGGGGTCTAACGTAGTAAAACCTAAGAATTTATGGTATGCACTTTTTTTTAGCAATTTAAAATATTCAGTAGTCTTGCATAGGGTTAAAGTGGTATTTTCTTTTTATGAAAGGACTATATTTTATTATTATTAGTATTATTATTATTTTATTTTTAGATTATTAGATTATTAGGGTTCGCGCTCACGTTTTCCATATCATGTTTTCTCCTCAGATTAACTCAGGAGACAGAGGCACGATGAGCCGCTGAAATTTCGGGCTTCCCTAGAGAACATGTTTTATGTTTTGTTTATGTTTTGTGTTTCTTAGACCTGGGCCAGTTGTAAAGTTTTTCTTGTCATAAGATTGTGTTGTGAAGATACTTTTATTTATGATTGAAATGGTTATTAAGAATTTTTCTTAAATCTCGTGTTTGGAGCACACTAGTAGTAACCAGTTCACTTAAGTTTTTCGCTGCGTACTTTGTGTTTATACCTATAAGTGTTAACCCAGGGTTGTGCTTTTGTTTCGAGCTTATAATTTAGTGCCGAGAGGCACGCAGATACCCTACTCAGCCACAGTTGACCTAATGGCAGGGTTGGGGGTATCACATTATGACACATATTTTCTTATAAGGTAACTCGAAAATTTCATCAATTCCTAAATTAATGATGTTTCTTCATAAACATTTATAATGTTCGAGACATGTTCAGGTATTATATTTAATTTTATTTTATATATATCTCTTTGCAAAGTATGTATAACATACAATATTATTAATTATTTATAAGATATAATATATAATAAATATATAAATATATAATTAGAATCATATCTCCTTAACAATCTAAATTTTGTGTTACAACGAAATTTTCCAAAACCAAAAAATAACCAACCTCTCCCCAATCCCAGTTCTCCGCCCCCCACAACCCTCCCACCCTCTCCCCCGAAAGAAATATAAAAGATAAAGGTCAATAAAACGAGCTCTTATAATTAAAGGAATAAGAAAAATAGGAGGATCATGAGTGTTTATATTAATACATATAAATATGGTTTCACTTCAACCAATTAAAAAAATAATTAATAAGAATATGACATTTAGTTTGATAGTGATGAGGGCACTCCATAGTTCCCCATAATATTAGGAATTAATTTCAAAACCACTCGATTAATTACAATTGAGTACTTAAACTTTTAATCTTAATAATTAAGTACCTAAATTAGGTTCTGCTAATAAAATAAATTTTAATAATCAAGTATCTAATTAGGATTCAATAGTTATGTTTATTGGGGGAACCTAATTTAGGTACTTGATTGTGAAAAATTAAAAGTTCAGGTAAATAATTGACAATTGACAAAAAAGCATAGAAGTGTTTTGGAATTAACCCTAATATTAGGGGTTAATAGACTTCAAACTCTTAACAGAATTATCTTAATATTCCTAAATACATTTAAATTAAAATTTATCTCTAAAAAAGTGATTTTTTTTGCACTACGAATATTAGTGTATTGCTTCACAACATTTGTACTTAATAAGATTTTTTTACTAGGACGGAGTTATGTTGGAGCCTAGAAGGGCCCTAACCCTGTCAAAAAAAATTTCACATTTTATAAGCAGTATAAAATTATATACATTTTTTGTATAAAGTTAGTATATTTATAATTAAATAATATACTAAGTTTTTATATTTAAATTTTGGCCCTAAAGCTAGGCCTTGCATATAGGTGGGAGTACATTAGCAACATATAGAGCACGGTCTAAATGAAGAATATTATTAAAACCAAATGTTTAACATGTACCACAATTTACCTTGAGAGCCAAACTAAGGTAAGTAGTATTTTCTTTTTTCTTTTGAATAGGAAGCTAAGTAGTATTTAGGTCCTCATATTAGTTTGGCAATTTATGCATTATCCATATTAGAGAAATTTAGTCTCACTATATATATACACTAAAAAGAAGCAAAGAAGCCTTTGAAAATTGGATGAGGCCATTAAAGTGGTCAATATATTTTTTCTTATCCCTAAATGGACCATAACCTTAATAATAATGCATTATCAGGAGTGAACAATTTAATTTAGACAATAATCTTGTTTACTAACGTGGCGAGGACATGATGGTGCTTGGTTTTGAGGTGGGCAATAACGCACAATGATTGCGCGTTATCGCCAGTCATAACGCACAGAGATTATGCGTTATTGTGAAGTATAACGCAAAATAACTGCGCGTTATCATGTTAAGAAAAGCTCTTCACCCTAGCTGCAACTCTATTTTTTTGTCTTTCTTTTTTTGTTGAATTTTCGCCGCTACTCTTTCCGACAAGGTCCTCCTCCTTCCCTCTTCCTCTTCTTCTCTTTCCTCGTATTTTCGAAATTTACAATCAAAATTTCTCATAGTTTGTTTCGATTTCTGAAATTCAAGTTTAGGTCGGCGGCACCTCCCTTGGAGTGCGAAGGTTTTTAGAGTTTTGGAGTGGAGAACGGTAGAGAAAGCTCAACCGAATAATGTTAATTTCAATTTATTCAAATTTTTGGTAAACTTGTAATGTCTATAATTGTTTTAAATTTTTTGTGCACTATGTGTTAATTTTTATTATTGTTTATATGAAAATTATTGTTTATTGTGGTTTGTGAATTATTTTTATGAATTTTATTTGGATTATTTTTCAATTTTTTGTAATTTATTTTTGTAAATATGGGTTTAGGGTTTATGTTTAAACTTGTTGTTGTTGTTGATAAATTTGTGCATATTTGATTATTTTATTAATCTAATTATTTTTTCTATTCGAAATATGATTTGATGAAATGTGTGAATTATTTTTATGAATTTTATTTGGATAATTAATCAATTTTTTGTAGTTTATTTTTCTAGTGGGTTTTATGATTATGTTAGGGTTGTTATTGGTTCAGCAGCACTGCGTATGATTACACACAGTCTGGAGCATTTCTAGATATGGGCTTGGGAGAGCAGATAGATGACCTTATCGAATCAGGCACTATAAGATTGCTCGATTGGAACGATTCGATGACTGATATTCAGTTAGACATGAGGTTCGTTGACAAAGTCCAAGCAATAAGTGCGGTTTAGAAGTGGTCGATTCGGATGGGTCGAGAATATAGAGTTGTTAAAGCTAAAAGTGATCATGGACAGCAAAATGTTACCATCACAGCGACTCTAATTATTGTTCATGGTACATCTACATAAAAGAGAAAGGAACTCACGGTTGTTGGGAAATAACCATATTCATCAAAGAACACACATGTCTTGTACAAGTGAATTAAAACAAGCACCGAAAGATGTCTTCAAAATTTATTTCAAGATCAATATCGCACGTTGTTGCCAACGATCCAGAGATATCTATCTCAAACGTCATCCAAGAAGTGCAAGTATTATTTCAAATGGATTTTACGTACAAGAGAGCATGGTATGCTCGAAAATTTGCAATAGAGAGGGTTTTCGGCAACTGGTAGTAAATTTTTAATGTTCTACCAAAATATCTACAGGCAATGTAAGATTCAAACCTGGGGACTATCTGCGAGTTCTTGTATCACATAACGAGCAGTCCCCCAAACTATGTTTTCAAATTTCTTTTCTAGTGTTTCTCGCCTTATATAGACGGTTTTCAATATTGTCGGCTGGTGATTTCTGTGGATGGCACTCATCTACAAGGATCATATAAGGGCATACTGTTAATTGCAAGTACATGGGATACCAATAATCATTTGTTCCCACCTGCATTTGCAATTGTTGATAAGGAGTCGTCTGAAAGTTGGAATTAGTTCCTCAAACTTCTACGGGAACATGTTGTCAAGGATTGGCATATATGTCTTATTTCCGATCCCCACACAAAGGGATTTTATCTACTACACAAAATCAAGCTTGTGAAAAACTCCATTCGCGGTTCACAGGTTTTGTCTACGCCACATTTGAGCAAATTTTAGCTAGACCTTCAAGAACAGCGAATGAAAAAGCTTAATGTGGCAGACTGGAACATAATCTAAGCAGTGGAAATTTGACCATATTATGAATGAGATCCAAAAAAGAAATATTGATACTTACGTTTATTTGGCAAAGATAGACATGGACAAATGGATAATTTTACATGATGGAGGGCACATACACAGAATGATGACAACTAACATTTCGGAAGCACTTACCAGTATGTTGAAAAAAGCTAGGGTCTTGCATTTAAAAGCCCTTGTTGAATTAATATTCAACAAACTTGTTAGGTACTTCAACCAACATCGTGAAGAGGCCTAAAATTGTTGCATCCATTTTCGACCAAAGTTTTTGACAAGTTCCTGGGCATTGAATTAAAACCAAGAGACCACAAAGTTACAACTTATGATCCACGAGAAGGAATTTACATGGTCAAATCTCCAATCCGCATTGATGGTACCAGCAATAACATCTATACTTTAAGAATGAATAATAAATTATGCAGTTGTGGCAAATGTCAAGCATATACATTTTCTTGTTCTCATACTCTTGCAGTTTGTAGAGAAAATAGTACGAAAGCAGATATTTATGTGCCAGATATATATTTGCGAGAAACGTACAGAAGAATATACCAATCGAATTTTTATCGGGTTGGGCATGAGGACTTTCGGAGAAATGCTCCTTATAATTTAACATTTCATCCTCCAAACATGAACAATGAATGGGGTAGAAAACAGGGCAAAAAATTTCAGAGGGAAATGGATTATTGAAATTTGGATTCTCCCCCAAGATATAGTAGATGTCGCATGCCATGACATAATAGAAAAAATTGTATAACCCCGGTTCAAACAATGTATAAGTTTGTTTTCTTTAAAGTGTTGTAATAGTTTAGGATTTCTATTAATGAAAATTTTCTTTGAATTTGTTTAAAATACTTCTTCATTACTCTAAATTTTGATAGTAAAATTTACAACAAATAATAAAAATTTACAATACTTTAAATTACTTTTTCATATTATTTTTAATAAAATGGTGATAAGTTAAACATATTTTCTTTTTAAAACTGTTATAAATATTATCATGAAATATACATCAAAATAGGTTAAATAAAATAATACAGTCTTTTTAAAAAAATTATTTAACTATCCAATTTTGCAAAAAACAAAAAAAAAAAAAAAAGAAATTTTGAGTTTTACAAAAAAAAATAAAAATAAAATTGATGTGCTAGATAACACACACGGCTCATGTGTTATTGCTAGTTTGTAACGCCTGTGCTCTGTGTGTTATCTGCCATATAGACAGATTTTAGCAATAACACTGTAGTTAAGGGATAATGCACACCGGATATGCGTTATCTTTATTGATAACGCACACCTTTTGTGCATTATGGTCAAATTATGAAAAAAAAAACTTTTGTGGCTACTTTAGTGGCATTTTTTTAAAAAAATGGCTAATTGCATAAAAAAACCTCTGATGACTAGCACTTTTTGAGCCTCCTCTGTTCGTTTGTTTACGGATTTTTTCTCTCAATTCTCATTTTTCTTCATGTTGGGTTTAGTGTTTATAGTAAAGTGGTACCTAATCCCATCCTTGTCAATTTTGGGCTCAATAGAAATATATTAAGAATGCACAAGTATGTAAGTTTCCTTTGCATTTCTGTCTGTCTATATAAGTTAGTTTCTTGAAGTAGATATTCTCATCTTGCTTTTTATTATGAAACCTGCAAGAAGAAAACAAACACGATTAGCAGGAGAAGATACAGATGAAAAAAATATATATATTGATGATCATGAAGTCCTTTGGACAGTAATTATGAAGTAGATTTGATCATGGCCAGTTTAATAGAGTTTAATTATATCATCCGCGACAGGCTCGGATCGTTGAGGTGGTATAGAGAAGGGTACACAAAGCAATAGTGCAGATTTGGTATATCATTTAGACATTCAGATAATTTGGGATATGGGAAGTTGCATTCGTATAAGGTTTTTTGTTATAATTGGCCAGTTTTTTTTTTTTTTTAAAAAGCCATTAAAGTAGCCATAATTTTGTTTATTCCTAATGGGGCCATAAAGCACACAGTGTGCATTATCCTTAATGATAATGCATATAGTGTGTGCATTATTCCTAATCAGTAATTAAATCCAAAGATTAATTTTGATTAATGACGTGGAAATGATGTGGCAGAGGTGGGTGCTCAGGTGGTTAAAAAACGCACACGCTGTGTGTTATCAGTAATAATAACGCACACAGGGAATGCATTATTCTTATTGATAACGCACACACCGTGTGCATTATCAACATCACAAAATCGCAAAGCCTTAGTTGTCGTTGTAACATTTTTTCTTTGTTTTTTTTCCTTCCCGCTGCAGCACAATTCCTTCTCCCTCCTCCGCCGCTTCGCTTTTTATTCTCTTCTTCTTCTTGCTTTCCTTCTCTTCTTCTCCTTTCTTCATTCCTTCTCTTATTCTCTTCCTCTTCTCCTTCTTTATTTCCTTTCTTCTTCTTTTTACAATGCCAAGTGATGATTCCCGTGGAGTACGAAGGTTGCTGAGTTTTGGGTCAACGAACGATAGAGAAAGCTCCACCGAATAAGATTAATTTCAATTTATTCCGACTTTCTGTAAATTTCTTGTTGTCTGTAATTGTTTTTAATTTTTTTTGCACTATGTGTTGATTTCTAATATTGTTTATATGAAAATTGATGTTTATTGTGATTTGTGAATATTTTTTAGGAATTTTATTTGTCTTATTTCTCAATTTTTTGTAATTTATTTTTCTAGATGTGGGTTTTATGATTATGTTCAAGCTTGTTGTTATTGATAAATTTATGCATAAATCATTTTATTAAACTAGTTGTGTTCTATTAATTTTATATAATTTTATAATGCTAGCATTTATATAATGTTAGCATTTAAATTTGTTTCATTTTTTTTACAAAAAAAGATAATATAATCTTCTCTAAAACTCTAACATTGAAACCTAAACCCTAAAACCCTAAAGTTGAAACCCTAAACCATAAACCTTAGAAAGTGTGTAATAATACTTCACTTTAGATATTTTACTTTAAATTCTATACCCGTAAATATTTTAATTTAGAAAGTGTATAATACTATACCTAAAATCTTAAAACCCTAACATGAAAATCCTAAACCGTAAACTCTAAACACTAACGTGATCTAGTAAACACTAAACCCTAAACCCTAAATCATAAACCCTACACCGTAAAATCTAAAACCCTAAACCCTAAATCCTAAACCATAAACCTTAGAAAGTGTGTTATAATACTTTACTTTAAATTCTAAACTTGTAAATATTTAAATTTAGAAAGTGTATAACCCTAAACCCTAAAACCCTAGTATTGAAACCTTAACACCATAAACCATAAACCTTTGAAAGTTTGTAATAATACTTTACTTTAAATATTTTACTTTAAATTCTAAACCTGTAAAAATTTAAATTTAGAAAGCGTATGACCCTAAAATCCTAAAACCTTAACATTGAAACCCTAAATCATAAATATTAGAAAGTGTATAATAATACTTTACTTCAAATATTTTACTTTAAATTCTAAACCTGCAATATTTAAATTTAGAAAGTGTATTACCTTAAAACCCTAACATTCAAACCCTAAAATCATAAATCTTAGAAAGTGTGGAATAATACTTTACTTTAAATATTTACTTTAAATTCTAAACCCGTAAAGATTTAAAATTAGAAAGTGTATAAACCCGAAACCCTAAAATCCTAACATTGAAACCATAAAATCATAACATTGAAACCCTATAACCTAAACCCTAAATCCCTAAACCATAAACCTTAGAAAGTGTGTAATAGTACTTTACTTGAAATAGTTTACTTTAAATTTTAACCACGTAAAGATTTAAATTTAGAAAGTGTATAATACTATACCTAAACCCTAAAACCTTGTAATATAATGTAGATGGAAGAAGTCCGAGCACATGTATATCTGGGTCCCATAGTCCCTGATGTATTGATGATGCAGCATGAGCATAGGTCTGGATTGATATGGAGTGGGGATCATGAGATGTGTATCACTGATCTTCAGTGAAGATGTTTCGTCATAATCTATTTTAGGCTTACAGTACGGCTCCTCTAGATTGATTGGTATTATTGATAGGATCGGGTTATGGGGAGTTTTTAGATATGGTTACATAGGTTTTGACCACTCACGTATTACTACTTTAGTTGAGCGTTGGAGGCCTGAGACCCACATATTCTACATGATTGTGGTGAGATGACAGTCACTCTACAGGATGTGCATATCTTATAGGGTTTATGGAGAGAGGGGCTGCCTGTTACAGGTCCTAGTTGGAGTATACATCATAAGCAGTATTGGGTTGAGATGATCGAGAGACTTATTGTTGTTAGGTTGTCTCATACTCATTTTTCTGATATAAGGTTAAGAAGGAACCTTTAGAGGCTTGGATCTTGAGAGAGTTCACCAGATCAGAGAGTGATGATTACTTTATCATGTATGCCCGGAGATTTATTTTCTTACTGCTTGGAGGTCATATGCTCCTTGATATGTCGGACAACTTGATTCACGTTCGGTACATTAGTTTATTAGAAGATTTTGATTCCATCGACACTTACAACTGAGAGAGTTGTGTATTAGGGTTTTTATATAGGTGCCTATGCGAGGTAGCCTTAGGGGATGCACCACAGATAGGGGGAGCCCTCGTGCTACTTCAAACTTGGACTTGGTCGCGTATTCCTGTATTGCGTCTGCACCTAGATTAGCATGTGGATTAGATCCTCCTGCTGCACTTGTTGCTATATGGCGCACATTATTTGATCTCAGCTAGCTTCCTACACGTCCTGCTTACTCATAGAGATCAGTTAGATTTCATGCTACCCGACCAGATACTACTTTAAATTAAATTTTTTTACTTTCTTATTATATTTTTAATGTGATAATTATTCAAATATTTTAATTTGCTGCACAGTTTGTATTGCTACCATATCTCGAGCGTGGTCTGGTTCCATCTGACTTGTGGTGGGCAGAGGTGTCGGTGATGTGTTACGAGATAGTGGAGTATCACCATCCAGGCCGCGTGATGCAACAATTTAGACATGAGCAGCCTATACCTGCTGCCTGTGATACTTGGCTTAACCTACATCTATTACAGCTTAGAGGAAATGATCACAAATATTGGACGATGGACCATGCTACTCATGTGGAGATCTGGCATCACTGGAGACAGCACACTAGAGGTAGCCTTCTTTTACCCCTGATGATCTATCATCACCCCAAGAAGATTACATTAGATGATATCGGGATATCATGTGAGTCTACATTGGCAATCTAGCACGTCGTGATACTCGAACTCTCGGATACCAACTAGCTGGAGTCGACAGACGGATGATGGTAATAACTTTATTTATTTATCTTTTATGATTATTATTTCTTTATAATTCTTTTCTAACTATTTTTTTAGAAATCCATGCTGCAGGAGGTAGATGACATGACTACAGGTGTTGGAGGGACCACCATCATCTCTGACTTAGTATGCTAGTGTCATGTGGAAAGTCAAGGCCATCATCCATTGGTGTATGGTTTCTATTGGTGGTATGTTAGGTTGCACCCCTCTCAGCATAATATTCGACAGACATTTACAGTACGACCATCGCGTCGTCATCTCCGGGAGCCTGTACCTGAGAGTGGTGCTCGTGGAGTAAAGAGGGGGGTTGTAGATTTACCGGTAGCGGGGCCTATAGAGGATGCGCTCCTGCCCTTCTACATCTGGGTAGACGAGGACATACAGACCCAGGACAAGGAGGAGAAAAATGTGGATGTTCTAGTAGACGGAGACGTGGAGATCCAGGCTCATATGTTCCACCTAACCTATTCGACAGCCCAGACCTAGATGCTCCAATATTCAATTTGGGTTTGACGCCATTTGCTTCGTCATATCAGAGTGGAGCAGGCACATAACATGTCCCACCAGATCCTATTCAACAGTCCAGATGCAGCTTACGTTCAACCATCTTCGAGTACAGGAGGTACATCTTATACACCTCCACATCCAGGTGCAGTAGGTTTGTCATTTGATGTACCTCTACCTCCCGGTACAACAGATTCATCTGTACCTCATATGCCTATATCTTGTGTATCTTCTTCCAATTTAGATGAGCATGCTGATGAGCCAACGGATGACGTTACACCAGCACAACAACTTGGGTTTGGACATGTTAATGGTAGAAAGACTACTAGATTTATTCCATCTAATTGGCATTAGGGTTTAGGGTTTAGAATATCATTATGACACTTTGTTATATTTTGTATATTATTTCTTTAAATTATTTCTTTATATTATGATGTAAATTATTTCTTTGTATTATGATGTAAATTATTTCTCTATTTCCAATAACCCCATGTGACGATTTGACAACTTAAAATAATTTCACCGATTTTGAATTATTTCCGACAACCCCATGTGACGATTTGAGAATTCGAAATAATTTCACTGGTTTTAAATTATTTCTGACAACCCTATGTAGTGATTTGACAACTCGAAAAAATAATCACCAGTTTTGAATTATTCCCGACAACCCCATGTGATGATTTGACTACTCAAAAAAGTAATCACCGGTTTTGAATTACTTCCGACAACCCTATGTGACCACATGGCAATTCAAAATACCACATGACAGTTCAAAATAATTTCACCGGTTTTGAAAGGTGCCTAAAAGCCCTATATATACGGACTCTAAACCCAATGTGGAGATCACACAACAATTTTCAAGATATTTTCTCCCTATTCTATTTTTGAAACTTTTAAACCCTTTCCTTCTCATCCGTTACAAACAATGAATATGGATACAACTCAGCATGTTAGAGTTGTATTATTTTGGGATTCGGAGCATGCCAAAGATGCGAATAGTCCTTATTTCACTGGAGCGGCAAATAAAACTTGGACTTTTAATCGAATGGTAACACATGATGAACTTGTTAGAAAACTATTGAAGCATCGAGAAATGGATCCAAATCTTTGTTGAGTTCAAATGACAATGAGGGTGCCTTCATTCTATGAAGAGTATCAAATGTTTAATTTTACTTGGTACAACATGAACAACGATGATAAGATGCATTATCTTTAGACTATTAGACCTGATATATCAAAGGAAGGGATTCACGTACTAGTTTAAGTCGAACCGATCCAATCACAGATATTTTCAGAAGTCCAGCACGCACATGTATCAACTGATGAGGATCATCCAAACATTGCTTAACATGTCATGGCAATAACACAGATGGTTTTCGATGAACCGTCAATATTGTACCTAGACATAGAGGAAGATGATGATAGAATGATGACGCGGATGAAGATTATGACATATCAAGTGAATCTGACGCCAACAATAACCTTAATGATGAGGAAGATGACATTAGTACTCCCGTAAACCCTCTATCTTAAACTACAGTGAATTAATGGCAGAGTAGTCAATGGTTCAATAACGCTCCATATGATTATACACAGTCTCGAGCATTTCTATATATGCCCTCGGGAGAGCAGATAGATGACCTCATCGAATCAGACACTATTAGATTGCTGGATTAGAAAGATGCAATGACTGAGATTCAATTAGGCATGAGGTTTGATGACAAAATCTAAGAAATTTGTACGGTTCAAAAGTGGTCTATTTGGATAGGACGAGAGTATAGAGTTGTTAAAAGTAAGAGCGACCAACGGACAATAAAATGTTATTATCACAGTGACTCTAATTATTGTTCATGGTACATCTGAATAAAGAAGAAAGCAACTCATGGTCGTTGGGAAATAAACAGATTCACCAAGGAATACACATGCCTTGTTCAGGTTCATCAGAATAAGCATCAAAATATGACTTCAAAATTTATTTTAAGACTAATATCGCATCTTGTTGCCAATGATCCCGAGATCCCTATCTCAAACGTCATCCAAGAAGTGCAAGTATTACTTCAAACCGATTGTACGTACAAGAGGGCATGGTATGCTTGGAAATTTGCAATCAAGAGGGTGTTTGGTAGATGGGAGACAACTTTTTAAATTATACCCAAATATCTCTAGGCAATAAAATATTCAAACCCGAGAATTGTGTATGAGTTCTTGCTTCACAGAACGAGCAGTCCTCTGAACTATATTTTCAAATTTCTTTTTTAGTGTTTCTCGCCTTGTATAAATGGATTTCAAAATTATCGGCCGGAGATCTCTATGGATGGCACTCATCTTCGGGGGACCATATAAGGGCATTGCAAGCATATGTGATGCGAATAACCATTTATTCCCCCTTGCATTTGTAATCATTGATAAAGAGTCGTCAGAAAGTTGGAATTGGTTCCTCAAACATCTACAGCAACATGTTGTCAAGGATCAGCATGTCTGTTTAATATCCGATCGCCATGGAGGGATTTTATTTGCTACACAAAATCAAGCTTTGTGGCATACTCTATTCACGATTCATAGGTTTCGTCTATGCCACATTTGAGCAAATTTCACCAAGATCTTTAAGAATAGCAAATAAAAAAGTTTAATGTGGCAAGCCAAAACCAAAGCTAATTAATGAAAATTGACTGTGTAATGAGTGAAATTCAAAAAAGAAATGTTGAGGCTTACGTTTATTTAGCGGAGATAGACATGGAGAAATGGACACTCTTGCATGATGGTGGGCACAGGGACGGAATGATGACAACCAACATTTCATAAGCACTTAATAATGTCTTGAAAAAAGCTAGGGTATTACCTTTCAAAACCCTAGTTGAATTAATATTCAACAAACTTGTTAAATACTTCAACCAACACTGTGAAGAGGCCAAAAACTGAGTACATCATTTCTAACAGAGTTTTTGACAAGTTTCTTCGGATTGAATTAAAATCAAGAGACCACATAGTTACAACTTATAACCCACGATAAGGTATTTACATGGTTAAATCTTCGATATGCCTTGATGGTACCGGCAACCATATTTATACTTTAAAAATGAATAAAAGATCGTGCATGCAGTTATGGCAAATGGCAAGCATATACATTGCCTTGTTCTCAAGCTCCTGCAGTCTGTAGAGATAATGGTACAAGACTAGATGCTTATGTGACGGATATATATTCACGAGAAACTTACAAAAGAAAATACTAATCCAATTTTTATTTTGTTGGGCGCACGGCCTTTTGGAGAGATGCTCCTATCCTCCAAACATGAACAATCAATGGGGTAGAAAATAGGATGCAAAGTTTTGAGGGGAAATGGATTATCGAAATTCGGGTTCTCCCCCAAGATGTAGTAGATTTCGAATGCCCGGGCATAATAGAAAGAATTGTAATAACTCCAGTTCAAGCAATGTATAAATTTCTTTTTTTCAAAGTATTGTAATATTTTAGGGTTTCTATTAATGATATTTCTTCTTTGAATTTCTTCTAAGTACTCTTTATGAATCTTTTCCTTAAATCGATTATAAATTATTATAGTAAATTTTACAACAAGTAACAAAAATTTAGAATACTTTAAATTACTTCATACTATTTTAAATAAAATTTTAAAAATTTAAAATACTTTAAATTACTTCATACTTTTTAAATAAAATTTTCCTTTTAAAATGGTTATAATTATTATCATAAAATATACATCAAATAACATAAATAAAAGAATACTGTCTTTTTTAAAAAAATATATAATTATCAGTTTTGCAAAAAAAAAAAAATTAAAAAATGATATGGCAGATAATGCACACAAAAGATACGTTATCATAAAGGATAACACACACAACATGTACATTATTTGCCATATAGGATACTTACGGTTAAAATTTTGAAGTAATAACGCATACAATATGTGCGTTATCCTTAATGATAACACACACCATGTGCGTTATGGTCAAAATAAGATTAAAAAAATATTGTGACCACTTTAGTGACTTTTTTTAAAAAAATTGACCAATTAAAGCAAGGAACCTTCGTATCACATAACAAAAGTTTTTAAAATTCAAAACAACCATTTGATTTTTTAAATAAATTTGTAGAATAAAAATCATTTAACCAATCATGCAAGCTTAATGAATAGATTCAAAGCTTATATAATTTCGTTCATAGATTCAAGATCTTTTGAAGATTTTTTTAGAATTTTTGGGGAAATATTTAAAAATTCAAATAGTTGGTTTTTTTTTATAAATGAAATGGATAATTGTGTTTCTTTTTGGCTAAATAAAATGGATAATTGTTACTACTATCTTTGTTTTTGTCTCCGGGGATATATCTCTTAAATCCGGAAGTTTAATAAAAATATAAAAAAATTACAATGCAGAAGAGATAAGAACCGATTCATCACTTTGGTGCCGTCTGGGCACCACAAAAATAGCCATCTTCCCCTATTGTTTCCTCAGTTATCTGATATTTAACACCCTATTCGAATATCCTTAAGTGGGTTATTTTTTTTTTAAGTATGCGTAGTATACACATTTTAGGAATTAGAGTACGTGACATTATCGTGAAAGGATTAAAATGGTGAATTTTAAGAAAAAGACATTGTGTTTGGAAAGACATATTTTGAAGAATACTTTTAGGATCCAAACATGATTTTATGGGGCAATATTAGATATATTTGACATGCATTTTTTTGAAACTAAGTTAATATTGTTGTTGTTGTTATTGTTTTGTTGTTGTTGTTGTTGTTGTTGTTGTTGTTGCTATTATTATTATTATTATTATTATTGTTGTTGGTGGTGGTGGTGATTAAGATTAGTGGTAAAAAAAAAAAAAAACTTTGCCATGATTTCTCTTCCACTGCCAAGTGTCCACCACTTGGCAGCTCATCATCTTGTTTCTCACCTCTATAAATATACATAAAGATGGAAGAAAAATTGGAATTTTGTACTTCTTCTCCTTTTCTCGGTTCAACAGTGGCACTAGGCTTTGGTAAGTTTTTTTTTTTCTTTTTTTTCATTTTATTTCTTTTGGTTTTAGTTTTGTTTTGTTTTGTTTTTAATTCTAGTCAATTTTTGTACTAGTTAACTTCTATATATATATCTTGTAGTTAGAAGTTAGAGTTAGCTTTTATTTTTTTTAGTTAGCTAAGTTCTTGGATTTATTTCTCCTTTTCATTGATAAGTCATAAGGTGTGATTATGGGTTCTTAAAATGAAATATTTAGGGTTTAATTGGTTTAGGATATCATTTAGTTAATTTAGTCTCTTAGGTTCACTTTATTTAATTCTAATTATTTAAAAAAAATTTCCTTGGTATGATTCACTAATCTTAATGATTTAAAGGGATTTTAACATATGGTGTAATTGTGAGTTTAATTCATAACTCTTGATTAATTGTTTTAGTATAGCATGTATTTTTAGTATATATGCTGGTTTAGTCCCTATTGAGTATTTTTTTTTATATATGGTTTAAGAAGTTTGGGCGCTTTGTGGTTAGTATATGTGTATATGTATCCTAGGTTCATAAGGAGATATTTATAATTATATTCGATGGCGAATGGAAATATTGGGATTCGTAATTAAGCGTTTTCTTTGTTGTTTTTGCTATCCTATTTGTAGGATCATAGCACTAGGTCAACACTCAGGTGAGTCCACAAACCCGTCTAAGTATTTTACAAGTGTTCTTGGAGATGTCTGTAACTTTTTTTAATATATAGCTAAACATTTTATGAAATGTTTACTACTTTTGGGACGATATAATATGTCATTATTTTGAATTGGAGATGCTCTCCACAACATGTTTAATTTGTTCATTAGAAATTAATAGGAGCAGTGCTCTGTATAGGTGTGCCTACTTTGGAACTGATCATGTGTTTTGTTTTGAGGAAAAGTTATTATTACTACAAGTTGAGTAAGTTTTGATGTTCTTTAGTTACATAGTTAGACCTAGTATTTATAAAAACTGAACATGCATGTCTTGACTGGCGAATGGGAATTTTGTTATGCTAAAAGCGGTTATAACCTAAAATTTATGTAAATGACCGATTGGGTAGCCTTTCAATTTGTAAATGAGTGTGGAAACCCCATCTGACCAGGGACGAAGCTCTTGACAGGTTTATATGTATCCAGAAGCGTCAGAGGCCTGCATTGTACGTGGCTAGTCCCTCGTACTAAGGCTTCTTCCGATTACGTGAACAGTTAGGAATTCTGGAGGGTGGATCCACTAGAGAGGGCGTAATACCATGGAGGGATTGGTTCGATTGGTATTACGTCAGACATCGATCACATCATGCTCTGCGATGGGATAGCCGCCTTGTAGAGAGTCAAGAGGGGCTTGAAACTAAGGTTGGTTTCAGGGCTGTCCTGTTAGGTGACCAGGATGTGATTGGAGAGTGCGGTGGTTATAGAATCGAGTAATCGTAAGATGTTTGTCTGGTACTGACTACGGAATGCCGAAACTTGGTTCCAAAGACATCGTTATGGGTTCCAGACACTGTCTATGGAGCCCAACTTTTGCGTCATGTTTTTTTTTTAAATTTAAGGGTAGATACTGCACCGATATGTCCTGATTCGCTCATACTTCCCAGTTGTATTCAAACCCTTCATATGGGCTCAAGTGTCGATACTTTTAAAATAGCCAAGAAAATTCTTTCTTATAACATTGAATGAACTATTTTGTGAAATCACATCATTTCTTTTAAAGAAAAGTACACAGGCGCACACACATACACACATACGTGGACTCACTGAGTGTTCATGCTCACTTCTGTAAATGTCATATTTTTCAGATGACTTGGGACGGGAATCGGTGCGGTAGGCGATTAGGGTATTCTGCTAGGAATTTGGGAATGAGACATGTTGTGTATAGTTTAGCACTTTTTGGGCTCGTCCAGTTTATAACGTCTTTTGTTGTCTTGGTTTTGTAAAGTATTTTCTATATTAGAGATGTTATAAGAAGTTTCCCTGGACCTTATGTAGCGATCGCTCTTTTTGCATTCGATTTATTATTTCTCCTCTGCATAGTATATGTATATATTGATAAGTGTTGTTCCGAGTTTTGCTTTAGTTTTGAGACTTATGGTTTAGTACCGAGAGGCACACTGATACTCTACTCAGCCATAGTTAACCTAGCAGTGGAATTAGGGGTATCACAGGTGGTACCAGAGCTTCTAGGTCTGGTACTAGATGCAAACCGTTAGATCCTAGACGAGTTTTAAGAGCCAACGGCTTAAACCTTGATGTTAACATGTGATTTTAATTGTTAGTACAGACCTTAAAATACTGTTTTGTAGGTATTAGATGGTACATCATTCACGTAGGTTGGTATACAATGAGGGCACACTCGTGGGCAGGTCTCGCAAGTCTGTATCATCATCATCCTATTCAATTAGGGAGATTATCCCAGAGAGAGGCTCGCTTCCAGTAGTTGATCTTTCTGATGGTTAGTTTGTAGAGGGGTCAGCGGAGCAAGAGGTAGAGGTTGGGGTAGAGATAGAGGAGGACCCAAGCGAGCCTGAGATAGATTTGGGGATGGTAGCAGAGCCGGAGGGATTGGCACTGGCTGAGACTAAGAGGATTGACACACCTATAGGTTTTTTTCTGGGCCGGACCCATTTTAAAAAAGCCTGGACTGAAGTGGGCCGCTTTTTTTTTCTGATTCAAGCCATAACGCACAATGGTTTTGCGTTATCTGTAATGATAACGCACGACCATTGTGTGTTATCACTTAATTAAACTAATCAGCCAACGTGGCTAATAACGCACAATCAGTGTGCGTTATGACTCGGCATAACGCATACTTGTTGTGCGTTATCAGCCACGTAATTATTTTTTTAATTTTTCTTTTAATTTATTTTTTCAAATATTTTTTTACATATATATTTTTTTGTTTACAATTGTATTATTTAATTTATTTTATTTTTTTGAATGAACATTTTTTTTTAATAAAAATTTCTTTTGGGAAAACTTGTAATTGTATAAGTTTTTTCTTAGTAATTTGTTTAATGAATTGTTTTTTTTAATGAAAATTTGTTTTGGAAAAACTTATAATTGTATAATTTTTTTAAAAAGACTGTATGTATTATGTTTAACTTATTTTGTGCTATTTATATCATTTGCTTGGAAAATATATTTACATTTTGACCATTTCATTGCAGGTTATTTGAAGAAGTAATACTAAAGAAACCGTAAAAATTTAGAGCAATGATGTAGTAATTAGAAGAAATTGATAAAAAATTTCATTATTATAAACATGTTTTATTACAACTATTTCAAGAAAATGTCAAACTTATACATTGCTCGGTCCGGGGTTATTACAATTTTTCCTATTATGTCTCGACATGCGACATCTACCACATCTTGGGGGAGAATCCGGATTTCTATAATCCATTTCCCCCTGAAATCGCTTGCCTTGTTTCATACCCCGTTCATTTTTCATGTTTGGAGGATAGAATGTCAAATTAAAAGGGACATCCCTCCAAAAGTTCTCACTCAAGACCGGATGAAAATTCGCTTGGTAAGTCTTTATGTATGTCTGTCGCGAATTTATCTCGGTACATAAGCATCTGTTCTTGACCCATTTTCTCTACACACTGCAAGAACATAAGAACAAGCTAATGTATATGTTTGCCATTTTCCGCAACTACAAAATTTATTATTTAGCCGCAATATATAGACGTTGTTGCCCGTACCAGAAACTCGGATTGGAGATTTGACCATGTATATTCCCTCTCGTGAATTGTAAGTTGTAACTTTGTGTTCTCTTGATTTCAGTTCAATCCGCAAGAACTTGTCAAAAATTCGAGTTGGAAATGGATGCACACAATTTTCTGTCTCTTCAAGGTGTTGGTGAAATTACTTAACTAGTTTGTTGAATATTAGTTCAACCAGGGCTTTTAAAGGTAGAACCCTAGGTTTCTTCAATACAGTATTAAGTGCCTCGGAAATGTTGGTTGTCATGATACCGTGTCTGTGACCGCCATCATGCAACAGTGTCCATTTCTCTGCGTCCAACTTCATCAAGTAAATGTATGCATCCATATTTCTTTCTTGAATCTCTTTCATTACATGGTCAAATTTCCATTGTTTCGTTTCTGTTCCGGCCTGCCACATCAAGCTTTTTAGGGTTGTATTTTTAAAGGTCTTGTTGAAATTTCCTCGAATGTGGCGTAAGCAAAACCGGTGAACTGCAAATGGTGGTTACCACAAAGGTTGACTTTGAATAGCTGAGAAAATACCTTTGTGGCGATCAGAAATGAGGCATACGTGGCGATCTTTGACTACATATTCTCGCAAGTTTTTAAGGAACCAATTCCAACTCTCGGAAGATTACTTATCAACAATTGCAAAAGCAAGTGGGAACAAGTGATTATTTGCATCCCACGTACTTGCAATTAACAGCACGCCCTTGTATGGTCCTCTTAAGTGTGTTCCATCCACAGAAATCACCGGTCGACAATATGGAAATCCGTCTATACACGGCGAGAAACACCAGAAAACAAATTTGAAAATATAATTAAGGGGACTGCTTGTTCTGTGATGCAAAAATTTGTAGACAGTCCCCGGGTTTATATCCTGTACAGCTTATAAGTATTTGGGTAGAATATTGAAGGTTGTATCCCAGCTACCAAAAACCCTCTCGATGGCAAATTTTCGATGCATACCATGCCCGCTTGTAAGTACAGCTAGTTTGATACAATACCTGCACCTCTTGAATGATGTTCAAAACAGGTATCTCAGGATCGTTGGCAACTAGGTGTGATATGAACATTGATATAAATTTTGAAGATAGGTTTCTATGTTTATTTTGTTCTATCTGTACAAGGCATGTGTGTTCTTTAACAAATCTGGTTATTTCCCACCAATTGTGCGTAGCTTTCTTTTTTATACGGATGTACCATGCACAGTAATTATCGTCATTGTGATGGTAACATCTTGAGGTCCATGTATCTATCTTACTTTTCATCACCTGGTACTCACGCTCCACACTGATAGAGTACTTATGAACCGCACTTACTGCCTGCACTTATAGCACTGGAACAAGTTGCGGCCAAAACGCCTACTCCAGAGGTCAGTATAACACGTCTCCCGATCCCTACTCCAGATCAAACCCGATCTGTGCTCGTGCTGTCTGGATAAGACGTCAGTGACAATGGGCCCCGGATACACATATGCTGACACTTCTTCCATCTACATTAATTATATTTTCCAGATATTGTGAACATCTATATATTAAAATTAAAAAGTTTTAAACATATTCTAATTCATAGAATATTAAGATTTAATTGTTATTACGTTTAACGGTTGTAAAGTTTATAGTTTTACGTTCTCATATTTCCAAATATCAGGTATATTGTAAACACAATTAATCAATAATTTAGGGATTTTTAAATAAATAATATTTTAAAGTTTTTAAGGTTTACTGTTTCGTAATAAATTTCACTTTTACTATTAGTTTTTAAGGTTCACTGTTAAAAAATTCCGATTTCCATATTTTTAAATGAAATCCTAAAACCGAATATCAATTTTTACATGAAAAAAAATTATATTCATAACATTAAAAAATTCGTATACTTTTGTTAATAACTACAATTTTAAACATAAATCCAAACCACACTTTCACCAATAAAAAAAAACATAATGTAAACTTTTTTATTTTAATAATAGATTTTTAAGTTTTGTATTATTTAAATTTTACAATTTTTAGGTTGCAAAAAATAAAGTTTCAATAATTTCTACTGTTTAAAAAAATAAAAATTAGAAATACCGAATTACATAACCCATATTTTCTAACATTCAAATTAATTACCTAAATAATTAAAAAAAATTCTATTAATCATAAAGTAAGAAATTAAACCTAATTATACAAATAAATTCATGAAAAAAATCCTAAACCCTAATATCACTTTTTTAATGAAAACAAAAATTCGTACACATTTATTAATAACTAAAATTTTAAACATAAATCCAAACCACACTTTCAAAAAAAAAAAAAAAAACATAATGTCAAATTTTGGATTTTAATAATAGATTTTAAGTTTTGTATTATTTAAATTTTACAATTTTTAAGTTGCTAAAAAAAATTTTCCATAATTATCCGCTTGTAAATTCATGAAAAAACATTATCCCTAATATCACTTTTCAAATACAAAAAAAAAAAAAAAAATTACATACATAAAATTATCAAATTTTTACAAATTTATTAATAACTACAATTTTAAACATAAATCCAAAAATTAAAAAAAGGTAAAATTTTTTATTTTAATAATACATTTTTAAGTTTTGTATTATTTAAATATTACAATTTTTAAGTTACGACAAAAAGATTTTTTTTCATATTTTCTACATTTAAGAAAATGTTAAAAATATTAAAATTACATATTCTCATATTTTCTACTCAATAATTTATATATATTATGCAAAAATAATAATCTAAATAATTTCTAATAATCATAAAGTAAGGTAACAAAGTAAACATAATTATCCACGTAAATTAAAGAAAATAATACATCACCCTAATATCACTTTTTAAATTAAAAAACAATTATATACATAAAATTATCACATTTGTATAAATTCATTAATAACAAACATTTTAAATATAAATGTAAAACCCATTTCCACAAAAAATAAATTAATTCAAGTTAATAAATAAAATTCATAAAAAACATTAACAAACAACAAATACCGAAATAATCACACTTAATATGTAATAAACAAAAAAAATTCTAAATAACTAAAATCTTACTGAAAATTTAAAATGCAGCTTTAGTAGCCTTCGTACTCCAAAGAAAATCTCCAAGATTTACTAATTTAACTGTAATTTTCAAAATAAAATACACATTCATTAGATAAAAAGAAATCAACACATAATAATAAGAAAAAAAATTACAGTAAAATACCTAGCAGATGGCGGAGGCAGGAACAAAAAATTTTCTTAAGAAAGAAGGATGAAAAAAGGAAGAAGAATGAGATGAAGGTGGCTGAGAAAATGAAGAAAGAATGAAGGAGGAAGGGCTGGAAAAACAGTAAAGGGGAAGGAGAGGAAATAGAGAAATAAGGAGGAAGAAAGGAGGAAAGGAAGAGAGTAAAAAATGGGGTTGGGAAATGAGGCTGGGGGAAAATAAAAAGGGGGAGGAAGGAGGGGGAGGGAAGCCGCCTAAACTGCTGTAGAAAAAAAAAAAACTTGGGAAGGAAGGGGAAGGGGCATCTACGGTTTTTTTTTTTTAATTTTATAACATGATAACGCACAGTCACTGTGCTTTATCAGCTTAATAACACATAATGACTGTGCGTTATTAAGCTTGATAACGCACAGTTATTGTGCGTTATCTACAGTTCAGCGCCAGGTGGGATCCACGTCAGAATTTTAAATGATTAACGCAGTGATTAAGGATAACGCACAACGATTGTGCGTTATCATCTCTGATAACGCACAATGAATGTGTGTTATGGCCTTAACCGGAAAATAAAAAAAACTAGCCCATTTCAGTCTGGGCTTTTTTAAAATGGGCCCGGCCCAGAATAAAACCCACACCTATAACATATGGTCTCCCGTTAGTAGTATCACCTACTCCTGTTTTGCCTTTAAGTCAGCATCCTCTTTCCCATCATTACCATGTTTGGCGAGTTTGGGGTACAGGATTTTTGTGGATACTGTATGTGGTACGAGAAGCAAATTGAGGATGCGGGTTGGCATATTACGAAGCTGATGAGCAAGATTGCACAGAGAGGAGTGAGTGTTGATGCTACTTGGACCACTAGGACTTTGTTGATATGGCTCGTGTTGAGCTGGGGCTGGCCAGGGTGTTCCACTAGTCAGCACCACTACGACAGAGCTAGACTTTGGTTATGTTACAAGAATGGTTGTACATTTTAGTTATTCAGATAGTTATGTTTGATGTTTTGAGTAGTATTTGGTGCAGTAGATTTGGGATCATAGATACGAGATCCCGAGTTTTGGGTATGTATAGTGAACCGGCCATATATTTTTGGTGGTATGACTTGGATGATCTATTTTGTGTTTGGTTTGTGTGTGGAGGCGTCACCACATCGACTAAAAATCATTTTTGAGTTATATATATATTTATATGTAAATAGTGATGTTTTATGCCTTCATGCTCATGATGAGTTTATATCTACTTGTTATGATATATCTATGAACTTAAAGTTTTATTAGTACTGGAACTTCTTGTTATTTAGAAAATTGTCGGGTTCACGATCCCCTAATCCTGTGGATAAGGCCGCATATGAAAGTTCTCAAAATAGACAGTCTGAACCAATAAGGGAGGCCATACCTTATTCGAAACAAGCTATACACGGAATAATTGATAATTTTATGGTCAAGATGACGGAGTTATTGGAAAGTTCAATGGCAACTAGGAGGATCAAACGAGTACTTGCGACTGGAGCGGATAAACCGTTGAAGCGATTTTTGAACTTTTGACCTATCGAATTCTATAGAGAGGTTGAACAAGAAATCAAAGCTAAATTGTTTCTCGAGAAGCTGAATGACATGTACAATACTCTTAACTATGATGATGACATGAGAGTAACGTTTGCAGCTTTCAGGTTTGAGGATTGGCAAAAGATTGGTGGCTTAGAGCTTCCGAAGCTCGTGCAGTTAAGGATTGACCATGGACTTGGAATGATTTTCAAGAAGAATTAAAAAGGAGTACATACCTTGTTGGATTTGCGAACAACGAGAGGACGAGTTTCACCAACTAAGGCAGAGTAGCTTGACAATTGCGCAGTATATGGTGAAATTCAACAGGTTGGCTAAGTATTGTCTAAGATTGATAGACACTAACGAAAACAAGACACGATAGTTCGTAAAGGGATTAAGGGTTGAGCTACATCGGGTTTTGGCTCCTTTACCGTCAATGGGATTCACAGCAACAGTTGAAGCTACCACACGGACGAAGATGGCAGATTAGAAAGTCATGCAAAAGAAAATGGCCATTGGCCCAGCTACACCCTCATATAACTGTCCTAGTCAGGAACCATGGAAACTTAGAGATTCCAAGAGGCCTCGAGGTGAACAAAGGACAGGTTATGGAGACAGTCAAAACCTAACACTTGAAGGTATCCGCGAAGTATGCACCTATTGTGGACGAAGTGGACATGTGCATTTTATCGGAAGTGAAGATTATGCTACCGGTGTGAAAAATCAAGACTCGTTAGGGAGCACTGCCCAGAGATGCGGTGAGCACCTCCGGAGACTTTCAAAAGAGCTAGTCAAACCCCGGCTATGAGAGGAGCGGAAGAAGAGAGGAATAATAAGCCACAAGTGAAGGCAAAAGTTTATGCATTGGATGGATAGCCCGTAGACACCGAAGCTAAGGTAGTTGAAGGTACGATTCAAATTTTTTCTCAACCAGGAAAAGTACTTATTGATCTTGGAGCTACGCAT